>JALGPY010000038.1:0-2400000 GCA_023055425.1 Linanthus parryae | reverse complement strand
TGCGGCAATCGACTTCCATCGTGGGCCAGAAGTATCCAATTGAGAGAAGCTGTCTGCATAATTTCGCACCTCCCTGGTGTTCCACCTGGTGGGAGAGGTCCATGACTTCTTGTGCTTCCCTATCGTCTAGGCATCGCAGCAAGTTGCCTTCATGACCTTTTCGCCAAAGCAGATTTTCTTGAACCACATATCGAGAAGCCTTCCTCTTCAATTTGTCTGCCTCTTTTCTCGATTCGGGTATGGTGCCTTTGGTGAGGAATTCAAACAATGGCTTTCTCCAGTCTGTGTCGTCGTCGATTAGAGCGACAAGAAGAGAATCTTTGATTAGTGCGCAACTTTCGCACTTCCCTTGTATCAGGGCTGCGGCTGTAGACATGCTTGGCCAATGGATGCCGTATCTCTGAGCTTTCCTGTAGATTGACACCTCGCTTTCTCCGCAAGCGTGTTGGTGAATCTTTTCTAACAGCTGTTGTCCCTCTTGTTCGGAGACACATCGCATGAGTATTCCTCCGGGACCCTGGTAGTAAAGGGTGTTGTCGTGGATGCAGTATCCTTTCGTGAGTGCCCAGCCCTCGCTGCTGGTGCCTTTCGCAATAGCTTGCAGGATTGCTTTTCGCCAGTCTGCGTCATCCATGTGTTCGTCGTCGCACGCATCTTCTGTTAATGCCGACGATGTTCGCACTTCGATGGAAATCCTTGCGGGGCATTTGTCTATGCTGACCTTAGATCCCAGAGTTGCTAAGGCGTCTGCATGCCTGTTGTCCGCTCGGGGTTTGTGCTCGTATTTCACGTCGCAGAATTGCTGCATCAGCTTTTGCACTAGGGTGCGGTATGGTAGGAGGTTGATCTCCTTTAAACCATATTCGCCCGAGGCCTGTTTAACAATCAGTTTGGAATCTCCCATGACTGTTAAGTTGCTCACTTTCAAAGCTTTCGCCGCACGGAGTCCCGCGATCAGAGCCTCGTATTCCGCCTCGTTGTTCGTGACTGCGAAGTTGAGTTTTGCGGACATCTGTATGACTTCCCCGTCCGGCTTTGTCAAGACTATCCCAATGCCTCCGCCTTTTCTGGTTGACGAACCATCGAAGTGGAGGGTCCAATAGGGCACGTCGATCGCGTAGATTTCAGGGCCTTCGAGTTCTTCCTCGATCACAGGTTCGTGACTGTTGTCAGGAAACTGTGCCAGCAGATCTGCTACCGCCT
This sequence comes from Linanthus parryae, assembly GCA_023055425.1. Lineage (NCBI taxonomy): Eukaryota > Viridiplantae > Streptophyta > Magnoliopsida > Ericales > Polemoniaceae > Linanthus > Linanthus parryae. The sequence goes on along the minus strand of JALGPY010000038.1, from coordinate 2,398,797 downwards.
GCGACTTGATCGCTCTTGGTTTTACGCATGTGATATCGTATTGAGAGATGGTCATGTACCATTTCGCCAATCTCCCGCCCGGAGTAGTGTGAGTTAGCAGGTATCTTATGGGGTCGCTTTTGGTGACCACCATTACTTTGTGCGATGCAAAGTAGTGTCTCAACTTCTCTATTACGAAGAATAAGGCAAGGCAATGACGTTCGATGTCCGTGTACCTTGATTCAGCAGGCTGCACAATGCGAGAGATGTAATAGATAGGCCTCTCTTGTCCCTCATATACCTGGGCCAAGAGTGCTCCTATAGATCTCCTTGTTGATGTAAGATATAGCAGCAGCGGCGATCCCAGTTGAGGCGCGATCATAATCTTCGGGGATGTAAGTATCTCCTTTAGCTTTCCGAATGCCGCTTCATGGTCAGGAGCCCAGTTGTACGCGGCGTCCTTCCTGAGAAGAGTGCTGAAACAGCATGTGATTTCGGCGATTGCCGGGATGAATCTCCGCAGATATGACAATTTTCCCAAGAATGTTTTCAAGGTACTTTGGTCTTGAGGTGGTGTCATGCTGGTGATAGCTGACACTTTCGCAGGGTCAGGCTCGATTCCTTGGCGATGGACTACGCATCCCAGAAACTTCCCCGAAGTCACGCCGAACGCGCATTTCATGGGGTTCATTTTCAGTTGAAAGCTCCTGCATCTGTTGAATACCTTTCGCAGGTCTGCAAGGTGATCTGCTTCATGCCTGGATTTGACTACCAGGTCATCCACATAGAATTCCACTTCTTTGTGCATCATGTCGTGGAATAGGGCCATCATGGCCCGCTGATAGGTTGCGCCTGCATTCTTAAGACCGAATGGCATTACCGTATAGTTGAATACCCCCACGGGAGTGATGAATGCAGTTTTCCTTGCATCTTCGGGATCCATCTTGATTTGATTGTACCCGCTGAAGCCGTCCATGAAACTGAACATGCGATGGCCTGCTGTTGAATCAATGAGTAAATCGATGTTAGGCAGCGGGAAATCGTCCTTAGGACAGAAGCGATTAAGATCTCGGAAGTCCACGCAGATGCGGAGCTGTCCGTTCTTCTTCACCACTGGCACGATGTTGGCCAACCATGTGGGATGGTGATTGGGCTCTATGAACTTGGCATCTAGGAGTTTGACAATCTCCTGTTTGATCTTCACGTTGAGCTCTGGCCTAAAGCTTCTGGTGCTTTGCTTGACCGGTTTAGACCCTGGGATGATGTCTAAACGGTGCATGGTGATGCTCGTGTCCAGACCCGGCATCTCGTCGTATTCCCATGCGAACACGTCCTTGTATTCAGTTAGGAGCTGCAGCAGTCCTTGTTCCTCTTCGCTTGTGAGGTCCGCACTCAGGAAGACTGGTCTCTTCTTTTCCTCGTTCGGGCTGAGGAACACTTCCTTAAGCTCTTGCTTTTGTGGTCTTGGCCTGTCTTCCATGCATTCGGGGGCTTCTTTAAGTTTCTCCTCTGGAGTGCCCTGTGTTGGCTCTTCTGTGAGCGCAAGTTGCTCGATTTGATTGATTTGCCCAGGGACATCCCCATGCCCGTGTGAGGACGTCCCCGCGCACCTTCATATGCGATAGCATTTCTTCCCGTTGGCGTAGAAGCTCTCTATCTCCTTGCCCTCGGGGTCGTGCTTTGCGATCCTCTTCAGAGTGTAGACACTCTTGCGATGATATGCGATGCGCGGCGCCTCTTCGTGGGTAGGCGGCTTTTCTTCGGTGTCTCCCCTTGTCACCATCACGCCTGCAGGTGACTGGTCCTTGATGTCCTCCCAGAGAGGTAAAGGAGTAGGGTTGAACGGTCCGGGTGTTTGCTCGTCCGCCATCTCGGTGAACCACACCGCCTCGCTGAGATGCGCTTCGTCCAAGTTGAACGGGTTAGTTGAGGCCGGTATCTCGACAATCCTGTCGTTCCAGATAGCTTTCATCACTTGGTGAGCCGTTGAAGGGATTGCGTCAAAGCGATGAATCCAGGCCCGACCTATGATCATGTGGTATGTGGTGTTCGCGTCTATGACATAGAACTTCGCCGAGCACTTGATTTTGCCGATCTGAACGCCCAGGCGGATCCACCCGATCGTCATTCTGGAATCGCTTCCGAATCCCACCAGCGGGGATGGACGCTTGACTACCTTGTGCTCGGGGATCCCTGCTAGCTTCAGTGTGTGGAGTGGAACAACATTGACCGCTGCTCCTCCATCGACGAATGCTCGCTTGAATTCGACGCCGTTGATGATGGCGGTCACGTACAGGGGCCTCTGGTGGCTCGCATCTGTCTTTTTGTCGCTGGCAGAAAAGGTCATAATCTTTTCTGTGGAACGGGACGCCCTGACGACTTTCCCGTTGGAGACCACGAGGTCCTCCTCGTAGTCCTCTGCTACCCTTAAGATTGCTTTTGTCATGTCCGCTCGACATTTTTCGGAGAAGTTCATCTCGTTGAAGAATCTGTCGAAGCCGTGCGACCCTTTCATGCGGTCGGCACGCTCATCTTCCGTGTCCATGCTGTAGTCTTCATCTTCATGGACTTCAGCAACGATGGGCAGACCATCCTCTGCGACTTCTTCCAAGTCAACTATCGAGATCATGGCGACCTCTTTGCCTTTTGAGCCCGAATCTGTATGGGCAGGCAGCGGGTTGTTGCGCACATCCTTCCGATGGTCGCTGACGATGAGTTCGCCGCTCTTCATCTTCTGATCGAGTGCGAATCTGAGCTTCTTGCACTCGGCTGTGGGGTGCATGACCTTGCCGTGGTATTCGCACCACTTAGGGTCCCTCGTCATCTCCTTGGAGGGTGCTTTCTCGAGCGGTGGGAGGACGCCGTCCTTACGCCACTGTCTGCAGAGATCGCTTGCCTCCTCCACTGAGCAGGGCAGGGGCGGTGCGTCGAAGTTCGTAACTTTTGCTTGCTTCTGGGGCGAAACTGCATTGACCTCAGCTTCGCGTCCTCGCTTGTAGCCGAATCTGCCGATCTTGTAGGTGGTGCCGCTCGCAGGTCGTTCTGGAGCGCTCTTCTTTCTCTGTCTCTCGACGATGGGCTCGATGTTCATCGTGCACTCGATGAGCTTTGAAAACGTGGGTGTTTGCAAATTGATTAGCATGCTCTTGTACTCATCTCGCATGCACTGCAGGCATATCTCTACGAGCCGACTCTCGAGCATTGGGTCCTTGCATTCTAAGGATTTCGCTCTGAATTTCTTGATGAAAGTGATTCCATCTTCCTCGCGTTTCTGATACATCCGCGAGAGGTGGATCATCGTCACCTTCTCTTCCATCTGGAAGAACTTGGTGTAGAACTTCTGGACCATGTCGTCCCAAGTCTTCACAGATCCGGGCTCCAACGTCCGGTACCATTTGTATGCTACATTCCCAAGAGTCTTTGGGAACTCTCGCATCAGCAGTTTGGGATCAGCTCCGTATGGACCCATGACATCGATGAAACGCATGACATGCTCATGAGCGTTTCCATTGACGTCTTCGAACTTGTCCCATTTGGGAGCCTTGTACCCTGCCGGGTTAGGCATGAGATAAATTTCTCGTGGGATGGGTGGATCGTTGTCTAACTTCGGGATGATGGTATCCGCGAGCGATTGATGAGCTAGGATGGAGTCCACGCGCTTCTGCAAGGATGTCATGCATTCTGGGAGGCTTCCCTCGGTAGCTGCCGGAGGGGCTGCCGTAGGCGGTGGCGATACATATGTCGCCGGAGGATTGAGAGTGTATTGGCTACCCGCGTTTCCCCATATGGTCGCCGGTGGAGGCAGAGTGTACTGCAGAGTTGGGTTAGACGCCAAAGCCGTGGGCTGAGAGGCGTGAGCGGCAGGGGGTAGCATTTGCGCTGTTGATCCTTGGATCGAAGGCAGCTGCGCGGCTGACGGTGGAGTTTGCAGATGAGGGTTGGGAGGCGTGGCCGATACTCCCAATCCTGGAGCAGTAGGGGTTCCTCCTCCCTGAGGGGTGGCGGTACCTGGTGGAGGATTTGGCGCAAGGGTGCCTAGAACGGCCAAGATCCGCTCCAACTGCGCAGATTGAGACTTGAGAGCTTTTGCCTGACTTTGGACAGTGGCGTCCAAAGACTCCAAAGTTGGTGCCTCGCCGGGAGTCGTCGGAGTACGGCGGACTTCGTCTCCCGAGGGAGTTTCGGTGGAAGGCGACCGGTTGCTGACATCATCCTCCTGAGACATGGTTGCTTTTGCTGGTAAGTTTCACGTCGGGTTCACCAAAATGTGCACAAGAGATTCCGGCAGGGAGACCTCCGTGTACACCGTACGTAGTGGATCAGGGATCGCACAGGAAGAATAGGGGTGTGTGTAGGGAGAGAGTAAGTCAGTAGCAATGTCTGAGAGAGAGACAGAGGTTTGGCAGAGCTTCCGCGTATGGCAGTGTTGTTCTCCTTTGTATGGAAAGGTTGACGATATATATATACTGGAGAACGTGACCGTTGTAGTGTGGTTAATGCGCCCATTAATGGCGGCTTAATTAGCTTAACCATAACGGCACGTTCGTCCGAGTATATAGGAACCGTTAGAGCACGTGGTGCGCGAGTACCGGAACCGTTACGAGGTTGACCGGGTTTGACCGGATTGACCGGGTCTAGGGAGCTCGTGCCATAAATCTCTCAAAACAGTTACTAAAGGTCGCGCGCGGGCTTGGCTCGCACGCGACAGGGCTTACTCTAGCCTCCAAACCACAAATCCCTACAAGTCCCGTGCAGTGGTATGCGAGGGCTCTGTCTCGCAGCCCCCACATGGATCAGCTCGGCTGGTGATCCTGTGTGTGTGGAGCACAATATGGTGTGCTGGATGGTTGCCACGTGGCCTAGATCTGCCATGTCATAAAGCAGTATCTACACCGGCATAATAGATCAAATTTGGCAAAATAGAGTACTGACATATAAGTCAAATTTAGCAAAATAGTGATAACACGACTACTATTCGCCAAAGACCGAAATTTGTTTGTCAATGAACACATAATAAACACATAATAGAACCATGTTATATCACATTGCAAAATTTTGCAGTGTGAGGACTAATATTCAGCAAAAGTATGAAAATTGAAGCGAACTAAAGAACTTCTACGGCTCTACCCCTGAGACATTGTTATGTCTCTCAGCTCAAAATTTCGATAATGTTTCATTTGCTTTCTTGGCAAACAATGAACCAACTGTAAATTTAGTTAATTTAATAAATCGCTGAATTTGCGCAGCTTGTAGCATCTTAAAGTTGGACAAAATGGCTGATGTAAGCCACAACAAACCTTATTTCGAGAAAATGAAAAAAATAAGGGTAATAGACACTTATCACCTGTGACAATTGAATTAATTTCATCTCGCTACCCTGACATTTGAACAAAGACACTTCGCACTTTTTTTTAGATGGAGCCGACGGTGGACTAACAGACTTGGCAAAAAGACTATTTTACCAAGCACAACCTCCATCACTTTAGCTAGACATCCCCACACTTTTCAATATTTCAAATTTGGGTTGTAGTCCTTCCATAGCTCATATGGGGTCTTATCATTTTTTCTGAAAGGGGACCCTATTCAGAATATAGCATGCGGACAAGATAGCTTCCCCCCACATGTTCGATGGTAACCAAGAACTACCCACATGGTCGATGGTAACCAAGAACTAATAAGCATGGCATTCAGCATGTTCTTTAGGGTTCTATTCTTCCTCTCGCCTACGGCATTTTGTTCAGGAAGGAAGGCGCACAGGGTGATATTTCTGCTGCTCGACGGCGGTTTTGTCCAGCGGTGGGTGTGTTGGCGGATGAGAAATGCTCTCCCGGCGAGGGGTTTAAAACTTTAAGTGGTTGGTGGCAGGCATCATCAATTGTTAGGTGGGAGAAGCATTGATTTGAAAGCTCAGTCTCTCACCCGTGACTCTGTCTTCTCTGCAAAGTGCAACAGACTGATGACGTTTTAAGGGCAAACGACACTTTTATTCCCCCTAGTTTCATTGAAGGACACTTTAAATTTGAGAAAGGACACTTTCACCCCCTCAATGTGCCGAACCTCAAAAAAAAATTGCCATACACACCGTTAGTCTGGGATCGTGGACGGTCAGTAAAAATAAGTTTTTGGACAAATTTTCCATCATGTTTTGAAAACGATAGGCGTCACTCAGTGCATGTTTGGTATCCAATGTTTGGTATCCAAGATTTTAATCCAATTGGATTAAAGTCGACATCTTTTCAACAATTCTGTTTGTTATGCCTGCAATCTGATAATCTGCAGATTAAAATAATCTTTGTGCAATTGTAGAATCTCTAAATTTGGGGATTATGCAGCTGAAAATCTCTAAAATATAATTTTGATATTTCCGTTTACATTAACATGGTCACGGCTCATTTATAAATAGGTGTGTTCAATCACTTGATTTTGGAGCTTTTTGAATTTCGTTAAATGGATCACGTTAGTAATCTATAATTTCAGCTCATACCAAACAGATTATGATTCTCAGTTAAGTTGGATTTTCTTTTCAGATTATTTTCAGCTGATTATTGAGATTTTCAGCTGGTACCAAACAGGCTCTCAGCCTCGCCCGTGACTCTCTCTGTCTTTCTTCTCTGCAAAGTGCAAACAGAGTGACCCCAGCAAAGTTCTGTTTGGAACGTTTTTTCTTAAACTAAAATAAGTACCCATGGAAGGATTGTTTTATTAACAAAATATAGAATTGTATTTTTTCAAAGCTGATACCATGTAATTAACTAATAGTAGCAGTACTATCTCTACGTCCTCGCAGGACTTTCGAGAATTACTTTAACCTTGTATTTTGGTTAGTAATATTGTGTTGTACAGCAAATTAAGATGCACAACACCATACAAAATTACCAAATTCTCGCATCGTTTTGCTGACCAAATCAGCGGGTCAAAGTGGACCTCGAAAGTCGTGCAAGGACATAGAGAATGAATGTAGGTGTTATATGTTTTTTTACATAAAAATATAGTAGTATATGTTTCAAAAAAAAACTAACAGTGCTACTATCTCCGTACTCTATCTATCCTCACAGTTTGACTTTTTCTTTCGTAAGCGCGTTACTTTGACACCGTAATTTAGATTAGCAAAATGATGAATTTTGTTGGTAATTTTTCATGGAGTTTGCTCAACAACATCGTGCAATAATTATCAAATTCTTGCACTGTTGTACTAATCGTATTACCGAATTAAAGTGATCCTCTAAATAATGGTAAAATGAAAACTGTGAAGATAAATAGAGAACAAATGAAGCATATGCTAAATACACTTGGAAAAAATATTTATTTGTTTAAAAATATTTATTTGTTTATCTCTCCTCATCTCAATCACACATTCAATAATTTATATTTCTCAAACTAGGCCAGTATATGTAGATGCGATTATGGTTTACAAGCTCTAAAACTGCTCATATTCAAAGGATCTTGGTACTCTCTCTTACTTAGAGCTTGTTTGGTATCCGTTTAAAAGAACGAAAAACAGTAGAAAAAAAAGTGATGAAAAAACATGTTTAAAAGCATAAACAAAAAACTGTTTGGTATCCGTTTAAAAACAGTGTTTAAAATCAAAAACATATTTGACAACTTAACTAAATTTCAATTTTAATTTGCTTGAATATCATTTTTACGTACAATAGCAACGTATATTTGATATTTTTTGCATTTAATTATAGCTGAAATGTCTTTAAACACCACTAATATGAAAAAAAAAACACCAAAAAACATCACAGTTGCTGTTTTTTTAAAAAGCTATTTTTCAGTATTTTTTGTTTTTAAACAGACAAAAAAACAGACATACGAAATGAGTTTAAAAAAAATACCCTGTTTTTAATCAAAGTTGATTTAAAACAGGGATGTCAAACACGCACTTACTGAGGTTGAAGTTTCTGAGCATCCAAATGGTATCCTTCTCTCCCAACAAAAATATTTTCGTGATTTGATATATCTGACTTGTATGACAGCTGCTAATCTTGTTTCTTCACCGCTTGATCCGGTAATTACACTTTCTCTCTCTCTCTCTTCACCCAAAACACATTCACCCCTTCCAATTTGAGAAATGACATTTTCACCCCTCTAGTGTGCTAAACTTCAAAACATGTACACTACTGATTTTGACCTTTCATGTTCTAAAAGGGCAAATTTATTCTACAAACTATTATCAGTGACGAACTCAGACCCCAGACTAACGCCATCACAATCAGGGATTTATGTGTCATAAAATTTGATACACTAAAGGAATGAAACTCAAACTAAAGGGGTGGAGGTGTATTTTTCTAGAAACTTGAGGGTGGTAAAAGTGTTTTGTGCCCAATTATTTTCAATGTTTTGGGAGCATTCTTAGGGCATGGTCACCCGTTGAGGCACCAGGGCAGGAGGTAAGGAGCTCTGGGGCTTTAGGGCAAGACACTGTTCACTACTTTTTGAAGTGTGTTTCCACCCGTCTCGGGTAGGGGGAGAGGCAAGACACTGTATTTTGTGTTTTATTAATACTTTTACTTATGTCTTTTGCAAACTGTTTTTTACCTAGATTTTTACAAACTAATTTTTTATCTTGTTTTTTGCAATTAGTTTTTTCCCCGTTTTTTGCAAACTGTTTTTTTACCCATTATTTCCCAGTTTTTTGCAAACTGTTTTTTATCCAGTTTTTTGCAAACTGTTTTTTATCCAGTTTCTTGCAAACAGTTTTTTACGCAGTTTTTTGCAAACTGTTTTTTTACCCATTATTTTGCAAACTGTTTTTACCCAGTTTTTTGCAAACTGTTTTTTACCCTTTTTTTCCAAACTGTTTTTTTACCAGCTTTTTCAAACTGTTTTGAAACAGTTTTATTTTCCATTTTCGTGATTTTTTCAAATTGTTGAAGCAGTTTTTTTGTCCAGTTTTTGTAAACAATTTTTGAAACTATATTATTTTTCAGTTTTTAAAATCTGTTTTTTAATGGGGCGAAACTAGTGAAAAAACTAGCATTTGAAGATGAAACTAGTATTTGAGGGTGAAAAGTGAGTGGATTGTCTGATGATTTTGGGGCTAAAAGGCAAGACAAGAGGCTAGAATTGTCCAACCCATTGTCTTGGGGCAATTCTAGCATTGACAAGAATGTGTTGGTGGAGAGATGAATAGTGAGAAAATGAAAATTGGGGGGCTAAAGGGAGGTGGTGGGTGCTTTGGCTAGAAGGACTTGGTGGACATGCCCTTAGGAGTTACTGATGCCTAGTATACTGTAGTCAAACAGAGGGCTGAATTGAAGTGGGTGCAGGTCGGTAGGTATTTTGGTGAACGAAATCACAGTCGAGAGGAGTAATTGAAGAAGAGGAAAAAGGGTCACGATGTTGTTGGGTGGTACCAGTACAATTGTTTGAGTAATTGGAGTGACGGTATTCTCAACTACTCTATGCTAAAAGCTTTTTGATAAGGTTTGGTTTGCATCATGTGATGTGCCAAATCAGTGAGCGTGCTTAAAGCTTATCCTTAATGGTAACGTAGGGCGTCACCAACGGTGTTATTGCATTAAAACTGATCATTTTCAAGTATGTAGTAAATCTTGTTTAGGGGTTTGTAATAGTTTGTAGCAAGCAAATTTCTTCTTCAAAAAGAATGGTGACGGAAGAAATTTCATCTTCCCTCAGAGGATAGTGATATCCTCTATATTTATAACTAGTGCAGAAGAGTTTGGACATAATATATCAAATTTAGCAAAATAGAGCACTGGCATATAAGTTAAACTTAGTAAAACAGCGATAGCACGACTACTATTCGCCAGTGACTGATACTTGTCTGTTAATAAACACATTATAGAACCATGTTACATCACATATTCTAAAATATTGCAGTGTGAGGATTAATTTCAACAAAAATGTAAAAGTTGAAGCGACTGCACTAAAGAACTTCTACCCCTGAGACATTGTTATGTCTCCCAGCTCAAAATTTCGATAATAATTTCATTTGCTTTCTTGGCAAACAATGAGCCAATTGTAAATTTAATTAATTTAATAAATCACTGAATTTGCGCAGCTTGTAACATCTTAGAGTTGGACAAAATGGCTGATGTAAGTCACAACAAACCTTTTACAATATTAATTGTGTCAATACTAATACTGATAGTTCGCTTGTTCTTGCTTTGTGTCAGGAGAGGAGTAAACCAGTTTTTCAGGATGTGCCCGTCTTTGATCGTACCAAAGACGCCTTCTGCTCTTTTAACTTCTGCAGAAGTTCCTCGTGCCGCAATTTTTAACGCCTATAATGATGTTAAAAGTGTCTTGCTTGACAATCACCATGTGTAGTTTTTTCCATTTGCTTAAGAATTTTCTTTTAGATTGTATTTTTATTAGTCTTGACGGTCGTTCTTTCCTTTTTCTGCTTCTCGAGTATTTTCTCGTTTATTCAATATGGTATCAAAGCACCGGTTTTGATCATCGGTGTTTCTTCTGGCTAGGGTTGCGTTTTCTGCACCGATCTAGCGGCTGGTTATGCATACTTCACAGATCTCAAGTGAGTCTGTTTCTCGCACAGCGATGGATGGATCTTCCCCGTTTCTCCTTCACAACTCGGATTCGCCAGGTATGGTCCTGGTATCTCAACCTTTGAATGGTGACAATTTCAACATATGGTATAGATCAATGGTTGTTGCTCTTGAAGCTAAAAACAAACTTGATTTTGTGACTGGGGTCATTACTGAGCCTTCACGTACCTCTAAATTGTACCCTCTTTGGAAGAGATGTGATAGAATGGTGCTGTCATGGTTGCTTAATTCTGTTAGCAAAGAGATTGGATCTAGTGTAGTTTATTATACTACTGCCAAAGATATTTGGTTTGATCTTATTGAGAGATGTTCTCAGAAGAATCTTCCTAAGGTGTTTCAATTGACTAATGCTATTGTTAATTTGAAACAAGGTAACATGAGTGTCACTACCTACTTCACTAAGTTGAAGTCCTTATGGGATGAATTGGAGAATTATTCTCAGAAACCTAGCTGCACATGTGGGGCTCTGCACTTTTGTTCTTGCAATATCTTGGGATTATTACATAGTAAACAACAACAAGAGCGTATTACGCAATTTCTTATGGGATTAAGGCCTCATTACTGCTCTGTCAGTGATCAAGTGTTGCTTATGGATCCATTACCCCATTTGAATAAGGTGTTTGCTAAGATTGTTCAACAGGAGATGCAGAGTTCTCTTAATAACTCTGGTACTTCTGTGCCTGTCATGGCTATGTATTCCTCTCCATACCATGCTCCTGCAGCTGTGTACACACAATATGGACAGTCTTCCAATCAAGAACCAAGTGCTTCTTTCACCAAGAACAACTCTAAACCCAAAGTAACATGTCACCACTGTGGAGGTACAGGCCACATCAAAGCAAAATGCTAGAAGTTACATGGTTATCCAGCAAATTTTAAGAACAAAACACAAGTATCAAGTGAACAATGTGAATGCTGATGAAGGTGTAACTCATAATGTCAATGATCAAGCTGCGTTTCCTGTTTCCCAACTTCAATGTCAACAAATGATGCAGTATATCAACACTCACATGCAGCAGACATCTCATGGAGCTTCCAGTGACTCAAACTCTATTTCTCCTTCACACAGCAATCATTCCACTTTTGTTGAGAGTCCAGTACATCAATAAAGCAAGACAGATTCTGTTTATGGCCAACATTTCATGGGTGGTGTAATTGGTTATGGTTTGACTTCTCTTGGGAATAAGAAGAAGGGTTCTAGTGTGAATGCCTGGATTATTGACTCAGGGGCTACTGATCATATGTGTAGTGATCTCCAACTTTTGACTCAGGTTGTACAAGTGTCTGATGTTTATATTTATCTTCCAGATGAAAAGAAATTTCAAGTCACACATACTGGTCATGTGAAGCTTGCAGAAGGTATTGAGTTAACAGGGGTAATGTATATTCCTGATTTTAAGTTCAATCTATTGTCTATTACACAATTGGCAAAATGTCAAAAATGTATCTTCATTTGTGATAATGAGAGATGCAAAACCATGGAGAAGGGTACTGATAGATTACTTGGTGAAGGCATTAGGCTTAATAGTCTATATTTCTTGAATATTCCATCCACCTTCTCTTTTATTTGTCATGCATCTTCCGACAATAATGTTTTGTTTTCTGGAGAAATATGGCATCAAAGAATGGGACATCTCTCAGATGTGAAACTGAAATAGCTAACACAAGTTCTTGGTACTAATGGAATTATTGACAACTCTTTATGTGATGTTTGTCCACAAGCAAAGCAAAGGAAGAAACCATTCCCTTATATTGGCAGAAAGGAGAAGAATCATTTTGTGTGGGTGCATTGTGATATCTGGGGACCTTACAAGACTCCTACTTATGCTGGACATAGGTATTTCCTCACTCTTCTTGATGATGCCAGCAGAATGACATGGGTTTATCTGCTAACACACAAATCAGAAGCACAAACCTTAGTCCCACAATTTTGCACCATGGTAGAAACACAGTTTGCAGTCAAAGTTAAAAAGATAACAAGTGACAATGCCAAGGAGCTAGACCTTGTAGATTTCATGCTTGAGAAAGGTATCATTCATCAGTTAAGCTGTGTGGAAGCTCATCAAAAAAACTCAGTGGTAGAAAGGAAGCACCAACATTTACTGAATGTGGCAAGAGCACTAAGTTTTCAATCTTCTTTACCTAAGAGATTTTGGGGTGACAGTGTATTAACAGCTGCATATCTTATAAACAGAGTGCCAACTTCTATTTTGAGAAAAAAATCACCCTATGGGTATCTTTTTCATGAAACACCAGATTACTCCACTCTTAGAGTTTTTGGGTGTTTGTGCTACAACTCTACTTTGCTTCAAGGAAGAACAAAGTTTGATCCTAGAGTTGCAGCATGTGTTTTCCTAGGTTATGTATTTGAAATGAAAGTATACAAGCTCTACAACATAAAAGAGTGTAGTTTTCACATTTCTAGAGATGCGATCTTTCATGAGACTGTATTTCCTTTCTCTGCTTCCATGTCTACATTACCTCATTTCACAGATGATTTGGTATTACCTTACATGGTAACCGAAGAAACCAGTTTACACAATGGAACTCAAACAAAACATGATGTCTCAGTCGTTGATTCTTCATCTCCAGAGTCTGTTCCTGAACCTGTTTTACAAAGAAGAAGTACCATAACACACATGACACCCAATTATCTCAATGATTATGTTGTGTCAAGGCCAAGAGTTGTATCAGCCAATGTCTCTGCAGTTTTCTTTGATTCTCAGGTGGGGCAATGTGGATGTGTATTCTCACTTTCTTGCCTCAGTAGACTCTGTTACAGAACCTCAAAACTATAAAGAATCCAGTAAGATCTCACATTGGGCGCAAGCTATGCAAAAATAGCTCCAAGCTCTAGAAGCCAATCACACTTGGACTTTAACTACATTACCTCCAGGACATGACCCTGTTGGTTTCAGGTAGGTCTACAAGGTAAAGCTCAAGTCTAATGGTGAGATGGAAAGATATAAGGAAAGATTAGTTGCCAAAGGGTACACACAAACAGAAGGCATAGACTATACACAGACTTTCTCTCCAGTGGCAAAGTTACCTACAGTGAAGTGCCTTCTAGCTCTTGCAGCAGTTAAGGGTTGACATCTTCTTCAGTTGGATGTAAATAATGCCTTCTTACATGGTGATCTGGATGAAGAAGTCTACATGAGTCTCCCACCTGGGTATGATCCACCTTCCACTCTCACTTTTCCTTCTCGTGCTACTTTGGTATGTCATCTCAAGAAGTCTTTATATGGGATTAAACAAGCTTCTAGACAGTGGTACAGCAAATTCTCCACAACTTTGCTGAATTTGGGTTTTACTCAGTGCAAGACTGATTACACACTGTTTGTGAAACATTATTCTCTTGCTTTTACCTGCATCCTTCTTTATGTTGATGACATAGTCCTTGGAGGCAGTGATCTTGATAATTTAAACAGTTTAAAAGAGCTTTTGAACTCAAAATTCCAGCTGAAGGACTTGGGTTTTCTCAGATACTTCTTGGGGTTTGAAATTGCTAGAAATGACAATGGCATTACTTTATGCCAAAGGAAATTTTTTTTAGACATACTGAAAGAAAGTGGCTATAGTGATTGCAAGTCAGCTTCTGTTCCCATGGATCCACTGAATAAATTGGTTTCAGGTGTTGGTGATATCTTGTCAGAGTCAGATGTGGGGACTTATAGAAAGCTGGTTGGTAAATTACTTTATTTATGTAACTCCAGACTTGACATTGCTTATGCAGTGAATAAGCTATCTCAGTTTGTAGCCAAGCCTACTTCTTTTCACCTCAAGGAAGATCATCATCTGCTCAGATATTTGAAGAATTCACCTTCTCAGGGGTCATGAGTTTGGCATTTGCTTCTTGTGAGATTATGTCGTTTCTTCATCTCTTGACTGATCTCAACATTACTTTTTCTGCCACTCCAGTGCTTCTTTGTGACCGCAGCTCAACTCTTCAACTGGCCATCAATCCTGTTTACCATGATAAGACAAAGCACATTGATGTGGATTGTCATCTGGTAAGAGATTTAGTTCACAAAGGCATGTTTTCTCTTCACCATGTTCCAACTACTCACCAATTGGTTGATATCTTTACAAAGCCCCTACATCCTGCTGTGTTCAATTTTCTTCTTTCCAAGTTGGGTGTTCGATTGATCCACACGCCAACATGAGGGGGGATCTTGCAGAATTGAAAGTTTTCAGATTTACAGCTGGAACTAATTGCAATCAGTATTGATGACATGAAGCAAGAAGGATCAGCTGTCGTCCGATTTCTTTCATTTTTTTTAATCTACACCGTAGATCATTTTATCCGTTAGCCTTCAAATTCCCTAAGTGGAACGGCAAGGTTTTAGTTAACGTTCCACACTTAGTTTCTTTTTAAACTAGTTTACTTAACGTTAATCTCTTTATTATTAAGACAATGTCGTTTGGATACACGGTGGCATCTTTGACCTGTTTTGTGTTGTGTGGCACATCACGATTGGGTCTTAAATCCACCTATTAATATTTTCTGTTTATTTTTCAATTTCTGTTGTAATTTTGTGAAGGAGGGATAAAACCCTAGCCTGGTTTTCCCCTTTGTTCATCATCTTTAATCAATAGAATAGTTCTCTCCTCTTTCCTTTTTCTGCTTCTCGAGTGTTTTCTCGTTTATTCAATACAAAATGAAGCCACTCTCTTGTAAGTTATCAAAATGCCAGAGTGGTCAAACTATTAAGGCAAAGGCGGTTTAATTACATTCCTCTGTAGCACGCTGTGCGCCTATGTGCCACCCATACCTATGTTGTGCAACTCTTCACTCATAATTTTTCCGAGAGATCCAGAACTCCCAATATACACTTTAGCTTGGTTTGTTTGCACCATCATGCAACTGCATATGGCTCACAGAGGTGGGGTCAATGGCTAATTAAGTGAGCCATTTCTGAGCTTTAGTGCCACCTTATAGCTGTGAGCTATCTCTTGCACCCACAATGGTGTTACTTGGGTTATTGGAGCATAATGAGCTGGATAACATATTTTCCCTTTTAGGGGCTGGTGTTCACCATTGAGAGGTGAGCATTGTCTAGACAACCCATGGCCATCAGCCACGGTGTTTTCTTTTCATTATCTGTACACAATCTCATAATCAAGGCCCACTAATTTACTCACTCACTTTTGTTGTACTAGAGTGGTGATCTTTTGCTCCAAGAAGTACTGGAGTGAGTGATGATTTGTGTTGATGAGGAACTTTGCTCTTTCCAGGCAGGACCTCCATTTTTCTACTGCTTGCACTATGGCAAAAACTCTTTTTCATAAGGTAGAAAGGCCCAAACGCATTGGGGCCTGAGACTTACCGATATAGGCTTTGAGCCTACCCTATTGTAATAAGACTAACCTTTTCAGTTTGGAGAAAAAAAAATAATAAGACTACCCTAATACCATGGTAATACACATCACTTTCAAGAACAAAGGATTTGATAGAATTAAGAAATGCCAATATTGAGGTAAAAATGAGTGCATTTTGGAGTATAACAAAAGCTTTTTGAGCAGTTGCATCCCAACTAAGTCCTCCCTTCATCGATAAATTTGATAGAGGTCCGTGTAGCCAATAAAAGTGCACATCTAGCATGAAATTTAGACAAGTTATAAGGACGGAGATAGGGAAAACAAGCGCACTCAAAAAATTAAGTCGTGAGTAATCAGGTAAAGTACCAAAAATTAGATCAAACGGGGATTTTTCATGAGTATTGGTGCTTGGCATGTGATTAACTACGAACACAGAGGCAGCCACATCATGATACCGCAAGTAGTTCGGTAAAGATGCTCTTTTCAATATAGTTATAGCTGTTTCCATGTTGTGAAGATGTTTGCGTTCGGCAACACTGTTTTGTTGCGGTGTGTGAGGGCACAGTTTTTGATGGGTTATTCCATCTTTGCTAAGCGATTGACCAAAAATAAGAGATATGAATTCACCACCCCCATCCGTTCGCAAAATGCGGATGGGACAATGTATTAATTTTTTAGCATGACCTTTAAATTGAGCAACTGCAAAAAGCCAAGTATATTTGGAATAGTCGTCAATAAATAGAACGTAATATATGTACCATGGTATGATTTGGAGCTCGCAGGCCCCCAAAAATCACTATGCACTAAATGTAAGGGATTATCAGTTTTAGAACGTGAAATATCATAAGGGTGACTATGCATTTTTTTTCCTCTAAGCAAGAATGACCAAGACCACCATTTCTATTTCTCATTCAGCGGAATGTATGATTTTATTCAAAAAAAGTCTGATGGGTGACCTAAACGGTCATACCAAGTGCGAATTTCAATTTTATTGCTAAAAAAAGCATTTTTGGTAAAAAGAGAGGGTAGAGATTCAATGGGATAGAGTCTATTTTTACTCAAACTCTGATAGAAGAGTGTTCCCGTAGTTTTGTCCCAGATACAAAAAGAGGTAGAGTCAAAAATAAATCTACAGTTTTTAGATTTACACAATCTGTGAACAAACAGTAAATTCGTATTAAGCTTTGGAACATGTAGGGTGTTGTGTAGTGTGAAATTGTGTGAGCTGGTGGAAAGTTAGGTAGTACCTGAGTGATGAATATGGAGAGTTTGGCCGTTACCTACTCCAACTTAATCATTTCCAAGATAAGTGTCAGCCGTGCTCAAATTTTGAAAATCATGGGTCACATGATTCGTAGCCCCAGTGTCAGATAACCAAATATTGGGCTGATTGTTGATGGTTGGTCAAAATAGTTAAGGCAGTGAGAGAATTAGGCGGCATACGACCTTGGTATGCATAGTGAACACAATCAAGGGTCGTATGGTACTGTTGACCACAAACCTGACAATTTTCAGAACTGCGGTGTGTAGCAGAACTGGATTGCGTCCACCACGATAACCCTGACTGTTTCTACAATTGAAGTCATATCTTCCACCACGGCGTTGACCAGAAAAGTAACCACGACCACGATTTTGACCAAAAAAACCTGAAAAAATCAGAGTTGTGCCCTCTACCACTACGCCCATAACCTCTCCCGTAGCCACCACAATAGTTGCCTGAGACCTCCTACCTCTTCCACTGTAACCACCACGTTTGGAATAGGTCTAGGTAGTGACAATATTAATGGCTATGTTGTGATTCTGAGAAGTAACATTCTTGGATTCCAACATGTTTTCTTCGCTTTTCAACAGAATATGCAGATCATCAAACGAGATGGGTTCAGATTTGATACGTATAGAGGACCGAAAAAGCATTATATTCAGCAGGCAACCCATTCATAACATATAAAATCATGTCTTCGTAATATATATTGATCATTGCTACCATCAATTTATCTCGAATAGATTTCAATTATTCATGTAAACATCGATGGAGTCTGAATTCTTTTTGGCAGTTTGAAGATCCTATTTCAGTTGCATGATATTGAACTGAAATCATGAGCAAGTACTGACCGATTACATGAGCAAGAGCCTCAGGGCTCAAAGTGGCGTTGAGAATAGTGACTATGGCGTTAGCCGAAGAGGAGAGGGATGACGATGATGTTGCCATGGCTCTGATATCACGAAAAATTAACCTCTAGGGTTTCAATTGAAACATTCAGAAACAATCGATGATGGTGATGAAGAGGAAAGGAACGATCACCGTAAGAGAGAAATGAAATCTCCTTTTAATTGATTAACGCCAAGAAGATGATCAGACATTAATAGATGGCCAGACTTAGTGGTGGTTGTTGGATCATCTACAATCTAAATTCAACGCCAGTAGCTAAAGATCATAAATGATTATTACAAGACTGGTCCTTCATATTTTGTCTTGTTTGCACCGAGAGACAATGAATTGCAAGATTGGTCCTCCAATTGTGCTCGAGGAATTGTTTCAGTCCCTCGGGCTTGAGTTGGAGTAGCTCTGCACCTTTGGGCTTGCTTCTGCGAACGTCAGTGGGCTGGCCTTATATGTAGACAATCTAATAGATGATCCCATAACTTCTAACAAACCTTCTATATATAGTAGAAGAAATCACATAACTCAATGTTGTATTGTGCAAAAGAGAACTTTGTTTGTTTTTGCATAAAGCTTATGTTGCATTAGAATCTAATGTGAGTTTGAGATGGTGCAAGTGGTTGTCAAGGTCATGACTGTAGACTAAAATATTGTCAAAAGCACCAAGACGATCCTTCTCAAGTGTGCAGCAAACACCTAGTTCATACTTCATACTTCATACTTCATACTCTTTAAAAGTAGCTGGAGCATTAGCCTTTGTAGAATAAACCTTTCCATTTAAGTTTTATGAATAACTTCTCTATGTTTTGTGCGGGGAAATCAATCAGTTGTTTAAACACATCAACATTGGTCATTCATGCCATAGTTCCACACATAGTTCTGAAAAAACTAACACTGTTATCACTGTCCATCTCATACTAATAATCTCAATACTATCTATCTCTCATATTTAAGCCGAAAAACAAACAATGTCTTGTTATTTGATTTGTGGATTGTTGTTGAGACAGAGAGATTCATTACCAAAATATCGGGGCAAAATAATCTAACCACTTAAGAATCATCATGTCATGAATGCCATCAGTAACTCGCCTACCAATCTACCAATCCATCTAGTACTTGAGTACACACAATCCACTCTCTCTCCCACAGAGACCCCCTCGCATATTTCACACAGATTACACTCTCCCACTTCTCTCTATATTCATTTCAATCTCAGTGTCATGGTAAAATCTCCGAAATTAGGGATATGTGGCTAAAACCCGTAGAATAAAACAATTTTGATTTATTTTTGACAATATCATGATCGTAGTTCATTTTTAACTAGATGCATTCAAAAAATTGAAGATATAGCTCTTTAAATTTAATCTAATGAATTGAATTAAACAATCTACAATTTCAACTCATATTAAATGTACTTTGATTTTTGGTTCAGTTGAGTTCTTCCCCCAAAATTGTTTCTGCTAAGTTTTAAGATTTCCAACTAATACCAACACAGCCCCTAAAAGTTGTTCTGCGTTCTCTTGTGGTACATGTGGACAAACAGAAATCAATACCACCACCAACACCCAAAAATGTATTCATATAATCTGACAAGGAAGGTGAAATGATGGAGCATAGTAGGAAGTACCATGATGACATCTCGAAGTGAGAAATATGGTGAAGGACTGTGTAAACTTAATGACACGCGTGAAAGGAGCTTGCTGGTCCATTTTGTCACTTTGTGCTCATTTTCCTCCTTAAAATTTGGTTCCATTTGAAGTCCGAAGCAAAATTGTGGGTCAGTTTGGTATGATTAATTTGTAATTTTCGGACTTATAAGTAAGATACAAAGATGAAAAAAAGTTATGAATGTCGGGTGTAAAAGTTGTTATGTCAAAAGATCTAAAATAACTTTAAGAACTCTAACTTTTTCTGAAGCTCATGGGTGAGTTTGGTATGACTTATTTGCAACTTAAGTAGACTTATAAGTTCATGTGAAAAAAGCTTATGACAAAAAAGATAAACAAAAAAGTCATGTGTGTTTGGTGAAAAAGATGTTAAGTCAAAAAGTTCAAAAAAAGCTTGAAGAACCCAACTTTTTCTTGACTCAATTTTTACACTATGAAGTTATAAGTCGAACAAAAACTTTTCAGCTTATAAGTCCATACCAAACCCCACTTATAAGTTGGCCTGAACTTATAATCCAAAACTGACTTATAAGCTGCTTATAAGTCATACCAAACACCCCCCATTTTTGAGCTATGAACTTATAAGTTCAAATTTAAAATTTCAACTTATAAGTCACACACCAAATTTTACTTGCGAATTATTTTCAACTTATATACATAATTGACTTATAAGTCATACCATACTCCCCCAGCATTTTTGCAGTTCGAAAATAATCGAACTTAAATCGAACCGTTAATAAACGGCTTGGTTTAGTTCAGTTCTTTCATGAAGTGACGGACTTTGGTTCACATTGAACTGAACTGGATAACACATTTTGTAATGAGAATTTTGTCCTACAAACTTTTTAAAAATGCAAATCTACAAAACCATGTAAAACTGTCAAGAAACTACAGTTTTGCTATAAAAATCGAGTTAAAGTGACTCAGAGACGGCCTTACGGGTCGAAAAAGTCAACGCGGACTAAAAAGAAGAAACTGAGGTAGTATCACCAAACGTACTATTGTTTGTTAGAAAATTCAAACTATTTTTTGTTTGAATATTTGTGAACTCAAACCCAACAGAGTTAGGTGTGAATCCAAAATGAAGACGTTATCACGGTTCACTCCTGTACGGATTGGCATACTATTGCACCATAGCATAGTTTTCTTCATTCACCCATCTACCCAGTGGATAAATGGGTGCAGCTGGCTGGGTTGGTGCAGTAATGAGTAATGACTCTCTTCTTCACTTAGCTCTGTTTTCTCTTCCATTTCTCTCTGCCACATAGAGCACTCTTTTCTTCTTTATCTTCATCTTCTCTTCTCAACACAGTCACTAAATCACTCTCTCTTCCATTTCCCTGTGAGTTCACTTCCATATCAAAAGTTGCCTCGACATCTCACCGGAGCACAGATCCGACTCCGCCGAAGTTTGTTCGAAGGTTTAGGCGACCTCATTGCTGGTGGAGAGAGCTATGGCCCCTTGCTCCCCTGGTAATAACCCTCCCATTTGCCATTTTTTTAGAAAATTAAGACGATTGCTTATTTTGGCGGCTCATTTTTCATTTTCTTTCGTTCTTACACAGGTTTGAGGAGAGATCAGAAAAGCTATTTAGAATGGATAGACTCGGAAATATTGATCAGGTTAAGTAATGTCATAATGTGCCTTCTTAATCTTCTAGCATTGATGTTTTTTCCCCATTAAAACAAAAGATGGTGAAAATTAGTGCAGGTTTTGTTTTACTTCAAACTCTAAATTTTGCAAGTAGTTTTTTTTTTTTGGCCAAGTAGTGAATGACAAATTTACTCACAAAATTTGCCATTCAGTGTTATTTAGGCCGGGATTTAAGATTTGGGCAAACAATCCTAAGAAAGAATATGTTGTGGTTGAAATTTCCGGTTTTCGGTATATTTTGCAAATTGGTAGCATGAACTAACACACTGAAGATTAAAGATCCTCACTCCCGGTTAATGAAAATTGCATAAATGAAATTTGTTTGGTTAAAAGTTAAAACCCTGTTCATAGGGGTGGGGTGGGGGCATTTGAGTACAAGGAGGAGGGCTATGGTTTGTACTACTAGTGTTCCTTTCTTATGTGTTTTTTTTTCTAGAACTGTCTTTTTTCAAGGGTTTTTAGTTTTACTTCTTTCAAATAAGAAGGAAAAAGGATCTTCTGTGTGTAGCTTACTCCCATAATTTAAAACAAAACACACTTTTGTTTCATCAGTATGTATAACTCGCACCGCGCCGGGTCGATGATGAACATCCGTACTTGTTAACGGATGACACTTGGTGGCAAAGTGCTCCAACATCTTAGCTTTCGAATTAATGAAATATGTTGGCCAGCCCTGAACCGAATACATTTTATGGTGGTGTTTGAATCACTGATTTTCTAAGAATAAATGTACTTGCGTAAGTATCAACTCAATTACTCCTCTAGTTTCTCGAAAGAAATATTACCGTTTCTCAAAACAAAAAGAAACATTACCTATTACTAGCTTCGACCCGCCAAATTCTTCATACATTGGCTTTCTTACTCGTAAGTATGTCATTTTGATCCGATGATATGAATAGCAAAACAATGTACTTTATTGGATTACATCAAAAAAAATGTACTTTATTGGTGATTTTTTCATGGTGTTGTAGAGTACAGCTTAATCTACAAAATCATGCAAAGATCACCAAATTCTTTCATCGTTTTGCTCACCAAATTACCGATTCAAAGTGATCCAGTGAATAGTGGTAAAAACTAAAGTAAGAAAAACCTGGTAGGGCTGAGGTAGTACTCCCAAACAAGAGGACCCCAAAATCATTCAAGCTTTAAAAATTCATAATTACTCTGATTGTGATTCCCGTCCACCCAATCTACGGATTGGGATCCTCTCCAGCCGATTTTTCGTCCAGCCCATTCAGTCACAAGATCTGAGTGGCTGAGATGATAGCAATCCATCATTGAGTCATTGCTTGTGCTCACACACAATCTCAGTTTCTCCGATCCCCTTCCTTCCTCTGCAATCTGTCTCTACCAAACCCAGTAATTGTTAATCCCTCATAAGAACAACATGCTCTCTCTCTCTCCAAGTAGAAACTCATCAATTAATACGGTTTAATGTCAATGCTTGTCGGTGTTTATGACTCACACCAAAGTTAATGTATTTCGAACTCAAATAAAATTAACTTTTGTTTCGAATCTTAGGTATAAAGTATGGCTTAATTACTTAATGCATACCCCCAGTTGGTCAAAACTATCACTTTGCAACCTCCAGTTTTAGAACTAGCTGATTGCATCCCCCATTTGTAAAAAAATACGTCAATGTACAACTGAAAACGGAATTTCATCGCAAAATTAACGTACCCGAAGGTTATTATCCCAAAAAATGTGATGGGATTGCATCATGGACCATGTTCACTTAATGAAAATACCTTCGTCGGGTTTGGATTTGTTGATTGAATTTTGTTCTCAGTTGCACATTGCCGTATTTTTTGCAAATGGGGGATGCAATCAGCTAGTTCTAAAACTGGGGGTTGCAATGTGATAGTTTTGACAAACTGGGAGTACGCATTAAGTAATTAAACCATAAAGCATAGACAATTAATTATTGAATCAAGTCCCATTATGAAATCAAATGGATATAATATGAGCGTACCACCGTCTTCTTTTAATTCATTTCGCCTCGATCTTTGTTTTTTTGGTACAGAGTAAAGTGGACGAGAGGATTGGAGGTAGTCTAGGTGGGTTCTGCTTGGAGAGAGAGAGAGAGAAACTGAGTTTTAGTAGAGAGATGAGAATGAAGGGGATGAGGTGGGGAAGTTCCGTTGTGAGTTGTGACGAGGGTAGGGATCAAAGTCATACAACGTTACAATCTTTACCACCCAAATATTTACACGGTGTGGATCGTCCGACTGGATGAGTCGGAGGAGAAATCGGCTAGAGAGGATCCCAATCCCCCAATATACGTACCACCAGACCACACCCTTCAATGTTGTGCGTTCCCCTTCTTAAGTTCTACATACTACTATTTCTCGAACCCTTGTAAATCAAGCCCTTCCTTCTTCTTCTTAAACCCTGTTTGATTGGGTTGTGGAATAAGAAGAATTTTCTTTGGAGGTTCTCGAAAACAAAATCAGACTATCACAAATGTGTGGCATTGAAATATAAGTCACACACAAGTAAGTGTCATATCTATGGGGAAATATGTGTACATGCCAAGTAAATATGAAATGACTTAACGTTGTAATTTATTCTCTTTATAATAAACATGTGGTGACATTTGAGGACTTGCTCTTTCTGGTGGAGTTGCATCTCTTGATTTGATTCATGAGTTGTACAATCAATATCCAGTTTTCTACGATTTTTGATTTTCTCCACAACACCATAATTCTACTAGTATGTTACTTAATTAAAATATAAATTGTCCCTTCTACCATTCTCTCGTGTTCTATGTTTCCTGCTTTGAAAATTCTAGAGTAAATTTTAGTTTTTATTCCCTTCAAGGTTACTAGAGGTTTTCTATTTCTCAGTTCCAGTTGGCTCACCTTTTGAGGCTTGTAATACATGTAGTTTACGCATAATAAAGAGGATTATAGTTTAAAATAGAGTTGAATGACGGATTTTACTTTAGGAGGATGTAGCAAGTTTTTCATCATCTTTTACTTAGAATTTCCACTCGGTTGCACTTTGAAATGTTGCTTAAATGTCGTTGCATAATTATTTGATACGGTATGTATATTTTCATTTGTTACCAGTCGGTCGAGGAAAAGAGTACCCAGGTCATAGCTTTCGCCAGGCAAGGCACCTCTTTGTAAAGTTATGTGCTAGCTCGGCCGATAGCTGATTTCTATGATGGGGATTGGCCTAACGATCTCCTAAAAACATATAAATGTAAGTAGCAACTTAATAATTTTTTAGCCTTAACTTTCTTTCTTGATATGTTTATCATTTTTGTTAAGCATTCATTGCCTTTTTTTTTTCCTTCTATAAAATAGAAAACCTCAAAGTGGCAGCATGATTAACATCCAGTGAATAAATATGATATGTTTATTGATCATTTAGAAATGTGAAATTTGTTCTAAACTGCAGAGAAGGCCAATTGAGCTTAGATTCAGTTCGAATCATCTGCTTAATTATGGGGTCATATTTTTCCTTATTAAGGCATAATCGATATGAACTTTATTACAAATTTTGTAGCATATGCGTGTATGTTTTACAATCAAGATTTAAACTAAGTTTGTGCCAATTTTTTACCGAAACTCTCTTATATAAAACTTCTCTCTTATATAGAAATTTTTATAAGGCTGGTATTCAATTTTCTCATAACATTGTTTTTAATCCAGGGATCTAATGACAGCCGTTCGTGATTTTGTGCCTACGCATGCTGGTGTCATCCTTGACCCAGACAGTATCTTTATGTTGAACGACAAAGTGACTGTTGCAAAATGGTCGTATAGGAAACCTCAAGGTGGAATTCATTGACTTAATTGTATGAAAATGTATCATGATATCTGAATTCGTGACAAAGTGACCAATACCTGTTTGAGTCTTGGACTTATGGTTGGCTCCGGCTTGAAGTATCGTTTCGACAGCTTCCCTTGACGGCATGTTGGAGTCTTGGACCCATTACTACTTTGGGACTCTGAGTGCCCTTACTTTTTCATCATACTACTCTTCTGACTCACAATTTTAAGGGGGTGTAGACACTTAAATTTTAGTTGGCTATTTGTATGATGACTAGCGAGACGGGCGATTGGATTTATAACGCTTGGTAAAGAGGTTGTATTTTCAACACCCCCTGTACACTATTATCATATGTTACTATTTATCCTGGTATGCCCTTGTTACTGCAAATTAATGCTGCTTTGTCTCTAAATCTAGAAATGATTATTTATAAGTCGTGTTATAAATGGACACGCCACTTGAGAAAAGATCTTTGTAATGGAAATACTAAATATTTGAGAATCGTATAAAAATCTGCAAACTCTGATCTTTATATGTATACTCTGTTAGTGTTCAAACTATTTCATATACAAACGTCATAACATTTCTTAGCCATTCTGTTTTACATGCTAAGTTGTTTATTCACTCAGCTTTTACTGATACTCGAAAAAGGATGGTCTTGTGCTTCTTTTATTTCCCCCGCAGGCATATGACCGGTTAGCTTTGGGTAATGCGCGGGATTCATGAGTGTTCTCACATGAAAACTGTAATGCTTAGTAATTAACCAGAGATACCTCTTTTGCTGTAAAATATATTTTGCTAGGCTGATTGTTCCGCTAGGACTCATTCATGAAACAATGTTATCGTGTAACTTATTAATCAGTAGGTTTGATGTTTCTTTTCACTACTTGTTATTATTATTTCTTGTACGAAAGGATAATTCCCTGTACGGAGGGACTTCCCCGATCTCCAGCTCTTCTGAAAATCTGGGGTGTTACAATTACGACATCTTATTCAATGTGATCTACCTAAAAGTTACAAGTGAATCTTTCCAAGAGGAAATAAATGGATTGATTCACAACTTAACCTCTAGTTTGATAGCTATGCATGTACGAGTTTCCATTCTTAATACTATGTAGTCTTATGTGTGCTAAAAGTTTTCATCTCTTCAAGGTTGCAGTAGGTTATCTATTTCAGAGTTTCAGTTGCCTCACCTTTTGAAGTTGGTAATGCATGTAGTTTACACATAATAAAAGAGGATGGTAGTTTAAAGTAGAATGACGTCCCTAAGTTTACTTTAGGAGGATGTATCAAGTTTGTATCATCATTTACTTAGAATTCACACTCGGATTCACTTTGAAATGTTTCTTTGCTTAATTATTTGATATGGTGACATTGTATGTATATTTTGCACATGTTAACAGTTGTCAGTCGAGGAAAAGAGCACGCATGTCATAGCTTTTGCTAGGGAAGGCACCTCTTTCAAAAATTATGTGGCAGCTCGGTCGATATTTGACTTCTATGATGGGGATTGGCCTACCGAGGTTATTGATGAAAGTAGCAACTTAATAATTCCTGCATTTTAGCTTCAATTGTTATGTTTCTCTCATTTTTATTGAGTTTTCTTTTTTTTTTTCTTTTTATAAAATAGAAGTCCACGAAGTGGCAGTACGATTAACACACTGAATAAATTGTTTGTGCCCTGATCCTTCAGAAATGTCAATCATTCGGTATTACGGAGGTTGTAGAATCACCGCTAATTATAAATCACATTCAATATAGCTTACGCGCACTACAATGATTTCTTAACTTTTTGCGACACATTGTTTTTGTTCCTTCTACAACCACTAATTCCACAAAGAACCATTAGAAGCGTGCATGTAGGGATAACCGAAGCATGAAGGAAGATAACACTTGTATTGCTATGCAGCTGAGAGTACAAAGATGCTTGGATGAAAAATGACCATCCCTCTTATATACTAATCCCTTCTCCAAGAAAGGATATTGTTGAGTCAAGATCCCTGAATGTGTTTTGGTTGGTAATTGTTTTGAGTGATGAAAGAAAAAAGGCTAAGACATAAGCAGCAAAGCATCTCAGTTATCTCAAGGCCTTGAGATATTGACTGAACTTCAAAGCCTTGAGTTATTCTATTCTGCTATATGTTCTAACATTTTTGTGTTGCAGATTGGATATCTGATTATGCAAATCAGTGGTTTATTGCATATACTTTTGGATTACATTATTTATATATCTAACACAAGTGCAGATGATCAGAACAGGAAGAATCAAAGTTATATTGACTTAACTTTGAAATTCTGTGAAGCAGGTTCAGAGCTCCAAGGCCTTGAGATGTGCCTTGAACTGCTGACAGTTTTTACAGAACTTAGTTGATTCTTTCTTGCAGGTTGTGATTCTTAGTATTGTGATTATTTACTCACTTATAAGTGTCTTAAACTTGTTTTTCATGATTCATATGTTTTAGAAGATATACAGGTTATTGTTCTAAGTCTATTAAACAGTTTTATCAGAAACTGTATAACCAAACAGTCATAGCACTGTTATCTTTCTGGATTTTGTTGTTGCTGTGTAGAAATGCTGTTGCAGGGTTGTTAAACGTGCAGGAGCAATCTCAACAAACTCCAACGGATATCCACTTGAAGCTATTTGTATTTCAGTTGAAAACAGAAGGAGGATTTGCAGGAATTGAGATCCTAAAATCTCTCAATCAGTTGCAGCTGTGGATATAAGAGACTGGTTTGAATTTTGAAAGGTGGAGAGGCTTGCAGAACACTCAGAAAGGTGTGACAAAATCGTGGGAGATCATTCATTCAAACACACAATCATTCAAGCTTCATTCCAGATGAAAATATGTGACATTATCTTACATATGTCTAATTAAATTAGGGTAAAAGACAAAATTCACCCTCGTTGTATGGGTTATACACACAAACATCCCTCGTGTTTGGGGATATACCAAAACCCCCTGGCAGAGACAAAAAAAAGCCCCTGTAGGTGGACGGAGGTTAGACAACTACCACCAATATGTTAAATTAATATTTGTTGGACCATTATACCCTTAAAAGTGTGAATTTACATAAATTTCTATACCACATTGTTCTTGGTGTTCGTGGTGTTCTTGCTTGGTGTCCTTGGTGTTTTTCGACACCACCAGCAATACCACCACCACCACAACCATCACCACCAAAACAAACAAACAACTAAAACACAAGAAAAAAAGGCAAAAAAATTAAGAAGAGGTTCAGATCTATAATCTAAAACATGCTAAGAAGATTGCACTACCTTGGCAGCAAAGCTAATTGCCCTGCCAAGAAAGTAGCAATTTCTCAACAAATGAATTTAATTTATCGAATTTATCGTAACCTAATAGACGGGGCAAATCAAAGACACACAAATAGCCCCCAAAAGGCTAAGTGGTAGGCATAAATTGAACCCAGAAAGTTGAAATTCAAGTACTTCAATTCGAATGAGGAATCTGGATTGAACCAAAATAATTGGGAATCAAATCCAACTTGAACCCAAAATAATTCACATAGCCTGATTTGTGCCCCTATCAATTAAGAAAAAAAAGAAAGATGAACAAATTCTTGAGGTTCCTTTTTCGTGTTCTTTACAACAACCATCCATGAATCACCAGAACACCCGGATTCCGACAGAAACCCGAATTATGGATCTGGGTGACGGCTGTGGTGGAGCGGCTGTGACGGACGGCTCTGAGAGAGAGAGAGAGAGAGCAGATGAAGATTGGGACCGCAAGAGAGAAGATGAAGATTAGGACCACTATTCCTCCCCCGTTTTCCTGGTCCACCTTTATCATACCCAAACAAGCCTTCACATATGTGGCCACCAACACCACCATTTCAAACAAAATTAGAACCCACACACTTTGAACTCTTCACAAATCGTCGTTGGGAGAAGGGAAGTGCCTCGATCAAAGCGACCTAAAAACCAAGCTCCCGCAATCGAAGTTCGAGTGTCTCGATCTGGGTTGGTGGTCGCTAGGTGCGGCGGTGGTGGTGCTGGTTTGTGGCGGGGGCCCTGTAACATCAAGAGAGAGAGACGAATGAAGAGGATAAGAAAAGACCGAAGTCTCTCTCTTTTTGTGGCGGCTGGTGAAGAAAGGGTTTGATTTTTTTGAATCCCCTAAACCCATTGCAAAAAATCCGCTCGGGTTGTTACAAATGAAATCAGAGCCAACCCAGGTCCCCCAAGGGCTTCGTGGCGGTTTGTTGCCAGCCGAAGGGATACGTGAATGGCCACACTCAACGAGGACTTCAACCATATAAGGTTTGGGGATTGTAATATTCGTTCCCACATGGAGATATTGTAGATTGATATTGTGGAATATATGTATATATGGTTGATGGACTGTAATATCCTGTCCCACATCGGATGTAATACCCCGTCTTTTTAGTATATATATGGGTAATTGGCGACTTTTTCGTGATGTTTATCTTCGAAATAAATGGCTAGAAGGGAGGCCGTTGTAATTTTAAATGACACTGGGCGAGAACCCGCACTTTGCGAGGGGCTATGTGAACGAATGAATGTCCCACATTATAACTAAAATATAAGAATTTTGTAATTTCAAAATTTTGATTAGTTTTGATTTATTAATGTGTATAACATGAAGGTGAGTTATTTCCTGTATTACAATTATAAACAGTTGGTAGTAAGAACATATTTATTTTGTTCTATTAAATAATCGAATTATTTTGGCCTTTCAATTTTCAGTGAGAACATGAGGAAAAGTACCACAGGGAGAAACGTCTATCTACTTTCATGTGTTGTCTTATGTTTTATTGAAATAAATTACAAAATTCAAATCATACAAAAAACTATTAGAGATTCATCTTGTATGACATATTGGATTTAAGCGACCACTGCGGTAATTATGAAAAATAATTTACCGGTGATAAAAGTGAAGAAAATGTGACAAGAAACTCAATTATTATAATTGTACTTGTTAAACTAACATAATTGAAGGTTTATATTTTACTAAGTCTTTTCTTCACCACAACTATGGATAGGGTTTAAAACCAAAATTTACATGGAAGATTATTGACTGAGAAAACATTTATGGATTCGAGCTTAAGTATAATTAAATATGAAAGAAAAAGTATACAAAATAAATGCATGATAAAGTAATCACATTTTCTTGATTGACTTATTAACCAATTAACAATCCATGTAGGAGGTGAAATTTAGGGGCGAGGAAAAATTAGTGAAGGATATCATTTCTCTATAGAATATTTAAAGGCGTACATCGAGCATAAATATCTAGCATCCAAACATGATCCAAAATGAATTTTATGTTGAAGAAAAATTATGATAAATATTAAATAGGTAAATGAATTTTCGTATCATACATATTATGAACATATACAAATAAGTTACTGAAGGTAAATACTTATATCGATAAGTAAGCTGCAGATTTTGCTCTAGAAGTAGTATAAGTTAAATGGAGATAAAAAAATAGCATACTTAGACTTCATGTCAAAACATAAACAAATTGAGAGTAAAATTATTATGTTCATAGCTCTGCATCAGCAAAAAATAACGATATGTTAAAATTTGTCGTGAAATTTTTATATCACCAATCAATATATTTGATGTTATTTTTTAAAAAAGTGATTACACTCTACAACATCGTGAGATTATCTTTAGTTGGGAGTAAAATTATTGTGTTCGCAACTCTTGCATCGTTTTGTTAACAAAATCACCTGGTACAAGTGATGAAGTGAATGAGATACAATTTTTCGTTGTTTATTTTATAAGGAAATTATAAATTTAATTTTAATTATTTTTTTATGAAAAACATTAGGTTATGCATTTTTTCATTTAACGTCGAAATAATTTCGCAAAAAAGTCAATAAATTGTATCTTTGTCTATTTCACTATAATTTTGAAATAATTATTATTTTCATTTAAATAAACCATTTTATTTCAATATAAACCCTTAATTTCCGCCAAAATATCAATCGGGACAAAATCTTAGAAATAATATTGTCATATTCTTTTAGAAGTATACTTTTCTAAAATTGAATTCAAATAAATCTCTTAAACTTTTCAAACAATTTGTACATTAATTTAAAGGAACTTACACTTGCATGATAATCATGGAAATGGCATATAGAGAAATAGTACTTGTTATAGTACTTTACAGTGTTTACAACTACTATCATTTTTTACGGTATAATACTCCCATTTTCTTCTTCAAAAACATAAATTGAATTAGACTTGTTGCATCTTTTTTGAGAAATGTAGATTTATACACTTTCTTATGGAATAATATACATTTTTAATTTTTGAAGTACAAAATATTTTATAAATCATGTTGTTAAATGTGCTAATTAATTGTGCTAATAAATTAATCATGCAAATAGGAGTTACTGACAATTATGGTGGGGGTTATGTGATGACTAATATGCCATGTTGCACACTAATTTCAAGAATTCACATGCCTTGTAACCATATGTTAGAGAGTCTAAATAAGCATGACACGTGTTTTCACCATTGGAGAGTTCAAATAAACATGACACATGACTTCATTTTGGTGAACTTTCCTTCTTTTATAAATAATAATATAGATTAATTAGTTAATGTTGGGGTGATAGTTGTAATTGACAAGAACTATAATGCCTTATAGGTAAATAGAAATAAGTAAATAAAATAAAACAAAAACAAATGTTTTTCTTCACATACTTCAACATCTCCTGCAAAGTTTGTTTCCCCAACCCATCTTCTCTTTCCCTGTACATAACCTCTCCCCCTTTCCTCTTCTTCTTCTTCTTCTTCTTCTTCTTCTTCTTCTTCTTCTTCTTCTTCTTCTTCTTCTTCTTCTTCTTCTTCTTCTTCTTCTTCTTCTTCTTCTTCTTCTTCTTCTTCTTCTTCTTCTTCTTCTTCTTCTTCTTCTTCTTCTTCTTCTTCTTCTTCTTCTTCTTCACCAGACGCCAACAACACCACAGGCGCCACCCTCACCTCCATCATCTCTCCCTATCTCTCTGTCTCCCAGTCTTCTCTCTTTTCTCTCCGGCAAAGAAGCAGCAGCATCAACGACAGTGATGGTCGCTGCCTTCCCCGACGGGAAACCACCAGAAGACCACCGCCTGCTTCTGTTATCTCTCCCTATATCTTTCTCTCTCTCTCTCTCTCTCTCTCTCTCTCTCTCTCTCTCTCAGTCACTCCATCTCTCTACTCAGACTCAGGCGAAAAAAGAGAGGCTGAAACGAGGGTAGCAGCAGCGGCAGAAGCAAGCACGCTGACGTTCCACCATTTTTTCCGGCGACCTCGATGAGAGTTTTGGCCCAAGCAAAATAGAGGCACCCAACCTCTTCCTGCCATATCTCTAGCCTCCTTAAGGCCCGAACAAGCTTGGGGAAGGCTCATCCGCACCCAGAACTGACCAGAGAAAGCCCTGTCGAGCTCCACCTCCGCCGACATTTTTGGCGCTTCGACCCGCTCAGTTTCATTGTCATTTCTTGCGATTCTTGGACTAGGTATGCTCTAAATCACCCCCTAGTTTGTTTTATACAATCAAAATCATAACTTAAGGCATAAATCTAGGCTTAGATTGAATAAATTTGAAGTTCATATAAGGAAGAGTCTTTGACGTAAACTAGGTGTGAGGGGAAATTAATGTAGAAATGTTTTATTAAAAACTACGCAAATAGTGCAATTAATCACATTTTGAAACGTATATAGTGTTTTAACAATAGACGTGTTGTCTCTTTATTAAGAAAATGTAACTCTTGAGAGATGTGAAATTAACAAGTGGGTTTCGGGTTAGTCTAAAATTATTAAAAATATGATTCGTGTTATGTCTTATAGCATTATCTTTGGGGTTGTGATGAGTTAGAAGCTCTAATTTGTAGGCGATGATTCCGTAGGCGAGAGCTACATCTAAGACGTGTTTTTGAATAAAGGTAAGTTAATATGCCTAGCATTGCATGTGTTTTCTTCTTTCGTGTACCGCGTGGGTTATTTGTGCAATACTACATACATGCTTTGTTGAATTATTTACTTGCTTTTGAAAAATTCTAGTTTGAAAGTATCTTATGAAAAAGGATAATCCAAAATAAAGAATCTGAAAGTTCCCGCTAGAAGCACATCTTAATTCTATTGGGAAAAGAGAAAGTACTGTTCAAACACAACCACAATGTTAGACCCTGATTACCTGGTTCACGGGCCACAATTATCAAAAGTATTGTAACGCTCACATATTGGTCAAATACAAACATCTCCCATAATCAAATACTGAATATTATGAAGAACTGCCACACCGGATTTACTTGGAGATCCTTATTCGATTTTTCAATCTTCGAAGAAAAAGTCATAATGATGTAAAGTGGAAGCTGTTGTGCGTGGGTTTGAACCATATCTCTGATACGATATCTTTCAGAAATATTGTGATTGGTTATTGTTATGTTGTTATGAGGTGCTGTGATGCGAACCTCCTTGTGATTGTGTTATGGTTAAGGCTGTGCTTTTGCACATTATGAGAAAGTGGTTGTGGATTGAATATGGTCACTCCTTGTATCAACTAATTAGTAAAATGAATTCCTCGACTCAATATTCTATCAATGAGAAAAGAGAACGCTATCTCTTGATATATAAAATGATGATTTGTGGAAATATTGAAAAGTAATTCTGCAGTGATTCTCCAAGATGGTCCACATCATTGGATTGGAATTATAGAATTTGAAAAAGCAAACAACTGTAATGTTATCCCCACCAATATATGATATCTATTACTTGAGTAGCGAATTCTTTTATTCCTGTCACATGTCTCATAATCTGTTTACTTGTTATGTGTGTTAGCTTACTCATCAGTTTGCTGATCATTTTCATTAAAAACTGTGTCGGCTGTTGCCATTTTAAAATCGCATGTTATCATACAAGGTGGAGGACGTTCACGGCACTGCTAGATAGGAAGACTTGCTGCTTAGTATATCACCTAATATTGCCATTTCAAATGTACTCTTAGCTTTTCAAATGCTATAACTGTTTATCTTGAAATTTTAATAGACTATGTTTTCAGTTAGTGATGGCTGTAATAACTGTGAACCGACGATCTTTATCCGTTCTCAATGGGATTCATCTTCTCAGGCGCAGACATCCCGCGATTTGGGGGTGTTGCATCGGAGATTTGTGAGTTTGACATATGGTATATGGTAAACCTTGGCGATTACTACTAGAACCTTCAAGGCTTAAGCATTTTTATCCGGTGGTACGGCTAAAGAAGTTGCTGGGACAGTATTCCGCTCATGTTGTTACAAAAATAGTGAGTAAAAGTTTTTGAAAATGAGGAGTGATTCGAGCATTTCAATCGTATCATGTTGACACAGAAAGTTATACCTCTCCCTCTATATTAGATTTTTATGAAACTGGGAGTTAATTGAATTAGTTAATGTTACTAATTCACAGTAATTCTCAACCAGAAATGCAAATTCTTTGAATCATGACGCATTTGAGGTACTCATCCCTAACTGGGTTTCTTAATTTGTAACTGTATCATATGACAATCACGAAGGTTTGATATTCAAATATAAGTCACAAACATACATGTCATGTAATCATGAAATGACCTAACGTTTTAATTTCTCCTCATTAGAAAAAACATGTGGTGGAATCTGAGGATGAATTGCTTTTGCTGGTGGAATACGCATATCCTAATTTGTACAATCAATATCCAGGTTTATACGGTCTTTGATTTTATCCACAACTTTATGGGCTACACTATCTGTTTCGATGCTAATTTGGTGGGGTGAAATCATGTATGACTTTAAAAAAAAAAAAAAATTTTGCAAATCCATGGTGATCTTGGAGTAGTAAAATCAAGAAATGGTTGTTGTTTGCTATCGTGTTTTTGTGGAAGTGTCAAACGCCATCAATTCGTGCTACAACTTTTTGTGTCTCCGACCACGATGTACTACCATATTATTTGAAGGATGAACAAGGGTTCTTATGGACATCTTTGAGTCTTTATGAACTACCATAATTTTTATGTATCTTCTCTTGTGACTTTTGATGCATTCTTCTATCAATGTATTTTGGGAGTTAGTTGATGGGATGATTTCTAAAAATAACTGATAAATATGTTCATGGAGTATCGCTCAAGGAGGTACAAAAGTTGATTAAGGTAGTCAAGATAGGTGTAGATGCATTGGTAGATTACTTATTTACCCGATGTGCCTTCCAGTTTGACTAGCTAGTTATTCATTCAGATAGATTCATGAAACACACGATATGATATTGACATTTTTTTCGAAAACATACTAATTGTTGCAATGATTGCTTTTGTCATCGTGAATGCTATTTTTTGTTGTTGTAAGGGAATCTCCAATAGTAGTAGGTATGTTTTGCATGTTTTAAATTTTGCATGACATGCATTTATAGTTTTGCTCCAGCATTAAAATGCAATTTATACATTTTGCAGTTATGAGAAGTTAAATATACGGATTGAGGATGCATTAGAGGAGAGATATAGACACAAAATTTTCCATGCCTACTTTCTAGCTAGCTATTAACGGAAAGGAGGACGCATGTTCTACAAAATGCATTAGCGTATGCATTATCTATTGGAGGTCAATTTACATCATATTCTTTATATTTTGCATAACAATAGATTTTGCATAGACTATTGGAGATGCCCTAAGTAGGACAGTTAACCCATTACAACTTACGGATCACTATAATACCTCTTCCATTACGGTTGTCTTGGGCAACAAGTTTCGTTTCCTAGGTCTTTATAAGGGTCATAGGTCATGTTATTGACTTGCGTGGCTTGTTTCGCAGGTCCTCAATCGTTAATTCAGCTTCTCACCAGCTAGGAAAGCATTACCATGTGAGTATGTCTACTTCTCATGCATTTTTGTCGTCTTCCTCTTCCAGCATAGTAGTTTTGTGGGAATTATTCTGTAAAGTATTTCCGCTTGCTGTGTGTTCCATGGCTTTGAAAGACATATATGTTTGACAAAAAAATCCCGAATATGAAAATTTCGAAAGGAAAGCAATGGTTGGTTTTTATTTCTTCTTCCTTTCAGATAGTTGAGATATTTGAACTTGCTGATATATCGAGCATTTCTCACAAGCGTAACACATGTGTTAGTATGCGCAATGAATACATTGGAAAATAAAATGCCCGACCGTTAAACATGGAAGTACTATTATATGCGGTCACTTGATAATAATGAGCTTGAGCTGAGTATGATATTGTTCAGTGGGGCATGGTTTAAACTGTTGAATATTATCATAGGAGCTGCTAGGATTTAATGAAACACATGCTGGTTTTGAGGCAATCAAAGTTTATTGTGACTGGCCTAGTCTTTTGCTGATTTTTAGGGATCTTTTTGTTGCTCAATATCAGCAGATTTTGATGCTATTTTCATGGTTTTTTTGTTATGTTTTTTATGTTTAAATAAGTGCATTCATGATCAATGAAAAAGATCACAACTTATGCCCAAATCATATATGCGCTAAACTTTTATTTATGCTCTGATCTCCAATAAAATACCAACAATTAGTATCAGAGCATCCAGATCTTAAGAGACATGTGAGGTTGTGAGAGTAGCCACTTCCCTTAAACAATATTCTTCTACTTTGTGAAAAGGGAAAAAAGCCTCCAACCAGTTCAGAATGAGTTCAGAAGCTTCGTCAAATTCAAGAGCAGCACCAATTTTTGATGCGACAAACTATCAAATGTGGGTTGTCCGCATGGAAGCCTATCTCGACGGAAACAATCAGAGGAAAGAATGCGAATTTCCTCGACGGACAATCAAATTGTGAAAACCTTCCAAGACAAGGAGTTATTTTAACTCCACTAAAATGTCATATCCTATAACCATGCCTATGACCCATAACCATAGCTTTAATCATACCCATGCCAATGACATATGCTCCATAAGCCATGTCAAGACACATGTCTAATTTTATGTTCTAAATAATTTTTTGCAACTCCAGAGATAATGAGGAGTGTTGAATATTGTCACAGGAGCTGCTAGGATATAATAAAACACATACTGATTTTGAGGCAATCAAAGGTTGTTGTGGCTGACGTAGTCTTTTGTTGATTTTTAGGGATATTTTTGTTGCTCAACAGCAGCAAATTTAGATACTATTTTCACGCTTTTTTGTTATGTTTTTGCTGTATCATGATTAATGAAAAAGATCGCAGTTTGCCAAAATCATATTATGTCCTAAGCTTTTATTTATGCTCTCTTCAATAAAATACCAACATAACCTATGCTGATGATAACACTTCAAAGAAGTGATTGCATCTCTTTGCAGCTAAACTACCCTGATTCAATTTTGGGTGGCTAAATTACTAGCTTTTTGCTGGTGTCCACTTTGTAAGTGTTCACTTTGTAATGAAGTACACTTGCATGAACTAACCTATATTCCTTATTTTCGCTGGGTTGAGCATAGTTACGAGTTATTGAGTTAAGTTCAATAGTAGTAGAAATCAGTATTCTTAAACATTAATATTATGTTCGATGCAAGATTGTTTTCATTTTGTGGCCCATTCAACGCTATTTTTAATATATCTTCATTCTGAGCAGGTCGTCTTTGCAACTAAAAAAGATACTAAGTAATAGAGTATGGTATTCTCATGGATCAATTCACATCTCAACACAAATCATGATGGTACTCTTTGATTAGTAGGTTTGAATGTACGTTAGGGTTTATCTAAGGCGATAGCGATTAGAGAAGCTAAAAGATCTCCCCACGAACACACACGAACAAGAAAAAATAAAACACAACACTTTTAATTCTTTCTTGATTGATTGATGAAATAAACTGAGAAAATAAAATTATTTAAATAGAGAAATTAACCCTAGACGGTCGACCTAACGGGTCGGGAAAGAGCCGACAAGAAAAGCCGGGCTTACTTCAAATAAATAAATTAAGTAACTAACTAACTAACTAACTAACCAGCAATAAATGCAAAAAAAGTTAAATATTAAATAACACTAACTGCCGACGAAGGTACAGGTGACCCCCATTAGCTCGTCCGCGGTTGGAAATCACCACGTCCTCAAGGTGGTGGTGTGAAAAACCTTCAAGAAGTCCATAATTATGTTTCCCCGCGTCAAATATGAAGTCGAAAAAACTTAAGAACAACACTTTGTAATCCAAATTTAAAAAAATGGAGGCCGGAAACGGACTCGGGAGGTCGAAAACCCTAGTTAAGACCTCATTGTTCAAAAAAATGTAGCTCAGCTCAAAAATTGGCTAAAAAGAGGCTTGTGGCTCACTTGGAGCCAAGGTGGAGCCAGTGGCTTGGTCTGAGCCGACCGGAAGCCGACTCGGGAAGGGGACGACGGCTAAAGCCGAGTCGAGAGAACTTTGACAGCTGGATCGAGCATTTGATGGCATGAGTGGATTCGAAGATGATTACGTGTATGTATCTTCTCATTGTTTTGCCTTTTCCCCACTATATTTGTGATTTAGGCATGTTTGTGGTCATTGCTGATAGGAATTGGGTCCAGGTCACATATATGAACCGCCACTTGTGGGCGGAGACATACTTGAAGGATCATTTTTTTGCCTTGCAAACGACGACCTCAAGATGCGAGAGCATTAACAGTTTCGTCAAGGATTATATGTCCTACTCGGACAAATTGACCAATGCTTGCAGGGGATTCACGACCGGGGTTGACAAGCTACGCAACAACGAGCGTAAGGCACCCCATCGCTCCAACCAATCAGACCCCGTGATAACAACAGGGTTCATGGAACTCGAACGCCATGCAGCAGATGTCTTCACCGAAAATGTCTTCAACATGTTTAGGATACAAGCTCGAAAGGGTGATGATTATAGAGCGTTGGAAGTCAAAACTATTCCAGAAGATAGCTTGGACTTGTTCTACGTGATGAAAGGTCAAATCAAGAAATCCCTGGTATGTACATCTGCTTCCATTTACATATTTATATACTATGTACTCATGTACTGCATTTTTGTTGTTAAATAATCTTCTCATGTTTCCTTACTGTTAGTACTGATATCTTAAGTGTTAAAGGATTACAATTAATTATTAATGTCACAGTCTTTGAACTATTGTCCTCTTCTATCTAGTACCAGGTTACAGTCTGTCTATCCTTGTGTTCATTTGTATTCTCATTTTCTTCTTAATTTCTAACCATCCTATCTTTTCTTGATTCAGAAGTTGTTCAATGTCGCTAGGATAATAGGCTTCTCCGGTGCACATGTTTTCGTTGGGAAACATTGTATATGATTTGCAATTACATGTTGTTTAATCTGAAACGAAAGGGTGTACAGAGGATCCCAAACTCTTTAATTGCCAAAAGGTGGACAAAAACTGACAAAGAATTCTACCGAACTGAGCCATCAATGAAGGAGCCTGTTGGGAAGAAAAGTGATGACCCAGATTTTCAAGGCTTGCGCCGGGCTTCCACGAGGAACGAAGTTCAACTGTATCACCATTTGGGCTGTACTACTGGCGAGACAATTAAGTTCATCAAAGAGCATATGTCCGACGGGATTCGGAAAATGCAGATAATGATTTCTAAATCTTTTCAGGGTACACCAGGAGAGATTAAGAAGGAAGAAAATTCCTATGCCCATGTAAAGAATCCGAACCCCCCGGACACTAAATGCCAAAAAGGACCCAACAAAGACAAGAGAAGGAGGTGTGGCAATTGCAAGGAGCTGGGACACAACAGGAAAACATGCCCCAATCCTCCGGTGGACTCCATCGAACAAGTAGACAATCCGGAAGACGATTCTGCACAAATACCACTTGAGTTTGATATTAAAGAGGAATACTTCTGGTCTCAATCAAGTAGTCAGTCCAAGAAAAACAATAGGTCTGTTTAGAGTGATTTTATTCGCGATTTCTTGACAAGAAAGACGATCCAGGAGACGATTCTGAACAAGTACCATCTTATTTTAATGTTATTGTGGAATTATTCTGGTATTAATCTTTAAACATGCCTTTAAAGAACATTTTAGTTGATATTGGTCTGTTTGTAGTTAATTTCATCGTTATTTATTAACAAGAAAACTCAAGTTGTTAAGAATGCCTTCTTAAATGAGGGAATTCCTTCTACCTGTTGAAGTCTACTAACTATAGGGTAGTCTTTTTTATCTCTTAGCTGCGTAGACATTAAGAACTCTATCTAAAACGAGATAAACTGTAAGTAACTTTATCCCCAGCCGAGGTTACCTGCTATAGCGGGTAACCTTTTTTATCCTGTAGTAGCGGGGACCACAAAAAAAATAAAAAGTTGTCAGGAACCCTAACAAGGGACACACCATAAACAACCCCGATAAGGCAGGTTTGTAAGGTTTTCCATTGCATAAGGGCTCGTCTCTAATTGTGTTTTCTGTTTGAGGAATGCGTCTCATGCATATGTTGCTCTTTATAGTGCTAAAACCGTGACAAATTCCTAGCATTGTTCTCCTCCTATTCAGCTTGATTTTTCTACTCCTATTCAGCATGATTTTGCTCGTGGTGGTCTTGCTTGCTTCAGCTTGTGGTTAGAGTTTTCTTACTCATGGTTTTCAGGGGCCTATTTGTTTCCTAGGTCTACTGCCAACGAGTTCATTTGAAACCTGTGTGGCCGTAGGTGTTTACACTGGGTAATCAAGCTTCAATTAGTTTACTAGTTGCTTATCTTTATATATATATATAGGGATTGACATGATGCCTAAGTTCCTAACGTTTAATACAGGTTTTGCCCCCATGTCTTAATTACTAAAAATCCAATTTATTACACACCAGAAAGCTCACCCGCAACCAGAGTCGTAAGAGTCATACAAGTCTATCTACTTCATTTTAAATGCCCAAAGTACCACAAAACAGTTTATTCAAACACGTTGCTTGTGAAACTTTCAACTAAACTGAGAGTCGCGACCCTTTGAACTAACAGACTCCACGTTATAGGCAAAATCAACCTAGATCGTTCACAATCGTCAGTACCCCACCCCCCCATTGTTCCATCCATATGGATCTTCAGATTTTTGCGGTATGAAATCATCCGCCCCAGGTGATATGGCTATTCCCCGTTGTTACTCCGATTTCGCCATAGTCGCTTACAGTCTTCTAGGTATTATATCAAACAACTTGTATGCGTATACACTATGTGACCAAATTCTGGACTTTTGTCCTTTTGATCTGTGGGTTAGTTTAGATATCTCCCTTTGAAATTTTCCTATCCATGCTATGATATTCTTCTGGGATTCAACTTACTGTGCTAATCACTAGTTGGCCTGGAGTCAGACCGGGTAGAGAATGGGATGAGTACTTTTGATGGTGAGGAGGAAATTCGCAACGACGCAAACCCATGGTCCACTGCTGGCTAAGAGAATAAATTGAACAATGACAAGTCAGACGCTATTTGGAATTCTAATCAGTGCGACATATTTACTCAAGAGGTTTGATTTCTATATGTTTTGTTATATTTTACTCTTTACTATTTTCTAGATCCAGCTTATGATTCGTCTTGCTAGCGCGAATTGATCATGTTCAGAGTCTCATAGAATTGCACGATTACGGACCGTAGTATCCATGATATATATAAATTTGTGATGTCTGGAAAATTGTGATATATTTTAGAAGAATAAATTGAGTTGTATGTGTCCAAAAACAAGAAACTTCTAACCTAGAAACAATGGGGATATTTTGAACCAAAATTATAGATGAAACCAGTGTAGAATGGGAGCTAAAGAATATTTTATATTCGAATAAGTATGATTCTTATCTTCACTAGATTGCTGGGAACAACACAAAAAATCTCTATACAGTTGCTTTTTGTCGTTTAATAGTGATCGGTAAAACTTCATAAATATGGTCCCTCACAACATTATGCATCGGGTTGTACAAATTTAGAAGTATCGAAGTCTGGATTTTCAGTTAATTAACAGTATTCTATGTGAATTTGAAGAAAATAAATTGAACAGAGTTTGCCTAAAAGAAGACCACTTCGTTTCTTTTCAGGATATCGCAACCAGTCATTGTTGCTCCAATGATCGTCGTAATAGGTGTCTAAAAGTTATGTTTTCCTGTATGTAGGGGGCTGTTCATTGTAATTTTGTAGCGCTGGCAATGAATTGTGAAATTCCAATCAATTACGAATTTCACCACCCCTAAAGATCAATTGTAGAACACATTTTTCTCGTCATTTTCACATGAATGAAAGCTATAAGAAATAACCACATTCCATATAACCTAGGAATTAAGCTATATTTCCTTGATTGTGTTAGTGTACTGTGAATATGACCATTAAGGGAAATTTTACCCCTGTTGCTTGCTTATTGCTAACTATTAACAACTGGAGGTGGCAACAAGAGAGATTTGAAACTTGCGGTGGTACACGAATGATTACCCTATATTGGGGGTGGTTAATAAGTAATTGACCCTTAAAATTACTAATTAAATATTTGCTTTTGTTCCTAAGTTTGTGAAAGTCTTCAATTTGGACTGATCGTATTATTTCTGTATATAAAGAGCAATACAAGAAC
Organism: Linanthus parryae; assembly: GCA_023055425.1. NCBI lineage: Eukaryota > Viridiplantae > Streptophyta > Magnoliopsida > Ericales > Polemoniaceae > Linanthus > Linanthus parryae. The sequence goes on along the minus strand of JALGPY010000038.1, from coordinate 2,356,216 downwards.
TATATTTATATAAAAGTCTCTATACATTTGTATATTGGCATTTGCGCTATTAGGACAAAAAAAATACTTCCCTTAGATAAAATAAAACCATGATATGTACATATAATTGTTACTATTACAATCCAAAAAAAGAAAAATAAAATAAATCGTCCAACGAACAATGCAACTCAAAGCTCTCTTGAGGAGTAGAAAAATAAGCACATTAAGTTGCCCAAAGATTTGTGGTCTTGGGTTCAAATCATCCCCTCCCCTTATGTAGAATGTAATTGTAGGCTTCATATATGAAGTTTCTATGTACTTAAGTTTGAATTCCTGAGTTTCCAAAGATTTACCCAATATACCCAATATGTAGTTCTTTGTGACTCATGAGTCCTGCCTTATGCAAAAGCTCCATAAAATTTGTATTTTTTTTTCTTCATGGAGCTTTTGCATAAGTGAAGGGATATTCATACCTGCCACCGATAGTTTGAGAGGTCTTGTCCTTCGAATAAGTTCAATAAGGAGAGTAAAAGGATGAGAGTTATTCGGGCCATTTCTCTTACTTTAAGAGCTTAAGTTATTAGTGAGATATTTTATATTTTACCCTATAGTCACAACCCCCTCATAACTCTCTCCCTGCCGTCTAGCAATAACTCCAAAGTCAAACTTTCGAATAGTTCCAATCCCACAATTCGAATTTGGAATTCGGATCTCACTGGTGAAGTACCATCGGCCGTTCCCTTGATCATGGGAGAAGTCCCTCACATGATCGATTGAGATTTAATCTATCTCCCTTTTGATAAAAGGGATAAAGTCCTTGACCCTACCCTCAAGGTTGATATGCCTTCATTTGAGGTGTGAAGCCATAACACGGAAGGGGACTTATCTTCCATACAAAAGCAGGGCATATAATTTCTCTTGAATAAGTTTAATTGATCCAAAGTGAAGTCCTTTTGATCGATAGCGGTAGGAGGGAGTGGGCAGGCCAGAGCGTCAAACTTCCTATGTTACACTTTAAATTCGGGTTCTCTTTAAGAAGAACCGCGTATCTAGGTGCATGAGGTTAAGATTAGTGTAGCCATTATTATTGTAGAACATATCTTTTGTTTAATTAATTTTATATTATTCTTATAAGTATATCATAAACGCATTTAATTCAAAAAATTACACGTGCAACGCATGTGCAATTACTTATATTCTATGTTACATGGACTCGGGTGCGGTCATCGGATATGATGTATCCGGAGATTGGATTCACAAACTTACTTAAAACTTCGATACGTGGATCGCCTAAAAAGTATTCAACTTTTGGACACGGGTGCGAATGTAAATGAGAATACAGAAAATCAAGAAATTTAATTAGTTTAAGAAATTTTAGTGTATTTAATTGCAATATAGCTAAACTACAAGGATTACAATTTGTTTAGTGTATTTAATGGTGAGAGATGGCAGCCGAGTCTATGATGGAACCGCATGTCTATTTTGTCAGCGTGTCCGTTGAGATTCAGCCGCATCTTCCACACATCCCATACCCACATCAGTGTCAGATCGTATCAACACATATATAGTGGCGATTTAATAGAGTCCGTCTAACAAGGTTTTAGCTATTCTGATAGTCAACTATTACTGTCAGTGAAGGTTGGAAAGGATTTTCATTAAGCCAATTGATGTTCGATGGATTACATTGCCTTTGTTGGCCATTATGATGCTTTGCTACATATCTTTAGACGTTAGGAGCACAAGAATATGTATAGGTGGTTGATTAGTGTAACACTAGCATTGGGTCCGTGCGATGCACGACCTGATACATCAACAAATTTCAAACATATTCTTCGCAAAATATGTATAGCATTTACATCTTATTATGTTGGAGAAACAATATTTTTTGTTGTTACAATACATATTTTTATCATTAACTTTGTTATGTATATTCTTTATTGTATTAAGTATTTGTGTGGTACCTAATCTAACTTATACTGACACTGTAGTTTGCAAAAAAAAAAAAAAAGCTTATACTCACACTGTTGCTTTATGACGCATAATTAGGAGAAATACAATTCTAATGAAATATATATACATTATAGAGATGTTTTCTTCCATTGAGTTAATCTTAAACTATATCACTCGATATTTACATTGTAATTAGTAACTGGACAAGAAAAGATAATGATAATTACTATTCATCAGGTTATTTTTATTTTTGTCACTCTTCAGTGGGTCATTTTGACATGGTGATTAGATTAGCAAACTGTGCAAGAATTTGGTAATCTTTTCATGTTGTTGTACAATACTCTATACAATGAAAAGATTATAAAAATTTACATAGTTTTGCTATTCAAATTACCATATCAAAGTGACATGGTTACGGGTAAAAAAAGTCAACATGGTACCTTCTTACAAAACGGAGGAAGTAACCCGTACTGTACCTCCAATGAATTTGTTGTACTCCATCGTATAGGCCTGGTGTACGTTCCTACCATACTTGGTGTTTGAACCTAAAAAGATACTGTAATAAATTATGGTCCTATCTTTGTCATATCTCAATTTGTGGATATCAATTTGTTAGAAATAAATTTGTGTAGTTCCTTTATAAATTTACATATATATCTTCTTACACATTCGAAACGTTATTTTCCAGCAATAATTGAAAATGACGTGTGAAAGAGGACACGATCTCACAAAAAAGGAACGATAACACATAAGCATGACCAAAACATAAACAATTATTCTCTCAATGAAAAAATAAAGGAAAAGGAAAAGATAACGAACAATCAATGGAAAGCCAATATTCCTTCGGGTGAAACAAATAATTTAATCTTGTTTGCACATTTAAACGACGTGAGAGAATGGGCAATTTTCCTTGATTACAATAGTGTATTAAGTTCCGCATCACACGATACTTTGTTAGCTCATACATAATCGAGTTTAAGATGGATATACAATGCATTTGGACATATCTATTTGTCATGCCGCTACAAATAATGAACCAACTCCGTCTTCAATGAGAAGCATATATGAACTCTTGAGCCAGTTACTCTGAATAATAGCTGAAGCAAATAAAAATATGCGTGATTAATAAACTATCATGAAAAAAAAAGATTGCGCATGTTTTTTATTTGGTGGTATAAAGATAACTTCTCCATTTCTCTGTTACATGGAATTATGATAACTGAATCTATTACATGGAATTATACTGAATCTCGAACTTTTTCTTTGTCCTGTATAAACTCTCTGTAATTTGCATACAAAGAAAATATAATGACAAATAAAATCGGCAAGTAAAATTAAGGTATCTAGATTAAAATTTTCAATGACTCATAATGTACGGTCTTGTAAAAGTAAATTTTCAGTGACTCATAAAATACAGTATTGTAAAAATAAATTTGTGTATACCAAATAAGACGAAACGTGATATTCTTGAGTAAAATCACCTTAAGATGATATTTCTTTGTGCGACTTGGTCATAACAGCTTCCAAATCAGGAAAATAATAACTGGAGAACAAACTCTCTTTCTATGGCACTATGTGAAGTTTTCCTGTCTTAGATTGTTATCACTGGCGACTTCTGAACATTTCTATGATTCTCCATGGTAAGGAGGTGATAGATGCATCTCGCACATAATCACAAGTCTTTCCTTTTTTAGAAGTCAAGTTATGTCTCCGTAATATTATCAGTGAAATCTCATACATATCCATTGAGATGGAACTTTTGAATCAGGTTTTTTTGCTTGCGTTCTCATCACAAATCGATCTTCAGTACATAATGTGTGAGTCAATGTTATGCTACTTTCCCTTAGAGTCCATTTGGCAATGCTTCAATTTTTTAAAATGCTGCTTTTCGAATTTAAAAGCAGTTTTAATGTGTTTGGTAAATTTAATTTTTCCTCCTTTTTAGAAAGCAATTGCTTCTCTAGAGCAATTTTTAAAATGTAGGGGAGGGGTTTCTTTTCAAGATCTATTTTTCGATAAATATATTATTTTACATTATTATCCATTAATAAATATGAATAATTATTTATTGTAATAACACTATTTATTAGTTGATTTCTGATATTGTCATTTCGTTAGTAAAAACAACTCTAAAACACTAATTACCAAACACAAAATGTCAAAAGTGTTTTCCTGCAGCAGCTTAAATACAGAATGTACCAAACACTTTTCGTGTACATTTCCAAGGCAGCTTTCTCACGATACTTTCTACACAACAACTTTCTAAAACGCCGTAGCATTACCAAACTAGCCCTTAAGCTATTTCAAGTCATTTATTCATCCAAACACCATCCATATATGAAGGTTACATTTGTCAATACATAAAAACAAAATCATATTGACATAATTAATGCAAAACATAAATAAATAAAAATGAAATACTCGTAATCTATATCTATATCTATATAATAATAATAATAATAATAATAATAATAATTATTATTATTATTATTATTATTATTATTATTGTTGTTATTATTATTATTATTATAAAAGCAGGAAATTGCACCAAAATGAAGCCATGTGTCAGTTTATTTGAACTCTCCAATGGTGAAGACATGTGTCATGCTTATTTGGACTCACTAACCAATGGTCACAAGGCACGTGTGATTTCCTTGAATTAATGTGCAACATGGCATATTAGTCATCACATAACCCCCACCATAATTGTCAATAATTCCTATTTGCATGATTAATTTATTAGCACAATTAATTAGGACATTTGACAACATGAGTTATACAATATTTAGTTCTTCAAAAATTAAAAAAAAAGTATATTATTCCTTAAGAAAGTGTATAAAATTTCATTTCTCAGAAAAGATGTAACAACTCTAATTCGATTTAAGTTTTTGATGAAGAAAATTGGAGTATTATACCGTAAAAAATGATAGTAGTTGTAAACAATGTGAAGTACTATAACAAGCACTATTTAGCTATATATATGGACTCTCTAACCAATGGTCACAAGGTGTGAATTCCTTGAAATCAATGTGTAACATGGCATATTAGTCATCACATAACCCGACCATAATTGTCAATAACTCCTATGTGCATGATTAATTTATTAGCACAATTAATTAGCACATTCGACAACATGAGTTATAAAATATTTAGTTCTTAAAAAATTAATATATATATATATATTATTCCTTAAGAAAGTGCATAAAATTACATTTCTTAAAAAAGAAGTAACAAGTCTATTTCAATTTATGTTTTTGATGAAGAAATTTGAAGTATTGTACCGTAAAAAATGATAGTAGTGGTAAATACTGTGAAGTACTATAACAAGCACTATTTAGCTATATGCCATTTCCATGATTATCATGCAAGTGTAAGTTCTTTTAAATTAATGTACAAATTGTATGAAAAAGTGTAAGAGATTTATTGTGAATTCAATTTTAGAAAAGTATACTTCTTAACAAAAATGACAATATTATTTCTACAATTTTGTTCCGATTGACATTTTGACGGAAATTAAGGGTTTATGTAACAAGAAAAATGGTTTTTTTAAAAGAAAATAACAATTTATTTTTTGAAAATCATAGTGAAATAGACAGATACGATTTATTGAACTTTTTGCGAAATTATTTCGACGTTAAATGAAAAAAATGCATTAACTAATGTTTTTCATAAAAAAAAATAGTTAAAATTATATTTCTAACTTTCTTATAAAATAAACAACGAAAAATCGGATCTTATTCACTTCGTCACTTCCACCAGGTGATTTTGTCAACAAAACGATGCAAGACTTGTGAGCACAATAATTTTACTCCCAACTAAGGATAATCTTTTCATGATGTTGTAGAGTGTTGACAAATAACATCAAATATACTGATTGATGATATAAAAATTTCACGACTAATTTTAACATATTGTTGTTTTTGCAGATGCAGAGCTATTATGAGCATAATAATTTTACTCTCAATTTGTTTATGTTTTACATGAAGTCCAAGTATGCTATTTTTTATCTCCATTTAACTTATACTACTTTTGGAGCAAAATCTGCAGCTTATTTAACCATATAACTATTTACCTTCACGAAATACGACATCATTTACCTATTTAATATCCATCATAATTTTTCTTCAACATAAAATTCATTTTTTTGATCAAGTTTGGATGTTAAAATATTTATGCTCGGTATACACCTTTAAATTTTCTATAGAGAAATGATATCCTTTACTAATTTTTTTTCGCCCCTAAAATTCACCCCCTACATGGATGGTTAGTTGGTTAATAAGTCAATCAAGATAATGTGATTACTTTATCATGCATTTATTTTGTATACTTTTCCTTTCATATTTAGTTATACTTAAGCTCTGAATCCATAATCTTTTCTCAGTTAGTACTCATTCATGTAGATTTTAATTTTAAACCTTATCCAGAGTTGTGGTGAATAAAAGACTTAATAAAATATAAACCTTCAATTATGTTAGTTTAGCAAGTAAAATTATAGTAACTGAGTTACTTATCACATTTTTTTCACTTTTATCACTGGTAAATTATGTTTCATAATTGCGGCAGAGGTCGCTTAAATTCAATATGTCATTCAGGATGACTCTCTAATTATTTTTTGTGTGATTTGAATTCTGTAATTTATTTCGGTAAAAGATAAGACAACACATGAAATTAGACAAACGTTTCTTCCTGTGGTACTTTTCCCCGTGTTCTCTCTGAAGATTGAAATGCCAAAATAATGTGATTATTTATTAGAAAAAAATAAATGTGTTCTTACTACCAACTGTTTTTAATTGTAATAAAGGAAATAACCCACCTTCATGTTATATACATTAATAAATCAAAGCTAATAAAATTGTTTTTTTTTTAAACAAGCTAATCAAATTGTTGAAATTATAAAATTCTTATATTTTAGTTATAATGTGGGACATTCATTCGTTCACATAGCCCCGCGCAAAGCGCGGATTCTCGCCTAGTAAAGATAATGATGAAGAATATGAAGAAGTTGAGAAGATGATCGAGACAGAGAAGGGTCTCTCCCTCGCGTGTTGTCTCTCATCTCCCTCTCTCTCTCTTATCTCCCCCTCTCTTCTCTCCCTCTCTCTCGTCGATTCTGTGAAGTTATTCCATAGGCGCTTGAGTGGGTCTATATTGATTTTGAAATCTGGGCATAGTTGTTGGCAGTGGCTTTGAGGACAGAGAAGGGTCCTTGTGTTCTGGGTTTTCAGTCAGCAACATGGATGCCTAAGAGGACTTCGGTTTGGGGTTGTTTTGGTGATGAACAGAACGAAGTTAGGGGAAGATGGCGTGGTGGCTCCGTTGGTTTTGGGAAAAAGCTTTGCCGGTCCGGTTCTTCTCCGGAGTACATGTTCTGGATTTTAAATCGCGACTTTAATCCTAGGAGAACTTGGGTTTGGCGTTGTTTCGGTGATGGACATAAGTATGGGAAGGTGTCTCGGTGGCTTCGGTGGTTCTGTGGGAAAAAGTTTGTGGGGTTTTTTTTTTTTTTTTTTTGGCCGGAATTGTAGTACATACTTGCTGGATCCTGGGTTTCTTTTGCCCAGAATCTGATGATATTGCTTGGTGTTCATACATACAAGACAACTAACAGTCTCTTTCTCTTTTCGTTAAGTGTGTGACGGAATTTTTTACCAGTTTCAATAAGTTGTATTTATTGCAAATAGGAGTTGCAATAGGCCTATTTCAGAATTGGGGGCTGCATTGTGTTAGTTTTGGTATACTGGAGGTATGCGTTAAGTAATCAAACCTAATTTTAATTAGATACCAAATACGATCTTCCAGATTTGAAAAAAGTACATTTTCTTTTTAGGTTAGTTTTGTCCAATTCACTTCCATATGATATCTTTGTATTCTACTGTAACATTAATAGTAAACAAAACCATCGCATTATTCTGCTGACATTTGAAAATACACACGTGCAAAGTACGTGTGCCTTATTAGTAGAGACAAAAGTGTATACCCAACCACAATTGTGCATAGTCAGGAGCGAAGACAAACCCAAAAGTGTATGGACCCTCGGTTAATTTTTTGTATCCCAATGCACAATAGTGTTCATGCTTCAAAGTCCTTGCAGGTGGTGATTGAAAGGATGGTTTAGCATATTGAGAAGGCCGTGACGTTGGTGAAGAACAAAGTTCATATGGGAGGCTGTGATTCTGGTTCACATTTTCCTAATGAGCAGGTTCGTAATGCTGAAGCCTAGTTGTCATAATCTTATGATTCATGATTCATATCCGACGATTCGATTCGACTAACGCATGAAACGATATGAAACCCTTTCCGGTGCGTTGAGATGTGGAATTTTCAATTATCTTGGTATTGACCCAACCATCAATCTTTCTTTTGGAAACCTAGCTAGTTTCTTCTTTCATTGTCGGAGCCGCAACCAAAGACAAAGGGTGAGACATGTATTCTCGATCCCAGTCTCTCTCCTCATCTCTCTCGTTCTTCTCTATCCCTGGTTGTGAAAAGACTTGGGTTCCGCCTTGGGGTCTCAATGGTTTTCAGATGGAGGAGACGGCGGTGTGGTGTTGGTCGGGTGATGATAGAAAGGGATTGAGGTCCAGGTTCAAATGGTAGTGGCGGTGCTATGTTAAGGTAGTAACAGTGGAGGTGCTGTATGACGATGGTGAGATTGGTGGTCACTGGTAGTAATGATGTCCCTTATGGGTCTGTTTAGCGGTGGTGATACCAATTGGCGGTGATGCACAATGACAGTGTCTAGTTAGATTGGTGGTTCGTCAATGCTAGATTGGTGGTTCGGCAGTGGTTTAGTTTTGTTGAGGAGGTATAATTTTAAATGACATCTCTATTGGTATCATGTAAAAGCAGAATTAGGACTCCAAAAATGATGAGATTTAATGATGAGGGATTTTGGAAATGCAAGTCCAGAGTATCCGAACAAGTTGAAAAAGATGATGGAATTGAAAATCCCGACTTTTATCGAAATTCCATCATTTAATTCCTCATCCAAATGGAACATTAGTGAATTGAACATTAGTGAATCTTACATGGACACAAATTTAACTGAACCCCGATCCAAGAGTCACTTGCGATTCAAGTCTGTCGCACGATACATCATCGATTCATCTAAAGGTCTAGTTGAGTTTGAGCTCCATTCTAAGACATGATACTTCCTGCATCAGTCTTTTTTTGCAACATAAGCTAGTTTTAAAAAACTTAGTTCACTTTTCTGAAGTCTAATTTCTAATAATTTCCTATTATTCTCAATCTTCTAGACATCTTGTAGTTCCTTGCTCCACATGCCTTCCTATATTTTCATAATTCTTATTTTTTAGATGTGGAAAGTCCTTATCATTAGTTAGGCATATGGTTTCTGATAATTTTAGCTTTCATTTTGTAAAAATTTGCAGGCTTAAGTGATATCAACCTCAAAATGGGTCGGACGGCGAGATTAGCGAATGCTACCATCACTGCTGCGATCCCGCCTGAAAAGTTATATGCTTTGACCGAGCTACTTTCACCTCAGCCTAAACTGCAGAAGAAAGCTACTAGTTCATCTTCATCGAGGATATACATCTTCTCCAACACTAGACGGTCTGAACGTATTCGTCATTTACCAGCACCATCAAGAAACCAGGGTGTAGAGGGTGTTGTTGAAGACATTATTGTTTGTGACAGTGAAAAAGAAGAAGAAATGCCTTTTGATGAGGAACATCCCTGTGAGGAGTTTGATGATGAGGAAGCTCCCTTTGAGGTGCTGAATGAGAATGCAAGCATGGAAGAAAAAGTTGACTACCTTCTTCGAACTGTAAAAGAGGCCATGTCCCAGACCAGGAAGAAACACCCACAAAATGATTGCCAATCTGCTGATCTTAACTACAAAAGCCTGTATTTTGATTCACAGTAGAAGATTGAGGCCTTAACCGAGGAAAATCGTGAACTATCTGATAAGCTCAACAATGCTCTTGCAAAAAAAAGAAGCGTTTGGGGAAGCCATAGATGCTTTTACAGAGGTACTGGCGACGCTCAAGGATACAATACTGGTTTCTACTCTGGCTAAAGTCAATGAAGCTGCAATGATTCTATCGTCGCAGGCGATGTTGCACAGATGTTCTGCTCCTCCAGGTGATACCAGCGAACCGGCGATGGCTGAAGGCGACGGTCTAGAGAATCGAAAGAGAAAGAAGAGTGCTATGTGAAGGTCAAGAGTAAGCATCATATGTTTATATGATGTACTTACTCTTGGCTGTAAGAACTTGGTGGTGAAACCGCATTATGCTGAGACTATAAGAATTTTGTGACTGAAAGTGCTCTATGTTGTTAGAACTACACGCATAACTTTCTAACCAGAACTGATAATATACTGTATTGTATGGTGTTACTTTGGGCTTAAAAAAGAGAGTATATATGTTAGAGTTTAGAAATAATATATTGTTCTATCTATTTAACAATATTGCAAGCAAATCTTATGATTTACGATTCAATTCAATTCTGGATTCAGTCAAGGTGAATTTCGATTCACTCTTCGAATAGAAATTTGACTCTTGTCAGTGGTGGGAAACGGTGGAGAAAGAGGAGGTAGGGGAGTGTCTCGGTTCTTGCAATATGGTCAGGCTGCGTGAGACTAATACCTTTTGGAGTCCTGTAGGTTTTTTAGCCTCCTTCAGGTGCTGAGGTTAAGGCAGTGGTATATTTTTCGCCCTTCCTAACACAAAATTTGACCCGTGTTGTTTTAGTTAAGCCAGTGGTATGTTTGTGAGCAAGTGTAGTATCTGATATGTGATACACAATGAGAAAAGATCATCTACCATACTTGCTGCTTCATCTGTGACATCGTATCAGAAAAAATGGTATTACTTCTGTTTCTTCTGTATCAGACTACTTCATTTTTTGTCACTATTCACTGGGGCACTCTAACACGGTGATTTGATTAGCAAAACGATACAAAAATCTGGTAATCTTAATTTGCATGGTCTTGTACAGTAAAGTTTACTCTATAACACCGTAAAAAATTATCTAAAAATTACATTGTTTTGCTATCTAAAATTACTGAGTAAAAGTAACTCAATTACGGACTGAAAGTTAATGGAGGATTATACAGAAGAAACAGAGGTAGTACTACTCCATATAGATGAAAAAGCTGTGGAACCTGTAGTAAATGAGGAGGAAGAACTTAATAGGTTAGGTGGGTACGTAGTGAAAGTAATGAAATTTCAGAGAGGAGTAGTTGGAGCATAAATACTGGGTATCATCACATCAGCACCTTATGGGGGTACCATGGGAGTAAATGTTTCACAGCTGCCTGCAACCAAAGAAATACAGTAATGAATTCTAATGGGCATTGTACATCCCTGTGGGTGTGTGTATTTAATGCATTGCTTTGCATTGCCTTCTATATTTCACCTGCTCTTACTTGTCTATCTTCTTCCCTATTCTCCTCCAACTACAAGCCAACCACCCACCTCTCTCTCTCTCATTTTTTTCATGTACTACGAAAATACCCATTTCCAAACTTCACCATTCTTCATACGCAATTACCCATTTTGCATTCCTCTCCTCTCCTGTGCTATACATCTGATCACTCTCTCTCCAGATACACAAAGCATTAAGGTTTCGCATTCACCTTCTGTCTCTTCTTGGAGTCCTGTTGGTTCAATTGGTGCTGAACCGGCGGTTCACTACTCTACTTGCTAAGGTATGAATCATTATCATCGTCGTCAACCCCCATAGGGGGGAAATCATTCCATGATAACAAATTAAAAATAGTAACATGACATTGAGAAACATATATTGATATTGCTATGGAAAATTCTAGGTACGCCCCACATAAATCATCCCAAAAATATCTCAAATTGACCACATCAGTCAAAGGGTCCTATCACCAGTAAGAATTAAATCTTTTCTTTCTTGAATGTAGGACTATTTGGCTGATGTGATAAATTTGAAATGTTCTTAGGACGATATATCTGGGATATATAGCATTAATCATTGACATAAGTTTTATGTATCAGTACTGATCTAGTAATCACAAGTTCATCTATTTTAAAAGCCTCGTAACTTTATGTTTTTATATCTGAATCATATATTGGTACAAGTTTCATGTATCAGTACTGATGTGGTAATCAGAAGCTTATCTATTGAGTTTCTTGAGGCTGTCCTTTAATCTGCTATGTTATTTAGCATACCAACTAGTTTGGGTTTTCTTTAGTTTCGGTGAAACTGGCTATCAGCTAATAAGTAACTTTCAAGAGACTATCAGCAAAAAGAACTGAATATCAATGTTGCAATACATTGGTTTTGTTGCTTGAAGTTGAATCATCTAAGTAAATTGCTAACACACTCGAATTACAAAATACACTCTTGGTTCAGTTAAAGCTTAGGGGCTAACTGTTGAAACTGGTCAAATGGTCTGGCTTAGTGAACTTCAGCAGAAATACTGGCTCTGGGTTTTTTCCCAATCTATAAACAATTTATAATCTTTCCTTCTCCGATCTATTAACTGTCAAGTATGATTTTGTGTGACGCCTTATATTTTTGTTGCTCTGTTCTTGATCCACTCTCTGTTTGCTGTACATGGTCGGAATATTTTAAAACCATTCAATTTACCCTCTGATTTGCTCTGCATGTGTGTGTTCATTGTGACCTAGGTTGAGTGTTTACATACCCTATGTTTCTGTGTATTTTTTTTTTTTTTTGAGAAATTGTTTTGTCGTCAACCGGGATTGAACCCAGGACCTCATGCAGGGACCTCATGTTACTGTGTATTTACTCTCTGTTGTCTGTAATTTGCTCTCTGCTTGCATGACATTTTCATGTGTTAAATCGGAGGATTTTGAACTCATTTGGAACGAAACTTGTCTTTCTCCATTTATTTCAACTTATGTGGGATATTCTTTGGTTTGAATTAGCTCTCGTGGCTTTCCATTCTTGTAATAATCAATTTTCAGTATCTCTTTAATTAGCAGAGATTGAGTTTCTTCCCACTGTCCTTTAATAAAAAACGAAAAAGTAAAAAAGGGAGCTTTCTTTCACTGAATATCAATATTTTGTTTCCCACTTTGAAACTAAATCATCTGAAAAAATTGGGAACCCACTTTGAAACTCAAGAGTACACTTCTTAAAATTGTATGGTGTAGTTCAGTTAGGGTTTGGGGCTAACTGTTAAAAGGGGTCAAATATTTCACAATCGAGACTGCACTTTCACTGTACACCGGGCTACTGTCAACCTCGATTGAGTTTCATCTGTTGCATGCCTTGGTAATTTCATATCTCAGTATGTAAATTTGACTTTGAGACGTAATTCTTTTGTTGTATTCAGTTAAGGGAGGAAGAGTATTTAAGAGATATGGCTCCAGAGTCTTCGGGTAATTAGCATTTTTTCTTGTTTACAAACAGATTCGGTATTATCAGGCCTGAGATGTTCTCAGCGTATTTTTCGTTCATTTGTTGGTTCTTGTGCAGGTTTACTTGGACTTACAATTTGATGGCATGAGTGGATTCGAAGATGATTACGTGTACGTATCTTCTCATTTTTTTTTTTTTTTTTTTTTTTTTTTTTTTTTTTGCCTTTTCCCACTATATTTGTGATTTAAGCATGTTTTTCGTCCTGGTTTTGAGATTCACTCCGCCTGAGACTTTGGGAGATAAGGCAGGTTTATAGGGTGATCCATTGCATAAGGACTCGTCTCTAATTGTGTTTGCTGTTAGAGGAATGCGTCTCATGCATATGTTGCTCTTTATAGTGCTAAAACCATTGTGGCGAATTCCTTGCATTGTTCTCCTCCTATTCAGCTTGATTTTTCTCCTCCTATTCAGCATGATTTTGCACGTGGTGATCTGGCTTGCTTCAGCTTGTGGTTAGAGTTTGCTTACTCATGGTTTTCAGGGGCCTATTAGTTTCCTAGGTCTACTGCCAACGAGTTCATTTGAAACCTGTGTGGCCGTAGGTGTTTCCATGGTAGTTGCTTATAGAGACAAAGGTGTAGACCACACCACAATTATGCATAAGTCAGGAGCCAAGACAAACCCAGAAGTGTATGGACCTCGGTTAATGTTTTGTATCCCAATGCACAATAGTTTTCATGCTTTAAAGTCCTTGCACGTGGTGATTGAAAGCATGGTTTAGCATAATGAGAAGGCGGTGGCGTTGGTGAAGAACATAGTTCATTTCGGAGGCTGTGATTCTTGTTCACATTTCCTTAATGAGCAGGTTCGTGATACTGAAGCCTAATGTGTGCTGTTGTCGGGTGATGAGAGAAAGGGATTGAGGTATGTGTTCAACTGGTAGTGGTGGTGATGTGTTGAGGTAGTAACAATGGAGGCGTTGTATGATGGTGAGATTGATGGTCACAGGCAGTAATGATGTCCATCATGGGTCTGTTTAGCGGCGGCGTTACCAGTTGGCGGTGATGCACAATGGCAGTGTCTAGTTAGATTGGTGGTTCGTCAATGCTAGATTGGTGGTTCGCCAGTGGTTTAGTTTCGTTGAGGAGATAAAAATCAAAATGATGTTCTATTGGCGTCATGTAAAAGCAGAATTTGGACTCCGAAAATGATGAGTTTTAATGACGAGGGATTTTGGAAACGCGAGTCCATAGTATCCAAGTTAAAAAGGATGATGGGATTTAAAATCCTGACTTTCATCAAAATTCCATCATTTAATTCCACATCTAGACGGAACATTAGTGAATCTTACATGGACAAAAATTTAACTGAATTCCTATTCAAGAGACCGGATCTTACCATTCACTTGCGATTCAAGACCGATTTGTACGATTATTCATCGATTCATCTAAAAGTCCTTATCATAATTAGGCATGTGAGTATATGATAATTTGAGCTTTCATTATGTAAAAATATGTATATGTATATGTGTTATAGTTTAGAAATAATCTATTGTTCTTTCTACTTAACAATACTCCAAACAAATCTTAAGATTCACGATTCAATTTGATTCAGGATCCAGTCAAGGTGAATTTCAATTCACTCTTCAAATCAAAATTTGACCCTTTTCAGTGGTTGGTGTTATGATCTGGATCTAGCTTAGAACGATGATAAATGACGATGAAAAAGAACAGAAGTATTAAAGTGGTTTACTAGTGATTAGCTAGCTACCTCCACGACCCAAAACACCGATTTTATTAGAGAGAAACGCACCCGAATTACAACCACTTTTGACACACGAATAAAGCAATTAGCCCTATGCTAATAGCCTCCCCGTACCTCTGTGTGTGTGTCTCAATGTTACAAATCAAAGCATAAACCCTTTTATACACTTGTGAGGCGGTGGACTTGCCAAACCCACACCACCGCCTCAAAGTTATTTCCAAACAAGTTGCTTTGACTTTTCTTTGCTAAAAAGCAATTCAAGGCACACTAACAAATCTCCACCTTGTCTTGAATCATCTCAGCAATCCGAACCAAAACTGATGCTTCTCTCCAATAATCAACCCCAAACGTTTCATAGCTGTATGTGAAACTCTCACGTCACAAGTTGCTCCAACTTCGCCAAGTGCCTGCAACGAGTGCCCCCAGCGATGCTCCAACTCCAGTCTAGTTCCTGCAATCAAACTCTATCGATGCTCCAACTACGACCAAGTTCCTGCAATCGAAACTCCTATTTTGTTTTTTCAACTCCCACTGAGCTCCTAAAACAAATTTGTTTGTAGTTCCGACTCCCACCGAGTCCCTACAACAAACCCCCCATCACGTCGTTCCTATTCCCACTGAATTCCTGCAACGTTTTGTGAGATTGCTCCAATTCGCACCGAATTCCTGCAATATCGCCCCCTTGTGCGCCTCACACGCGCCGTGTCCCTCGTCAGAGGATCCCCCATGCCAAATCCGCCTCCTTGTCAAGAGTACGGATTCCATGCCCCCCAACGGGGCCTAGAGGACGTAGTTGATCTTATGAAGCTGTTGCATCTACAACCAGATCTGCAGATGCCTTCTTCGGACAATCCCTCTTCCAGTGACCCCTCTCTTTACACAGTGCACAGACGTCGTTTGGCAACTTAGAACCCTTGTTCTTCCTCTTACCATAACCCCCTTTGGACACCATGAATGCGCCCGAACCCGGAACGTCATACTCCCCATACGCGGCCCTTCGCTGCATGTCCCTTGTGTGAAGAGCAGATATCACCTCCTCCAACGTGAGAGTCTTTTTTCCGGCACAAGCAGACTGCACAAACCCCTCATAAGACGGTGGTAGCGACACCAACAAAATCAGTGCGGCATCTTCATCACTTATCTTCTCATTACTGTTTCGCAACTCAAGCAAAATATTATTAAGATGATCCAAGTGATATCTTAGATCCTTAACTTCCCCCATGCGTAGACCAAACAACTGCTGCTTCAACATCAACTTGTTGGTGAGGGACTTCGTCTTGTAGAGGCTCTCCAACTTGTTCCATAGTCCTTCAGCCGTCTCTTGGTCCGCAACCTCTGTTATCACGTCGTCCGCCAAACACAACATGATCGTTGAGTGTGCTCTTTCCTCCGTCGTCTTGTACTCCTTGGTGGTTGTCGAAGCCCCCTCTTTATCTTCCTCCAATGGCAACCACAGGCATTGCTGCTTCAACAAAGCACGTACCTTGATTTGCCATAAGCTGAAGCTGTTTCTCCCCGTGAACTTATCGATCTTGGTAATCCCCCCGGTCATCTTCTCTGCAGCTCCTTTTCCAGATCCGTAACTCCCGAACGCGTGCTCCACCTTGATCGCGAAACCCTAGCTTCGAAATTCACGGATTGTGAAACCCTAGCTCTTTAGCTCCACCTTGATATTGGAACACCGAAACTCAAGCTCCGATACCAGTTTGTTATGATCTGGACCTAGCTTAGAACGATGATAAACGACGATGAACAAGAACAAAAGTATTAACGTGATTCGCTAGTGATTAGCTAGCTACCTCCACGACCCAAAACCCCGATTTTATTAGAGAGAAACGCACCCGAATTACAACCACTTGACACACGAATAAAGCAATTAGCCCCATGCTAATAGCCTCCTCGTACCTCTGTGTGTGTGTCTCAATGTTACAAATCAAAGCATTAACCCTTTTATACACTTGTGAAGCGGTGGACTTGCCAAACCCACACCACCGCCTCAAAATTATTTCCAAACAAGTTGCTTTGACTTTTCTTTGTCAAAAAGCAATTCAAGGCACACTAACAGTTGGAAATGGTGAAGAAAGAGGAGGTAGTGGAGTGTCTCAGTTCTGGCAATATGGTTAGGCTAGACTAATACCTTGTGGAGAGCCCCGTAGATTTTTTTTTTTTTTTTTTTTTTTTTTTTTTTTTGCCTCCTTCATTTGCTGAGGTTAAGTTTGCGTTTGAGAACTTGTTGGGACTGTTCTGCCTATTATGGGCGGTGGCAGGA
Source organism: Linanthus parryae (assembly GCA_023055425.1). Taxonomy (NCBI): domain Eukaryota; kingdom Viridiplantae; phylum Streptophyta; class Magnoliopsida; order Ericales; family Polemoniaceae; genus Linanthus; species Linanthus parryae. The sequence goes on along the minus strand of JALGPY010000038.1, from coordinate 2,338,929 downwards.
AGATGTAAGGCTATTTCAATCTATTGAAGGTGAGAGGAACTTTGGGAAGGGACACGTAGCTGTGATGAAGGATTCGCGGTCAAAATTGGACAGAACTAAAGAGATTAGACTATTTTGTGTATAATGGAAGCAGGTAGTTAGTTGCAGTCCCCATTTGGCTTATTTGTTCTTTTCTATTTGTTTAACCTTTTTGTGAGTTATTACTATTTTTAATAAATTAATTACCTGCACTTAACTTTAACTGTCTCTCTTGATATGTTTCCCTCATTTTTATTGAGTTTTCATTGTTTTATTTTACTTTATGAAATAGAAAACCTTAATGTCTGTGAATAAATTGTTATGTACTGATCTTTCAGTAATGTGACATTGTTTTAAACTGCAGAGAAGGACAATTGAGTTTAGATTCAGTTGAAATAATCTGATCAATTGTAGAAAGGGACATATTTTTCCTTATGAAGGCACAACTGAATGAACTTCATTGCTAATTTTGAAGTCAATGCGTGTATGTCTTACATTCAAGATCTAAACTAAGCTTGAGTCAATTGGATGTGGTCTCTCTTATATAGAAATTTTTCTTTTATATATATGTTTTGTATTCATTTTTCTCGTAGCATAGTTTTCTAATCCTGAGACCTATTGACAGTCGTTCGTGATTTTGCGCCTAAGTATGACAATGTTATCCTTAAGTCACACAGTATCTTTGTGTTGAAGCTATGTGTCTTTTCTTCTGTCGGAAGTGTTTGCCACACTTTGCTGAAGCAAAACAAGATGCCGATTGCAGACAAGAAAGAAATGGTCAACAAGCTCGATGAAGTCTTTATCGTGTTATTGTGGGAGCTCTCTGAGGTGGCAAATGAGGGTGAAAGAGTTGCAGACATTTTGCCCGTCAAAGAATTTCTTCGATTTCTCTGGTTTGAGACTTCAATATTACATACTTGTGTCAGGTACCAAATTTCAAAGTCAATTTCCCCCTTGCATAATAACGCCTGTAGACTCTGAACTGACCTGTGGAAAATTTTTATATGCATGCTTTCTGTTTAAGAATGGTTATTTGGCAATGAAAATAATTTTCCTTCACGGTGGGTTTTACTATGACTGAGTTGGCCCTGATCTCATACTAATTGACATTGATTCAATTTGTCCTTGGCGTCGAACATGTTTTCTTTGAAGTGTAAACTAGGCCACTGTCCCCTCTCCTTTAGCACACGAGATTTCTTATAACGCAATCATTACTACATGATATTTCTCCTATTAGGTACAGATGTAATATTTTAACAAATGAAAATTGTGTACCCTATGTAAGTACGAAGTCAGCCTAATCGAACGATGAAACACTAACAAAAGAACAACCAAAAGAGTAAGAAGGAAAGGGAACTTGTACTATAGAGATGAGATCTTACAACTTCTTCGGATGGATTGGAGCAAATGAGCCCCTCTCTATTTATACAAGGCATTCCTTGATAGAAGGATCTAGAGATCTTTTAATCCAACTGTGAAAATCTAATGACCAGGAACCTTCCTGCCCCTAATGGCCTAAGATATTTACGAGAGAGTATTCTAGAGCTTCCTACAAACTCATTCTTCCATACAACATGATAAACTTATAAATTGGGGGCATTATGATGGGCTAGGACATTTCTTACGCCAAAGTGTGAGAAAATGTGTCATGTGCTAGCCCAAAGCATAAACTAAGAACAATAACAAGTAAATAAACGCAGCCCATGAAACAAGCTTGAATATCAAGTAGAGATTTGTTGCCTGGAGATCAAGTAGAGATTTGTCGCATGGAGGAAAGATTAGAGATTTTGTTGTTTTAGCCCGGAATTATGTATTTCCCCCAATGGTCTGTTAGTGTTCTTGTGGGGAGGCTGCCCCCTTCTATACAAGGCAAGGTCCATTCCCTTAGTTTTTAGGGTTTCTAGGGACTCTTCCCTCTAAATTCTCTTTGAGACAACGGTTAGAATATATCTTTTGTATAAAAGGCAAGATTTGCATTTAATTGATATTTTAGCATGATAATTAGTAGCTCTATAGAATTCCTCCACAACATTTTTTAAGACTAGCGATTATGGAAACTCTGAAACCGAAAGGGTAAACCACTAATATTGGATGGTAAGGGAGCAAATTTTACCAGTAATACGTTGGGTTGGAATACTTTCTTCCTGAACATCTTCATCTAAGTTCATAAGATATTTTTAAATTTTAGAATATTTTTATCCTTCATCTCATATATACTAAAATGTCGAACATTTCGCTTCAATGACTGGAATTCCTTGAGGAAATCGAGATATTAGAGCAATCATCTTAAACAACTCGTAAACTTAGTGTTCCGATTCTTGAAATTTGTGTTTGACTTGGTCGCCACATTTTGGCCTTTACTATGTGTGTCACTTTGCGTAATGCATTTGAAGCTTGGTGAAGCTCATGATAACTTTGATTCGCCGGGTTTGGTCACACATCAAATTCGAAACCTTGAGAGAATGGATAGTCCTAAATATATAGTTTAGCTAGTTCATTTTATTCTGTTATTTTTTTGTTAGATGCAGATTATTTAGTTCAGTTTGGCTTTGTCAAATGGAGATTTTCTCCGCTATCCTTTTGTTCTTGATGACGTTTAGCCTTTTATTGCAAGTTCGAAACTGGAAGTGGGGAATTACAGGATTGACGTATCGGCGGTAAGTTTAGCCGAGAAAATGGTTGATCATAACCCTTTGATTTTGGAATAATTCAATTGTTAACCCTTGGAAGCATCTTGTAGATATTAATCTTGTCGATTTTTCTGTCTTTGCAGTTTTTATTTCTTCAGCAGATTCAAGAATACTCTATGGAATCAAAGCTTTTTGTTGTTGCAAATGGGTGCTAGCTCCGTGGTAGAAGCCCCCGCATGAGGTCACGGGTTCGAACCCAGCTATATGATGTAATTCTCAAAAAAAAAGAATCAACTTTGTTGTTGTTAATTGTTGTTAACTGTCAACCCTATCCTAGTGTTGTTGAGAGGGAAGTTGTACTTGATGAATAAACTTTGACTTCATGAATCTTGCCCCGGCTGACTTGATTTCCTGGCTCCGCCACTGGCTACACACTTGTGTCGGAATTGCCAATTTCTATTTTCGCTACACATCATGGATCAATTTTCGCTAAAAAATGTCAATCACTCGTACACACATGTATCGTGATTGATATTTTTATAACGCAATCATTACTACATGATATTTCTCCTATTAGGTACAGATGTAATATTTTAACAAATGAAAATTGAGTACCCTCTGTAAGTACAAAGTCAGCCTAATCTAACGATGAAACACTAACAAAAGAATAACCAAAAGAGTATGAAGGAAAGGGAACTTGTATTATAGAGATGAGATATTACAACTTCTTCGGATGGATTGGAACAAATGAGCCCCTCTCTATTTATACAAGGCATTCCTTGATAGAAGGATCTAGAGATCTTTTAGTCCAACTGTGAAAATCTAATGAACTGGAACCTTCCTGCCCCTAATGGCCTAAGATATTTACGAGAGAGTATTCTAGAGCTTCCTACAACCTCATTCTTCCATACAACATGATAATTTTCTAAATTGGGGGCATTATGATGGGCTAGGACATTTCTTACGCCAAAGTGTGAGAAAATGTGTCATGTGCTAGCCCAAAGCATAAACTAAGAACAATAACAAGTAAATAAACGCAGCCCATGAAACAAGCCTGAATATCAAGTAGAGATTTGTCGCCTGGAGATCAAGTAGAGATTTGTTGCATGGAGGAAAGATTAGAGATTTTGTTGTTTTAGCCCGGAATTATGTATTTCCCACAATGGTCTGTTAGTGTTCTTGTGGGGAGGCTGCCCCCTTCTATACAAGGCAAGGTCCATTCCCTTAGTTTTTAGGGTTTCTAGGGACTCTTCCCTCTAAATTCTCTTTGAGACAACGGTTAGAATATATCTTTTGTATAAAAGGCAAGATTTGCATTTAATTGATATTTTATCATGATAATTAGTAGCTCTCTAGAATTCCTCCACAACATTTTTTAGGACTAGCGGTTATGGGAACTGTGAAACCGAAAGGGTAAACCACTAATATTGGATGGTAAGGGAGCAAATTTTACCAGTAATACGTTGGGTTGGAATAGTTTCTTCTTGAACATCTTCATCTAAGTTCATAAGATGTTTTTAAATTTTAGAATATTTTTATCCTTCATCTCATATATACTAAAATGTCGCACATTTCGCTTCAATGACTGGAATTCCTTGAGGAAATCGAGATATTAGAGCAATCATCTTAAAGAACTCGTAAACTTAGTGTTCTGATTCTTGCAATTTGTGTTTGACTTGGTCGCCACATTTTGGCCTTTACTATGTGTGTCACTTTGCGTAATGCATTTGAAGCTTGGTGAAGCTCAGGATAACTTTGATTCGCCGGGTTTGGTCACACATCAATTTCGAAACCTTGAGAGAATGGATAGTCATAAATATATAGTTTAGCTAGTTCATTTTATTCTGTTATTTTTTTGTTAGATGCAGATTATTTAGTTCAGTTTGGCTTTGTCAAATGCAGATTTTCTCCGCTATCCTTTTGTACTTGATGACCTTTAGCCTTTTATTGCAAGTTCGAAACTGGAAGTGGATAATTACAGGATTGACGTATCGGCGGTAAGTTTAGCCGAGAAAATGGTTGATCCAAACCCTTTGATTTTGGAATAATTCAATTGTTAACCCTTGGAAGAATCCTGTAGATATTAGTCTTGTCGATTTTTCTGTCTTTGCAGTTTTTATTTCTCCAGCAGATTCAAGAATACTTTATTGAATCAAAGTTTTTTGTTGTTGCAAATGGGTGCTAGCTCTGTGGTAGAAGCCCCTGCATGAGGTCACAGGTTCGAACCAGGCTATATGATGTAATTCTAAAAAAAAAGAATAAACTTTGTTGTTGTTAATTGTTGTTAACTGTAGTGCACAAGAGAATCCAGCGGGGAGCACTCTGTGTACACCGAGAGTAGGGGATCGGAAATGGCACAGGAAGAGTTGGGTTGTGTGTAGGGAGAGAGTAAGGCATTAGTAATGTCTGAGAGAGAGACAAGGGTTTGGCAGAGCTTCCGCGTATGTCTGGTGTGTCCTCCTTTGTATGGAAAGGTTAACGTCCTATATATAACGGAGAAGGTGATCGTTGTAGTGTGGTTAATGCGCCCATCAATGGTGGCTTAACTAGCTTAACCACAACGGCACGTTCGTCCGCGTATATAGGGACCGTTATAGCACGTTATGCACGAATACCGGAACCGTTATGGGGTTGACCGGGTTTGACCGGATTGACCGGGTTTGTGGAGCTCGTGCCATAAATCTCTCAAAAGCAGTTACTAAAGGTCGCGTGCGGGCTTGGCTCGCACGCGACAGGAATTACTCTAGCCTCCAAACCACTAAGTCCCTACCAGTCTCGTGCAGTGGTATGCGAGGGCCCTGTCTCGTAGCCCCCACATGGATCAGCGCGGCTGGTGATCCAGTGTGTGTGGAGCACAATATGGTGTGCTAGATGATTGCCACGTGGCCAAGATTTGTCAGCTCAGAAAGCACTATCTACATTAGGCCCCTTTCTGCGCGTGAAGACTCACAGCCGGATAGGCTTCCATGCGCAGGAACCAACGTACGCGTCGCCGCCACGCACCAATTCAAATTTATGTAAATTCAGCCCCCGTGCGTGCCATTATGACCTAAACCCCTAGAGTCGTGCCGTCTGGCCTTTAGGGTTTTAGGCATGACGTCAGCTTGTCCTGTGATTGCGCGATTCGACGGTGACGGTTGCGATTCGACTACTGAAAGGACGCAACCCTTCATTGTTTTTGGATAAATACTCTGTACTCTCCATTGTTTCAAAGCATCACTTCTTTCTTTTAAAGTGAATGATACCCGGAAGCCTTCAAGAGCAAATTCAGATAATCAATCACCAGTTCTCTCTTGTCAACTGTCTTCTTCAATTGTGCGCATCCAAGCAAGCTTTACCAAAACAAGGTTGGCCTTGTTCAATTGTGTTTAATATACTGATATATGCTTTGAACTGCGTTGGATCTGCAAACCCATAACATATTATCCACTGAAAGCTTATGAGAAAGCTCTCGATCTTTGACTCCAATTTTGATTTAATCCCCAGATGATAAGGATCTTGAATGTAGGGTTTTTGAAATCCCTGATAATGCAAACGATTCCAATCTCTTAATTTCGAAGATTACCACTGGACTGTTCATCTTTCTTCCAATAGATCCTCGTATGCTTTGAACTGAACCTTGAAATTCAAACTAAAATGTGCATATTTCTCCCCCCCTTTTTTCTTGCTTTTCCACAGGAATGGCAAAACAAAAGGAACCAAACCCATTAAGGAAGTCGAAGAAATACCTGATCTTCCGCGGGCCTTGTGGCGAAAAGCCCCCTATCTGGGTGGCAAAGACTTCTACCATGCTAGGGTTAAGGCGAAGAAACTGCCATCCCTGTCCCTGGTGAAGGATTGCAAACGTTAACCCCTCCAGTTAACTCGGCCCTGCTCGAATTGAACGATTCTGAAGATGTGGTTCGATTGGGAGTCGAAAATGGGTACTTCCCATGCACTGCGATTTCTACTCAAGCATTTGTTCAGAAATCGGACTTCATGGAAGAGTGGATTGACCATGTGTTGACCAATCATGCCGTGACTTTAAACGATGCCGGAATATACTTCGCAGTTCGTGCTATGAAGGGTGCTGCCGTGAAGCTGGATCAATCCATGCTTCTAAACCTTCTTTCTGGTTACTCGCCTGCGACTCACACGTTCCATTTTGCTGAGTTCGAGGCTGCTCCTACGCTCGAATATGTGCACATGTTGTATGATCTGTCTCCCGTGGGCGAGTCGGATCCTTTGAGTCCCTTGAGAACGGATGCGGAGATCGCTTTGTACAAACTGATGGAAGAGTGCTTGTCAGAAGTGAAGAAAATTTCCACCCGGTGGACTACTACAGAAGTCCTTCCTGACTGGCAGTTGGTTGATACATCTGCGAAGAATACTTGGAACAAGTGGGTGCAATACTTTTTCCGTGATTATGCGAACAGCAGTATCACCAAGAAGCTTCTGAGCCAAAACCCGAAGGCTAAAAACTATGTGAATGGAAAGGGTTATCACTTGACCCTATGCGCCTTCCTCTGTGCCTGGTTGTCGAGGTATCTAATCGATGGTCACCCGCATGATGGGGTCTTTTACCATGTTCTGCCTCTTGCTGTGAAATTGGCCCTTGGTCAGAAGGTCGCACTTGGACCCTTAGTGTTGGGCACACTGTACTACAGGTTGGATGAGCTGGTTGTGGCAATGAAGGAATCGCGTGGCCGTCTCGACGTACTGACTTACATTAACATTGCTTTCTTGACAATGTGGGTCTTCGAGCGATGGCCCTCTTATGCCCCAGTCGCTTCTAAGCCCAGCAAATGGTGTCCCCCAGGTACGGAGGAGGAGTGTAACAGTGGAAGGGCTGCGAGGTGGTTTGGAACTAACTTTCCCAAGTGCGTTTGGAGCCTGATATGCGACAATCGGGAAGAGTTTATAGCTAGGCCTTACGCCATGCGCGTTGAGAATGTGCGATGGTTCCCAAAACTGTATCCCTCCAAGGCTAATGCTTTCTCAGAAGAGCTCCTTTTCGAGGGCGGGGAGCACTTCCACGAGCGCTATCGCGAATTTTTTTGCTGGTGTCTGCGAGGTTCCCTTCCTGCTCTTGCAGAGCATGTACGTGAGCTCGCACCTAGGTACGAGAGAATTACCGTGGATGTTGATCCCACTCGCGTTTCTCCCCAGTTTGGCTTTGATGCAGTGGCACCCTCAATCTGGCCGCAGTCTATCATCAGAGGCTGCTACAAGCGGTTATTGTCTAGGGACTGTAAAACAATCTTGATGAGCAATCTTCCCTTCGAGCGACCTCCAGGTAACCGTGAAGGTGGCTATTCCAGAAACTGGATCGCTTACTGGAACGCCCAGCAGACGAGGTTCGAGACACAGTCGGTCCCCCAGCCAAGTAGAGCTCCTGTGATCAAAAGGAATTCTTTCCCTTTTCGTCCCAATTGTAGCCTGGACGAGTCTGAATATGGTTGCTATTCATTGCTGGATCGCGAGAATCACCTGTGTCCCTCCATCATTCTGGATGAAAAGATCGCCGCGGTTAGGAAAGGTGATTCGCATGTCATCAGATATAGCGAAACTTTCGCTAAGGTAAGCAATTCCTTTTGCATGTGCTAAGTTTCCTTATTCCAATATGTCAAAAGCTTCATGCTTCACTTTCTGTTGTAGTGCCATGTGAGGAGGTTTGCATCTGGTGAGCGTTCCAAATCGCTGGTCACCACCATTGTTACTGCGAGAAGACAAGGAAAACCAGTTCGGCTGGCATCAAAGATGGATCCCGCGGTTGAGACCGAAATTCGCGAGATCATGAATGCTTTTGCTGATTCGCTGATAGACAACACTCCAGCCTTGTCTCCCCCCAGGAATGATCCGTCTCCTCCAGCGACTGCTGCTCCGAGAGCGAAGAGGCCCAGGAAAAGGGGAATTTCAATCTCTTCCCCTAGAAGCGCTCCAGCTTCCCCTCCTGCGAGCTCCCTTACTGCCAGGGATAAAGGTAAAGGTCGCATGACCAGTAAAGCGCGGAAGGAGCTCGCAGTGGAGACCTTTGTTCCGTTTGGCCAGGAGGAAGAAGAGGAGAGAAGAGAAACAAGAGGAGGAGATGAAGAAGAAGAGAGAATTGAAGATGTCAGCGACAGAGAGAGAGATGAGATACAAGAGGAAGACTCAGGAGGTATCTCAATCGTGCTTCTCTTCTCATTACCTTAACTCTTTTGCAATTTTATCTGAACGAATTGTTTCTTAGTAGATGATGATGATGAGACCATCGGTGGCCTCTTGGCCAAGAAGCAGAAGAGAGGTTCTCATTCTAGCGTTTATGATGAAACCATAAGCGAGGACATTCTTGCCGAGTCCAGGAGAACAGCTGCGGAGGCTGCTGAAAGAATAAGAAAGCGAGAAGAAGAGGAACTCGAACGCGTGAAGCAAAGAAGCCTAGAAGAACAACATGTCGACGACCTAGTGCGTCCCACTGATGAGGAATATGTGCTTCCAGAAGAGGTGGCTCCTCAAGTTGAAGAGGAGGATGTGGCTCCAGAAGAAGATGCGGCAGCTCTAGAGCAAGCCCAAGCAGATTTTGAAGAAATCGCAAGCGGTAATGAAGGTGAGATTTTTAATCTCGCAGTAACTTACCGAGATGTTATTTTCGGTGCGCTAAAGCACGGTGTGTCAAAAGCTGACATTCGCCGTTGGCTAGTAGGCAAGTGCGGTGAACCCTTAGGTAATTATTTGAGCAATATGTGTGAACTAGGCTTAGCAACCCAAACATAATCATGACTGGTTTCTTCGCGCCCCAGGTCACACTCACCTTAAATACATGCTTATATGAAGATACATTAATAAGGCAAGGCTCCACGTCCTTAGCATATGACAGGGATGCTGCGATCCCACCTTCGCGTGGAGGTGCTCACTCTTAGCTTACCAAAGATGATAAAATAATATACAATACAAGTTACCTCACACCATCGTATTTTGTATCGCAGGTAATGCTGATGAAGCCGTGTTGAAGCAAAGAAGTCAACCTTCTGCATCCTATGTCCCGGTGCCGAGTTCTCATACTGAGAAGCCCGTCGCAGCTGCTGAATATGCAGGAGAGCCCTTCGAGGACATCATTGAACTTTTTGATGATGCCGAAGCTGACACCGTGTTGATGGAGGAAGATGCCCATGCTGGTGCTGAGGAAACAGGAACGAACCCTGCCGATGCTATCGCACCTGAAGGTATCCCTCATCAAGCTGCAACTTCTGCTGCCGCCATGCCTCCGGCAATGACTGAGCCTGCGGCACCTCTTCCTGTGTGGAACTTTTGGGGTTCGCAGGTCGGGACTGCAATCGCACCTGGTGCGGCTTATACTCTTCCCCCCGACTATGAGGAGTTGGAGCTCACAGCTGATATAAGAGCAATGGAGCGAGGACAGTCTTCAACTGCCCCAGCAATGCGCATTCCTTCTCTGCGCCAGATCCTTGAAGGAACCGGTATGTCGCGGTTTGCTGTTCTCATCTTGCATTCTTTACTTGTAAGTTTGACAGTCTAAATTGGTTTTGACATTGCTTTAGGGTTGAAGCAAGCTGACGTGGACTGGCTAGTTCGCATGCGCCTCTCCTACCCCCAATCGTTTGCGAGGTCTCTGGATATAGGCCCCTTCGATAGAAGGCTGTTTCTGACTGAAGCCATCTGGATTTTAGAGCAGCTGTCCGCGGCCACACCTGCGACCATTTCTCCTCAGAGCGCGGAATTGCTTTTTGGCATGTTCCAAAACCTTCTCGCCAAAGTTCAAGGTAAGCTGGGCTTTGGGTTTCTTGTCAAAAGAGTCACCCTAATTCGCGCGGCCGTGACTTTGAAACGCGGCTACCAAAACCTCGCAGCTGAGAAGCAGAAGGTAGAGCAGCAAAGGCAAAAGGTTGAAGAGGCTGTGAAGCTCTTTCATGATATGAACGCCAAATGCGAGCAATTAAAGCAAGAAGTGGAGCAAGTGGAAAATCTGAGCCGTCAGTTTACTCCTAACGACTCCTTGATCAAGGGCTTGTTTTGAAAAGTAGCAAATAAGTAGCTGAAACATTACTGTAATGTTGCAAGGGTTTCTCCCCTTTATTTTTCAAAAAAATTGAAATGCCCGTTTTGCCCTTTTCGGGATTTGCTCGAATATCTCTGTGCATATCAATTTATGACGTCAGCAATTGATATTCTGCCTTGATTTTCGCGCTAATTGCTCATTAGATAAGCACGCCTTCCTTGGGAAGTCCATCCGTATCATGACTATCCGTCATTAATTAGGATACGCAACCGAATCGTCGTAGCCTTTAGTAGGGTAATTGATTGCTACCTCTTTTCAAGGCGTAAGTGATTGATCCTTACCCTCTTTTCAAATTCTGTTGACTCATATTGGTAACTGAAGAGTCTCCACAAGGTCTATATAAACCCTGCCTTTTGCTATTTGGGTTCTTTATCCCACAATGTGGCTTGCCGTGAGTCCTTACGACTGCTGGCTTCAACACTTGTTTTTCGTTGATTCATGGCAGCTCAAGTTGTGAAACCTGAGTTTGTGCTTTGTGCTATAGAAATAGTTTCCAAGATCTGCTTCGTAAGGCTTATTGATCTTTATAAATATCATAAAGAAGATGCAGATAATACCTCATGTTTGCTCGAAGAATTTTCTTCGTCTATTATGCTTGCAGGTCATGTTTCCGGCCGCCTCCCGGCGAGGTGCAGCGCCGCACTGACCTTGCTACCGACTCGTAATGAACGGCGGGATTCTCCTCCAGCATGCCCGGAGGTTGATCATTCGCACCCACGTTCGTGAGCTCAGGGTGGCGAGCCATTGTGCTCGTCTTCGTGGACAAGGAGCCCATTGCCAGAGGAATGACTGCTCCCCTGTCTTGCACAGTCGCATACGCCGGAACAGATGATTCCTCAGGCACATCTCTTGGGTGTAAGACCAAAGAATGGCCTTGTCATATCCTGGGATCTCAAACATAGCGTCGCATAGGTCTTGTAGGCATGGCGGGCTGCGGGCTATTCTTCTCGCAGGAACACCCTACTTGCTACAGATCTTTGGTCGCCGATCTTTGTATCGCATAGCTTCTGCTAGGACCGTTAGGTCAATCCTTTTCCAGTTGGGATTCCCCCGATGTGTAACTTCTGTTTGTAAGTTACCATTGAGATGCATTGTAATCCATGTTGGCTGCGTAGCTAGCTTGATTCGAGCTTTTTCGCTTGTAAGCTGTTATCTAGACAGATAAATTGTAAGTCATTTTGACTCATAATGATAAATCACTTTGTATGATTTGCTGTCTTGTTACAACAAATTACGATTCCGCATGCGCGTTGGCAAATTTCGCCTTTTGTAGTGTTGTATCCACACTTTGAATTGTTGCTATGATTGGCTATCTGTCGAATAGATTCGCAGATATGTTTTTAGATCGTCCGAGATAGTATTTGCGCAGCTTTGCTACCTTGGCGGATAGGCTTGCGATTTACTTTAGATTCAAGTGCAGGTGCTATCTCAGCAGATAGGTTTTTGTAGATCACTTAAGATCATTTTGCATAATGCTGCTATCATGGCAGATAGACTGAAGAATCATTTTAAGATCGCATTTGTATAGTGCTGCTATTGTGGCAGATAGGCTTGAAAGATCATTTAAGATCATACTCGCATAGGCTGCTATCGTTGCAGATAGGCTTAAAAGATCATTTAAGATCGTATTCGCATGAGCTGCTATCGTGGCAGATAGGCTTAAAAGATCACTTAAGATCGTATTCGCATGGGCTGCTATCGTGGCAGATAGGCTTAAAAGATCAGTTAAGATCGTATTTGCATGGGCTGCTATCACGGCGGATAGGCTTTTAGAAGATCACTTAAGATCGTATTTGCATAGGCTGCTATCACGGCGGATAGGCTTTTAGAAGATCATTTAAGATCGTATTTGCATAGGTTGCTACCACGGCGGATAGGCTTTCGCTAACAGTAATAATGAACTAAATAGAGCAATAAAGACAGCTAGAAGCATAAAGTTCTTCTCATTTGGGAGAAGTCTTTTTATTATAAAACTCTCGTATGGGAGAGACGAGATTACAATTCTCTCATATGGGAGAGAAGATATGCGAATCATGGCAATACAGAGCATAAAGCAAACGTTGTAATATAACGCATATAACGAGAGAAGTTAAGGATAATACTTCTTAATCCAGCGCATGTTGACTGAGCTTGGGGTTGAGGTCGTTCCATGTAACCTCCATATGCTGCAGTAGCCACTGTCAAAGACTTCCGTGACTTCAAGGGTCCTTCCCAATTGGCTGCGAATGGTGAGCTGCCTCTCGCATGAAATGGTCAGACGCGCGTAAGACCAAATCTCCAACTGCGAAATCTCGACGTTGGACTGTTTTGTTGTACGCACGAGCGATCCTTTCTTGGTATCGTTTGTTAGTCCTTTTAGCTTGCTCCAGCTTCTCTTCTAGCAGGACTAAGTTATGATCACGTTGGTTGTCATATAACGCGTGAAAAGCCAACCTTGCGGAGCTAACCTTTACTTCCGCAGGTACCACGGCCTCAGCTCCATAGCATAAAAGGAATGGTGAGACCCCTGTGGGTGTCCTTGGAGAAGTCCGATAAGCCCACAGGGCTATGCTCAAAGAATCAGCCCACTTCTTGTGGTCATTTGCGACCATCTTGCTCAAAATTCTCAACAACGTCGTGTTGGTTGCTTCTGCTTGCCCATTCCCCAGCACGGAGTGGAGCATATCTGCCTGATATTGTATTTTGCTAGCTTTGCAGCCACCTGGCGATTGACAAAAGGAGTGTCATTATCTGAGAGGATGGTGTTGGGAATTCCGAACCTGCATATGATGTTTTCTTGGATGAAATGGACCACGGCTAGCGCATTTGCCGTCTTCAGTGGTATCGCTTCTACCCATTTGGTGAACAACTCGGTCGCGGTGAGAATGAAGTGATTCCCGTGCGAGGTCGGTCGAATGGGACCGATGAAATCCAGAGCCCATGTGTGAAACGGCCATGGTGTTCTCAATGCATGTAGATCTACGGCAGGGGCGTGCACTAGATTACCCTTGAATTAACACTCCTGGCAGCGTCTTACCTTGGTGCGGCAATCAACCTCCATAGTCGGCCAGAAATATCCAATTGAGAGGAGTTGTCTTCATAATTTCGCACCTCCCTGATGTTCCACCTGATGAGAAAGGTCCATCACTTCTTGTGCTTCCTTGCTGTCTAGACATCGCAGCAAGTTACCTTCATGGCCCCTTCGCCAAAGCAGATTTTCTTGCACCACATATCGTGCTGCTTTTCTTTTTAGTTTCTCGACTTCTTTTCTCGACTCGGGTACAGTACCCTGGGTGAGAAAATCAAAGAGTGGTTTCCTCCAATCCGCATCATCATCGGTCAGAGCAATGAGTAAAGAGTCCTTGATCAGTGCGCAACTTTCGCACTTTCCTTGAATCAATGCTGCGGCCGTTGACATGTCCGGCCAATGAACGCCATACCTCTGGGCTTTCCGATAGATTGACACCTCACTTTCCCCGCAAGCATGTTGGTGAATCTTTTCTAACAGCAGTTGTCCCTCTTGCTCGGAGACGCATCGCATAAGTATTCAGCCGGGGCCCTTGTAATAAAGGATGTTGTCATGTTTGCAATAGCCCTTTGTGGATGCCCAGTTCTCGCTGCTCGTGCTTCTGCGATGGCCCGTAAGATTGACTTTCTCCAGTCCGCATCGTCCATGCATTCATCGTCACACGCGTCTTCTGTCGACGCCGAGGATGTTCGCACTTCAATCAAGATCCTTGCAGGACATTTGTCCGTACTGACCTTGGATCCCAAGGTAGCTAGAGCGTCAGCATGCCTATTGTCCGCTTGAGGTTTGTGCTCGTATCTAACGTCGCAGAACTGTTGCACCAATTTCTGCACTAGGGTCCGGTAGGGCGATAAGTTTATTTCCTTCAAACCATACTCGCCCGAGGCTTGTTTGACGACTAGCTTGGAGTCCCCCATAACCGTCAAGTTGCTTACTTCCAAGGCCTTTGCCGCGCGGAGTCCTGCGATGAGAGCTTCATACTCTGCTTCGTTGTTGGTAACTGCGAAGTCAAGTTCTGCGGACATCTGTATGACTTCCCCATCTGGTTTGATCAAGACTATCCCGATGCCTCCACCTTTCCTTGTTGACGAGTCGTCGAAATGAAGCGTCTATTAAGGCAGCTCAACTGCGTAGATTTCAGGTCCCTCCAATTCTTCTTCAATCACGGGCTCATGACTGTTATCGGGGAGCTGCGCCAGTAAATCCGCTACCGCCTGCGATTTGATCGCTCGCGGCCGAACGCATGTGATGTCATATTGGGAAATGGTCATATACCACATTGCCAATCTTCCCCCAGGAGTGGTGTGAGTCAGAAGATATCGTATGGGATCGCTCTTTGTGACCACCACTACTTTGTGCGAAGCAAAATAGTGTCTCAACTTCTCTACTACGAAGAATAAAGCAAGGCAATGACGTTCGATGTCCGTGTACCTTGATTCTGCGGGCTGCACGATGCGGGAGATGTAGTAGATGGGCCTTTCTTGACCCTCATACTCCTGAGCGAGGAGAGCTCCTATAGACCTCCTTGTTGACGTCAGATACAACAAGAGTGGTGATCCGAGCTGAGGTGCGATCATTACTTTTGAAGATATCAGCAGCTCCTTTAATTTCCCGAACGCAGCTTCGTGTTCCGCAGTCCAGTTGTATATAGCATCTTTCTTGAGAAGATCACTGAAATAGAAGGTGATTTCGGCGATCGCTGGGATGAATCTTCGCAGATGGGATAGCTTTCCCGAGAAGGTTTTCAAGGTACTCTGGTTGTGCGGCGGAGTCATGCCAGTGATGGCTGATATTTTCGCATGGTCGGGCTCGATTCCTTGGCGATGTACCACGCATCCAAAGAACTTCCCAAATGTTACCCCGAATGCGCACTTCATGGGGTTCATCTTCAATTGAAAGCGCCTGCATCTGTTGAACACTTTTCGCAAATCCGCCAAATGGTCTGCCTCTTGCTTGGATTTAACAACTAGGTCATCCACATAGAATTCCACTTCCTTGTGCATCATGTCGTGAAACAGGGCCATCATGGCCTGCTGATAGGTTGCACCTGCGTTTTTGAGACCAAAAGGCATCACCGTATAGTTGAATACTCCCACCGGGGTGATGAATGCGGTTTTCCGTGCATCCTCGGGGTCCATCTTGATCTGATTGTACCCACTGAAGCCGTCCATGAAGCTGAACATGCGATGACCTGCTGTCGAATCAATAAGTAAATCGATGTTGGGAAGCAGAAAATCGTCCTTAGGGCAGAAACGATTGAGATCCCGGAAAGCCACGCAAATACGAAGCTGCCCATTCTTCTTTACCACTGGCACAATGTTGGCCAGCCATGTGGGATGGTGATTTGGCTCTATGAATTTGGCCTCCAGGAGTTTGACAATATCCTGCTTAATCTTCACGTTGAGCTCCGGCCTAAAGCTTCTTGTGCTCTGCTTTACCGGCTTGGATCCTGGATCACATCCAACCGATGCATGGTGATACTCGTGTCCAGGCCAGGCATTTCATCGTACTCCCATGCGAATACGTCCTGGTACTCGGTCAAGAGCTGTAGCAATCTTTCCTCCTCTTCGCTTGTGAGGTCCGCGCTTAGAAAGACTGGCCTCTTCTTTTCTTCGCTCGGGCTTAGGAATACCTCCTTCAGCTCCTGCTTTTGCGGTTTGGGTTTGTCTTCCATGCATTCCGGTGCTTCTTTGAGTTTCTCTTCTAGAGTGCTCGGCATTGGTTTTTCTGTCTCCGAAACCTGCTCAATTTGGTTGATTTGCTCAGGGATATCCCCATGCCCGCGTGGGGACACCCCCGCGCACCTTCATATGCGATAGCATTTCTTCCCGTTGGCGTAGAAACTCTCTATCTCCTTGCCTTCAGGGTCATGTTTTGCTATTCTTTTCAGAGTGTACACACTCTTTCGCTGGTAGGCAATTCGCGGCGCCTCTTCTCGCGCAGGCGGCTTTTCGTTGGCATCCTCTCTTGTCACAATCACTCCCGCAGGCGACTGATCTTTGATATCCTCCCATCGGGGCAAAGGAGTGGGGTTGAATGGTCCCGGCGTTTGCTCATCTGCCATCTCGGTGAACCACACCGCCACACTGAGATGCGCTTCATCCATGTTGAATGGATTCGTCGAAGCTGGTATCTCGACTATTCTGTCATTCCAAATGGCTTTCATTACTTGGTGACCTGTTGAAGGGACAGCATCAAACCGATGAATCCAGGCTCGACCTATGATCATGTGATACGTGGTGTTCGCATCTATGACATAGAATTTCGCTGAGCACTTGATTTTGCCGATCTCGATACCCAGGCGGATCCATCCTATCGTCATTCTGGAGTCGCTTCCGAATCCCATCAGAGGGGATGGACGCTTGACAATCTTGTACTCTGGAATTCCCGCTAGCTTCAATGTATGGAGCGAAACAACGTTAACTGCTGCTCCTCCGTCGACGAACGCTCTTTTGAACTCAACGCCATTGATGATAGCCGTCACGTACAGAGGCCTCTGATGGCTTGCATCTGTCTTCTTGTCGCTTTTGGAAAAGGTTATGACCTTTTCTGTAGAGCGAGACGCCCTAACGACTTTGCCATTGGAGACTACGAGATTCCTCCTCTTAGTCTTCTGCTATCCTTAAGATCGCCTTTGTCATCTCCGTCCGGCATTTTTCTGAGAAATTCATCTCGTCGAAGAACCTGCTGAACCCGTGCGACCCCTTCATCCGGTCGGCACGTTCGTCCTCCGTGTCTATACTGTAGTATTCATCATCATGGATTTCAGCAATGATGGGTAGACCATACTCTGCGACTTCTTCAAGATCCACAATCGAGATCATAGCGACCTCTTTGCCTTTCGATTCTTGCTCCGCATGGGCAGGGAGTGGATTGTTGCGCACATCCTGCCTTTGATCGCTGACAATCAGTTCGCCATTCTTCATCTTTTGGCTAAACACAATTCTGAGCTTCTTGCAGTCCGTCGTGGGATGCATGACCTTTCCGTGATATTCACACCACTTCGGGTCCCTTACCATCTCTCTGGAGGGTGCCTTCTCGAGCGGCGGTAGGACACCGTCCTTACGCCATTGCCTGCAAAGGTCGCTTGCTTCTTCCACCGAACATGGCAGAGGTGGTGCATCAAAGTTCACAATCTTCGCCTGCTTTTGGGGTGAGACCGTATTCACTTCGGCCTCGCGTCCCCTCTTGTAGCTGAATCTCCCGATTTTGAAAGTAGTACCGCCCGAGGGTCGCTCAGGGACGTTTTTCTTTTTCTGCCTTTCCACAATAGGCTCGATGTTCTTCGTGCATTCGATTAGCTTTGAAAACGTAGGCGTTTGCAAGTTAATAAGAATACCTTTGTACTCATCTCACATGCACTGCAGGCATATCTCTACGAGTCTGCTTTCGAGTATCACATCTTTGCATTCCAAGGACTTGGCCCTGAACTTCTTGATGAAGGTTATTCCGTCCTCCTCGCGCTTCTGATACATCCGCGAGAGATGAATCATCGTCACCTTTTCCTCCATCTGGAAGAACTTGGTGTAGAACTTCTGGACCATGTCGTCCCAAGTCTTCACGGATCCGGCTTCCAACGTCCTATACCACTTGTAAGCCACGTTCCCCAGGGATTTCGGGAACTCGCGCATCAGCAGTTTGGGGTCAGCTCCATACGGCCCCATCACATCGATGAAACGCATGACATGCTCATGGGCGTTCCCATTGACATCTTCGAACTTGTCCTATTTAGGAGCCTTGTACCCAGCAGGGTTAGGCATGAGATAGATCTCTCGTGGGATAGGTGGGTCGTTGTCAAGCATCGGGATGATGGTATCCGCGAACGATTGGTGAGCCAGAATAGTGTCTATGCGTCGTTGCAGAGACGTCATACACTCCGGAGTGCTTCCCTCGGCAGCGGGGGGAGGGGTTGCCGCAGGCGGAGGCGACACATATGCCGCAGGAGGGCTAGGGATGTATTGCGAATTCACGTTACCCCAGACTGTCGTTGGAGGAGGCAAGGGATATTGTGAGGCCGGATTAGGTACCAAAGCCGGAGGCTGAGGAGTATGAGCAGCGAGAGGCAACATTTGAGCTGTTGACCCCTGAATTGAGGGTAGCTGCGTAGTCGTCGGTGGAGTTTGCAGATTAGGGTTGGGTGGTGTGGTTGACACTCCCAATCCTTGAGTGGTGGAGATTCCTCCTCCCTGAGAGACACCGGTGGCTGGTGCAGGGTTTGGAGCAAGAGTCCCCAAGACAGCCATGATCCGTTCTAGCTGCGCAGATTGAGCTTTGAGAGCCTTCACCTGACTCTGGATGGTGGCGTCCAAGGCTTCTAGCGTCGGAGCTTCATCGGTAGCTGTAGGAGTACGGCGAATCTCCTCTCCTGAGGCGGCCTCCGTGGAAGGCGATCTGTTGCTGACATCATCCTCCTGAGACATGGTTGCTTGAGATGGTAGGTTCACGTCGGGTTCACCAAAATGTGCACAAGAGAATCCAGCGGGGAGCACTCTGTGTACACCGAGAGTAGGGGATCTGAAATGGCACAGGAAGAGTTGGGTTGTGTGTAGGGAGAGAGTAAAGCAGTAGTAATGTCTGAGAGAGAGACAGGGGTTTGGCAGAGCTTCCGCGTATGTCTGGTGTGTCCTCCTTTGTATGGAAAGGTTAACATCCTATATATAACGGAGAAGGTGACCGTTGTAGTGTGGTTAATGCGCCCATCAATGGCGGCTTAATTAGCTTAACCACAACGGCACGTTCGTCCGCGTATATAGGGACCGTTATAGCACGTTATGCGCGAATACCGGAACCGTTATGGGGTTGACCGGGTTTGACCGGATTGACCGGGTTTGTGGAGCTCGTGCCATAAATCTCTCAAAAGCAGTTACTAAAGGTCGTGTGCGGGCTTGGCTCGCACGCGACAGGACTTACTCTAGCCTCCAAACCACTAAGTCCCTACAAGTCCCGTGCAGTGGTATGCGAGGGCCCTGTCTCGTAGCCCCCACATGGATCAGCGCGGCTGGTGATCCAGTGTGTGTGGAGTACAATATTGTGTGCTAGATGATTGCCACGTGGCCAAGATCTGTCAGCTCAGAAAGCACTATCTACAACTGTCAACCCTATCCTAGTGTTGTTGAGAGGGAAGTTGTACTTGATGAATAAACTTTGTTTTCATGAATCTTGCCCCAGCTGACTTGATTTCCTGGCTCCGCCACTGGCTACACACTTGTGTCGGAATTGCCAATTTCTATTTTCGCTACACATCATGGATCAATTTTCGCTAAAAAATGTCAATCACGATACATGTGTGTAGCAACTTAAAGATGTTTATCAAGTACAACTTCCCTCTCAACAACACTAGGGTAGGGTTGACAGTTAACAACAATTAACAACAAAAAAGTGATTTTTTTTTTTTTTTTTTTTTTTGAGAATTACATCTTGTAGAGTTGTACCGTACAGCCATTAAATTGTGACATGGTGGTTAACCCATCTCTCTCTTCTTTTCAAGCAAAATTCTAAATTATATACTGATAAGTACGTACATGATTTCCATGTATGTTGCTTGAATTTGGCTCGACCATTTCATGGGGGCATAGATTGCGTTTAAAATTTTTCTGAGAATCAGCAACAAGCTCAAAATTTGGCAGTGGAATTTTGAGCTCGGGTTGAAAATAATTAGACTCTGCAACCAAGGTGCTGGGATTTAATATACTTTTTCAGTGGGAAAGGATTTAATATGCTTTTAAAGGGGAAGATGATGGCAAAGGGTATAAACTTTTACCCGAAAATCCAATTCTATGGTTGGATTGATTGAGATTGTTACCAAATATGATTGCTCTCTAATTAATTTGCGTATGCTATCTATAGCTGCATGTATGTAGGTCATTTCTTGTATTCCTCCACCAAAATTGAATGATATATGCACAATATTCTTCTTCTTATTATCTCCATCGCTTAGTTCTTGCTTGTCTTTTTATCTTTATCGCTTAAATGTTGAGAGTGGTGCTTTTGGGCTAGGGAGGATGGACGGATTGCTGGTTTTTGTCAGATTTTAGGGACGAAACTCGGTTCTCACAATTTTTGAATTTTAGATCATGTTCTTTCTTTCCATGTAATTCCATCTCAACTCCAGAATTTTCGTTATCTGCTAGTACAACCCTAATGTTGGGTAAATTGTAGAATGCTCCCATTAGTTTATGTGACTTAGAATGATCACCTGTATTTCTATAAACTTTAAAGGGACCCCATCTGCCCCACAAAAATTGTCCATATATACTTATATTTTGGTTTGTCCCGAAATGGTTTTGCACTTTCTTTTGAAAGCATAAATAGAAAATGAAGTTCAAAAAATACCGATGAATATGTATTGGAGTAAGCCTTGGAAAGAAAGATAGAACAATGTTGGAAATATTTTTGCCAAAATTTTGAACTCAAGTGCAATAACTACATATGATTCCATCCATGGTGGACATCCTTTATGGGCCGGAGGCAGTGCTTTCTAGCATTACTATGGTCTCATGTCTCATTTTTTTTGTCGATTTGTCAGAATTAAACGAGATTTTGGTGACTAGTGCATTCTTTACAGCGCATTCAAAAACTTTCAAGTGATACTCCCACCGTCCCTTTGTTATTGGCATACTTTCCTAAATCGAAAATTGAAAACAATTGTCATACTTTTAAGAAGTTGTTACTTTCACTTCCTTACATATCTTCTCCCCCCTCTTGTTTTTTCACTAATTAAGAGCAAAAAAGGGATTACTATAAGGAATGGATCAGATATAGCGGGTGGATTGATTTAGTTCCAGCTGACTCTATCACTGTTAGTTTGGCAGTAACTGATCCTTCAAACAATTACAAGTGGGTGTCTCAGCTTCTTGACACAGATGCAAATCACTGGAATGAGAACTTACTTAGCAAGCTCTTTCCAAGTTGGATGGCGTGACAAATCATGGGAACCTCTATACACAGAGATGCTGGGGATGACTCTCCTTTCTGGAAGCCTTCGTCTACTGGAATCTACATTGTTAAGTCTGCATATCATCTTCTAAATTATAACAATTCTTCTCCTTATACTCCTGCAAAAAAAAATACAATTTCACTCGGTTTCTTTTAACTTTAACTAGGCGTGATCCTTCGCGCGAAAGCGGGCCTACGTGTTTCTTATCCATTAGTATTAGTTTGGAAATATATTGCTGTTATTGAGTTAGTAAGACATCAGTACATGTTGTAGAGTGTAGGAAAAATAGTTACAAATCTGAAGATTGAATATGTAACTAATGAAAACATGGAAAACATGAGGGTTTAGTTTATTTTAGAATTTGGAAGTAA
This sequence comes from Linanthus parryae, assembly GCA_023055425.1. Taxonomy (NCBI): domain Eukaryota; kingdom Viridiplantae; phylum Streptophyta; class Magnoliopsida; order Ericales; family Polemoniaceae; genus Linanthus; species Linanthus parryae. The sequence continues at coordinate 2,316,929 of JALGPY010000038.1, read as the reverse complement.
CGGAAACATGGTATGGCATTGTCAACTTGTGGCGACATGTTGTCATAGTTGTGTGTTGTGGCGTCAAAGTCTTCTTGTGGATGATTGTTTTGAAGTTGCTGGAGTTGTGTTGCGCGTGATATTCTGTGAATCAGTCCATGCTTCCTTGGCCTTCAAACTTCACTTCTTTTCTCTTTCTGGGGTTTATGCGGCAGGGCATCGTGCGTGCGGAGGTCCACCATGTTTGAGTTTCCATCTTCTTTCTCTTTCTTTATGGCCTGGACGAATGGAAGAGAGAAAGTATGTAATAAAATCCCACCGCGAGATTAATAAGTGGTCATTGAGATGCGAAGCGTGTAGACTCACCACGACTGGGCCTTTGTTTTGTGGGAGGGATCTTAATTTTCATGTTGAAGAGGCATGTTTCATACTATGATATTTGGTATATACTTTGCGTAGGATCTCTGATAATGCGGTATTCGAATCATGCGTATAAATGTACCCCAATAAGTATCTGTTATTGAAAAACATAGAGTTCAGATGTGTTTGGATTAGAATGAAAGTATTCCAACACTGAATGAGACCTCACTTGCGTCACTCCCAACGGTCGTGGCCTTTGTTAATGATTTTCGATTCTTTGTTTCTTTTTCGGGCAGTCTCGCCACGGGATTGTCTATTTTAGTGGCATACTGTCGTTTCATATAAATGGATCACGGAAAATCAGTTGACTTCATAAACACATAGTAGTGTTTCTCATAGAATTATAAAGCGTTCAAGAATCGTGAGTTTAAGTGTACGGAGAGAAATTGTTCAAATCGTGAAACATGGAGATAGAAATTCATGAAATTGGAAGGAAGTTATACTAACCATGTAAGTGATGTCATGTGCATCCTACGGAGCTGTTGTTATATTTGAGAGTAATTTTGGCTTCCGTATCCTTTTTCTGGTACTACTTTCCATGTGGTTATCCAACATGGTGTCATGTCCCTACATGTATATGTAGCAAGTGTAATTAGTTCAATGTGAGTAACCTAGACTATTGACTTTATGGTAGTTATATGAAGTGGTTATAACATTGTCAGGAACCTTGCTCACAGTTGCATTGGGCTTTGAGATTGAGGTTCGATTCCTTCTTGGCCTTTTGGTCCGCCCTTCTGTGCTGTGCCCCATCAAGGTGGCCTCCTATTTATTTATATTAATGCAGCAGTTGAAATCATTAAAATTGAGTGAAATCGGAAGAATGTATTCATAAAATGTACGCATGCATGTACTTTTTCTGGCGCCATTGTTCCAACTTTGGAAAGCAACTTAAGGATGACATCGAATCTGAATGTAACGAAAATTACATTATAGGGTTTCTTGCGCGCATCCTTCCCTGTGGGCCTCGTCTTTGAAACTAATGTTGGTTTCCGTCTGCTTGTTTTTGTTAGATCTTCATTGAGGCTCTCCACCGAAGTCTCACGTTCCTGCGTTTAATTATCATTAGAAGTCATTCCATATGAGTAACGGGGAGTAATGACCAGGAAAATAAGAAGGCATAATTAGGAAATCTTGTAATTTTTCAGTAAGACGACATGTCTACTGAGTCACAAATGAAAGTCCATGTTAATAAAGTCTCAGAGAAAAGGCGCTAGAGACATACTATAGGAGGAAGATTGAGAAAACAACTGAAATTACATGAACACAGCAATTACCAAAACCAATTTTGTGGATAATTAAAATGACCCATATGTCATTAGAATAAACCAAGAAAGAAAAGGGTGGGTTTCTTCCAAATTTCTAATTTATATGAGAGAACATAGAAGAGAAGTAGGATCAAGAAAAACTAAAATAGCATAATAGAACTTATCTTTATCACACTGCTATACACACTTGACATGATTCCCTTTCATTGCTAAAAGTGTATACTTTACGAAGTCGTGATCATTGAAGGAGTTCAAATTGAAGTCTGATTTGTGAATACATATTGAAGAGGACATCTACTAAGAAAAAGAACTCTACATCGAGTAAACATAAATCATTAAATCTAGTACAACTTGTAGAAGAATGGAGTACTAAGTACAGCTTGTAGTAGTAAGTTCTGAAAAGAGGTATAGGTTTAGGTTCTTTTCTTCGAATTAAGGTACTATTGCCCATTCAGGTATGTTCTTCAAATTTAAGGTACAACTTGGAGAAGAATGGTAGTCCATGCCCCGTACGATTGGCATATTTGGGGTATCTTACAAACAGTTGATGTAAAATTCCACCTAAGAAGACAATTGGCAGGAAATTGATGTGAAATTGCGCAATACGTACCTGCTTCCTTCCTCCTGAGCAATCCGTTCTACTCAGAAGGAGTGAATCTTTGATACTTTCTGATCGTATTTCAATGGATGCTCTGTTTTTCAGATTCTGATGTGTTTTCTTCAATTGCAACAGCAGGTAGACGTCTCCCGCCATTGAAGAGGCGCGGCGGCAGTTACACCGAGCAGTTATTGATGGTGCGGCGGCAGTTACACCGTCCGCTGAAGGTTTGTTTAGCTTCCGCGGCCCTTTCGGCTTCCATGGAGTCCGATGTTTATTTGTTTTTTGTTTTTTCTTAGAATTGAGTCTGATGATTTTCTAATTGCCAGGATGGTCAATTTCTACGTATATAAATATGTATATTATTGAATATATAATATAAAATCAGTATTACATATGAATATAAAATATATTCATAATAAGTTTTTGGTAATTACAAAGACAGACCAATTTCGCAGCTGTATTTTAGGAAGGAAATAAATTTCGCATCTGTTTTTTAGTGGGATTGCACCTAGCAAATTACTAATTAATCAAGTTAAAAAGGGAATTTTGGTAATTACAAAGACAGGCCAATTTCGCAGCTGTTTTCTAGTGGGATTGCACCTAGAAAATTACTAATTAATCAAGTTAAAAAGGGAATGTGAAATATATGAGCACTGTTAAGGCATTTATTGGGAAAACTGCCAAATCATTCTACAACTTGGCATATTTAATTGAATGTGGGTGAGTCATTGTCCACTTGGCAAGACAAATGTCAAAATATTAGTGTGAAATTATTGACACATGGCTTTTCTAGATTCATTCTCGGCAGTTGTCTGCTTTTATATATACTAGGCGATACTCCGCGCTAAAGCGCGGGGCTTTGTACCATATCTTGATTTAAAATTTAGACATCATACAAACCTAATAACTAAACTTCAGCTAATACAAATGATGTATTAATGAAATATATTTCAAATCAAATGAAAACTTATAGAGCTCAATATTTTATGTTTGGTACATCTCCATTATAATGTTACAAAGCCGACATTCTTCCTTTGGAATGGGAAATTGGTCCAGGTGTTTTACATTTTTTATCTTTTATTTGAATATATAAAATGATATTCAAATTTTAATTCTTCTACCGCAGTGTAGACATTAATAAATGTTGTAGTAATCTTATTTGAAACAATAAGAAAAGTCTCTACACATTCAATTTTTGTATCGACTTCTTCTAATGCAAATGTCGACTATATTATTTATATGCTTTAAACTAATGAGTAAGGAAGAAAGCCTTAAATTAAAAACTATATTATTTATATTTATTGCACGCTTTACATCCTTATAAAATAAATTTAATATTCACATCATAAGATCTGGCAACTTTAAGAGAATTTTCTAATATAAAATTAAGCAGGATAAAAATTGAGGAAATTAAGATGGACCAATTAGTGAGGCAAATTTCTCCCCAAAAAATGATTTCATTTAAATACATGTAGATGCACAATTGCATACAACATATGTTTTTAAGAATATCAATTCTTACAATTTTATTTGCGTAAAAATTTAACTGAAATATGAGATCATAAATTATTTTTAAAGTTTCAACAATATAATATACATCAACCATACATTCACTGAAGAATAATCATTTTTAAATGATAATGAAAATTACTACTAAAGTTTTTGTACGTATAATCTTTTTTCATTAATTATGTTATTATCATATAAATGTTGTACTAATATTTAAAACATATTAATATTCAAGTGATAAAAATAATTTATATTATTACATTTTATATTCCGACAGATGTGTGATATCAAAAACATCATAAAGTGGTTTATACTTTTAAATGACTTATGAATTTATTATGCTATTACCATATGTATTTTGCACTAATATGTAAAATATATTTTTATTAAAAACAAACATGATTATTCAATGCTAATTTATCATTATAATATTGAAATGAGTATTGATTGCTCATGAGTTACAGACTAAAATAGTAACCTTTAAGTCATAATGACAAAGCAATAGATAATTACATGTTAATTTTTCGTTGGTTGATTACTAAAAAATAGACACGTAGGATTACACATGTCATATTAATATTGCTTAAGTAATGACAAATGCCCTAACATGGTTTCACCTGGGGACTTTTCTGCTTTTATATTATATATAAGATATAGATATAGATAGATTGAAAAAATTTATTGGTCTGTGGTCTTCCCTTTTACATAATTTCTCTGTTTTGGCGCCTTCTTACTAATTCAATCCCTATTCTTGATAATACGCATGCCAGGTTTAACTCATGTCCTCCTTACTGCCCTATTTGTCCTCTTCATTATGAATCTTCTTCTCATATTTTCATCTCCTGTTCTAGAGCTCAAGGTCTGTGAAAAATGGCTCCTATTTCTAATCCACCTAGCAACAGTTCTGATCTGAAGACTTGGATCAAAGGATGGTTGAGACCCAAGAAGCATTTACAAGGCCAGCGAAATTGGCAGTGGCCACCAGCCATAATATGGACCTTGTGGATTGCAAGGAATAAACACATTTTTTGACAAGTCCCATTCTTCCAGGGAGCAGCTCTTTCATCAAGCAAATCTATCTGTCTCCATTTGAGCTGCATGTAGTTATCATGCTCATTCTGACTAATTATCTATTTTATGCTCAGATCTTTCAGGATTAGTTGAGGTTGCAGTGTCTGATGGCTCTTCTAGTTGGATTGCAGCACAAGAACAATTTGCAGTTGCTCATGTTATCCCAGTCTCAGATGCATCTCCCTTGGCTGTTTCTGCTGCTGATTTTGGCTCTGCTGAATGTCCCAATGATGATGTTCTTGCCCCTACCTGCTTCTGCAATTATTCCATATATTGTGCATTAGCATCAGTTGGTTTTAGTTGGAGTTACGCATTTATGTGTAATTATGTGGGTATTAAGCATCTTTGGAACAGTTTTAGTTTTTGGACAGTGTTTGGGAGGTCTAGTGACTCCCCTTTTGGTTGGCTTGGCCTGTGTGTAGGGGCCTTCTCTTGTTTAGGTTTGTTGAGTTAGTCTCCTTCGGATCTTTTGATGTGTAATGTTGGTTTCTTATTAATATGATGTTCTTTATGCTTTGGCAAAAAAAAAAAAAAAAAAAAAAAAAGCATATGAAAAAAATGAAAATTCAATAAATTTATAAAGTCAGAGACATCTCCTCCATACAATAAAACTGGAACAGAGAGAGTAAGATTATATTGCTCATATTGTCATGCGGTTGAGTATGGTCTTCTTCATTGCTTGGCATACTTTAAGCTCGCGTTTACCCTCTAAATCTAGTAGACGTTTTGTGAATTTGGCTTGAATGCTGTATTCCCCTTTAAGATGTTAAAGAAAAATGAGTTTTTTTATGTGTTACATGTAATTAAAATGAAGATGTCTGTAATTTGATCTTATATTTGTTACATGTCGTTGAAATTTGAGTTGGTAAGATATTATTCCTCAACTATGTCACATAACTTTTTTTTTATGGAACTATGTCACATAAATGTCACATAAAATGAAACATGTCATGCTGGTACTCTTCTAAAACCTTTGTACCATAAGCACGATGAACCTTTCTCATAATTTTAATATAACTCACAAGCTTTATAAAAGATGTCCAACAAATTTAATGAAAAGTCTGTGTGACCAATAAAATGAGTACAATATATGTTATGACCTATCAAATTTATAAAAAAAATGATATGTCCCGAAACCTTTGTAGAAATAGACTCTGACCCATAAACTTTATACCATTTATATTTTGACTTAAATACATGATAAGTAATGCGATATAAACAAAAAACATTTTAGAACGTGCCTTTAGGCACTTGCAGTAGTTCCTTCGAGAGTGTACCCTTCCTTGCCTCTACATGTGCTTTAAACTTAGTTCTGCCTAAGAGCGACCATAAGTTTCGTTTTAATGCTGCCTAAGAGCGACCATAAGTTTTGTTTTAATGCCCTACAATTATACTACGTAGCCTCCTCCCAAAATGAGGGCTACTCACAATTCTAATTATATATGCTAAACCTAGAGCATAGGTGACCTTTTCTGTGCAAATGCTAAAATTTGGCACCTCAAGTGCTTATGTGTATCTTTATCAGGGATGGCACCTCTCTTGAAGTGACATCAGGCGTCAATTTTACTGCAAATGTTAAAAATTGAAAGTTCTTTTTAAGAATTATATCATATAGCCGGGTTCAAACCCGAGATCTCATGCATAGGTTTCAAACGCTCTACCACTGAACTAGCACCCATTTGCTTGCTTTGAAAGATATTTTAGAACTTGTTACACGGCCGGCTATTCCATCAATGAATGTTTAGAAAGATGTTTTAGACCTGCCTAATCCTATCAAATGAGCACTCCTTAAATGCGCACACACAAAATTATGCATCATCACCTCAATGAGTTTGGTCTCTGTAATTTTTTTTGAAGAAGAAAGTCATATCACTACTATGAAGGCTATCACAGCCAGAGAAATACACAGAGGAGCTAGCCTCAAACAAATGTAGTAGTAATTAAGTGCTTGAGTTATGACTCAACGAGGGCTGGCTTTATATATATATATATAGACACACACACACACATATATATTTATCTATGTGTATATGTATACATGAGCCTCAAAGAGTGTATTCTTTCTCCACCTTTGTCTGTAAATGGCGCTTGTAATCTCATCTTCCAGCATTAGGGTTCCAGGAACTGCATCTACTTCTTCTCACAAACTAAGAATAATACTACCCACTAAGCTCAGCTTCACATGTCCTTATTTTTCATCAAAATGTTCAATGAATGTCGTTGCTTCAAAGGGATTGTACGGTTGGGGAGTGACCTCAATGGCTAATACCTCAGGCCGTAAACGAATCATGGTACATACTTCTTATAATTCAATTCAATTATCCATGTTGCTTATCTATGGAGTCATGCATGCTCATTTACCTTCCCGCACTTTTGTAAATGTTCTCATTAGCAAGATCGATGGAGAAACTCGTATTGCGGTATGTCTTAATTAATTAAGCAACTTATAACTTGTAGAAATCCTTGAATATAACTGGTTCAAAGTGGCCTTCTAGCTATAACCAACATGTATTGGGGGATGCCTAAAAGTATAAGTTTTTATAGTTGTGACAAAACATAAAAATATGTTATGCAAGACTGATTTTATTTCAAAATATAATGATAATTGGAAAAATTAGACAGAATTTCATTATTGTGTTTTATATTAGTAGTATGTACTAGTATGAAATTTACATGGTTTTTACTCGTGATATCTAGAGAGACGAGTACTTGCAGGCATGCAACACAGAAATTGAAAAGTCTGGAACAGGGTTATCAAAGGTATCAGTTATAGATAGACTTTCAAAACTCAACGAAGTATTCTGGAAATTCGCAAGACCGTACACGATAGAAGGAGTTGCTATGATGTCAACGTATGTAACTACCAATCTATTGATGTGCTTTTCTTTGTTTGTTTATTCTAATTTGGCATAATTCATCCTCTAATTTTTTCTTTTTCAGATCTATAGTAGCTGCAAATCTGATTGAGAAAGCCAATACTGTGATAACGTTGTCATTCTTGGTTAAGGCTTTTGCTGGTCTTATTGCATTACTATGTACCACTGTCTTCGTATCTGGCATCAATCAAATATACGACATTGATATTGACAAGTAAGTTGTAGTGCGTGATACTTAGTTTGGATAAGGAGGAATGAGGTGCACGAAAGCAAACATTATCAAACATTTAATATGCATACCTTTTTTTTTTTTTTTTTGAGAAGGCATGCATTTCTTCTTTGTTTAAAATATTACACCGTTGATGCTTTTCAACAAGATTGTAATTAATCATCATAAAAAAAAAAAAGATTGTAATTAATCATTTGCAAACATGAATAACATTAATCACTTGTAACCATGGGCGGATGTATATGGAGACAATCCCGCACTGATGTTTTGAAATTTATAATGTTTACCTTTTATTTTTGTTGCTTTAATTACATTAGCACCCACTAAAGTTTTGGTATTTGCAATTTCTATCTTACAATTTGTCAAATTGCATTAGTCCCCACTCATATTACATATTTGCCTCAGCAATCTATTAATATCATAATTTAACCCTTAAATAATTCAAAATTTACCTACAGATCAATCATTATATTTGATTTTTTTTCTTGCCCGCATTGTGCCGAATTTTCTGGATCCAACCCTGTTTGTAACTACTTATTGCTCCACACTTCTTTGTCCTAAAATATTCCACGGCTAAAGCTCTCAGACAAGGCAGAAAATACACTAAAAAAACAAGGCTGGAATGAATCTACTTGTAAACATGTGTAAAGTTAATTACTTGTAACGCTCACTTCAATGTAGAAAGCTTGATGCATCTTCCTGATCCTCATAGCTACATATATATACATATATATAGACTGTTTTAAGTACCACACCAGTCTGGTGTTTCAATATTTCCGCTTTTTCGTATGCTAATTCTATTGCTACGTATTATGACCGAAAATAAATTACTATACAATTCTCATCGCCCAAATCTTGTGAGTGGTAAAACATACGTAAATATCACCTCCATCGACATGAGCAAATGCAATTTTCATTTAAATTGATAAATATAGTATTTTTTTAATTTCCTGGTATCATAGCCTTGAAACTCCATACCAATGACTCGAATGCTTTAATTTAGGTTACCTCTTTCCCATTTTACATTACATCTGTTTCTTTCTTACACGGTAATTCTTTTAACCTACACGGTAGGGCAGCATAACCCTGCACGTTATTAGAGCGAAATATGCAGGCTTCCAATGCGTAAAAATCGTGCGAGACAAAAACCACACCCACTGTCAACCACGAAAACTCTCATGGACGGCAATAAAATGAAATGTCCAGTCTATTCTGCCCATAAAAACTCATGACCTGAGAAGGAAGCTCACTCGAGAAGGTGAAGTCAACAAAAAAGGAGAAAGACTGGCGAAAGTCCGCCAAAGCGTCAGCCACCATATTTCCTAGTCAAAGAGAATGTCTAATATGAGCACCAAAGAGAAGGCCCGACAATCCTGCACCAAATCCTCCATGAAATCAAAATGTCCCAACAGCTACGTTACGCCCTCTTTTTTCTAGTGTCATAGCAAAACACCCTAACGCGCATGGTGGGCCTACTAGTTATATATAAAAGCGTAGTTATATATAAAAGCGTTAAAGTGCATTCAAAATGCGACATTTATCATCCACCTCATTGCATACATAAAATTTTTCTATGTCACTCAAAACAAAGATAAGTAATAATGAAACAAAAATTTAGGTTATAATTGCACCCAATAATGCTGTATATTTTTAAGATGTAATTGCAATCCTTTACGAATTTTACAAATTCACCATCATTACATCATTATATACTAATAAAAATTTACATTCACAATATTAAATAAGAAATATGGTAGCAGCTAGGGTGGTAGCTCAAGTGGTAGAGCATTGGAAGCCCTTGCATGAGGTTCCGGGTTCAAACCTGGTTTAGAACAAAACAATTTCTCGAAAAAAAAAAAAAACTTTTATATTATGCTCTTGTATTGGAATATCATAATCATGAACTCTGAAAAAAAGTATTCACTCGTATGTTATGTGTCATAATACAGCTAATGAAGCAACTAAGGTGGTAGCTCAAGTTCTAGAGCGTTGGAAATCCCTGCATGAGGTCCCGGGTTCAAACCCTGTTTATAAAAAGATAATTTCTCAAAAAAAGAATACAGCTAATGAAGACATGCCACACAACTTAAAAATTACTACAAGTATTATTTTCTTTAAGAGAAGTATTATTAATAATACTACATAATATCAAATTATAATTGTGATATAAGCGTTGTTGTTTAGATGTTAACTTTTTTCGTATTATTATATGATATTATGATGTGAAAACTACTGTAAACACGTTTTTATGATAATGTCATAATTTTTTTTTTAGAACTTATAACATATTATTAATATTTATGATAATTTTCTTATTGCTTGTCAGACATCAGCAAATAAAAAGACTTCACATCACTTAAAAGACAAAGTTATCTGAACTTTTAATATTAGAGTATGAGATCCGCGAGTCGTGTATGATATCACTTAGTGAATATTTGTGTAATACGCATCACATGTTGAATTGCTGACAAGTTGGGAAACATATACATTCTTTTGTTAAATTTCACTTGTATTCTTTAATACCTATCAAATTAAGACATTCGAAATTTATAAAACTCTCTGTCGCACTCATAAAAGCACCCTGAGGCGGCCGGGAGCACACAGTGTGGGTGATCCCAACATCCTATAAGTACACATGCTTCCAAGATGTTACTATATTTTTTCTTGAAATATCCATATTTTCCATGTCTATTACCATTGCATTTTTATTTTCCTTATGCTATTAAGAGGATTGTAAGTCCGAAGTCAAGCGATATTATATACATAGAACATCATATTACAAATTGAAGTACAACCTAAATACAAATCAGTATCCCAGTATCTTGTGCATCAAAGTATTTTAAGCTTTGACAAGCCAACTTGTTCACTATCTTTGTCATACGTAGATTGACTCTTCTCTCGACGTGCAAATGCAGGATAAACAAGCCACACTGCCCTCTTGCTGCCGGCGACCTTTCAGTTACCACTGCATGGTTGTTGGTGATGTTTTGTACATCGTTGGGCCTTTTAATTGTTGGATTGACTCGTGATCCACTTATTATTGTTCCTTATCTTCTTCACATATTGGTTGGTGCCATCTATAGTATTCCTCCATTTCGATGGAAGAAGTTCCCAGTTGGTGCATTTATTACCATAGCATCGGTATGTATATATTCGTGATCTCCCTGTATTGATTCTTTTTTGGTGCCTCTATTCTAGCCGTTTTGTTCTCTTTACGTGCTAAGATTAATAAATTATATCTTATCACTGTTTTTGACGCAGTCGAAAGTCATCAAATACGTCAAAAGACAATCTTATAGAGCGGAAGTACTATCAAAATGAGAAATTATTGATAATATAAATATTGATTTGCCGGACCACAACGATTCGTATAAGCTAAAACTACTATAGAACTCATAAATAATCTAATCGTCCACAATATTTTAATAGTAAGAGAAATTAAAAAATTAAGCTTTTTTTAAATAAATAAAAACATTGATTTAAAGGTTAAGATGGCGAATCTGACCAAAATAGCTTCTCAATTTAGTTAATTTAAGTTAATACTTTCCTGAACGTCATTGTAGTCAGAATGAGATGTAGCTTGACCCTGATTTTGCATCTCTACCGTAATAGCTTTCTTGTTTCAACCTTAATTGTCAGTAATTTTTTTCCTATGTCAGTTATGTATGAATGCATTATGAAACTTTGTTTGATTTGACCTTATATGAAGAGGTTGCTATTGATCAAGTTTAACATCAAGCAAAGGAATATAAAGTGCTTAAGTATCCTATAGCTATCAATAGATCTACAAAATTAATTCTTACATCGGTCATTACTGATGGTTACACCGAGTTTTAGTTAGTGTGACTTCTATACCCTCATTTATCACCTATTAATATTCTTTATATTTCATTTGTGACAATTTATTTTAACTTGATATTTTTCATGATTTTTTGTATTAACTTTGATAATCCTTCTAAATATTATGATGGTGATAATTTTTAGGTTTAATAGCATTTTACCACCTCTACTTAGGGGTTTGTGCAAAAGACCCCTTTAAGGTCTGAAATGTTGCAATGTACCCTCATGTGGTTTCATTTTTGTGCGGTAGGGGGTATTTTTCTGTTAATGGGGGTAAAACGACTTCACTACCTTTGTATAAATAGCATAAGCCCTTCTAAGCCCTTCATTCTCATTTCACTTTCTCGCTCTAAACTCTCTTTCTCTCTACACTATCTTCTCCTCCCAATTATTTTCTAGATCTGGAGGCCTTCTCCTTCATCCTTCTCTTTTGCCAGGGAATTTGATTTTGGAGTTTGGGTTTAACTTTTCCAGCAAGTTTGATTTTAAATTTTGGGTTTAATTTCGACAGAGGATTCATGGTTAAAAAATCAGGAGAGGATTCAAAGGTCTGCTTCGAGCCTCCGACGATTGTTGCAAAATAAAGGAACGCAAAGGCCGCCACCACCTCCGCGAAATGGGTCGCCATCTCCGTCGCTGACCTGGTTCGTCGGTTCCGCGTCTCGTGTTTTTCGCGGCAGCCTTAGTTGCCCCCTCCTCCTTTCTCTTCCTCCTTCTCTTCTTCGGTTCGTCCTCCTACTCCTTATTTCCTCTTCTTCCTCCTTCATCAGACTTGCTCAGATCTGTTTTTTTGTTTGTTGCTTTTTTCTTGACTGAGGGTATAATGGCGTACAAAGTCAAAATTTGACGGATTGCGTTAGTTTTAACAGAATCGCACAAAAACTAAACCACAGGGGGGTATATTGTAGCATCTTTTACCTTGGGGGGTCTTTCACACAAACCCCTAAGTACATCGGGGTAAAATGCAATTAACCCTAATTTTTAAAATAAATTCTAAATTGTTGTGAGACTATAATTGAGAGGCAAGAAATAAAGAGAGATACAAGATGTAGGGAGAATAGTGATATGTATTATTCTCCAATCCTAAGCCATCTTATATAGACATTAGGGTGCACAGATGGACCAATAACAATATACAAATGGGCTTATAACATGTGATGGATATTCACCAATAAACTAGTCCAATATTTCATAAAACTCCCCTTGAATATTCACCACTATGATGCCTCGTTAAAACCTTGTCATGAAAAACCCAGAAGGAAAAGATCAATGACTAAGGAAAAAAGTACATCGGTGAATACTATTTTCTCAGCATTTGTGATGACATTCTTCTGGAACGCAATTGAATAATCTTCGCAGCCTCGTTAAAACCTTGCTAGGAAAAATCCCGTGGAACAACAAGTGTAGCGAAGGAAAAAGAGTGTCGTGCTACTTGCATTTCAATAGATCTCCCCCTAATTGGAGCATCTTTGTACCTAACAAATAAATTCATTGTAAAACAAGAATACAATAATATACGAGTACAATCATACTTAATAAAATGCATATGCACCTAAAACTACTCGAGAGTGTACACTTTCAATTTTTTTTCAGGCAAAATTTTCTCATGGGTACCAACCGTCTGGAGAATTTAAGATTTCGAAATCTCTTCCATTTTCTATATAGTTTTTTGGAAAAAAGAGTTTCATCAGACCGGAGATATCGTAGGTCCATGGATTTCACAAATTTGTAATCCATACGATCGTATTTGTAACTAGCTACTTTTGAACCCATTTTTTGTTGTTCCGTAGTCCCCGAGACTAATACAACATTATCATCATTCTCACCACGAGATGATTGTGTTAATGATAATTGATCATGATCTATACCATATCATGTTTCTCTTTTTAGAAGTTTCACGCTCAAAAGTGGACATAAATCTCAACATGAGTCTCACGCATCACAGTGGACATATATACTTAACATGAGTCCCACGCTCGAGAGCGGACTTACACCCCAAAGTAAGCCCACGCTTAACAGCGGACATATATCACACGCTTAGCAGTGGATATGTAATATCTACATGGATCCCACGCTTAACAGCGGATGTGTAGTATTCGCATATAGTGTAAGTTATGATTTGGGTTGTTAGTACTTTGAGTACTATAAGTTTTTCTCTACATATTTAAATGATTATGTCACCCGATCAATTGTCTATGCGTGTGTTGACTTTGTTTTTGGCCATTAGTTATCTAGTCAACACTTTTCTCGTTAACTCATATAATCTTTAAAAGCGCTTAACATAATAATCAATAATTTGTAGGATCATATGTAGTATTAGGGTACATTTAGCTACTTCCAGAGCTACGAGCCTCTTCCAAGGCTATTCAACTACCAATGTTGGCTTTGATCTATATTAATGATAATCTGTCAAGATTTTCCTTGTAGACTTGTGTTCCCATCATGTAGACCAATATATCAATATCCAAACTTAGTTTGGATGCTTAGATTTGTGTTCCTCTTCTGGAGGATCAACATATGTAAAAGACCAATTCTCCCCCTCATGACGTGAGAAATATGATCATAACCATAATGATATTTCGTTGATGCTTTAGGCATTAATTTGTCTCATACGTACTTTGTGTAAACCAATCCTCAAATTAAAACAAAAACATTGGCAATAAGCAATCTCTTGGACACCGTAGTTCTCTAATCAAAGTTTCTCCAAGAAACTTAAAAAAAGAGACGTAAATGTCAATAATTTTATTTAAAAGTGTGTAGTGTATACAATCATGCTGGGATTGAAATCATTCTAACATTTTCTCAAGCATTGAGATTGAACCTCATACGTTTGTGTGGGGATTGGCCACTTCTAGTGACATGAATAGCAACAAGCTCAAATTTAACCACATAAACCTCTTCCGGGGTCGACTAAGAAAACTCTAATCCCTCATAGAGCTTATCAAATTAGACAGATTTATATGAACCATTGCAGGGGTTTTATCTCTTTTAGAAATTTGCACGTCCACAACTATGACTGCCTATATAGTCATGTGAATTTAGACCGTATATAACAAAATGATTCGATTCAGGGAATGCACTACCATTCACTTTTGTGAATGTACTCAAATGATTCGATCATTAGCAATGGCAATCATGTCTACGATCTGATAATTAGGTAGACATGTTTTTTGCTATAAACATGGGAGACACAATCTCTTCAGGAGATCCGCATTTAGTATCTCTTCACTACGAACAATAATAGGATAAAAATAATAAATCTACAAAAATATAAATTAAAAAAACCAAATAATAGTAGGCGATTGGAACTTCTGGTTTGATGAGTATAGATTCTCTCTTCCAGGAGCTCAATTGTCACAGTAATAACACCATGTTATAAGTATCTTCATATATTTTTTCATAACTTATGGTATGAAATAATGACTTGTAAGCATATAGATAGCTTATGTCTAATCAAAACTCATGGAATAGGAACATCTTCTAGATGTTCTAAATTCATAAAAGAAATACAAAATGGATAAACAAAATGATGAAAAAAACGTAATTTGTCATCTTCTTCAGGAGGGTTAATCGTTATTCAAAAATTAAGTCAAATCTCTTCAGGAGATTACTACTTTTAATATTTGATAACTTCAAGTTATAAACTTCATAACAACGGGTTATGAGTAGCTTCATTTAATATGATACTTCAGGTATACATTACATGGCCATATATAGATCAGTGCGATTACGGTCCCTCTTAGGAGGTTTGTGTTGATTGCTTATAAGTGTTCGCGATAATTCCCAAGTATATGAATATCGTTCTAAGTAGTACCCGAGTAAGAACGGGGTCGATTTCCACAAGGATTGGGAAAGAGATTAAACACTCTAAGCTAACTAGTAAACTTACTAAGAAACTAACTAAATTAACAAAACGAGTTTCTCAAAGGCTTTAGAGCTAGCCAAGCTTTGAATCCACCACTCAAGTGATGGAGCAAGAGTTGTTGATATTGCTAGAGCAAATAACTAAGAAAGAAAACAACTACTAACACTATTACTAATACGATTCAAACGAGTTTGACAATAAGAGAGTAAGTTGGGTCAATCGATTCCAATAGATGCCTCGTGTGTGAGCATCAACACCCAAAGTTTATGTCAAAGAAAAGCATGGATTATATAGCAAGAGGATTTGTCTAGCTCTTGTATTCAAGAATGAAATGCAAAATCGAGTTATGTCAAGCATCTTTCATATGTAAACGAGAGCATTTCCATATGAAAGATCAAGCCACAATTCGGATTTGATATTCAACACTTGAATACTACGAATTCGACATCCAACTTATAAGACTAGAAGAACAATTGAATTTCTCACACACAAGTCATCTATCTTCATCAATCAAACCCAACAAGTAGCTTAGTTGTTCATATTCAAGAGCAAGACACAAGAATCAAGAGTATTCATGAAAATAGTCATTATATTCAAGCTCAAATACTCTTCAATTCCACCTAATAACACCAACTTGCTACCAAATGATGAACGAACTACTAGTGTACGATTCAAACTACACTTTAATCAATCTAAACCAGCTAACAACCCAACAATTCAAAGCTAACAGCAGCTAAAACATGAGCTGATTGCTGCTGCAAACACAAAATGAAGAACAGTGCACAAAACAGTGCTCCAAAACAGAGCAATTCGAACCCAGACCTAACCAGACCTACCACTCTCTCCCTTTGGCTGTTGCTGGCTCCGTGATAGCTCGGGACGAGCTCGGAATCACCAGCACAAACCCAGAAACCGGCAAGTTCCGTGAGAAGAGAGACAAGCAGAATTTTAGCTAAGCCAAAAGCGTGTTCGTTGTCCCCTTCTTCTTCTTTCTCTTCAGCTTATATAGGCAATGAGGGAGGGTTTCGTAGCCCCCAAGTCTTCAATCCTCACCCTCCAATTTTTCCTAGACCTCCTCCTTCGTTGATCTTCAGAAGCTTCACGAACCCTAGCTGATTTGGGGCTTTTTGTTTGAGTTGTTCTTGGGCCGAATTGAGTATTGGGTTAGGAAGAGGGTTGAACAAGGAGAATATTGGTACCGGTTTCACGCGATTTGGTGAAGAATTGGTCATGGTTTGGGCCGAAAGAAGCTTCGGCGAAGCTTGACAATGGCTGCTGCTGGGTTTTCTCTTCCTCACGCGTCGGGGAGAGAGAATGACGAGAGAGAGGGCGAGATGGGGGTGAGCTGGGTTAGGGAAATTGCACCCGGCTCCCCCTAGCTTGCTGGAATGTTTTAAAAGGCCCGGATCCTTACTTAAAATCTTCTGGAAATGGCAATCTGACCCCAATCCGTTAAGTATCCTTCAAATAAGCCATTAAAACGTTTCAAAACTTGCACTTAAGCCCCACTTCCGTTAGTTTCTTCTCTATTTTGCCCTCATCTTCAACCTTTGACTCTCATTTTGACCTCTTTTCTTCTAAGTCTTCAATAACGACCCCATATTCTTCTCTTGTCTTCACAAATAGGTCTTCAAATCTTCACTTTTAGCTTGCAAATTAGTTGCTTTGTCTTCAACTTTAGCCTCTTTATCACTTGACTCCTTCAAATTAAGCCTTCAAATTCCTCATTCAAGCTTTCACAACTAGCCCCTTGCGTTTTAACTCACTTCTTTGCCTAAAAAATGAGAGAAAACAACCAAAACTACGAAAACAAGCATAAGTCTAGAAAGAGAGATAAAATAGATAAATTACACATATTAGAAAGTTAAGAAGAGTTCGTTAACATACTAAAATATGCAATTTTAATTCATCAACAATAAGTATAGGTCAAAAATATGTACTTAAAGAAATAAGTGGTAAAAAATAAAATAAAGTAATCTAAAAGAATGCGACATCTTTGGGAGGGGTAGAAGAAGTGCAAGAGATCACTTTAGGAGGTGAAATAATAATATACTATTATGACTTCTGGTCATAAAAAAATAGTGCATAATACGCATATTCTGGTACAAATTAAATGGCATGATATAAAATCGATGTCAATTTTGGATGCTCTTCTGGAGATCTAAAAATAATATGTAACTTCGGGTTACAAGCTATGGAATAGCCGCATATTCTGGATGCACTAATTAATTCTGTTTTAACTTCGGGTTACAATCACATTATCATGCAATGATAAAAGAACAAAAATGCATAAAATTCAATAAAGTAACATAACATAACCTCTTCGGGAGGTTTAGAGGGGAAACATGTACGGCACCTCTCCAGGAGATGAAATAATCATATATGTTATGACTTCAGATCATAAGAAGATTGTTGTAACTTTAGCTTACGATTAATACTCCATGTAATCCATAACTTCAGGTATGGATCACGACTTTTGCTAGTCTATTAAGAATTTAATACGGTCTCTTCTGGAGATAAATAGTAATAATTTATGACTTCGGGTCATATAAAAAAAATAGCATCGTAACTTTAAGTCATCAAAACTTCAAGTATGAAAATACGATATTGTAAGCGTATCAATACCTTGGACCAATTATGTGGTCAATTAAAACCTCTTATCTGCGTGCATAAAGCTTAAACTAATATATGAAGTCAATTGAGTCCAGGCCTTGTATGTCATGAGTTCAAACTCAATTCAGTAGATGAAATCAACAAAAGGACAAAATTAAGATCAACATTTTACACATGGGTAAAATTCACTAACACCCCCTCAGTTTTGGTCGATCTTCACTTACATCTCTCCTAGTTTGGAAAACATCACTTACACCCTATATGAATACCAAGCATGTTGTCACTTACATCCCCTCTATGCCTTCACTATGCTAGTTCTTATGGTAACTTCTCAAAATCAGTTTTTCAGACAAAATTACCTTTACAGAGGCTGCAAAAGTGAATCCAACCCAATGTATATTCGTAACACATGCAAAATATTTGTACTCAATCACATATTTCATATGAATTTCTGAATATGGCGCAGCTACTACAAGCAAAAATTAGGATTAACTCGAGATAGAGAGTTTACAAAATTAAGGGTGAATTTGACCTTTATAGCATTAGCAAGGGTAAATTTTGTCCAAAATAACTGAATTTGGAAAGTTACGTTACCAACTAACAGAGTATATACATGTAGGGGTGCAAGTGACAACAATGTTTGGTGGTCATAAGGGGTGTAAGTGAAATTTTCCAAACTAAAAGGGGTGTTAGTGAAGATCAACCAAACTGAGGGGGTGTAAGTGAAAATTACCCTTTACACATATGTCCATGCTATGAGTTGTGGGTTTGAAACCAACTATGTGCATATTTAAGCGTGCTCCTTTCTTTGCAAACATATTTTATATATAAAGACAATTAGAAAAAGTAATTGTACGTCTTCTTTCTTGTTGGACTTCAACTATGGTCCAAAGTTTTAGATTAAAATCAAACCTAGTATCATTGTTTATTATGTACAAATAATTTTACATAGGGAAAAAAGTTGATGAATCACCAACCTTGAACATTAGTAAATCAATACGTTGTGAGAGAGGAATAAACAATATGATTGTAAACTTAATACAAAGTACCTTAAGAAAATCTTCCATTTCTCTCTGTGTTCCTTTGCGGGGTGGTTAGGGTTCAAGTGAACCAAAACTTAGATCCAAAAATGTTTGTGCAATCTCGGCCGGTCATATACACACACTCCTACGACTGCTTTTATTATAGTTTTTTTCTCGGTAATATTAAAAGAGTGTTATCGTGTTGATAATGTGTTGTGAAACTATAATTGGAAGATGCAAGAAATAGTGATGTGATGTGATGTGTATTATTCTCCAACCCTAAGCCTTCTTATATAGGCATTAGTGTGGGATGATGGGCCAATAACAGTATACAAATTAGCTTATAACATGTGGTGGATATTCACCAATAAACTAGCCCAATATTTCATAACATAAAGTTAAATTATGAAAACTTGTTTTGAGGATTGGCTATGCTTTACATGTAGGAGTGATTAGTTTTAGGTAACTAATATTCAGGCACCACGAAAAACAAATAATACGACTATGTCTGGCACGCCAAGCTCCAAACCGGAGGATGATCTTATGAATCATTTTCAGAATCCTTTTGTATCCCAATTCTTGAGTGTATTCCTCTCGAGATTGTAGGGGCTCTCATGATTATGGATTACCGAATTACTCTTTAAATCTTCACGGACTCATTACCTGTTTACCATAGCATGATAAAACCATAATTTCCCAATTGTTTTCTGATCGGATGTGGCCAATTCGGAGATGTTTTCACTCCTCGTCCTCGTCTTCCAATCGTAGGCGCTAAACTAGCGCACACCGACGACGAGAAGATGGAAACGGACTCGTTGTCCAAATGTTCCTGCTGCTTTCAAAGCCATCTGCATCAAGTTCTGAGCGTGGACCGTATTCTCAGAGCTCTTGTTTTCATAAGAGAAGAAGAAATTTATAGCGGCTTGTACATCTTTCCCTGACCGCATGAAATCCTTGCCTCCCTCCGGTCGTAATGGAATAGAAGGTCGGATTTTGAGTAGTTGCTTGAGGCTTCCTTGACCTCAAAATTCCGTATGAATGAATCTGGTATTTGTAAGTTCTCTTCGATCATCTACTCCGAAAAGGTGTAACGGTTTTGGCAGTTCATTAAGGCTAAATAAAAGCTACCAAAAATTACCTCTCCAAAAAGTAAATCATAATCACTGTTAAGGGTAAGCGTTTAAAATTTAGTTTGAAAATTATCATAATTCCTAAATTAAAAATGAAATCTAATGTTAATGTTATCAATGTGAGATAACGTTTGCTAAATTTGCAGTTTATTTCAAATTAAATAGAGAAAATTTTAGTATATGATTATACCGGGCTAAATATGTGGCACCTACTAAAATTCGGTGTAACTGTCATTATTGACCAGTGTAAGAATCAATAATCTATGCTAACGACGAGAACAGCCTGGAGTGTTTCATTTTAGATTCAAAGTGAACAACCAAAATTATTTATGGTAAGCTAAAAATTTAATGTCAATGGACTATTTGGAGGTAACATTTGAGAACACACACTATAATGATAGATTATTAGCCGCCGGTTTTTGTGTGAATATTTTTTACACATTGGTATTTGTAGCTATCGGTTGTACAATATTTAGTGGTAACATATATAAGTTCTCCTATCCGTTTTGCAGTTATCCTCTCACGTTCATGGTAACATTTTCAACATTGTTCAGCCTGACTATTTCAATAATTAAAGATCTTCCCGATGTAGAGGGCGACCAAAAGTAAGTCTAAAGACTAATGTGTGTGTATAATTAAATAATACTATTAGACGTGCATATGTTAATTAACATTGTTGTAACTTTCTTCGATAGGTATGGAATATTGACTTGGCCAGTAAAGTATGGTGTTAGAAATATGGCTCTCGTTGCTTCTGGGCTAATGTTGTTGAACTACACAGGTGCAATATCAGCCGCTATTTTCTTACCTCAGGTACACCTTTCTCTGTTTCTCAAGCTATGCAAGGCCTGTAAAACATTACAACTCATAACATTTGATCCTTCTTGTAACATCACATATTTTCAGGCTTTCCGGAGTAGCATTATGATACCTGCACATATGATGCTGGCGTTAGTTTTGGTTTTCCAGGTTCAACTTTCAGTGCTTGTTTGAAGTGTTTCAGTTCGATCCTCAAAATTTGTGTTCAGATTCAATCCTATCTGATCTGTTAGTTTTCAACTAAGATTAAAATGACTTTTGAGACTATTATTTGTTGATTATCACGTTATGCGAATTTTCAGTTGGTGCCACACTTCTGTTTACCATATAGTCCCAGTGAAAGTTTCGCTTGACTACTCTTACATTGAACGAAAAGTTTCCTTCCTTAAAAGATTATGTATTTAACTCTTACACAATACTCATTTTTATGTTCTTACAGATGTGGCTCTTGGAGAAAGCAAATTACACCCAGGTAACGAAATAACAGCTTATCAAAAATATGTACTATGCGTTTTAACTGATGGAATGCTTGATCAGTTAATTGTTCGAACTACTAAGATTAGATTGGATTAGATTAGCGAGATCAAGTTTGGCTGTATTAGTTGTAGTGCTATGAGCCTGTATGGTATTAGTTTAAAATCTTAAGATCTCTCCAAAGTAATATGAGAGGGAAAAAATTAACTGATTTTTTTTGAGATTTTTTTTTTGAGAAATTATTTTTGTGGTCAACCAAGTTTGAACCCGGGACTTCATGTAGGGACTTCCAGCACTCTACCACTTGAGCTACCACCCTAGCTGCAACTTACTGAAAAATTAGGATACTTGAAAAAGTCAAAATTGTTTGGTAGGAACTGAAACTCTACATAATGTTAGAGAATATACAATTTGTGTAGATCAAATACGGAGATTTTAATCTCATAATAAAGTTTAATCTGATTACTTATGTACCACTACCGGTTGTTTGTTTAGGAAATATGTATCCATTATTGTTCTTCTAAACGAATGCATATACCTTTTTAGTTTGTTTAAGTTACAAACGAACCAAGTTGTCGTTTTGAGTTCCATTATGGCATGCACTTAGATATAATTTTTCAACTTACTTCTTGTTTTGAGTTCCATTATGGCATGCACTTATATATAATTTTTCAACTTACTTTTTCTTTACCTACGACGTACTTTTTGATTTGTTGATACATGGGGTCTAATCATTATTTAATTAGCTAATATTTTTTGTTGCATATTTCAGGAATCGCTCACAAAATTCTTCCAGTTTATGTGGAAACTTTCCGACGTTGAATATATTCTGTTTGCATTCATATAAATAGTTATGGACCTCCAAGCATAGTCAGTAAGTACTTAGGCTGCTACTGCTACGTACTTCGAACAAAATGAAGTTGACACTTATCTGATTTGACTATGTTTTTTTCCGGTAATTGAGGGTGTTCATTCATTTGAGTCTCAAGTTAGATAGAGAAAATAAATATTGAAGAAAATTGTCTGTAATTGTTGTCGGCATTTAGTTTTTTTTAGTACATCGTGTAAATTCTTGTCTAGCCGAGTTCGAACCTAGTGGCAGACGCATGATTTTTGCTAATTGGGAGCCAATGTGTCTATAGAAGTAGTTGTTTTTATACATACTTGAATACCTTAAATAGGTGTATGGAATTGTGAACATTACTTGAATTCATAGTGGAATAACATGTCTTAATTCCAAAAAAAAAAGACTAAAAAGGAACAAGTTGAAAATATTTAATTTTGAGGGGGCAAACTGTAAAACTTATTTTGAAAATACCCGAATCATATAGGGGTAAGGGTGAAAATACGACACTTTGGAGGGACCGTGGCCCCCGCCCGCCCCTCCCTGTGTCCGCCATTGTTAGCACCCATTTACTCTGCAGTTAGTTTTACTAGTTGAAGTGTAGGAATGTCATCCCCCACGGTAATGCTGCGACCGTTCACTATTATCGATGAACGTCACATTTCATTACTTTCGTTGTTGCCCTTTTTTTAGAATTACATTCATATATATATAACCTGGTTTGAACCCTATACCTCATGCAGGGGCTTCAAACGAGCTAATACCCATTTCCGTTGTTGCCGGTTTCATGTATGAATTTGGGTAAAATAAGTGGGTATATGACTTTATGTGATGTAAACGCCCCGGCCCTAGCTCTTACTCAACTTGTAGCTTTGCCTTCCTTCTCCTCCTCTTCTTTTTCTTCTTCTTCTCTGAGATCTACTCAAACCCTTGGAAATCACTAAGTTCACCAACCACTCTGAAATCTTCTCCTTGAACTCTCCGAAAGTTAATTCAAAAGGTTTGTTGATGTCAAAGAATGGAGAATTATTTCGTTGGTCACGGACCAAATAATCGGTGCTCGGTAGAGGAGTTACGTCCACAAAATGCTGCAGCCCCACAGTAATCTGTGGTTCCTCACTTGACCTCTTCAAAGACCATGCGTAAGCTAGGCAGTCAACGTGCAGTCTAAGGGATACATGAACTGAACATGCGTAAGCAACACAACAATTAACAAATCAGAATGTGGAACAGAAAAATATAAATAGAAAAATCAGAAATAACCGGTAAAAGATAATGCTTCAATTGCACCATTTTGAGCAAATACCTCCTCAAAATGTTTTGTAAGCTAGGTTAGAAAAGCAAGACACATAAAAGCAGACAGATGGAGTAGCTGTAAAGAAGTTTGTCTTACATGCCTTGGTTACAACACAATCCCTTCCTTTCCTCTCTAAACCTAACTAAGGGCAAAAACTTCTGTGCATCCCTGTGGTAACCGGCTAAGCCGGTACTAGCCGGTCATTACGAAAATGCTAGCTACTGGACGAAAAAAGTGATCCCAGATGCCAGCTACCGGACAAAAGTTGTGGTCCCAGGAAGATTCATTCTTAACCTAGATAGTATTGTTAACACTTTAGAATGAACTAAGATCAATAAGATAACACAGTGAAAACGTTGATTAATCTTTAGTTAGTGCGTTTAACAGTTTTGATATTAACCCTTTCATTTAAGACAAAATCTGAGATATCATTGTTTACAAAACTTGAATTCTTAAGTAATCACAGCAGAATTAGAATTAAATATAGGATAAACTATCGTGCTTTGAAATTAAAATGTTGAAAATGACAAAATCACAACATACAACAGTTTCACACGAAAATAGAGAGCTTTTGAAGAATTCTTGGCCCCTTCGAGTCTCATACTTAACTGAACACAACAGAATAGAGGGGAAACTATCTTACTTTGAAATTAAAACGATGGAAATGACAAAAATCACAACATACAGCAGTTTCACATGAAAAGAGTGGGCTTTGGAAGCATTCTCGGCCCCTACGAGTCTCCTACTTAACGTTGTTACCTCCTCCTGAAGTTGTTGGAGAACTAGAGCACATCACGAACTGGGAAATTCATCTTACCAGTAGAAATAGTTGCATTTTTGATCTCTAGGCTTGGCACAAGTCCAAAACACGCGTCCATCATTTTCGGGCGTATGTGCGGTACGAATTACCGGGTAACGGCCACAGAAACATTGCCCAGGCCTACACCCTGACCTCCAGGATGCATCTCGTCTCGAATATGAAGGTGGATTGCTTGGTGAGGGTGAAGAGCTTACACTATGTTGAGACATTTCTTAGAGAGAAAGAAGAGAAGGGTGAAAGAGAAGGAGAACTGATGAGATTTGAGAGTGAAGAGAGAAATAAAGAGTTAGTTGAGAGTGGTTTGAGATAGTATTAAAAGCGGTCAGTGGGTAGGTTGGTTGATATAAATGCAGGTATCTACGGCTAAGATAGAGACCTCGACACTTTAGAATTGATAAATAATAGTCTAGTAGTGCATTTATTAATTAAGTTTTGGTAGGTGAGGGTAGTTGGCCAACACCAAATGCACCTTAAATAAATTTAACTGTACAGTTTGTGTTCACAAAAAAGCACAAGCAGTTTTTCAGAAAACAACACAAGCCATCAAATAATAAGTAAAAAAACATTGCCTTGTCAACATTGGGAAACATTGTTCATAACATACATTCTCCCAAACAACCCACAACATTTACTGACATAAACATTTTTCATGTTACAAAACCCCCAACAACATAACACAATTTCACTTTTTTCCCTTCTTCCCCGCCGACTTCCTCAGCGATTTCCCGGACTCCAATAAAACATTAGAAACAGTATCAAATTTCTGGTACATGTTCGGGAACTCATAGACATTCTCTTGAACAGACTTGAATTTCATCAACTCCTTAAAAAACTAGGCAAAGTGTTGGTTGTAGTCTGATCTAGCCATTTCATTAGCAACCCAGATTCTGAGCTGCTCCACTTGGACATCGAAATTCTTCTTTGTGGTTAGAATCAAATCCCTCAAGTGGTTCATGAAAAAGCAGACATGAGGGCCACAATCATACCTGATAGGTTAAACCAGTATACAGTTTCAATACATAAGATAGTAAGTTTAACAAAATATTAGTAACTTCTAATGAATTAGATTATTACCCGTTCGGTTGTTGGAGAACGTCGTCGTTCATGTACCACACAACCCACTTTCTAATGTCATCCTAGTACTCTGGGTATTAGGATAGCACCTCGTGCATTTGATTAACTTTTTCAGCTACATTCCTCTCATCATACCCACATCCAGACTGCGAGTCCAATATGAATATTTCTTTGTCGACGAAGGAAATGACCATCATGAACCAGTGGGTCCGATGGACATTCATCGGCAGGGCAATCTGTTTCATTAACAAGTCAAAATAAAATAAGTTCAACAAAATATGAAAGTATAAAGCAACTTGTATTGATAGAAATCGTAAAACTTACGTATCCCATCTCGCTCCACGTTCCTCCAAACTGATCTAACACTTTGAAAAAATGAAGACCCATCGTGGGCTGAACAAGAGTTACAATTAATGATGCCATTTTGTAGATGAATTTTAAATTGAGGGAAATTATCAAATGACAAGGGAATGAACTTACGGCATAAACTGTGCCGAGGTACCATATCCGCTTGATTCCATCAAATTTGCGGTTGCTTTCTTTGAGATGAAGGAATTGCAAGTATGCATCAATCACCTAATTGTTTAAAAAGTTAATGGAACAGTGTTATGATGACGGGAGAGGATTATAATCGTCTTAAGAAGCTCCGTTAAATCATCAAAAATAAATACTTACTTCATTGTCAAACCATTTTTCATCTCTAAGCCGCCACGCGGAATACCTCGGCAGCTTTGATAGCCACCTATGTCAACAACCAACTCACTGCAGAGTTAATAACAAATCAAACCATAAATACAAACAAATTTGTGTGTCTTATACAAATTATTTAGGAAATTTGAAATTTTACACTTACTCTGGCAAACTTAGTGGAACTCTGGTATTGTCGCTTTTTTCGTCGTACTGACGCTCGTATTTGTGAGTCATAAAGTAGTGTAGCCAGCATTGTTCCAGGGAAGGCATCTCTGGGAGACAGGTCAATTCCTCAGGATTCTTTTGTTTCTTACGCCGCGATACCCTATTAGACCCTCTAATGATCCAAAGGGCCTTTCCCCGGACATACCCATCTAAGTTTCTCCTTGGGTTCTCCCAATAACCCAAGGATGCCACCTAACAAATCAAAAAAGTAATTAGAGATGTGAAAATTGTAAACAGATACCTTAGGTGTAAAGTTTAAAAAGATAATTCAATTACCTCACTGTCAGAGCTGACATCGTGAACCACCTCCAGCACAGAGTTAACCTCGTCTTCATCCATCTTATGCTTCTTCTCAGAAGGTTCTTCTTCTTTATCCTCTTTACCCCCCCCCCCCCCTTCTTCTTTTTCTTCCTTCCTCTTCCTCCTTATCATCCCCCTTCTTCTTTTCCCCTCCTTCATTTTCCTGCTTCTTCTCATCTTCCTTCTTCTTGCTCTCCTCATTCTTCATCCTCTTTCTTCCTTCTTCCTTCTCCACCTCAGATAGAGCATTTCTCTTGTTTTTGTTTTCAGTCGCAAACATGGCCAAACGAGTCTCCGGGTCATACTTCCCCGCCAGCTGTCCCACAATATCCTTCAAATAATCCCCTGGTGGGAGAACTAATTGAATTACAGGTGCAATAGTCTTCTCACTAATTGTCTCTTTATCACTTTTTTCAGCTTCAACTACAAAGAACACCAGAATAAGGAGCTTAACACTTAAGATAATGTCATTAACAGTTAAAAAAGAAAACCTAAGGTTACTGTAAAATGTGACTCACATTCTTGTTCGAAAGGACATACTTCCATCTCTTTGATACATCAGATGTCTTCCAAAATTTCAATATGGGACTTTCTTTCTTGTCTTTGCAGCCTTTTGGATTGTCCAGATATTTGGGGCAGAACTTCTCCAAGTACAAAAGCTAGAAAATATAATCACAAAATTAGATCTTAAGGAGTTGTTAAAGTATTAAACATCACGATCAAAATAAAGGACAAAGTATAACAAAATTACCACAAGAACGAGCACGCAACCATTTCCGCGTAAGGTTTCCCCAGTCTGGATCTTCACATTTTGTGTCCTGGAGTGATCTAGCCAGAAGGCTGCCCAGTTCACCTCTGTCAGGTTCTCCAAATTAACAAAAAGTTTGGCCAACCCAGACCGGATTCCTTGTCGCCCATTCAGCATCCCTAGGGCCCCCAAGATCAAACAAAAAGCCCTCTGCTTCCACTCATCATTGAACATCTCCTTATTCTTCTTGAACCACGGAAGATACTCATCGATCGTTGTGTTGTCCTTGAAGAGGCCAATTATTTGTACCACTTCTTGTAGAACCGGCGGATCAACCTCCGGAAACTCAGTTGTTCTGGTGCATCTTACTCCAAGGAGCCAGCCGACAACTTCCGAGTTTATCTCCACAGTCCGGCCGTGAGCTGTCAAGGACCCGTCGGTGTCAAAGGAGTTGTAGAGGAACTTGTTGAAAGCCTCGGGGGTTTCTGAAATCTTTAGGTGCTTTAGTCCTCCAAGCCCCACTTTCTCCAACCATGAATCCTATTCATGTGTGATGTCTTCGAAGAGAGCGATAACAGAGGGCAGGCTCATATAGCTTTGGAAGCGCCTCGGGTTCTTCAGCTTCTTGTTTGATTTGCCCTTCAACTTGGCTTCAGCCAATTTCTTCTTCTGCTTGGCCTTCTCACCGGTGGGTTTTCTCTTCAAAGTGCCCTCTGATTTCCTCTTCTCTCTTTCTTCTGCAGCAGCTTTGAGATAGGGTTCTTTTTGGGAACTGGTCAGCCTACAATGTACTTCCCCAGAGATTCCTTGTTCATGGTTCCCCGAAGAACCCAAGGGGAAACTTGGTTAGGACTGTCCGGGGTAAGGCAGATCGGATCATTAGAGCGTCTTCGAGGATATCGATGTATAAGAAACACATGAATCCTAAAGAATTGACATCTCTCCCACCTATTCCTAAAGCAGAACATTGCGGGCTCTATTACTACATGTCGCACAAGTATGAGAGCACGTACGAATACAACAGCACGAACTTTTATATTCCACCGGAATTGGCAAAGTAAGTTTTATTTACATTCAAACTTCCTAAATAATTCATATGTGTGGCGTGCATTATGTCTGTACTTATGGTTGTGTATACTATATAATCTGCAGTGAGATAGTTCAAGGCGCATGATCAGATTATATAGTATACTCTAATTGGGAGGAGAGTGGAGCGAGATGGGATACGTAAGTCTTCCGATTACTATCAATACAAGCTACTTTATTCTTTTGTATAACTTACTTTATTTTGAATTTTTAATGATTAAATCGCCGTTCCGTTGAATGTCTATCACCTTCACTGGTTCATGATGGTTGTTTCCTTTGTTGACAAAGAAATAATAATCTTGGACTCGCATACTCGCATGGGGTATACTGAGTTAGATGTTGCTGCCAAAATTGAGCAAATGCACATAATGCTCACCAACTACTCAGAATACAATGATGACATAACACGCTGGCCGGTGTGGTACAAGAGTGACGATGTTCCGCAACAATCAAATGGGTAATAAGCTAACTACTTAATATTACTAACTAATGTATTTGAATATCTATGATATATATTAAAGCTGTATTCTATGTCTATCTGTCAGGAATGACTGTGGTCCTCATGCCTGCTTCTTCATGAGTCATTTAAGTATCCTGATTCCATTTCCAAAGAAGAAGTTCTCTATCCGCGCTCCCAACCTCAGAATCTGGATTGCCAATAAAATGGCGAGATCGAGCTATAACTGCGTATTTAACCAGAATTATCATGGGTTAAAGGAAATCATGGAGGATGAGGACCATCGGTATACATTTTACAGTTTGTATCGCAGGTATCCGACTGTTTCCTTTGTTGCATTAAGGTCTGCGGAGAAGAAGACGGCGGGGAAGAAGCAAAAAAATTAAATTTATGTAATGTTGTTGTGGCTTTGTTTTATGAACAATGTTTCTGTCCATTTGGTTGTTGTGGGTTGTTTTGGATGTCGCATCTTTTGTACACCTCATATGGCTTGGTAGTTAGCAGAGTTAAATCAACATTGATGAACCTTCAGCTTTTCCTGCCAAAGTGGCTATAATTTAAGTATATGGTTGGTCTGGTTCATTTATGTTAGGCATTGAATGGTTGTGCTGCCTACAAAATAAGCTTAGTGAAGTGTTTCTCTTTAAATTATTAACGCTGCTATCTTAAATCTCAAAACTAAGTTCAAGAATGTTAGAGTTTCAACTCACTGACACCATGGTCTTGGTAGCTGAGGAATTTATTATATTACATCCATATATTAATGAGGAGATAAACTTTTCAGAGATTTCGTAGTTATTAAGGTAATAACTTAAGGCATTCTTCATGTCTTTATAAAATTTGTTTCCAAAATAGTGCAATACTACTTTTTGGTGGTTGGGGTCTTCTTCTTTGAAAATCTGCAATTTTAAGGTATCTCACATTCTTAGATAGGATGGAACACTTTCATATGAACACCTCATATGTCTTGGTAGTTAGCAGAGTTAAATAAACATTCATGAACCTTCAGCTTTTCCTGCCAAAGTGGCTAGAATTTAAGTATATGGTTGGTCTGGTTCATTTATGTTAGGCATTGAATGGTTCTGCTGCCCACAAAATAAGCTTAGTGAATTGTTTCTCTTTAAATTATTAACGTTGTTATCTTAAATCTTAAAACTAAGTTCAAGAATGTTAGAGTTTGAACTCACTGACACAATTGTCTTGGTAGCTGAGGAATTTATTATATTACATCCATATATTGATGAGGAGATAAACTTTTCAGAGATTTCGTAGTTGTTAAGGTAATAACTTGAAGCATTCTTCATGTCTTTCAAAAATTTGTTTCCAGAATAGTGAAATACTACTTTTTGGTGGTTGCGGTCTTCTTCTTTGAATATCAGGGTGAGAAGGAAGTGAATCAGAGAACTAGGAAGAGAAACATACCAATTTCAGATGAGAGGGAGCGAAATTTGTGAGAGTGGAGTTCCTGGAAAAGGTTTGGTATCTTTGCCTCTTGGTTATGAGGAAGAAGAATATGATTTTGAGGTCTTGGATGAAGATGAATGTTTGGACATCACTCTTACAGAGAACTATGGAGAAGACACAACCAGAAACTCTATTATGGAAGTTCCAAATGGAGAGATCGTACAGGTATGCGATCTTAAAGTTTAAGTTAATGACTTAAGTTATGTGGATAGTAATTTTAAGTTGTATGCAGGAATAATGGTTACCAAGGAAGATGTTATGGCAATGACTTTTGAAAATGAGGTTCAGGCTTATGACTGGTACAACCTCTACGCACTGATTCTTGGCTTTGGGATTAGAAGGTGCAACCGCAGGTATTTCGACCCGGAAACGAAAGAATGCATAAATTCAAGGATCTACGTGTGTGTCTGACAAGGCTTGCGCTTGGAGAAGGTCCTGTACAAAGAAAATAGGAAACGGGAGCATACCAGAAACACTAGGTGTGTCTGCAAAGCTCGTATAAAAATATTAGAGAACTTCACCTACCGAGCCTTTTTAGGTGGTTCAATTTGAACCCGATCATTCACATGAACTTTCGGAACTACAATGCACGAGCAACCACCGGTCACACCGAAAGGTCAGCGAGGCTGATGTTGAACATATCAGATCTTTGAAGGAGGTGGGGATCAAGTATTGCCAAAGCCTTCTTCTGATGGTTAAACAAGCCGGTGGTTATAACCAGTTGGGTTACACACAGAAGGATCTTTACAATAAAATGGCTTCTCTGGACAAGATATATTCAAATGAAGGAGATGGGCAGCAAACCTTGATGTACATTGACATTTTGAAGCACAGTCACTATGGCATGTTCAGGGAGTAAGATTAACTTCATAATTATTAAACATGCTCTCTTATATGTTAAGGTCTAACTAGTATTCTGTTTACTGCTTATTTATTACTTAAAATCATTTTCTAAATTGTTAAAGGTACACTAAAAAACTTTATAGTTAACATCATTTATTTAACTAATCTTTCTGTTTCCTTAACTATTATTTATTGTGTTTGTAGGTTCAGAACAGGTAAAAATCATGAGCTTTAAAGTGTATTCTGGTGTGATAGGAGATCAGTGGTATATTACAAGAGATTTGGTGATGTACTCATTTTTTATGCAACGTACAAGACCAACATGTATAAAAAACCATTTGTAATTCTATCTGGCGTGAACAATCACTACCAGACGACTATTTTTGCCTGTGCTTTTCTAAACGACGAGACAACAGAAACGTATGATCGGGTTTTGAAGTGTCTGATGAAGGTAATGAATAATAAGAAGCCTTTGTCCGTCATCACGGATGGCGATTTGGCCATGAGAAATGATATTCGAAAAAATTTCCCAGAGGCAAGACATCGTCTGTGTTGTTGGCATCTTTGTCGGAACGCCTAGGCTAATCTGAAGTTGGGAGAAGCCTTCATGGTTGATTTTAAAAAATGCTTGCGAAGTAGGAAACCTGAAAAATTTGGCATGATGATTGGCATGCAATGGTTAACAGATGGGACAATGCTGATAGGAATTGGGTCCAAGTCACATATATGAACCGGCTCTTGTGGGCGGAGACATACTTGAAGGATCATTTTTTCGCCTTGCAAGCGACGACCTCAAGATGTGAGAGCATCAACAGTTTCATCAAGGATTATATGTTCTACTCGCACAAATTGACCAATGCTTGCAAGGGATTCACGATCGGGGTTGACAAGCTACGCAACAACGAGCGTGAGGCACACCGTCGCTCTGACCAATCAAACCCCGTGATAACAACAGGGTTCACGGAACTCGAACGCCATGCAGCATAGGTCTTCACCGAAAATGTCTTCAACATGTTTAGGATACAAGCTCGAAAGGGTGATGATTATAGAGTGTTGGAAGTCAAAACTATTCCAGAAGATAGCTTGGACTTGTTCTACGTGATGAAAGGTCAAATCAAGAAATCCCTGGTATGTACATATGCTTCCATTTACATATTTATATACTATGTACTCATGTACTGCATTTTTATTGCTAAATAATCTTATCATGTTTCCTTACTGTTATTACTGATATCTTAAGTGTTAAAGGATTGCAATAAATTATTAATGTCACAGTCTGTGAACTATTGTCCTCTTTTATCTAGTACCAGGTTACAATCTGTCTATCCATGTGTTCATTTGTATTCTCATTTCCTTCTTAATTTCTAACCACCCTATCTTTTCTTGCTTCAGCAAGTTGTTCAATGTCGTCAGGATAATAGGCTTCTCCGGTGCACGTGTTTTCGTTGGGAAACATCGTATATGATTTGCAAACACATGTTGTTTGTTCTGAAACGAAAGGGTGTACAGAGGATCCCAAACTCTTTAATTGCCAAAAGGTGGACAAAAACTGACAAAGAATTCTACCGAACTGAGCCATCAATGAAGGAGCCTGTTGGGAAGAAAAGTGATGACCCAGATTTGCAAGCCTTGCGCCGGGCTTCCATGAGGAGCGAAGTTCAACTGTATCACCATTTGGGCTGTACTACTGGCGAGACAATTAAGTTCTTCAAAGAGCATATGTCCGACGGGATTCGGAAAATGCAGAGAATGATTTCTAAATCTTTTCAGGGTACACAAGGAGAGATTAAGAAGGAAGAAAATCCCTATGCCCATGTGAAGAATCCGAACACCCGGGCACTAAATGCCAAAAAGGACCCAAGAAAGACAAGAGAAGGAGGTGTGGCAATTGCAAGGAGCTGGGACACAACAGGACAACATGCCCCAATCCTCCGGTGGACTCCGTCGAACAAGTAGACGATCTGGAAGACGATTCTGCACAAATACCACTTGAGTGTGATGTTAAAGAGGAATACTTCTGGTCTCAATCAAGTATTCAGTCCAAGAAAAACAAGCATGAATGATCTAGGTCTGTTTAGAGTGATTTTATTCGTGATTTCTTGACAAGAAAGACGATCCGGGAGACGATTCTGAACAAGTACCATCTTATTTTAATGTTATTGTGGAATTATTATGGTATTAATCTTTAAACATGTCTTTAAAGGACATTTTAGTTGATATTGGTCTGTTTGTAGTTAATTTCATCGTTATTTATTAACAAAAAAACTCAAGTTGTTAAGAGTGCTTTCTTAAGTGAGGGAATTCCTTCTATCTGTTGAAGTCTATTAACTATAGGGTAGTCTTTTCTATCTCCCAGCTGCGTAGACATTAAGAATTTTATCTAAAGCGAGAAAAACTGTTAACAACTTTATCCCCAGCCGAGGTTACCTGCTATAGCGGGTAACCTTTTTTGTCCTGTAGTAGCGGGGACCACAAAAAAAATAAAAAACTGTCAGGAACCCTAATTAGGGACGCACCATAGACAACCCCCTAACTGAGCATAACCCCATTGAACAACCCACGCACATGAACAAAGAAACATGTTCCATGAATCAGCAGAAACTTTCCAAATCACCCCAGCAGGTGATTTAGATCAAATCCACAGCTAAACATGGAAGTTACTCAACATATGTGAAGAGAAACAATGACAAGAAATTTCTATGAAATAACGTATATTTTATTCCACAAGAAAAATTAATCTCAATTACACAAGTGAAATCAGATAAATATGCGAAACTATGCATCAGTGCTGGGCCCTTAATAACATACTGACAAAGTTCAGGGAGGTACCAAATACTTGGATATGTAACACCATAACCATTCATGTTTGATATAACCTACCAACCATGTAAAATAATCATGTTTTATCCCTTGAATGTGCTATTTCAATTCGTCTATACTTTCACTAAAGCAGACATTCCTAAAAGGTTGACATATTTTAGAATCCTCGGAGTTCTAAGATAGAAGAATGGAATATCCAAACCATTCGTTGTGGCAACTCCTAGGTGTTATTTCTTCAGCCATTCTGGCTTTACTATTACCTTTGATATAACCACTAAGAGAAGACCGACCATTTACTTGATAACTAATATCTATTCAGAACCCTACACTCTAAGAGAGTAGCCGAGTAAGCCAGCATTTATGTTCTTAAGGACACTTGCTACTCCAAATCCTGAAACGCAGAAACATGGTACT
Organism: Linanthus parryae; assembly: GCA_023055425.1. Taxonomy (NCBI): domain Eukaryota; kingdom Viridiplantae; phylum Streptophyta; class Magnoliopsida; order Ericales; family Polemoniaceae; genus Linanthus; species Linanthus parryae. Next base: position 2,282,134 of record JALGPY010000038.1, on the reverse strand, counting down.
GAGAAAAGATTCTGCGAAAATAACCAAGTTCTACTCAATCCTGTTAAGTTTAACCAAAGATCATACCAAGAAGCTTTTACTTGAGCTCACCAAACACATCACTCAAACATGCTCCAACTTAAAGTCGATAAAAAACCTTCGACATACTGGGAGATGATACCCATTGAACCAACATAGCTTATCATCGTGCAACAACCAAAAGTTGGAAAAAATATAATGGCAAGCTAAGTTAGGCTCGGCCAGAATTGCAGCAATTTCAGGGTCATGATCAGGTTGATAAAGATATACCTGGAGAGACATAAGCTGAAAACCCACTATATGACGTAGCAATCACACACTGCCTAGTAACCAACACCAAAGACAATTTCCTTTTCGTGCCCACAAAATTTCCTCTGAAGTCCATGTCAACCAAAAACCAGGAATATCTAAATCATCCACTAACCAAACGGCAATACATCATCAAACTTCTGAATATCCACGTGATCAGCCGCAACTCAGTAGACAACATCAGCCCTAACACGATCCGATCATCAAAGTTTTGTTTAAGATTTTGAAGACTCCAGAAAATGCCAAGCCCACACGTAATAAGATAATTAACCAAGTGATCTCGTAACCCTTACTAACAGCAGCATGTCGGGAAGAATAACAGAAACAAGTAAAAAGACATTTCATCCTCTAGGGCGATCCTCGAAGTATATTGCTTGCCAAACAGATATCCATAAAGTAACCCACGCCAACCTACTTTAATAGCAGTAACGACATTGAAGTACTTACAACTATCGAATTCTGTTAGGACTCACAAAAGTAGGATTATAGACAAGGAGGAGCCGCATAAAGTCTTTTACACTGATAATAATCCGATACCTGGGAAACCAAGGCTATGATAACTTCAATTAGCATGAAATTCCTGATTATTTGGTCACCGAGGCCTGAGCCCTCCAATATGCTAAGAAACAGATTTAGCCATCAACCAGCCTTTCACATGCTGGAAAGGCTTGTCATTCGTCAAAGCAGTGCTTGTTGCCTTCGTAGGCTTAGCAAATTTATCCTCTGAAGAAGAATGAATAATCCCTCACATTCAGAGACCATAATTAGACAGTGGCAACAAGCAAGATTAAGCACAACAGAATCAACAGCGTATAACTCATTTATGCTCTCTGTTATCCCTTATTTTTTAGAGGAAAGCTGCAGTGGGCGAGAAAGCTGCTTTTCCGTATTAGTAAATTGCCAATGAGCACTGAGGTGGTCAAGGAACAGCAGCAACATTTTTCTCCAATTTGATGCGGGGTTGCTTTTCTGTATTGGTCTCATGTTCTTGTCCTGCTTGACACCTTGACAATCCAAGCCCGCAGTTTATTTTGATTTCAGATGGAGCGACACGAAAGAATGGAAGGTGGATACGATTATGTGATGTTTTCAGACTAGATTCTAGAGAGGAACATGGTGATAATAACTTGGTATGAAAATACATTGATGCCCTAGATACAAGTCTGTTTCTCTCCATAACAAACTCTTAAACCCATGTCAGTGTTAATTATTTCCTCTCAGTCTTATTCTCACACACACAACCCCCCAAATTTGTTGAAGAAAAACTATATTATTATGAAATTCTAGTATCAAGAACAAAACTTTACATCTTTTTTTAGCACAAACCTCTAAGGGGTACTTGGATGAATGCCCTAGTGATAAGCAATTACACAGGTTCAGCCACAATTGCAGTCTGACTTTAGGATTCTCATATAATCCAATAATTTAAACAAAGAGTCGCAGTACCTGAATTGGAGGTAGAATCATAGGAATTCTTGCAGTGAAAGTGTCGATTTTCTTCTCATAGAAGTATATTTAGTGGTTTATCATTAATTCGGTTTATAAGTAATTTGATTTGGTTATGGTTTGGGTTTGGAGTTTGGAGTAACAAAATAAAAGGAAAATAAAAAAACGACTAAAAAGTGGGTTAATTCATGATTTTACCTCAAGTCGAATCAATATCTAACTCAACTCACACAACTCACATATATGTAAGGTAAATATTCTTATAAATAAAACTCTATAACCTATCCATATATGTGTCTGATACGGGTAGCCGTATCAATATCATCAATTAGTTAGTATTTATTTATGGGTTATTTATTTATTTAATAATCCGGGCTTGGCCCGTTAGGTCTAGGGTTAGGGTAGGGTCAGGTATCAGTTTATCTATTTAAGCATTGTAATATTTCGTTATTAGTCAATGAATGAAATAACCAGTCTTCCCTACTCCGTCTTCCTACTCTCTCTCGTTCTCATTCTCCCTAATCTCTCCCTTATTTTCGGTATTTTCAATTTATTGATACGCTAACCGTATCACCTGGTCCTTTCATTGAGAGAATGGCAGACGCGGGTAATCTCCCTCGCGTCGTTCTCATATTTTATTCTGATAAGAAAGTGCTCTCAGCGTTAAGTCGTCTCGCATTCAAACAATCGTCCACGAACAATAGCATAATAGAAGAGTGCAGCGTAAGACCTAACTAGAAGGAGTCAAACCCCTTCGAAGTAATGGCCCGTACTTCTATAATGTTAAACAGAATGGGGCCACTGCTTCGCTTTCCCAATTGGGGCTGTGATCAAAGACTCCTCGAGTTGATGTTCGTTCAGTTCGACCGACGACCCTGACGCTAAGATAGACGGAAAGAACCCTGATATGCTAACAAGGAAAAAGGCAGGGTCAAAGTGGAGCAAGTATTAGAAGTGCATCTCCCTGACCAAATCCGCCTACATTAGGATTACTCGTTAACCAATACTGAAAGCAAGTATTCTAGTTTAGTTACGTATTCAAGAAAGTATGGTACAGGTGTATAGATAAAGGAAGAAGACAAGCAGCGTCCCCGTTCAAAACGAGTAATGGAACTTTAGCTTTAGCTGGTCAAGACATTCTTCGGAAAAAAATAGCTGGTCGTGACTAGCCGGGACATTGAGGATATCCAGAAAGGCATTTCTTTGTGCGTCGGTAAAAAAAAATGATTTTGGGGGGAGAGATACTATTTCACCAATCGAGTCACATGTATCTAACATATTTATACCCAATGATTTTCCAAAAAGTGGTGACGAAAGGTAAAACTTATACAAATCTTTCCATTTTCCAAGTCGATCTGATCCATCCGTTCGTATCTCTACGCATTTCACCGCTCCACCAGAAATTCCCTCTACCCCTACCGGCTTGTGATACATATTTTATTTTATCATATAGATAATTTATTGTCAAGATGACTATTCCATGGTCCAACATCATAGCTGATTAGTATTGCTTATTAAGTAATATGATATTTATAATCCATAAATATGATAGGTTCCCTTTCGTTCTCTTTGGAATGATAAATAACCTACTTAACTCAGTGGTTAGAGTATTGCTTTCATACGGCGGGAGTCATTGGTTCAAACGATATTTCTTTATCTTTTGATTTGTTCTGCCGGATCGGTCGCTCAAGATCTTTGGTCTCTACCCGGACCCGATGAAAAAAAAGGGATCACTTCTTATGGACTCGTTGAGAATGATTCGGTTCTAGTTCATGGCCTATTAGAAGTAGAAAGCGCTCTGGCGGGTACCTCACGGACAGAAAAAGATTGCAGCAATCCTCCTTCCCAAACTTTAAAAAAATTGTGCGGGGGTTGCAGCAAAGAGAGAAGACCGAGGCGCCACTGCCGAAACCACAGTCAGAGATCCAACCGATGTCGCCGCCAACACAAGAACAACAGCAGCAGCAGCCTCCGGTCCAAAACCCAGTCGGCCAATCGTCAAACCCACCTGACGCAGACTAGAAGCAAAAGAAAGTCAAACGACGTTCTTAGATAGGTAAAAGAGATCTCAAAAGCTGAGAAACTCAAAATTATAATTCAGAAGGGAAAAACTGTCTTTGCCCGTAGGCTACATGCTGCTTAAATAGCAGAAAACCCTAATTACTGCCAAAAATAGTAAAAAAATAAAAATATCCCAAAATCCTGCCACTAACTAAGGACGAGATTCTAAGACAGTCCCAATATGCGGAATCGCAAAAGGAGTTGTCAATCTCGAGTTATTACGCGATAAACTATTACCAAAAATAGTAAAGAAAACAGAAAAACTGCCATTTGACACCCTAAACGATCTCGGATCGCCAAAAACTGACGTTGGCAAGCGCTTGGTTGTTTCTGTCTAGCGACTCTGCATCAAATAAGGGTGTACCCATCTTGAACGGGTCACGTCGGTTCTGCGTCAGTCTCCTCTTCTTCGAAAGAGCTCGGCCCCGAGCTATCTTCTGAGTACTGCGGCACATCGTCATGGAACTCGTACAGATAAGCTACATTGAAACTCTTGGAAATTCCCATGCTTTCCGGCAAGTCAACAATATATGCGTTGTCATTAATCCTTTTCACGATCTTGTTAGGCCCATACTTCTTCGGCTTTAACTTGCTGTAAGTACCCACTGGAAATCTCTCCTTGCGCAGGAACACCATTACATCGTCACCTTCTTGGAACACTTTAACCTGACGGTGTTTGTCAGCAGCTGCCTTGTACTTTGCATTCTTGGACTGCAATGCCTTCTGCACCTCCTCATGAACCCTCGTCACCTGCTCGGCCATCTTTTCTGCTGCATCGCTGGAACCTGAAACCTTTGGTAAACTCACCAAATCAACCATATGACGCGGTGCAGTGATGTAGAGAACAGCAAACGGTGACCTCCCAATGGCGGAATGCTCAGCACTGTTATATGTAAATTATGCCTGTGCCAGAGCAATGTCCCACTGCTTTGGCCTATCCCCACAAATACAGCGAATGAGATTCCCCAATGTGCGGTTTGTTACCTCTGTTTTTCCGTCCGTCTGTGGATGTGCAGTGTTACTCCTTTTCAGGGTTGTATCAAATAACTTCCATAAAGTGATCCAAAAGTGGCTGAGGAACTTTGTATCACGATCCGAAGTAATAGAGAGGGGTACTCCATGAAGACGAACGACCTCGCGAAAGAATAAGCGAGCAATGCTGCTAGCATCCGATGTCTTTCGACACGGAATGAAGTGAGCCATCTTGGAGAATCGATCAACCACCACAAAAACTGAGTCTACTCCGCGTTGAGTCCTCGGAAGTCCCAACACAAAGTCCATAGAAAGATCCTCCCAAACTCCCTTGGGAACGGGCAGTGGAGTATAGAGACCGGTGTTCTGTGATTGACCCTTAGAAACCTGACAGACATAACACTTACGCACATACTTACCTCGCATCCTTCTTCAACTACGGCCAGTAGAATCTCTCTTGAAGAGCTGCAATTGTCTTGTCACGTCCCAAATGGCCACTTAACTCGCTGTCATGCAATTCTCGAATTAGCTTTTCCCTTAAGATGTTCGCGGCACGCACAAGCAGTTTCCTCGAAACAGATTCACACCATGAATGTGGAAATCTAGCACCGTGTGATCCAGGCTACACTTGTGCCACAGCTCTGAAAAGTATTCATCCTCTGCATACAAGTCTTTCAGGAACTCAAATCCCACAACCTCGTGTGCCAGAGTGGTATGCAACACAGCCCGACGAGTAAGCGCATCGGCAACACGGTTCTGGGCTCCAGACTTGTGTTTAATCATTAACGGGAACTTCTGTAAAAATGTAGACCACCGGATGTGCATGTTATCAAGCTGCTTCTGACTGTTCTGATACTTCAACGCCTGATGATCACTGTACGGAACAAACTCCCGCTGAATCAAATAATGCTCCCAATGCTTTAGCGCGCGGACTACGGCATAAAACTCCTGATCATAAGTGCTCCACCGTTGTCTAGCTTCATTAAGCTTCTCGCTGAAGAAAGCCACTGGTCGGCCTTCTTGGGACAGGACCGCTCCAACGCCCACTCCACTAGCATCACATTCCACCTCGAACAGCTTCTCAAAACTAGGCAATGCTAGAACTGGTGCTGAGCATAGGCGCTCCTTGATGAGAGCAAAACTTTGCTCTGCTGCCTCTCCCCACAAGAACTTGCCTCTCTTCATGCACTCGGTGATGGAAGCCATGATCGTACTAAAATCTCTAATGAACCGGTGATAGAATGTAGCTAGTCCGTGGAAGCTACGAACTTCACTAACGGTCTTCGGTGTGGGCCAGTCCCTGATTGCACGCACCTTCTCGTCGTCCACCTGAACACCTTGTGCTCCCACGACAAAGCCAAGGAACAATAGCTTGTCGGTCATGAAGGTGCACTTTTTGAGGTTGATGTACAGTTTTTCCTTCTGCAAAACAGTTAACACTGCCTCTACGTGTTGTACATGCTCATCCTCCGATCTACTGTAAATAAGTATATAATCAAAATAAACAACTACAAACTTTCCAATGTAGGGGTGAAGAACCTGGTTCATCAGACGCATGAAAGTGTTGGGCGCGTTGGACAAACCGAAAGGCATGACCAACCACTCGAACAAGCCATCCTTGGTCTTGAATGCAGTCTTCCACTCGTCCCATGGTCTGATCTGAATCTGATGGTAGCCGCTGCGCAGGTCGATCTTGGAGAACACCTGAGACCCATCCATCATGTCAAGCATGTCATCCAACCGAGGGATAGGGAAACGGTACTTGATGGTGATTTTATTGATAGCCCTGCTATCCACACACATACGCCAACTTCCATCCTTCTGTGGAGCGAGAAGTGTAGGAACGACACAAGGACTCATGCTCTCTCGAATGAAGCCCTTCTCAAGTAACTCCTGCACCTTCTCTTGCAGTATATGGTTCTCCTTGGGACTCATCCGATAGTGCGGCAGGTTCGCTAAGCTAGCTCCAGGAACTAGGTCAATATGGTGCAGTATGTCCCTCATAGGCGGCAGGCTGTCTGGCAGGTCGTTTGAGATCAACTCGAGAAATTGGTCCAGGAGGGACTGCAACTTCGCAGGCACAACACCTCCGCAAACATCGTCTTCCATGACCAGTGTCCGAACCATAAGGGAAAGCACGGCCTTAGCTCTTTTCACTTCAGCTTCAAAGACATGGGGTTTGTCCTCTAAAACCAACAATGTCTCAGCCATTTGCTTAGGCCGATTTACCCCAATCACGGGCACTTTAGGAGCCATAGCTATCTTGTGACCCGCCCACGTGAACACATACACGTTGTCGCCACCACGATATGTCACATCAACATCAAACTGCCACGGCCTCTCCAGTAGAATGTGGCTAGCATCCATATCAATAACGTCACATAAAACTTCAGATTTGTAATGCCTACCAAAAGAAATCGGTACCTTACAAACCTCTGCGATCTTTACACTGGGACCCTTCTTGACCCACCCGATGGAGTAAGGGGATGGGTGTGATTCTGTAGGCAGATTGAGGTGCTGGACCAGCTTTGAGGAAACAAAGTTCTCACGGATTCCGTTTTCGATGATCACCTGGCATACCTTCTAGTTGACTGTGAACTCTGTCCTGAAGATCTTGTGCCTCTGCCCCTGATCTTCCTTGGCCAACAAAAGTCGTTGTATCACGAGGTTAACCCTCTCTAGGTTGTTCATCTCCTCTGTCCACTCCACCTGATTGTATGGGTCCTCGCCTCTCGTGTACCCGAGAAGTTTGGGGTCATATTCTTCCTCCGCATAACCCTTATCTTCTTCGATCACGTTGGCCATCTTTCGGTTGTCCACACTTGTAACACTTCCCTGCTCCTGGCTTGGCATAAGGGTTAGGGTTAGGGTTACTGGCACGAGGTGGTGGTTGACTATTCTGCCCAGACGAACCGAGGGTTGTTCCGTCATGGGCGCGACTAGGGGCCTGCTTGTAGGTCGGCGTAGTATCGTACGGAACATGGGTCTTGCTTGTTTCCTTGGAATATTTTGAAGGGGTTTCTGAAGCGCCCCTCCTATAGAATCCAGTGCTCCGCTTCTCCATCAATTCAGCCTTTAGGTCTAGGTTATAGGCCTCCTCCACTGTCCATAGGGTTTGCAATCCGATCTTGTTCTTGATTGAGGGTTTCAGGCCGCCCAGATATCTGGCTATCTTCTGGTGCACTGTCTCGTTTAATTGGTTTCGATCCGACAAACGAGTAAACTCATAGGTATACTCGCAAACAGATCTAGTGCCCAGAACACAACTCTGGTAAAGCTGGAACAAGTACTGCTCATAATCAGGGGGAAGGAATCGCTCCAACAACAACTGCTTCATCCTCCTCCATGTTCTGACCGGACCCTTTCGCATCCGTGCACGCTTCGACTGTAGTTGGTCCCACCAAACAGCGGCGCCTCCCTTCAATTTGAAGGCTACAAGCCTCACCATCTTCTGCTCTGGGACCTCCATCATGTTTAAGAATCGCTCCACCTCCGAGATCCAATCCAAGAAGTCCTCCACTTGCAGGTTGCCATTGAATCTGGAAACATCAGTACTCATCCTGTAATCTTGGAGCAACTTGTTGGGACGGATTTCGTCGTCAAGTTCTTCCAGATCCTCCTCTTAAAGATCAGAATCATCATCGAGTACAGGGTGTGTTCGTCCCCTCCCAGGAACCTCCATCGCACGGTGTTCAACAGGACGTTCACGGGGCAACCTTTGAACGTTGTTCCTGCCGACGGCTGGTGTTGCACGTCTAGGGTTAAGAAGCTGCGCCAAGGACTCCTTGATCTCCTCGACTGCTGCGCGTACTCCTTCCAACCCTGCCTCCACAGCATCCAACCTGTGACCAACGTCACCGGCGTTGCCACTATCTTCCCTGTTGGCCATTGAACAAGGCGAGACCTCGCACTGATACCACTTGACGCATACTAGAAGCAAAAGAAAGTCAAACGATGTTCTTAGATAGGTAAAAGAGATCTCAAGAGCTGAGAAACTCGAAATTATAATTCATAAGGGAAAAATTGTCTTTGCCCGTAGGCTACATGCTGCTTAAATAGCAGAAAACCCTAATTACTGCCAAAAATAGTAAAAAATAAAAGTATCCCAAAATCCTGCCACTAACTAAGGACGAGATTCTAAGACAGTCCCAATTTACGGAATCGCAAAAGGAGTTGTCAATCTCGAGTTATTACGCGATAAACTACTACCAAAAATAGTAAAGAAAACAGAAAAACTGCCATTTGACACCCTAAACGATCTCGGATCACCGAAAGATGACGTTGGCAAGCGCCGGAGGCGCTTGGTTGTTTCTGTCTAGCGATTCTGCGTCAAATAAGGGTGTACCCATCCTGAACGGGTCACGCCGGTTCTGCGCCACCACCTCTGCAATTGAAGCCGCAACAACACCACCACAACTCCAGACCGCGTCCTCACCATAGTTGTCGCCTCGATTCCGCAAAATTCGCCGCTAGCGAAGCGGCCAGAGCACACCGAAGCTTCCTCCGTCCTCCAATCAGCCTCGGACGTCGGCCTCAACCAACTGCAACCGTCAATTCAACCCACGCCGCCAAACTCATAGGAGCCAGAGTTGCCAGATCCGAACCCACCAGAAAGCCCTCGACGACACCCAATCTGTTGGAATGGGTGCCCAAGAGGCAATCTAATATTTAGTATGAACATTGTAATTGGCTAGAATATTCATTTATTATATATTGTGATATTTAATATAATGAAGTCCTTAGATACAATGTGTTGTTTATCTTCAATATCCCTAGTCCACTATATTGATTACTAGGACGATCAAATATAGACTAGTATGTGTGTAGATTGATATGGGGATATCAAGTCTAACACATGGGTATGCATTAAGAGTAATGGCATACTGGATTGACCCACAACGAGAAGGATACATTAGATTATGTTAAAGTCACAATCGCTTCTCGTAGTGCTAATATAATTATAATCCTTAGACTTGAAGTCGCTAGATACTCTAGTTGTGAAATATCGTGCTTTGATGTTATCAAACGTTACGCCGTAACTGGGTAATCATAACGGTAGTTATCGGGCATGATAGGAAGCAAGCTTAGAGATCGTAGTGATGTAGAGAGGATTTGTCCCTCCCACATAATGGGAGTAAATGACCACAGCCACTCGAGGGATGAGGCTTATTGAATGTCTGGCCAGACTCAGATAAATCAATATGGAGATATTGATGTTATCTGCTTGCATAAGCATATTCTCAGGATCAAGGAACAATGGATTGGATATACGAGTGTGACTATTTATGAAACAGCCCGAAGGATCACGGTTCACAGCTAGTACAACTCAACCAAAATCCAAATACATTATTTATAAATAAAAAGGAGAAAACCCTCCAACAACGTTTGGAAACAAAGAAATAACATAACTAAACGTCTGAAATGTCTAAGGCATGAAAAAGAAAACTAAACTAAACTTTATTTGCAGCTAGCCTAAGCTTCAACATGTGTGCGCGTTTCCCCCGCCTCAATGCCAACCTGCGGGTTTTACAATAGACAAAGCCGACCGCAGGAAAATTTTAAGTCAGTAAAAACTGAGTAAGAGCATACTACAACACGTGAAAACAGATGATTGGGCTCTAACTAATATAAGTTTAAAAGCAAGCTTTAAAAGAAATGGAATTAGAATCGTAACAAGTAACCGAACCATTTAATTGGATATTAATTCAGCTGAAGCACATAAGGCCCAGCAGGAACGATGTATTCAGAGAGGTCACGATGCACTATAAAACATCATCAATAGAGGTGCCTCTTGGGATATCACAAATCCCATTTCACCCAGAGCGTTAAGGGCTACCCTACGCAACCCCGCTCAAACACATAGCTAAAAGACCTTAAGTGTCGACACCCCTATACTGTTGTGACCCACACTAGCATAGGTAGTACTCTATAGCTTTCACAAATAAATGGAGGTTCGCGTCCTAGCGCCTCCGGCCTGAGCCGTAACATAATGAAATGGAGGTTCGCGTCCTGGCGCCTCCGGCCTGAGCCGTAACATAATGAAATGGAGGTTCGCGTCCTGGCGCCTCCGGCCTGAGCCTTCACACGCATCCTCTGTACATCGCCCTATTTCTATTAGAGTGAATTAGTATTTCGTTATTTTCTCACTGAACCAATGATTTCCAAACAATTAGTTTTCACAAGTATTTTCCAAATCACGGGTTTAAACAGATTCGTAAAAGGAGATATATAAAACAGATACAAAGTCATTTTCACAAGAAATCACATTTTGAGAGTAAAAACTGTACCTATGAACTTACTTGGATCGAAGGAAGCTCGACACACAAGCAAGCAGAACTAATAGTCGTAGCACAGATCCTCAACAAACTGATCGCCTACGAAGTCGGAATCTACAATAGCCACATAATCCTAACATTAATACACGACCGATCTCATACAACAATATGTCCTATATGCAAATGCAAAGAATACTTCCCAAAACAGTTCCCCAATTTAAATTTCACGAATCTAGTATAAAAATAAATAAATAAATAAATAAATAAATAAATAACTTATAAAGTTATGATATTATAGAAAAATAATAATTAAACTAAAACCATAGTAACAAGCTTTATACTAATTAATAATATACTTAAAAAGCTATTACAAATAGTTATTTAGAAAAGAGTACAATATTCAAAATTGATATTGGTATTGAAGAAAATTTAACTATACTTATTTAAAGAGTATATATTTATTTTTAAGAAAAACTTAAAATTAACACATAATATAAAACTATATAACACTTAAGAAATGCCATTTTATTTTAATACAAAATATTTATTTTTATGTATAAACTCTTCATATAAAATCATACTATACAACATTGTATTTGTTTTCATATTAAAAGAAACTAATTAATTATAATTAATATTAATAATCAAAACATTAGTTACATAGAATAAGAGTAATAAACTAAAAAGAAAACTGTTTCTATTTAATAACTAAGATCTCCCCAAAGTTTCTGAAAGGTACAGCTACCACCCCAACAGTTTAAGAAGATGCAACAACCACCCCCAAGTTACCTTAAACCATTTCAATTTAGTCCATCTTCTTCCTCTTCACTTCACAGTGACAAAACTCACAAATTCAACATGATTACTCACACTACATGCTTGACAGAGGCTGAATGACATCATGAACGAATGAGAAAAATGAGAGGGGGTCATCATTTTTTTTACCGATTGAAAGGACGAAGTTAACGAATGACGACGGCGGCGGCGGCGACGGCGATTGGGTGAATACTGTTGCCATTTGCTGCCACCGGTCGCCGGAGCAAGGGGAGGCGACCTAGAATCGAGAAGGAGGGGCGGAAAGAGAGCCCGATGGTGGTGGGTTCAATCGGGTCAGAATCGGGTTTCGGGTCGACGCAAAACCAGAGCCGACATTGGCTCTATTGGCTCCTGGTGGTTCGTCGGGAAGAGGGAGATGGGGGCGATATGGCGGTGTTGGGTTTGGCCGGAGAGTGAGCAGGAGCAATGGTGGTGATGGTGTTCGGCGGTGATTTGGGAAAAAAAACAGAGAAGTGGTTGTGATGGTGTTCTCTTTGCTTCGGCAAAACAAACTGAAAGTGAGAGATGGAGGGTGAAGAGTAAGGGCAGTGGTTTGATAAACAGTTGAGGGGACATGGGAGAAGATGATGGTGAACGTGGAGGGAGTTGTGGAAATAGACGTTGAGGGAGTGTCGGGGATTTTACTGGGTTTTCTCCGAGTGGTTTGAGGGAGAGATGTGAGGAAGAAGAGAAAGATATTGTGTTTTGGGGGCACAATTCAAGTTCAAGAAAATACACATTAACCCCCCAAAGTTTATGAAAAGATAACACCACCCCATAACCTTAGGAAATTAACATATAAATACCCTATGAAACACAGGGGTATTACAATTTATGTCTCGTGTCCAATCCGGATATGGAGACAAAGGGATAGTGGAATATGATATATTGGGCACAAGAGGTTTGTCGGGATCACTGACTATTTCTATTAGTTAGGTTGCATGGATGTGTTGCTAGACACCGCTCCATGTTAGTAATAAGTTACTACCAACTAAGTAGAAACCTATGGGGTCACACGTTAAATAGAGTAGAACTAGAGTTGGGATTTATTAATATGATAAATTAATACGAAGGATCATTTTGCAGCACCTTGCAAACTTGGTAGGACTAATATGCAAGGAAGGGACTAATCCAAGTTCATGTAGAACTAGGAAGGACCTTTATGTAGTTAACAAGGAGTTGTTGTACTATATAAAGGAGGATCTAGCTTCCTTCCCACTAATGTTATTAGACATAACACAAGAGAGTGGGAGAGAGCAAAAGAGAGAGCAAGAACAAGCTAGAGGCGTCCGCCCCTTGCCCGTCTGCCCCTTCCCGTCGTCTCAAAGAGAGGGTCGAACCCTCTCTTCTTTATTTGGTTGCTTGACTCCTTCTTCCCTCTTCCTTCGGTCCAAGCTAGCACTTGAGAAGGAAGAATCTATATCTCACCTCTAGACGTGGATCAACCTTAGAGACGAGGACAATATTCTTCGTGTGATCTCCCAAACCAAAAGGTACACAAATGCAATGTCCCTTATCATGTTATGATGTATCCTTCTGTGATCCTTGGTGGGCTTTGAGTAGGATTAAATTTTTGTTATTCCGCTGCGTTACCTACATCAAAACCCAACACAATCGCCCTCCAACCAGACCTCCATCCACACCCCGCCCCGCCGTTACCGCTATCTTCTTCGTCCCTCTCACCGTCGGTTCAACCACCGACTAAACTACCGCCGTTGGCCCTCACGTTCACGTCGCCCTCCGCCCAGACACCAACCCCCCACGGCTTCATCTCTCTCACAACCGTGGCACAATCGACCCATCATCCGTCCTGGCCACCATATCTTGCACCACCACCACCGCAGTTCAAGCCGCATCCGCCACCACTCACCCTCCACAGTACCGTCAACCAAAACCGTCAGCCTCCCTCGCCAGTGTCGCCACAATCTACAGGTTCAGATTTTTTGGGAGCTAGGATTCAAAGCACATTTGGGACTGGGTCTCATTTTACATGTTATAGATTTGGATTTCACTTTTCATGTGGGCTTTAATATAAAATTGGGCTGAACTCAAAGTGTGGGATTATTCAGTTGTGCTCAATTCTTCATTTGGGCTTCAATTTTTCTTTGGGTTTCAGTGTTGTTCAGTTGAGGTTGGCACTTCTAAGAAATTTGGCCCTAATTAATTTTTGGGTTACCAAATAAATTTCGGCCAACCCACTCATATAAGTCCAGCTTCTTTATTTAGGTTTCGACTCCAAATTGGTTTGTTCAAGCTAGTTCGCCGATCGTTTGATTCGGGAAAGAATATTGCGGAATTTTTAACATTCACCTTGAGGGCAAGGTAGTTTTCAAGGGTGGGAGAGTTGAACGGATATCGTATCAATTAGTTATCATTTATTTCTTTAAGTTAGTTATTTAATTATTGATATGGCTTGGGTCGTAGAATAAGCTCGTAGGGCTAGGGTAGGTCTATGTTAGGGTTAGGTTAATTATATATTTAAGAAGTGTAATCTTCAATAATATTCTAGCAATAAGAATATCAATCTCTCCCTTAAACTCCTTTCTCTCTCTTTTTCGTCTATTTCTCTCTCAATTCTTCACCTCATCTATCAATTTCTTCTCTTCACGATACATTCACGTATCAACTGGTGCTTTCATTGAGAGAATGCCGGACGCGGGTAATATCGTTTGCGCTGTTCTCGAACTCAGTCAAGAAGACATCGACGAAACCAACAGACACATCGGCAAACTCGATAATATGCAGAAGCGTTGGGCAGAAGAAGACGTCGCCCGAGCCGCGCATATGGAAGCATACATCACCCTGCAAACATCATTCGCAAACTTCGCCAATTTATTGGCACGATGGGTGGAACAAGAGAAACAAGACCAGCAGCTCGTCGCCTCAGAAGAACAGTCGCCGCCACTGCTACAGGAAGAACCCTAAGAGCACGAATCAGCAGATCAACAGATCGTCGTTCCGGCGACCAACAGATCGTTGTTCCGGCGACCAATCAGCAGCAGAGAACGGCAAACCCAGCACCGCCGACATCAGCATCCAAAGCCTTCCCAGCAAATCGGACGGCCGCCTCCGGCGACTTTGCGGCGTCCAAGAGTTCGTCCGATACCACAGAACTCGTCGACGACGCCCAACCATCACCACCAACGCATCCGAACCCGTCAAGACTTCCGACGGAATTTCAGCCACCATCCGAAGCATCCGTGTGTTCCAACGACTACAACCAATCGGAGTTCCCCTCTCACCGCCGGACAACCTCCCAAACGTCGGCGAATTCGAGCCACATCCACCAGATCCACCGCCACCACCAACCTGTACGGGTTTCCCCTCTATTCAGATGGATTACAGGGCACCAGATTTTTTTCTTTGGGCCACCAAAGTTGATGGAATTGGGCTTCAATTGTTTTTGGGCGAGAGTGTGAGTTGAGGATAGCACTTCTAATAAACTACTTGGGCCTAATTTATATGTGGGAAACACCAAGCCTAGTTTGGGTCAACCTTATTGGGCTACAAATTTATGTTATCAAGTTTGTTTGACATTAGTGTGATCCGGGCAAGAATATTGAAGAATTTTTCCACATCCAACTTGAGAGCAAGGTGTTTTTTAAGGGTGGGAGAGTTCATACGGGTAGTCGTATCAATATCATCAATTAGTTAGTATTTATTTATGAAGTTATTTATTTAATTAATAATTCGGGCTTGGCCCGTTAGGTCTAGGGTTCGGGTAGGGTTAGGTACCAGTTTATCTATTTAAGCATTGTAATATTTCGTCATTAGTCAATGAATGAAATAATCAATCTCTCCCTACTCTGTCTGCCCACTCTTTCTTGTTCTCGTTCTCCATAATCTCTCCCTTATTTTCAGTATTTTCAATTTATTGATACGCTAACCGTATCAGTGTAATATATTATTATGATAAATGTGACTGCTTCTATGATTATTTATAAAATATAAAAACTAGTGAATATATATATATATATATATATATATATATATATATATATATATATATATATATATATATATATATATATATATATATATATATATACATGTGGGAATATCACTAACATCAAATCCATGTACAATATTTTGGTTCATTCAAATGTTTAAATACTTACAGTAGCTCTTTTGTTCGAGTAAAATGTGTGAAAAAACATATTTTCTTTCTTACTACCTAAAGTATAATTTTTCTTTCAATCAAGCATGTTTATAATTGGAGATCCGAGAAACTGTATTGTGAAATGTAAACAGCAAATTCCGACCAACCGGAACCAAATCATGCTTTATGGTTTGTAACCTATTGTGGTCTAATTTTGGTTTTCAATTATTGTAAATCGACATTAGTGGTTTGATGGTGGTTTACTCTCCAAACCGTCAAAACCTACACATGCACATCCCTAATATTTGGAACATAAAGTCGGACGTAATTTCGTGCTTTAGTAATTTTGTTAAGTTGTCATCTTTCTTTAGCTGGATGTACATTAATACTAACACCGTTCTCTCTCTATCTTTCTGTTGACTTTAGGCGCTAACTTTGACAGAATAATTTAGTTAACGACGTGATACGACAATTTGCTACTCTTTTTAATAACATTATGGTGTTGTAAAATACGTACAGTGCTATGAAAGTATCACATCGTCATATCGTATTGTAAGCTAAATTGTTTGGTCAAAGTGAGCTCCTAAGTATAGGAAGATAGAGAGAGAACATATAGGTAGTATTAAATTAATATTACACAAAATCAAACAAAGTATCAATTAGAGAGTTTAGCTAATTCAATCGTTTTATCTAGTCCAGTCTAGTCCAGTCCAATTCGATTGATTCAAAGTGTGCCATAAAGGTTCATCATTTCTTTTGTATGTTTTAGTTTTACTAGTTCATAAACTATGTCCAACACTTACGTCTAAATTGTGTCCAATTAGCAATGACTCGTCAGGATTAAGTCTAACACAAAGACACCAACGCCCATTCTAATTTGGTAACATTATGTTGAATGATCTGATAAGAGAATTAGAGAATTCACGAGAAAATAACTTTCTCGTCCATATTTGGATTAGTTTTAACTCTTTATGTGAGAATTGATGAGAAAGAATAATAAATATTAGAGATAGAAATCTCACTGGATCCCTTTTTATTTCTCTCCGAAAGTGATGAGATTCGGTGAGAAAAGAAACTAGTTAAAAATAACCACATGAAAAAAATAAATCAAAACACATATTCATTTTTCATCACTTGCCAAAATATAGTGATTTTCTTTTTCTTTTTCTTTATATCTCAATTATCTTGGCTTATGTGTGATCTTCATGTCGTTGTAAAGTGAGTTCAAGTTATTTTATTTTTTCCTTCCCTAACTTTCTTAACTTTGCCTAAATACATAATAAACTTATTCTCATAGAGTTTTTTTTTTTTTTAATCTTTGTAAGGTTGTGTGTTTGCAAAAATATAATAAAATGTTAAGAGTTGCTTTATATTATAGATTTTTCTTTGATATAAACTTAAAATTTTATTTAAACCGCGAATAAATGCACCCATGGACCAAGGATGTTGTACTGTTGTTGCATCAAAACAATTATGTTTGACCTTACTACTTTATAGTATTGCCAGTTCTGAATTGTAGTATTACCATGCTACTTTGTAGTATGTCCCAGACATACCAAAAAAATGTGAATAAATTCATGTCCATTACTCGTGACAAAAAAAGGTACAAAAAAAATAGTGTTTGGTGAAAGGGTTCGGCGAGTGGAAAGGTCCACAAAAAGCTTTTAACCTATATTACACAGACACTCAAGAAATAGCCTCATAGGCGTTTCGAACACTTGGGAAACGATATAACGCGGCGGAAACACGTTGGGACGTCTCCGATACACCAAGTCGTTTGTGCTTGTAAACAGAAAAAATTGGAAAGAAATGCGAAAAAGACGTGGAGACACGCATCTCTAAAGTCTGAAACGCAAGGGAAGACGTTTGCAGCAAACAGAATAATGAGGAGGAGGAGGAGGAGGTGGTGGTGGTGGTGGCGGCGGCGGCGGCGGCTTACCTAATCAAATGCATACATCAAATAGCTTATCTGATAGTCGTCACTTTTCGGTGTTTCATTTTTCTGATTTCACTCCGTCTTCTTCTTTCATTCACGTTTATGCGGCTAGGGTTAAACCTCTATAAAGTTGAAAGAAAATGATAGTTTATTTCTCATGCACCCCCTATTTTTATCTAACTAAAAAACACTCGAACAATTTGTGTGTTTTCTTACTGTTATCAATCTTTTGTTTGTTAAAATTTAAGGTCACCCCTTTATTTTTATAAATGTTAAAAACACCCATAACAAGTTTTATTTTCTATTTACCAAGTTTCAAGGTCTTTTACAAGTTACACTGTGCTACCTATGTTTCTTCTTTTTCATCCTACTTCATATTTTTTACAATTTACTAGGCCACTTTTACCCTTTATTCGATTAGCAAAACGATGCAAAAATTCGGTTGTCTTTGGATGGTCTTGTAGAGTAAACTTTACTCTAAGTTCACAGACTGTTTCAAGGCCTTGAAACAGATTTCAAAGTCTTTGAAACAGTACTGCAATACAATGCATGAACTCATGGGAGAGTTTTCCTTATGATTTGATCAATGTTCTCCCTTGAATTATTATGCTTTATTTGATGATGAAAGACAAACTAATCAGTTGTTTGTTCATGACTTAGTTTTTGTAGGACTACGTATTTTAGAGGAACCATTTCATACCTTATCTGAATGCAGAAAATTAAATCCAGCTTGCAGATTAATCATACCCTTATGGAACTATGGCCTAGTTTGGCAAAGATAGATTATTAGATAGATTATTGAATGAGTGGTTGAGATGAGGAGAGAGAGACTCAACCACAACATCTCAACCACACATTCAATAATCTATCCAATAATCTTTCTTTGCCAAACTAGGCCTATGTCCAGACTTTCCTAAGACATTCAGAGAGAAGATCAGATTAATATCTTCGAAGATACTGAGCAACTAGCCGTTGGGATTGAAGTGCTAAGAATTAAAAAAGATATGCTGCTTGATTTTAGGAAAATATGTTGAAGAAGATCATCTATATATTCTACATTTCCAACAAGCATAATAACAAGATTGTTGAGAGAATTCGAACACAAATTTTGCAGAAAAATCCGAACACTCTCAAGGATTGACAAGAAACACATAAAAAGAATCATCCACAAAATCCAAGCATCAGAAGAGCACTGCAGACTTAACTGCATCACTATTTTACAGTGTTTTTCATTCCGTACTTCATTTTTGTATCATTCTCGTTTAATACTTATCTTTTATTAATGTCATGGTGCTGTTCAAGAGGAACAACAAGAGATTCTTACTAGATATGTTAGCTAGATCATGTACTAGATAGGTTAGAGAGAACCACAAGCTGTAACAGACTAAGGGACTTCTATGTGCTTGAGATCTAAGGCTTAGCTTTTGATTAATAAGAAGTGAGTAGCAAATCCTGCAGGGATTAGATCCCTCAGGCAGAGATGTAGGTCATTGAGGACTTAACTCTGTAAAATCCCTATGTCTATTGCTCTTTATATTTCAGTTACTGAATTTCAAAAATTAAACTGCTCAAAACATCTATGTAGTTCGAATCCTTGAACTATCAGCAAACTTTCCTATTGCCTGTTTTCACTCCAAGGACTTGAAACTTATTTCAAGGCCTTGAAAACAATTCATGTTTTCCACAAACTTGTTTTGACAAAAATTGTCAAACTCTATACACCCCCCCCCCCCACCCTTCTAGAGTATTGATCATGTATTAGTTACCTACGTATTGTCTTTCATTTACTCTACAACACCATGAAAAAATTCTAATTTTTTTTAAGTGTCACAGTTACGGATTAAAAAGTCAAATTAGGACATTACATAAGATACAAAGGAAGTATTGCATTTCTTTGTTAATATTTCATTTACCTTACGAATATGAACTTCTTAGAGTTAATGAGTGCAAAAAATCCCAACTTATGAAAGTGACACATTTATTAGATAAAATATCGACACGGGCTTTGTTCGTTTCTAAGATGATTCATGATAACTGGAGGGATTGCACAACCTATGTTTCAGCGATATTGTCTTCTCTGCACAACATGATGGAGGAAAAGGGCCAGATGGTCGGCGATCTCACTGTCATGCTCGAAGATGCTCATAGCAAATGCTACGATGTTGTTGTGGTGATGAAGGATGATTCAAAAAAGAGTTCTTGGGCATCCAAAGCATATGGAGATTCATCGGACAAGTTGAAGGAGTCTGTTGCTGTTGGAGATATCAGCAAGCTGTGTCTCTATACCAAAGGGGATCACCAAGTTGCATCATCCATCTACCATGATATGGGCTGGGTAGGTGAAGTGGTTTTGATGCCCTCTCTCGCTGAATCTATACGTTGTGAACACCTTGAGGTAACCATTGCAGAATTTGACAAGTGTGATGTCCCTGTTGTCAACAACAATGCTTAGTTTCTTTTTTTTTTAATTCTAAATTTTAAACTTGATTCATGCTTAGTTTCTGTTTTGATGCTAAATTTGGGGGTGAGGTTAAATTCGGTTGAATTTAATAGACTTTATTTTGCATCTCCACGGTGATCCATGAGTTGTACAATCAAGAAAATGATTGTTGGTTGAAGTCGTATTTTGGTGTAGTGTTAGACGCCACCAATCTATACTTTAAGTTTTTGTGTTTTCGATCACGATGAATAACATTGTCATATTATTTAAATAATGAGCAGAGATCCCCGTGGATATCTGTAGGTGTTAACGAAATAGCTTCATTTGTAGTAGCTTATCTTGTGACTGTTGATGCATTCTTCCATCATGTTTCATCAAATCTTACTTGTTCCAAAATTTTAATGTGCAAGGTATATTGCCGTAGAAAGTGTGAAATTGAATGTACACCACATAATATAATCCTGAATGTTGCATTCATACATAATTTGTGACTGCGGGAGGGAATCATAGTCGATAACTAGTTAAATGGAAATTATGTTGTACTCCGTACGGTATATTATGACATGTTCCATGATATATTCTCGGCTTGAAAGCCTAATGATATGAGTAAAAAATGTTATGACATGATTAAGTAAATGGTTAGGGGGTCTTTCAATAATTGCACTTGTCAAACTGCATAAAAAGATAATTTACCGCAAAGATGATTTGCTCTCAGCATATAGTACAATGTTTATGTCATTTCTACCTCGTCTATTTCACACTTTGCGAAAGCAGAGAACACAAAATCAATACCAACGACCATCAACCCAACTAGGGTTTGGGAGTAAAGGATCTGCAAGAGATCTAAACCTTAGGAGAGTTATCATGGATTTTAGTTACTCCATGTCAGTCTTACTCTATATTCGTGCTCATTGTTAAGTTTTCTATTTTGTTACTGTTTATGGTGAATGTTATCGAAGTTTTCCTTATATTCACCATCATTTTTGTTTTTAAATGGCAAAATTCCTTTTGAAGTGTTACTATTCGGACACTTATCTGCAACTAATCATTATTTTTAACATTTTGTTTCTATTTTTGAACTTAAAATTAGTTAGTATGGTGAATATTTGAGGAAATTGAAGTTTGAAATGCAAGAGGTCGGTAATTTGAGACATTTGAGGGGAAAAAAATACGAAGCCTCAAGTGGAAAAGATCACTGATTTGAGATATTGGGGAGAAATCACAGATTTGTCTTTCTATGTTGAACAAGGTGAAATTCTACAATGTTATATTCATTTTTGCATTCATTCAGGACTTATTTATTGGTTGCGTCATTTGGCTCACTGCTCTTTTACCCAAAGTTTATGTGAATGTTTGTTTTTTTATGATAACTTGAGCAAGTAAACCGGGTTATAATGTTGACCCGCAATTTCTGATGGATTCGAAGAATAAGGAACAACAAAAAGTGAAATTTGAGGTAATACATGGAAAAGTACTAGTCTTTGTAGATTTTTACAAGATTAATAGTCCCGGCACTGTGATGTAATGAACTGCCTAATACAAAACTAGCTATTCCTGCATAGGGGGGATGTCACATTCAGACTCTCAAAGTTCTTCAAGGACTTCCTTCGGTAATCCCTCTTCACCCCCCCCCCCCCCATTTGTATGGATTCAATTGATGATGATGGTGATGATCTATATGTATATACTGTAAGATCAGGTTGTGCAAGGCTTGGAATAGTCTGACTATTTCAAGCCCTTGAACCAGTTTTCAAAGTCTTGAATCATTTCTCATCAAGCCCTTTAAACTCGATTCAAAGCCTTGAATCTGCTTAACCTTGTGAACATTCTCAGGGGGAGTTTTTCTGCAAACTCACCTGAGTTGATTTCCTTTCTCTCCTTCATATGCTTGATTTACTGTTATTTCATGATGAAAGACAAATCATTCTAACTCATTTGAACTTAGAATATCAAATGTTTGACTATGCTTTTGTAGAAGATTTTATTTTCTAAGTTTGCAGAGATTGTTTCCTAATCTGACTTACGCAGGGAAGGAAATAAACAAGAAGATGATTCTGTGTTTGATCTGAATGACTTGACAGCTTCTCAATATATTCAAATGCAAGATCACGACATTATCTCTGAGGATTGTTATCAGTTAACCGTTGGAGAAAATTGTCAATGAGTCAAAGTCTGTTGCCTACAAAATAGGAAATTTGTTGCTGAAAATCTGGGAAGATTTGTAGAGCTGTTTGAAGTTTAAATAGAGCTCAATTCTGAAGAAACAAGACACAACACTCAACGGGCGAAAAAAGATAAAAAGATTTCTGGATTGACAAGCATCAAAGAAGTTCATCATTCTCCCAATCCATTCACAGATGATCACTGCATACTTCACTGCAGATTCTACACACTAAGTGTTCTTTTGTATTGTGCTTTATTGGTATATCATTTCTGTAATATCTCTATCTTTATTCTCAAGGATTGTTCAGGAAGAACAATAGAGAATTCTTAGTTAATCAGTTGATTAGAGCATGTACTAGATAGGTTAGGGAGAACCACAAGCTGTAACAGAGTAAGGCAATTCTCTGTGCTTGAGATCTAGGTCTTAGCTTTTGATTAATAATAATTGAGTTGAAAATCCTAAAGGGTGAAGATCCCTGAGGTAGAGACGTAGGTCCAAGTGGACTGAACTCTATAAATCATCTGTCTCCTGCATTTACAGTTCATTCATTTTCATAAGTCTTGCTGCTCTCAAAATTGTCTGTTTTTCAAGGGTTTCAAACTCTTTTCAAGGCCTTGAAAAAGGATTATTTGATTTAGTACAAATTGCATCTATTTCAAAGGCTTGAGCTTGTTTTCAATGCCTTGAACTTCACTTGTTTTCACAAGATTTCATCTTCCTAGCAAGGTTTGCAAAAATTTGACATACTTTATTCAACCCCCCCCCTTCTAGAGTATTTTAGCTGCATTACCACCTTCACACTCACACTTTCAATTAGTATAAGAGCTTGTATCACTGTATATATTTAACCATCTGGTGATCATGAGTACTGCAGGTAATTGTGATTTCTCACAGGGAAGAGCTGCTAACAGACCTCCTCTATTTTGCGGAAAAAATTTTGCTCACTGGAAAGCCTTGATGAAAATGTTCATCATTGATCAAGACATATAGCTTTTGACCATTATTCAGAATGGACCTCACACTTTCTACACGAAGAAAGATGGGATTAGAACTCCCAAATCTGAAGACTTACTCTCCTCTTCTGAATTAGAACAATTCTCTAAGAATTACAAAGCTATTAACATCTACTGATGAATTCAACAGGATTTCTGGCTGCACTACTGCCAAAGAAATCTGGGATAAACTTGTGGTAAATTTTGAAGGAACCAGTCAAGTGAAGCAAACCAAGATCAACATCTATCTCAGGCAATATGAGCTGTTTAAGATGAATGCAGATGAGTCTATCAGAGATATGTTCAAGAGGTTCGCAGACATTGTTAACAACCTAGATTCACTGGGAAAACACTTTTCCAATGAAGAAAAGGTGAGGAAGATTTTAATCTTCCCAAAGCAAAGTGGGAACCAAAGACCATAGCAATTGAAGAAGCTCGGAATCTATCAACCCTAGAACTTCATGACCTACAAGGGAAGCTTCTGACACATGAAATATCTATGAATGAAGCTGATGGAGAGCTACCAGAAAGTGTCAAGAACTTAGCTCTTAAAGCCAAAGAAAATGAGATAACTCAAAGCCTTGAAACTGAGGATGGTGATGATGAAGATCCAGTTGCCTTGATCTCAAAAGCCTTGAAAAGGATTCTCTAAATGAAGAATTTTTTTGGAAACAAAGACTTCAACAGAGAGAGACACAGACCATCCAGTAGCAAGGACTACAAAGGACATTTGATAAGAGATAGTCCACACAAGAAAAGCAAGAATTTTCAAAACAAAGACCATGACAGAAGAAAGCTATGATAGATTCATGGAGTGATTCAGATAGTTCAAGTGAATCTGAATCAGAAGAAGAATATGTCAATCTATGCTTCATGGCCAAGCATGATGAAGTTCTGAGAAGAATATTGAGGTAATGGTAAACTATCTGATTTCTAAACCAAAAGATGCTCTTTCAGATTATCTCAGAACAATTCTTTTAAATAAAGAAGATTATCTGAAATAGATCAAACTTTTGAAAGCAAAAGTTCATGAACAAGCAAAAGATAACTTACAACTTGTTTGTCTAAATCATAATCTTGAAATCTCTCAGAAGAAAAATGCCAGTGATTTCAAGGCCTTGAAAACCAGTTTCAAAGCCTTCAAAACACAAGTCAAGGAAGTAGTCACTGAGAACTCCGTGATGAGTAACAACCCTGTCAATTTAAAATATCAAGTTGATGAATTAGATAAACAAAAGACTACTCTTACTGAGAAACTTCAAGAATTTGAATTGGTCAAAGTTAAGCTTGCTGGATCAGAATACAAGTTGAACTTGATTCTTGGAGGAATTTCACAGTCCGTTCACAAAGCTGGTATTGGATTCAATCCAAATTTTCCAAGAAAGAACAATACCAGATTTGTGAAGGCTGGAAACAAAACTTCTCCTAAATGACATTACTGTTGTAAAACTGGTCATGTTAAGATGACTTGTCCTTTCAGAATAAGAGACCCTCAAATAATGAGGAACACCTTTCCTTATTAACTCAAAGGACAAGTTAAGCAGATTTGGGTTCCTAAAGGGGTTACACAACCTAACATGGTTGATCCTGAATATGAATCCAAATTCCACACTTAGTCTAACACCTGGGTAAGGCAGTGATTGGTGTTTGCAGGATGTCACCAAAGAACGAAAGTTGTTTATGGACAATGGTTGCTCAAGACATATGAGTGGAAAGAGATCTATATTCTCATAATTGAAGGAGCAATCAGAAGGTTCAATTACACTTGGTGACAAAGGCAAATGCAATATTCTTGGTATTGGTAAAGTTTGTACAAATTCTAAAAACTCCATTTCTGATGTGTATCTAGCTGATGGTTTGAAATTTAATTTGCTTAATGTATCTCAACTTTGTGACAATGGCAACAAAGTTATATTTTATAAAGAGAAGTGTGTGGTGCAAAATGAGAAATCAGGAGATTGCATTCTCACAGCCTCTACATCAAACAATGTTTATATTTTTCAGACTAACAAAGTTGCAGGTGAAAGTTTGAAGTGCCTCAAGGCCTTGAAAGAGAATTCAAAGCTTTGGCACAGGAAGCTTGGTCATATTAGTTTGCAAACTTTGAACAAGTTAATTTCCAAAGACTTGGTAAGAGGATTTCCATCCATCAAGTTCAGAGAAGATGAATTGTGCAAAGCTTGTGCTTAGGGCAAGCAGACCAGAAGCTCTTTTAAGCCAAAGAAGTTTGTAAGTACAACTAGACCCATTGAAGTGCTTCATATGGATCTCTGTGGTCCTATGAGAAATCCTAATCCAAAAGGTAAAAGGTATATGCTAGTTGTTGTAGATGATTTTTCTAGATATACTTGGGTCATGTTTCTCAAAGAAAAATCTGAAGCCCTCTCTGAGTTTTCAAAGCTTTGCATAGAACTTCTAACTATGAAAAACCTGCTTGTAGCTTCAATTAGAAGTGATCATGGTAGAGAATTTGATCAATTAGAATTTGATTTTTCTGTGATAAGCATGGTATTACTCATAACTTTTCTGCTCCAAGTACTCCTCAACAGAATGGTGTTGTTGAAAGAAAGAACAGGACACTTGAAGATATGTCAAGGACAATGCTTCTTGAAAAAAATTGCCAAAACATTATTGGGCAGAAGCTGTGAATACAGCAAACTATATACTGAACAGGTGCTTGATCAGACTTATTCTGAAGCAGACCCCCTATGAACTATTCAAAAGGAGGAAGCCAAACATTTCATACTTCATGCCTTTTGGATGTACATGCTTTGTCCATAACAATGGTAAAGACAATCTTGGTAAGTTTGATGCAAGGAGTGATGAAGGTATCTTTCTTGGTTACTCTCCGAATAGCAAAGCTTATAGAGTTTACAATAAAAGAACCAAACTGGTTGAAGAAAGCATTCATGTTATTTTTGATGAAAGCTATGATGGTTCTTTGAGTGAAAGTTTTGCAGACTTGAATTTGAACAAGCATGAATTAGAGGAAGAGACTGAGAATCCACTGGGATTAAAGAAAGGCTCAGAAGAAAACAGAAGACATTTTCAAGACCTTGAAAATGGTGCTCAAGGCCTTGAAAATAAGCCTCCAAGTCTTGAAAAAGATGATCACAATGATACAAGTGACAAAGCCACTACTTCAAGACCAGAGAAGATCTATGGAGAACCTGAACCCTGGTCTCCAAGAAAGAGATTTAAATATCACTCATCTCATCCAGTTGATAATATCATTTCAGATCCTACCACTGGTACACAAACTAGATCACAGTTGAAGAACTTATGTGCTTTTAATGCTTTTATCTCTCTTGTAGAACCAAAAACTATGAAAGAAGCATTACAAGAAGCAGACTGGATCATTTCTATGCAAAGTGAACTCAATGAGTTTGAAAGGAATAAGGTGTGGAACCTGGTTCCTCCACCTACAAACCAGTCTGTCATTGGTACCAGATGGGTGTTCAGAAATAAGTTGGATGAAAGTGGAAAAGTGATCAGAAACAAAGGAAGGTTAGTTGCTCAAGTTTACAACCAAGAAGAGGGTATTGATTATGAGGAAACTTTTGCTCCAGTTCCCAAGTTAGAAGCAATTAGAATTTTACTTGCCTTTGCATCTCACAAGAACATGAAATTATTTCAAATGGATGTGAAGTGTGCTTTCTTGAATGGTTACCTACAACAAGAAGTTTTTGTAGCACAACATCCTGGTTTTGAAAATGACAATTTTTCCAGATCATGTCTACAAACTTGACAAAGCTCTTTATGGTTTAAAACAAGCTCCAAGAGCTTGGTATGAAAGATTGCCGAAGTTTTTGCTTGAAATTGATTTCAAAAGGGGTCTGGTAGACAAGAATCTTTTCATAAAGACTCATGAAAAAGATTTTCTTGTAGTTCATATCTATGTTGATGATATCTTGTTTGGAGCTACTAATGATCTATTGTGCAAAGATTTCTCAAGTCTTATGAGCAGAAAATTTGAAATGAGCATGATGGGAGAGCTGAACTTCTTCCTAGGACTTCAAATACATCATTTGAAGAAGGGCATCTTTCTACATCAAAGAAAATACACAAGAGACTTGTTAAGCAAGTATAGCATGACTCAATGAAAATATGCCAAGACTCCTATAGGCTCTACACTGTCCTTAGACAAGGATGAATCTGGTAAGAAGGTCAACGTGAAAGAGTATAGAGGTATGATTGGATCATCACTCTATCTCACAGCAAGCAGACCAGATATCATGTTTAGTGTATGTATGTGTGCTAGATTTTAAGATGATCCAAAAGAATCACACTTGACTGCTGTGAAGAGAATATTCAGATATCTCAATGGTATCAAAGACTTAGGGCTTTGGTATCCAAGACATTCTAACTTTTCAGATGCTGACTTTGCAGGTTACAAAGTTGATAGGAAAAGTACTTCAAGAACTCGCCAATTTATTGGATCATCCTTGATCAGTTGGCATCCCAAGAAACTGAATTCAGTTGCTCTATCAACAGCTGAAGCTGAATATATTGCTGGAGAAGCATGTTGCTCACAAGTACTATGGATTTCTCAACAGCTAAGAGATCTATGATTTGATTTCAGAACCATACCTATCAAGTGTGATAACACCAGTGCAATTTCAATTACAAAGAATCCAGTTCAGCATTCAAGAACCAAGCACATTGATGTCATACACCATTTCATCAGAGATCATGCTGAAAAATGTGATATTGTTCTTGAATTTGTTGCTACTAACATGCAAATTGCATATATCTTCACTAAACCATTAGCAGATGAAAGATTCTCAGCTCTAAGATTGGAATTGGGAATGCTAAATAAAGATGCAGTGGTTTAGGAGGAGCATCAGGTAAAGAAAGGTAAGTTATATGTGTTTTCAAAGGTTTGAACTGATTTTCAAAGCCTTAAAGATCACTTCAAAGCTTTGATTTTTATCTATTGCAATATTACAGCATTTCAAGACCTTGAAAACCTTTTCAAAGCCTTGAAAATAAGTCTGATATACTAGTAGTCAATAAACTTGGATCATTCTGTATTGAGTGATATCTCTGTAGATATTTGCTCAATATAGCCCCTACCCTTTTCAAAAATATGTTTTAGCCAAAAATAGATTACAATTTTTTTATTTCCAACGGCCTAAAAGATTTGAATTCTCTCTGATTATTACAGATCTTTTCAGATCAGAGAGGTATTCGAGTTTCCTTTTGAAACTCAAACTCTCTTTTAGTATTTATCTTCTTCTATTCTCATCTCTCCGTATCATTCCTACATCTCTCTATTCTTCTCTCAAACCCTAATGAGCACAAGGAGAACCTTAGACAAAATCAAGATGGCAAGAGTGTCAAAATCTAGTTCTGAGAAGAAGAGAAAGATAGCTGAAGAGAAGGTTCTAACTATCAGTGAAGATTCAGACTCAAAGAGCTTTACTGATGAAGAACAAGAATCTCCACCATCCAAGAAGATGGTGAAAAAGGACTAGGTACCAGCAAAGAAGAAACAAACTACGGCATCTACACAAGAAAAACAGAAGGGAATCCATATTGGAAGTCCTAAGAGAGACAAGAAAAGAACAGTCATAGAGTTCAGAGGAAAAGAAATTCTCATTCAAGACTCAGACTCAGACACTACTTTAGAATCCTATGGAGTATACTCTGTGGCCAATAAGGGAAGACATGAGAGGGATCCGTCACATTCTATAACTGCAACATGAAAGAAAGATCACAAAACTGTTTCTGCTCAACAGAAAATGTTAGCTGTAAAGAAGAAGCTGAATCATGGCAAAAAACCTTGGAAGGACTCACTTTCTTCTTCAACAGTGTTATTGAGAAGATCAATTCCTTTATTAAGGAACTTGACGTGGTTTCACAAGAAGTTCAAGTCAACAATGAAGACAGTGAGGAAGAAGAAGGAGATCATGATGGAGATGAAGACCCAGCCCCTTAATCTGGCCTATTCTTTCTTCCCCATTCTTTCTATTAAGCTTTTAATGTTTTCTTTTCAAAATTTTCCAGACACTTGATCCAACATCTTCTTTCTTTTTGATTAAAGTCAAAAAGGGGGAGAAATTCTAGGTTTTAGGTTTTTTTCTTAGGTGTTATTTGCTATTTGCTGAACTGTTTACTTTCTGTTCGTAATTTGAATAAGTTGGATCTTTTTGGAATTACTATGTTATTATATATTGCGAACTAACCAGTATTTTTTGCAGAGACTAAGGATCAAACAGAATTTGGTTTTGTCTTTCATCAAGGGGGAGATTATAAGATCAGGTTGTGCAAGGCTTGGAATAGTCTGACTATTTCAAGGCCTTGAACCAGCTTTCAAAGTCTTGTATCAGTTCTCATAGGCTTGAAAATAATATAGCTATTTTAAAGGCCTTGAAACTGGATTCAATGCCTTGAAACTACTTAACCTTGTGAACATTCTCAAGGGGAGTTTATCTGTAAACTCTCCTGAGTTGATTTCCTTTCTCTCCTTCATATGCTTGATTTACTTTTATTTGATGATGAAAGACAAAGCATTCTAAATCGTTTGAACATAGAATATCATATGTTTGACTATGCTTTTGCAGGAGATTTTATTTCCTAAGTTTGCAGAGATTGTTTCATAATCTGACTTATGCATGGAAGGAAATAATCAAGAAGATGATTTTGTGTTTGATCAGAATGACTTGACAGCTTCTCAATATATTCAAATGCAAGATCACGACATTATCTCTGAGGATTGTGATCACTTAACCTTTGGAGAAGATTGTCAATGAGTCAAAGTCTGTTGCCTACAAAATAGGAAATTTGTTGCTGAAAATCAGGGAAGATTTGCACAGCTGTTTGAACTTTAAATAGAGCTCAATTCTGAAGTAGCAAGACACAACACTCAACCGGAAAAAAAAAAAAGAGAAAAAAAATTCTGGATTGACAAGCATCAAAGAAGTTCATCATTCTCCCAATCCATTCACCGAATATCACTACATACTTCACTGCAGTTTCTACACACTAAGTGTTCTTCTGTATTGTGCTTTATTGGTAGATTATTTCTGTAATATCTCTATATTTATTCTCAATGATTGTTCAAGAAGAACAATAGAGAATTCTTAGTTAATCAGTTTGCTAGAGCAGGTACTAGATAGGTTAGGGAGAACCACAAGCTGTAACAGAGTAAGGCGATTCTTTGTGCTTGAGATCTAGGGCTTAGCTTTTGATTAATAAGAATTGAGTTGAAAATCCTACAGGGAGAAGATCCCTGAGGTAGAGACGTAGGTCCAAGTGGACTGAACTCTATTAATCATCTGTCTCTTGCATTTACAGTTCATTCATTTTCATGAGTCTTGCTGCTCTCAAAACTGCCTGTTTTTCAAGTGTTTCAAACTCTTTTCAAGGCCTTGAAAAAGGCTTATTTGCTTTAGTACAAACTGCATCTATTTCAAAGGCTTGAACTTGTTTTCAAGGCCTTGAACTTCACTTGTTTTCACAAGATTTCATCTTCCTAGCAAGGTTTGCAAAAAGCTGGCATACTCTATTCGACCCCCCCCCCCCCTTCTAGAGTATTTTAGTTGCATTACCACATGCGCACTCACACTTTCATATACATACATATTACGTGCACTTAATCACACTCTGTGATCGACTCAAGAATATCACACACGCCTACGCCTCCAAGTCTCTTTTATTTCATTCTCCATGGATTGTAACAAATAAAATTTCGAGACTTCGTATACGTGGGTGGTGTACACAAATATTAAAGGAAGTACACTTAGTTACATTGGAATGAATGTTGTGTACTGAGTATTTTTTTTATCACTACTAATTCCTCAATTTCTTCCTCTAACAGTTGATGGACAATTTGTTAATAATTTTTGGGAGTCCATTGCTGAGTTGATTATTAAAATAACTACTAAATAAGTTGATGGAGTATCGGTCAATGAGGTACAAATTTTGATTGCTAGAATCGGGAAATGTGCATATACATAGGTGGAGTATGTATTTACCACACTTCTCTCTCATAGTTGTTTTCCCTCCCCCAATTAAATAAATAAGTACGTTCCCTCTTTCATCTACACCCAAAACCATCCAGTAACCAACGTCCGTCTTTAATCTACACCCAAAATCCATGGCAAGTATGGCACTGAAATATAGTTCACGCACATGTTAGTGTTATATCTATAGGAAAATAAATGCACATGCCAAGTAAACATGAACGAGCTAACATTTTAATTTTTTTTTCTCTTTCGAAAAAAAAAACGTGCTGACATCTGATGAGGACTTTCTCTTGCTATTGGAATACGCATTTCCTAATTCGATTCAGGTGTTGTACAATCAATATCTAAGCTTGTACAGTGATTGATTTTGCCCATAATTATATGGGTTACGAATTATATTTTGATGGTAAATTAGTGTGATTAAATTATCAGTGACTTTAAGAACCTTTATTTTTCTAATACTAAAATTGTTGAAGTTCTTTGATCACGTTTCTTTCAAATCTCGATTGTTCTAGAAT
Organism: Linanthus parryae; assembly: GCA_023055425.1. Taxonomy (NCBI): domain Eukaryota; kingdom Viridiplantae; phylum Streptophyta; class Magnoliopsida; order Ericales; family Polemoniaceae; genus Linanthus; species Linanthus parryae. Next base: position 2,250,118 of record JALGPY010000038.1, on the reverse strand, counting down.
TTTAGTGTGCAAGGTGTATTGTCGTAGAAAGTGTGAAATTGGATGTACAAAAACTAAAGGTGTCACATGTTAATAGTGAAAGAGTAGTGGTAATCACTGCCTGTTTCTAACAAAACCAAGGGGTAGTATCTGTATATTACGCACCAAATATATCTCATCCTTATTTGACTCTCCCATTTACTTTATCTTTCAGCGAATCTTTTCTTGATGACCCTGAAGACTATAATCACATTACAATAAGTTGCATTTAAGCGATTTCTAAAAAAATATTGCATTTAAGCGAAAAGGCAAACAAGCCCCATCTTCATGATGTTAGGCAAATAACTTTACACACATTTGCTTCTGTTCAGGTACAAATAATAGAAGCACCAGCCTAATGAGGGGAATCACTAGTGCGAAGAAACAAAGGAAAAGTGGGTTGAAATGACAATGTTGCCCCATAATGGTCAAGGACAAGTCACGTAACAGGAATAGGATAAGTTGTCAATTTTTTCTTAACTAATCTTATCTTTCTTTTTCCCTCCCAAATTCTCTCTATCTCCCTCTCTCCACTAATCATCTCTCGCAAAATTTCATCTATGTATGCATGTGTATATCTACCACATGAACTTTATCACACTATGTGATCGAATCAAGCATATCACATCACATCTACGCCTCCACATCTTGTTTCATTTAATTCTCCGTGGATTTCAACGAACAGAATTTCAAGATGTATGTCTGATGGTGGTGTAAAATTTTTGAATAGGCTAAACTTATATTAGAATGAAGGTTGTGTACAGAGTGTTTATTTATTATTAAATCCATTTCCCCCCTTAATAGTTGATGGACAGTTTGATAATATCGTTTAGGAGTCCGTTGCAGAATTGATTATTGAAATAACAAATAAACATGCTTATTGGGTATCTCGTAGTGAGGTTCAAAGGTTTATTGTTGAAGACAGGATAGGTGCCGATAAAGCACTTGAGGTGGTCATCCGTAATTGAGTTTCTAAATTTATAAGTATATTTTTAAAAAATTACAGAAGTATGGCATTGAAATAAAAATCACGCACAAGTTAATGTTATATATATATATATATATATATGTATATATATATATATATATATATATATGGGAAAGGGTAAAAGACACTGACCACCCCTGAGTTTAGGGAAAATTCCACCCCGCTACCCTGTTTTTTGGATAAAGACACTCCGCACCCAGTTAACGGAATATTCTATGGACAATGACCACCCTTCTGTTAAGTTCCGTCCGTGGCATTAGGGTTTTCAATTTTTATGACAATTATACCCTTATTGGCATTAATGCCCCTGATAGTTTAGAATATTTACCTTAATTTAAAGACAAACTTGCCCTTATTGACATAGTTAATTTAAACTAAATAAAACCACAATATGACAACTAGCCCATTTAATTAACACTAAATTTTTTTTTTGAAATGAAAAAGTAATTGGGGTTAATTAACCCATTTAATTAACCCCATTTCAACAAAATTAACCCCAATTACAACTAACCCATATAATTTACTAACATAACCTAGGTTTCTACCCACCCAACCCAAAACACTATACTAAGTAATGACAGCCAGCCACCAACTCTCATTCTTTTATCCATTTTATCTTTTTATAAATCAACCATATATTAAACCATCTCAAAAATTAAACAGGAACAATCAACAACACTCTGGGCTTTCAAAACTGAAGCTGGTAGACATGAAAAGTCCATTCTACCATTGTGATTAACACATCTACCCCAATTAACTACTTCATGAGCTACCCTGTTCCTAACTCTTGGCTCAAACAATATAGAAATTTTTCCCCCAAAATTGGAGAGCAAACATGAAATTTCTAACCTATTCATCCACCTCTAGTGGGCATGCTTGTGGTTTTGAAAAGCCTGTACCACCAATTTTGCATCAAAAACAATAATCACTCTAACAGTACGAGATCTGTGATCTCATAGACTCTCTGTATAGCCATTTCCATAGCTGAGAATTCACCTTCTTCAATCATCATATCTCCTTATCCATTCATCTCCTTCCCCATTTCTCATCTCCTCCAACTCTCTCCCAAACCATCCTCCTCACCCGGAGCCACCACCTCTCATCTCTAAAAACATGAGAATTGCAGAGATCTCGTCGCCGGATCTCCGTCAGGCTCCGTCAGGACAACAATCCGAAAACATCCTCTTACAACTCGAGGATGTGAGAGGATCTCCGCCTGCGTCGACCTCGCCAACGCCCTTGGGGTCCGCTCCTCCTCTGCCGTGAAATTTGACGACGAGAACGCAAAGCTCCATCAAGTCTTTGCCGATCTGCTCCACCTCGCCGAGGATGTCGTCGGAGTTTCGTCTCCAGCTTTCAAGACCGCTTCGTTCTTCTACAAGACCGGGCTCATCTGGCATGATTTCACAAGTTAGATTTGGCCAATACTCGTTTCGAGAAAGCCACTGACCTCACCTCTAGGGTTGAAATTGGGGCTATTACTGAATCGAATAGCAGAAACTCTGGGGTTTGGAGGAGGGCGGTCGGCGTGCTTCTGCAGTAGCGGGTTCGTCCTCCGGCAAACGAATCGTCCTCACCTTGCCCTTCTTCTTTCCTCTTCTTCCTCCTTTTCTTCTCCTCCTCCACCGTAGATTGTTTCTCTGTGTTTTTTTGTTCAATTTTTCCTCTCATTTTTTTTAAAGCAGAATTTTTCCACTCATTTAATGATACTAATTGGGGTTGGGAAGATATTGTAATATATCTGATTATTATATGAGAAGGGTAATTTAGTCATTTTAATATATATGCATTTGTATCATATAATAACGGTTAGAAATAACAAGGGTATAAATGTCTTTTCGCACCATTTTTTTTTACAGCCGTTGCCTCCATCCACAATTTGGGTGCGAAGTGTCTTTATCCAAAACACAGGGTAGCTGGGTGGAATTTTCCCTAAACTCAGGGGTGGTCAGTTTCTTTTACCCTATGGGAAATATGGTGACAACTGAAAGTAAATTTCTCTTGCTGGTGGAATACGCATCTTCTAATTTGATTCAGGTGTTCTGCAATCAATATCAAGGACCTAATAAGAGTCCAATTCGAGACATCTACAAGAACCGAATTTTTCGGACGAAGCGGGAGCGGATGGCCTTTCCAACAATTTTATGGGATTCATATGAGAACAAAGGCATGTCTTTAGTCGTCTCAAAACTGGCACCACGTGGAGGACAGCCCATTAGAGAGTCACCATTTGGAGCAATAACTCTTACTCACGTGTATGCGAACGGTTCCCCCTCTGATAGCCTTACCTTCTATCATAAGGCCAAATTATATTCTTTATTTACATTATTTAGATGAATATCATACGAGGATGATTCTAAACTTTGCTAGGAACTGTGGTGCGCATTTTGATCAAAACGCACGAAGTGTACGAGCCTTGAACCAAGCAACTGATGACGGCTTGTTGATCCTTCTCGACAATTTTTCCCCAAATTTCATTTTCGAGTTATATAAAGTGGGGTACAAGCTCAGAGCTCACAGTGGTGGTAATTTTGTGATGCCGGAACAAAGCTCCTTAAAGAACTTGGTGGATGTTGATGATTACACCTCTTAACTGGGTTGAACTGCTTTTCTACGGGTGAGTTGGGGTATCTTTTCTACGGGACATCGACATCAACTCAGTGGACTACCATGATCCCTGGTTAAGGATGTACAATAATTAGTTGCCGAAGTAAGGATATGTGTCGATGCATTGGTGGAGTAGGTATTTACCACACTTTTATTTTTTAGAACTATCTCCCCCTCCCTCGATCAAATTAATTATTATGTACTTGTATGGACATGAAGAAGCTCCAAATATTTTACTCGTCTCAAGGAAAAATTATATATCTAAAGAATGTGTCATCGTTCATGGTTAAAAATAAAAATGACATTTCTATCACCAATACATCCATACGTTTGCATTGGAGTTCCTGAATAATGTAGTCCAGTCTTCCAAACCAAATACATTACGTGTAAAATAAGATTGATAGGGAGAGGTATGATCGTGATGGCGGGGGAGGGGGAACCCTTGAAGGAGAACGAAGACCAGAAGACGGTGAGCAACGAGATTTTGAAAATAACATATACATTGAGGCAATGGTTCATTGAACATTGAAAATAATACATCCCTCTCTCGCAATATTAGAATTGCTTGAAACCGGACATTAATTGAATTAGTTAATGTAACTAACTCACAATGATAAACGCAAATTTGTTGAACTATGAAGCACTTGAGGTGGTCATTCCTAATCGAGTTTCTAAATTTGTAATTATATCTTCTTAAATATAAAATTGTGTGGCATTGAAATATAAGTCACACACAACTCAGTTTCATATCTATAGGAAAATGGGTGTACATTCCAAGTAAATATTAAATGAGCTAACGTTTTAATTTTTCTCTTTGGTGACATTTGAGTAGAACTTGATACTGCCAGTGGAATACACATATCTTAATTGATTACGGAGTCGTGTAATCAATATTTAGGTTTGTACGGTCTTTCATTATATCCACAACTCAATGGGTCATTGTTTCTGATTTGATGATGAGTTGGTGCGATGAAATCATTGCTGACTTTAAAAAAAACTCCATTTTGCAGATCCACAGTGATATAGGAGTTATACATTCAATAAAATAATTGTTGTGGGCTCTCGTATCTCTGTATAGTGTCAAACGTTATCAACCAAGCTACAAGTTTTTATGTACATTCAATATGAGGAAGGACATGCTCTTTTTGCTGGATTACGCTTCTTCTAATTTTGATTCAAGAGTTGTACAATGAATATCCAAGTTTGTACGGTCCTTGATTTTATTCACAACTTATGGACCATAACTTATGTTTTGAAGCTAAATTAGTGGGGTGAAATCACGGCTGACTTTGAGAAACTTCATTTGCAGATGTGTGGTGATACAAGAGTCGTACATCAAGATATGGTTTTTGTTTTCTATCGTGTTTTTTTTTGTAGTGTCAAACGTCTTTTCTATAACTTTTTGTGTTTTTATTCACGATTTATATTATTTGAACGATGACCGTAAATTCTCATGGTCATCTTTTGGTCTTTATGATTTAGCAACATCTTTTTGTAGCTTATCTTGTGACTGTTGATGCGTTCTTTGATCATATTTATTTCCAGTCCTCCGATCTCAATGCATTTCATATAAAAGAATAAAAAAACATTGAGAAATATGATTGTGGTGGCGGGGAAGGAAAACTGTTGACGAGAAACGAAGACAAAAAATAGTGAGCAACGTTATTTTTGAAACAATCTATATATTGAGGGAATGGTTCGATCATTTCAACCCGGATCTTGCGGACAATGAAAATACTACCATTTTCCATCCCTATATTAGATTTTCATGAAGTTGGGTGATAACCGGATTAATTAATGTTACTAAATCACAGTTATTCACAGTGAAAATGCAAATTCCTTGAATTATGACGCACTTGAGGTGCTCAACCCTAACCGAATTTTTATATTTGTAATTATATCATTTGACAATCACAGAGGTGTGGCATTGAAATATAGATCACACACAAGTCAGTGTCGTATCTGTGAAAAAATAGTTGTACATGCGAAGTAAACATTAAGTACTTCTTCTCTTTAGGACAAACATGTGGTGACATCTGAGGAGGACATGCTCTTTTGGGTGGATTATGCATCTTCTATTTTGATTCAGGAGTTTTACAATCAATATCCAGGTTTGTACGGTCTTAGATTTTATCCATAATTTATGGACACTTATTTATGTTTAGATGCTAAATTGGTGGGGTTGAAATCACTGCAGACTTTGAGAAACTTCAGTTTGCAGATACACGATGATAGAAGAGTCGTACAACCAAGAAAATAGTTTATTGTTTGATGTCGTGATTTTGTGTAGTGTCAACCCCCATCAATCCATTTCTACAACTTTTTATGTTTCCGATCACGAAGAATAACACTGTCATATTATTTTAAGGATGACCGCAGATTCTCACGGTCATCTACTGTTCTTTATGAACTAGCAACACTTGTTGTAACTTATCTTGTGACTGTTGATGCGTTCTTTGATCCTATTTCTTTTAAATCTTGCTTGTTCTAGAGTTTTAGTTTGCAAAGTGTATTGTCGTAGAAAGTGTGAAATTGGATGTACAAAGCATAATATAGTAATGAACTTTGCATTAGAAAGTGAGAAATTGGATGTATACCGATGATTGGTCCAACTTTAAAAAATATCTAATTTGGAGGCGCCTAGGTGTATAAGGCTTGTCATTTTTCTATACAATGTATAAGATGCTCAATGGGGTGGGAGGCTTTTTATAATTTCAGCTTGGTCTTCAAACAAAAAAAAATAGAAGATTTCAGTACTGCTGGCTGCAGAGACGATTCACGCTCCGCAGCATACATTGAGAGTACAATGGCTTGCGTCATTTCTTCAGAAGGAGAGGATGGACACACCTATTTCACAACACAATTCGGTAGACATACCAAATCATCACATTATTCACAATACACACATCAGCTAGGGTTTGGTGAGGAGTGTTTTGAAGAAGCAACTTTGTCAAGAGAGGACATATTTAATATGAGTGGCTTTACCAACACTAGTGAGAAGAAGGCCTTTCCAAATGGCACAAATTGAGTGGACTGTTTATATTGTCCTTGTAATATTTGAATTTTGTATACTGGAGAAGTCCATAATAATTCCTAAGTAGATTCCAATAGTGTTGTAGTTAGTGATTCATGTTTGGAAAGAGAAGATGGATTGGTCTTGGGAGGTGTAGTTGGGACTCAGGAAGAAGGTAGATCTACTAGAGTTAACATGTTGTCCAGATTGTTGACAATAATTATTTAGCAAATTGTTCAAATGTATATATGTATGAGAATGGAGATTGAAATATAGCATACTATCATCAACAAATTGAAGATGTGAGATAGGTGGTGAATGTGAAGTAGGTGCAATTCCAGTAAGATGTGCTGATAGTGGAGATTTTGTGAGAGCACTTCGGCGCAAAGAGTAAAGAGGAAGGCGGAAAGGAGGTCTCCTTCTCGGTCCTCTTTTAGGGAGAAAATAAATGTAGAACCATTAGAGAGAATATATGACACCGTGGTGCCACATTGCACAATAAGTTGATGAAATTTGAGTGAAAAAATGCATTTGATGAATAAGTTGTGAGGGGAAATCCCATCTTACCCTATTAAAAGTTTTTGAAATATCCAATTTTACAATTACAAACCGAGAGGGGTGACTATGAGAGTATGAGTTGACAAAATGGTTTAAAGCTTGAGCAATCAAGATATTGTCTTAAATAACTGTGCGGGAAAAAGACATTTTTGATTTGTGGAAACTAAACGTAACAAGACAGTTATCAATCTATTTGTCGGGATTATGAAAATAATCGTATAAATGACATTGTAAAGGCTAATTGAGCGATAGTCAAGCATCTGATGATTCTTCGAATTTTGTTCCTTCGAAGTTTGTTCCTTCTATGACTTTGGCTAGTTTTTCTAGCTGTATCTTGGTTTCATTCTTCAAATCAATATCAACTGTGTTGCATAAACAGTTTATTTTGGCATTCATTTCGTCAATTTTTGCTTCTAGATAATTTTGATTTATCTGCTAATTTTTTTATCAATTTTTTTAAACCATTTATTTAAATAGTCTGTAATATTATTCAAACTAGCGCAAATCGTGTTTAAATTTGTGTTTCTTCTAAGGACATGGAATAAATGATCATATTGGTCATTTTTTACTTCCTTGGTATCTCCATAACAAGTATCTTCTTCTTTTCCTGCCATCTTAGAGGTTCTTCTAATACTTTTTGATACGTGTCTGGTGCCTAAGACCTTCCTTAGTTGACTTGTAAATACAAAAACAGTCAATATAAACGGATATGGGCTTTGACACAAATCAAAACACTAGATAATAACTTATAATGTAGGAAAAGTAAGACAAAGCATATTATACTTACAAGTAATTGCGAATTTGTTCTTCAGGCTCTAATACCAGCGAGTATAAACACAATTTTTTTATTTTTTCACACACACAAAGCTTTACAAGAGAGAATTACAATACTAGAGGAGTAGGAAGAGAGATGTCCTAAACTGAAAGGGAAGGTTCCCTTATATAGGGGGAACTACACACAACTACAGGACCTTACAATAACACACACACTATTTAACTACAGTAGCACACCATAATGCTGAGAAATATGTCAATAAACTTTATACATATCTTTCTTTATGTCATCTCCAACTTTATTTATTATAATCCGTCAAGATTTAGCTTGTCATTCCAAAAAAAACTGATTAAATGGCTTTGTCCACCTGCACGGAACTGTAACTGAACACTGATGGAAGCTGCGGAGGCAGAAGTGGCATTGCTGGAATTGGTGGGATCATGCGTGATGAGCAATGGTCATTGGAACTGAGCTTCACAGGAACCTCAAACAAAGAGGATGCAATGAAGGTGGAGATGGATGCTATCCTTAAAAGGGCTGAGCATTACGAAAAGCAAAAACTGGACAAAGTGTTATTGTGAAAACTGATGCTCAAAGAATTGTCAAAGCAATCCAGGATAACCAGATTGAGACTCACCACCATAGAAACACCATTGATGACATTATTATTTTGCTCAAAGACCTTGATGGTGATATTAAAATGTCTGGACTCAAATCATTCCCTACAGCTAGCTCATGTTGCAGTTCACTCCGACTAGGTCTGTGGCCTTACCGGGACGTGACAGTTTGGCCCCGTTCTCGAACTTCTGGTATATTGAGGCCTGCCCTGAGGGCCAGGACCAAGTTGTGCACCCCGTCAATAGGTTTCGAGTTGTGGCTCAAACCAACCTCCTTCAAACTATAATCTGGAATCTCATATTTGCAGTTTGCCAGACCTGCAACAAATTAGCACCGATGTAAGTAACAAACAAACAACTGAAATATAGTAAAGTGATTACAGCATTACAAAAGCATCGATGTTTTGTTTCTCACCATCAAGAATATTCTGATCCATCATCTGAACAGTTGTTTTTCCCTGTTGAACATCCGTAACTGCAAGAGCTAGATGTTGAAGCTTCACTATCTCATCGCCTGCATGGCAATTTTGATACAAACACAACAAAGATAATAATAAGGGTCGCAGCATAACGTGTAAATAATTGCAGATTCTCGACCTCTGTGTACTAACCCTTTTTATTGGACTAACTCATTATCTTTGTGTTTGGGATCATAGTTAATTAACACCATTCTGCATGTTCAATTTCAGTTTGTAGCAACATACTAACATAGAAGGAGAATTTTCGGTGCAACATTCGTTGTTCCCCAAAACCCTAACTTTTGGTGCAACTATCATTATTAAATGTCCTTACAATACAACTAACAAAACAATTAATCTTGCAAATCAAATCTTTTTCAGTTTTGCCATCACAATTAGACACAGAAATATGCTGCTAAAAATAAGGAACAAATCACCAATGCTACATATCCACTACTCTCCAGTCCCAAATAGTCCTCTTTAATCACACAGATCTCACCTGTCAAATAAGAAGTTACCCAGAGAAAGCTGCTCATTTGTCAATTGTGACATTTAATCATCAACTTTAATTTTCTTATAAGGTAACCACTCAATGCTCATTTATTTCTCTCACACTATTTCTCTCACAAGCTTCAATTCTTTGATTTCCAATTTACGACTTATGTTTGTTCTTGTTAAGATTGTTTGAAATTTTAAGAGCTTTCTCCCTGATTCTTTTATCGCGTTCTTTTAATATATAATGCTACGTATTCTCAAATCATTCAAATGCAATAAATTCAGAATACTTTTCGGCTCAATGTGCAAGTCCTGACTTATTGTTCATTTGATAGTTCTTTTGTTGGAATTTATTACAGTCTAGGAATTATTTGATACACTGTTAATCCTACATTAATTAAACCGGGCAGGATAAACCTAGTTCTTCCTGCTAAAAAGCTGCTTTGATGCAGGACGAATACCCTAAACCTGACAAGGTTGTGGGCTATCGGTACTCATATTTTGGTCGGCCTCGCAAGGTGCTGCACAAAGAGCAGAACAGGTGGGCCATGCCTGCAGTTCGGTGCAGCTTTTACCTGCATCTTTTCGTCATTTATTATTTTGTTTACCTAGCCATGAACTACGAGACTCTTATGTGATCTTACTTAGCCTTCAAGTAAGGAAGTTATGAGGTTATATTGGTCTTTTAGACCTTGGGTAGCAACCAAGAGTTCACTAACGAACCCTCTATGTTAGATTATTTTGTATTAAAACCTTTTAAGGACTAGAAACTAAAGTTCTCTTTGGTTGTAACTTTAGAAACTAAGTGTTTCTGTATTTCCCACTTCAATAATCTAGTTATAGGATTAACTCCGCAGTTGAAGGCGTATCTTTACACCTGTTTCAGCATTAGATTGCAGGTTCACTACTGTGCTGCACTATGCTTACAAGATGTGATGAAGGGGCGAACTCTGGGCTAATTTCAAAATTTTGGAAATTAGCCCCAGATTCCCCAGACCTTTCTTACCTTATCTCTCTCAAATATTATAAAACAAATCTCAACTAGTAGTGCAAATGTATAAACCCTTCACAATATAGCATACTTTAACTACGTTAACACAAAATTAAAGTTTATGAATGTACATCACTTGTTATTCGTGAATTATATGCGTTCAACGAAATACTATGCATTATATCCATGTACTTAGTTTTTATTATGAATATGTTCAAACTAAAAGTTATTTAAGTAAAATGAACTACTGTACAAGAGAATGGAAAACAACAACAAGAGCTTTCTATCTAAAAAGTAAAGAAGTATTACATGAAGAACTTATTTCACCAAGACAATAGATTATAACTTCATATCCAGCAATCATCACTGCCAACTCCTTCAAGAAAAACATAGCATACTAAAATCATGGTGAATCACTGATTTAGCACATTCACCCGATATCAAAACATGGAAATCCTATCATGATTTATCGAGGTTATTCTGCCTACCAATTTCTATGATATTACTTTTACTATATAATTTTTAGAGTGGAGTTGTTAATTTTACCAGCAAACATGTCTATGAAATTTGAAACAAAAAAGTTAAAACTCAATTTAGATTTTAATTTACACATAGGTAAACCAATCAATTCAAATATTATTATTTTTACTACAAATTTATTAGTTTCTTGAGACTAGAAAGATGGTATTTGTCCGATAAAATTAAGGGGAAACGGATGGGAACACAACCCGGAACAGATTATTCAAACTGGTGAAAGTCGGACAGATTGTTACCACGAGATTCAGCATATTCTCCAGCAAGCTTGTATATATAGTATGGGGGTGTTTCACAAAGCTTTTCAGCAGATGAGCTAATAAATCCGCGTTGAACAAGAGAATGTTGACCAACTCTTGAAAAGGTCAGGCCAAATAGAATGTGGTATACACCAATGAAACGATGACCATGTATTCTCCGCTCATAGTTTGCAAGGTCAACCACTTCCAATACCTCATCGTCGAATTTCCCAAAGGGGCCGTGGCAGAGAGGATATCTTGCCCTTACTTGAGAAGAGTGTAACTGTGCAGCCAAGAAGAAAAGCAAGAAAATATTGTAAAAAGTAATCTATGGCAAGAGTCGTACATAAACGCATGAATAATAAAAATCAGCTGTGCCTCCAATGCAATTCTAACTAAGCTTGACACATATTTATTTATTTTTTGATACTTCAGTAAACAATAAACATCCAATGGGCAACTGTGTGCTTGATCAGGCACTGATTCTCCTGTCATTTGACTGCAGTCAGACTCGTAGCAAACAATAACTTCCGCAATCCTAGATATGTTCTAGACTAGCCTATCACCATGCGTAGTTCTGGAAGAACGGGCAAGCACCAAAGTTGAAGTGTCTAAATATTGGAGTTGCTTTATAGTTAGAGTCAACAATTTATTATTGTGTCAAATAAACAGTCGTAAATATCTACAGAAAACACGCCTGAGAAATTATGAAGTTTCTGTAGATTGTACAAGATAATGAGGCATATGAAGGGGTAAAATTTTGACATGCACCATTTTTTTAACAAAAGGCCCAAGTCTTAGGTATATGACAAGATCTGAGTTTGATAATAAGCAGAAATTATATTAGTAGACTTCAACAGAGCACTCGACTTATTAGTAATGAAATACAGAAATAGTATACTTTTCCCATGACTACGCCAATTTTCTGTTACGAGAGTTTTACACAAACATCAAATGTATTGATGTGCCTGAATCTACACTCCCTAGTCCCTACAGCAAGTACACCGATAGAAGAGAAAAGCATCAATATAGAAGGGGACCTCGTTTTTATGGCAAAATAAATTTTCGGCAAAGTCAAATTTGGCCTGCTAAAACAGAGCATGTTAAGTAACCGCTGTTCATTCTTCATGGCAAAGCTAAGTAGATGAACACCATTGGGAGAAAAGAACAACCCGTCAAAGATTACATGGCTAGTTGGCTACAAATTACACACAGAAGGAGAGAATGGACATACCATGCTCATCTTCATTCCGGCCAATCGACCTATCACTCTCCGCACATCACGAACCAACTCTGTCATAAGTGTGGGCACGACACCTTTTTTATTCAAAGCTTCAACGAACTCCTCACGAGAGACAAAGCCTTGACAAACCTCTACAAACAGGTAATCAAGAATATGGTAACCTTTCCGACGCTCCAACTCCAGTATCAGCTGCATTTTACACTTCCCCTGTATAACAAATTATCAGAAGAAGCTCAAGATATTACAGATGTACTTTATTTTTTGATGATTTCCTAGCTCAACCTCGTTCTGGAGGCAAATGATAAACAAATGTGATGCCTATCAGAAAGAAAATGCAGATTTACATCTTTTAATACAATCAACCATATCGTGACTAACTGTTTTTGAGCATCGAATACCTATGAGCTTCGACCTTAAACCTCTCTGGTCACCAAAACCGGTTGACGGGAGTTCAGTACTTACCGACGCATCCTCTCCATAGTGACTATTATGTTAGTAATTTATGAAAATTGAATAACTGGTTAAACTACATGTTGAAGTAGACTCTATAATAATGCATATGTATACATAAACCTATGAAGCAAGGCTGTTTCTCCTGCTTGGATACTCCACATCTTCTATAATGCTTGCCCTCCTACTCACCAAGTGTCATCTCCCCCTTTTCCTTAATGTGTCTAATCCTCAACAGACTACTGATGAAGGTGAAAATGGATGAAAGTGGTTATAACACAATGCAAGACCCTGGCTGAGAAGTTCCTAGGGCTAGGACCAAGAGAATAGGCCAACTTATTAATAGAGAAAACTTGGTCGATAAAGAAATTGAAATAGATCTGTCCTCTGGGCAGCATATCAGCCTCATCTACATAATGTATAACAGGATATGTATGGTCCCCAATCCTCCAGTCATGAAAGGAGTTACTTTTAACCAGGTCGATTGATTGACCTAACCAATTTGACCTGCCCGACATAGCTAGCTGGTTTACTATCTAATTTGAAGACAGTGTCTTACAGAAGGTCATAGCGTCTAAAGAGGCAAACAAAACACACCAAATCTGAATTTAAGGTATCCATAATCCCAAACAGATGTGACTAAAGGAACAGTCTTTACTATGCCTCCCAAACAATAAGGAAGTTTTCCATAATTTACCTTTCAACACCTGTAGTTAGGGTCAAGTAGGGTTTGAACAACCCATTTTGTGAATGGACAAATAAGATAGCCATCACAGCTCGAAATATTTAAATAAAATGCAAGCAAGAGTGAAATCCAGATAAAGAAGCATAAGATTCGTGGATGTCAGATGGAAATGGCAAGTGTAATCAAGAAAAATCCAACATGTTACATGTGAATAGCATCAAAAGGATTTCAAAGGAATGTTGGCATGCTGCTGATTAATAATGATTCACTCTGACAGTGTAGTGTTAGTCCAGCTAGAGCTAACTGCAAAACGTCAAATGGACATTGAAACGAAATAATCTTTAATATATGCCAAATGTTAACTATGTCAGTACCTTCAATGGTACATATCTCTCCATTTGCTTGAGAGCCACTTCAGACTCACCAAAAGACTGCGGCAATAAGTGTCAGAATTTAGCAAACTGATAGAAAGGGTCAAAGCATATAAGAATGAGTTTAAAAATAAGGAAATATTACCATGAACCGTGGTAACAGACCATACTGAACCTGCGAACGTCAAATATTGGCACAAGTTAAAATATTGAAAACATAACTTATCATATCAATATAATTCTGTAGATACAAATGACGGGATCCAAAACGAAGAACTTTGGCTTCCATTACAATCAGAAAGAAAAATAAAATGTGACGGAAATAGAGTCATAACTATTTACTCCCTCCATCCCACAATATGTGTCCCTTTCCAAAACTCAAACTTTCAAAGGGGCATGCAGCAATTGCATACATGGTTGAATTTTGTAATGGCATTGACACAATTGTCCCTTATTTCTCAGTTTCCAACACAATAATTTCCTTTTAGTAGATATTCTTGTCAATATATCAACTTTTAAACTTGAAAATAGAAAGTGGACAGTTATTTTGGGACATCCCAAAATAGAACAGTGGACACTTAATATAGGACGGAGGGAGTAAACACATATGTAGTAAATACTCAGTACGAGGTTATTGGTGTAGGTCATCCATCATCTTATCCCTCAACCCCATATAACTCTCATCGTCATTTCCATAATATCTTAATAGTCAATAGACAACCGAGTGATCAAGTGCGCTGGGCACTCCAGCTTAGCTTCAGAGCTTGTGACTTAACTCCAGCGAATTTTCAGACAAGTAGGTTTTACTGTAATTGCTAACTTGTAGCTAGCTTACAAAGTTACATTATGTTGCTCTAAATTCATGGCAATGCTGAGCCGCACTTATTTTGTGCCTCGATCCTATCAACAGATGATCAATTTCAGAGAATTGATCAAGAACACAGATAGGTTCATAGGGTTCTTGAGAAGGAGATGATTTTGGGACATCCCAAAATAGAACAGTGGACACTTAATATAGGACGGAGGGAGTAAACACATATGTAGTAAATACTCAGTACGAGGTTATTGGTGTAGGTCATCCATCATCTTATCCCTCAACCCCATATAACTCTCATCGTCATTTCCATAATATCTTAATAGTCAATAGACAACCGAGTGATCAAGTGCGCTGGGCACTCCAGCTTAGCTTCAGAGCTTGTGACTTAACTCCAGCGAATTTTCAGACAAGTAGGTTTTACTGTAATTGCTAACTTGTAGCTAGCTTACAAAGTTACATTATGTTGCTCTAAATTCATGGCAATGCTGAGCCGCACTTATTTTGTGCCTCTCTCCTATCAACAGATGATCAATTTCAGAGAATTGATCAAGAACACAGATAGGTTCATAGGGTTCTTGAGAAGGAGATGAACAGGAAAGGGGGAAGAAGAGAGAGAGAGAGAGAGAGAGAGAGAGAGGTTTAGGAGGAAATCATTCTCATAAATGAAAAACTGAATTCTGTTACATATTAATACTCAGCTAAACTTTCCACTATTTACAATAACTACCCAAACTTCTCTCTAATGTCACTTTACATGCCCCGCAAGCTGAACTGTAACACAGTTGAAGCTTGGGAAGTAAATGTTGAAAAGGAGAAACCAACAATGCTTTGGTGAACAAATCTGCAACCTGCTCATGAGTTGAAACATGACCAATGTGCAACTTCCCAGCTGTAACCTGCTCCCTTACAAAGTGATAATCAATTTCAATGTGCTTGGTTCTAGCATGAAAAATTGGATTATTCCAAGGCACTCAGATTATCACAAAACAGCACAAGTTTCTTGACTAAGTGAATACCCAAGTCTCTTAGCACATAGGTTAGCCACATCATTTCTGCTGCAGTTTCTTACATAGCCAGGTACTCAGATTCAGGAAGACCTAGAAACTGTACTTTGTTTCTTTGAACTCCAAGAAATCAAATTGGTACCCAAATAGATGCAATACCCTGTAGTAGATTTTCTGTCTAGAGCATTACCTGCCCAATCTGCATCTGAAAAACCTTGCAAATCAAAGGTGGATGAAGTAAACTGCAACCCAAGTGACAGTGAACCCTTACTATATCTCAGAATCCTCTTGAGAGCAATGAAATTTTCTTGAGAGGGTTGATGCATCTTTTGACAAATAGAATTAACAGCAAGTTGCACATCAGGCCTTGTAATGGTTAAGTACTGTAGACCACCAACAGACCTCTAAAGAATGTGGGATCATGATAGGGAGGAGAATTAAGAGAGGCCGGAGAACTTCTTTTTGGCACAACTGGAGTGTCTGCAGGCTTACAGTCATTGAGACCAGCTCTGTGTAACAATTCCTTGGCATATTTTTCTTGAGACAACACACACCCAGTGGCTGAAGTATGAACTTGAATGCCCAAAAAATAGGAGAGATTACCCAGATCTTTCATGACAAACACAGGCTTCATTGAAGTAATAAGAAGGAGTTGGCTTGAGATGAAGAAGAACCAGTCACAAGTATATCATCCACATAGATTAAAACAACTAAAACACCAGAAGATGATCAGACATGCTGGAGTGAAACCCATAACTTGTCAGAAATGATGAAAGTTTAGTATACCAGGCTCTAGGGGCCTGTTTAAGACCATATAAGGACTTCTTCAATTTGCACACATAAGAAGGATAGTTAACACTCACATACCCTTGTGGCTGAGTCATATACACCTCTTCTGTGAGAGAGCCATGTAAGAAAGCATTGGAGACATCTAGCTGCTTAATATTCCAATTCTGAGAGAGAGCCAGAGATAACACAATTCTAGTAGTTTGATGTTTGGCCACAGGGCTGAAGGTATCTGTGTAGTCCAACCCATATTGTTGCAAGAATCCCTTAGCCACAAGCCTAGCCTTGTACCAAGAAAATGTGCCATCAGCATTTGTTTTGACTTTGAAAACCCATTTACAGCCAATAGACTTCCTGTTTGGGGGTAGGGGAACCAAATCCCAAGTTTCGTGGGACATAAGAGCTGTGTTCTCTTCAAGCATTGCTTGCTACCAATGAGGGTGAGGAGCTGCTTCTTTGTAGGACTGGGGTTCTATAGGAGCCACAGTGGTATGATGAGCAGCATACCTTGGATTTGGTTTATTTACACCTGCTTTGGATCTAGTCATCATGGAATGAGTAGGACCAGAAATGGGTGAATAGGCTAGAACAGTGATGGAGGAAGAAGATGAAGGAGACTGAACTGGTAAGGGAGTAGGAGCTGAAGCTGAAGGTGTAGCAACAGGAATGAATGGTGGTGTGGAAGGAACATGGTGGAGAGAATCTGAACACGTGTTGAGATAAAAATACGGGTGTTAAGAAAGCCCGGTCACTAGTGTAATTAGGTGGTTTCAAAGAAGAGACAGAAGAAGATGTAGGGGGAGAACTGGAAAAGGGAAAACTATGTTCATTGAACACAACATGCCTTGAGATATAGACTTGATTTGTCTTGAGATCAAGACATCTATATCCCTTTGTATGAGGACAATATCCAAGAAAGATGCAAGGAGTTGATCTAGGTTGACGCTTAGATGAGGAATAAGGCCTCAACCAAGGATAGCAAAGACACTCCAGACTTTTAGGACAATAATCAGGGTGCTTGTGATAAAGAGTGAAATAAGGAGACTGATTCTGGAGGGATGGTTTAGGAACAATATTGATCAAAAATTGGATGCGATAAATGCTTCAAGACAGTACTGTTCAGGAGCAGAGGCATGTTGTAATAATGTCAAAGTTGTTTCAATTAGACGCCTGTGCTTCCTCTCTACGCTCCCATTTTGTTCAGGAGTGTAGGGACAGGAAGTTTGATGGATGGTACCTTGGGATTGTAAATACAGGCCAAAAGAAGTGTTGACAAATTCAGAACCATTATCAGTTCTGAATGTATGAACAACAGCTTTGAATTGGTTTAGGATAAGAGCAGTGAAGTAAAGATAAGCATTATAAGCATAACTTTTAGCTTTAAGTGGATAAAACCAACAAAACTTAGTAAAATCATCAATGAAGATCACATAGTATTGATAGTTTTTGAAAGATGAACAAGGGGCTGGAACCCCGATACATCAGAGTGAAAAAGTTCAAAGGGTGTGACAGCATGACTAGTAGAATTAGAGAATGGCAACTTATGACTTTTAGCCACAGCACTAGAGTTACACAAACTAGAAGAAGAAGATGCAGTACAAGGAATAAGAGAAGACAATGACTGAAGATTGGATGTAGTTGGATGGCCCATTCTGCAATGCCAAAGAGATGAGCCAGAAGTAGTGGTAGCATGAGCTTGAAGAGTAGAAGAAACAGGATGCGATGATGAAGAAATAACAGCAGGTAAACGATACAGTCCATGTTTACAAGGGCCCTTGTAGATGGTAGCCTTGGTGAAATTGTCATGTACCAAGAAACCTGAAGAGTTAAACACTAAGGTGCAGTTGTTGTCTAATTGTGAACTGATAAACAGAAAACAGATTTGCAGATAAGTGTGGTGAGTATAGCACATTAGAAACATGAAACACACCTGAAGAGTGGGGAATGGAGGTATGGCCAACATGAGTAATAAACACCTGAGTACCATCACCAACTAAAACAGAATCAAAACCTGAATAAGGCTGAGAATGATGTAGGTGATTTATAGAGCCAGAGACATGAGTGTTTGCACCAGAATCCAAAAGCCAGGGCTGATGTGGATGTCCACCAAGAACAGCAGTGTGAGCTTGCTTTGAAGGTCTAAGAGGAGCAAAACCTGTGAGATTAGTTCTATGCCAACAATCTCTGGCTGTATGTCTACTCTTACCACAAATTTGACAAGTCACTGTAGGAGAGGTGAAGTCCTGATTGTTGGGAAGAGTTGGTCCAGGTGGTGTAGGTAAGAGTGGCTTACTGTAACCAGAAGATGAACCAGTGGTAGGAGAGTGTTGATAATACTTGTTCTTGTATGGAGGTTTTGGTTGAGAAGGATACTTTGTGTGCCTGATAAGCTGTCAAGACCTCAAATGAAGATGCAGATACGGTAGATGCAGCACCAGTATTCAGATGAAGATGAGATTTGAACATGTAATGCCTCAGAGATTAGAAAATTAAACAACTCAGAAACGGTAAGATGAGTGCCTCTAACACGAATAGTACTCTTGAAGATATCAGACTCCTTTGGTGATCCTCTTAAAATGAGAAGAATTAGGTCTTCTTCACTTACAGGTTCATTAACCTGTGCAAGTTGATCAGAAATCTTCTTGACCGAATCTAGATATTGAACAATGTTCTGAGTTCCTTGACTCACACTATACAATTGAAGTTTCAGTTGATGAATGTGTGAGCGTGAGAGAGAGGTGAAATGATTCTCAAGAGCAGACCAAATCTCAAATGAGTGTTGAAGATGAAGAATCAATGGCAGAACAGAAGCAAAAATGGAGGCAATCAACGCACTCTTGAGATGCTGATCTATAGCAAACCAGTCGGAAAAAGCAGGATCAGACTGAAGCTCTGACGAAGAAATAGGCGTACAGAACTGTTCTGGAACCGGAGTTGAGCCGTCGAGATACCGGAGAAGATCATTTGCTCTGAGAATAGGCAACAGCTGGCCCTTCCATAGCAGATAATTGGACGCATCGAGACGAACCTGAACTAGCGAACTGAGATTCGCAATGAAGAACCGAAGACCAATCGGTAGCGAAGAATCGGTGGTCGCCATGAAATTCATGTCAGAGAATCAAACCGCACATGAAAAAGCTTCAAAAGAGCTCTGATACCATATCAACAGATGATAAATTTCAGAGAATTGATCAAGAACACAGTTAGGGTTCTTGAGAAGAAGATGAACAGGAAAGGGGGAAGAAGAAGAGAGAGAGAGAGAGAAGTTTAGGAGGAAATCATGCTCATTAATGAAAAACTGAATTCTGTTACAATTAATACTCAGCTAAACTTTATACTATTTACAATAACTACCCAGAATTCTCTCTAATGTCACTTAACATCTCCCTCTTCCCTAGTATTATGATCAACCTATTTCGGTTTCCCACATATTTGCGAGAATTTAGAGGAAACTCTACTCCTCATTCCTCCAAAATTGCCATAAAGGCCGTGATTCATATAGGCAACATAGCGCGACATTAGCTTCTTTAAATCAAACAATGAAGATAAAACAAAATGGACTTGTATCAACAAATGGCATAGAAAACAGATACAACATAAAAGAACGCAAGGGGAAAGAAACATACAACTTTGTCATCGTAAAGTTTGAAGCAGTGCTGCACAAGGCAACAGTTTTTGTGAGAGATGTAAATTACCGTAAATATCAGTGGAAAGACGAATGTTCACTAAGAGTCTTACGTTTACCAAAAATAAAACATCTATCTCATTTAGCCCCTTAAAATCGAAATTAATCTCCTCGGCAATATATTTCATTGCTTCTTTTTCATCCTGCAGACCACATCAGAGAAGGAACAAGTTAGCAAAAACTTACCACTCACCAAATAATCATTTTGTGGAGAGTTGCGATATCATTTCAAAAGTTCAGAACTTCACTACACTCATTACCTTCAATTTCTGTTTTTGTTGCTCCCCAAATGTATCAGCGTACAAATTGAAGTAAAAGCCATTTAAGAACTTATAACAGTTTCTCAACAACAAGGGCACCATGCAATTCAAATTAACCCCGGAGCATTAGAGTGTCATTTTGGTAAATAAACTTTCGTTTCACACCCTTCTTAACTCCAGCAAATGTTCCTAAATCAGAAGCTGATTCTGAATTTTATTTTTGTATACCATGATGATGATCTTTATTTAAACCCTTCTCTACACGGAATATGAGTTCAAATCAGTGTAAAAGAATCTCTATTACAAGTTCTAGTACTGCGAAATTGCCTATAAAGAATGCAAGAACGACGTGATCACCTTATCAAGGGTCATCATTTTGCGAGCGAGCTTCATAAAGTTAGCTTTACGATCATCGCTTATAAGGTCCTTTGTAAAGTCCTCCTGCAAAAGATAAGGTTAGGGATCAACAAACTAATCCTCATCTTAGTCAATCTATGTTAAACCAAATTCAATAAATCAAACATGACACCACCCACAAACAATTCTACTGCAAACATAAATAATAAAGAACGGGTGCAACTCGTGCACACAAAACAGCTGGAACAAGCCGATTTTAAGATAGGGTTTCTTTTATATAGGCGCAGAGACGATGTCCACGAGCACACTACATTGCAAGCCTCTACACGGTAAGTCAGGGTCCAACCAATTTTCATACTATTGAACGAGACAACTGATGGCTATGTGGCCACCGATTACCACAATATGAAATATATTCAACTGCCTAGTAGCTTTTAGATTTTCTAATATAGAAGACACGTGCCATACAGAAGAATAATGGGTTTTCACTTATAAAATTAAAATAAGTTATAATAGCTAATCCGTGCCCCTATATCTTCTTGTAAACTTCAAATAAGATGATTTGTCTAGGGCATGCTTGCTAGAGTACAAGAAAGGGGTAAAAATATCATGAATCCACTCGGGGGCTAGTAGATGGTCTCTGGTGTAGGGATATTTTAGTCCCCCTCCTTTGTATCAAAGCTTCTGAGGCAAAAAAAAAAAAAAAAAAAAAAAAAAAAAAAAAAAAACACCAGAACAATTAGGTGAGTCACCATTATGCAATGGTTTTAAGAAGCCCAAAGATGCCTCACAACGAAATCAAAGCTATACTCTCAAACTATTTTATCTCACCTCTTCCTCCTGTCATTCTCATCGCCACCACCACCATGACCTCCACAACTTAATCAAGCCAAGTGTCACATGTATGTGCTTCTTGCAGCAATGTTTAAGAAATGGCTAAGCTTTGAGCTCCGATTCCTACGGTCTAATATCGGTGGTGATGAAGAAGAGGGTTTAAAAAGAGGGCATAATTGACATTTTATTATGGTACATGATATCAAACAAACAAATTTTACAATCCAACCCATTGAGTTCATGCAGCACACTATCCATACTCCTTACAAGAACGACAGGTCGACAACAATTAAAATTATTATTTTTTATTTCATTTTTTTCAACCTTTTCAATTTTTTAATATAAATGAATATCTCACGAATAACATACACACGCACACGTAATTTAGCCGCATCCTTCCAGCAACCCTAATTTTTGGAAAATTCTCGCACCCACAACCCGAACGCGTACCCGCAAACGCATCGATGCCTTTAAGCCTAAAATATACCACCCAGGCACAATAGTAAAAAAAACTTACCGCATCAAAAATACTTAGAATAAAGTTTGCAATGCCGCTGAATACCCTCTCTTTTAGCTTACTGCACATCTCATTGGAGATAGAGTTCTCGAGATACCTCCACCTTATGTTATCTTTCACTGAATTAGCTATACCTCCAACAATTTTTGCAACATGTTCAGTTCTACTTCTATCTACTTTAACTGCCTCCGACAAATGACCAGATTGCAAGGCCTGGAAAAAAAAAAAAAAAAACATAAGAAGGTACAGATAAACCAAAAGCCACCCAGCAAAATGAAAAACACGAAGCTAGATAGAATGTCATTACGGCCAAAGGCCTTGAAGCACTACTTTTAAAGCAGATACCTAAAACATTAATAACAACAATAACCGGGCGGAATGATATAATCATTTGTAGACACAGCTATGTTTGGTTACAGAACCCACAGACAGAGATCAAAATAGAACCAACACTTAACAAGTAAAAGCAAATGTCATTGCTATTCATACAATTGCCAAGTGTGCAAATAGTAATAAAACAAGTGAAGGCCCCTGTAGATAAAGCGTACCATAAATAATACTTCAGGCGGAAAAATGTGCCCTCCTTATACTCCAACAGCACCAAAACTGAAACCCACGAAATCCCTCTACGGAAAACTTGAACTTGATATTTGTATGAAGGAGCGACAGCAGAATTAACAATTAACACAATCAGTTGTTGATTGCAAGCAATGTTGCAATCAACTTTTCGGGTATTTTTTGGTCAAAAAATTGTCAGGGGTATTATCGTCCATGAAAAGTAACAGTTTCGGTTCTGAAAAAAGCTGGGAAGAAGAACGATTTGAATATGCTCCCTCCCACCCTGCCTCTTACTCAGACTGCTCTCCCTCTCATATCTTACCTCTCGATTTCTATCACTCTGCCTCTCTCTCAATCTGCTCTCTCTCTATCTCTTCCAGATTCACGAATGAGTTTCTGATGCTCATCGAAATGGATATAAAGGTCAGAATAAATAAATAAAATCACAAATCAGAGGAGAGGAGAAGAAGAAGGAAGTAAAACCAAGAAAAGAGAATGAAGGGCAACAAACATGCAATAGGGATGCGAAAATGGATATGGGAGGAAAGGAGGAAGAAATCGCAATAGATAAACAACAGAAGAAAGAGATGAGGAAGAACCATAATACGTGAAACCCATTTCCACAATTTCCAATTGGAATCATATAGACTCTAGAAACCAAAACACAGAGAAAATTTTCCAAAGAGCAAGGAAGAGAACATGCAAACTCCAAACAACAGTGTACCGATCCTAACAGAAAAAATGGCGTTCTACTAATGGGCACATGAGTGGATCTGATGGTTGTGGTCCAAGTGGGAAGGGACGAGATGTTAAGACAATAAAAAGGCAGAAATGGGGCGGAAGAGTACAAAGTGTGAACTTGTAAAGACAATCTGCCACAGAGAGCAAAATGTGGCATAGCTAGAGTCCAATAGATCGATGAAGTAGTTGAGGTAATCAACCCAGTTTTATTAGTGGTTAAGTCAAATTATAATGTTGTTTCATGATTTACTAGGGGCAGGACACGACAGTTTCAAGAGAATATAAAGGACTCGCAGAGAACTCACTAGTCGAATGTGGTCGTCTTAATGGAATGTCAAGTTAAACTTCAGTAATTTGGTAATTCATGTAACAATGTTAGCCTCACAGCTTCGGTACATGCCGGTCGTGAAGGGAAAAGGCAGGTAAACAAATGCTTAAGAACCCATATGAAGTCTGATATATCCCTTTGGGAAGTCGCTCTGGAGGCATTGTATGCATACATCACGAGATATATTCGAGAGCCCAAATAAGATGGTTAGAGGGAAGCGTTGGAAAACTTGGAAGAAATTTCTGAAAGTCCAGGAAAAAGAAGATGCTATATTAATCAAAGAACATCAAACAAATTTTTAATCAAAGAACATCAAACAAATTTTCCAACTTTCTATAGGATAAGCGGATGCAATTTGGTGATCTAAGATGCAATGGAAAGAAATCAACAGAGAGAACCCCAAAATACCATGGGCATTAAAAAAATTGACCACACCGTTTTCTCTGACAAAGCCTGCACTCTTTGTCACATTTATGATAAGCTTCGGCACCACTGTTTTCTCTGACAAAGCCTGCACTCTTTGTTACATTGATTGATGAAATTTACTGTTATTTCATCAATCATTGTTGAAAATTGATGAAATAACAGTAAATTTTAGAATGAACGTCATCTTTGCTAGAGCTAACATATCACATCAATGCCAGAGTTCCATTAACAAGTATTCTATAAACTAAGTGACCGTTGAAGACAATCCTTTATTCTAAAGTTCATCAGAGTCCAGCGAAATGCCCCATCTGCATGCATTAATAAGACAGCTGACGCCGAAGAAGGCTGTCCTCGAGTAATTAAGCAGTAAAAGACAACCCCATATTGAACACAGAAATCCAGGTAGTTGTGGACAAATGAAATAGTTTAGAGCTCTGTCAAAACTAATAGAAAATAACTGATATACCAGGGATTTTTACTATCTCAGCCTTGTGTTCCAGAGAGGGACTAACATCAGGCACCAAATCCATCCTTTCAGGAAGGAGTCTAGCACTAACAATCCTCATATACTTGAAAATAACGATATTGAAGAAGTGGAATATAGAAATGGTGTTCCACGAATAGTTTCGGATCTTCTCTAACCAACAATGAACATTACCTCAGCAGTGCTCTGTCCTACAGACTTCACCTTCTTCTTTTGCCCAATCTCTCTATCACGGAGACTATAATAATCAGTTGGAGGATTCTTTTGTTTAGCATCTTCTTTGTATAGAATGAGAGCAGCATCACTGGGAATAGGAAAATGATGAATATATATCGATATATATATATACATATATAAATATATATAACAAATAAAAATAATTAAAAATGGGAGACCAGAGTCCAGACAACCCACCAAGAAATGGGACAAGGGAAATGACGTATAAAAATTCAAATACATTTTGTCATCTATTAGTACAAAACACAGATATATATGTTGAGAAGTTCCACGTCGGACATTCAAGAAGAACAAAAATAATTAATAAGTGTCCTGGGCTACTCCCCTCATTGCCAATTGGTTTTGAGTTGGAACCCCATGGATTCCTACAATATAAAGATAACAATAATAATGTTTGTATCCTCATTCTTTTAGAAAATGATATATCCCGTGGCCACCGTATTGTATCCAACACCCGCATCCGCATTCGTTCTTCTTAGCATTCGGTCAATAGTGCCTCTCTAAATATTATAGAAAGACGCACACTTGGCAATTTTTAGAACGTAATCTCATGATTTTCAACCGTGCCCTTGGAGAATTGATTTATGTCCCAGTATCCTATTTCATAGATTTTATAAAATGACCCACTATATAAAAGTTGTTCGATTCTGATTCTCCCACAGTCACAAAATTAGAGAGAGAACGGAAAGGCATCGATTTTAACAAGAGGAGCTCCTCTGGCCATCGTGAGACAACAGTGGTGCCGTCCCTCCTCGCTGCCTAGTCCAGAAGTCCTCTTCAGCCAGTAACATTTCTTTAACTGGGTCCATCAACAAGATATGACATAGCCAACAAAATTTTGTCTTCTATCAGGTCATGATTAATATGGTTTTCAGTTTCTGTTGCTTCCTGGTGGAATGTTCTTCTCCACTGTGTAAATGATCGATCCCATGAATTCTTTTTCGAGTCTACAGTTCACGAATTGCCCAAATTGGGGATATTCCTATATTTATGAGTGCTGAATCCCAAAAATGTATATCGAGGTTCAATGCACGATTTATATTTCATTGGCCAAATGTTGTGTTGTTGAAACAGGGAATTCCTATATGGAGAACAAGTAGAGAATTCCTGTGGTTATGTGAGTAGAGAAGAACCCATTGGTTTATAGTGTTTTAAAGTTCTGTATTCTCTTGTGCCAATGATGTTGTGTTGCCTCATTGCTCTGTGCATAGTATCGATATGAGGTCATGTGGTCTTGATGCAGTTTTTCAGCCCATAGGGATCTAGTTTTTCTCCGGATGATTTCTTATGACAGGTAATGGCATTATGTTAATTTTCATTTTCAATAGATATGGAGTCATACACTTGGCCAGAGTAAACATTGTGCCGCAAGTTTTTGCATCTTTTTTGTGGCAGATGTGCCGCATGTGCTTCAATCAATATTACAAATTAGCTTTTGACTGTGAAATGTCTGTAGCCTTAGAATTGTTCTGATCTCCATCCTCGGATTGCACCTATTGAAGGAATGTTTTTTAAAAAACGAAAATGAGGGAGATCTTTTAGGCAATTTCAATTCCCAACTATTTTGGGGACCACACATAGAATTCAGCAAAACAAATACCTTAACATGTGTATTACACCATTTGGATCAACACGTGTTTAATAATTTTTTTGAAACAAATTTATGGGGGTGGGGGTGGGGGGGGGGGGGGGGGAGGAGGGGTATTTGAGGTAGTTTTGTAAACTTTTGCATTATGATTTTGCTTTTTTCAAAATAATATTTTCATTACACTTGGCCTTACACATGTTGGATAGTGCCCTTGGGCACCGGCAAATTTCTTGTATATCTCATATATAAAAAGAAGTTATGACATTGTTTCTATAGATTAGTGCTCTGCATTGTAACTCATAACTCCGTCGCTGCTGAACAGAACAGATCATAAATGCAGAGAAGTAACAAATGAAAGCTCCGTTGATATAGGTAAGCTGCTTGATCTTAGTGTCCAATAATGATTCAGTGAGATCTACGACAATGTTTCTCAAGTTCTTCAAAATATTGGGGCAATCACATTTATAGACAACATGAAAATGCTTGTCAGAAATCAAAAGGTTCTCGCAACTAAGGTGTGAAAGCTCTATGAAAAATCATATAAATTAAGCAATCTTGAAAATTAATCAGGGAGAAACCTAGAGGGACAAAGCTTGGTACAGAGACACACAGAAAAGCAATGAATGGAGACGTGCATACATTAGTGAAACCAACATATAGCATCAAATGTACTATAGTGCTTTTGGGGAAGGATTAATAACACTGCTTTCTAGGTATTCAGCTTGCAAAGGGAATACAATTTCAAAACTCTGGAAAGCAGGTCTAACTGTCTAAGGTTTGATATAGAGTTATGGGAATCAGATATATAAGTTCAAACCCAGGAGCACCACCAACACAAAGAAGCGAAAGAGCTCTCAGTTCCACTGTGAAGCAGAATCTGTTCAAGGGGGATTCATTTCAATTCTTTAAATAGAGTCAATAGACTCCAGACGAGCTTATTAGTCATTATTATCATACAATAGGATAAAAATCTGGAATAAAAATGCTTCTTTTAATACGCATGAACACAATTTCGAAAGGGTTAGAGACACAAAAACAATTGGCAGACGCTAGAGGGTCCAAGGCTAGATATAAGGTCACACAACAGGAATACAATGTTTACTTTGATCAGTAGGACTCATCAGTCATAAGCAAGCAAAGAATAACACTTCCTTCAAAAATTTCATAAGAAGTGCTATACTGTAGCTAAGAGTGGAAAGTAGACTAGTGTCGCACCAGTGGACTACCTTCTCTAAACCAGTCACCTCAATTGTCATCTATTAGGTCTCCTTGTCCTAACCCTAGACAATTAAACTAAATACGTAAACACTATTAGGGATAGAGAGCCTAAGGTTTACAAGTTGAAAGAGCCCAAGTGGGTACTAAATAAGCCAACTTAAGGCATGAACTTTGAGCAATTTCATTTTCCGAAGCTAGAGCTTCCACGGATTCATTTAGGCCAACTACATATTAGTACTTCAGAATTGATATATTAGCAAAACTTTTAGGCACTGCAATTACAAGGGACTTTGATGATTCTTTAGCAAATATTCAACTATCTATGCTAATAATATATGCGAACACCCTAGTTTTGGTGAAACTTTTTAACTTCTCCAAGAAAAAACCTGATTAAATACCATCTAATCAAGATAATTAGAAATTAAATAATGACCCATACCAACCTCGTTACGAGTTTTATGTTAGAAATTCAGATACCATTTCAAAATCAAACAAATGCTTCCTAAATCATCTATCATTGAACCAGTTGATACTTGATAGACCCATCTTGCCGTGACTCTTTTCACTTAAACGATCCGATAGCCCACGATCGAAGGAGTTATAGTCAAACTTCTGAATTAAAATCGCACACAGAAGTTGTGTTATGACATATTCTTCTAATTATTGCTATCCTCTCCCATCTGCACTCACTCGTATCTAAAGACCTATTCACAAGGCGTCTTCTTGTTATTGCTATATTCTCCCATCTCTAGTCATCATCTCTACAATAGCAACACACACTATGCCATTCAACATCACGTGTTATGTCCACAATGTTAATTTCGTTGACTGTTTTCATTCGCGTAAACCCTACAAGTTTGTGAATTATTGGCAATGCATCCTTCAATCAACATGTCAGTACTCAGTAGATGCTTAGTAGCCTATGTTGCACGGAAACGGCAGGAGACAGAGACGCTGAAACGCCAAATTTTATGAATGCCTGCACGCCATGTGTGTGTATGTGTGTAGATGACATTCTAATCACAAGGACTAATTCTGTACATTTTGAAAAGATTTGGTGGAACTCATGCACTCACATTTTGCTATAAAAGACATGGGACGCTATCTTACTTCTTGGGCATTGAGGTACATAAATCAGCAGCATCTCCATATACACAAGTGCTCAATTAACAAATATTCTACAGATTTGCTCGAGAGAGCTGGAATGGCAGATTGGAAACCCATGGATACACCAGTTGGATCTAGGTGCTATGTTGCAACTGCAGATAATGAACCCTACTCAAACCCCACTTTGTTTAGAAGCTTGGTTGGGGCTTTGCAGTATCTCAAAACAACAAGACCTAATATCCGATTTGCAATCAACGCCATGTGTCAACACTTAAAATCCCCCACAAATGGACAGTTTAGTGTTGTAGAAAGAGTGTTGAGATACATAAAAGGCACTCTTCATCAAGGTCTGCTGTTCACATCACAGCAAGCTCTACAACTGACTAAATTAACAAACTTAGACTGGGCTGGAGATCCAGTCACAAGAAGGTCAACCACGGAATTTTATGTTTTATGTGTCAAACTTGATTTCTTGGTCTTCAAAGCGCCAACATACTGTTTCCAGGTCCTCTACAGAAGTAGTGTACAGGGAATTAGCAGCAACAGCAGAACTGAAGTGGCTGTCTTATATTCTCTCTGATCTGGGCATCTCACAACAGGCTTCACCTCACATCTGGTGTGACAACAGGTCTGCTGTTGCTCTAGCATCTAACATAGTGTTTCATCGCTAGAGAAAAGTATATTGAGTTTGATCATCACTGTGTAAGAGAACAAATTCGATCTCAATCCCTGACTCTAGCTCACGTCTCTACATTTGTACAAGTTTGATCTTTAAGTGGCAGATGTGTTTACTAAGTCTCTTTAGTTTCCTGTATTTGAAATCCAAGCTAAATGTTGGTATAACACCATTAGCTTGAGAGGGGCTGTTAAGAAAGCTAACGTAAAGTTCAGGTGTTAAACTGTAAATACAGCAAACTTAGTTAAAAGATAGTGATGGTTAGGTTAACTAACCATAGTTAGTTAGCTTGTATAAAAGTTAGAAGCTGTAATTGATTTTGTAAAACACAAAAAATACAATTTCTCTCACTTTCATTACATGTGTCTCTCTTATTATTCCCAAAATAAGTTAGGGTTTGCTATCACAAATCACATAGCCTATCAGTATACATACATAGATCTTTGTGTAAAATATATCATGTGCATTACACTAAAACCAAAATAGTATTTTATAACAAGCGGTTCGCATGGTCACCGTTGCTAGCTTGCTTAGATAACAGGATTTACAAACTTTGCTCAACAAATCTTGAAACTCCTAGTTAGACAAGCATGAGATTTATGTGACTTACAAATCAAATAGAACTCAAACAAAGTGATTAAATCAAATACCTAAGTTATCTGGAAAACTGATTGTTGATTTGCAGAGTGGGAATGGATTCATTGTCCGCAGCATCCAATAACCAATGTACTCTTAGGTATACCATATATGCTTGAAATTAAGGGACTTCTGATTTAGTATTGAAAAACACAACTTGGGCGACCATCTTAAATAATTTTACATAAGTTTACAAGGTCAAATCCCTCTACTCATTCATGATCGGGTGCCTCTCATTAACAAGGGAAAAGTAATTAAGATGGCTTTGGCTTGTTATGTTCATGGCACGGCAGTGCCAGTGTACCGCGCTGGGAACAGGCAACAAAATCAAGATTTGTTAGGTATGTGAGTAACTGCTGGAACATGTAGAATACCGGAACATCAATTGTCGGCATCTTTAGCAAATGGATCAGACAGAATAAGCAAAATCTGATTTTAATTAGCTTGTTTGCACCACTATACACGTATGTACTCCTATAATGCATGTCTTTAGATATGCAATCAGTGCTTGTTTGAGAACTCGGATTTTAATCCGTTTTGATTAAAGTCGGCCATTTTAATTTAATTCCCTTTGTTATGACACAAAGTTTTAAGCTGAAAATCTGCAGATTGAAATAATCTTGGTGCAATTGTTCCAAAATTGAGGATTATGAGGCAGGAAAAATATTTTTAATGTGTTTTTGGCATTAGCATGATCACACTTCATTTATAAGTGGGTGTATTCAAGTAATTGACTATATAAATCTTTAAATTTGTCAAATGAATCAAAATAATA
Source organism: Linanthus parryae (assembly GCA_023055425.1). Classification (NCBI taxonomy): domain Eukaryota; kingdom Viridiplantae; phylum Streptophyta; class Magnoliopsida; order Ericales; family Polemoniaceae; genus Linanthus; species Linanthus parryae. The sequence continues at coordinate 2,219,042 of JALGPY010000038.1, read as the reverse complement.
ATCTACAATTTCAGCTCATACCAAACGAATTTGAATTTTCGGTTCCGGTAGATTTTTCACCCATATTTTTTTCAGCCGATTTTTTTAGATTTTCAGCTGATACCAAACATGGCCTCAGTAGGCTCATAATCAGGTTTTTAAGTAATTTCTGACAAGTGAACAGCCAACTATATTTTTCTAGAGACCTAAATAAGTAAAGAAGGAAAGAATTATGATAAGTAACAAAAGACAAGCTCACCGTCCATCCCAATCAGGAGCCTCCCCAGGAGTACGAGCACCAATAATTGTTCTCAAGACTGGTCCACGCATCTTCAGCTCCTCTGAATTGTCCCTGAAGCCCACAACCAGACTTGAGCTAAATTTGACGGTTAATATTAGCAATTGTAAGAGAACCAACTGGAAAAAGTAATCAAAAGAACTAAAAAGGTAATTCATAACTATGAATACTACAGGGGGGAGAGCAAATCATGAACCAAAAGAGCCAACGAGATAATCATATACTACAGAGAACCAGTTCAGAGGATACATAATACTATAGTAGTGCAGTACATGGAAGAGCTCTAAAACAAGGAAACTTAATGGAAATCCAACAAAACATAAAGTGTCTTAGCAACGAAGAGCAGGGTTGGTGGTTGAACGTGCTTTAAAAAAATGAACATGTAGTCTATGCGTCTTATAAATGATCTGGCCGTAGCTGATGACATAAGCCATCTGTCAAATGGTTAGCTTTTTGAATAAAATGAGATAAATCAAAATATGAAGCAAACACGGAAGCTCCCACACAGTTGCTTTGATGGTGAGTAAAAACAAATAGTTGGCGCAGTTAACTCTACAAATATTTTCTGACATAACCTCAACATATTTATTAAGAGAACATTCTAGCACTACTTCGAAGGTTTAGTGTTGATTCTTCATAACTCATCCATACAGCTTTTGTAGATAAAAGGTTATTCAAAAGAGTTAGTCCCAAATAACCCAGATGGGCGATGATGCACAACACAAGATTCAGAACACCATCCCTCAGCAACCAAATGCCCCACCACCGCAATTTTAACATATAGCACGAACCTACTATAAAAACAAACCGAACAAATTGAAACTAAAGGATGATAAAAAATTAATTATATGGGATAGAAAAGGACGCCACCCACCAACCAATTCTCTCTATCTCAACCAAAATGGAAAAACATAAATTCAAGCATGTACCAGATAAAACCCCAAATGAAACCCAGACAACAAAAAAAGAATTTCACACTTGAACGAGCGTCAGCTTCAGCTACATTGATCCAGTGGCCTCTGTCCCAAGTCCCAGCCCATTTCATCCCTCGTGTTTAATTTGCTAAATTGTGTCTTATTTTCTATACACGGGTTTGTTTTGGTATCCCTCTCCCTCTTCTACCACCCTCAATCTAAACCATATCAGTTCTCCGAACCGGCATCCAACGGCCTCCGATACACGTGACCAAACCACCTCAAATGATTCTCCCTCATTTTGTCTTCTGTAGTTGCAACTTTCTGACTACCCCAATAATCCACCTTAACATTCACATTTCTGCTACAATCATTTTTTATCATCATACTTATTCTTAATTGTCCAACACTCTGTCCCATAAATCAAAGCGGGGGTCTCAAAGTCGTTCTATACAACTTACCCTACAACGTCGCCGGGATCCTACGGTCACACGACACCCCAGATGCACTCTTCCACTTCGTCCACTCTAATTTTATCCTACGGGTGACATCTTAGTCTAAGATTAGGGATCCTATACTGTCAGAAGTGTTCAATTTGGCTATCCCTTTTCTGATGGTAAAATATTGTAAATCCCCTATTTAAGAAAAGAAAGTACTTTCTTTGTCGAAGTGAGGAATGAAATCTTATCCTCTTGAATTGTCCGTCACTATATGATGTTCCCAAGGACTAGTAAAATCAAAATACACTACTTAGAATCGACCCAATATATCTAAAATTATCATTGATGGGTCACATAGAGCATGACGACAGGTTAAACAGGAGTTGGCTGTGAGAGAGTTGATTCAGAGAGGATTCGGCCTCAAGAGTAGGTCGTGGGAAATTCATTGGAGTTTTTGATGAGCGTATGTGAATGAGTAGGACCTCAACCACCCATTCCAGTGATCATCAACCACTCGTTCCAATAAACTACACTCCCACCTCCTCACCTCAAACCATTTACTCCAAATAAATTACACTTCCACTCTCTCACGTTCGCTCATCCAAACAAGCCCATTTTCCCTTGCCTCTATTTGGGTTCTCCCTCTTTCTCTCACTCGTTTGGTAAATTTCAGTTTTAAAGAGTATTTATATGTGTTTTCTGAAGTCTCAATTGTGTGTTTTGTGATTTACAAATTACAGTATTCTTCTTAAGGGCTACAGCCAAGGTTGACAGAAACAAATGGAGAAACCCCCAGAGCAAAGGTTGGGCCTCTAAAAGTTAACCCATTTCAAATTTCAAATGCTACTACCTCCGTTTCTTCTTTATCACACCAATTTGACTTTTGTCACTATTCAATGGGTCACTTTGACCCATTATTTCTGTAGCAAAACGATAATTTTTTGATAATTTTTTCATGGTGTTGTAGGGTTAAATTTGCTCTATAACACGGTGGAAAAGCTATCAAAAAATCGCATCGTTTTGCTATCCAAATCACCCGGTCAAAATGGCCCAGATACGAGTCAAAAAGTCAAACCGGTGTGATAGAGAAGAAACGGATGTGGTATTAAATATTGCGAATTTTCATAATCAGAGAATGAGGGTTTATTTGAAAAAAAAAAAAAAAAAAAAAAAAAAGAGGATGAGGGTTTATGATTATTGCAAGCCAGAGCATACCCAAATCTTTGAACCCATAAAATCCAGTAAGAAGAAGACAAAAACAAATGCAGGGTTTGGGATAAATACTGCTGATCAAGCGAAATTGGGAAGGGAAAGAACTAGTACTCCATAAGTAAGTAAAAATGACGAAGAATAGATTGATAGATTATCAAAGAGATGAGATGACTCACTTTCTTCAGTGGACGGCGACGGTTGCTGCTGCTGCCTCCGACGGGTGTCGTCCCAGCAGAAGGTGAAAACTGAAAAGTGTCTTTTGCGTCGAAAGTCGCGATGAGGAGAATTCCATGCGACGTCATATTTAGTCTTGGTCATTTTTTTTTTTTTTTTTAATAGGTTTGTACTAGTTTTGAACCCGTGCGATGCACGGAAACATGACCTCTATTCATGCCAGTTTATTAGTGCACAATTGTATGGAATGATAAATAGAGTTCAGTGTAACACATCCAAAGCAAACTGATTCAACAATTACAATGTATATCCCAGTCTATCCATCTATCATCCATTTATCTTTTAACCTTTGAAATTACACAATAAGGGATGATATACCTTGTGAATTGTGAAAAAAATTAAAAAAAAATGATTAATATATGAAAAGAAGAAAGAAAAGAGAGGAATGAAAATTTGTCTCCTATTTCACATTTTGCAAATTAACACCTTTAAATAAAAAAAAGAAAGAAAAAAGTGGATCGAAAGAGCAAGGTTTATTCACCTTTGTGTCATCATAAACTCGTAGGTGGGTAGACTCGACTCGTGACCCGCGCCCCGAGACTCGCCCGGGTTACGTTTATCTTAAAATATTCAATTATTTACGCGCACATAACTTTTCACCAATGATAACTTTTTTGAATCTTTGATGATTAAATGCTACATTTGTGTTTATGTATATAAATTGTTTCAATGCTACAAACTTTTAAATTTAAAAGTTTTAGGAATAAGTCCAATTTATTTATTTACTTATTTAGCATTTATTTATTTATTCATTTATATTTTTGCTTGCATCGAGCCACTTAATTGAAGTATGGGTGCAACTAAAACTTAATAAACTAAATTCTACTATGTAGGATCTCTTAAATAAGTCCCTCAAAAAGAAAAAGAAAAAGAAACTTGCATATAATCTTAATCAGATGTTCGTTTGATATTTTGACAATCATCAGTGTGGTTGATTGGATATTGATCTTTATAGTTTATCTTTTAATCTTGTGATAATTCCAAATGGTTCACCGGTGTTTGAAGGTGGGTGACTATATGCCCCAGTTTTTCGTGCACTAAATATCAAAAACCTAACAAAACTATACTATTTTCACAATGAGTTGACTCGATAAACATGTGGGTCAACTGGCGGGTCTACGGGTTTGACGGGTTTGCACGGGTACTGCGGTTTGTCAGCCGCCGGATTTTTGAGCGGGTCAATTCGATCGCCCATGTAGGTCAATCTGCCGGTTTGACAACCTTGCAAGCGAGGGTAATTACATGAAGAGAAGACAAAAAATACCAAACAAACAAAGAAACTAAGTTGATGCGTGAGAGATTAATATTGTATATAATGAATAGAAATCAAAGTTCATATGAAAATATCAATACTGTCTAGTGCTTTGATTGGGTGAATATGTAAAAGGGAGGGACGTTTTATTGCATTTATAGGCAATAATTTATTTATTGCCATTTATATTACATTAAAATCATAGTGGTACGTTTTATTGCCATTTAGTTACATTGTTCTCCATTTGGATGTGAAAATAAAAATTTATTTTCGACAACTTCAGAAGACATTCAGAATGTGAGTCTAGTGATGATAATTCAGGAATAATCAAGTACATTGTGAAAAGTATTAATAATAAATCAATCATTTCTATGTATACATGGTAAGTTTTGAAGTTTTAATTACACTGTATTCCATTTATATGTAAAAATGAAATTTTATATTTGGCAATTTCTATATTAGACGTTGTTTACATTACTAACGTATAATATGAAATTAATTAATCGATTTTATTTTAGAAGTTATATTAATATTTGAAAATTCTACGTGGCAATTTCGCATGCAATGTTGGAGAAGACATTCTCAAATAGTATATATAGATTATTAGTAAATTATCGCGATCAAATAATAACTTTTATTTTGAGGAATCAAATGATAACTTTTAGACTTACAAAAGATCGAGACTCTTTTAGATCGATTTAAAAAAAAAAAAAAAAAAAAAAAAAAAAAAAAAAAAAAAAAAAAACTCATAGGATAACATTTAGAACTCGCTTAGAAAGTAGCAACGAAACACGATATCTTTTAATTAATAGTTACCAAATAAATAACCTTCTTTTAGAAACACCAGCAAATAAATTACTTTAATTGGAGAAAAAAATATTAGAAGAATCTCCTATGTGTAGCCACCAAACATGATATATTTTGATTAATGATTATCAAATAAATAACTTTTGTTAGAAATATCAAATGAATTATTTTAACTGGAGAAGAAAATATTAGAAGAATCCCCTATGTCTAGTCATTTATTACGCCATGTAAATTTACATGCCAATTTTTCGTCACTGACCAATCACGTTTTTTATACCATTTTCCATTTTAGACATTGTTTACATACTATTCTCCAACTAACTAAGCATGATTTTAGCTACTGAAATTAAATCGGTCAAAATTTCAGATTTTCCATTTTAGACATTGTTTACATACCATTCTCCAACTAACTAAGCATGATTTTAGCTAATGAAAGTAATCGGTGAAAATTTCAGATTTTCCATTTTAGACATTGTTTACATACCATTCTCCAACTAACTAAGCATTATTTTAGCTACTGAAATTAAATCGGTCAAAATTTCAGACACATATCCTAAAAACCCTCTCAGTATTTGAAACTTCGACACTATCCCTCCCCATTTAAAAAAATAAATAAACGGGCCTTCCAAACTTTTTATTTTCTTTTCTCTTTTCTTCCACCATTAAAGTTAGAAGCTTAAACAGTAAATACAGGACGACCGTTGATATTTTGAATTTTTTTCTTGGGAACGTATCTAAAATGTGACTTAAAATAAAAAAAATAATATAGAAGAAACCTACAACCTTTTTCCAGATATTATCTATGGAAAAGGTACATACCGTTGTGTTGAACTGTCTCTCCCAAAACAGAAGACTCCGCCTGATGTACATCTTCACCTACACCACCAAAGAAACGATGTCAGTAAAAACTAAACAACCTAGGAAAAAGAAAAATAACATAACAGAACAATCGATCTTCTTAGTATTACCTATGCGGGGAGGGCGAGTGACTCTTTCGCGCAAGTGAATGCCTTCGGCAGTGGCCATGAGAACTTCAAATACACAAAGCATCGATTTTATTCATGAATAATGCACGTAAACAAAGCATCAATTTTATTCATGAACAAAGCATACTAAAACTCACCGGACATGCGGGTTTGTCTTTGCTCATCTAATTTTCTCTTGCGCGCCAAGCAAGCCAACCTACATTGATCTCTCCGCTCCTCATTTCCGGCCATGACTGGTAAAAAAAGAGAATATAGTGGGTAAGAGAATTACCAGACAAAAAATAATAACAAAACACCAAACACAAATTTTTTTTATTCCAAAAAAAACAATTACACTATTAACCGAATTTCAGGAGAAGACATATAAATTATTGCTATTGCTATCTTATACATAATGAAAGGGAAGAGGTGACCACCCCATGACCCTCGCCAAAAAAAAAAGTGACCCTGCCCAGAGTACGATATTGCACTCCTGCAGATCAGCCATGGTTGAGTAAATTGAAAACTGAGTTTACTAAATTTCTAGAAGAAGAAGAGGAGGCTCTACTCCTTTGTCCTTGCACTTACCTCAATTCATGAGAGGTTTAGGTGGAATTTCAACTTGATGTGCTGAAACAACATGAAGTGTTTCCACGTTTTCCCTTCTTCGATCTCTGTTTACGCAAAATTTATTGTCAATGTGCTTTGCTCTATGCCTCTATTTTGTGATACGGGATTGTGAAACAGGTGAATATGGAAATCACTTGCACAATTTCACATCCCATATAAACTGGGATTTACTAATAAAGTGCTATAATTCATTCAACGCCAAACAAACCATTAGAAATAGGGACGTGATGTTATATCAAAAGTTTAGCAATACCTGACTTATCACCGTCGTTAGATCGCTGGCGTCCCTTCGTGGGTTGTATTCTTCTACTGACTGAGTTTGTTTTGAGTGTAGAAATGAAGAAAAAAAAATTATATAAATTTATGAAACGAAGTTTCCTATTCCCCTATGTATTATGTTTGGAAATCTTATATTACCGTTACCATTTTAGTATTTATTCAATGCCCATTTCGGTTAATTCTGCCGTAATCAACTATCCATTAATTGATACTTTTTATACCATTCTTTAACCAACTAAATTAAAATTTTAAAAATTGGCGCCAGGTTTTTTCATTCCAGTTTAAAGTTGAAGGCGCCAAAATTTTCATTTTTAGTTTAAACTATGCAGATGTGATTTAAATTTAAACTTGAATTAATCCTTTTTACATTAAGTAATAATAATTTCCACGTGGCATTTTCTCATGCCAAGTTTGAGACGGGGGTTCTCAAATAGTATATATAGATTTATTTAAATATTTGGGCTATAGTCCAGAGCCCAAGAGTTATACAAGCAAGGTGGGCAAATTACAGCCCAACATGAAGTTACATCAAGTTCTAAGCCCAAACGAGCAGTACAATGGGCCAGCCCATTTTTTTCACGGGAGCACCATGTAACCCAATCAACTATAAACTCCCGAAGCTTGTAGAAGAGAGTAGCTAACAAGCGATTTTTCTCCGAGAAACCTTCCAACGGCGCCATCTTCTGAAGGTGTGCAGCTAGAATTTTGTTATCAGTTTCCACAATCAAACTTGTGAATCCTTTAGCTTTCGCCTCCGAAAGAGAGTGAAGCATGGCATAAGCTTCTGCTACGAGTGAATCCCCCGAAAAAGGTGTCGGAAAAGCCATCGCCATAATGAATTTTCCTTCTGAGTTTCGAATAACACCACCTCCACCCGATCTGTTTAGATCTGAAGAAATGGAAGCGTCTATGTTGAGTTTCAGTAAGCCAGGTGGCGGAGGTTCCCATCTCTCCGATGAACTCCTTTCTCCAGATCTGCTTCCTTGCCCAAAACCTGCATGCAAAGCTTCCCGACCAAGATAAGTACTATCTTGAAACTCTTTATTTTCAGCAATAATAAGAATGGCTAGATGTGAATAATCTTTTGAAACTGAAGTAAAAATTCTCCTATTTCTTTCTAGCCAAATATGCCAAAGAAGGAAGCAGAGGGTCTGCTGATGGTGAAAATCCAAGGAAAGAAAAAGTTGTTTCAATCTATGGGGAAAAGGCATAGAAGATTGTGGAGGATGTAGTTGTATTGAAGGGGATCCAAAAAGTTTTCTACTCCACACACAATCGAAAAAGAGATGATCAGCAGATTCATCCCCTGAGTTGCAGAAACAACAATTCAAAGGTAAAAAACCCCTCTTTTTTGCAGATTTTCTTTTGTAGCATTACAGTAATTGTAGATTCGCCAAATAAAAATCTTGATTTTACTTGGAATATTAATATTCCACAATTTTTTCCAGAAAATATTATTAGAACTAGCAGAATTGGAAGTAGTATTTGCAAAAGAATGAATCGTGAAATTGGCAATAGTCATAAAATAAGCAGACTTTACAGAGTAATCTCCATGGTCAGTTTGAGACCAGATAAAATAATCTTGGTTTTGAGGAGATACTAGTGGAATTTGAATAATAGCGTCTGCTTCATCTTCAGAAAAAACCGATTTGATTAACTGAATATTCCAAGTAAAATTTGGCTTAATCAGCAGAGAAACTTTTGAATCAAGAGGTAGTTTTGGAGTTCTAAAGGATTTTCTACCAAGACCTATAGGAATCCACCTGTTATTGTAAATAAAAGTATTCTGCCCATTACCAATACCTTGGCGAATGCCATTGAAAACAATGTTTTTAGCTTTGACAATGCTTTCCCAAATGTAAGAAGAGTTCGTATTTGCTTCAGCAGAAATCATATTAGAGTTATAAAAATACTTACCTTTTAAGACTCTAGAGAGAAAAGAATTTGGATTAGTAAGAACTTTCCACGCTTGCTTACCTAGGAGAGCAATATTGAAAGAATACAAGTGGCGGAAACCTAAGCCACCAACAGTTTTAGGGCAACAAAGACTATCCCAATTTTTCCAAATAATTTTTTTCTTATCCAAGTCATTAGACCACCAGAATTTAGTAAAGAGAATTTGAATCTCGTTTAAAAAAGAAGTTGGAAGAAGAAAATAAGACATTACATAGGTAGGAATAGCTTGAACAACAGATTTGATAAGAATTTCCTTACCACCTAGTGATAAAAAAAATTCTTTCCAACCACTAACTTTGTTCCAAATTTTTGTTTTTAAATTTTCAAAAGGCTTAGATTTATTTCTCCCAATAACAGTAGGAAGGCCTAGATAATTAGCATGTCTAGTAGAAATTGGAATTTGCAAAATCTGAGAGATGCAATTTTGAGTTTCAAGAGGGACTTCTGGACCAAAGCCACAGCAGATTTATTTTTGTTAATTAATTGTCCCGAAGACTCACAGTATTGGTAAAGGATGAAACTTATAGAAATAGCATTATTTTTGGTTGCTTTAGCAAAAAGGATGCTGTCATCCGCAAATAAAAGATGAGTAATACTAGGTGAGTAAAAGCCAGGTTTAACACCCTGAAAATAGTTATTCAAAACAGCATCTTTGATTAAAGAGGAAAGACCCTCGGTACACATAATATAAAGGTAAGGGCTAATAGGATCACCCTGGCGAATTCCCCTTGAAGGATGGAAGGAAGTAGTTTGATGGCCATTTATTAATATGGAAAAAGAAACAGAAGTTATACAAGACTTGATACGGTCTGTGAATTTAGAAGGAAAACCCAATTTTTGTAAAACTTGATGAAGATAGGACCAATCAATTCTATCATAAGCTTTAGCCATGTCAAGTTTTAAAGAGAAAGACCCAGTATTATTTTGCTGATTTTGAATGGTGTGTAAAGTTTCAAAAGCAATGATAGAATTATCAGAAATGTGGCGACCTTTTATAAAAGCGGATTGAGCCGGATCAATGATTGTAGGAAGAATATGTTTGAGCCGGTTCGCAATAGTCTTAGAGATAATTTTATAGGAGACGTTACAAAGACTAATAGAGCGAAAATCCACTACCGACTTAGGAGATTTAAGTTTAGGGATTAAAGCAATACAAGTTTGATTAATTTCAGAAATGTCACCACCATTATTTAAAAAATGTAAACACATACTAATAACATCTTGGCTAATGATGTCCCAATAAGTATGGTAAAAAATAGCAGGAAGACCGTCGGGACCCGGAGCTTTTAAAGGTCCAATAGAAAAAACAGCATTTAAGATTTCGTCTTCTGTGAAAGGAGAATTTAAGAAGTTATACATGTCAGACGTGATACCATGATTGATACTGGCAATGGCTTGAGGAAACAAATCACTATTAGCTGTGAAAAGATGAATGTAATAATTCTGAAAACAATTTTTGATATCCTCCAAATCAGTGTATAAGTTTCCAGAAAGGTCATAAATAGCAGAAATAGTATTTTCCCTTTTTCTGTCCGAAACTATTTTATGAAAAAAATTAGTATTAGGGTCACCTTCACGTAACCAATTAATCATGGACTTTTGTTTCCAAGTTAACTCTTCGTTAGCAATTAATTTTTGAAGTCTGACAGAAATTTCTTTTTTCTCAGAAAAAGTGTTGGGATAGCTATGTTTTTTATTCAAAGCAGCAAGACGGCGCAGCAGATAATTCTTCTCTTTAATTGTTTCAGAAATTTTTTTTTTACCCCATTTACGAAGATGATTTGTAGTATTTGTAATTTGTTGTGAAAAGGCATGTATATAATTAGATGTAGGAGTAGTTGTAGGCCATACCTGCTGGATTTTATCGCGACAGTCACGGGACCGAGCCCATTCAGCCGCAAAATAGAATCTGCGAAAGGATCCAGTCTGAGAAATCATCTTTGATGCAGTCAGCAGCACCGGATAATGATCAGGTCCCACATATGGGAGCACCTCCACAGATTTAGAAGGAAAAATTGCAGTCCATTCCGTATTTGAAACTGCTCTATCCAGCCTTTCTTGAACCGAGTACGGGTGAGAGCGGCCATTCCACCAGGTAAAATACTCTCTTTTATAACCCAAATCATACAAATCACAATCCGATAATGAATATGCAAACTCCTGAATTTGCGACAAACGCCGACCATTCCACCCCATCTTTTCTGAGTTTGATAAAATTTCGTTAAAATCTCCCATAACCAGCCACGGAGAAGCAGTAGTAGGTTTTAATCGTCTTAAAAGATCCCAAGAAAACCGTCGGTTTTGAGTGACTCGATCTCCATAGAATCCAGTGAAGTAAAATGGAGTCGAGCCAAATTCAGGAGGTCGCACAAAACAGTGGATATGGAAGCTATTTCTGAAGAGAATTTGCACATCCACAGTTTTGTTCCAAAACAGGGAAAAACCACCACTCAATCCAGTACGAGATACATTATAACTAAAATCATACCCAACTTAATACGCACAGAATCCGCTTGAGGAATAAGCATCTTTGTTTCCATAAGGAAAATTAAGTCGGGATGCTTATTCCTAACCAGGGAGCTAAGACTTTGGAACGTAGAGGAACTCCCCAAACCTCTAACGTTCCAACTAAGTATCCTCATTGCGGACGGCAGGGATGGTCATAGCCATCCGCTGCCGATGTTGGGGAAAGAGAACCGTCTCGATTTCCCGATTAGATCCTTTTTGGGTCTGCCAATGCTATTTCCTCAGAGTTGGTCATTTCATCCGGTGATCTCTTATCCCCGGTCACAGAAGTTGCATTGAAACGATTATCCACTGCTATAGTCATGCCCAAGGCAGAGTTATCTAATGCTTCACCCATATTTCCTCCTCTCACAAAACGCTCCTCAAAAGGGGCTATGTTAAAGTACCTCTTTTGAGAAACACGTTGATGGTTTGGAAGATCCTCATCTTGAATTGGGTCGTCCTGACCCACATCTGCATCTGACATTTCAGCAAGATATTCCCGGTGTGATACTTTTTCACGCTGCCTGGACAGAAACTGACCCTCGTCAGAATCAGGGTCCGGTTCTGAATCACTTTCCTCTTGGCTGCCCCCCGTGAAATCATTTTTCTGCATGACATCAATATGGAATTTTTGCTTGCGTTCTTGTGGGGATAAAGTGGATGGTCCGAAAGTCGATGACATATCTGTGTTGTATCCCAAGACAAAGTTAAGCATGGTTGTTGCCGTCATCCAATTGCCATAACGTAGTGGTACATCCTCCATAGGAATGCCCAATCCTAAAGCAATTGGGCACTCTTTGATATCATGACCCATACGACCACAGTGATGACAGAGGTTTGGCAACTTCTCGTAGAGAATGAAAGCCCATTCTTGACGCTCCGCAGAAATAGTTGCTAGTGCCGCACGACTGAGTGGTTCACCAACATCAACCATTACTTTCATCCCTAATACAACGTCCTACCAGAGGTCCACTCGAGGGGATAACAATCTCATGCACTGTTCCAATGGATTTACCAATGTCCTCCGCAACTTCCCTAGTTTGACACTCCGGAGATAGATACCAAGCCTGCATCCATAACAGTGCTTTATTGTAGCGGATCTCTAACATTTTCCTCCAACGATACCACTTTTCCATGACAATGATATCACCTTTGTAAAACCAGGGCTATGAATCCATGATGGATTCCACTTGCTTTTCTTATTCAAGAACAAATTGGAACAAATTTGCTCCCAAAGTTTTGACTTCAAAACCTTCGGGATCTTTCCAGGCCCTAGACATCACATTTTTCAAATGACTGATATTAATGTTTCGAGTTGTGATGATCTTACCAAAGACACTACGACGGCAAATTTCTTGGCCTTCCGCAAGCGAAGATTCTTGAACTTGGAACCCTTTTTTCTCCTTTTCAGTGAGTTGGAGATGAAACATCATCTCGTTAATTTCCTCCGGAGATTTTCCAGAAAGGAAATCCAGTTGGGTATTACGAGAGGTTGATGCCATTGTTTGTTGTAACAAAGTCGGGAAACAAATCAGGGTAAAGAAAACATGCAAAGTAGTATAAAAGGATAGTGTTAGAGACAGCAGATAACTGACAAAATTGTCAGAAACTGCTAAAAAACAGTGCAGGAGGGGTGGTTATTTTGGCAGTTATCTCCTTGGGAGGGAGGTAACCGCTCAAAAATTTGAAGATCGTGAAACACGGGAAAGGTAACTGCTATTTTATGAGTTGTAAAGAGGGTTTACGAATCCACAGCAGACTGTTTTCTAGAGAGCATTCGTTTTTTTTTTCAACCTTTTTATTAATTGTCAGTTTTAAACTAGCATTTTGGTATTTTGTGTTAGAACTAGTCTTGGTCATTATGTAGGTTAGGGTTGTAATTAGTGTTTTGTGTTGGTAATTATATGCTATTTACATGCCTAGTTAATTAATATTGTTATTTATTTATTTTTAATTTAAAGTTAGTATAATTTTGTTAGTAATCAGTCCACTCTAAGATTTTATTTAAATAAATATTATTTATTTAATGTATGATAATTGTTGTGTATAATATAATTTTAGAATGGTAGATAACTAAAAAGTAATAAAATATTCGAGATGGAGCTAATTTGCTTCTCACTCCTGGAGCTCAAGCAACAAATTAGATGAGCACATTTTATTCCAGGACCAAATTTGGTTCAAGGACACAAAAAAAAAAGTTGTCCTTCTCTTGGAGATGCTCTAACACCCCCTCCCCCAACGGAGCAAAAATGACTAACTGGAGATTCCTAAACTCACGAGAATGTCCTCCGCTAACATAATTGTTCTGTTACGAGACACGATTAAAGAAACTAAAAACGTAAAAGTTAAAGTGTAAACCTACCATTATACTTTAAGGATTTACACAGACTGCTAGGTGTTTGACTGTACTACCCCAATTACCCATGTTCTCACCTGCGGAGTTATAGAAACATATAGACCAGAAAGATCATCAAAAATAGCATGGGTAAATTGTATAACTTAAATAGAGTTTTTAAAAAGTTCAACTTGCAATTACAGACTTCCAGTCATTACCATGATATAATACAACAGAACAACTAGATAGAGTTAATTGTTACTCACAACTTACAAAGTCCACAACATCACCAGCCTTGTATAGGGTAATCCAAATTTCACTATCCAGAGGGTTGTGAAGATCATATTCACTTCTGAAAAGTTGACTTAATCGATCCACCAAAATAAACTAGACCTTAAGTGTCGACACCCCTGTTGAATTCACTTCAATACAATAGTATTAGTTGTGTACAATGAGTACAATCAGATACTCAAGCTTATGTAGTGGGGCTAGGGAGACCTGCAGAGTCTCTGCACTCTAACACCAGTTCAGATTGTACTGAAGGCCCACCCGAAATCACATATGTAGAATATCGACAGTTCCTCAAAGACTCCATAGAACTCATTTAGGTGCCATTACGACGTTGAAAACAATATTTACACAGATCATATAATAAGCATATAACCGCTTACCTGACCAACAACTTTTTTTCTTAATCAACGAAGCTAATTATTTACTCCAGCAGTCTCTACACAACACAAGTACATTTGCTATTAACACTTGTCCCATAGGTGAGGTAAAATGCACTATGCAGATACCATGTTGATTTTCCAACCTAAATTACAATTTTACCTCTGGCAATTCAGTCACATTCAATACAGTCCTTGACTGTGCCAAAATCTTTCTGTCATGCTTAACACGCGAGTCTCATGCATACCCAGGTCATGCAGATGTTTATGAGAGACTATTTCACTAGGTCTGGTTATTTACTCCCAAGTCCCTACAGTTTGACAAAACTATAATTTTGACCTGCTTATAGCTGACTTGGTCAAACTTACTCCCGAAGAGGTATGGATTGCCTTCAAACATCATGGGGCTGATACATATGTATGAGGTCTTGCAATAGGTTATAATTTGATTCTCCAATTCAAATTAGTATAAAATTATTATATTGCCCCTCTCTCTTACATAGCTCAATCAAAATAGGGTTTCTAGATAGTAACTTGACACTTTGACTCAGAATGACAATACAAACAACTTTCATGAGGGCATTTAAGTCTAATAGGTCATTTGATATGTCAAATAAGAAAATTCAGAGGTAATGTGAGACTAGCTCACATAGTCAACTTTATAAATGAATTATAGTCAATTGGGTAAGAGTTTTGGAAAAAGCGATATCAAGGTTTTGTAGACATAAGTTTGAATTCATAAAAAAAGAATTATCACAAAAAATCATCAAATTTTCAAGGAGATAATGCTGGTCAAAGTGGGCTACTTGACCATACTTCAGAAATCAAGCCTTAAGAAAATTCTTAAAGATCTCAAGGTTACATCTTTGGGAGGGAATATCTAAGAATCTATAAAGATTTAGAATGAGCTCCAGTTGAATAATTTAATGTAATACCCTGTTTTATAGATATGGGTATTTATGATAATACTATAAATGTTGGGTGTTAATTTTTATTATTTAGAAGTTAATCATTACTAGTGTTAAGAATTTGGGGGTTTTATGCCTTTTACTTAAACTAACTAGTGTCTTTTAGCTAAACCAGGGGGTAGTAGTTGTCTTTTTACTAGAACTATGGGGGTAAAAGTGTCTTTTGCCCAAAACTTGACCCATCTTCTTCCCCAGCTTTTCTCCATGGCCGACTCTCTCTCTCTCTATGGCCGACCCTCTCTCTCTCCAACTCCAACTCTAT
Organism: Linanthus parryae; assembly: GCA_023055425.1. Taxonomy (NCBI): domain Eukaryota; kingdom Viridiplantae; phylum Streptophyta; class Magnoliopsida; order Ericales; family Polemoniaceae; genus Linanthus; species Linanthus parryae. Next base: position 2,203,335 of record JALGPY010000038.1, on the reverse strand, counting down.
AATTTTATCATTTTTTCACTCAAATTCAATCCTAATACGCTACAAATTCGATAAATACCTAAACTTTAGCAACATGGAATCTAATTTCCTCCAAAATCATGTCCTAATTCGGAATCCAATTTCAACCCGGAAACAATCCTACATGAATTCTTACCTTCAAGCCTATATAAACTCACCTCAATCTCATTTTTTAATCCACACCAACACCAAAGAAGCTCTCTCTCTCTCTCTCTCTCTCTCTCTCTCTCTCCCACCGACGGGCTGCCGACCCGCCGCCGCTGCCCACTGCTGCCGCCTCCTCTGCCCACCGACGCCGCCACCACCGTCGTCTCTTTCCGTTCTTTTTCCGGTAAATCTCAACCCATATTCTTTAGTTCTTTCTCTTGGATAGTTGGGTTTTTTGAAAACCCATTGTTGGGTTGAGAAGAAAATAATGGAGGAAGAAAGTAAATTAGTTTTGGTACCAAACTTTGGGTGGTTTTATTGTCCTGTTTCAAAATAAGTTTTATGGAGTTGTATAGTTAATTATATAAGTTAATTTCTTATAAAGATAATATTATGGGTTAGGTTTAATTTACTTCTTTGTAATAAGAAAATAAGAAATTATTACCTTTCAAGTTATACAAATTAACATAACTAGCTATGGAGTTGTAATAGTAAACGTTAGTTTTATAAATCGGTTTTTATAAATAAAAAGTGGTTGTTCACCTTAGCAAATAAAAGGGAAATTAATTAGGGTTGTATAAATTGCATATAGGAATTTGTGTCTATCGCTAGCGATATGTTAATAAGAATATTGCTAAATTTGTAGGCGACGAATTCTCAGACGAAAGATACGTCGAATATTACGACTGATTTGCTGTAGTTGCATTTATTTGAAGTAAGTAAACATGTCAGGCCTAGTGTGCCTAAGGCCCTTTCGTGTCGAATGATTTTCTTTCCTACTTGTCTCAAAATGAGTTTTTATGTGTTATGTGCTATTTGAACACTTGATTTCCACTTGTCGAATCGTTGTAGCAAAAACATCACAATAATCTAATAATCGATGATTACGTAAAGTGGAAGAGTTGTGTGGGATTGTTACTTAGTTACTATTGGCTTGGTCGTGTTGACTTCGGTCTCTCGTCCAATATATAATATTTAATCGGGTTGCAATTCCCCGGATAGCTCCTTGTACTCACTCTTCTGGCCGCAAGAGTCTTAAGGGGGTGTCGACACTTAAGGTCCTGGATGCTTGCGAGATGGTTGGTTCCTTTTCCCGTATCAAAAAATTAACAATGTGATTTTTTGGAATTGATGGAAAATCTGATGAATATGTGATTTTGGAATTTCCTAATTTAAATATTGAAATTGAAGTATCTCTTATTTTCTTATAAGTGCAAGCCCTTATTTCAAACTTGTTTTTGGCTATAAACTACTATTAAATGCTTCCTGTTTTGCAAATTAATTCATCATCATTTTACATGCTTGGGTGTTTGCTTGCCAGTATTTATTACTGATTTTGGAACTGTGGTGTTTCCTTTCTGTTTTCTGCACCACAGGATTAGACGGGAGCTTGGGTTAACGGGAGCGCGAACTACATCTAGTATTTTCATGTTTGAATTTTTTAGAACATCTTTTAATAGCTTTGGATTTTAGATTGGATAATGCCCGTGTTTGAGGCAAAACGATTTGAGTTTTAATAAGTATTACTTTAAGATTACATTTATGGATGTTGTTGGATCCTCTGTTTTAAACCTCCTTGTATCCACGTTTAATCTCGAGTACGGAGTGACACCCCCAGGTTTCCGGTTTGGTCGATTTGGGGGTGTTACATAATTGACGCGATTTACTAACGCGTTTAAACGCAAGCGCACGGTCAAGTAGTAAGTGGAGTATTTTAGACTCCGAATTATCGAACCCAGGGGAATTAGACGATTAATAGTCAATTAAGAATTAATATTATGGTACCTAAGTAACCGGTAAAAAGTGTTTGATTTGGATGTTCGTCACCCACAAACAAGTGACTTAAACTAAAAGACAGATTAAGCTAACTATTTTTTTATGATTTTTCAATTAAAAGAATGATTGTATTAAGAGAAGGTTATGGAGAAGAACTAGATAATCTAGGGTCCCTAAGGTTGAATATGATTTCCGGACTAAGCTTAAAACACTCTAGTTATGATTGATTTCACCGGGTCACACTCATTACACTCTTCTATTGATCTCATGTAAATTTGCTTTACGGTTAACTTCGAGTCCTTTCGGTCAACCTACGCTTATCGTTCCACTCCAGTTGGCTTGTTAGGTTCGTTCACCGGGTCCTATCGGTCCGCCGCTTTCACTAAAACCTAACCAATCCCAACCGAAACAACCCACTCTTGGTCACTCAAGTTCTTTTCTCCTCTCGGTCTCCAAGAACTACAAGAATGTCAATTGTGTTCTTAACACACCCGGATTAGTTAACTATCGTGCAACTAAGAGGGTAACTAGCATGCTACGGGTGATCAAGCCAAGCACACATATATATAAGAACAAGAAAAAAATGAATAATTCAACCATAAACATAGAATTAAGCTAGAAGCATGTATCAAGTCATAATCCGGAAAAATCATAATCAAAACCCTATTTCTCCATATATTATCTAGCAAAAAGAAGTTTAGCTAGACATAATCTTGTTTAGCATAGAAGATATCTTCATAATAATACAATAGAATGAAATAGAGAGAAGATCAAACGAATAATCTTCAAGTCTTGATGATTCTTGATGATTCTACACCTCCAAGCTTGCTCTCCAACGTTGTTCTTCTCCAAAAAGATGTGTATGATCGATCCTCCTTGTCCCTAGGTCTGTTAGCACGTAATTCCTATCACTTTTTGCCCAAAAATTCTTCAAAATTGCACAAAACCCCACACTTTTCCGTCCTGGTGGTCAGACTACCAGTCCTACTGGTAGTACTACCAGCAGAAGGTGATATTTTTGCTGACTGCCAAAATTTCTAAGTATGGGACTGGTCTTACTACCAGTATAGTGGTAGTACGACTAGTCTGAGAAAATAAAGCATTTTTCTTCACTCCTTTGGTTTTTTCTTCACCCATCGTTCTTGAGCCTTCACATATTCCGAAGTTCGTTTCCTCTTGCCAATGCACATATCCAAGCTTCCGGTTCCTGGAAAACACAACACGAAACATACCGGAAGATAAAATGTGACAAAAATAGCTCGAATTACACAAGAAACGCCCGGATTATACATTTAAGTCCAAATACTCAAGAATGCTTAAAACGTACAAGACTTGGTCAATTTCTCACATTAATGCCACGGAATCACGCAAAAAAAGGTAGTGAAATCTATACGAATATAACTCCTAATGTGGAGTTATCAAATATCCCCACACTGACCTATGGCGCGTCCCGGGCAACAAATCAAAATTCGACCACACTCTTACTTCAACTTCCATTCCACCAACATGATACGAGTCGCGACAATTGCATACTTACTAGAAACATCGTTGCATACAAATTTTAACTAGCCGACTCGACACAAACAAAGACTCAATACATGACTCAACCATGCAACAATATGATGCAATGCAATACTATGACTCGATTCTAAATAATCACAAATATACATAAACACTAACTTTTTATATTTTTGAGTGAGATCGGGCAATCTCAAATCACTCGAACGGGCATGTTATCAAGCTCTCAGTCCTCTCAAGTCGCAAAACACGCAACGTAAATATGCGCAAACCGAGTGAGACTTACGTTTCTCAACTTGAAAACCCCTAGAAAGCATAGAGAGTTTAACGTTTCTCTCTACAAGTGACTAAATTCTCGTGTGCGCCGAAAACGGTAGAGACATCCTAGCCTAGCCTAGTACACCATCCAAGCTTTTAATCTCAACGGGTTTATTCGGTTGAAGGCTTAGGGATGGTATGAAAGGCTTTTTAGAAGCGCGATGCTACTTGTCGTGACTCGTGACATATCTCACCAATATCCCAATTCTCACACTCCCTCACCACGATGAACGAATACCAAGCCCGAATCTCACAACTCCGGCCCTCAATTCCCTCACCACCGGTGTAACCCCGTTCTCGCAGCCACAAACGTGAAGAAGCACAAGTGATCAAAGCTAATACTCAAATTTTTAATCAACGAAACTACTAATCAAATGAACCAAACTACCAATAACAAGCACATCCCTTTTTTTATAACTAAACAAAACGAAATACAACCATATACAAACTATCACTAAAGAAGTAAATCTAAGTAGTCTAGAATCTCGTAAAATCTCGTGGGGATGGAAACTGAAGTAGATGTTGAACTCTACGAAGTAATCACCATCCCCACACTCTATAAAGTCCAATCTCTCTCAAAATAGCCGAATATGTAATGTGAATGCGTGCCACTACCCATCCTATCCTCCGCAACACCGATAGATGAAAGTAAATTCCTGGCATGCCCTCCAATGCAAATAAACCAACTTATGAAGGAGGAATTCTGAGGATATATCTGCCAGTGTCAGAAAAGCTGTTTCGGGTTAAACGTATAATCCGGAGCAGAATTGAGGGTTGCCGGATTTGGGCAAAGTTATATATTATTTTGAGTGGAAAAGGTGTTCTAAAAAGAACCTGTAATTTATCACGGGAACAACACTAGTTTGGCCAAAATAGACCGTTTAAGGCTCGAAATCTGCAATTTTCTATTTTTAGTATATTTGTTTATTAATTAGAATTTTGATTTGAACCCAATTTGGGTGGATATTCTCAGATGAGTATTTGATTTGGTTAGGATTATTATTCGGCATTGACTTAAGGATTTTTACCATATTCGAATTATTTAGACTTTTCAGCTATTTAAGTACGGCTTGTGGACTTATATTGATATGTTATGAATTATTGAAGTTTTTTCTGAACCTAGAGAGGTTTTTCCCCTAGTGTTTTTCAAGATTTTCCTTTCTAAATCATTGCTTCTTAATGCTCGCCACACGCCTTGATTTAATTCGGTGTCTGTTGGTATCAGAGCCTGGTTCGACGTGGGAAGAAGATCATCATCAACGATGGTGCGTGGACGTCTGGCGGCTGCGGGCAGGTTCCGGCTGAGGAAGCTCCCCAACGGGTACGTAACGTCCAAGACGTTATGATGATAAAAGATCTGCAGAGGCAACAACGAGATCTGCATAGGCAGATTGTGGTGTAAACCCAGCGCCTGGCGCTGCGGGATTTGCAGAAACAAGTTGCGAAGCTCCCCCACGCTTGGCGGCGCGGGATCTCAAGATTTGCAAGACTTTTGATCATGACTCGAAGCCCGCGTTTGAGATCCTAAAGAGCTTTGATTGTCGCGGTAACATCGGGCGTAATGGAGGATCGAGCTTCAAGGTCGATGTGCAGAATTATTATGGTAAGTCAGATGTTGAAGGTATTTTAGACGACGCACTATTTTATGAGAATGTTTCATCATCATGTGATTGTGAAGTGGATTGGACTAAGACACCAGTTTATGATAATTGTGGAGATGACAAGGAAGAGTTGATTGTGGAGGATTCCGAGCATTCTTCGGAGGTGCCGATTCGTTATGAGGTAATTTTAGATTCGTGTCCAGTGTTTCTCAATTAACTTTTTCTTATCAAGTTGAGGAAGAATTGGTGGAAACTGGATCAGAAAAGTTAATGGTTTTTCCAATCAAGCCGCAATCTTGCTATTGTGATCCATTCTTGGTGGAGGGGATAATTCATGTGTCTAAATTTAACTCAAGAACGAGTTCTTTTGAAGAGGCGGTGACTGATGCAGGAGAAAATTGGACAATTAAATCCTCAAATTCAGAAAAGTTGTTTCAGTCAAAACGCAGAATCAGGGGCAGAATTGAAGGATGTCCGATTCATGCAAAGTCATACCTTATATTGAGTGGAAACGACGTTCTAAAGATAACCTGTGATTAATCCTGGGCACTGCCCGAATTTGGTCAAATTCGATCATTTAAAGGTTCAAATCGCCAGTTTTCTATTTTCAGAATATTTATTTGTTAATTAGGATTTTGATTTGAACCCAATTTAGTTAGATCTTTTTGCTGAGTATTTTATTATGTTAGAATTATTATTAGCACTAATTTTAGGATTTTTACCATATTTTGATAATTAGACTTTTCAGATATTTAAGTCCGACTTGTGGACTGGTTTTGTTATGTTATGAAGTATTGAAATTTTTCATAACCTGGAGAGGTTTTTGCCCTAGTGTTTTTCATGATTTTCCTTTCTGTTCGTTGCTTCTTGCTGCTCCCATAAAACGCCTCGATTCAATTCGGCGTCAGTTGTTATCAGAGCTCAGAGCTCCGTGGGAAGAAGATCGTCATAACAATGGTGCTTAGACCTATTGGCGGCTGTGGGCAGGTTCCGGCTGAGGAAGCCCCCCCAACGGAAGCGTAACGCCCAAGAAGTTATGATGATAAATGATCTGCAGAGGCAACAACGTGATCTACAGAGGCAGATTGCAATGTTGACCCGGCGCCTAGCGCTGCCGGATCTGCAGAAACAAGTTGCAAAGCTAACCCGACGCTTGGCGGCACGGGATTCCAACGTTCGCAAGGTCGTTGATCATGACTCTAAGCCCGAGTTCGAGATCCTAAAGAGTCGCGATCCCTGCGGTCATATCGAGCGTCATGGAGGATCGAGTTTCACGGTCGATGTGCAAATTTTTTTGGGTAAGTTAAATGTTGAACCTGTTTCAGATGATGCTATCTTTTATGAGAATGTTCCGTCTTCATGTGATTCTGAGGTGGATTGGACAAAGCCTCCAATTTATGACGATTATGGAAACGAAGATGAAGTATTGATTGTGGAAGAATGTGAGGTCCATTCCGATGTCTCTGTTCGAGTATAAGTAATTTCAGATTCCTCTCCATCATATTTTTCATCGATTATAATTATTGAAGATGATGTTGAAGACATGGGAATTGAATTAGAAGAGTTCATGATTGTTCCGTTCAAGTTACCGTCTCTTTATTGTGATCCATTTATGATGGATTCATTCAATCAAGATCCTAAATTGAACTCGAGGACGAGTACTTTTGAAGAGGGGGTGACTGATGCAGGAAGAATTTTGAGGATATATCTGCCAGTGTCAGAAAAGCTGTTTCGGGTTAAACGGAGAATTAGGGGCAGAATTGATGGTTGCCGGATTCGGGCAAAATTATACTCTTGAACTACTTGAGACTAGGTTAGTGTTTTGAGACCAACAACCTGAATTAGAAGGATATTTGAAGTCTCAAGAAGGAAGTATTTGACTCGGGATTTTTTTTGAAGACTCGGGAGTTATCAAATCAATGGTGGGGTCTTTCTGTAATTTTAGAAAACTTTAGGGGCCTAAGTGTATTTATTGAAAGTTGTAGATTTCGATGTTAAGTTCATATGGGAGAGTTAAGAGTCATTATTGCATGTTGTTGAGCCAGTATGAATGTAATTTGGGGTCCAGGCACAGTCAGAGACTGTACTGGACAGTTTTGGAGTATCAGGGGGCGTTTCGGTCAAGTTAGCTTGCATGACCTGCATTTCGTTGTATTCTTGCATACAACCTCATATAGAGGGTATATGCTAATAGGCTGTATACTTTAATTATTTATATCCAGCCGATGTTGAGGTCTGTGCCAAATAGACCTACGTATCCGTGTCGCTGCATTGACTGTGAGACCCAGCATCGTATGAGACCAATGCCCGTGTTGGAGTTCAAGCATTGCTTGTCATTGTTCTTTGACTCAGTGGTAAGTAAATATGTACGACCTTTTCATATCAAATGTGCGCATGTGTGTGATGTTTCAAATGAATGCTTGTTATATGAAAAAGTATGAGAATGCATGTTTTCCACTCGTATGTTGTTAAACTATTTTATTCTTCTCCTTTGAGAACTCTCGGAAAATTACTTGTGAAATGTTGATGATTCTGGTTATGTGAAAGAGAAGAAATAAAATACCTCTAATAGACTTAGGACGATGTACAGAGTACTGTTATTAATGGGAGGCGTCAAGCGATCCTCCATTTTCTTATGGCTAAGACCATTAAAGCAATGCTTCTTATTATTGGATAGAACGTTAATGTTCACAAATCCTCCCCCGATGAGCCAAAATGTATCAAGATATTGAGTCCAAGGGGTTTATAGAGCTATAGAGTGCTACTTATACTTGTAAGGGTCACTACGGTATAGGGGTGTCGACACTTAAGGCCTTTTAGCTAATGTTTTGAGCGGGATTGACGAATGGGCTCCCTTAACGCTCGGGTGAAATAGGGTTTGATAGACCCTAGAAGGAACCCTTAGTGATTATTTCGTGATCCCTCTGTTTACATCGATCCTGCTGGTGGCTCTGGACACGCCTCAGCTAAATTAAATTGTTGATTGAAGTCGAAATTAAAAATTGACTACTTTATTAATGTTGTTTGTGGCTCCGGATTGCCCTAATCAATTGAAATGATTTGAAATGCTTTGGCTACTCATGAACTAAGTTATTCTATTAAATGGACTTATTTACTCTCGATATGTTACCAACTACTCGCGGTTTCTCAATGTTATTAAATTGAGAGGTTTTTGTTACTCGGTTACTTCTAGTTGTTCCAAATTCTCCAAAATAATAGTTTTACTGTTTAAATATCTTGATTTGTTTCAACTCATGCTTCTGTGCCACTCGTTGCTTTACACGTCGTAGTATGTATTTACTCAGTTTTTACTGATCATTTTCTTCAAAAGTGCGTCGGCTTTTGCCATTTTAAAACTGCAGGTCGTCAATCAAATTTGGGGAACGGGAACGCGGATTGAGACGAAGAAGTTTAGCATAAGTCAGATCACTTAATAGATCACAAACATTTTGTTTTGAATTGTACTTATTATCGAAATTTTGTATGTACTTTAACCGAAATGTAAACTTAATAGTTAATAATCTACTTTTGGTTATTGATTGTCGCGATAACCCTGAACCGAGATCCCGGGTTGTTTCAGCTGGTATCAGAGCATCGGTTCTCCGGTTAAAGTGACTTTTCGATTTCCATTAGTAGAGAAGAAGAAAGATAAAACGTTGTCAAAATTTAAAGTTGACTAGGATAACTCAATTTGGGAATAAATGAAGTAAACAAGCCGTCGGGGAGTCTAGATACTTAAGTGTTATGAAACTCGATTTGTACCGTATTTTTTTTTTTGATTAAATGTTAGCGTCTCATTGAGACGTGATTTGTGAAAAATTACTTGCCCATTTACATGTGTAGTTCTTGTGTGACACGCTTATTCATATCAAAATTATTTTGCTTTAGTTGTGTAGTGCGTATCTATGACTATGCATGTTTCTATGTTATCTTGTCGACACGTGAGTAACGTCGTTTTGACTTAGAAGACCCTAAGACTCTTCTTTTCTTACATACAGGTGACGAACCTTAAAACATTAGTTTGTTTTTGGTTTATTTTGAGTTAAATTTGACATGGTTCTTTCCAAAATTAGATCTTTTTGACCAAAAAAAAAAGACATTTAAAAAATATTGATTTCTGAAAATTATTGATTTTGTTGGTCTCGTAATGGTTTCTGAAAGTTTTTGAAAATTATTGAAAATTATTGGTTTCTGAAAAAATATTGGTCTCATAATGTTTAAAAAATATTGGTTTTTGACATCTTCTCCAACGGTTGGATAATCACAATCTTCAGTGATTTTGTTGTGATCTTTCGTTTAAATAGCTTGAGAAGCTGTCATCCAAGTCTGATTGATCACAAGATCAAAGTTTCCAACTGTTTCCAAATCTGCATAAGTTCAGCTTAGGAAACAATCCTACAAAACTTGGAAATAAAATTTCCTGCAATATCAAGGTCAAACAGATGATATTTTATGTTCAAAATGTGTTAGAACAATTTGTCTTTCATCATCTAAAAACATTAAATCAATCACAATAAAGATAGAGAGGGAATCAACTCAGAGAGTTTATAGAAAACTCCCCCTGAGAATGTTCACATAGGTTAAGCAGTTTCAAGGCTTTGAATCCAGATTCAAGGCCTTGAAAATAGCTAAGCCTCTGAGAACTGATTCAAGACTTTGAAAGCTGGTTCAAGGCCTTGAAATAGTCAGACTATTTTAAGCCTTGCACAACATGAACTTACACAAAAGATCCGGGTTGTTAATTATCCTATTATCAATTTTGCATGCATCATCCATACACCAACAATAAATAATAAGATAATAAATAAACAACCACAAAAATAAAACGTGATATGGATATGGCCTCCTAGACTAAGATATTTCCAACCCAATGAAAATATCTGTGAACCCTTAGATTAGAAAGCTCATCTCCATGTGCATCCATCTCTTGGTCCATGCTTCATAGCTTGTGGAATGCTTCATGCTCCTTAGCCTTGTGGAATGCTCCATCTTGTGGTTCTTTAGGCTTCTTCTCTTCATCTTGGCTATTATCTATTCTATTTAATACTATTTATACTAAATAAAAAGATCTCACAAGTTGAGAAGAAGACCGGCTCGCAGGCCGTAAAACTTAATTAACTAGTACATTAATTTTATCAGCTCGCAGGCCGTAAAACAAACCAAAAAAATTAAGGGTAAAAGAAACTGACAAACCTGAGTTTAGGACAAATTCCTCTCAGCTACCCTCTTTTTTGGAAAAAGACACTTTGCACGCATTTAACAGAATATTCCACAGAAAATTAGCACCCTTCTGTTATGTTCCGTTAGAAAAGTGAGTTATTAAACTTTTTCGGACCATACTTACCTTGTGTATTTCTCTAGACTTTTTTTTTCCATGTTCAGAATAAAGAACTCCAAGAATACCCCAATACATCAAGAACACAAAGAATTCAGTATCTTATTGATCTTCAATTTTGAACCAAACTCAAATACCTCAGATATTTCATTCCTCAAATAATTAACTAGATAAAACAGAAAAAGAAAAAATAAGAAGAAGAAGAAGAAGAAGAAGAAGAAGAAGAAGAAGAAGAAGAAGAAGAAGAAGAAGAAGAAGAAGAAGAAGAAGAAGAAGAAGAAGAAGAAGAAGAAGAAGAAGAAGAAGAAGAAGAAGAAGAAGAAGAAGAATCAATCTCTCTAAACAATTCAACGCCAGAAACACCATCCCTGCCATTCACCCCCAAGCTCCCTAACCTTCACTGCCGCCTCCTACAACAAACAACCATTATCCTCCTTCTTCCACACCAAGAACAGTCACCACAACCACCTTATCCATTATCACCTCCATTTAACAAAACACCATCCCTGATTCTTCAATTAAAGTCCATAACATATCAAGATTCTACCTTTTTTTTTATAGAAGCCTCTTGCAAATTATCAGATACGCATACGGGTATGGGTTCGTATTTGGACCCGTTGTAGAATCCGGGTTCTTCCGAAAGGGCGTGGATCTTCTCGTAGCTTTTCGTCGATTGGCCGTCGTAGGCGAAGATGAAGAGGCTTCCAACGGAGTTGTCGGCGGTGGGGGTTCGAATCGAAGGTGCAATTGACGACGACCACGACGGTGTAGACGCGGCCGTAGCCCCAATCTGGGAGGATTTTGACGGCCTTGGATTTCGTCGGAGTTGAATTGCCGTTCGCGATCCACTTGCATTTGTACCTCGGGCTGTCGTAGACTTGAATCGGCTTCGAGGCAAACCCGACGACGGCGAAACTCCAGGGAACGGCGAATGGGTTCGTCGTCGCAGGAACTCGTTAGTCCCTTTGTCAAATCGGCTTCCTCTTCTCTTCTTTTTACCGAGGTCCGACGGCGCAAAAAAGTGGATGAATTCTCCGTCTGAGATCGGAGAGTTGTGCGGTCACCGGTGATTTTGAGATGCCAGCATCCGACTGAAGATCTGTACGCTCTTGTCTCGATCACCTCCGATGAGGATCTGGCGAATCTCATCGACAAGTACGACCGTTGTTCATCACCGTTGAAGATCAGAGCCTTTCTATACTGGAAATGAGAGAAAGAGAGAAAGAGAGAAAGAGAGGCGGAGAGAAAGAGAGCCTTCATAAACTGGAAATGTTGGTGTGGGTATTAGATCTAGGGAAGTACTATAAGAGAGAAATAGAGGCGGTTGTGCAATATGGAAAGAGAGAAAGAGGGTAAGAGAGAGAAGGGTTAGGGTTAGAAATGAAGTAGAATGAGAGGCGAGGGGAATATATATGAGGTAATTTTATCATATTTCAGGGGTAAAGTGGTCTTTTATCCAGCACCGTTAGTCAACTGTTAGTATCCATCCAAAAAAAGGTGTTGAGTGTCTTTATCCAAAACACAGGGTAGCGGGGTGGGTTTTTCCCTAAACTCAGGGGTGGTCAGTGTCTTTTACCCAAAAATTAAACATTCACAACAACCACATCTAAGGCCATATCCAATCACCATGCAAATAACACATAAACAATTAAAATCCAATTTTAACATGCTTGGTCAATTTTAATTGATCTTGGATGAACTAGGGTCAAAACGGTCCAAGAGGGTCCACCATCACTAATCATGGATAACATCCTATGTGATCCAAGTTCACTAATCCTTACGTCCCATGTAATATTAGGTCTTATTTGGTTGAATCATATTCAAATTTGCATCAATATGCTTAATTATTTCGTTTTACGCAATCAAATCACAATTTTAAGGTGTAAAACTAATAAAACTAACACATAAACTACGTTATGCTCTACGACCCGTGGCTCTGATACCACTGTTGTATTTTATAATGGATTAAGCAGTAGAATTTAACAAATAAGATCCGAACAAGACCCACCAAGGATCACAGGAAGAGACATCATAACGATAGTGAAGGTTCAAGCAACAGTTACCTTGTTTGTCTCCTGTGATGACTTCAAACGCAAAATATTGTTTGCGCCTCTATAGCTAGTCCACGCCAAGGATCAAGAAATCTATTCCTCCACGCCTTGTGCTAGAAACCCGTGGAATAAGGAAGAATAAGAATCACACAACAGAGACCAAAAGAGGCTCGGCCTCTTCTTGACCGATGGGTAGGGGGGCGGACGGGTCTAGGCCCAGCCTAGGCTTGTCTTGCTCTATCTCCTTGCTTTTTCTCTCCTACTCAAAGTATGTTATGAGCATTAGTGAGAAAAATAAGCTAGGAGTGTTATTTATATAGTTCAACAACTCCTTCTTAACTACATAAAGGCCCCTATCCTATTCCTATCTAAACATGGATTAGTCCAACTTGCAAATTAGTCATACTAAGTTTGCAAGTAGTTGCGTATTGGTCCTTCTAATAACTAATCATATTAATTAATTCCCAAGTCCAGTTTATTCCTTATGGCGTGTGACTCCATAGGTTTCTACTTAGTTGGTAGTAATGATTACCAACATGGAGCGGTGTCTGGAAACACATCCATGCCTCAACAACTAATATAAATAGTCAGTTATCCGACAAACCTTGTGCAAGTATTGTCTCATCCCTTTTGTCTCTATATCTGGATTGGGCACGATACATACAAGTCACACTCGTATATCATGTAAGGTCACAGGTTTCATGGAATTGAAATACTTTCAAGGCCTTGAACAAGTTTTCAAAGCCTTGAATCAGGTTTCACAGGTTTGAAAGCTATTTCAAGGCCTTGAACCAGGATTCAAAGCCTTGAAACTGTCTGACATGCATACATGTTCTGAGGGGGACTTTCTCTAAACTCTTTTAATTTAATTCCATCCCTCTCACCCATGTACTGAATGTGTCATTATTATATGATGAAAGACAAAATGTTTTGATATATGTAACATGCTTAATCCACTATTTTGACTCAGTTTTGCAAGGAAATTTTATTCCCTAAATATGCAGGATTCGTTTCCTTAACTGGATTTTGCAGGAAAGGAAATCACTTAGTGAAGATGATCCTGTGATCAATCAGAGACTCACGAAAGCTTCTCATAATGTTTAAAGACAAGATCACAACAATATCTCTGAATATTGTGATTAACTATCCGTTGGATAAAGCTGTTAAGAGAGTCAAAGTTTGTTGCCTACAAAATAGGAAGTTGTTGCTGAAAATATGGGAAGATTTGCAGAGCTTCAAACAGTATACATGGAGCTCATTTTTAAGCAACAAGAGAGAACACTCTGTGCTTGATTTGTAGAGAACACTTTGTTCTACATTCTAGTGTTCTTCTGTATTGTGCTTTATTTGTAGATAATTTCTGTAATACTTCTATATTTCATTATCAAGGATTGTTCAAAGTGACCAATAGAGAATTCTTAGTTAATCAGTTAGCTAGAGCAGGTACTAGATAGGTTAGGGAGAACCACAAGCTGTAACAGAGTAAAGGAACTCTCTGTGCTTGAGATCTAGGGCTTAGCTTTTGATTAATAAGAATTGAGTTGAAAATCCTACAGGGAGAAGATCCCTGAGGTAGAGACGTAGGTCCAAGAGGACTGAACTCTATAAATCCTCTGTCTCTTGCATTTACAGTTCATTCACATTCATAGTTTATTACTGCATTCAAATTTTTCTGTTTTCAAGGGTTTGAAACTCTTTTCAAGGCCTTGAAAAATACTTGTCTGTTTCATTACAAACTGTATCTCTTTTCAAAGGCTTGAATTTGTGTTCAAGGCCTTGAACTCCTTTGCACTTAAACTAAAACTCTTTCCTCCTCAAGTTTTGCAAAAAGTTGGCATACCCTCCCCCCCTTCTAGAGTATATGTGCAGCATATCCATCTGCATATTCCCCTTTCAATTGGTATCGGAGCTTGTATCACTGTACAAGATTTAACCATCTAGTGATCATGAGTACTGCAGGTGATGGTGGTTTCTCACAGGGATGAGCTTCCAACAGACCTCCTCTATTTTGTGGAGACAACTTTGCTCACTGGAAAGCCTTGATGAAAATGTTCATCATTGATCAAGACATGGAGATTTGGACCATTATTCAGAATGGACCTCATACTTTATTTATAGAGAAAGATGGGATCAAAACTCTCAAATCTGAAGACTCACTCTCCTCTTCTGAATTAGAATAATTTTCTAAGAATTACAAAGCTATTAACATCATGTATTGTGCTTTGAGAACAGATGAATTCAACAGAATTTCAGGCTGCAAGACTGCCAAAGAAATCTGGGACAAGCTTGTGGTGAACCAAGATCAACATCTATCTTAGACAATATGAGCTATTCAAGATGAATGCAGATGAGTCAATCAGAGAGATGTTTAAGAGGTTCACAGACATTGTCAACAACCTTGATTCCTTGGGGAAACATATTTGCAATGAAGAAAAGGTGAGGAAGATACTGAGAAGTCTTCCAAAGGGCAAATGGGAACCAAAGACAACAACCATTGAAAAATCTCAAGATCTGTCATTACTACAACTTGATGACCTACGAGGGAAGCTCCTGACACATGAAATATCCATGAATGAAGCTGATGGAGAGCTACCTGAAGGTGCCAAGAACTTAGCACTCAAGGCCAAAGAGAATGAAAAAATTCAAAACCTTGAAACTGAAGATGATGATGATGAAGATCCTTTTGCATTGATTTCCAAAGCCTTGACCAGAATTCTCAAGATGAAGAAAAACTTTGGAAACAAAGAATTCAACAGAGAAAGAAACATATCATCCAGTAGCAAGGACTACAAAGGTAAGTCTTCTTCAAAAAATAAATCCAAAATTATGAACAGCTTTGAGTGTGGTGATGCAGGACATTTGATAAGAGATTGCCCACACAAGAAAAGAAAGAACTTTCAGAAGAAAGACCATGACAGGAAAAAGAAAGCTATGATAGCATCATGGAGTGATTCATGTAGCTCAAGTGAGTCTGAATCTGAAGAAGAACATGCCAACCTATGCTTTATGGTCAAGCATGATGAAAGTTCTGAAAAGAACATTGAGGTAATGGTAAACTGTCAGATTTCAAAACCAAAAGATGCTCTTTCAGATTATCTTAGAACGATGCTTTTAAATGAAGAAGATTATCCGAAAGAGATTAGACTTTTGAAAGAAAAAGTTCGTGAGCAAGTAAAAGAGAATTTACAACTTGTTTGTCTAAATCAGAATCTTGAAATCTCTCACAAGAAAACTGACAGTGATTTCAAGGCCTTGAAAACAAGTTTCAAAGCCTTGAAAGCACAAGTCAAGGAAGTAGTCACTGAGAACTCTGCACTGAGTAACAGCCTTGTTAATATAAGACATCAGGTTGATGAATTAGATAAACAGAAGACTACTCTTGCTGAGAAACTTCAAAATTCTAAATTAGTCAAATCAAGCTTGCAGGCTCACACAAGTTAAACTTGATTCTTGGAGGAAGTTCAAAGTTTGTTCACAAAACTTGTATTGGATACAACCCAAGTTTTCCAAAAAATAGCAATACCAGATTTGTGAAACCTGGAAGCAAAACTTCTCCTAAGTGTCATTTTTGTAACAAGATTGGTCATATGAAGATGACTTGTCCTTTCAGAAGAAGAGATCCTCATATAATGAGGAACACTTTCCCTAAAGGACAAGTCAGACAGATTGGGGTCCTAATGGGTTCAGACCACCTAACATGGTTGATCCTGAGTATGAATCCAAATTCCACACTTGGTCTAACAGCTGGGTGAGGCAGTGATTGGTTCTTGCAGGTTGTCACCAATATCAAAGAACACAAGTGGTTTATGGACAGTGATTGCTCAAGACACATGAGTGGAAAGAGATCTCTATTCTCATAATTGAAAGAGCAATCTGAAGGTTCAATTACTCTTGGTGACAAAGGCAAATGCAACATTCTTGGTATTGGTAAAGTTGGTACAGATTCTGAAAATTCTATTTCTGATGTATATGTAGTTGATGGTTTGAAATTTAACCTGCTTAGTGTATCTCAGCTATGTGATAATGGTAATAAGGTTATATTTGATAAAGAGAAATGTGTGGTGCAAAATGAGAAATCATGCCATTGCATTCTCACAGCCTCTAGATCAAACAATGTTTATACCTTTCAGACTAACAAAGTTGCAGGTAAGAGCTTAAAGTGTCTCAAGGCCTTGAAAGAGGATTCAAGGTTTTGGCACAGAAAGCTTGGTCACATTAGCTTGCATACATTGAACAAATTAATCTCCAAAGACCTGGTAAGAGGATTACCATCCATCAAGTTCAAAGAATATAAAGTATGCAAAGCTTGTGCTCAGGGAAAGCAGACCAGAAGCTCATTCAAACCAAAGAAGTTTGTAAGTACTTCTAGACCTATTGAACTGCTTCACATGGATTTGTGTTGTCCTATGAGGACACCAACTCCAAAAGGTAAGAGGTATATGCTGGTTATTGTAGATGATTATTCTAGATATACTTGAATTATGTTTTTGAAAGACAAATCTGAAGCCCTCTCTGAATTTTCAAAGCTTTGCAGAGAACTTCAAAACCTGAAAAACCTACCCATTGCTTCAATCAGAAGTGATCATGGTAGAGAATTGGATCAATTAGAATATGATTTGTTTTGTGCTAAGCATGGTATCTCTCACAACTTTTCTGCTCCTAGAAATCCTCAACAGAATGGAGTTGTTGAAAGAAAGAACATGACTTTTGAAGATATGTCTAGGACAATGCTTCTAGAAAATAAGCTGCCAAAACATTACTGGGCAGAAGCTGTGAATACAACAAATTACATTCTGAACAGGTGCTTGATCAGACCTATCTTAAAGAAAACCCCCTATGATTTATTCAAATGGAGAAAGCCAAACATCTCATACTTCATACCCTTTGGTTGCACATGCTATGTCCACAACAATGGTAAGGAAAACTTGGGTAAGTTTGATGCAAGAAGTGATGAAGGTATATTTCTTGGTTATTCTCTTACTAGCAAAGCTTATAGAGTTTATAATAAAGGAACCAAGCTGGTTGAAGAAAGTATTCATGTTATTTTTTATGAAAGCTATGATGGTTCTTTGAGTGAAAGTTTTGCATACTTGAATCTGAACAAGCATGAATCAGAATAAGAAACTGAGAACTCTCTTGGGTTCAAGAAAAGTTCAGAAGGAAACATAATCCATTTTCAAGACCTTGAAAACAAGTCTCAAGGCCTTAAAAGTAGAGATCAAAGCCTTGACAAAGATGATCAGAAAGAGATGAATGATCAGACCACTACTTCAAGACCAGAGAATATATATGGAGAACCTGAACTATGGTCTCCAAGAAAGAGATTCAAATATCTTTCATCTCATTCAAATGACAATATCATCTCTGAACCAACCACTGGTACACAAACAAGGTCACAGTTGAAGAATCTATGTGCCTTCAATACTTTCATTTCTCTTGTAGAACCCAAAACTGTGAAGGAAACTTTACAAGAAGCAGACTGCATTATAGCTATGAAAATTGAACTCGATGAGTTTGAAAGAAACAAGGTGTGGAACCTATTTTCTCCACCTACAAACCAGTCTGTCATTGGTACCAGATGGGTATTCAGAAACAAATTGGATGGGGATTACAAAGTGATCAGAAACAAAGCACGGTAATTGCTCATGGTTACAATCAAGAAGAAGGTATTGATTATGAGGAAACTTTTTCTCCAGTTGCCAGGTTAGAAGCAATTAGAATTCTGCTTGCATTTGCATCTTTCAAAAATATGAAACTATTTCAAATGGATGTAAAATGCGCATTTCTGAATGGCTACTTACAAGAAGAAGTTTATGTTGCACAACCTCCTATTTTTTAAAGTGATAAGTTTCCAGATCATGTTTATAAACTTGACAAAGCTCTTTATGGTTTGAAACAAGCTCCAAGGGCTTGGTATGAAATATTGTCAAAGTTTCTACTTGAAAATGATTTCAAAAGAAGATTGGTAGACAAGACCCTTTTCATAAAGACTCATGAGAAAGATTTACTTGTATTTTGATGATATTCTGTTTGGAGCTACTAATGATCTTCTATGAAAATAATTCTCAAGTCTTATGAGCAGGGAATAGTATGATGGGAGAGTTGAACTTCCTTGGACTTCAAATACATCAATTGAAGAAGGGCATCTTTCTGCATCAAAGCAAGTATACTAGGGACTTGCTGAACGAGTACAACATGTCTCAATCTAAAGAGATCAAGAATCCAATGAGCTCTACACTATCTTTAGATAAAGATGAATCTGGTAAGAGTGTCAATGTGAAAGAATACAGAGGTATGATTGGATTATTACTATACCTTACTGCTAGCAGACCATATATCATGTTCAGTGTATGAATGTGTGCAAGATTTCAAGTTGATCCAAAGGAATCACACTTAACTGCTCTGAAGAGAATATTCAGATATCTCAATGGTACCAAAGACTTAGGGCTTTGGTATCCAAGACATTCTAACTTCTCTTTGCATGGATTTTCATATGCTGACTTTGTAGGTTACAAAGTTTATAGAAAAAGCACTTCTGGAACTTGCCAATTTAATGGATCATCTTCGATCAGTTGCACTCCAAGAAACAGAACTCAGTCGCTCTATCAACAGTTGAAGCTGAATATATATCTGTTGGTGCATGTTGTTCACAAGTTTTATGGATTGCTCAACAATTAATGGATCTTGGATTTGATTTCAGAAGTATTCCCATCAAGTGTGACAACACTAGTGCAATCTATATTGCAAAGAATCCAGTGCAGCATTCAAGAACCAAGCATATTGATGTCAGACATCACTTCATCAGAGATTATGCTGAGAAACGTGATATTGTTCTTGAATTTGTTTCTACTAACATGCAACTTGCAGATATCTTCACTAAACCATTTCCAAATGAAAGATTCTCAGCTCTAAGACTGGAATTAGGCATGCTAAATAACGATGCATTGGTTTAGGGGGAGCATCAGGTAAGGAAGGTAAGTTATTATGTATTTCAAAGGTTTGAACTGATTTTCAAAGCCTTGAAAATCTATTCAAAGCTTTGGTCTTATTCAAGACCTTGAAACTATTTTCTAAGCCTTGAAAATAATCATGATTACTGATTAGTGAATAAATCTTGGATCATTCAGTAATGGGTGCTATCTTTGTAGATATATGCTCAATATTTCCCCTACCTTTTTCAAAATTGATTTTCAGCCAAATATAGTATTAAATTATTTTCTTCCAACGGCTTCAAAGATTTGAATCTTTGTTGATCATTACAGATCTTTTAAGATCAGAAAAATATTGCAGTTTCCTTTTCAAACAAAAACTGTCTGTATATTTATCTCCTTATCTTATCCTTCACTCCGTATCAAATCCACCTCTATCTATTCTTCTCCCAAACCCTAATGAGCTCCAGAAGAGCCTCATACAGAATCAAGATGGCTGGAGGATCAAAACCTAGCTCTGAGAAGAAGAGAAAGACAACAGTGGATAAAGTCCAAGAGATCAGTGAAGACTCCAGCTTCAGAACGCCTAGTGCAGAGGCAGTTGCAGAGCTCCCTCCACCCAAGAAGAAAGTCAAGAAGGATGCAACTCCTTCCTCAGAAGAAGAAGAATAAGAAGAAGAAGAAGAAGAAGAAGAAGAAGAAGAAGAAGAAAGAGAAAGCTGCTACAAAGAAGCAACCAGAAAAAGAGATCTCCAGCCTCAAGAAGTTGAAGAAAAAGAAGAAGGAAACTCAAGCTGAAAAGGGGAAAGGAAAGGTAACAGAGGAACAACCAGTAGACAATCTGGAGAAATCCTTGCAGATCTACTCAAAGAACACTGCTCCTGATGAATCTTGGTTCATCTCAAACACTTCAAAAAGGTCAGTGGTTGGATGGTTTTGCATCTAGGAAGATTTCCTTCTTGCAGTTTGATCAGTATGCATATGTTGCTTGGAATGAATCTGAACTGTATCACTATGTTGAAGAAAAGATCTTTGTGGTTCATGCTGAACCCCCCTGAGCTAGCTTATTCTAGACTCACCAGATTCTTCTATCTCAACATGAAGCAACTTAAGAATTCTCCACACTTAGTTATCAAGTCTTTAGTTGCTGGAGTTACAATGGAACTAGATCATGCTGAGTTTGCATCTGTCTTAGGGTGTCCTAAGAGGTGTGACACACGGAACTATCCTCCCAAGAATGAAGCTTTTAAATTGGCCAGAGAAGAATTCTTTCTACCCAATGTTCTTGCCTCATCTAAACAGTTAACACACTCTGTGTTAAATGTTGAAGACAAAGTTCTATTCACTGTCTTGATGAGATGCATCTTTCCAAGGGAACACTCTAAGGAGTTCGTTACTGAGAGGGTGATGTACATTATATATTTGATTATGCATGGCTATGACATTGATCTGCAGAAACATGTAATGGAACACATGCTTTTCTGTCAAACAGATCAGAGAAAGCACCATTTGCCTTATGCAAACTTGCTCACTCTATTCTTCCAACACCTATAAATTCCTACTACTGGTGAAGAGTCTATCACTTCTGGTATTGGCATGCTGAATGAGAAGGCTTTTGAGAAGATTGGGGTAGTTAAGACCAAAGATAAGGTCTGGAAGTTGTATTCAAATTTGACTGAGGAAGAGCAGAATGCAAAGAAATTTTTTAAGCCCAATGCCTTGACTCCTACTTCAAGCCACACATCTCAGCCACCTGATTTGTCTTTAATTCTTCAGAGACTTGATGGTCTAGAGATAGACAATAGTGAGATCAAAGAGAATCGGCATGGGTTTGAGACTCATCTCTCACAGGTCAAATACATGGTGGAAACCATCTTTAGAAGCATGACTTTGTTTGATGTCCTTGAAAATGAAGAAGGTGCCAAGAAAGGCGACTCTGACAAGAACTTGTCAAGTGAACATTCCAACCAGGAAGAGGCTGCTCCAGTCAAAGATAAAGGAAAACATATGGTAGTTGACAAGCTTCTCAAGAAGGAGATGAAGTGGATAGCCCTGACTCAGATGATTTGCTGATAACTCTGAATAAGAAGAAGAAATCTCCAAAGACAGCCACTAAGGAAAAGACTGAAGAAGTGACTGCCGCTGATGAGAATGAAAAAGAAGAACAAGAAGAACAAGATAAGACTGATGAAGATAGTTAGGAAGAAGAGGGAGATCAGAATGGAGATGAAGACCCAACCCCTTAATCATGCCTACTCTTTCTTTCACAATCATTATCTTTTAAGTTTTATTTTCAAAAATTTCCAGACACTGATCCAACATCTTCTCATTCTTTTTGATGAGAGTCAAAAATGGGGAGAAAAATCTTAGGTTGTTTTGATTTTGTTTACTGTCTAGATGACCTATCTTATTGGTCAGTAGGATTTTCTGCAACTTACTTGCAGTTTTTGGTATTGCTCATTAATAAGTTGGATCTTGTTGACTTATTGTGTTATTCTTACAATAATGTGTTAATCAGTATTTTTTGAAGATACTTAGAATCAAAACACCTGAGGTTTTGTCTTTCATCAAGGGGGAAATAGTAAGGTCACAGGTTTCATGGACCTGAAATTCTTAGGTATTTCAAGGCCTCGAACCATTTTTCAAAGCCTTGAATCAGGTTTCACAAGCGTGATTTCAAGGCCTTGAACCAGGATTCAAAGCCTTGAAACTGTCTGACCTGCATACATGTTCTGAGGGGGAGTTTCTCTAAACTCTTTTGATTTAATTCCATCCCTCTCACCCCTATACTGAATGTGTCATTATTTGATGATTGATGATGAAAGACAAAATTTTATTGACATATCTAACATGCTTAATCCATTATTTTGACTCAGTTTTGCAGGGAAATTTTATTCCCTAAATATGCAGGATTTGTTTCCTTAACTGGATTTTGCAGGAAAGGAAATCACTTAGTGAAGATGATCTTGTGGTCAATCAGAGACTCATGACAGCGTCTCATAATGTTTGAAGACAAGATCAAACCAATATCTCTGAAGATTGTGATTAACTATCCGCTGGAGAAAGCTGTTAAGAGAGTCAAAGTTTGTTGCCTACAAAATAGGAAGTTGTTGCTGAAAATCTGGGAAGATTTGCAGAGATTCAAATAGTGTAAATGGAGCTCATTTTGAAACAACAAGAGAGAACACTTAACGGAAAAAAAGAGAGACACAATTCTGGATTGACAAGCATCAAAGAAGTTCATCACTCTCACAATCCAATTCACATAAGTTCACTGCATTCTTCACTGCAGTTCTACATTCTAGTGTTCTTCTGTATTGTGCTTTATTGGTAGATAATTTCTGTAATACTTTTATATTTCATTATCAATAATTGTTCAAAGTGAAAAATAGAAAATTCTTAGTGAATCAGTTAGCTAGAGCAGGTACTAGATAGGTTAGGGAGAACCACAAGCTGTAACAGAGTAAGGGAACTCTCTGTGCTTGAGATCTAGGGCTTAGATTTTGATTTATATGAATTGAGTTGAAAATCCTACAGGGAGAAGATTTCTGAGGTAGAGACGTAGGTCAAAGTGGACTGAACTCTTTAAATCCTCCGTCTCTTGCATTTACAGTTTATTCACATTCATAGTTTGTTACTGCATTCAAACTTGACTGTTTTCAAGGGTTTGAAACTCTTTTCAAGGCCTTGAAAAATACTAGTCTGTTTCATTACAAACTGTATCTATTTTCAAAGGCTTGAATTTGTGTTCACGGCCTTGAACTCCTTTGCACTTAAACTAAAACTATTTCCTCCTCAAGTTTTGCAAAAAATTGGCATACTCTATTCAACCCCCCCTTCTTCTAGAGTATTTGTGTTGCATATCCATCTGATACTCCCCTTTCATATCCAATCCATAGTTTCTCTATCCTGGCAATAGTCTTATCCATGCAGATAACATCAATATCTCATATTGATTTATCTGAGTCTGGCCAAACATTCTATAAGCACATCCCTCATGTGGCCTTGGATATTTGCTCCCGTTATGTGGGAGGGATAAATTATATCTACATCACTACCATCTCTAAGCTTGATTCCTATTGTGTGCGAAATGTGCCTTTATTACTACCTAGTTACGGTGTAGCGTTTGACGATATCAAAACACAATTTTCCACAACTAGAGGATCTAGTGACCTCAAGTCTAAGGATGAAGAAACCATTGTCAATACGGGAAGCACTTATGACTTTACATAACTTGTATGTAGCCTTCTCGTAAGTGGGTCAATCCAGTATGTCATTACTTCTAATGCAAATCCATGTGTTGGATCGTTATATCTCCATATCAATCCAACCCCATACTAGTATCGATGCAATACAGTCGTCCTATTATTTGTAGTACTTGACTAGGGATATTTCAGATGTAAAATTTATATTCTAAGGACTTCATTCATGTTAACATATCTCCCTATCGATAAACATAATGAAAAGTGAGTCCATATGTTTGTCACGAAAAATTTATTGCCTCTAGGGCACAATTCCAACATAGCACACCATAATGATGAGAAAGATGAGAACAAACTTTATACATATATTTCTTTATGTCATCTCCAACTGTATTTATTATCATCCGTCAACTCTCCCCTTTTTTGAAAGAAGAGTAGCACGTGAAGAAGGCTTATAATATTCTTCATCATCGCTTTAGGTGGTGTGTGCTTGATGTAGTTTGCAGTCGAATATCCTGAAGAGGTTCTTGTGATCTTTTGTAGATCATTTTTCCATTGCGTTTACCATGTTTTGGTATCCAATGTCATCGAGTGACATACCACTTTGTTGATTAGCCTCCAGCTTGCAGCAAATGTTTTGTCATACTCTGAACGAGCTTCAACATTATTTTTCTCTCCGGAACATAAAATTAGTGGTGGTTCCACCTTGTTGTAATTTTGTCGTTAATCTTGGAGTAGAAAAATCTCCGTTCATCAGTAGCCATGCGGATTTCTGTTGTGTCAACACTTCCCGTGATAAACTTTGTCTTGTTGGTGGTTGCCAAGTAGTTGTCCATCCAGTATTGTTTAGGGACAATAGCTCTTGTTATGCTCTCAGTATCATCAATTTATAGTTCTTCATTATCTGAGACTTCACGTCATTTTAGCTCCCATATTTGATATGGTTTGAAGACTTTTTCACTTTCACACCACAAGATTGTGCTTGAAATGATGAACATCCATTGTTAGATTGGACGATGTTGCAAGAAAAATAGAATATTATCTCATTGTTGAGACGAGGAAATTGATTTATTTTATCAATATCCCTTACATTGAAAAATATCCTATTAACTAAACCCTATTCTAAGCTTCCACAGAAAAGTTATCACTTAGCATAAAATGTAGTTTAGGGAAACCATCAGCAATATTGATTTTGTAGTGAAAGTTTTGGAAAAGGTTTTAATGCCCTTTCGGTGAAACTCAACTCTTGGTAAGATATGTTCCCGAAAAATTTCCAAGGGAATAATCTTTTTTTGTGGCACCCCGCTCCCGCGACCCTGATTAACAACGTAATTAAACGAGAACGAGGCGTCACACGCCGCCGAGGCTAACTCGTACCACGAGGATGGGAGTGAAAATATTAAAAATTCAAAGATTAACTGAAAAATGTCACAGAAGCTTATGAAAAGGGGTCTTATATCCCAAAACCATTTGTTTCAAAACTTTTCTTTCATAAGAGGAAATAGAACTTTGAGCATTGCATATTTCTCTATCCTCCATGGTATTCGTTGTTCTCAGAGTCAAGTCCTTCAAGGTCCAGACACGGTTACACATAATCCATTCACAAAAAGGCCCACAATTTAAATCCAACGATCCATTTCACAAACTACGGGATATACCCTCATGGGGTTACACATTCCCACTACCAAAATACGACCATACATGGTCTCTAAAGAGTGCATAATAAATCTCCAAGAATTACACATAGAAAGATACTATGTACTACCCCATAGACTAAAACAAAGAGTGTCTTAGACAAGCCTAGAAAAAAAGCATGAAACATCTCTCAACATGATATGATGAATGAAATTATGCGCTTGGTTACTTGGCTCAGTCCTCTCCTTGGAACCTGAAAGAGCGGTCATTTAAAAAACGGTCAGACTGCGAAGTCTGGTGAGCACGTACTAACCCCTTTGTTAGGTTTAGATACATAAAATATATATAAGTTCCAAATTCCATGGTTAGTTATCTCAAACATGCTTTTTCACAGTTCACACATAAATAAAGAATAATATGAATAACATAATTTAAGCAAGCATTCAAGTAAGCAAATCTGTAAAGCATTTACTTCAAAATACTTGGGTCCTCGACCCCTCCACAACATGAATTTGAGCCCTTGGATCATTTCACTCAAGTAATTTGTCCCTTGAAGGGTGTACAGCAGGTAGAAATGCAGGATCATTACCCCAGAAGGGGGGGGGGGGGTTGAATAGAGTATGCAAAATTTTGCTAAAACTTGCAAGAGTAGTGGTTTAAAAAGATTTGTAAAGAGACTCAAGGCCTTGAAATGAGTTTCAAGCCCTTGGAATAACACATTTAGAGTATACAAAAGAATAAATCTATTTCAAGGCCTTGAAATAAAACTTTAGTGAATGCTGCAAAAGTTCTAACTATGAAACTGAAAAGTAAATGCAAGAGACACAGGATATATAGAGTTCAGTCCAATTTGACCTACGTCTCCACCTCATGGATCTTTTCCCTGCAGGACTTTCAACATAATTTTTATTAATCCACAGCTAAGCCCTAGATCTCAACCAGAGATAGATGCCTTATTCTGTTACAGTTTGTGGTTCTCACTAACATATCTAGTACATGCTCTAGCTATCTGATTTACTAGGAATTCTCTATTGTTCACCTTGAATAATCCTTGAGAATGAGAACTAGAAGTATTATCAAAATGATACACAAATGAAGTTCAGAAAAGAAGAACACATGAAATGAAACTGCAGTGAGTATGCAGTGTTCTTCTTATGCTTGGATTGAGATATGAATCTGATTCTTTGTTGCTTATCAATCCTTGAATGTTTTTGAGTGTCTCCGTGAATTGCTCAGTTGTGTCTTTCTGTGTTGTGTCGAATTCCCTCACCAATTCTCCTTTTAAACACTCAGTTTGAATTGAAGATCTTCAGAATCTCTTCAACAAACTTTACTGAAAATTACCTTCAAATCTTGACTCTTCTAACAGCTTCTTCCAACGGCTAGTAGCTCAGTATCTTCCAAGATATTGATTTGATCTTGTTGGAAGTCTGTTGAGAATCTTTTATCCATAGCAGATCAATCACAAAATCAAGTCATCAAGTAGCTTCCATTTCTGCAAAACGTAAGTTAGGAAACATATTCCTATAAAATAAGAAACACAATATCCCTGCATAACTGAGTCAAACAGATGATGTTAGATCCTGTAAACTGTGTAAAAACACTTTGTCTTTCATCATCAAGTATCATCTAATCATGCACAGGGGTTTAGGAGTTGAATCAAGTACAGAAACTCCCCCTAAGTTCATGCATATAAAGCTCAGTCAGTTCCAAGGCATTGAAAGCTATTTCAAGGCCTTGAAATAGAGTCTTGAACCTGCATTGAAATTGCAATCTCCCCCTTCATGAAAGACAAAACCAAAATCTGTCAATCAGTTTGATACTGTGATTCTGCAGCAAATACTCATTAGCATATAGCAGAATAAAGCATAACATATAATGTCCAAAAGATCCAACTTATTAAATAAACTGAAAAAGCAAAGTAACAGCAAAGTTTCAGATAATCCTACTGACCAAAACCAAGTCTTCTAAACAAGAGTATAAAAAAATTATTACCTTAAACTTCTCCCCTTTTTGACTTTCATAAAAAAAGAATGAGAAAAATGTTGGATCAAAGTTTTTGGAAAGATTTCAAGAGACTGTGTTAAAAAGATAGAATTTTCAAGATTTTGAAAGGATTTCAAGTCCTTGAAAAGGAGAAGAAAGAGTAGGCAAAATTTAAGGGTAGGGGTCTTCATTTCCTTGCTGCTCTGCATCTTCTTCCTGACTATCACCATCATCATCATCATCAACATGTGCTTCTTCCTGTTGATCCACATCATCAATGATGGAGCTTATGGTCTTGATCACACTATTGAACAGGAAGGTTAACCCTTCTAAATATTTCCTTCCATGTTTTAGTTTATTCTTGACAAAGGACCTTTTATCAAAGAAGGATCTTTCTTCAGACTCTCTCTCTCACTCCATGCTGGATTCTGACACATCCTTTTGAAGTTCATTCTTCTTTTTGTCCTTCTTTGAAACTGAATAAACTTCATATGAACTTGAAGTTGCATCTGAGTCTGAGTCTTGAACGTAGATCTTCTCTTTTCGTATGTTATGTCAGCCTTCTTCTTTGTCTTCTTAGGGATACGAATCTGAATCCCTTATGTTTTTATGGTGCAGACTCCAGTGCCTTCTTCTTCTTCTTCTTCTTTCTAGACACTGGTGTCTAATCTTTCTTGGCCTTCTTCTTGGGAGGAGGAGGTATTATGTCTTCTGCAGTAGCAGTATTTGAACTGGAATCTTCACTAATGTTCTGAACCTCTTCCACAGTGGTCTTTCTTTTTCTTCTCTGTTGTAGCCTTTGAACCACCAGCCATCTTGATTCTGCTAGTTCTCATTAGGGTTTGGAGAGAAGAAGAGAGAGGTAGGATAGATACGAAGGAGAGGAGGAGAGAAGAAGATAAATAGAAGAGAGTTTTAGTTTAAAAAGGAAACTAAATATTTTCTCTGATCTTTTGAAGATCTTACTAATCAAAAAGGATTCAAATTGTGTGTGTGCTGTTGGAAATAAAAGAAATAATACTATTTTGGCTGAAAAGGAGTATTTCAAAATTGAGGGGCAACTTTGAGCAATTATCTACAAAGATAAAACCCAATATTGAAAGATCCAAATTTATTGACTAACTAGCATGCGGTCTTATTTTCAAGGCTTTGGAAATGATTTCAAGGCCTTTAAAAGTTGCATGATGTAAAGCACATAAACTCAAAGTTTTGGAAAGATTTTCAAGGCTTTGAAAATCAGTTAAACATATGAAACACATAAAACTAACATGATTCTCCCCCTTAAACCAATGCTTCTTTATTTAGCATACCCAATTCCAATCTTAAGGCTGAGAACCTTTCCTCTGACAATGGTTTAGTGAAGATATCTTCAAATTGCAAATTAGTAGAAAAAAATTCAAGAACAATATCACCTTTCTCCGCATGATCCCTGATATTGTGATGTCTAACATCAATATGATTTGTTCTTGAATGCTGAACTGGATTATTTGTAATTGATATTGCACTTGTGTTTTCACACTTGATTGGTATATCTCTAAAAATCAAATCCATGATCTCTCATTTGTTGTGCTATCCATAACCGTTGTGAACACTAAGGTCCATCTGCTATGTATTCAGCTTCTGTTGTTGATAGTGCAACTGAGTTTTGCTTCTTTGAATGCCAGTTGATTAAAGATGATCAAAAATTGACAACATCCTCATGTACTCTTTCTATCAACTTTATATGCTGCAAAGTCAACATCTGAATAGACACTCAAAGAGAAGTTAGATTGTTTAGGATACCAAATCCCTAAGTCTTTGGTACCATTGAGACGTCTAAAAATTCTCCAAACTGCAGTCAAGTGTGATTCTTTAGGATCAGCTTGAAATATAGCACACATGCATACACTGAACATGATATCTGGTCTACTAGCTGTTAGGTAGAGTAATGATCCAATCATACCTCTATACTCTTTTACATTCACACTCTTACCAGATTCATCTTTGTCTAAAGACAGTGTAGAACTCATGGGGGTCTTAATCTCTTTGGACTGAGACATATTATACTTGCTTAGCAAGTCTCTTGTGTACCTGCTTTGATGTAGAAATATGCCCTTCTTCATATGATGACTTTGAAGTCCAAGAAAAAAGTTCAATTCACCCATCAAGCTCATTTCAAATTCTCTGCTCATAAGACTTGAGAATTCCTTGCACAGAAGATCATTAGTAGCTCCAAACAATATATCATCAACATAACTTTGAACTACAAGCATGTCTTTCTCATGAGTTTTATCTACCAATCCTCTTTGAAATTATTTTTAAGTAGAAATTTTGACAATCTTTCATACCAAGCCCTTGGAGCTTGTTTTAAACCATAAAGAGCTTTGTCAAGTTTATAAACATGATCTGGAAACTTGTCATTTTCAAACCAGGAGGTTGAGCAACATAAACTTTCTCTTACAAATAACCATTTAAAAATGCACACTTCACATCCATTTGAAAAGGTTTCATGTTCTTGTGAGATGCAAATGCAAGTAGAATTCTAATTGCTTCTAACCTAGCAACAGGAGCAAATGTTTCTTCATATTCAATACCTTCTTCTTGATTGTAGCCATGAGCTACCAATCTAGCTTTGTTCCTGATACCCTTTCCATTCTCATCTAACTTGTTTTTAAATACCCATCTGGTGCCAATGACAGACTGATTTGTTGGAGGAGGAACTAGATTCCAGACCTTGTTCATTTCAAACTCATTGAGTTCAATTTGCATTGCTATGATCCAGTCTGCTTCTTGTAATGCTTCCTTCACAATTTTAGGTTCTACAAAAGAGATAAAAGCATTAAAAGCACAAAGATTTTTCAACTATAATCATGTTTGTGTACCAGTGGTTGGATCTGATGCGCTTTTTAGCGTGCTATTCGCAAGTATACGAATCAAGTAGTATAGAGTGTATTACGACTCAGATTATCGATCCCACAGGGACTTTGCAGGTTTTTCTAGCAATCAGTTCTAACGAACAGAGTGTAAAAATGAGGAGTATTTTGAGAGTTTGCTTACTAACTAAGTACTGAAAGTAAATAACTGAAACATAAATCTTTTTGTGAGAATTTTCTGAATAATCTTAAGGTTGTAAAACTAGGGTTTGAGATACTAGGTCCCGGGATCCCCTAGGGTTCTTCAGATTTTCGTTCATTGTTTGACATGAAAACACACAGAAGTCTCGTGCCACGTACCAATTGTGCAGTATCTTTTCTTTTCCTGCACGTTATCACAATCCTGCAGACTGTCGGATTCCCGTTAAGCTGCCTAAATCTGCAGTCTCGTTCTAAGGCTCCTAGGGTTTCTAACCTGTCCTGATGGCCCAGGTCAGAATCTCTAACAGTTGGTCTCAACGATTTCAGGCTAGTCCTAACTCCCCTTCGCTAGTCGGCCCATCGGGGTAAGGTGCTGAATTCTGTCTTCTCTTCCTAACCCTAACCAGACGTTTTCACCTACCGGCTCGGGTCTGTAGCAATCCTGGGTAGCTACTCCGATCATGCATGAACAGTAACATTCAAAGACAGAATAACGAATAAAGCTGCTGAATTAAGATAGTACGATCATGAATTCATAATCAAAACGTAGAACTAATCTCTGAAAACGAAACCCTAGGTTCACCGAGAACCTAGGTAAGAGTTTAGCTACTGAAATTCATAACGTAAATAACAAAGTTTTTGAATGAGAGAGAAAAATAAGAGCAAACGGGTGTCTTGAATCTGGATTCACGTTTCCGTGCTCTCCGGGGATGCTCCGACTTCTCCGTGGATGTGTTATATTGTTGTTGTGTGTTTTTAAAACGAGTCTGGACGAGTCTTTAAATAGTGCTATTTTTTCCCTAAACGCTGTGCTCGAATTTACGAAACTGCCACCGGTCCACCGACTCACAAAAAAGTCAACATGTCTGCGTATATACGCAACAGGCTGCGTATATACGCAACCAGGGCCCACAAAATCCATCTCTCCCTCTCCTGCCTGCGTGGGTATATACGCAAGCCCCTGCGTATATACGCAGGCAGGGGCTTCCTGGTGGCCTGCTTGGTCCTCTGCTGGGCCTGACCGGGTCTTCTGGGTCCCACACTTCTGCCTGATATCTCCATTTTGCCTTCCTTGGTGTCTTCCTGCTTTTCCGTGTTCCCGTCTTACGTTTTGACCCGAAACTTGTCAAAATTATCAAAATACCCCTGGGTCAAAATCGCTCCAGCCAATCCTGACTTTGGCCCTAGAAAGACTGCTGACTGAATGTGGGCGCCAAAATCCAACATCGACTTCTGAAAACTCGGGCCCGATGTCAAAATGACCAAAATACCCCTGGGTTAAAATTGTCCCGGAAATCGTCACGAACCTGAAATAGCTGCTCACGACTCCAGACACCGGAAAACGAGACTTCTTACTCGGATGTGGCCTGTCAGGGACCCACACTTGACGGGAGTCGGTTTTTCAGTCGGACTCCGTTTCAGCATTATAACCTGTTTTCGGAAAGCCCTTGACGTCCCCGTTCTTTTGCCCCTGGTTTCACTTCAAAATTCCAAGTCAATCTCAAGATATTGTCAACTGAGCGCATCCCGATGATTCTCGGTTTTGGCGTTTTCATCTTCCTCGTTCGGTTTTCACTGCTCGTTTTTCCTCCAGTCTTTCCGTTTTCCCTTCCACTCTTATTTTTACCAGTCTCAGTCAAATCCGTCTCTGAGCATTTTCTGCACGTTTCCCGAGGCGATCCCGATCCTATCTCGGCACGCATCCCAATGCACTTTTCGAACCTGTTCCTGTAAAGACAACATGAACAAACCCGCGATCATATCCAATAAAAGTACGAAACATGCAGAAATTTACGAAGAGCAAATAAATGTATCGTTCCTAAAACCGAGGCTTTCCGAGGGTGAATTCTGGCTAAAACACGGCTTTCCAACACGATGGTACGTCAAATCAGGCTAAAAGATAACCCCTATTTGGGCGTTATCATGATCAGAAATAATGTTGTCAGCAGGATGAGATGAGAGATATTTAAATTTATTCCTTGGTGTCCAAGGTTCAGGCTCTCCAGTTTGCTTCTCAGGTCTGTGAGAACTTGAAGTAGTTGACTGTTTTGTTGTATTCTCTAGAGATTCTGTTTCAAGGATTTGAACCTTGGTTTCAAGGCCTTGAAAATGCATGCTTTTTTCCTGTGACATTTACTTGGATCCTTTTGAGGATTCTTCTTCAGTATCTGAATCATGCTTGTTCAGATTGAGATCTTCATCACTTCTTGCATCAAACTTACAAAGATTGTCCTTACCATTGTTGTGGACAAAACAAGTACAGTCAAATGGTTTGAAGTAAGAAATGTTTGGCTTTCTTCCTTTGAACAACTCATAGGGAGTCTTCTTCAGAATAGGTCTGATCAGGCACCTGTTAAGAATATAGTTTGCTGTACTCACAGCTTCTGCCCAATAATGCTTTGGTAATCTGTTTTCTAGAAGCATTGTTCTTGACATCTCTTCAAGAGTCTTATTCTTTCTTTCAACAACTCCATTCTGTTGAGGAGTTCTAGGAGCAGAAAAGTTGTTAGAGATGCCATGCCTAGAACAGAATACATCAACATCTAATTTATCAAACTCTCTACCATGATTATAATGACCCCTAACTTGAATGGACGAAGGAACAATATTCTTTAAAGTAGCACA
Source organism: Linanthus parryae (assembly GCA_023055425.1). NCBI lineage: Eukaryota > Viridiplantae > Streptophyta > Magnoliopsida > Ericales > Polemoniaceae > Linanthus > Linanthus parryae. The sequence continues at coordinate 2,170,141 of JALGPY010000038.1, read as the reverse complement.
TGCCACTCGATGAGAAACGGACTTTTCAGATTTGGCACACTTTATGAAAATTGAAATTTCGAACGATATAGAATAAATGTTGACGTGAATACAACTGGAAAGGAAACTAGACACATAGAGCTTCAAATTGGTATAAAATAGAGCGAAATGCAAGCTCGTATGAGGGAGTAATGACCTCAAGAAGTTGGGTGACACAATCTGTCTGAACCCAGTTTCCAGCCCTGACACAGTTTAAAAACAACTCGTATTACAGAAAATGTATAATACATGTCGGCATGAAACCAATTGGGGATGATAGTAGACACATAGATCTTCAAAATTATATAGTATGGAGCAAAATACAAGCTCGTATGGGGGAGTAATGACCTATCAAATTTGGGTGACATAATCAATCTGAACCTAGTTCCAGCCCTGACACACTTTACAAAAACTCACATTCCGAAAATATATGATGATTTTTGGCATGAAACCAATTGGAGATGAAATTAGACACACAGTGATTTGAAACTATGTAACGTAGAGCACAAAGAGAATCTTTATGAGTGAGATCTGGACTCTCAAAGTCAGGTCACAGATTCTGTCCAAAAACATAGAATTATTACAAGACCAATTTCCTTTAAATCAAAAGTTCTTCGAGTAAATATGTGAAACCACTTCATTTTAGATCAAAGAAGAAATGAAAGAGACACATGCGAGTCTATATGAAACATATAGGCTTCAAGGATTATAAAAAAAACACATGATTTGAATGGATGAGAAGTATGGAATTGAAAGATCAAGATTAACTCTCATCTTTTAAGGCATAAACTTTCTCCTAAACCTTCCTCCATGTGTATAAAACCATGAATCCACAAGAATGTGCAAAAATAGACACATGCAATGACATTCTTAGATGAATTACCATTGTAATAGACACTAGGAACAAGAATAGGCAAGGATCAAAGAATGGATCAACAATTTACCTCAAAGATTAAGAATGGTGAGCAAAGAGTGATTGTAAGCTTCAATCCTTGGGTAGAATGAACAGAGAAATCCCCATCAAGGTTGTCTCTAGCTTGGACCCAAATTTTTCATGTTTTGGAGGCTAGAATATGAAGTTTTGAAGGTGTTTTGTGGAGGTCTTAACACAAAAACGGGTTGAGTTTCCTTTGAGAGAGAAGAGGACTTCTTGTGACTCTTAGAGAGAGAAGGGAGTGTGAGAAATGAGGGAGATGAGCTGAAATACAAAGATTTAAAGATGCAAAAGAGATATGGTGCATCTCTCATATGTCTTGTCACACTTGCTTGCAAGAATTGTCCTAGTATACTCATATCTAGCCACTTTGGAACACCAAAAAGAGATGACACACTTTACTACTCTTTTAGAGTTTAATATGTGGAGTAGCGTTTGGAAATGACTCTAGGGTGGATAGGTATCAAACTCTCACAAGTTTTACAACCATAGTATGGTAAAATACCAAGTTTTGGTCATGTTTTTGTGACTTCTTTTCTCAAATCCGGGATTGCACATGAAATATTTGATTCTTTGAACAAGATAGCTAGGGAAGAGTGTAGAGGAGACAAGCATATGGTGTGAAACACAAGTAGTCATGATGTGACTATACATAGATAGCTAGCTTGCCTAGTGATATGTAACTATGTGTCTAACCCCCTACACTAGATGTACATGCAAGGTATACATACTATAGTTACATACTATAGTAATACTTTCACACATACTAGAAAATACATACATACATTACTACTTTTCAAGATTTAATATTTCATAGCAATTAAGTAATTGTCAAAATTAAGATTATAGGGAACCAATATGTAATTTCTACCATCCAACTTAATTAGCCAAAAATATTTTAAATGTCATGAACTAAATCAAATAAATTCCTAATTGAACTTAATTATGTGGGATGTCACGCTCTTTCTAAAAGACATATTCTCCTAATTTTGTTAAACACGGGATCATATTTAGTGTTTAACAATATATCAGATAGCTGCAAGAGCTGCTCAATTTTATCAAAGTTTGTTACTGAGCACCAATCATGTTCTTTTAGAATATTTATTATGAGTTGGCTTAACTCTTTTTCTTTTTCAGAATTTCTTGCTAGTATAGTTGACAGGGTTGTTAGATGTTGACGAAAATGTTTTCTTTTATCCAACAGAAGACTTCTCCACAAACCATGAATCTCTATACAGAGTTGGTTAAATTCATGGATTGTAAAATATCCTTGACTTCTTTCTACTTTGTGTAAGCAGATTGCGAAGAATTTTCTGACTGAGAGAAATTCCTTTTTTCGGAGATCAGTAAAAGCCTTGTTTAGCTTGTGTCAGGCTCTCATAGCTTTTGAAAGAAGCTCTAGAATATTGGTTTATCTGAGCATGACATTTAGACCATCAGTTGAAGATATTAGTCTTCGTTCCTGCAAAAATAACATAATATGTGTTGCTTGGTGCTGCCTTTTTAGCAATAGTCACCCAATCTGAGGCATTTTTCGCTCGATCCATGAGTACTCCACCTTAGTGGGTATTTCTCCTACCATAAAACATTAATACCTACTTAGTCGGCAATAATGTTATCACTACCTTCAAGATGTTCTACCTCAAAAGTATACTCGGATATCTTATTAACCATTCTAACCTTCTGCCTTGTTCAATGCCTTTTTCATTAATAAGAAAGTCTCTTACTGCTTTATTGTCTGTTCTTACAATAAAATTCTCACGTGCTAGGAAAATTCTGAATTTTTCAAAATTCCTAACTTTATCTGAGGCATCTGTTTCTAGAGTTAATTTATCTCCTGATTTAGGAAAATAAATTTCTGATAATTTTTTCGGAGAATCTTTTATTTTGTTTAATAAGGATATGTCTTCTGGTGTCCAAGTCAAGATAATGTCTTTTATTAATTTTTGTAACCATGGGGCTTCAATCTTAGCAAGATTTTTTAAGAAATTGCGCCCATAATTTAGTATCCCAAGTAAACTCTGCAATTGAATTTTATTTCCCAATTTGTAAGGAAAATCTCTTACTTTTGAAAGAATATGTTCCTGCCATTTTCTTCCTTGTTTGTCAAGAACAATTCCTAAAAGTCAATTGATTCTTTTTCAATATTTATATTTTGTGGTGATACGATGGTTCCATGTTTTTTAAACTGTTCACATACTATTTTTGAGTTGTGATGTCTGCTCTCCCTAGGTTTTTGAAAAACAAGGATATCATCAATTTAAACGACACAAAATCCTGTTGAAAATCTTATCCATCCATCTTTGGTAGATTTGTGGAGTTATATTTAGTCCAAAAAGCATTGCCTTCCAATAATAATATCCTCTGGGAGTGCTAAAAGCAGTGAGTGGTTTGGAATCTTCCGTTAGCTTTATTTGCCAAAACCACTTTTACAATCAAATTTGCTAAAAATAGTGGATCCTGTGGTAAAGGACAAAACAACATCTTTTCGTGGGATAAAGTAGCCATCAAATTACAAGTGTCCATTCATCTTTTATAATTGACAACCATTCTTGCATTTCAACGTTTTATTTCTGCGTGATTTCTCACCATGAAAGATGGACTTGAATGTAGACTAGTTGTTGGCTCAATTAGTTTTTTGTCCAAAAGCTCACTGATTTGTTTATCAAATCATCTATGTCTTTCCTTGTGTAAATCATTGGACGGGTCCTGATTATTATATTTGGGTCTCTCAATTCTAACTCACGGAATCTATGACTTCTAGACCATAATTCAAGTGGACTTTCACTAAAGTTTTCTCTAAGAGTTTTGTACATCCAGTGAGTTTCTTCTAAAACTTTGACTTGTTCTCCTCTAGGTACAGGGAAAAACTTTTGTCACAAATATACATATGTTGTTGTAGAAAAGGTATTTTATAAACTCATTTTTTATGGTCAATGATAGTTCATTTTCATAATTATGCATGGGATAATATTTATACATAAAGTTGCCAATGAGAGTTGGTTGAGTTGGTAAGGCTCGTCTCCTCGCTAGACCGAGGCTTGGATTCGAGTCTCGCTGCTGGCGGTCTCTCTTGGTGGGTGATCTATAATTCCCTTTGTAAGCCCTCAAAGAGGACTAAGGTATGCCCTGGCCCTGTGATGGGCCAGCCTCCCCTCCCCCTAAACTTTTTTTTTACCAGCAATTTTTTTTTTATTCCCCAATAACAAATCTCCATGCATGTTTGCAAAGCATAAAATTTTGGTATAGTGAATTTATTTTCTCCAAACCAAATAGAGATATCTTTTGCTTTAAACTGTATTGTAGTGTCTCTACCTTCAATGCTTGTTACAGCAATAGGTCTTTTCATTAATACCTGTTTTTCTTTAGGAATAGCATTCCATTTGCAAGTGCTTATTGTGGCACCTGTATCTAGTAAAACACAAGGCTATATGATTTGTAGCAAAAGAATTTAAAATTCCCTTGAACATAAACGTATCTCTTTATACCTTGGGTAGGTGAAAATATAACTTTTCATTTTTTTCACTTTAAAATGATAAATGTGGGAAGATTTTATTTCTTAATTTTTTTTTATTGAAGAAATCTTCGGAGAGGATAGGAATTTGAACATTTTTTACACCTATTTTCTCAAACTTGCTGTCACAATTATCCATAAATTATGGTTTTAGACTCGTTGGGATATATATAGAATTTCTTGTAGGTTCTCCATGAAACGAGTTACATTTTAAAGAGCTCATTCTTTTGAGTTTATCATTATAGAAATAAATGTATTTTCCTGAAGCCTGTATTTTCATTGTTTCTACAGGTTGAGTTGGTTCTTCAACTAAGTCTGATATTAACCATATGTTAGGAATCTCAAGATCTCTCCAACTCAAAATTCTTAGCTGGATTATTGTATATGAGGGTTATGGCTCGAAGATCTCAATCCATTTGTTCTCTGGTGATTGGACCTTTGTTTCTGGGAATATTGTTAATTCATGGATTGCTTTCCACCTTATTGCAAGATCATGGGAATTTTCTTTCATGTCCATTCCTTTAGTTTTGATCCTCATCCTAACTGTATCTTCAATATTTGGATCATTAATGGAAATAAAGTAATTTGGTCTGTTATTAAACAAAAGACTTTGTTTGCCATATTGGATTGGATTCCTCCAATTATATCATTTTCTGGCAATTTGAACCTCTTATAAAAAAAAAGTAACACATAATATTGGAGTATCTATTCTTTGCCTAAAAAGAGCAGTTATGGTGATTTGGATTAAACTAATATGAACAGATTGTATGTATGGATATCTATTTTTCCATCTAGCGACTTTTTGTTTATCAAAAAGTATTGTTCAAAGATTCCACAGTATTACCACAGTATTTTTCAAAGATTCTAGCAGAGAAAAAATTGAACTTGGAAATTTTGTAAATTTGTGGTACAGCAATATCTTGATTTTTTTTCAAATTTTGCTAACTCTTCACTCGTCATACTGAACTCTTCTCCTACTACATCTCCTAAACGAATATCTTTTTATTCTTCGGAAGGAGTCTTCATGATCGGCTTGGAACACGAAAACATGGTCTTGTTCTTCATCTGAACTTTCTTCCTCACTAGAATCTCATAGAGAATTTCTTCTTCATCTTATATCTCTTCACCAAAGAGGATTTCTAGACATTTTTCTTCTAAAAAATTAGCCATCTTCTTAGCACTTTTCCCTCTTTTTGGGCATTCAGGTGCAAAATGTCCTTGTTCATGACAAATGTAACACCAAGATTTGTTTTTTCTATTATCAAACTTTGACTTTCTCCGGACATATCTTTTGTTTTGGAAATATTTTTGTCCTTTTTCATGGCTTCCATTTATATTTTCTTCTTTTAAAACTGGTGTTTGGGCCTATTATTTTACAACAACTTTCCTGAAGAATCTTATCACAACATTGTAGGCCATATTGTGATGTACATATTTGAGCTTTAACTTGTTTCTTAGCTTTAGTCTCTAAAAACCTATCATCAATTAATTTTAGGGCAAAGCTTATTCTAAATCCTAAATTTTCTTGTTTATCTATCTTTTTTAGATATTTTTGGTACCCTCTTGTACTTAATTCATCCCATGGAATTGGGAGTTTGTGAAATAATAGATCTAATCATTTGTCAGTTTCTGCACTCTTGACTTCTACTATGTAGTAGTATTTTTTTAAAGTTTTAACATATTCTTCAAAAAGGCATATGTCATAAAGCTCTGATTTAGATAGAACGTAATTTGCATCTTCTTGCAAACTAGTGTCTTCTACATGACCACATAAATTCTCTTGTATTATTTTAGAGAATTTTGATATCATGTCTTCTAACTTTCTAATCGAAGGAGTTCCTCTTTTTCTATCCTCCCTTTCGCACTTTTTTGCCCACTGCTTAAGCCATTGGAGTGCATCTCTTTGTATGGTTCCACAAAGATATGTCCATATGCTTAACAACACATAAAGACAATTTTAGAGAATTCTCTGGTATTATCTTTATGTATTGTTAAGCATATGGACATAGATTGTCCCCACTCATCAATTGCTCTAGCTTGATCCCTAAAAGGAATATTTGTTAAATCAAGATAAGTACCATTATGAGCAACATTGTACTTTTCGAGATAATCTCTTCTAGTGAATGTTCTCCTAGAAGGAGAAGGATCTTCATTTCTAACATTGGTGGTATGGATTGTTTCAAAAGGGTAGTCCTCATTCATACCCCAAGTACCGAACATTTCTGGGTCTAATGGTTCTTCCATTTTTCTTTTTCCAGCTTTTATTGCTTCAGATTTTTCATCCTTGAATTTAGAAGTTTCTTGTTCTTCTGAGTTAGATGAATCATCCTCACTTACCATTAAGACTTAATAGCTATAATGGTTTAATAAATCCTCATTTGAGAATATAAAGCTTGAATTTGATTAAAGAGATGATTTCTTTCATCTATTCCTAAATTGGGATCTTCATAAACGTGTCTCTAATAATCAAGAATTTCCACTATATTATCATACTCTTTGTAGGATTTAGTATGAACCATACACACTTCTTCATTGCCATAGAATAATCTAGGTGGCCTTGTATCACTTATGCATGACCAAGCATCTGATGATTCTTCGAATTTTGTTCCTTCAAAATTTGTTCCTTCTATGACTTTGGCATTCTTCAAATCAATATCGACTATGTTGCCTAAACCGTTTATTTCGGCATTCATTTCGTCAATTTTGGCTTCTAGATAATTTTGATTTATCTGGTGACTATTATCAATTTTTCTAAACCATGTATTTAAATAGTCTGTAATATTATTCAAACTAGCGCAGATCGTGTTTGAATTTGCGTTTCTTTTACGTACATGGAATAAATGATCATACTGGTCATTTATTACTTCCTTAGTATCTCCATAACAAGTGTCTTCTTCTTTTCCTGCCATCTTAGAGGTTCTTTCTAATAGTTTTTGATACGTGTCTCATGCCTAAGACCTTCCTTAATTGACTTGTAAATAGAAGAAACATTCAATATAAACGGATATATGGACTTTGACACAAATCAAAACAACACAAGATAAGAACAACTTATAATGTAGGAAATTAAGACAAAGCATATAATACTTGCAAGTAGTATTGAGAATTTGTCGTTCAGAATTTGTTCTTCAGGCTCTGATACCAGCGAATATAAACAAATTTTTTTTTTCAAACACTCAAAGCTTTATAAGAGAGAATTACAATACTAGAGTGAAGAGGAGTCGGAAGAGAGATGCCCTAAACTGAAAGGGAAGGTTCCCTTATATAGGGGGAACTACACACAACTACAGGACCTTACAATAATACACACTCACTATTAAACTGCAGTATCACACCATAATGCTGAGAAATATGACAATAAACTTTATACATATCTTTTTTATGTCGCTCCAACTTTATTTATTATCATCCGTCAATATTTAGCTTCTGTCATTCCAAAAAAAACTGATTAAATGGCTTTGTCCACCTGCACGGAACTGAAACTGAACACTGATGGAAGCTGCGGAGGCAGAATTGGCATTGCTGGAATTGGTGGGATCATGCGTGATGAGCATGGACATTCGGAACTGGGCTTCACAGGAACCTCAAACAAAGAGGATGCAATGAAGGTGGAGATGGGTGCTATCAGCAAAAACTGGACAAATTGTTATTGTGGCAACTGATGCTCAAAGAATTGTCAAAGCAATCCAGGATAACCAGATTGAGACTCACCACCATAGAAACACCATTGCTGACATTATTATTTTGCTCAAAGACCTTGATGGTGATATTAAAATGTCTGAACTGAAATCATTCCCTACAGCTAGCTCATGTTGCAATTCGCTCCTACTAGGTCCGTGGCCTTACCGGGAAGTGACAGTTGGGCCCCGTTCTCGAACTTCTGGTATATTGAGGCCTGCCCTGAGGGCCAGGACCAAGTTGTCCACCCCGTCAATGGGTCTCGAGTTGTGGCTCAAACCAACTTCCTTCAAACTATAATCTGGAAACTCATATTTGCAGTTTGCAAGACCTGCGACAAATTAGCACCGATGTAAGTAACAAACAAACAACTGAAACATAGTAAAGTGATTACAGCACTACAAAAGCACAGATGTTTTGTTTCTCACCATCAAGAACACTCTGATCCATCATCTGAACAGTTGTTTTTCCCTGTTGAACATCCGTAACTGCAAGAGCTAGATGTTCAAGCTTCACTATCTCATCTCCTGCATGGCAATTTTGATACAAACTAAACAAAGATAATAATAAGGGTCGCAGCATAACATGTGTAAATAATTGCAGATTCTCGACCTCTTTGTGTACTCTTCCTTGTCCTCTCGCCCTTTTTATTGGACCAACTAATTATCTTTGTGTTCAGGATCATAGTTAATTAACACCATTCTGCATGTTCAATTTCAGTTTGTAGCAACATACTAACATAGAAGGAGAATTTTCGGTGCAACATTCGTTGTTCCCCAAAACCCTAACTTTTGGTGCAACTATCATTATTAAATGTCCTTACAATACAACTAACAAAACAATTAATCTTGCAAATCAAATCTTTTTCAGTTTTGCCATCACAATTAGACACAGAAATATGCTGCTAAAAATAAGGAACAAATCACCAATGCTACATATCCACTACTCTCCAGTCCCAAATAGTCCTCTTTAATCACGCAGATCTCACCTGTCAAATAAGAAGTTAACCCAGGAAAACTGCTCATTTGTCAATTGTGACATTTAATCAACAACTTTAATTTTCTTATAAGGTAACCACTCAATGCTCATTCTATTTCTCTCACAAGCTTCAATTCTTTGATTTCCAATTTACGACTTATGTTTGTTCTTGTTAAGATTGTTTGAAATTTTAAGAGATTTCTCCCTGATTCTTTATCGCGTTCTTTTAATAAATAATGCTACGTATTCTCAAATCATTCAAATGCAGTAAATTCAGAATACTTTTCGGCTCAATGTGCAAGTCCTGTCTTATTGTTCATTTGATAGTTCTTTTGTTGGATTTTGTTACAGTCTAGGAATCATTTGATACACTGTTAATCCCACATTAATAAAACCGGGCAGGATAAAGCTAGTTCTTCCTGCTAAAAAGCTGCTTTGATGCAGGACGAATACCCTAAACCTTACAAGGTTGTGGGCTATCGGTACTCATATTTTGGTCGGCCTCGCAAGGTCCTGCACAAAGAGCATAACAGGTGGGCCAAGCCTGCAGTTCAGTGCAGCTTTTACCTGCATCTTTTTGTCATTTATTATTTTGTTTACCTAGCCATGAACTACGAGACTCTTATGTGATCTTACTTAGCCTTCAAGGAAGGAAGTTATGGGGTTATATTGGTCTTTTAGACCTTGTGCAGCAACTAAGAGTTCACTAATGAACCCTCTACGTTAGATTATTTTGTATTAAAACCTTTTAAGGACTAGAAACTAAAGTTCTCTTTGGTTGTAACTCTAGAAACTGAGAGTTTCTGTATTTCCCACTTAAATCATCTAGTTATAGGATTAACTCCGCAGTTGAAGGCGTATCTTTACACCTGTTTCAGCATTAGATTGCAGGTTCACTACTGTGCTGCACTATGCTTACAAGATGTGATGAAGGGGCAAACTCTGGGCTAATTTCAAAATTTTGGAAATTAGCCCCAGATTCCCCAGACCTTTCTTACCTTATCTCTCTCAAATATTATCAAACAAATCTCAACTAGTAGTGCAAATGTATATACCCTTCACAAACTTTAACTACGTTAACACAAAATTAAAGTTTATGAATGTACATCAGTTGTTATTCGTGAATTATATGCGTTCAACGAAATACTATGCATTATATCCATATACTTAGTTTTTATTATGAATATGTTCAAACTAGAAGTTATTTAAGTAAAATGAACTACTGTACAAGAGAATACAAAACAACAACAAGAGCTTTCTATCTCAAAAGTAAAGAAGTATTACATGAAGAACTTATTTCACCAAGACAACAGATTATAACTTCATATCCAGCAATCAGCATTGCCAACTCCTTCAAGAAAAACATAGCATACTAAAATCATGGTGAATCACTGATTTAGCACATTCATACGATATTAAAACATGGAAAACCTATCATGATTTATCGAGGTTATTCTGCCTACCAATTTATATGATATTAATTTTACTATATAATTTTAGAGCGGAGTTATTAATTTTAGCAGAAAATTATGAAATTTGAAACAAAAAAGTTAAAACTCAATTTAGATTTTAATTTACACATACGTAAACCGATCAATTCAAATATTATTATTTTTACTACAAATTTATTTGTTTCTTGAGACTAGAAAGATAGTATTTGTCCGATAAAATTAAGGGACACAGATTATTCAAACTGGTGAAAGTAGGACAGATTGTTACCACAAGATTCAGCATATTCTCCAGCAAGCTTGTATATATTGAATGGGGGTGTTTCACAAAGCTTTTCAGCAGATGAGCTAATAAATCCGCGTTGAACAAGAGAATGTTGACCAACTCTTGAAAAGGTTAGGCCAAGTAGAATGTGGTATACACCAATGAAACGATGACCATGTATTCTCCGCTCATAGTTTGCAATGTCAACCACTTCCAATACCTCATCGTCGAATTTCCCAAAGGGGCCGTGGCAGAGAGGATATCTTGCCCTTATTTGAGAAGAGTTTGACTGTGCAGCCAAGAAGAAAAGCAAGAAAATATTGTAAAAAGTAATCTATGGCAAGAGTCGTACATAAAGGCATGAATAATAAAAATCAGCTGTGCCTCCAATGCAATTCTAACTAAGCTTGACACATATTTATTTATTTTTGGATACTTCAGTAAGCAAAACACATCCAATGGCAACTGTGTGCTTGATCAGGCACTGATTCTCCTGTCATTTGACTGCAGTCAGACTTGTAGCAAACAATAACTTCCGCAATCCTAGATATGTTCCAGACTAGCCTATCACCATGCGTAGTTGTTCTGGAAGAACGGGCAAGCACCAAAATTGAAGTGTCTAACTATTGGAGTTGCTTTATAGTTAGAGTCATCAATTTATTATTGTGTCAAATAAACAGTCGTAAATATCTACAGAAAACACGCCTGAGAATTTCTGAAGTTTCTGTAGATTGTACAAGATAGTGAGGCATATGAAGGGGTAAAATTTTGACATGCATGAACCATTTTTTTAACAGAAGGCCCAAGTCTTACGTATATGACAAGATCTGAATTTGATAATAAGCAGACATTATATTAGTAGACTTCAACAGAGCACTCAAGACTTATTAGTAATGAAATACAGAAATAGTATACTTTTCCCATGACTACGCCAATTTTATGTTACGAGAGTTTTACACAACCATCAAATGTATTGATGTGCCTGTGCCTGAATCTACACTCCCTAGTCCCTACAGCAAGTATACCGATAGAAGAGAAAAGCATCAATATAGAAGGGGACCTCGTATTTATTGCAAAATAATTTTTTTGGCAATGTTAAATTTGGGCTATTAAAACAGAGCATGTTAATTAACCGCTGTTCATTCTTCATGGCAAAGCTAAGTAGATGAACACCATTGGGAAAAAAGAACAACCCGTCAAAGATTACATGGCTGTTGGCTACAAATTACACACAGAAGGAGAGAATGAACATACCATGTTCATCTTCAATCCGGCCAAACGACGTATCACTCTCCGCACATCACTAACCAACTGAGTCATAAGTGTGGGAACGACGCCTTTTTTATTCAAAGCTTCAACGAACTCCTCACGAGAGACAAAGCCTTGACAAACCTCTACAAACAGGTAATCAAGAATATGGTAACCTTTCCGACGCTCCAACTCCAGTATCAGCTGGACTTTACAGTTCCCCTGTATAGCAAATTATCAGAAGAAGCTCAAGACATTACAGATGTACTTTATTTTTTGATGATTTCCTAGCTCAACCTCGTTCCGGAGACAAATGATAAAACAAATGTGATGCCTATCAGAAAGAAAATGCAGATTTACATCTTTTAATACAATCAACCATATCCTGACTAACTGTTTTTGACCATCGAATTCCTATGAACTGCGACCTTAAACCTCTCTGGTCACCAAAACCGGTTGACGGGAGTTCAGTGCTTACCGAGGCATCCTCTCCATTCAGTGACTATTATGTTAGTAATTTATGAAAATTGAATAACTGGTTAAACTACATGTTGAAATAGACTCTATAATAATGCACATGTTTACATACACCTATGAAGCAAGGCCGTTTCTCCTGCTTGGATACTCCACTTCTTCTATAATGCTTGCCCTTCTACTCACCAAGTGTCATCTCCCCCTTTTCCTTAATGTGTCTAATCCTCAACAGACTAGTGATGAAGGTGAAAATGGATGAAAGTGGTTATAACACAATGTAAGACCCTGGCTGAGAAGTTCCTAGGGCTGGGACCAAGAGAATAGGCCAACTTATTAATAGAGAAAACTTGGTCGATAAAGAAAATTGAAATAGATCTGTCCTCTGGGCAGCATATCAGCCTCATCTAGATAATGTATGGTCCCTAATTGATCGCCAACAGCTAATATTGTGGCCCTCTGTTGGCTATTAAGTCACAGAGTCGATTGGATCAGTGGTTTATTATCTAATATGAAGACCGCGTCTTACAGAAGGTCATAGCGTCTAAAGAGGCTAACAAAAATTACCAAATCTGAATTTAAGGTATCCATAATCCCAAACAGATGTGCCTAGAGGAACAGTCTTTACTATGCCTCCCAAACAAGAAGTAAGTTTTCCGTAATTTACCTTTCAACACCAGTAGTTAGGGTCAAATAGGGTTTGAACAACCCATTTTGTGAATGGACAAATAAGATGGCCATCACAGCTCAAAATATTTAAATAAAATGCAAAAAAGAGTGAAATCCATATAAAGAAGCATGAGATTCGTGGATGTCAGATGGAAATGGAAAGTGTAATCAAGAAAAATCCAGCACGTTTACATGTGAATAGCATAAAAAGGATTTCAAAGGTATGTTGGCATGCTGCTGATTATTCATAATTCACTCTGACAGTTTAGTGTTAGTCCAGCTAGAGCTGACTGCAATACGTCAAATGGACATAGAAACGAAATAATCTTGAATATATGCCAAATGTTATCTAATTACGAACTATGTCAGTACCTTCAATGGTACATATCTCTCCATTTGCTTGAGCGCCACTTCAGACTCACCAAAAGACTACGGCAGTAAAAGCCAGAATTTAGCAAACTGATAGAAAGGGTCAAAGCATATAAGAATGAGTTAAAAAAATGAGGAAATATTACCACGAACTGTGGTGTGAGACCATATTGAACCTGCAAACGTCAAACATTGGCACAAGTTAAAATATTGAAAACATAACTTATCATATCAAAATAATTCTGTAGATACAAATGACGGGATCCAAAACGAAGAACTCTGGCTTACATTACAACCAGAAAGGAAATTAATTAAAAACAAATGCAACGGAAATAGAGTAATAACTATTTACTCCCTCTAACCCATAACAGGTGACCCTTTTCGAAACTCAAACTTTTTACATGGTTGAATTTTGTAATGGCATTGACACAATTGTCCCTTATTTCTCAATTTCCGACACAATAATTTCCTTTTACTGGATATTCTTGTCAATCTATTCACTTTCAAATATGATAATAGAAAGTGGACAACTAGTGTGTGACATCCCAAAATAGAACAGTGGGCACTTATAATAGGACGGAGGGAGTACTTCGAGAACATATATGTAGTAAATACTCGATACGAGGTTATTGATGTAGATCATCCATTATCTTACCCATCAACCCCATATAACTCTTGTTACCCGAGTGATCAAGTGCGCTGGGCACTCGAGCTTAGCTTACAAAGTTACATTTTGTTGCTCTAAATTCATGGAAATGCTGAGCCGCACTTATTTTGTGCCTCGATCCCTCTCCCCTAGTATTTTGATCAACCTATTTCGGTTTCCCACAGATTTGTGAGAATTCAGAGGAAACTCTACTTCTCATTCCCCCAAAATTGTCATAAAGCCCGTGATTCTAACACATGATCACACTGAAAAATGACTGGCGCAACCGCGGGTAAGGACCAAGCCTACACAGGATTTACCTCTCAAGTTTTAGTGCAAAGCAACCAATTCTTTTGGCTATACCCGAGTATACGGGGTTCGACCCATGGTTATACATGTTGCAGCTGCTACTGTCTCTCTTCTTTTTGAATATTGTGTTATGCAATTTCGTGCCAATTGTGTTGTTGAATTGAAGAATTCTTTGTGGTTGTAGTTAAATTGTGCTTCCCTGAATTCCATTTCTTTCGTGTTGAATTTGTTCAGCAAAATAAAATAAATGCTGTATCAATTGGGGAACTGCCGTTTGAAACCAGGCGTAACTGATCTTTCATCGTTGGCTCGGATTCAAACCACAGAGAGTTTGATTAAGATTCAGGTTCTCACTAAAATACAAGAGGGACTCGGCTCTTTTTTTCCATTAAAACAGTCTTAAGCCAACCCTTCAACACCTCTAGTTTACATCACACAAAAAACATAGTGCGACATTAGCTTCTTTAAATCAAACAATGAAGTTAACCAAAATGGACTTGTATCAATTAATGGCATGGAAAACAGATTTACAACATAAAAGAACGCAAAGGGAAAGAAACATACAACTTTGTCACTGTAATGTTCGTTGGAGCAGTGCTGCACAAGGAAACAGTTTTTGTGAGAGATATATACTACTGTAAATATTAGTGGAAAGACCAGTATTCACTAAGAGTCTTACTTTTACCAAAAATAAAACATCTATCTCATTTAGCCCCTTAAAATCGAAATTAATCTCCTCGGCAATATATTTCATTCTTTCTTTTTCATCCTGCAGACCACATCAGAGAAGGAACAAGTTAGCAAAACCTTACCATTCACCAGAAATTCATTTCCTGGAGAGTTGCGACAATTCAAAAGTTCAGAACTTCACTACACTCATTACCTTCAATTTCTGTTTTTGTTGCTCCCCATTAGCCTACAAATTGAAGTAAAAGTCATTCAGGAACATTATAAAAGTTTCTCAAAAACAAGAGCACCATGCAATTTAAGTTAACACCGGAGCATTAGAATGTCATTTGGGTAAATAAACTTCCATTTCACACCCTTCCTACCTCCAGTGAATGTTCCTAAATCAGAAGCTGACTCTGAATTTTATTTTTATATAACATGATGATGATCTTTATTCAAACCCTTCGCTACATGAAATATGAGTTCAAATCAGTGTAAAAGCCCTATTACAAGTTCTAGTACTTCGAAATTGCCTATACAGAATACAAGAACGACGTGATCACCTTATCAGGGGTCATCATTTTGCGAGCGAGCTTCATAAAGTTAGCTTTACGATCATCGCTTATAAGGTCCTGTGTAAAGTCCTCCTGCAAAAGATAAGGTTAGGGATCAACAAACTAATCCTCATCTTAGTCAATCTATGTTAAACAAGATTCAATAAATCAAACATGACACCACCCATAAACAGTTCTGCTGCAGACATAAATAATACAGAACGGGTGCAACGCATGCACACTTAACAGCTCGAACAAGCAGATTTTAAGAGAGGGTGTCTTTTATGTAGGCGCAGAGACCATATCCAAGAGCACACTATATTGCAAGCCTCTACACGGTAACGCCTCAGTCAGGGTCCAACCAATTTTCATACTATTGAAGGAGACAATTGATGGCTATGTGGCCACCACTTACCACAATATGAAATATATTCAAATATATTCAACTGCCTGGTATCTTTTACGTTTTCTAATATAGAAGACACGTGCAGTACAAAAGAATGATGGGTTTTCACTTGTAAAATAAATAAGCTATAATAGCTAATCGGTGCCCCTATATGTTCTTGTAAACTTCTAATAAGATGAATTGTCTAAGGCATGCTTGCTGGAGTACAAGAAAGGGGTAAAAATATCATGAATCCTAGCCGGGGGCTAGATGGTCTCTGGTGTAGGGATATTTTAATCCCCTCCTTTCTATTAAAGCTTCTGAGGGAAAATATCTATATATATATATATATATATATATATATATATATATATATATATATAGATATATTAGGTGAGTCACCATTATGAAATGGTTTTAAGAAGCACAAAGATGCCTCACAACATACCACCATGACCTCCACCACTTAATCAAGCCAAGTGCCAAAGAAATGGCTAAGTTTTGAGCTCCGATTCCTACGGTCTAATATCGGTGGTGATGAAGAAGAGGGTTTAAAATGTGGGCATAATTGACATTCTGTTATGGTGTTCATGATATCGAACAAACAAATTTACAATCCAACCCATATAGTTCATACCGCGCACTATCCATACTCCTTAAAAGAATGACAGGTCGACAACGGAGAATTAAAATTATTGTTTTTTATTTCATTTTTTCAACCTTTTCAATTTTTTCATATAAATAAACATCTCACGAATAACATACACATGCACACGTAATTTAGCCGAATCCTTCCAGCACCCTAACTTTTGGAAAATTCTCGCACCCACAACCCGGACGCGTGCATGCTTCTAAGGCTAATATATACCACCCAGGCACAATAGTAAAGAAAAACTTACCACATCAAAAATACTTAAAATAAAGTTTGCAATGCCGCTGAATACACTCTCTTTTAGCTTACTGCACATCTCATTAGAGATAGATGTCTCGAGGTACCCCCACCTTATATTATGTTTCACTAAATCAGTTATACCTCCAACAACTTTTGCAACATGTTCAGTTCTACTTCTATCTACTTTAACTGCCTCCGACCAATGACCAGATTGCAAGGCCTGAAAAAAAAAAGAAAAAAAGAAAAAGAAACAACACATAAGAAGGTACAGATAAACCAAAAGCCACCCAGCAAAATGAAAACCATGAAGCTAGATAGAATGTCATTACGGCAAAAGGCCTTGAAGCACTACTTTTAAAGCAGATACCTAAAACATCAATAACAACAATAACCGGGCGGAATGATATAATCATTTGTAGACCTACAGGCTACAGCTATGTTTGGTTACTCACAGAAACCCCCAGACAAAGATCAAAATAGAACCAACACTTAACAAGTAAAAGCAAATGTCATTGCTATCCATACAATTGCCAAGTGTGTAAATAGTAATAAAACAAGTGAAGGCCCCTGTAGATAAGGCGTACCATAAATAATACTTGACAAGGAAAAATGTGCCCTCCTTATACTCCAACACTAAAAATAACTGAAACCAACAAAATCCCTCTACGGAAAACTTGAACTTGATATTTCTATGAAGGAGCGACACCAGAATTAACAATTAACACAATCAGTTGTTGATTGCAAGCAATGTTGCAATCAACTTTTCGGGTATTTTTTGGTCAAAAATTGTCAGGGGTATTATCGTCCATGAAAAGTAACAGTTTCAGTTCTGAAAAAAGATGGGAAGAAGAACGATTTGAATATGCTCCCTCCCTCTTACTCAAACTGCTCTCCCTCTCATATCTTATCTATCGATTTCTATCACTCTGCCTCTCTCTCAATCTGCTCTCTCTATCTCTTTCAGAATCACGAATGGATTTCTGCTGCTCATCGAATTTGGGACTTCAGTTCTTCACTAACAAGTACAATATCTTGATTTTACAGCTTCTGCAGGAAGCAGTTCGGGGTCATTATTATGGGGCTTTGACCTGTGTGGTCTTTCGCTAATCAATTGAAGCCTTTGCCGGAGCTTCCAATGATCTAGTCTAACGGTCTCTTCTTTCTCTATCTCTCTGTGATGGGCTTGTAAGATTGTGAAAAGCCCTCGATCGGACTGATCGTATTATTTCTGTATATAAAGAATAATACACGAAATATATTACACAAAAGTCCTATACATTTCTATATTGACATTTGTGCTATTAGGTCTGATGGCCGAGCTCAGGTAGGAAGCTGTGTTTTGGAATTTTGTTTGTTCTTGGATTAGGATTGTTGTTCTTGAGAACGCTGCTGCTGTGGAATTAAAGAGGAGAAAATGAACCCCCAATTTAGTCGCAGGAATCTGGACTTACTAGTGGCGGCGATAGTGGTGGTGGTCGGTGGAATCTGGAAAATTTGGTGGTGGTGTTCTTCATGTTCATGTTTTTATAGATTGGACCACTTTACCCTCGATAAAATGGATATAAAGGTCAGAATAAATAAATAAAATCACAAATCAGAGGAGAGGAGAAGAAGAAGGAAGTAAAACCAAGAAGAGCGAATAAAGGGCAACAAACATGCAACAGGGATGGTGTTGGGGGAAAAAGGCAGTCGAAAATGGATATGGGAGGAAAGGAGGTAGAAATAGCAATCGATAAGCAACAGAAGAAAGAGACGAGGAAGAACCATAATACGTGAAAGTATGAAACCCATTTCCACAATCTCCAGTTGGAATCATATAGACTCTAGAGATAAAAACACAAATACAATTTTCCAAAGAGAAAGGAAGAACATGCAAACTCCAAACAACAGTGTACCGATCCTGACAGAAAAAAAGGTGTTCTACTAATGGGCACATGAGTGGATCTGATGGTTGTGGTCCAAGTGAAAAGGGACAAGATGTTAAGACAACAAAAAAGGCAGAAAATGCACGAAGAGTACAAAGTGTGAACTTATAAAGACAATCGGCCACAGAGAGCAAAATGTGGTATAGCTACAGTCCAATAGATCGATGAAGCAGTTGAGGAAATCAACCCAGTTTTAATAGTGGTGAAGTCAAATAAAATGTTGTTTCATGATTTGCTAGGGGCAGGACAAGACAGTTTCAAGAGAATATCAAGGATTCGCAGAGAACTCACTTGTCAAATGTGGTCATCTTATTGGGAAGTGAAGTTTAAACTCCAGTCATTTGGTAATTTCTGTAACAATGTTAGCCTCACAGCTTCGGTACATGGCGATCGTGAAGGGAAAAAGGGAGGTATAAGAACCCATATGAAGTCTGATATATCCCTTTGGGAAGTCGCTCTGGAACCAATGTATGCATACATCTATAGGACAATAATGTAATTAGTTATATTTATTATTTATGTTATTGGTCCCTAAGCTAGAGTACTAAAAAACCAGCGTGTATAGTTTCGCAAATCAATTCAATTCAGTTTGTTTTACAACATAAAGAGAGATAATTGTGATGATCGGTTAATCTATGCGGTATATTCGAGAGCCCAAATAAGCTGGTTAGAGAGAAGCGTTGGAAAACTTGGAAGAAATTTCTGAAGGTCCAAGACAAAGAAGATGATATACTACTCAAAGAACATCAAACAAATGTTTCAACTTTCTATAGGATAAGCGGATGCAATTTGGTGATCTAAGATGCAATGGAAAGAAACCAATAGAAAGAACCCCAAATATCATGGGCAATCAAAAAATTTAATCACGCCGTTTTCTCTGACAAAGCCTGCACTCATTTGTCACATTTATGCAAGACAACCCATCCCAACCCTAGTTACATAGAAAAGTGAGCACCAATCATTGTTGAAAATTGATGAAATAACAGTAAATTTTAGAATGAACGTCATCTTTGCTAGAGCTAACATATCAAATCAATGCCAGAGTTCCATTAACAAGTATTCTATAAACTAAGTGATCGTAGAAGACAATCCTTTATTCTAAAGTTCATCAGAGTCCAGCGAAATGCCCCATCTGCATGCATTAATAAGACAGCTGACGCCCAAGAAGGCTGTCCACGAGTAATTAAGCAGTAAAAGACAACCCCATATTCAACACAGAAATCCAGGTAGTTGTGGTCAAACGGAATAGTTTAGAGGTCTGTCAAAACTAATAGAAAATAACTGATATGCCAGGGATTTTTACCATCTTAGCCTTGTGTTCCAGAGAGGGACTAACATCAGGCATAAAATCCATCCTTTCAGGAAGGAGTCTAGCACTAACAATGCTCATATACTTGAAAATAACGATATTGAAGAAGTGGAATATAGAAGTGGTGTTCCAGGAATAGTTTCGGATCTTCTCTAACTAACAATGAACATTACCTCAGCAGTACTCTGTCCTACAGACTTCACCTTCTTCTTTTGCCCAATCTCTCTATCATGGAGACTATAATAATCAGTTGGAGGATTCTTTTGTTTAGCCTCTTCTTTGTATAGAATGAGAGCAGCATGACTGGGAATAGGAAAATGATGAATGTATATAAATATATATATAACAAATAAAAACTATTAAAAATGGGAGACCAGACCACCCACCAAGAAACGGACAAAAATGACGTATAAAAATTCAAATACGTTTTGTCATCTATTAGTACAAAACACAGGTATCTATGTTGAGAAGTCCCACTCGGACATTCAAGAAGAACAAAAAGAATAAATAAGTGTCCTGGGCTACTCCCCTCATTGCCAACTGGTTTTGAGTTGGAACCCCATGGATTCCTGCAATATAAAGATAACAATAATAATGTTACATATCCCATCTGTGTTGTATCATCATTTTCTTAGTAATGATGTATCCCGTGGCCACCGTATTGTATCCAACACCCACATCCGTTCTTCTTAGCATTCGGTCAATAGTGCCTCTCTAAATATTATAGAAAGACGCTAGCATTTTTAGAAGGTAATCTCATGATTTTCAACCGTGCCCTTGGAGAATTGATTTATGTCCCAGCATCCTATTTCACAGATTTTATAAAATGACCCACTATATAAAAGTTGTTCAATACTGATTCTCCCACAGTCACAAAATTAGAGAGAGAACGGAATGGCATCGATTTTAACAAGAGGTGCTCCTCTGGCCATCATGAGACAACAGTGGTGCCGTCACCCCTCGCTGCCTAGTCCAGAAGTCCTCTTCAGCCAGTAACATTTCTTTAACTTAGTCCATCAACAAGATATGACATAGCCACCAAAATTTTGTCTTCTATCAGGTCATCATTAATATGGTTTTCAGTTTCAGTTGCTTCCTGGTGGAATGTTCTTCTCCACTGTGTGAATGATGGATCCCATGAATTCTTTTTCAAGTCTACAGTTCACGAATTGCCAAAATTGGGGATTCCTATATTTATGAACGCTGAATCCCAAAAATGTTTATCGAGGTTTAATGCATGATTTATGTTTCATTGGCCAAATATTGTGTTGTTGAAACAGGGAATTGCAGTACCTATATGGAGAACATGTAGAGAATTCCTGTGGTTATGTGAGTAGAGAAGAACCCATTGGTTTATGGTGTTTTAAAGTTCTGTATTCTCTTGTGCCAATGATGTTGTGTTGCCTCATTGCTCTATTCATAATATCGATATGAGGTCATGTGGTCTTGATGACAGGTAATGGCATTATGTTAATTCTCTTCTTCAATAGAAATGGAGTCATACACTTGGCCAGAATAAACATTGTGCCGCATGTGTTTGCATCTTTTTTCGTGGCAGATGTGCCGCATGTGCTTCAATCAATATTACAGATTAGCTTTTGACTGTGAAATGTCTTTGTAGGGAGATCTTTTAGGCAAGTTTTCAACTCCCAACGATTTTGGGAACCACGCAGAGAATTGAGCAAAACAAATACCTTAACATGTGTATTACACCATCTGGATTAACACATCTTTAATAGTGCTTTTGAAACATATGTGTGTGTGGGTGTGTGTGTGGCGGGGGGGGGGGGGGGGGGGGGGGGGGGGGGGGGGGGGGGCTAGGTAGTTTTGTAAAATTTTGCATTATGATATGTTTTTCCCAAAATAATATTTTCATTACACTTGGCCTTACACACGTTGGATTGTGCCATTGGGAACGGACAAATTTCTTGTATATGTTATATATAAAAAGCAGTTATGACGTTGTTTCTATAGATTAGTGCTCTGCATTGTATCTCATAACTCCGTCACTGCCGAACAGAACAGATCATAAATGCATAGAAGTAACAAATGAAAGCTCCGTTGATATAGGTAAGCTGCTAGATCTTAGTGTCCGATAATGATTCAAAAGGATGTACAACAATGAAAAGGTAAGCTGCTTGATCTTAGTGTCCAATCATGATTCAAAAAGATCTACAACAATGTTTTTC
This sequence comes from Linanthus parryae, assembly GCA_023055425.1. Taxonomy (NCBI): domain Eukaryota; kingdom Viridiplantae; phylum Streptophyta; class Magnoliopsida; order Ericales; family Polemoniaceae; genus Linanthus; species Linanthus parryae. Next base: position 2,147,671 of record JALGPY010000038.1, on the reverse strand, counting down.
AAGTTCTTCAAAATATTGGGGCAATCACATTTATAGACAAAACGAATATGCTTGTCAGAAATCAAAAGGTTCTCGCAACTAAGGTGTGAAAGCTCTATGAAAAATCACATAAATTAAGCAATCTTGAAAATTAATCAAGGAGAAACCTAGAGGAGGGACAAAGCTTGGTAGAGACGCACAGAGAAGCAATGAATGGAGATGTGCATACATTAGTGAAACCAACATATAACATCAAATGCATTATAGTGCTTTTTGGCAAGGATTAATAACACTGCTTTCTAGGTATTCAGCTTGCAAAGGGAATACAATTTCAAAACTCTGGAAAGCAAGTCTAAGGTTTGATATAGGGTTATAAGAATCAGATATATAATTCAAATGATCTGTATTAACTAGTTCAAACCCAGGAGCACGGAACGCCACCAACACAAAGAAGAGAAAGAGCTCTCAGTTCCACTGTGAAGCAGAATCTGTTCAATCGGGATTTATGTCAATGCTTTGAATAGAGTCAATAGACTCCAGACGAGCTTATTAGTCATTATTATCATACAGTAGGATAAAAATTTGAAATAAACTTTATTTTCTTTTAATCCGCATGAACACAATTTCGAAAGGGTTAGAGACCCAATAACAATTGGCAGATGCCAGGAGGTCCAAGGATAGATATAAGGTCACACAAATAAGGTTAGTAGAGATAGAAATACGAAGTTTACTTTGACCCGGTAGGACTCATCAGTCAGAAGCACCTTCAAAAATTGCATAAGAAGTGCTATACTGTAGCTAAGAGTATAAGTAGACTAGTGTCGCCTCAATTGTCATCTATTAGGTCTCCTTGTCCTAACCCTAGACAATTAAACTATTACGTAAACACTATCAGGGATAGAGAGCCTAAGCTTTACAAGTTGAAAGAGCCCAAGTGGATACTAAATAAGCCAACTTAAGGCATGAACTTTGAGCAACTTCATTTTCCCAAGCTAGAGCTTCCACGGAGTCATTTAGGCTAAATACATATTAGTACTTCAGAATTGGTATATTAGCAAAACTTTGAGGCACTGCCATTACAAGCGACTTGGACGATTCTTGCCGCACTTAAACGATCCGGTAGCCCACGATAGGAGTTCTAGTCAAATTTCAGAATTAAAATCATACACAGAAGTTGTGTTATGACATCTTATTCTAATTACTGCTATCCTCTCCCATCTCCACTCACTCGTATCTAAAGACCTATTTACATGATGTCTTCTTGTTATTGCTATCTCTATAATAGCAACGCACAATATGCCATTCAACATGAGTACTCATCACTTGTTATGTCCACATTGTTAATTTCGTTGACGGTTTTCATTGGCGTAAACCCTATAAGTCTGAATTATTGGCACCGCATCCTTCAATCAACATGTCCATAGATGATTAGTAGCCTATGTTGCACGGAACAGCAGGAGAGGGAGACGCTGAAACGCCAAATTTTATGAACGCCAGCAGGCCATGTGTGTATGTGTGCGCGCGCGTGTGTGTAGATGACATTCTATTCACAAGGAGTAATTCTGCACAGATTGAAAAGAATTGGTGAAACTCATGCACTCACATTTTGCTACATGGGAAGCTATCTTACTTCTTGGGCACTGAGGTACATCAATCAGCAGCATCTCCATATACACTAGTGCTCAATCAACAAATATGCTACAGATTTTCTCAAGAAAGCTGGAATGGCAGATTGGAAACCCATGGATACTCCAGATGGATCTAAGTACTATTTTGCAACTGCAGATAATGAACCCTACTCAAACCCCACTTTGTTTGGAAGCTTGGTTGGAGCTTTGCAGTATCTCAAAATAACAATACCTTATATCCGATTTGCAATCGACTCCATGTATCAACACTTAAAGTCCCCCACCAATGGACAGTTTAGTGTTGTAGAAAGAGTGTTGAGATACTTAAAAGGCACTCTTCATCAAGGTCTGCTGTTCACACCACAGCAAACTCTACAACTGACTGCATTCTAAAACTTGGACTGAGCTGGAGATCCAATCACAAGAAGATCAACCACGGGTCTCTATGTTTTCTGTGTCTAACTTGATTTCTTGGTCTTCAAAGCGCCAACATACTGTTCAGGTTCTCTACAGAAGTAGATTACAGGGAATTGGCAGCAAAAACAGCAAAACTGAAGTGGCTATCTTATATTCTCTCTGATCTGGTCATGTCACAACAAGCTTCACCTCACATCTGGTGTGACAACGGGCCTGCTTCTAACAAAGTGTTTCATGCTAGAGCAAAGTATATTGAGCTTGATCATCACTGTGTAAGAGAATAAGTTCGATCTAAATCCCTGACTCTAGCTCACGTCTCTACTCTCTACGATAGATCAAGTAGCAGATGTGTTTACTAAGTCTCTTCCTACACAGTGTTTCCTGTATTTGAAATCCAAGCTAATTGTTGGTATAACACCATTACAATTAGCTTGAGAGGAGCTGTTAAGAAAGCTAAAGTAAAGTTCAGGTGTTCAAGTATAAATACAGCGAACTTGGTTAAAAGTTAGCTATGGTTAGGTTAACTAACCAAAATTACTTAGCTGTACTTGATTTTGTAAAATACAAAAAATACAAATTCTCTCACTTTCTTTACATTTGTCTCTCTTATTATTCCCCCAAATAAGTTAGGGTTTGTTATCACAAATCACTTAGACTATCAGCATACATTGATTTTTGTGTAAAATATATCATGTGCATTACACTAAAATCAATATATTTTGTAACACGCGGTTCGCGTTATCACCGTTGCTAGCTTGCATAGATAACAGGCTTTACAAACTTTGCTCAACAAATCTTGAAACTCCTAGTTAGACAAGCATGAGATTTATGTGACTTATACAAATCAAAGAGAACTTAACCAAAGTGATTAAATCAAATACCTATGTTATCTGGAAAACTGATTGTTGATTTGCAGAATGGGAATGGATCCATTTTCGGCAGCATCCAATAACCAATGTACTCTTAGGTATACCTTATAAGCTTGAATTGAAGGTACTTCTGATTTAGTATTGAAAAACGCAACTTCGGCGACCATCTTAAATAATTTTACATTTGTTTACAAGTTTAAATCCCTCTACTCTTTCATGATAGGGTGGCTCTCATTAACAAGGATAAAGTAATTAAGATGGATTTGGCTCGTTATGTTTATAGCACTGCGGTGCAAGTGTACCGTGTTGGAAAGGGGTGCAGGCAAGATTTTAGGAAGAGGGGGGCAAAAATTTTTTGAATGGTTAGGAGACTTATGAAGTGTATGTGTAAAGGTCCTTAACAAAAGAAATTTTTCAACATTTTGAACAAAATTGAGATTTCTTCGGGGCACATTTGTAATAAAAAAGGGGGCACAATTGAATCAATCTTCAAAATTTAGGGGTGAATATGTACTTCTTCAAAATGTTTGGGGGGCAAGTGACCCCCTTGCCCCTCCATGCCTCCGCCCCTGGCGTCGGGAACAGACAGCAAAATCAAGATTTGTAAGGTATGTGAGTAACTGTTGAAACATATATATATATATATATATATATATATATATATATATATAGCCGGAACATCAATTGTCGGCATCTTTAGCAAATGGATCAGACAGAATAAGCAAAACCTGCTTTTAATTAGCTTGTTTGCACCACGATACACGCATGTACTCCTACAATGCATGTATTTGGATATGCAATCTGTAGGCTCATAATCAGGTTTTTAAGTAATTTCTGACAATAGAACAGCCAACTATATTCTTCTTGAGACCTAAATGAGTAAAGAAGGACAGAAACATAAGTAACGAAGACAAGCTCACCGTCCATCCCAATCAGGAGCCTCCCCAGGAGTACGAGCACCAACAATTGTTCTAAAGGCCGGTCCACTCATCTTCGGCTCCCAGTGAATTGTCTCTGGAGGCCCACAACCAGACTTGAGCTAAATTTGACGGTTAAAATTAGCAATTGTAAGAGAACCAACTGGAAAAGGTAATCAAAAGAGCTAAAAAGGTAATTCATAACTATGAATACTACAGGGGGGAGAGCAAATCATGAACCAAAAGAGCCAACGAAATTATCATATACAACAGGGGGGGAAGAGAATACAGGGGTGAAAGAGAAAATCATGAACCAAAAGAGCCAATAAGATAATCATATACGACAGGGGGAAAGAGCAAAACCGTGAATACCCAACTGAATACCACAGAGAACCAGTTCAGAGAATACATAATACTATAGTAGTGCAGTACATGGAAGAGCTCCAAAACAAGGAAACTTATTGGAATTCCAACAAAAGATAAAGTATCTTAGCAACGAAGAGCGGGTTTGGTGGTTAAATGTGCTTAACCATGTAGCCTATGCGTCTTATAGATGTTCTGGCCGTAGCTGATGACATAAGCCATCTGTCAAATGGTTATTTAGATAAGCTCTTTTAATAAAATGAGAGAAATCAAAATATGAAGCAAACACGGAGCTAATAATGGAGATTAAACTCATCACAACATATGATATTTCATCACGGAAACTATGGTACGTGGAATGATACATTTCAGATTTCACACTCAACGCAAAAGCTCAAACATAGTTGATTCGATCGTGAGTAAAAACAAATAGTTGATGGAGTTAACCCTTCAAATATTTGTTAGGAACACATTCTAGCACTACCAAGTTTCAGTGTTGATTCTTCATAACTCGTCCAGATAGCTTTTGTAGATAAAAGGTTATTTGAAGGAGTTAGTCCCAAAGAACCTACATGGGTGTTGGTGCAGAACACAAGATTCGGAACATCATCCCTAAGCCACCAAATCCCCCACCAACCGCAATTATAACATAGCACGAACGTACTGTAAAAACAAACCGAACAAATTGAAACTAAAGGATGAAAAAAAATATGGGGCTGAAAAGGACGCCACCCACCAACCAATTCTCTCTATCTAAACCAAAATTGAAAAACAGAAATTCAAGTATGTACCCGATCAAACCCAAATGGAACCCAGACAACAAAAACAATTTTCCCACTTGAACGAGCATCAGCTTCAGCTGCATTGATCAAGCGTCTCCAGTGGTGTCTGTCCCATGTCCCAAGTCCCAACCCATTTTATCCCACGCGTTTAATTTGCTAAATTGTGTCTTATTTTCTATACACGGGTCTGTTTTGGTATCCCTCTCCCTCTTCTACCACCCCTCAATCTAAACCATATCCTTCTTCGAACCGGCGTCCAACGGCGTACGATATACGTGACCAAACCACCTCAAACGATTCTCCCTCATTTTGTCTTCTGTAGTTGAAACTTTCTGAGTATCCCAATAATCCACCTTAACATTCACATTTCTGCTACAATCATTTTTTATCATCATACTTATTCTTAAATGTCCAACACTCTGTACCATAAATCAAAGCGGGGGTCTTAAAGTCGTTCTATACATACAACGTAGCCGGGATCCTACGGTCACACGATACCCTAGATGCACTCTTCCACTTCCTCCGCCCTAATTTCATCCTATGAGGGACATCCTAGTCCAAGATTAGGGATCCTATACTGTCAGACGTGTTCAATTTGGCTATCCCTTTTCTGATGGTAAAATATTGTAAATCCCCTATTTCGGAAAAGAAAGTACTTTCTTTGTCGAAGTGAGGAATGAAACCTCATCAGTTTGAATTGTCTGTCACAATATGATGTTCCTACGGAATGGAAAAATCGAACTATTCTACGTAGAATCGACCCAATATATCTAAAATTATCATTCTTTGGCACCTCTTGCCCGAAATCGAAGGGTCGAATAGAGTATAATGACAGGTTACATGGGAGGAGTGGTCTGTGAGAGTTGATTCAGTGCGGAAACGGCCTCCTGTAGGTCGTGAAAAATCATTGGGAGTGTTTGGATGAGCGAATGGGACTCCCAAGGGAGATCATATTGGAAGTGATTGGTAAACTCTCCATCTGCTCTCTGTCGCCTAAACCACCCTGCCCCTGTTAATATGCAGCTGTCAAAATGCATCACACCATGGCTTATGATTGCCGTGATAGGAAAATTGAAAAGCTGAATCACTGCTCTGGATGGTATTTGAGGTAAGGTTTTTGCTTTCAGATAAATGCCGTAAATGGTTGAAGGTGGTTTTCCTGAGTGGTGTTACAGCACTTATAAACACTGACAGTCCGTTTCAGCCAGTATATTGTAACATTCCACTGCATGTTATCCTGCAACAGTCTATCAAGTCGACCATGTCAGAGGTAGATGAATATCTCAAGTGCAGACAGAAACACTGAATGATGTCTTAGACTCAAATGGCAACGGAGCTAATTGAGAAGCAGAATCTTTCCCAAGCACATATTTTAGGACAAGTGTGCTGCCAGTTGAGCTCTCCTGCAAGCACTGAGAAATCTACCCAGAGTTATGGTTCTCATAGGAGTCAGACAGACGAACTCCTACGAAGTAACCAAGTCGGTTATCACTCGGCCCAACCACCTTGTGTCCGTTGTTTTATACTTTAATCCTCGAGTATGAGGATGATTTCAGAGGGAAGGAGTGTTACTATGTCATGAAGTGAAAAAAAAAAAAAAAAAAAAAAAAACCCAAAGAAGCATGGACTCGGGCAGATTGGAGGATGTAGTCAAAATGCATCTGGAAATTAGGGCTCTGATCAGTTCACTCTACTTAACTAAGTAATTCAAAGATGCAGTTTTCAACTTCTACTTTATCAAACAAATGCCACCATCAGACAGACGACAGCGTAATGCTCAAGCAACATCATTCCGTTTTCGTCATAGACCATAGGAAATCTCCCAGCTCACCAGGGTGAGTAAGCATGAGACGAGAGTGGTGCAAACACCTTAAACTCTCTCACTTCTCACCTTCTTCCTCTTAAACCCAAACTACCTACGATTTGATCTCTAAATCGCCAAGCAATCACTCAATTCCCGGGGAAAACTACATATATGGAAGTGACTTGCCGGAACAAGTAGCTGAAGATTAACAAAACAGAAATAAACTGAAACTGCACTGATCAATCATCACACATCAAAAGAAACACGGAATTGATCTACTACTACAAGATTGTATGAGAATTAAAACTTAAAAATCATATTCTTAATTACGATACCTTAAAAATCTAAAACCCTGTACCCCAGATACTAACTCCAAAACCTGATCAAAGTTAGAATCTGAAATCTGAATTAAACAGTAAAACCAAAAACAAAAAATTTAAGCAGCATCAAAACCCTTAGTTAACCCTAACAACTGGCCGTTGATGCTACCAAAGCATCGTAACGGAATTGAACTTGAATGATGTTGGCAATTGAACAACCAACTAGCCAGGTGTAGAAATATCATTCGTCAGAACTTTTGTATCCGCAGTTTCTGTCAACATTTTCTGGTTGTTTAGCATTTTTGTTAATTCTCACCAGATGGAGAGTTTACCAATCACTTCCAATATGATTTCCTCCCTTGGGAGTGTTTAAATAAAAGTAAATGGGAGAGAGTGCACTCTCCTATTGTTTTTGCTTCGGTCAAGCATTATCTCCTCCTTGGCACCTCTCTGTTTGGGTACTCCCTCTTTCTCTCGTGTGGTACATTTCGGTGTTAAAGAGTATTTAAATGTGTTTCCTGAGGTCTCAATTGTGAGGATGTGTATTTTGTGGTTTACATTAGTATTCTCAAGGGCTACAAAATGAAGAGCCAAGGTTGACAGATACAAATGGATAAACCACATGTTACCACTCTGTCTCACATCTTCCTCCCCAACTTGACTTTCATCCCTATTCACTGGGTGACTTTGACTCGATGATTTGGATAGCAAAATGAAGCAATTTTTAAATATTTTTTTCATGGTGTTCTACAACACGGAGAAAAAATTATCAAAAAAGTGCATCATTTTGCTATCCAAATCACTCGGTCAAAGTGACCCACATACGAGTCAAAAAGTCAAGATGGAGAGGAAGAGCTGAGACGGAGTGGTACTAGCTATGGACTCATGCTCCCAGACCAAAGGTTGGGCCTCTGAAATTTAACACATTACAAATTTCAGATACTATTTATAGACAGAGCATACCCAAATGCAGGGTTTGGGATAAATACTGCTGATCAATCGAAATTGGGAAGGGAAAAAACTACTCCACAAGTAAGTAAAGAATGACGAACAATAGATTGATCGATTATCAAAGAGATGAAATGACTCACTTTCTTCTGTATACGGCGATTGCGACGGCGACGGTTGCTGCCCTGTCGTCCCAGCAGAAGATGAAAAAGCGAAGTATTTTGCGTCGGAAGTCGCCATGGGAAGAATTCATAAGAAGAAATTGGCGTGCTACCCACCCACGCACCCATCTGGCGAATTGGTCTCTCCTTTGAAAAATACTTCCTCGGTTAATCTCCGCCCTTTTGGTTTTACCACTAGCACTGGTTATCACTTTACTTCGATGATTTGATTAGTAAAACGATGTAATATTTGATCATCTTTGGACGATGTGGTAGAGTAAACTTCATTCTATAACACCATAAAAAATTATCAAAAAAAGTTATTGTTTGGCTATTCAAATTACCGGGTCAAATTGACCCGATTACGGAAGATAAAGTCAACAAGTGAAGATTCAGAGAGAGCGGAGGTAGTACTCTGTGATGGGCTCTTCAAATCAAAAAAATTCATCGTTTGGCTATTCGTCATCAGATGGAACCCACCAAATTTTGTTTGTTTGTCAAAAGTTAAATGGTGCACCCTACCATGTCGGCATACCGCAGTGGTGGGACTAGCCTCAATGAATAATTTCTTCATTAAGTCACGGAATCCTGTCATTACGGTATAGTTGTATAATAAGGCCTCGTTTGGGTAGCGGACATAAAATAATGAGGTAATGCAGGATATAAATTTCACTCTACTGCGTCTGTGTATTGTAGGGTAGGTGTAACACACTTAGCGGAGCTGAAAAGTCTAATCGGATATTCTCAAACTCAAGGGAATGTCTTCCGTTGAAGCAAAGAAGTGCCACCGCCAAGGAATCTAACTTAATAGTTCTGTTACGAGACAAGATTTAAGAAACTGAAAACGTAAAAGTTAAACTGAAAACGTAAAAGTTAAACTGAAAACCTACAATTATACTTTAAGGATTTACACAGACTGCTAGGTGTTTGACTGTATTCCTCAGTTCCCCATGTGCTCACATGCGGAGTTATATAAAACACATAGGCGAGAGAGGTCATCAGAAATAGTTTGGGTATACTGTATAACTTAAAATGAAAATTTTGCTATATAGAGTTTTGAAAAAGTTTAACTTATCAATTACAGGCTTCCAGCCATTACCCTGATATAATACAATAGAACAACTAGATAGAGTTCATTGTTAATCACAGCTCATAAAGTTCACAATCTCACAAGCCTTATACAGAGGATTCCAATTTCCACAATCCAGAGGGTTGTGAAGATCATATTCACTTCTGACAAGTTGGCTTAATCAATCCACCAAAATAAAACTAGACCTTAAGTGTCGACACCCTTATTGAATCATCACTTCAGTACAGTAGTACTATATCTGTACTGTAACACCCCCGATTTCCAGAGGAGCCGGAAACCGGTTGGTGCCCTCCGTACAGGGGATTTTACCCTTTCGTACAAGGAGTGGTAACAACAAACAAGTGAAACAAAACATCCAACTACTGATTCATTACGATAAAAGTTTACAACATCTGTGACTGGTTCCAAACTGGACACTGAGTCTAACAAACGATATCTTACAACAAAAAGGCTCTCCGGTTAATTACTAAGCTCTACTGTTTGCATGAGAGAACAGATTCGTGATCCCAGTGCGTTACCCCAAGCAACCAATCATATACCTGCGGGGAATTTAAAAGAAACACAAGGACGCAGTTTTTCGAGTATCAGTAAAAACTGAGTGAATATACAACTTAGCATGTAAAACAGAGTGGCTAGATAGGTTACGGGGTTTACGTTTGAAACACTTTAAACAGTTTCAGAGTGTAAGTATAAACATCAGAGTACGCGGAAGTTGTTATTTCCAAATCTGAAAGTTATTATAAGTGGCCGATTGTTTACCGAGTTATTCAGAAGTCTCCAACATAGAATGAAACAAGTCACGTTATTAGTTCGCAGTATCCAGGGGTGACCAGGGTAAATAGTAACAGATGATACTGGCGTATAGGGGGTTCTGATAACCCAACCTCTCTGCCAAGCGTTATGGATCGGATCCCCCGTCCCGCTAGTCATCATACAAATAGCTAACTAGACCTTAAGTGTCGACACCCCCTTAAGATTGTAAGTCAGAAGAGCAGTACTAGATGCTAGACTCCAGCCTACGGCGAAAAGAGTCGGGGCGCACGGAGTCCCAATTCTTTAGGGACTAAAACCCAGGGAATCATCACCCGAAATAAGTTTAGGGACTGGACCCAGGGGATTATCCCGGTATCTCTTTAGGGACCTGGCCCAGGGAATCATCACCCGATAGTAACGTAACGTAAAGTAACACGACGTAGGCGTATAGCACTGTCGTAGACCCAACTGGTTCCGGTATACGCGATTCTTTCACTTTACGTTATTAATGACTTCTGATTTAGTGACATTTGAACCATGAGATTGTCGATTCGAATACGAGAAGTAAAGTGAGGATATTAAAGCAATTAAATCGCGTTTAACAAATTTCAGAATAAAGTACGACAGTTATTTGAAAAGAAAACAAGCATAGTATGAGAAAGAACTTGGCACGACAAGTATATTTTGAGATAGAACATAAATCACGTTCGGACACGAAAGAAGACAAGGACACAACGCTATGCATGAATACTCACAGGTATATTTTGAGACAAGACATAAATCATGTTTTGACACGAAAGAAGACAAGTACGCAAAGCTAAGCATGAATACTCACAGGTATATTTTGAGACAAGACATAAATCATGTTTTGACACGAAAGAAGACAAGTACGCAACGATAAGCATGAATATTCACCGTGAGAGCCGTAGAGCACTAGCTAGTCAACTACTCGTGAATAACGCCCGGGTCAACTAGCTTGTCGAGGGAAGGCTCTACAATCAAACACATATAGTCCTAATTACAAGCAAGTTCCATCGACAACTTATGACGATGCACGCGTCTTATTTGATATGCAAGGGAAAGTCCTAAGTAATTATGAACACCAAATTAGAATTTAAATAATTAAATTATCAGTTCAAATAAGACAGAAGTCTCCAAAATAATTTTAGAAATTTAAATGATAAATTTTAGAATATAAACTATCTAATACTCTAATTACGATATTTATAAACTAAAAATAAAATTACAGTTATAATTAAATATTTCAAAAGAAAATTCTCATAATTGTAAAAGCAATATTTCTAATTAAGCGAATTATTTATTAATTCTTTAAAATTACTATCTCCTTTACAAACACTTTTACTTTAGTCAAGATGACATTTAATTAAACCAAATTTTCAATTCATATAAAACTTTTTATTTTTTTTTTATATTACAAAAGTATTATTTTCATTTACTTATTTAGAATATAATTTAAATAACTTTAAATAACAAATTAAACTAAATTAAACAAAAACATAATTATGTAAATAATACATTTTTGGTAAAAGATGAGGGGCTCCCCCAAAGCTATGTAACAAGTTTCATTTTTGACAACTCATAGCCTAACAGTTTCATATTGTGCAAATTTAACCCCCAAAATTAAACTTTATTTCACTCACGCCATCTTCTCCAAAACACAACGTCAATTCGAGCTTTCAAAATCGAATTTAGACGATCAATAAAGCACGATGACAAGATTTAGAGCATACCCATATCAAGAAGGAGCAGAATCGGCGAAGAAACGAGGCGATACAAGGTCGAGGCGGCGGGTTCGGCGGCGGCGATTGACGGTACTGCTCCGTCTGCCTTCGGGCCTGGATCAGAGGCTCTTCGTGCTCCTCGGGAGCTCGGGAATGCGGAAGAAGCGAGAGACGGGGCTGAGTGTTGTCCGGGTTGTTGGGTCCGAGCTCCTCGCCGGAAATAATGGTGACGGCGACGGTGATGGAGCTCGGCTCTGTTGCTGCTGCTGTTTTCCGCTGCTCCTGGTGGTTCGGGCGGAGTCAGAGAGAAAGCAGGGGTCGGGAGTGGCTGAGAGAAAGGAGTTGCAGGTGGTGGTGTTGGTCGTTGGTAATGGTGTTGGTCGGTCGTGGCTTTGGTGATGGTGGCGGGCTGGGTTTTCTTCGGCCAAAACCAGAGAAAGAGAGAGAGAGTACGAGAGATGAAGTGAGGTGGAGGAGAAATGGCGCTGTTTGTCGGCATTGGTGGTTGTACCGGAGGAGGGTGGTGTGTGTTCGGCAATGAACAGGGGAAGGGAAGAGGGCTGTTTTGAAGGCAGTTTATTGTTATTGTTGTTCATGTGGGTGTTGTGAAGAAGAGAAGATGAACTAGAAGTACATTGAAAGAAAAGCAAAAGAATAGATGGTGATGGAGAGTTGATGGGAGGGAGTAGAGTAGGGAGGTGATAGAGGCGGTGAAATGCAGAGAGTGTCGGGGTAGCAGAAGAGAAAAATGATGGTGGAGAGGAGAAAATGATTCTCTGTGGCACGGTTACGGATGACGCAGTGGTTTGGATACGCGACGAGCAACTAAAACGTGACGAAACTAATAATACGCGACTATAAATTACACGCAACGATAAATTAACATGCCTTATCAATTTATACGTAACGACTAAAATAAAACGGTTTCTGACCAAAAAAAATTAAACTTGACTTATAAATATAAATTTGGCTGCAAAACAAAATTTCACTGACAAACTAAGTTTTGATTGATAAAAGTAATTTGACTACTAAACGTGTTTTGATCGTTAAACTGGAGTTCGAGTGATAAAAATAAAGTTGACGGATAAAATTCGTTTCTAACTAATGCGACCAGGTTAAAATGATTTCTTCTCAGATATTTTACACGAAATTCGAATTCTGTTTTTGAGAAAATTCATAACCGCTTTACTCAATAAAAGTTAACTAAACAAAATTAATTTAAAGTTTATAATTAACTTCTTATTTAAAATAAAATAGTATTATTTAAAAGTATATTTATAAGAATCAATTTACTAGAATGATTATAAACAATTAGTTATTTATTATGCTTCGAGAAAATTAAATAAAAAAAAAATCATAAAGTAAAGTAAATTATTGAAATACCATTACAGAAAATACGTAGTATTACATCCTTCCCCCCTTGGACTAAGCTTCGTCCTCGAAGCTTTAATGCACTATTAGGAGTTAGGGGTCTCTATTGGAGTCGCCACTAGCGAAAAGACATTTAGCAGACAAAGGCATGGACAAACTGGGGTCGTTACATCCTCCCCCACTTAGGACTTAGCTTCGTCCTCGAAGCTCTAAGGGTTTCTAAAAGTCTCTATGAATTTCTAAAACGAACTGAAATGAGGGTGATTGTGGAAAGGAAGCGTATGTCTCGCAAAGTTGCTTGCTGCTTCAACCTCTATCTGATTCTTCATAAAGATCTGTCCACCTAGCCTCAAGTCGTTGTCATGAGCTGCCTCCCTCCAATTGGGGTTGATCGTCGACTTTGGTCGCGTAGCAGGGTTGCCTATTAGACAATCGTCGTACGCTAAAGCATATCGACTATGCGGTTCAGGGGTATACAAAAAGGTATGGCATAAGCATATACGCAATAACAACTAATAACAAACACGTATCTCATCAAGATGCACGAAATCAATAACATAATTCTCGCAAGTAAAAAATCATATACCGAAGGCGATTGCACAACCAAACATTATCACAAAGCGAGTGTAAACACCCTTAAATCGTGTAATCAAGAAACAGGCAAGCGTAACATCTCACAAAAAAAAGGATGAGGGTGGGCGGGATACACCCCCGTCAGACACAGGTCATTTGAACATGTAATAAGCATTAGGGCTTGAAACAGAACGAAAATGAAGGCAGGTAACACATATCAATTAGGCATGTGAGGATAAACAAGAGAGATAACCCCAAAATCCACGGCTTATTCATATTTTACTTTCCAGTTTATCTTGCCCTATCGATTTCAAGTTCAAGTTCAAACTTAGCTTTAATTACTTTCAAAAATCTTAGTTTTTAAACGTTTTCTCCCTGCAGTCCTATTGGATGTCACTGCTCTGATACCAAATGTAACACCCCCGAATTTCCAGAGGAGCCGGAAACCGGTTGGTGCCCTCCGTACAGGGGATTTTACCCTTTCGTACAAGGAGTGGTAACAACAAACAAGTGAAACAAAACATCCAACTACTGATTCATTACGATAAAAGTTTAGAACATCTGTGACTGGTTCCAAACTGGACACTGAGTCTAACAAACGATATCTTACAACAAAAAGGCTCTCCGGTTAATTACTAAGCTCTACTGTTTGCATGAGAGAACAGATTCGTGATCCCAGTGCGTTACCCCAAGCAACCAATCATATACCTGCGGGGAATTTAAAAGAAACACAAGGACGCAGTTTTTCGAGTATCAGTAAAAACTGAGTGAATATACAACTTAGCATGTAAAACAGAGTGGCTAGATAGGTTACGGGGTTTACGTTTGAAACACTTTAAACAGTTTCAGAGTGTAAGTATAAACATCAGAGTACGCGGAAGTTGTTATTTCCAAATCTGAAAGTTATTATAAGTGGCCGATTGTTTACCGAGTTATTCAGAAGTCTCCAACATAGAATGAAACAAGTCACGTTATTAGTTCGCAGTATCCAGGGGTGACCAGGGTAAATAGTAACAGATGATACTGGCGTATAGGGGGTTCTGATAACCCAACCTCTCTGCCAAGCGTTATGGATCGGATCCCCCGTCCCGCTAGTCATCATACAAATAGCTAACTAGACCTTAAGTGTCGACACCCCCTTAAGATTGTAAGTCAGAAGAGCAGTACTAGATGCTAGACTCCAGCCTACGACGAAAAGAGTCGGTGCGCACGGAGTCCCAATTCTTTAGGGACTAAAACCCAGGGAATCATCACCCGAAATAAGTTTAGGGACTGGACCCAGGGGATTATCCCGATATCTCTTTAGGGACCTGGCCCAGGGAATCATCACCCGATAGGAACGTAACGTAAAGTAACACGACGTAGGCGTATAGCACTGTCGTAGACCCAACTGGTTCCGGTATACGCGATTCTTTCACTTTACGTTATTAATGACTTCTGATTTAGTGACATTTGAACCATGAGATTGTCGATTCGAATACGAGAAGTAAAGTGAGGATATTAAAGCAATTAAATCGCGTTTAACAAATTTCAGAATAAAGTACGACAGTTATTTGAAAAGAAAACAAGTATAGTATGAGAAAGAACTTGGCACGACAAGTATATTTTGAGACAGAACATAAATCACGTTCGGACACGAAAGAAGACAAGGACACAACGCTATGCATGAATACTCACATGTATATTTTGAGACAAGACATAAATCATGTTTTGACACGAAAGAAGACAAGTACGCAACGCTAAGCATGAATACTCACAGGTATATTTTGAGACAAGACATAAATCATGTTTTGACACGAAAGAAGACAAGTACGCAACGCTAAGCATGAATACTCACCGTGAGAGCCGTAGAGCACTAGCTAGTCAACTACTCGTGAATAACGCCCGGGTCAACTAGCTTGTCGAGGGAAGGCTCTACAATCAAACACATATAGTCCTAATTACAAGCAAGTTCCATCGACAACTTATGACGATGCACGCGTCTTATTTGATATGCAAGGGAAAGTCCTAAGTAATTATGAACACCAAATTAGAATTTAAATAATTAAATTATCAGTTCAAATAAGACAGAAGTCTCCAAAATAATTTTAGAAATTTAAATGATAAATTTTAGAATATAAACTATCTAATACTCTAATTACCATATTTATAAACTAAAAATAAAATTACAGTTATAATTAAATATTTCAAAAGAAAATTCTCATAATTGTAAAAGCAATATTTCTAATTAAGCGAATTATTTATTAATACTTTAAAATTACTATCTCCTTTACAAACACTTTTACTTTAGTCAAGATGACATTTAATTAAACCAAATTTTCAATTCATATAAAACTTTTTATTTTTGTTTATATTACAAAAGTATTATTTTCATTTACTTATTTAGAATATAATTTAAATAACTTTAAATAACAAATTAAACTAAATTAAACAAAAACATAATTATGTAAATAATACATTTTTGGTAAAAGATGAGGGGCTCCCCCAAAGCTATGTAACAAGTTTCATTTTTGACAACTCATAGCCTAACAGTTTCATATTGTGCAAATTTAACCCCCAAAATAAAACTTTCTTTCACTCACGCCATCTTCTCCAAAACACAACGTCAATTCGAGCTTTCAAAATCGAATTTAGACGATCAATAAAGAACAATGACAAGATTTAGAGCATACCCATATCAAGAAGGAGCAGAATCGGCGAAGAAACGAGGCGATACAAGGTCGAGGCGGCGGGTTCGGCGGCGGCGATTGACGGTACTGCTCCGTCTGCCTTCGGGCCTGGATCAGAGGCTCTTCGTGCTCCTCGGGAGCTCGGGAACGCGGAAGAAGCGAGATACGGGGCTGAGTGTTGTCCGGGTTGTTGGGTCCGAGCTCCTCGCCGGAAATAATGGTGACGGCGACGGTGATGGAGCTCGGCTCTGTTGCTGCTGCTGTTTTCCGCTGCTCCTGGTGGTTCGGGCGGAGTCAGAGAGAAAGCAGGGGTCGGGAGTGGCTGAGAGAAAGGAGTTGCAGGTGGTGGTGTTGGTCGTTGGTAATGGTGTTGGTCGGTCGTGGCTTTGGTGATGGTGGCGGGCTGGGTTTTCTTCGGCCAAAACCAGAGAGAGAGAGAGAGAGAGTACGAGAGATGAAGTGAGGTGGAGGAGAAATGGCGTTGTTTGTCGGCATTGGTGGTTGTACCGGAGGAGGGTGGTGTGTCTTCGGCAATGAACAGGGGAAGGGAAGAGGGCTGTTTTGAAGGCAGTTTATTGTTATTGTTGTTCATGTGGGTGTTGTGAAGAAGAGAAGATGAACTAGAAGTACATTGAAAGAAAATCAAAAGAATAGATGGTGATGGAGAGTTGATGGGAGGGAGTAGAGTAGGGAGGTGATAGAGGCGGTGAAATGCAGAGAGTGTCGGGGTAGCAGAAGAGAAAAATGATGGTGGAGAGGAGAAAATGATTCTCTGTGGCACGGTTACGGATGACGCAGTGGTTTGGATACGCGACGAGCAACTAAAACGTGACGAAACTAATAATACGCGACTATAAATTACACGCAACGATAAATTAACATGCCTTATCAATTTATACGTAACGACTAAAATAAAACGGTTTCTGACCAAAAAAAATTAAACTTGACTTATAAATATAAATTTGGCTGCAAAACAAAATTTCACTGACAAACTAAGTTTTGATTGATAAAAGTAATTTGACTACTAAACGTGTTTTGATCGTTAAACTGGAGTTCGAGTGATAAAAATAAAGTTGACGGATAAAATTCGTTTCTAACTAATGCGACCAGGTTAAAATGATTTCTTCTCAGATATTTTACACGAAATTCGAATTCTGTTTTTGAGAAAATTCATAACCGCTTTACTCAATAAAAGTTAACTAAACAAAATTAATTTAAAGTTTATAATTAAATTCTTATTTAAAATAAAATAGTATTATTTAAAAGTATATTTATAAGAATCAATTTACTAGAATGATTATAAACAATTAGTTATTTATTATGCTTCGAGAAAATTAAATAAAAAAAAAAATCATAAAGTAAAGTAAATTATTGAAATACCATTACAGAAAATACGTAGTATTACATCCTTCCCCCCTTGGACTAAGCTTCGTCCTCGAAGCTTTAATGCACTATTAGGAGTTAGGGGTCTCTATTGGAGTCGCCACTAGCGAAAAGACATTTAGCAGACAAAGGCATGGACAAACTGGGGTCGTTACATCCTCCCCCACTTAGGACTTAGCTTCTTCCTCGAAGCTCTAAGGGTTTCTAAAAGTCTCTATGAATTTCTAAAACGAACTGAAATGAGGGTGATTGTGGAAAGGAAGCGTATGTCTCGCAATGTTGCTTGCTGCTTCAACCTCTATCTGATTCTTCATAAAGATCTGTCCACCTAGCCTCAAGTCGTTGTCATGAGCTGCCTCCCTCCAATTGGGGTTGATCGTCGACTTTGGTCGCGTAGCAGGGTTGCCTATTAGACAATCGTCGTACGCTAAAGCATATCGACTATGCGGTTCAGGGGTATACAAAAAGGTATGGCAAAAGCATATACGCAATAAAAACTAATAACAAACACGTATCTCATCAAGATGCACGAAATCAAGAACATAATTCTCGCAAGTAAAAAATCATATACCGAAGGCGATTGCACAACCAAACATTATCACAAAGCGAGTGTAAACACCCTTAAATCGTGTAATCAAGAAACAGGCAAGCGTAACATCTCACAAAAAAAGGATGAGGGTGGGCGGGATACACCCCCGTCAGACACAGGTCATTTGAACATGTAATAAGCATTAGGGCTTGAAACAGAACGAAAATGAAGGCAGGTAACACATATCAATTAGGCATGTGAGGATAAACAAGAGAGATAACCCCAAAATCCCCGGCTTATTCATATTTTACTTTCCAGTTTATCTTGCCCTATCGATTTCAAGTTCAAGTTCAAACTTAGCTTTAATTACTTTCAAAAATCTTAGTTTTTAAACGTTTTCTCCCTGCAGTCCTATTGGATGTCACTGCTCTGATACCAAATGTAACACCCCCGAATTTCCAGAGGAGCCGGAAACCGGTTGGTGCCCTCCGTACAGGGGATTTTACCCTTTCGTACAAGGAGTGGTAACAACAAACAAGTGAAACAAAACATCCAACTACTGATTCATTACGATAAAAGTTTACAACATCTGTGACTGGTTCCAAACTGGACACTGAGTCTAACAAACGATATCTTACAACAAAAAGGCTCTCCGGTTAATTACTAAGCTCTACTGTTTGCATGAGAGAACAGATTCGTGATCCCAGTGCGTTACCCCAAGCAACCAATCATATACCTGCGGGGAATTTAAAAGAAACACAAGGACGCAGTTTTTCGAGTATCAGTAAAAACTGAGTGAATATACAACTTAGCATGTAAAACAGAGTGGCTAGATAGGTTACGGGGTTTACGTTTGAAACACTTTAAACAGTTTCAGAGTGTAAGTATAAACATCAGAGTACGCGGAAGTTGTTATTTCCAAATCTGAAAGTTATTATAAGTGGCCGATTGTTTACCGAGTTATTCAGAAGTCTCCAACATAGAATGAAACAAGTCACGTTATTAGTTCGCAGTATCCAGGGGTGACCAGGGTAAATAGTAACATATGATACTGGCGTATAGGGGGTTCTGATAACCCAACCTCTCTGCCAAGCGTTATGGATCGGATCCCCCGTCCCGCTAGTCATCATACAAATAGCTAACTAGACCTTAAGTGTCGACACCCCCTTAAGATTGTAAGTCAGAAGAGCAGTACTAGATGCTAGACTCCAGCCTACGACGAAAAGAGTCGGGGCGCACGGAGTCCCAATTCTTTAGGGACTAAAACCCAGGGAATCATCACCCGAAATAAGTTTAGGGACTGGACCCAGGGGATTATCCCGGTATCTCTTTAGGGACCTGGCCCAGGGAATCATCACCCGATAGGAACGTAACGTAAAGTAACACGACGTAGGCGTATAGCACTGTCGTAGACCCAACTGGTTCCGGTATACGCGATTCTTTCACTTTACGTTATTAATGACTTCTGATTTAGTGACATTTGAACCATGAGATTGTCGATTCGAATACGAGAAGTAAAGTGAGGATATTAAAGCAATTAAATCGCGTTTAACAAATTTCAGAATAAAGTACGACAGTTATTTGAAAAGAAAACAAGTATAGTATGAGAAAGAACTTGGCACGACAAGTATATTTTGAGACAGAACATAAATCACGTTCGGACACGAAAGAAGACAAGGACACAACGCTATGCATGAATACTCACATGTATATTTTGAGACAAGACATAAATCATGTTTTGACACGAAAGAAGACAAGTACGCAACGCTAAGCATGAATACTCACAGGTATATTTTGAGACAAGACATAAATCATGTTTTGACACGAAAGAAGACAAGTACGCAACGCTAAGCATGAATACTCACCGTGAGAGCCGTAGAGCACTAGCTAGTCAACTACTCGTGAATAACGCCCGGGTCAACTAGCTTGTCGAGGGAAGGCTCTACAATCAAACACATATAGTCCTAATTACAAGCAAGTTCCATCGACAACTTATGACGATGCACGCGTCTTATTTGATATGCAAGGGAAAGTCCTAAGTAATTATGAACACCAAATTAGAATTTAAATAATTAAATTATCAGTTCAAATAAGACAGAAGTCTCCAAAATAATTTTAGAAATTTAAATGATAAATTTTAGAATATAAACTATCTAATACTCTAATTACCATATTTATAAACTAAAAATAAAATTACAGTTATAATTAAATATTTCAAAAGAAAATTCTCATAATTGTAAAAGCAATATTTCTAATTAAGCGAATTATTTATTAATACGTTAAAATTACTATCTCCTTTACAAACACTTTTACTTTAGTCAAGATGACATTTAATTAAACCAAATTTTCAATTCATATAAAACTTTTTATTTTTGTTTATATTACAAAAGTATTATTTTCATTTACTTATTTAGAATATAATTTAAATAACTTTAAATAACAAATTAAACTAAATTAAACAAAAACATAATTATGTAAATAATACATTTTTGGTAAAAGATGAGGGGCTCCCCCAAAGCTATGTAACAAGTTTCATTTTTGACAACTCATAGCCTAACAGTTTCATATTGTGCAAATTTAACCCCCAAAATAAAACTTTCTTTCACTCACGCCATCTTCTCCAAAACACAACGTCAATTCGAGCTTTCAAAATCGAATTTAGACGATCAATAAAGAACGATGACAAGATTTAGAGCATACCCATATCAAGAAGGAGCAGAATCGGCGAAGAAACGAGGCGATACAAGGTCGAGGCGGCGGGTTCGGCGGCGGCGATTGACGGTACTGCTCCGTCTGCCTTCGGGCCTGGATCAGAGGCTCTTCGTGCTCCTCGGGAGCTCGGGAACGCGGAAGAAGCGAGATACGGGGCTGAGTGTTGTCCGGGTTGTTGGGTCCGAGCTCCTCGCCGGAAATAATGGTGACGGCGACGGTGATGGAGCTCGGCTCTGTTGCTGCTGCTGTTTTCCGCTGCTCCTGGTGGTTCGGGCGGAGTCAGAGAGAAAGCAGGGGTCGGGAGTGGCTGAGAGAAAGGAGTTGCAGGTGGTGGTGTTGGTCGTTGGTAATGGTGTTGGTCGGTCGTGGCTTTGGTGATGGTGGCGGGCTGGGTTTTCTTCGGCCAAAACCAGAGAGAGAGAGAGAGAGAGAGTACGAGAGATGAAGTGAGGTGGAGGAGAAATGGCGCTGTTTGTCGGCATTGGTGGTTGTACCGGAGGAGGGTGGTGTGTCTTCGGCAATGAACAGGGGAAGGGAAGAGGGCTGTTTTGAAGGCAGTTTATTGTTATTGTTGTTCATGTGGGTGTTGTGAAGAAGAGAAGATGAACTAGAAGTACATTGAAAGAAAATCAAAAGAATAGATGGTGATGGAGAGTTGATGGGAGGGAGTAGAGTAGGGAGGTGATAGAGGCGGTGAAATGCAGAGAGTGTCGGGGTAGCAGAAGAGAAAAATGATGGTGGAGAGGAGAAAATGATTCTCTGTGGCACGGTTACGGATGACGCAGTGGTTTGGATACGCGACGAGCAACTAAAACGTGACGAAACTAATAATACGCGACTATAAATTACACGCAACGATAAATTAACATGCCTTATCAATTTATACGTAACGACTAAAATAAAACGGTTTCTGACCAAAAAAAAATTAAACTTGACTTATAAATATAAATTTGGCTGCAAAACAAAATTTCACTGACAAACTAAGTTTTGATTGGTAAAAGTAATTTGACTACTAAACGTGTTTTGATCGTTAAACTGGAGTTCGAGTGATAAAAATAAAGTTGACGGATAAAATTCGTTTCTAACTAATGCGACCAGGTTAAAATGATTTCTTCTCAGATATTTTACACGAAATTCGAATTCTGTTTTTGAGAAAATTCATAACCGCTTTACTCAATAAAAGTTAACTAAACAAAATTAATTTAAAGTTTATAATTAACTTCTTATTTAAAATAAAATAGTATTATTTAAAAGTATATTTATAAGAATCAATTTACTAGAATGATTATAAACAATTAGTTATTTATTATGCTTCGAGAAAATTAAATAAAAAAAAAATCATAAAGTAAAGTAAATTATTGAAATACCATTACAGAAAATACGTAGTATTACATCCTTCCCCCCTTGGACTAAGCTTCGTCCTCGAAGCTTTAATGCACTATTAGGAGTTAGGGGTCTCTATTGGAGTCGCCACTAGCGAAAAGACATTTAGCAGACAAAGGCATGGACAAACTGGGGTCGTTACATCCTCCCCCACTTAGGACTTAGCTTCGTCCTCGAAGCTCTAAGGGTTTCTAAAAGTCTCTATGAATTTCTAAAACGAACTGAAATGAGGGTGATTGTGGAAAGGAAGCGTATGTCTCGCAATGTTGCTTGCTGCTTCAACCTCTATCTGATTCTTCATAAAGATCTGTCCACCTAGCCTCAAGTCGTTGTCATGAGCTGCCTCCCTCCAATTGGGGTTGATCGTCGACTTTGGTCGCGTAGCAGGGTTGCCTATTAGACAATCGTCGTACGCTAAAGCATATCGACTATGCGGTTCAGGGGTATACAAAAAGGTATGGCATAAGCATATACGCAATAACAACTAATAACAAACACGTATCTCATCAAGATGCACGAAATCAAGAACATAATTCTCGCAAGTAAAAAATCATATACCGAAGGCGATTGCACAACCAAACATTATCACAAAGCGAGTGTAAACACCCTTAAATCGTGTAATCAAGAAACAGGCAAGCGTAACATCTCACAAAAAAAAGGATGAGGGTGGGCGGGATACACCCCCGTCAGACACAGGTCATTTGAACATGTAATAAGCATTAGGGCTTGAAACAGAACGAAAATGAAGGCAGGTAACACATATCAATTAGGCATGTGAGGATAAACAAGAGAGATAACCCCAAAATCCCCGGCTTATTCATATTTTACATTCCAGTTTATCTTGCCCTATCGATTTCAAGTTCAAGTTCAAACTTAGCTTTAATTACTTTCAAAAATCTTAGTTTTTAAACGTTTTCTCCCTGCAGTCCTATTGGATGTCACTGCTCTGATACCAAATGTAACACCCCCGAATTTCCAGAGGAGCCGGAAACCGGTTGGTGCCCTCCGTACAGGGGATTTTACCCTTTCGTACAAGGAGTGGTAACAACAAACAAGTGAAACAAAACATCCAACTACTGATTCATTACGATAAAAGTTTACAACATCTGTGACTGGTTCCAAACTGGACACTGAGTCTAACAAACGATATCTTACAACAAAAAGGCTCTCCGGTTAATTACTAAGCTCTACTGTTTGCATGAGAGAACAGATTCGTGATCCCAGTGCGTTACCCCAAGCAACCAATCATATACCTGCGGGGAATTTAAAAGAAACACAAGGACGCAGTTTTTCGAGTATCAGTAAAAACTGAGTGAATATACAACTTAGCATGTAAAACAGAGTGGCTAGATAGGTTACGGGGTTTACGTTTGAAACACTTTAAACAGTTTCAGAGTGTAAGTATAAACATCAGAGTACGCGGAAGTTGTTATTTCCAAATCTGAAAGTTATTATAAGTGGCCGATTGTTTACCGAGTTATTCAGAAGTCTCCAACATAGAATGAAACAAGTCACGTTATTAGTTCGCAGTATCCAGGGGTGACCAGGGTAAATAGTAACAGATGATACTGGCGTATAGGGGGTTCTGATAACCCAACCTCTCTGCCAAGCGTTATGGATCGGATCCCCCGTCCCGCTAGTCATCATACAAATAGCTAACTAGACCTTAAGTGTCGACACCCCCTTAAGATTGTAAGTCAGAAGAGCAGTACTAGATGCTAGACTCCAGCCTACGACGAAAAGAGTCGGGGCACACGGAGTCCCAATTCTTTAGGGACTAAAACCCAGGGAATAATCACCCGAAATAAGTTTAGGGACTGGACCCAGGGGATTATCCCGGTATCTCTTTAGGGACCTGGCCCAGGGAATCATCACCCGATAGGAACGTAACGTAAAGTAACACGACGTAGGCGTATAGCACTGTCGTAGACCCAACTGGTTCCGGTATACGCGATTCTTTCACTTTACGTTATTAATGACTTCTGATTTAGTGACATTTGAACCATGAGATTGTCGATTCGAATACGAGAAGTAAAGTGAGGATATTAAAGCAATTAAATCGCGTTTAACAAATTTCAGAATAAAGTACGACAGTTATTTGAAAAGAAAACAAGTATAGTATGAGAAAGAACTTGGCACGACAAGTATATTTTGAGACAGAACATAAATCACGTTCGGACACGAAAGAAGACAAGGACACAACGCTATGCATGAATACTCACATGTATATTTTGAGACAAGACATAAATCATGTTTTGACACGAAAGAAGACAAGTACGCAACGCTAAGCATGAATACTCACAGGTATATTTTGAGACAAGACATAAATCATGTTTTGACACGAAAGAAGACAAGTACGCAACGCTAAGCATGAATACTCACCGTGAGAGCCGTAGAGCACTAGCTAGTCAACTACTCGTGAATAACGCCCGGGTCAACTAGCTTGTCGAGGGAAGGCTCTACAATCAAACACATATAGTCCTAATTACAAGCAAGTTCCATCGACAACTTATGACGATGCACGCGTCTTATTTGATATGCAAGGGAAAGTCCTAAGTAATTATGAACACCAAATTAGAATTTAAATAATTAAATTATCAGTTCAAATAAGATAGAAGTCTCCAAAATAATTTTAGAAATTTAAATGATAAATTTTAGAATATAAACTATCTAATACTCTAATTACCATATTTATAAACTAAAAATAAAATTACAGTTATAATTAAATATTTCAAAAGAAAATTCTCATAATTGTAAAAGCAATATTTCTAATTAAGCGAATTATTTATTAATACGTTAAAATTACTATCTCCTTTACAAACACTTTTACTTTAGTCAAGATGACATTTAATTAAACCAAATTTTCAATTCATATAAAACTTTTTATTTTTGTTTATATTACAAAAGTATTATTTTCATTTACTTATTTAGAATATAATTTAAATAACTTTAAATAACAAATTAAACTAAATTAAACAAAAACATAATTATGTAAATAATACATTTTTGGTAAAAGATGAGGGGCTCCCCCAAAGCTATGTAACAAGTTTCATTTTTGACAACTCATAGCCTAACAGTTTCATATTGTGCAAATTTAACCCCCAAAATAAAACTTTCTTTCACTCACGCCATCTTCTCCAAAACACAACGTCAATTCGAGCTTTCAAAATCGAATTTAGACGATCAATAAAGAACGATGACAAGATTTAGAGCATACCCATATCAAGAAGGAGCAGAATCGGCGAAGAAACGAGGCGATACAAGGTCGAGGCGGCGGGTTCGGCGGCGGCGATTGACGGTACTGCTCCGTCTGCCTTCGGGCCTGGATCAGAGGCTCTTCGTGCTCCTCGGGAGCTCGGGAACGCGGAAGAAGCGAGATACGGGGCTGAGTGTTGTCCGGGTTGTTGGGTCCGAGCTCCTCGCCGGAAATAATGGTGACGGCGACGGTGATGGAGCTCGGCTCTGTTGCTGCTGCTGTTTTCCGCTGCTCCTGGTGGTTCGGGCGGAGTCAGAGAGAAAGCAGGGGTCGGGAGTGGCTGAGAGAAAGGAGTTGCAGGTGGTGGTGTTGGTCGTTGGTAATGGTGTTGGTCGGTCGTGGCTTTGGTGATGGTGGCGGGCTGGGTTTTCTTCGGCCAAAACCAGAGAGAGAGAGAGAGAGAGAGTACGAGAGATGAAGTGAGGTGGAGGAGAAATGGCGCTGTTTGTCGGCATTGGTGGTTGTACCGGAGGAGGGTGGTGTGTGTTCGGCAATGAACAGGGGAAGGGAAGAGGGCTGTTTTGAAGGCAGTTTATTGTTATTGTTGTTCATGTGGGTGTTGTGAAGAAGAGAAGATGAACTAGAAGTACATTGAAAGAAAAGCAAAAGAATAGATGGTGATGGAGAGTTGATGGGAGGGAGTAGAGTAGGGAGGTGATAGAGGCGGTGAAATGCAGAGAGTGTCGGGGTAGCAGAAGAGAAAAATGATGGTGGAGAGGAGAAAATGATTCTCTGTGGCACGGTTACGGATGACGCAGTGGTTTGGATACGCGACGAGCAACTAAAACGTGACGAAACTAATAATACGCGACTATAAATTACACGCAACGATAAATTAACATGCCTTATCAATTTATACGTAACGACTAAAATAAAACGGTTTCTGACCAAAAAAAATTAAACTTGACTTATAAATATAAATTTGGCTGCAAAACAAAATTTCACTGACAAACTAAGTTTTGATTGATAAAAGTAATTTGACTACTAAACGTGTTTTGATCGTTAAACTGGAGTTCGAGTGATAAAAATAAAGTTGACGGATAAAATTCGTTTCTAACTAATGCGACCAGGTTAAAATGATTTCTTCTCAGATATTTTACACGAAATTCGAATTCTGTTTTTGAGAAAATTCATAACCGCTTTACTCAATAAAAGTTAACTAAACAAAATTAATTTAAAGTTTATAATTAACTTCTTATTTAAAATAAAATAGTATTATTTAAAAGTATATTTATAAGAATCAATTTACTAGAATGATTATAAACAATTAGTTATTTATTATGCTTCGAGAAAATTAAATAAAAAAAAATCATAAAGTAAAGTAAATTATTGAAATACCATTACTGAAAATACGTAGTATTACATCCTTCCCCCCTTGGACTAAGCTTCGTCCTCGAAGCTTTAATGCACTATTAGGAGTTAGGGGTCTCTAATGGAGTCGCCACTAGCGAAAAGACATTTAGCAGACAAAGGCATGGACAAACTGGGGTCGTTACATCCTCCCCCACTTAGGACTTAGCTTCGTCCTCGAAGCTCTAAGGGTTTCTAAAAGTCTCTATGAATTTCTAAAACGAACTGAAATGAGGGTGATTGTGGAAAGGAAGCGTATGTCTCGCAATGTTGCTTGCTGCTTCAACCTCTATCTGATTCTTCATAAAGATCTGTCCACCTAGCCTCAAGTCGTTGTCATGAGCTGCCTCCCTCCAATTGGGGTTGATCGTCGACTTTGGTCGCGTAGCAGGGTTGCCTATTAGACAATCGTCGTACGCTAAAGCATATCGACTATGCGGTTCAGGGGTATACAAAAAGGTATGGCATAAGCATATACGCAATAAAAACTAATAACAAACACGTATCTCATCAAGATGCACGAAATCAAGAACATAATTCTCGCAAGTAAAAAATCATATACCGAAGGCGATTGCACAACCAAACATTATCACAAAGCGAGTGTAAACACCCTTAAATCGTGTAATCAAGAAACAGGCAAGCGTAACATCTCACAAAAAAAAAAGATGAGGGTGGGCGGGATACACCCCCGTCAGACACTGGTCATTTGAACATATAATAAGCATTAGGGCTTGAAACAGAACGAAAATGAAGGCAGGTAACACATATCAATTAGGCATGTGAGGATAAACAAGAGAGATAACCCCAAAATCCCCGGCTTATTCATATTTTACTTTCCAGTTTATCTTGCCCTATCGATTTCAAGTTCAAGTTCAAACTTAGCTTTAATTACTTTCAAAAATCTTAGTTTTTAAACGTTTTCTCCCTGCAGTCCTATTGGATGTCACTGCTCTGATACCAAATGTAACACCCCCGAATTTCCAGAGGAGCCGGAAACCGGTTGGTGCCCTCCGTACAGGGGATTTTACCCTTTCGTACAAGGAGTGGTAACAACAAACAAGTGAAACAAAACATCCAACTACTGATTCATTACGATAAAAGTTTACAACATCTGTGACTGGTTCCAAACTGGACACTGAGTCTAACAAACGATATCTTACAACAAAAAGGCTCTCCGGTTAATTACTAAGCTCTACTGTTTGCATGAGAGAACAGATTCGTGATCCCAGTGCGTTACCCCAAGCAACCAATCATATACCTGCGGGGAATTTAAAAGAAACACAAGGACGCAGTTTTTCGAGTATCAGTAAAAACTGAGTGAATATACAACTTAGCATGTAAAACAGAGTGGCTAGATAGGTTACGGGATTTACGTTTGAAACAATTTAAACAGATTCAGAGTGTAAGTATAAACATCAGAGTACGCGGAAGTTGTTATTTCCAAATCTGAAAGTTATTATAAGTGGCCGATTGTTTACCGAGTTATTCAGAAGTCTCCAACATAGAATGAAGCAAGTCACGTTATTAGTTCGCAGTATCCAGGGGTGACCAGGGTAAATAGTAACAGATGATACTGGCGTATAGGGGGTTCTGATAACCCAACCTCTCTGCCAAGCATTATGGATCGGATCCCCCGTCCCGCTAGTCATCATACAAATAGCTAACTAGACCTTAAGTGTCGACACCCCCTTAAGATTGTAAGTCAGAAGAGCAGTACGACGAAAAGAGTCGGGGCGCACGGAGTCCCAATTCTTTAGGGACTAAAACCCAGGGAATCATCACCCGAAATAAGTTTAGGGACTGGACCCAGGGGATTATCCCGGTATCTCTTTAGGGACCTGGCCCAGGGAATCATCACCCGATAGTAACGTAACGTAAAGTAACACGACGTAGGCGTATAGCACTGTCGTAGACCCAACTGGTTCCGGTATACGCGATTCTTTCACTTTACGTTATTAATGACTTCTGATTTAGTGACATTTGAACCATGAGATTGTCGATTCGAATACGAGAAGTAAAGTGAGGATATTAAAGCAATTAAATCGCGTTTAACAAATTTCAGAATAAAGTACGACAGTTATTTGAAAAGAAAACAAGTATAGTATGAGAAAGAACTTGGCACGACAAGTATATTTTGAGACAGAACATAAATCACGTTCGGACACGAAAGAAGACAAGGACACAACGCTATGCATGAATACTCACAGGTATATTTTGAGACAAGACATAAATCATGTTTTGACACGAAAGAAGACAAGTACGCAACGCTAAGCATGAATACTCACAGGTATATTTTGAGACAAGACATAAATCATGTTTTGACACGAAATAAGACAAGTACGCAACGCTAAGCATGAATACTCACCGTGAGAGCCGTAGAGCACTAGCTAGTCAACTACTCGTGAATAACGCCCGGGTCAACTAGCTTGTCGAGGGAAGGCTCTACAATCAAACACATATAGTCCTAATTACAAGCAAGTTCCATCGACAACTTATGACGATGCACGCGTCTTATTTGATATGCAAGGGAAAGTCCTAAGTAATTATGAACACCAAATTAGAATTTAAATAATTAAATTATCAGTTCAAATAAGTTAGAAGTCTCCAAAATAATTTTAGAAATCTAAATGATAAATTTTAGAATATAAACTATCTAATACTCTAATTACGATATTTATAAACTAAAAATAAAATTACAGTTATAATTAAATATTTCAAAAGAAAATTCTCATAATTGTAAAAGCAATATTTCTAATTAAGCGAATTATTTATTAATACTTTAAAATTACTATCTCCTTTACAAACACTTTTACTTTAGTCAAGATGACATTTAATTAAACCAAATTTTCAATTCATATAAAACTTTTTATTTTTGTTTATATTACAAAAGTATTATTTTCATTTACTTATTTAGAATATAATTTAAATAACTTTAAATAACAAATTAAACTAAATTAAACAAAAACATAATTATGTAAATAATACATTTTTGGTAAAAGATGAGGGGCTCCCCCAAAGCTATGTAACAAGTTTCATTTTTGACAACTCATAGCCTAACAGTTTCATATTGTGCAAATTTAACCCCCAAAATAAAACTTTCTTTCACTCACGCCATCTTCTCCAAAACACAACGTCAATTCGAGCTTTCAAAATCGAATTTAGACGATCAATAAAGAACGATGACAAGATTTAGAGCATACCCATATCAAGAAGGAGCAGAATCGGCGAAGAAACGAGGCGATACAAGGTCGAGGCGGCGGGTTCGGCGGCGGCGATTGACGGTACTGCTCCGTCTGCCTTCGGGCCTGGATCAGAGGCTCTTCGTGCTCCTCGGGAGCTCGGGAACGCGGAAGAAGCGAGATACGGGGCTGAGTGTTGTCCGGGTTGTTGGGTCCGAGCTCCTCGCCGGAAATAATGGTGACGGCGACGGTGATGGAGCTCGGCTCTGTTGCTGCTGCTGTTTTCCGCTGCTCCTGGTGGTTCGGGCGGAGTCAGAGAGAAAGCAGGGGTCGGGAGTGGCTGAGAGAAAGGAGTTGCAGGTGGTGGTGTTGGTCGTTGGTAATGGTGTTGGTCGGTCGTGGCTTTGGTGATGGTGGCGGGCTGGGTTTTCTTCGGCCAAAACCAGAGAGAGAGAGAGAGAGAGAGTACGAGAGATGACAGTGCCTGAATCATTACATCATGCTTAACACGTGCGTCTCGTGCATACTTAGGTTAGGCAGATGTTTATGCAAGACTATGTCGCAAGTTCTGGTTATTTACTCCCAAGTTGCTATAGTTTGACAGAACTACATTTTTGTCCCTCTTATAGTTAGTTTGGTCAAACTTACTCTCGAATAGGTACGGATTAACTTCAAACATCATGGGATTGATACAAAATGTATGAGGTCATGCAATGGGTTATGATTTGACTCTCCAATTCAAATTATTATAAAATTATCATATTGTCCCTCTTACATAGCTCAATCAAAATAGGTCATTTGATATGTTAAATAAGAAAGTCACAGGTGATGTGAGACTAGCTCACACAGTCAACTTTACAAATGAATTATAATCAATTGGGTAAGAGTTTTGAAAGTGATTTCAATGCTTCGTAGACATAAATTTGAAGTTATAAAAAATACATCAAATGGTTAAGGAGATGCTGCTGGTCTAAGTAGGCTACTTGACCATACTTTAGAAATCAAGTCTTAAGAAAAATCTTAAAGATCTCAAGGCTATGTCTTTGGGAGGGAATATCTAAGAATCTGTAAAGATTTAGATTGATCTCGAGTTGAATAATTTAATGTATTCAACATGATCTTCACACAGCAGAAGGAATCACAAAATTCCATCAAGAGGTCAAGAATTCATGATAATTGAAAAACAGCCAGTTGATAACCACTTTGACACTTATAATATTTTAGGTCATTGCTCATAATAGAGTTTCATCATGGCAACTTCAAGGATGAACTTATGTAGGTTAGATATGTTATTCAGAAACACATCCAACATGAATTTTGTAGAGTTTTGAACAGAGAACACTCATGTCCAAGCAGCAAGATATTTCATCAAGAGGTGAATGAGATACACAAGTTGGAAGATGACCAAAAGTCACCGGCATAAACATTGCCAGTGTTCTGCACATATTGCACCAACTTTAGGAAGAAACTTCAGATGGTTCGAGGCTATTTTATTCCAAGAGATCAACATGTAACTTCTACTATTATTATTAGAGAATATTCAGGTCCAAAGTGCAGATCGATCCATCAAAATTTGATCACAATACAAAAACGTAGGAGTTGGCCGAAATCACAGGGTACTGGTACTCCAATTCTAGCAAAATTTTCCAACAACTTTGATTGAGAATTCAGGGTGGTTGAAGGGTGATTCTTGTCATCAAATTAATACAAGATTGTAGTATTATATGAGTTGAATCAGCAGTAACAATTCCCAAACTAATTGATGAAGGTTTGAGTAAGTTGCAAGGAAACATGCCTGTTGTTCGCTGTGAAAACGATATATTCAATGATCAAATGTGATTCATTCTAAATTATGTGCACGTTTTGAAGTATTGAATGCATTCGTGAAGCTACTAGGATCACGTGAAAGGAACTGGCATTGAGTTAAATGGATATTTGATAAGCTCGCTAGCTCCTACCGGCAATGGAGGTTTTCCGATGGGTTTGCAAACCCATATCGACATGTTTCATGTTTCCATAAGTTAGGTCCAATGCATGGGCTTCCCGATTTTTTAATTACCTCATGATCAAGAACGTGAGGGTTAGTTAAGTTGAATTTTAACTGGGATTTTTTTAATGAAAAACCGAAAACTTATGGTTCATAAGTGTTCTTACCGAATCTGAAGTCATTACTCAATGGATCCCTAATTTAATGGAGGGATTTTGCTCCTCAGACTGTGGTGATACCCCAGTAATAGCAACTTTCAAAGAGATATAATGGAGATGAATATTTAAATTCTCCCTTCCAAAGTTCTTGAAACATGATGAGTTATTGGGGGTAATCACTCATTTGTATAGTTGGGGAAGAGGTGATGAGTCACCTGGCTATTGCTTGATGTGGTGACACCTAATTGGTTTAGGTGTCACCATGCAAGAAGTGTTCTCAAGGTTTAGGGTAGTTCTAGGATTTTGAAATTTAAGGAATTCTAGTTTTGACCCCAAACCTTCCACTATCTGTAATTCATTCACACAATTTTTTCTTTAATTATTAATCTGTCCTAATTCCATGTGGCACTACTTGTGAAATACCTACACTATTTCTCCTAAAGTTTTTAATATTGCAATAAAACCTCTTAAAATTTTCAGGGTGTTACAATATGAGGTAGTATATGATAATGTATTAATGTAAACATGACCAAATATCCTTTTCATATTTAAATATGAGGTAGTATATGATAATGTATCTCTACTACTAAAAATTTTGTAGTGTTCCTAACCTTTCCCCTGTTCCTAACCTTATTTTTGTACCTAACCTTTTGTAATTGACCAAATTACCCTTGCACAAACTATCATTACGGTTCATGTTCTAACAGAGGTGACTTTTCATATCCATTCATCGCGACTATTCATCTCGCCTATGATTAATTCATACCCAGCCATTAACCATCTTTAGAAGCACAAGCAACGATTAGTAGTCGAATCCTCCATACCGGGCAGATGCAACGATTACCAAACGGTTCCTCACTAGCAACAATTCTCGAACGATTACTTTAAACAACAAAGTAGATGAAATCTACAAATCATCCACCATTGCATAAGGAAAAAAACATGAAGTATATTCTGTCATTGCATCAGGAAAAAAAAGGAAAAAGCAAAGGGAACAAATGAAAAACCGAAATACAGTTGTAAAGAGTTATCTATTTCTACAACCCTGAATTTGGGATATGGCAA
Source organism: Linanthus parryae (assembly GCA_023055425.1). NCBI lineage: Eukaryota > Viridiplantae > Streptophyta > Magnoliopsida > Ericales > Polemoniaceae > Linanthus > Linanthus parryae. Next base: position 2,114,283 of record JALGPY010000038.1, on the reverse strand, counting down.
ATCTTGTTGCTATGAGTAAGCGCTACTATATCAACTCAAGTTTCATTATTCTATGTTGAGGCAGAGATTTGTAAGATTGTACCTCTACTAAAATGAGGAAGATAAAAAAAAAATGGAGCAAGGAAGTAGTTCTTTTAGAAAGGAACTAGGCTTGCAGGTTTATCGTAATTGAAGCTATTAGCCTAAAACATGACTACACGATACCCCCACCTCCTTATTCCTTGTTAGCTGCAGCATCTGTAAACATTTCTACATCCACACAAGAAGTATATTCTGTCGGTGCTTTCTTCTCCTACCTGGCGCATCATCCCCAGTTCGAGATCACAGTTGCATCAAATCGTTGTTGGTTTCACTGCTGTGAGAATTTGCAAAGAAGCGGGTGTCATTTACCACAATCAAGTGTTGCTTGCTTTTCTCTCAACAAGGTATGGCAGCTTCTGTTATTTACGGTTGTCGAGTTTCAATTATTAATTTCAATCAACTGTAAATCAGTTGTTACAAGATCACTTCGAAACAGATTGCTCCACTTTACGATGCTTGTGACCTTTTTGATAGGGTTTACCATGGAGAAATTCACCTTCCCCAAGCGTTAGACATGATGTACAAATTGCAATTCTCAAATATATTATTGAGTGTAGTGTAGTATGATGGGAGGAGAAGAGGCCAACTTAGATATGTTAATCAAAGAAAAAAATGGCTTAAATGGATTAATTTGACAATGACATAAAGAACAATCCTCTAATATCAAATATAATCACAATTACTAATTGAGACAAATATATGCATTTGTACACCTAGTTCCGATGCCTTGTGCAGTTGACTTATAATGTGCCCATCGTCATTACTTCTCTGTAACAATTGAACATGTCAGTTGTCTGATTTTGGTCAATAATATGAAACAGTATTCCATGCACTACAGTTGTTGTTCTTGATTATCTAACCTCTACTTTTTTGTGTTGATGGATATATGACTTCATTTTACTAGCTCACATTATTTTGTGTCTATGTGTCGGGCTAGCTATTGTATTATTCATGCCTTTGAAATTTAGAGTTTTCTTTTGAATTTCCTACGAGTGATATTCTTTGAATATACGATAGATTCTTTTGCTATGGCTGGTTTACTTACTTTTGCTTGAAAGAGGATACGGTTTCATGGTGTTTCAGTATACATGTATTTACAGTGATTACCATGGGATGTAGTTTTGTACATTAATCTTTTGATACTGTGTTCGGGATATGTTCTGCTATTTTTTAGTAGTTGTGTGTATTCTATTATTAATTTGTGTAAAAAATATCTTGGTACTTAAATTATTAGTGATTTTGGGATGTGCCAACATATTTTCTAATAAGACACGAATTCTGATTAATTTTCAGCAATTACCGATGTAATATATTTCGCGCCTGTATTTACAGTGTGCAACTTTTGGCTTCTAAAAGAAAGTAGAAAGACACTTAAAGTCATTCGACAAAGTTTATTTCACACACATTATCTTTTTTTCCCTATATCATTCACTTAAATATTAGTTTCCACCTTCGGAAGCTCTTTGTCATGGTTTTGAATGTTTTAAAGTTATGCGGAATTTTTTTTATCCTTAATCGTGATCCCTATGTAAGCATGGAGATTGGTATCTTTAATTTAGATCCCTGTAAAAGCATGGAGGTCCAGTTTACTCATGGTGTATCTCATTAAAATAGATTGAAGTTTGTGTGATGCGTTTGTTAGATTGAAGTTTGTGTGATGCGTTTGTAGGATGCCTTATCCCTAGGGCCTAGACATATGACCTAGCCTCCCTATGCCTCTGGACACTACTAGATTGAACTTATACTGCATAGCCCCATTTTACCTTGCTACTTGTTCTAATTATCTTTCTCAAGTGGTTTAGTAGGATGTCCAAAGTTAAGTTTCAGTAGTTTACTCACCTAAGACTCATCACGGTATGAAGCAAATCCGATGCATTATTAGTCTGCCTACTGGATCACTATAACTTGCTCTATTTGCAACTGTTCTACTCTTTCCGCATTAGGTACACAATTGAATTACTAACGAAGCAAATAGTTCGAGGAAATTGCTGTAATTTCTTTCAGCTTAGAGAACCAATGGAACGCCAAAATAGAATGGAATGGCAGAAATTTATTCTATACCTCGAAGAAATTCCACAACATCAAATGCTAATTTTTCCATAAGGAAATAGAGAAAAATGATTAGTAAGAGGGAACAAATGAAAAAATGAAATACAGCTGTAAAGAGTTATCTATTCTACAACCCTGAATTCGGGATACACAGAATCTTGGTTCTATGAGTAAGCACTACTGTATCAACTCAATTTTTCATTATTGTATGTTCAGGCAGAGATTTGTAAGATAGTAGCTCTACTAAAATGAGGAAGATCAGAAAAACACTGGAGCAAGGAAGTAGTTCTTTCAGAAAGGAACAGGGGTTGCATGTTTATCGTAATTGAAGCTATTAGCCTCAAACCTGACTACATGATACCCCCACCTCCTTTTTCCTTGTTAGCTGCAGCATCTGTAAACATTTCTACATCCACACAAGAAGTATATTATGTCGGTGCTTTCTTCTCCTACCTGGCGCATCATCCCCAGTTCGAGATCGCAGTTGCATCAAATCGTTGTTGGTTTCACTGCTGTGAGAATTTGCAAAGAAGCGGGTGTCAGTTACCACAATCAAGTTTTGCTTGCTTTTCTCTCAACAAGGTATGGCAGCTTCTGTTATTTACGGTTTTCGAGTTTCAATTATTAATTTCAATCAACTGTAAATCAGTTGTTACAAGATCACTTCGAAACAGATTGCTCCACTTTACGATGCTTGTGACCTTTTTGATAGGATTTACCATGGAGAAATTCACCTTCCCCAAGCGTTAGACATGATGTACAAATTGCAATTCTCAAATATTTTATTGAGTGTAGTGTAGTATGATGGGAGGAGAAGAGGCCAACTTAGATATGTTAATCAAAGAAAAAAATGGCTTAAATGGATTAATTTGACAATGACATAAAGAACAATCCTCTAATATCAAATATAATCACAATTACTAATTGAGACAAATATATGCATTTGTACACCTTGTTCCGATGCCTTCTGCAGTTGACTTATAATGTGCCCATCGTCATTACTTCACTGTAACAATTGAACATATCAGTTGTCTGATTTCCCTGTGTCTATTTTGGTTTTGGTCAATAATATGAAACAGTATTCCATGCACTACAGTTGTTGTTCTTGATTGTCTAACCTCTACTTTTTTGTTGCTGATGGATATATGATTTCATTGTACTGGCTCACATTATTTTGTGGCCATGTGTGGGCCAGCTATTGTATTATTCATGCCTTTGAAATTTAGAGTTTTCTTTTGAATTTCCTACGAGTGATATTCTTTGAATATACGATAGCTTCTTTTGCTATGGCTTGTTTACTTACTTTTGCTTGGCAGAGGATACGGTTTCAGGGTGTTTCAGTATACATGTGTTTACAGTGATTACCATGGGATGTAGTTTTGTACATTAATCTTTTGATACTGTGTTCGGGATATGTTCTGCTATTTTTCAGTAGTTGTGTGTATTCTATTATTAATTTGTGCAAAAAATATCTTGGTACTTAAATTATTAGTGATTTTGGGATGTGCAAACATATTTTCTAATAAGACACGAATTCTGATTAATTTTCAACAATTACCGATGTAATATTTTGACGGCTGTATTTAGAGTGTGCAACTTTTGGCTTCTAAAAGAAAGTAGAAAGACACTTAAAGTCATTAGACAAAGTTTATTTCACACGCATTATCTTTTTTTTCCCTATATCATTCACTCAAATATTAGTTTCCACCTTCGAAAGCTCTTTGTCATGGTTTTGAATGTTTTAAAGTTATGCGGAATTCTTTTATCCTTAATCGTGATCCCTATGTAAGCATGAAGATTGGTATCTTTAATTTAGATCCCTATAGAAGCATGGAGGTCCAGTTTACTCATGGTGTATCTCATTACATTAAATTGAAGTTTGTGTGATGCGTTTGTTAGATTGAAGTTTGTGTGATGCGTTTGTAGGATGCCTTATACCTAGGGCCTAGACATATGACCTAGCCTCCCTATGCCTCTGGACACTACTAGACTGAACTTATACTGCATATCCCCATTTTACCTTGCTACTTGTTCTAATTATCTTTCTCAAGTGGTTTAGTAGGATTTCCAAAGTTAAGTTTCAGTAGTTTACTCACCTAAGACTCATCACGGTATGAAGCAAATCCGATGCATTATTAGTCTACCTACTGGATCATTATAACCTGCTCTATTTGCAACTGTTCTACTCTTTCCGCATTAGGTACACAATTAAATTACTAACGAAGCAAATAGTTCGAGGGAAATTGCTGTAATTTCTTTCAGCTTAGAGAACCAATGGAATGCCAAAATAGAATGGAATGGCAGAAATTTATTCTATACCTCGAAGAAATTCCACAATATCAAATGCTAATTTTTTCATAAGGGAATAGAGAAAAATGATTAGTAAGAGGGAACAAATAAAAAACTGAAATACAGCTGTAAAGAGCTATCTATTTCTACAACCCTGAATTTGGGATACGCCAAATCTTGTTGCTATGAGTAAGCACTACTGTATCAACTCAAGTTTTTATTATTCTATGATCAGGCAGAGACTTGTAAGATAGTAGCTCTACTAAAATGAGAAAGATCAAAAAAACACTGGAGCAGGGAAGTAGTTCTTTCAGAAAGGAACATGGGTTGCATGTTTATCGTAATTGAAGCTATTAGCCTCAAACCTGACTACATGATAACCCCCACCTCCTTTTTCCTTGTTAGCTGCAGCATCTGTAAACATTTCTACATCCACACAAGAAGTATATTCTGTCGGTGCTTTCTTCTCCTACCTGGCGCATCATCCCCAGTTCGAGATCGCAGTTGCATCAAATCGTTGTTGGTTTCACTGCTGTGAGAATTTGCAAAGAAGCGGGTGTCAGTTACCACAATCAAGTGTTGCTTGCTTTTATCTCAACAAGGTATGGCAGCTTCTGTTATTTACGGTTTTCGAGTTTCAATTATTAATTTCAATCAACTGTAAATCAGTTGTTACAAGATCACTTCGAAACAGATTGCTCCACTTTACGATGCTTGTGACCTTTTTGATAGGGTTTACCATGGAGAAATTCACCTTCCCCAAGCGTTAGACATGATGTACAAATTGCAATTCTCAAATATTTTATTGAGTGTAGTGTAGTATGATGGGAGGAGAAGAGGCCAACTTAGATATGTTAATCAAAGAAAAAAATGGCTTAAATGGATTAATTTGACAATCATATAAAGAACAATCCTCTAATAACAAATATAATAACACTTACTAATTGAGACAAATATATGCATTTGTACACCTTGTTCCGATGCCTTCTGCAGTTGACTTATAATGTGCCCATCGTCATTACTTCACTGTAACAATTGAACATATGAGTTGGCTGATTTCCCTGTGTCTATTTTGGTTTTGGTCAGTAATATGAAACAGTATTCCATGCACTACAGTTGTTGTTCCTGATTATCTAACCTCTACTTTTTTGTTGCTGATGGATATATGACTTCATTGTACTGGCTCACATTATTTTGTGGCCATGTGTGGGCTAGCTATTGTATTATTCATGCCTTTGAAATTTAGAGTTTTCTTTTGAATTTCCTACGAGTGATATTCTTTGAATATACGATAGATTCTTTTGCTATGGCTGGTTTACTTACTTTTTCTTGGCAGAGGATACAGTTTCAGGGCGTTTCAGTATACATTTGTTTACAGTGATTACCATGGGATGTAGTTTTGTACATTAATATTTTGATACTGTGTTCGGGATATGTTATGCTATTTTTCAGTAGTTGTGTGTATTCTATTATTAATTTGCGTAAAAAATATCTTGGTACTTAAATTATTAGTGATTTTGGGATGTGCCAACATATTTTCTAATAAGACACGAATTATGATTAATTTTCAACAATTACCGATGTAATATTATGACGGCTGTATTTACAGTGTGCAACTTGTGGCTTCTAAAAGAAAGTAGAAAGACACTGAAAGTCATTAGACAAAGTTTATTTCACACGCTTTATCTTTTTTTCCCTATATCAGTCACTCAAATATTAGTTTCCACCTTCGGAAGCTCTTTGTCATGGTTTTGAATGTTTTAAAGTTATGCGGATTTTTTTATCCTTTATCGTGATCCCTATGTAAGCATGGAGATTGGTATCTTTAATTTAGATCCCTATAGAAGCATGGAGGTCCATTTTACTCATGGTGTATCTCATTGCATTAGATTGAAGTTTGTGTGATGCGTTTGTTAGATTGAAGTTTGTGTGATGCGTTTGTAGGATGCCTTATCCCTAGGGCCTAGACATATGACCTAGCCTCCCTATGCCTCTGGACACTACTAGACTGAACTTATACTGCATATCCCCATTTTACCTTGCTACTTGTTCTAATTATCTTTCTCAAGTGGTTTAATAGGATTTCCAAAGTTAAGTTTCAGTAGTTTACGCACCTAAGACTCATCACGGTATGAAGCAAATCCGATGCATTATTAGTCTACCTACTGGATCATTATAACCTGCTCTATTTGCAACTGTTCTACTCTTTCCGCATTAGGTACACAATTGAATTACTAACGAAGCAAATAGTTCGAGGGAAATTGCTGTAATTTCTTTCAGCTTAGAGAACCAATGGAATGCCAAAATAGAATGGAATGGCAGAAATTTATTCTATACGTCGAAGAAATTCCACAACATCAAATGCTAATTTTTCCATAAGGGAATAGAGAAAACTGATTAGTAAGAGGGAACAAATGAAAAACTGAAATACAGCTGTAAAGAGCTATCTATTTCTACAACCCTGAATTTGGGATACGCCAAATCTTGTTGCTATGAGTAAGCACTACTGTATCAACTCAAGTTTTCATTATTCTATGTTCAGGCAGAGATTTGTAAGATAGTAGCTCTACTAAAATGAGGAGGATCAGAAAAACACTGGAGCAGGGAAGTAGTTCTTTCAGAAAGGAACAGGGGTTGCAGGTTTATCGTAATTGAAGCTATTAGCCTAAAACCTGACTACATGATACCCCCACCTCCTTTTTCCTTGTTAGCTGCAGCATCTGTAAACATTTCTACATCCACACAAGAAGTATATTATGTCAGTGCTTTCTTCTCCTACCTGGCGCATCATCCCCAGTTCGAGATCGCAGTTGCATCAAATCGTTGTTGGTTTCACTGCTGTGAGAATTTGCAAAGAAGCGGGTGTCAGTTACCACAATCAAGTGTTGCTTGCTTTTCTCTCAACAAGGTATGGAAGCTTCTGTTATTTACGGTTTTTGAGTTTCAATTATTAATTTCAATCAACTGTAAATCAGATGTTACAAGATCACTTCGAAACAGATTGCTCCACTTTACGATGCTTGTGACCTTTTTGATAGGGTTTACCATGGAGAAATTCACCTTCCCCAAGCGTTAGACATGATGTAAAAATTGCAATTCTCAAATATTTTATTGAGTGTAGTGTAGTATGATGGGAGGAGAAGAGGCCAACTTAGATATGTTAATCAAAGAAAAAAATGGCTTAAATGGATTAATTTGACAATCATATAAAGAACAATCCTCTAATAACAAATATAATAACAATTACTAATTGAGACAAATATATGCATTTGTACACCTTGTTTCGATGCCTTCTGCAGTCGACTTATAATGTGCCCATCGTCATTACTTCACTGTAACAACCCACGTCGTGCATATGTGGCATGGGTCCAATTCAATGCTTAACTTCTCCATAGATTATTTTATTGTACCCATATGTTTTCATTGGTCCACATGATAAACATTAAAGATGCATTCCCCACTATCAGTACGTTTCTGTTTTCTCAAGAACATTCACAACTGTGGGGAGCTTTAGTTGGGTTAAAAGACAAATATAACCTTTATTTTAATTTTTATTTTTTTTGCACTTAGATCTTGTTTGGTATCGAATGCACAAAAAAAGAGCTTGTTTTTTATCCGTTCAAAATTAGAAAATTGGTGGAACAAAACGTGTTGAAAAAACATGTTTAAAAAGAGAATAAAAAAATTGTTTGGTATCCGTTTAAAAACAGTGTTTAAAATCAAAAACACATTTGGCAACATTATTAAATTTCAATGTTAATTTCCTTGAATATCATTTTTACGTACAATACCGACATATATTTGATATTATTTTGCATCTAATCATAGTTGAAATATTATTGAACGCCAATAGTATGAAAAGAATACAAAAAACACCACATTTACTGTTTTGTTAATCAGTTGTTTTTATTACTCTTTTGTTTTTAAACAGTCAAACACATGTATACCAAATGAGTTTAAAAAAATACCATATTTTTAATCAAAGTTGATTAAAAAAAGGGATGCCAAACATGCAATTATCGTGGTTAGTCACATTTCTAGTTTGATGACGTATATTATAACTACAAAACAGCGCTAACAAAATAATGCTATAGTGAATTGTTATCAAATGTGTGTTTTTTTTTAAACGGTATTTTAGACATAATATGTTTCATTTTTTTTTTAAACGGATACAAAACAGCGCTAACAAACATTACATGTAAGTAAATGACGGTGTATAGTTTTCTAGAATGTAAAAAAGAAAATACTATGCGGTATTCCGCAAAAAAACTATTCGATGTTGTTTTATACATTTAAGGTGTTATGCGTCTTCACTAATCGATGATTCATCATGTCAAATATGGGTTTAATAGGTCCTAAAAAGTGTACCGAACAAACGAAACTAAATTATTTTGTTATGTTTTAACTAAGCTTGATTTTTATTCTCATGGCTAGCCCGCATTCGTCCTTGACTGATTTCGGTCTTTGTTATAGCTTGAATTTTTTTTTGAGAAATTGTTTTGTCGTCAACCGGGTTCGAACCCGGGACCTGATGCAGGGGCTTCCAACGCTCTTACCACTTGAGCTTCCACCCTAGATGTTGTAGCTTAAATTGACTTACAGCCCTTTGGCCCCAAACTCATCCCATTGATATTCAATTCAGGGTTAGTTTTGTCATTTAAAAAGGTATATATTTCATGGAAAAAGTTAAATTTTTAACAACTGAAGTAACGTAAGTAATGGAGAAGACTTAATTTAATATATGTATCATGTGTGCCCAGGGGAATACATGGAGTACAATTAAATAATCTGTCATCAAAAAAATTAGCATTGAATTTGACTCATGCCACATATGCATGATGTGGCTATTCGGCCTCCATTCGGGAGCTTGTTTCGGCTTCCATAGCATTACTCTTATTATTTGTACCGGCTAAAATAAGTTTAGCTGCCAATACAGACATGTTCATTGATTTATTTTCTGCTACTAGATAATACCCATATACATAAATTTTGTATGAGTCGGAGGAGCATCCTGGAGATCTGCACACTACTGTAATTCCAAATTCACATCGGTGCTGAGTGATTTACCTAGGGATGCAAGTTTAAGCAGGGAAAACTGCAAACCGAATCGATTGGTCTACCAGAATATTGATGTTTATTGCCATATGCTAGGAGTTTTGGAGGAGAAAAAAAATACTTGACTTCTCAGTGACCATCAATACTAAAACTTATAGAAGTTCAGCTTTGGAGAAATTGGGTCGCGTACTAGATTTTTTACTTACAAGATAATGATGGACCTAGCTGAATATTAATGTTTATTGCCATATACTTGGAGTTATGGAGGAGTATAAATGACAAACTTTTGAGATACCATTTAGATGTATGCACTTGCTTGTATCATGCAGTTAGTTGTAACTAAGAGCATGCAATTTTACATCATTTTAGGGGGGATTTCCACGGTCCTTGAGGACTTCAAGAGATGGTGAACTTATGAGGCTACAAATTATAATTAAATCTAGTGTACAAAATAGAAAAGGTGTGTGAGTTAATATCTAAATCCAAATTTTACTAGCTAGTGAGCATTGAGTATTGCATATTCACTCTCTGTTTTCTTGTATCATTGTCAATTTCACTATCTGGTAAAAGTAAAAAAGATCAAACCAATTAGTATAGGAAGCAACTTGGCACATGTAAAACATATTTCAGTATTAAGTAACTTGAAACTCGAATGGTTCCCTTACCAGCAACTGTTGAAACGGTGTCATCCGCTATTCGAACTTTCTATTTTCCTGAGCATGAAAAATAACTTGAAAATAGTGTGTAATCACTGGTCAAATGGTCGGTTGCCTCTGAATCAATATTCCATGGCAATTGATCTAGATCTGTGAATACGTTTAGAGAAGAAAGATAATTACCAGCTTGAGCGATACTAGTATAAGATTTTGGTTTTCCAAGTGGTGGAGCCATGAATTTGGTGAGGGGGGGGGGCACACATTTTATTTTTTGAAGGGGAGGGTATAGATTATTGATTAATAAAAAATTATTCTAGTATAATAAATACTAAAGTCTTTTTCTGTATTTATGAAAAAACTAAATGGGTAATTGTGTCTATTAAATAAGTGGTGCTTCTTTTGTCCAGGAATCGAACTCAAAACCTATGTTTTACAACCCAAACTCCTAACCACTGGACCAAAATACCAACTTGATCAAAAATGGGTAATGCTTCTTTTTGTCCAAAAAGTCATGCTCTTGCCAGGAATCGAACTCAAAACTCATGTTTTGCAAAACAATATCCTAACCACTGGACAAAGCACCAACTGTTTCATACATGGGGGCACACACATATATTCAATACTGGCACAACTAAAAATATAGGGGTAACCTAGTGTTTTCGGGAAAGTTAGGGGGGGGGGCACGTGCCCCCCCCCCACCCCGTGCCCCTACATGGTTCCGCCCCTGGGTTTTTTTCCAAAGAAAATAGGTGCTTAAGCTCCTCAATTTTCTCTTTAGTAAAAATTCATCTTGCACTTAGTGTATCCGCTGCTTCAATTATATTGGCCTTTGGACTAGGTCGCGTTCCTTTGGATCCAGTTTCATTGGCTTCCGTGTAGCTTCCAGCATGAGCTCTATCATGTCGAGCGTTTCGACAATTTTCACACCATAAGCCATCTTTCCCTTTTAATCTCATGGACCCTATTCTTTTCTTGGTTGATTACAAACACAGAACTTTGAGGCTTCTCTTTTTTCATAACAATTCTGTGATTTTCCTCACTTCGAATATAAAAAAAGACTCATTGAGAGAAGGTAGAGGTATCCTCCCTAGAATCACAGAACTTATTGATCATACTCTTTATCTAAACCTACCAAAAAATAAAAAGTCCTTTCACTTTCCGACGTTTGTAAGACCTTGACAAATGTTGATACAAATTCAAGTACAAAACTATGATAGTAATGAAGTACGAACCATGACCCTTTGAATTTATTGAATAAGGTAGTAATATAAAAGTCACCTTGCTTGGTGTCCCTAATTAAAAATTTAAATTCAAACATAAGTCCATAAATAACCTTTGAATAAGCCTGCTTCATAGCCTCCCACACGCCATTTGCATCGTCTAGGAGCAAATATGTTCCCCCATTTGTTAAGTTGCATTGGCTTAATCAAACGAGACATCAACATGGAGTTCTATACCTCCCACTTTGTACAGGTTGCTGTATCCTCCTTGGCTGGCATCTTCTTACTTCCATCGAGATATCCCATGTTCTCCTTGATTTTAACAAATAACTTCATAGATTGAGCCGACGTATGATAGTTACGGGAACTCAACTTTTCTTTAGTTATATGAAAATTTGGGTTGTCATGGGTGTTGGTACTCACAATTGGAGCTAGGATTGAATGGCTTTCAACCATTGTAAAATGTTGTTTGGTATGAGAAAAAAGTTTATAGCACAGTGTTGAGATTTGGAGTTTGATTGGATCTGATACCAAGCTAAGAAATCAAACTTCAATATAATTCTTGTCTTGGATAAGTAGATTATATACATGAAATGTCCTTCAGCTATTCTAGGCAAAGAGTAGTAATAAAAATTACGTATATTACGATTAATGTAATTTTGGCAATCTCTAATCTACCAATGACCATATAAATGAAAATCCCAAAATTTACCAGAGGATATTTCTCTAATGTACCCAGTGTCAAATCAATCTTAGGAATCAAATCAATCTTAAGAAATACCTAAGATGTGGATAATTTCAACATAACATTATGAAATTATAGATCATTGTTGTCTCGATAGACCAATCAAATGACATCCTCAAAATGCTTCGTGAACTTGGTTAAAAAATAATGGAACACGTAAAATGGGACAAGGGTGATATTATATTTTTTTATTTTTCTTGAGAATTCCATCATCTAGATGGGATCAAACCCAGGACCTCATGCGGGGGCTTCAAACGCTCTACCACTGAGCTAGCACTCATTTGCAATATTGTTTTTCTTCCTATGTTGATGATATGGTTAGTGGCGATAACAATTGTTTGTCTTGATTAGAGTTATAATATTGAATCAGTAATAGCTATAGCATAGTGGAAGTAACTATGTTTAGAAGGTTGTATGGTGGTGATGGTGGTGCCCGGTTCACACGGTGCCGGATACGTGATACCATTTTTTAATATTTATAAAGGTTAAGAACTATTTAAGGTATTGATTGAGTTGGTTGGGTGCGGGGTATAGTGGTCAATAAAGATATGAATAGAGATAGAGAGCATTTTTTGTAAAGTCAATAATTTATTATCATTGGTATATGTGCTTTAAGTAAGTTAAAAAATTGTTGAAGTATAAATGTAAAGTATTTAAGTGAGAGTACTATGTCAATATCACCACCCATAATAAGTGACTAAATATTTGGGTATAAGACACATTCACCTCCTCCAATTTGATTGAAGGACACTTTCACCCTTCCAGTTTGGAAAGTGCATGACCTTTTCACCCAATATATATGTCGAACTTCAGGTAACTTACCCCCTTGATAGTGGTGATGTTAGTTTGGGGTAGGTTCCGTCATTGAATATAGTTTTAGAGAAAAGTTAACCCTCCATATCATGTAAAGTTTCAATTACGTCCCTAGGTAACCGCTATATTTTGCATAATATAGGGAAATATTTGTCCAAAAAACTATTTTACTGATAGGCCGCAAGTACAGACTAACTGTGTTATAATATGGGTTCTAAATTTCCTGAAGTTCGGCATATGAAGGGTGAAAGTGTCCTTATCCAAACTATTCAAATTGTCCTTCAATCAAACTAGAATGGGTGAAAGTTTCCTTCAATATAAATTACCCACTATATACCCCACTTATTTTTCTTCTTCTTCTTCTTCTTCTTCTTCTTCTTCTTCTTCTTCTTCTTCTTCTTCTTCTTCTTCTTCTTCTTCTTCTTCTTCTTCTTCTTCTTCTTCTTCTTCTTCTAACCCTAGCAGCCACTGAATTACTCTCTTTGTTCTACCCATAGTGGTTAGCGATCTTTTCCGCCACCTTATCCTCTATTGATTGTACCGAATCAACTCCATCTCTCATGACTTATCACCTCTCAGCGGTAATTGTTGTCCAGTTACTCCAATAGAAAAACAAATTGAGAACTCTGTTGTTTGGTGATGGGTTTGTGGTGTGAAGGTGGCGGTGGGGTAGATGTTGGGGTGGCTCGATATGATTTTAGGTAAGTAGGCGAGTCAATTTGGGGGCTCGATTTGATGCATAGTGGTTCTGTTGGGCAATACCATTTTTTGGGACTGTTGAGAGATTTTAGTTGTAGTATATATACTGATGGTGTAATACCCCGTCAATTTGCAGGGGTAGAATAGTAAATTTAGAAATTAATGCGAATTAAGTTTGATAAAATAGTATCGTGCTTTAATTAAGAAACTATTTTAGTAGTAATATAGATATTATTAGATATAATGTTTTATAGTTTATAAGCTAAACGTTATTACATAGTCATATAGATATATATATGTACATGCTCTATTAATAAGAAAATAATAATAATAAATTAAGGAAATAATATTTTAGCTTATATTATATATTATAATAACATTTATAATTTGATTCAGGTAAATTTATTGTTTCATTATTTTTATTATCAACGCGTGTGCAACCACCCAATTATTGTGTAGTTGAGCCACACCCAATCCACCTACAAATTGGTGTGCCCAACACACCTAACAATTTTCAAAAGTGTCACTATCAGGTGAAATTTTACCAGAGCTCTCTATTTTGTTTTCTTCTTCTTCTTCAACTTCGATTTCCTCTTCACCTACTTTTTCTCATTCGGCAAAAGTTTTGCCCGACAAAAATCATCACCACCGCCTCCATCACTTTCACTCACCTCCTATAAAATATCCCTCTCTCATTTCCTTCGGCAAAACACAACAAGTAAAATCTCAGTCACCACCATCGTCATCATCATCTCCCTCACCTCCGCCCACCACCGAGAACACCACCACCGAGAACACAACCACCACTGCCCTCTAGCTTTCCTCTCTGTCTCACTCTGTTCTCCGTCCGAAACAGAGCACGGCAGCAGCAGCATCAAGCCAGAAACTGCCACCACCACCGCCTTTGTTCCCGACGGGAACACCACCGAAGCCACACCACCTCCACTCTCCCCCACCACGGTCCATCTCTCGTCTCCTCCCTCGCTGTTTCGACCTAGGTAGCAGAGAGATAAGCCAAAACAGAGGCCATAACCGCGAACAGAGAGAGGCCTGAAACTCCGGCATACCTCCATCTTTTCCGGCGAACCTTTCGGCCGCGCTTTCGCAGCAGTGCCCACAACACTTTGACCCCTCCAGTCGACTCTTAGAGGCCCGACCAAGCCTTCAGAGGTCTCACCCGAACCCAGAAGCAACCCGATCACCGGCGTCGAGCTCCGCCTCCGACACCGCCGTTCGGCCGCCCGACCCGACTCAATTCTCCGTCGTTTCTCGGGATATTTGGTACCAGTACGCTCTACTCTTCACCCTGAGTTGATTTAGATTGTCTAAATCGTATGTTGATGCTTTGATTCACGTTTACAATGATCAAATTTAAAATTCATGCTAAGGGGGAGGTATATGTCATTTTCAGAAACTATTTTAGTTAAAGAAAGGGGTATTTCTGCTGTTTCCGTAAAACATGAGGGTTTGTTTGTTATTTAGCAATATGAAAGTATACAAATAAAATAAAAATAGGATTTTAGGGTTAAATTAACTCCTACACTTTCTAGTCATTATTCTAAATAATAATAATAATAATAATAATAAAAAATAGTAGTAGTCATAATAAATAACAATAATTGCCATACTAATAATAATAACAATAGTAGTAATAAAATTGATCATAATAATAGTAATAACAATAATAATAATAGTAATAATAGTAATATACATAATAATATTAATAGTAGTAGTAGTAATGATAATAATAATAATATCAATTATAAGAATAGAAGTAATACTAATAATAATAATAATAATAATAATAATAATAATAATAATAGTAGTAGTAGTAGTAATAGTAATAATAATCGTAGTAATTTTAATAAATAGTAATAACAATAATAGGAATAGCAATAATAAATAAGAAGAATAAGAATAACAATATAAGTAATACTAATAGCAATAATAATAATAGTAGTTATAATAATAGAAATAATAATAGTAATAATAATAGCAAAATAAAAATTAAAGTTAAATAAGTTAATGATATAGACAAAATAGGGGTTAGTTAAGTAGAAATTATTTTTCTTGAAAATAAACGAGTTAGAAGCATAAATTGTAATTATTAATTTTTGGTGTATTTTAAATTAGTTGGTACATAAGAAATATTTTAGAATTATGAATTCACGTCTTTATCAATTAATAACGACCGTTTCATTGTATTAATAAAAAAATAATTTTTCCAACTTGTATTTGTCCACTAGAAATATTATCAATAGTTTCCATAATTAATTTGATAAGTTTGATAAATTAAAGGCTAAATTAATAATATTATTTATTAAATAATTTCTCGGTTATTTAGAAATAGATATGTTAATAAAATTAGTATTTAATAATTATCAAAAGTTTATGGACTTAAATTATAAGTTTCTATATAATATTGAAATTTAGAATATTATTAAAAATATGAATATATATATATATATAAATAGGGAAAATTAAGGGATTTCAAAATAAAACTTGTTAGACTTATAGTAATTTCCGATTGCATATTTGCGTCGATGAACTTGTAATCAAATAAAGACACATAACGTTAGCATAATGTATAATAGAAAAGTATGACAAACTCGAGGACGTTTTGTAATGTTTAATAGTATGTAATATATGTTGGATGTTGTGCTTTTGATTTTCCGACGTTACTTTTAGCATCGTCCTCCCCGATTCGTCCGAGTCGAATAAGGCGGTCGTTGCAGATGGTGAGACCCACATTTTGTTCCATATTTGGGTTATGCCCATATTTTATTGGATTTATGGGTTATGCCCAGATTTTGTTCGATTTATGGTTTATGTTTTGGGGTTCTCGATTAGGGGTTGACCCAATCTGTTCCTAATTGTTTCATATGCGTAACAAACTTTGGGTATGCTTCGGCTTGCTCTTGGTCGGATACATAGATTGGGTCTCATGCGTTTTTAGGTTTGCAACAAATTTATGTCGAGACATAGGAGTTGATAAAGTTCATTGTAGAGACATTGATTGTGTGTATTCAATAAACATCACCGCAGACACTGATTTATTCTTCTGAATGTACAATTTTTTTAGGGTTATTGAAGTGGACATTGTTTTTTAATATGGGTTTCTATCATTTATTTTTCTTTGGGCAATGATAGCTATTTCTAGGGATGAGCAAAAATCGCCCCAACCCGCCTCGCCGAGCTGCTCTGCACCAAATCTTTCCTAACATCAATTGATGCCACTTGATTGATTACGATTATAGATTTGTCAACCCCAAAACAAAGTTCGACTGATAATGGTCCACGAGTTGGCAAAGTCGTTTAAAATTGAACCGGTCCGACTAACGTTTCATATGTCAAATTGTCTAATCTATATAGATACATGATTGTTTATAAATTAAGGCTCTGTTTGGTTCGCAGTAAAATGTTTTACAAGGGATAATATTCTACGCGTAAAATATTTGCAGTGACAAATTTTCTCTGCAATTGTTTTCTCCTGTTTGGTTGACACTTGCCAAAATACCAAAACACTGGGCCGTGATGGCAGTGGCAGTGATGGGTGGTGGTTGAGGTAGGTGGGTAGTGGTGGTTATTGGTGGTGTAGGTGTTAGTATGAGTTGTTGTGCTCATTCACTCTCCGGAAAATGGCTTACGGATTTGAAATGTGTAAATCATTTTACATCATTTGAGGGAAAACATTTTACATGAAAATATTTTACCTCCAACCAAACAGCACCAAAATACCAAAATACATATATAAAATGTAAAATGTTTTCCCACCAACCAAACGGAGCCTAAGTTTGCACTGTTGTGGAAATATGAATATGCAGAAAGAATCGAAACACACAGATTTACGTGGTTCAGCAAAACAGCCTACTTACACGGAGTTGCAGAGTTTCACTAAAAACAGACGAATCGTCTCAGAGAGAATTACAAGCGAAATCAAAAATGCTCAACATAACATGCTACGAACCCTAAGAACTCTATAAATAGACGACCTATCAAACCGGGCCGGATTCAAGCCCAAACGGGTCAAAACGGGTCAAAATATTTTTTTCGGGGGCGCCTCCCCCAAACCCCCAGAAGACATGTTCGTGATCGCAACGGCTTCGGGTCGTAGCAAAACATGAACCGGGTCGTTTCATAAAACGGGTCGCCCATGAACCAAGACTCCACCCCAACAATTCTCCCCACTAGGAGACTGGTTCAACATCTGGTACCAGAACTACATCCCATAACATAATCAAGCTCCATCCCTGCAACTCAACTCATCTTCTTCAAGAAAGAAGACCCACTGAAGTTGCACACAACTTCAGTTTCTCAACAGTAACAACCTTTATGAACATGTCTGCTGGGTTCTCACTTCCACAAATCTTCTCAAGCTGTACCTAACCATCATCAAGCAACTCACGGATGAAATGATACTTTGTCTCAATATGCTTGGTCTTAGAATGGAACGCTGGTTTTTAGCAAGAAATATAGCATTCTGACTGTCACTGTGAAGCGTGCCATTCTTCTGTATGTTCCCCAACTCTCCTAAGAACCTTTGCAACCATACCGTCTCCTTTGCAGCTTACGTGATAGCAATATACTCATATTCCGTAGTTGAAAGATCAACAACCTTCTGTGAGTTAAAACCCCATGACACTGCCGTACCACCCAAGGTGAACACATACCCTGTAGTACTCTTCCTCTCAAGATCACCAGCAAGATCAGCATCAACAAAACCCTTAAGTTTCAAAGCATCTCCACCGAAACATAAGCACATGTATGAAGAACCTCTCAAGCATCTTAAGATCCATTTAACTGCCTCCCAATGTTGCTTTCCTGGATTACTCATGTACCTGCTCACAACTCCCACTACATGGGCAATATCTGGCCTAGTACAAATCATAACATACATCAATGAACCAATAGCTGAGGCATATGGATTCTTATCCATGTGTTCCCGTTCTTCAAATGTCTTTGGTGAATCATCTGTACTCAATCTAAAATGACCACTCAACTGAGTGTTCACAAGCTTAGCCTGATCCATTCTGAATATGCTTAGTACCTTCTTCACATACTATGCATGGGAAAAATACAGAGTACCTATGGCTCTATCTCTGACTATCCTCATGTCAAGAATCTGACTTGCAGGGCCCAAGTCCTTCATGGAAAACTGTGTAGACAACTTTTTCTTCAAGTTGTTAATCTCATCCAATCTGGCACCTGCAATCAGCATATCATCAACGTATAGCAACAAGATAATGTAGGAGCCATCAAACTGCCTAACATAGCAAAAATGGTCTGCATGACATCTCGTGTACTCTAAGCTGCACATAACACTGTCAAATTTCTTGTTCCACTGCCGAGGAGCTTGTTTCAAACCATACAAGCTCTTCTTCAACCTGCACACAAGATTTTCCTTCCCCTGTACCTCGAAAGCCTCTGGCTGATGCATATATAATTCTTCCTCCAAGTCACCATGAAGGAATGCAGTCTTTACGTCTAACTGCTCAATATGTAAGTCTTCTGCAGCAACCATACTCAGCACCAACCCGATAGTCGTAAGTTTCACCACAGAAGAAAATATCTCAGAATAATCAATTCCCTGCTTTTGCTGGTACCCCTTCACAACAAGCCTTGCCTTATACCGTTTACCTCCATCATATTCATTCTTCACACGATATACCCACCTGTTATGAAGTGCCCTCTTCCCTGTTGGAAGTTCAGTTAACTCCCATGTCTGATTCCCAAGCAAAAAATTCATCTCATCATTCATTTCTGACTCCAACTTGCTAGAGTTAACATCCTACAAAGTCTCTGCATAAGTCTCAGGCTCACCAGCATCAGTCAACAAAATATTATTAAGTGTCACATCCCCCTCCCGCCGACCCCGATTAACGATTAATAAAACTTTGCATTAACGGGAGGAGGGCGCGACATACCGGTGATGCCTTGAGTCGTCGAGAGGCTAAGTATTCAATTTATAAAAATCATGGTTGAAATTGTAGGGTTTTGATTCATGGATTGCACAACGGAAGCATAATCAAAAATAAAACCATGCAAAACCCTCCAAGGATCACAAGTCAAGAGACATAACGATGGTAAGGGTTAGAAATCATAAACACACCTTTGGGTTCTCCTTGATGACTTCAAACGCGAATAGTGTCACGTCTCTACGGTTGATCCACGCCTAGAGGTGAGATCTAGATCTTCCAATCCTTGGTGCTAGCCCGGAAAGAGGAAGAGGAAGAAGAATCACGCAAAACGAGGGAAGCCAAGGTGGGCGGCACCACCATGTAGGCCGACGGGTAGGGGGTGGCGGTCCCAAGGGGGTTCGGCCCTCTTTTTGGGACTTGCTCTCTCCTTGCTTTGTTCTCTCCTTACTTCTATCAAATAGATGTGTATGTGTGTAGAGAGAAAAATAAGCTTGGAGTGTTCTTTATATAGTCCAACAACTCCTTGTCCTACTACATAAAGAACCCCTCATAAACCTACTCAAGTTCGGATTAGTCCCTTTTGCAAAATAGTCCTTATCATGTCAATACATGGATTAGCTCTATTTGCAAATTAATCCTAATCATGTCCCTACATGAATTAGGCCACCTTGGCATATCCTAATCATGTCTATACATGGATTAGTCCAACTTGCATATTAGTCCTACTAAGTTAGCAAGTTGTTGCGATTTGATCCTTTTAATTAATTAATCATATTAATTAATCAATTCCCAAGTCTAGTTCACCCCTATATGGCGTGTGACCCCATAGGTTCTATTTAGTTGGTAGTAACTATTTACTAATATGGAGCGGCCTCTAGCAAGACATCCATTCTAGCCAACAAATAGAATAGTCATCATGACAAACCTTGTGCAAGTAATTGTCTCATCCCTTTGTCCCAATATCCGGATTGGACACGAGACATACAAGTCACACTCGTATATCCAATCCATAGTTTCTCGATCCTGGGAATAGCCTTATTCGTGCAAATAACATCAATATCCCATATTGATTTATTTGAGTCTGGCCAGACATTTTATAAGCACTATCCCTCGAGTGGCCTAGGATATTTATTCCCGTTATGTGGGAGGGACAAATTCTATCTACGTCCACTACGATCTCTAAGCTTGCTTCTTATTGTATCCAGTGCACGCCTTTATAACTACCCAGTTACGGTGTAGCGTTTAACGCTACCAAGATCACAATAATCCACAACTAGATAATCTAGTGACTTCAAGTCTAAGGATGACAATACCATTGCACCGCGAGAAGCGCTCGTGACTCAACATAACATGTATGTAGCCTTCTCGGAGATGGGTCAATCCAGTATGCCATTACTCCTAATGCATACCCATGTGTTGGATCATGATATCTCCATATCAATCCCACCCCATACTAGTCTATAGATGATTGTCCCATTAATCATTATAATTGACTAGGGATATTTAAGAATATAACACTTATATTCTAAGGACTTAATTCATGTTAACATATCTCCATATCGATAACATAATGAATCGTAAATCCATAAATGTCACAATTAATTGATTGCCTCTAGGGCACAATTCCAACAGTCTCCCACTTGCACTAGAGTCAATCTCCTGCATCATATGCCTATTGATCTAGCGCGGCCCTCCATGCTTCCGCTGCGTAGGGGCGAGACATCTGTTGATACGTTGCAAATATTCACATCTCCTCTATCAACAATTTGATTGAGATTGAATATTCTGAGTAAATGCATCTTATGTATTAATTTACTCAGTCCTCTATGTTAAAATCAGTGACTGAATCTTGCCCGGAACCTTTCCAGCTCACAGTCGCTCCCACTAGGGCTAAACTTAAAACTCGACTTATAATCTGTATCTTCTTTGTCAGATTTGAAGTTCGCATCACTGTAACCCCTTACAGTAAACTCTTCATATTATCTATTTATGAAAAAATTCATCCTTAGTGCTTCTCAAGTACTTAAAGGATAATCTTGATATTTTATCCAGTGACTCTCACCCGGATATGACTGGTATCTTTGTGTCATGCTTTATGACACGTCTGGCCTAGTACATCTCATGGCGTATCTCGTGAATCTAATTCATACGGTCCATTCCCAATCTAATTGGTAAGACAATTAGCCTTCCAAAGACTAATTCCATGTGACATGGGTAAGAATCAATATTCTTTTCACGTTGAACCATTTCAACACCTTTGTCAATTTATGTACTATGACCTAAGCTATACAACCATCTTGATCTACCTCAATAGATCTTCACAAGTTGCTTCGCTTAAGTCTACCATCAGAAAGTCAATTCCCTAGTCAATCTACGTAAGACTGCCAAGTAGGGGCAACATTCCTAATGATTAAGTATGTCTATACATACGAGACCAGAAAATAACTGTGCTCCCACTAACCTTCTTGTAAACACAAGTCTCATCTTCAAATTTGATGGAACCAAACTCCTTTGATTGCATCATTAATTTGAAGAGTCCAACTCCTAGAAGCTTGTTTCAATCTATAAACAGATTGCTACAAGCAAGATGCGAATGGATTTAAGCATCACAATTGGGGAAAGATTTTGTCATAGTCTATACTATGAGCTCGCATGAAATCCCTTTCCTACCAATTTTCCCTTAAAGGTAATAATATTACCATCCATGTTGGTTTCCTCATAACCCACTTGCACCCTATGGGTCCTACCCTTTAGGTGGTTCCACCAAAGTCTATACTTTGTTGGTATACATGGATTCCATATCGTATCTCATGGCTCCAAGCCATTTCCGAGAGTATGGCCACACGTGGCCATCTCATAGGTTGTAGGCTCATCTTGATGAGCAATATATCAGGGGTTATGAGAAATCCTTATTTCTCTAGTCCCTCGATATATCCTACCTTACCTACGAGGTTCTTGTGTTATCTGAGTAGGTTACTCCACAACACCTTGTGATCCTGCTCATGTTCCATCAAACGGATCAATTTTCTATTGTGGTTCTTGAACTTTTCAAGTTCTACTGTCCTCCCACTGTTTCTTCTTAGAGACAATCTCTACCTAGAAACACTGTAGTTCGAGCAACAAACAGTTTGTTCTCGATTGGGTTGTAGAAATAATATCCTTTTCAGGATATCCCACAAAACATTTATCCGACCTGGGTCCAAGTTTATTTATAAACTCTTTTACATAAACTTAATAACCCCAAATCTTTATGAATGACATACTAGGACATTTCCTAGTCCATATCTCATATGGCGTTATTCATAATTCGTTTTTGATGGAACAAGGTTAAGGGCGAAACTTGTTGTAATTAGAACCATAGCCCCAAAAGTAAACTGGAAGCTCTGTTTGACTCTTCATGGACCGAACCGTGTCCCAAGGTTCGAACTCTCCTCTTAGACACGCCAAACCCATGTGGCGTGCTAGGTGGAGCGAGTTTTGGATCATATCCAATACTCCCATAGATTCTTGTCAAACTCTTGGCTCAAGTACTTTCTTCTATGATCCAATCGTAGAGTCTAAATACTTTTGCCAAGCTGGTTCTCTACTTCATTCCTGAATACCTTGAACAATTCAAAGGATTCTGATTTGTTTCTTCATAAGATACACAAATCCATATTTCTCTGATCCCATCAGTAAATATGATGAAGTACTGAAAACCATCTTTAGCATTTGTGCTTAGCGGCCTTCATACATCAATATGTATGATTCCCAAAAGATCATATATTTGCCTAATAAGTCTTACACGTCTCAAATGATTCAATAATCAAAAGAGTTCCAGAAATCCATCCACATGGAGTTCTAGATATGTATATCTTATTTATGAGGCCTAAACGATAATGCTAAAGATAAGTGAAGTTCATATCGTTATATGCAAACCTCTAGGTATCAATGTTATAGATGAAATTATCATGATCATGGATATAGAATCCACTTAGACAAAATTGCATTACAATAATGCACATCATAATAAATGGAACAACATTTGTCCTTTATTATGATAAGGAGCTTTCTTGTCCAAACAAGAAACTATGATAATGGTACTACTCATAGCTAGGACATGATCATTTTTGTCTAATTCATGAACAATTTCTTAAAGGTAGAAATAATTCCCTACGGCTTATTTAGCAACCCTTTGCTTCATAGCCCCACGTGTAGGATTATTTCTTCCTTATCCAATTGTCTTCGTCTCTTGAGATCCTCCACATTTCCATAAATATGAGATCCTCATCTAGTATCATATACTTATGATGATGAGATAGACACATTGATTTCTATAACAAAATACCTATATTGGAATTCATAATTCCTTTATTATTTACTTCCAGGTACTTTGGGTAGCCTCTCTTCCTCTACACCACCTATGGGACTCCAAGGCAACTTGGTTTTAGCAACAAGCTTGCTTTTATACCCATGGGGTTGGCGCAAACTATTTTTCCCTTACCCATGTTGTTATCCATTAACAACTTTGCCCATCCCCATTATTAGTGTTTTGTTTAGTGATTTTTCAATCATATTGAGTAAATCAACTTTAAAACAAAACTATAATTGCATCCAATGCAATTCTTGGTTCACTTGGGTGAATAACCGTTTATTCTTTATCTATCTCATAGATAATTCTCATTCACTAATGTTTCAATCATATTGAATTAGCTTATTTGCATAACGCAAAGTGGAGCAACACTTCAAACCTTTCATGTCTAGCTCGTTCTTTTGAAAGAGCTTCTTTCAATGTATGATCATATCATACTTCTCCATGTTTCTCTTCTTGCTTCCAAAGCTCAGAGTTCATGGCGGCTAGCATGAGGCAAGTCATAACCAAAGAACCATTCTTTGGTGTTCCTTCCATTAGGTTTTAGTGTGTTTTGGTAGTTGGTAGGAAGATAACTTTATGTTCTACTATGTACAACAATTTCTCTTTTATTTGAGAACAATTCTCAGTTTTATACCAATCTAGATTCCAGACAACTTGTCCATCTTATGGACATCTAGTCGTGTTTTGTTTGTTTAATGCCATGGGTATTTAACACCAAAAGGATTATGCAAAGTTTGTGACGTTTAACTATATTTAACAAGGATTTAAATTGTTAAACATAGCTCCCACTATTTTACTACGGATTAATAACCCTCAAGATATTAATGCGGAAAATATCATTATATTTTCTAGTGGGCCAAGATCCATGTTTCATCTCCTTATGAGCTTGCTTTGGCAAGTCACCCATAATTTGACTACTTTAGGTAGGAACAATTCCAATTGCATCTCATATGCAACTCTTGGTTCAATCGGGCAAATAACTCCTTATTTATCCATCCATATGGATAATCCCAATTGATTGCCTCTAGGTTTCTTAATCAAATTAATAGCCTAGTTGTGTTCAACCTCTTATCTAAACAATTGCACATTGTTACGTGCCATCGCATTCCATCATTATGAACCAAGTCGCCATGCTTTGGCACGCACGAACTTGATAAATAATGATGATAATGAGTGTTTAAATAACGAGAAGGCAAGAACACAATATTTGAATTTTGAGGGATTTTAAATTCAATTTTTTTTTAATTGTTTTGTTGATCAATATCAACTAATCTATCTATTTGAGTTTGGGCAAAACTCCAAATAATAGATCCGGGTTGTCTAATTATCTTATTATCCTAATTGCATGCATCATCCATACACCAACCACACAATAATAAGACAATAAAATAAACAACCACAAAAACAGAAATTAAACGTGATGTGGATATGGCCTTTTCTAGACTAAGATAATTCCAAGCCAATGAAATTATCTATGAACCCTAAAAGCAAACACATCTCCATGCGTCTTGATCTTTTGGTCCATCCTTCATAGTCTTGTGGAATGCTCCATGCTCCATGCTCCATCTTTTGTGGCTCCTTTTGGCTTTGGACTTCTTTTCTCCAATCTTGGCTAACAATCTACTTTATCTAGCACTAGCTAACTTCTATACTAAATAAAATAAATCTCACAAGTTGAGAAAAAAATGGCACGCAGGCCATAAAACCCTAATTAATTATTACAATTAATTGATCAGCTCGCAGGCCGTAAAACCAAACCACAAAATTAAACATCCACATCAAACCACATCCTAAGGCCATATCCAATCACCATGCGATTTGCACATAAACAGTTAAAATCCAATTTTAACGCGCTTGGTCAATTTTAATTGATTTTAGGATGTTCTAGGGTTAAAACGGTCCATGGGCCCAACAATCCAATTGCCCGGGCCCAAAAAGGTGAACCGCAAGGCCCTAGGGCCGGCCGGCCCCTAGCCCACGCGGCTAGGCCGCGGGCTAGGGCTGCCCCGGCCCCTAGGGCGGCCTTGCTTGGGCGGCAAGCAAGGAGGGGCGGTCCCCTAGGGGGGCCGAACCTCCTTTGGGAGTTGTTTCCAAAACAACTCCCTTGCTTGGTGCCCAAGTTTGGTTGTTTCCTTGTATGGAAGGAACTCCTTCTTCCCCAAGGATGCCCAAACCCTAGATCTAAGATCCTAAAATTTCTCAAACTCACCAATTCATGCATCCAATGCAAAAATTGGATCTTGTTATGATTAATTATTGACAAATTGCATCCCATGCTTGACTTGTCTTGTTTTACGCGATAAACAATCAATTTAAGGTGTAAAACAACTAAAACGTAACACATAAACCACGTTTATGCTCTACGACCTGTGGCTTTGATACCACTGTAGGGTTTTGATTCATGGATTGCACAACGGAAGCATAATCAAACATAAAACCATGCAAAACCCTCCAAGGATCACAAGTCAAGAGACATAACGATGGTAAGGGTTAGAAATCATAAACACACCTTTGGGTTCTCCTTGATGACTTCAAACGCGAATAGTGTCACGTCTCTACGGTTGATCCACGCCTAGAGGTGAGATCTAGATCTTCCAATCCTTGGTGCTAGCCCGGAAAGAGGAAGAGGAAGAAGAATCACGCAAAACGAGGGAAGCCAAGGTGGGCGGCACCACCATGTAGGCCGACGGGTAGGGGGCGGCGGTCCCAAGGGGGTTCGGCCCTCTTTTTGTGACTTGCTCTCTCCTTGCTTTGTTCTCTCCTTACTTCTATCAAATAGATTTGTATGTGTGTAGAGAGAAAAATAAGCTTGGAGTGTTCTTTATATAGTCCAACAACTCCTTGTCCTACTACATAAAGAACCCCTCATAATCCTACTCAAGTTCGGATTAGTCCCTTTTGCAAAATAGTCCTTATCATGTCAATACATGGATTAGCTCTATTTGAAAATTAATCCTAATCATGTCCCTACATGAATTAGGCCACCTTGGCATATCCTAATCATGTCTATACATGGATTGGTCCAACTTGCATATTAGTCCTACTAAGTTAGCAAGTTGTTGCGATTTGATCCTTTTAATTAATTAATCATATTAATTAATCAATTCCCAAGTCTAGTTCACCCCTATATGGCGTGTGACCCCATAGGTTCTATTTAGTTGGTAGTAACTATTTACTAATATGGAGCGGCCTCTAGCAAGACATCCATTCTAGCCAACAAATAGAATAGTCATCATGACAAACCTTGTGCAAGTAATTGTCTCATCCCTTTTTCCCAATATCCGGATTGGACACGAGACATACAAGTCACACTCGTATATCCAATCCATAGTTTCTCGATCCTGGGAATAGCCTTATTCGTGCAAATAACATCAATATCCCATATTGATTTATTTGAGTCTGGCCAGACATTTTATAAGCACTATCCCTCGAGTGGCCTAGGATATTTATTCCCGTTATGTGGGAGGGACAAATTCTATCTACGTCCACTACGATCTCTAAGCTTGCTTCTTATTGTATCCAGTACACGCCTTTATAACTACCCAGTTACGGTGTAGCGTTTAACGCTACCAAGATCACAATAATCCACAACTAGATAATCTAGTGACTTCAAGTCTAAGGATGACAATACCATTGCACCGCGAGAAGCGCTCGTGACTCAACATAACATGTATGTAGCCTTCTCGGAGATGGGTCAATCCAGTATGCCATTACTCCTAATGCATACCCATGTGTTGGATCATAATATCTCCATATCAATCCCACCCCATACTAGTCTATAGATGATTGTCCCATTAATCATTATAATTGACTAGGGATATTTAAGAATATAACACTTATATTCTAAGGACTTCATTCATGTTAACATATCTCCATATCGATAACATAATGAATCGTAAATCCATAAATGTCACAATTAATTGATTGCCTCTAGGGCACAATTCCAACAGAAATCTCGTAATTAAAGAATTACTTGGGGTTGTCATGAAATAAAAAATATCGACTTGAAACATAATGAAAATATTGAAAATAAAAAGTTATAACTTGGAAATTATTTACATTTAGCCCTCTCGACTCATAACGTAAACATAGTATAAGTCGGGAAATGTTCTAAGTATCATACAACGGCTCATACAAGGTCGTGTATACATAATTACAGAAATTTTACATTCTTACAACAAATTACGAACATGTATTGTACAATTTCTCCAAGTCGCCTAACTCATTTACAACATATAAGCACATAAGCATCATCAGTCCAACAAGCCAACACATATCAACTTAACGTCAAGCTACTTCTTTCTTCTAACGTGTCCTTATAACCTGAAAAGAAAGTTAATTTTAAAGGGTGAGCTCAACTAGCTCAGTGAGTTACATTTACGCCCCTCCGTAGGTTTGAAAACTAAAAGGGGCTAACTTTCCCATGGAGAGTCATGAACATAAGGCATAATCATACATACACATATACTTGTTGAGCTTGAAAGATAATGACATTCATAAACATAACTTGTAACATAAAGAGAGCATAACGTAAAGCATAACTTGAGTCATGTAAAATTATATGGAAAACTTTCTTTGTCTCTCGTAGAGACCATAACGTACTTGAACATGTTTTCTTAGTGTCTTATCTTATTGGCCCGTGATAACCTTCGTGACTTAACATAACGTACGGACATGTCCATCGCGACGACTCGTGAGGCGACACGTGCCTGCTTATATTGCCCCGGCAAAAGGGCCGTAACCTGCCTATACCCGACAGGGGGTTTCACTTCGGTACCGTGGCCTTTTCTGAAAATTGTGTTTTATCTTATGAAACGTTCAATTATCTTTCTTAGCATCCATGGAGCATAAAACATTTACTTAAGTCAAAAGCATACATACATAACATTAGGGATAACATGAACATACTTAAGCTTGTAAGAAACTTGAGGTTCGGTACAAACTTTGGGAGGTAGGGTAACTCAACTTGCTATGCCCGAATTAGCCTCAAACTCTAAGAATCTTACCCCCGGAGTCTAGCTAGGTCCTAACGCGATATTGACACACATAACACAAAATATAGAAGCACGAATCACACATAATTTCTATGACATGCAATGCAACCTAGATGGTTTATTTACATTACGAGTGTGTCCTAACTAGTTATTACTCGAACTAACATAACATGCTACTTACTAAATCCCAAGAATTTACTTACTAGCATGGTTAAAATACTTTATAAATATGATAAAATATAATTTGGACTCAAACTTAAAGTTTTTAAAACTTATATGAGAAATTTTTACATTTTACTTGTAGGCAAAGTGTATCTATCGATAGTTCACAAACTCATAACTAACTTAAAATAATTATTCGGGACTCGAAATTTTTACGCTACATAGATAAATAGTTTACCCATAACATACTGTAATATCAAAAATTACAAAATCTTCTAAATATTTTTTAACATAAATTTTTGGATCTGTTTTGGTACGAAAACAGAGGCTGATAGCTTGGCAATAAATTCATTAAAAATTCACACAAATTCCAAAAATTATAAAATGTTTACAGTATGTAGCTAATGTATGGGAATGACCTATTTAAATTTGGTAAGCATTGAAGTAGTATAAGTACATGAGTTTCAAAAATCATTTGGTAGGTTTAGTTTGAACCTTCTCCAACCTATTTTTTTTGGGTTATGTAGAAATTTTCGATAAAGCCGGTCAACATTGGTCCGTGCTCACCACTGATTCTTACAAATATGTTGGTTACTTTCATCGCGATGCAAATGATTTTGCAGCCATGACAGCCATGTCTCTTCTTCAGCCGTAGCCGTGTCTCTCGATCTACTCCTTCTCTAGAAAATTACGATTCGATCTATTGAATTCATTTGATGATAAATTATGACGTTCATGACGATACAAATAATTTTGCAGCCATGGTAGGTCCAATTTCCCTGTTTTCAACTACTAATCAATGTCTTCTTTACTTTCTGCTGTTATATTTTTAGAACTACATCATATAGCGGGTTCGAACCCGCAACCTCATGCAGGGACTTCATGCGCCCTACCACTGAGCTAACACCCATTTTCACTTTCTGTTGTTGTTGAAATCTCAGTGTTCTTGGTTTTCTTGATATTTTTACAGTTATTGATGATTGAAGAGTAACATTAAACAAGGGGAAAAAAGTCTAACGAAATACACTTGCAAGGTGCTATGTGTCCCAACCTATACCTGTTCTAGGGGTACAAAGTCTCTTTACTCTTGGAATTGAGAAACTATTCATTAGGACAGGCTTATTACTGTGGCATGCATGTGTGGTGGGACGTGCTATTAAATTTTTGACAAATATATAAAGATGTGTACTATTGATTGGAGCTCTTAGAATTGAGAAAATATTCATTAGACCACGCTGACATCTCACAGTGGTGGGGCCAACTGAAATGAATACTTTTTCCTTGGAATTAAGGTAGTTTTGGAGTTGGAATTAAAATAGGCAACTCCAAAGTCGTACCAGTAATAATTGAATGAGAAAAGGGGCATATAATCATACCACATTGTTGGAAAAAAAAAAAAAATCATACCACATCGCAACTTTAAAGTAGCCGAAAAGGTCAGCAAACTTGTCCTTTTTTCTTCATTCTCTATCTCTCCCTCTTCATTCGAACAGAGTCAGAGAGAGATTCAGAGAGACTCTGCAATCGGAGAGAGAATCACCAGGTAAGTAACCACGATCACTCTTCACATAGAGTTTCTTTCATAGTTATCAATTGGTAGTCTTCTTCTTGTCAGCGACTTTGTAATATTTCAAGGAGTACCCAATTCAGCATCTCTCTCTGCTTGTGTATATGTAGGCGAATCTAGACGTGTACCTGTGAAATTTGATGCTTTATTTGGTCATTGATGACTAACCCACGTCTCTTATTCAGATGATCAGCTGAATTTGGTAACAAAAAATTAGTTGCTTTATTTGGTTCAGGCTTTTAGTGACTGAGTTTGTTGGGTTCTTACTTGGTAGAAGATAAAACTTTGGGGGAGAAAACTCTTTTTTCCTCTTACCCAGTTTGGGGGTTTTATGTCTAATCTTGGAAATTGATTGTTGGATTTAGATCAATTGAATGTCTGGATCAAGGGTTTGTAGTCAACTTTCATACACTTTGAATTGTGCTAAACAAGTTGCTTTATTTGGTCCAAGCTTCCATTGATTGAGTTTGTTGGGTTCTTGGCAGATAATTTTTTTGGGAAATAATTCTTTTCCTCTTACCCAGTTGGAGTTTTCATACAATCTGTCTAATATTGAACTATGATTGTTTAATTTGAATCAATTCAATTACTGGATCAAGGGTTTGTACTTTGTAGTCAACTTCCACACACTTTGAATTGTGCTAAATAAGTTGCTTTATTTGGTTTAGTCTTTCATTGACTGAGTTTGTTGGTTTCTTCCTAGATAAAGTTTCGGAAAGAACTACTACCCAGTTGGGTTTTTCTTACAATCTGTCTAATCTTGGACTATGATTGTTTTGATTTGAATCAATTAAATGACCGGATCAAGGGTTTGTAGTTAACTTCCATACACTTTGAATTGTGCTAAATAAGTTGCTTTATATGTTTGAGGCTTTCAGTGACTGAGTTTGTTGGGTTCTTTGTAGAAAGAACTATATTTTCCTCTTACCCAGTTGGGTTTTTCATACAATCTGTCTAATCGTGGACTATGACTGTTTGATTTGAATCAATTTTGAATTACTGGATCAAGTGTTTGTAGTTTACTTCCATACACTTTGAATTGTGCCAAACAAGTTGTATTATTCGGTTCAGGCTTTCATTGACTTAGTTTATTGGGTTCTTGTAGATAAAATTTTCAGGAAGAACTATTTTTTCCTCTTACCCATTTGGGTTTTTCTTACAATCTATCTAATCTTGGACTATGATTGTTTTGTTTGAGTCAATTGAATTACTGAATCAAGGGTTAATAGGTAACTTCCATACACTTTAAATTGTTCTTAACAAGTTGCTTTATTTGGTTCAGCTTTCATTGACTGAGTTTGTTGGGTTCTTCCTTGATAAAATTTTCGGGAAAGAACTCTTTTTTCCTCTTACCCAGTTGGGTTTTTCTTACAATCTGTCTAATCTTGGACGATGACTGTTCAAATTTGAATCAATTTTTAATGACTGGATCAAGGGTTTGTAGTTAACTTCCACGCACTTCGAGTTGTGCTTGTTTATGCTATGGTATCTGAATTTTGGGCATGGTTGATCTACAGGCTGTAGTGACGGTATCGTATAAAAAGGCGGCGAGGAAATGGGATCCGAGGGGCCAAAGGGTGTGACTATTCACGTGACGGGGTTCAAGAAATTCCTAGGCGTTGACGAGAACCCTACCGAGGTTATAGTTAGGAGTTTGAGGAGTTTTGTTGAAAAGAGGGGATTGCCAAGCGGCGTTAACCTCGGAAGCTGCACGGTTCTCGAGACTGCTGGAAACGGTGAACTTCCTAGGCTATACAAGATCATGGAATCTGCCGTTCAAAATGGGAACGAACAAGTTGTGTGGGTTAGTATCTAAATCCTAATGTTACAAGTGAGATTTTTATTTTTATTTTTTTATTTTTTTTTTTTAACTATATTTTCTTGTATCACTGTCAATTTCACCGTATGGTGAATGGGAAAAAGATTAAAGCAATTGGCATAGGAGACTCCTTGGTGTTAAAAAGTTAGATTAGATCTTTTGGATACCTTGGGCTACTAGAACTTTAACAATTAACTCATACTTTCTATGAATTGAGGTTTGAAGTTACACGAATACTAAAGATGCCGTTTTGTTGCTAAACCTTGTATTCCTCTTAATAACATGCATAATAACCAACCAAAGATGGGAACTGGAGTCCATTGAGTCAATATAGAAGGTTGTACAAGTGGGTTATGTATCGGGTTTCTAAGATAAACATGGGATCTTGTTAGAAAGAGGCTCTCTTTTAATGTATGCAAAAGCAACTTCGTGATTGTATTAGTTTCTATATTAAAGTATATCTATCTGTCCAAGTTTCCTAATAGAACACATACTGAAAAAGTGTAGTGTGATAATGTGGGATTCTCTCAATTGTTGCCTCACATGTGGCTCTTTCCCAAGCAGAAGTGTTCATCA
This sequence comes from Linanthus parryae, assembly GCA_023055425.1. NCBI lineage: Eukaryota > Viridiplantae > Streptophyta > Magnoliopsida > Ericales > Polemoniaceae > Linanthus > Linanthus parryae. The sequence continues at coordinate 2,081,286 of JALGPY010000038.1, read as the reverse complement.
GCTTTACTAGAAGCCAAAATCTGACAATGAGGTCTATGCTAGGTAACCTCAGAACTCCCATCTTGGTCCTAGGTAAGCCACCATAGAGTTGACATAAAATCTTCTGGGCGAGTTGGCAGAGTTATGGAGTGACCGATGAATCTTTAGTCAGGGATATGGACAAATCACCAACTAAGATAACCATTAGACCTTTTATGAAAGATGCTCTCTTTAATGTGCGCAAAATCAAATTAGTGAGCATGTGCCTCTTTTCACATGTGGCTCTAAGCATGTGAGCATGTGGATCGCCAACTAAGATAACCATGTGGCTCTTCACATGAAAGAAGAACATGTACACCCCTTCCACCCTTGGTTCTTCGACGACATGCTGATGCTTGTAGGAAAGCATCCTTTACAGGGGTGTAAGCCTCCAACATCAAGTAGGTCAGTTTTGTTCCATAGTCCACTATGACGCCAACATCTCCATTTGATTGATCAATGGCAAACGCGCCTTTTGGATTTTCAAACATTTGGCGCCGACACTGCCGTGGTCATGTCACTTGGAGAGATGTCGCAGACGGTATTTCCACTTGTGGCAAATCTAGGTATTAGGTGTTCGAAAATGGCCAGATTAGTATGGTTGAATATTAGTGTGAAGTGGGCAGTGCATTTGACACTTTGAATTGAGTGTGGTGACTAAAGGAAGCCCGTTGGTGGATAAAGGGACACCGGCTGATTCAACTGTTGTGAGAAACGAAAAATATGCAGAAAGAAAGAATCAAAACACACAGATTTACGTGGTTCGGCAAAACAGCCTACTCCACGGAGTTGCAGAGATTTCACTAAAACAGACGAATCGTCTCAGAGAGAATTACAAGCGAAATCAGAACGCTCAACATAACATGCTACGAACCCTAAGAACTCTATAAATAGACAACCTATCAAACCGGGCCGGATCCAAGCCCAAACGGGTCAAAACGGGTCAAAATATTTTTTTCGGGGGCGCTGCCCCCGAACCCCCGGAGACATGTTCGTGATCGCTACGGCTTGGGCCTACTGGCCCAAGCCTTCGCTCCACGAATCATGTCTCCCTTTTCGGGTCGTAGCAAAACATGAACCGGGTCGATTCATAAAACGGGTCGCCCATGAACCAGGGCTCCACCCCAACAATTCTCCCACTTGGAGACTGGTTCAACATCATGTACCAGAACCACATCCCCTAACATAATCAAGCTCCATCCCTGCAACTCATCTTCTTCAAGAAAGAAGACCCACTGAAGCTGCGCACAGCTTCAGTTTCTCAACAGTAACAACCTTCGTGAACATGTCTGCTGGATTCTCACTTCCACAAATCTTCTCAAGCTGAACCTGACCATCATCAAGTAACTCACGGATGAAATGATACTTTGTCTCAATATGCTTGGTCTTAGAATGGAACGCTGGATTTTTAGCAAGAAAAATAGCACTCTGACTGTCACTGTGAAGCGTGCCATTCTCCTGTATCTTCCCCAACTCTCCTAAGAACCTCTGCAACCATAGCATCTCCTTTGCAGCTTCCGTGATAGCAATATACTCAGCTTCCGTTGTTGAAAGAGCAACAACCTTCTGTAAGTTAGAACCCCACGACACTGCCGTACCACCCAAGGTGAACACATACCCAGTAGTACTCTTCCTCTTATCCAAATCACCAGCAAGATTAGCATCAACAAAACCCTTAAGTTTCAAAGCACCTCCACCGAAACATAAGCACGTGTCTGAAGAACCTCTCAAGTATCTTAAGATCCATTTAACTGCCTCCCAATGTTGCTTTCCTGGATTACTCATGTACCTGCTCACAACTCCCACTGCATGGGAAATATCTGGCCTAGTACAAACCATAGCATACATCAACGAACCAATAGCTGAGGCATATGGAGTCTTACCCATGTGTTCCCGTTCTTCAACTGTCTTTGGTGAATCATCTTTACTCAATCTAAAATGACCCCCCAACGGAGTGTTCACAGGCTTAGCCTGATCCATGCTGAATCTGCTTAGTACCTTGTTCACGTACTCTGTCTGGGACAAATACAGAGTACCTCTGGCTCTATCTCTGACTATCCTCATACCAAGAATCTGACTTGCAGGGCCCAAGTCCTTCATGGCAAACTTTGTAGACAATTTCTTCTTCAAGTTGTTAATCTCATCCAAACTAGATCCTGCGATCAGCATATCATCAACGTATAACAACAAGATAATGTAGGAGCCATCAAACTGTCTAACATAGCAACAATGGTCTGCATGACATCTCGTGTACTTTAAGCTGCACATAAAACTATCAAATTTCTTGTTCCACTGCCGAGGAGCTTGTTTCAGACCATACAAGCTCTTCTTCAACCTGCACACAAGATTCTCATTTCCCTGTACCTCGAAACCCTCTGGCTGATGCATATACAATTCTTCCTCCAAGTCACCATGAAGGAATGCAGTCTTCACATCTAACTGCTCAAGATGTAAGTCTTCTTGAGCAACCATACTCAGCACCAACCTGATAGTTGTAAGTTTCACCACAGGTGAAAATATCTCAGAATAGTCAATTCCCTGCTTCTGCTGGTACCCCTTCACAACAAGTCTTGCCTTATACCGTTTACTTCCATCAGATTCATTCTTCACACGATATACCCACCTGTTATGAAGTGCCCTCTTCCCTGTTGGAAGTTCAGTTAACTCCCATGTCTGATTCCGAAGTAAAGAATCCATCTCATCATTCATTGCTGACTCCCACTTGCTAGAGTGAACATCCTGCAAAGTCTCTGCATAAGTCTCAGGCTCACCAGCATCAGTCAACAATATATAATTAAGACTAGGGGAGTAACGCTCTGGGACCTTTCTGTTCCTAGTCCCCACCCGAGTTCTAACATAGGTCTTCAGAGGAGTGTTCTTGTCCTTTGCAACTCGCTGTGACTCAGTAGTGTCAGGCACACTAGACTGATCCTGCGGAACATCATCACTGGGAGTGACATCCTCAAGAATATCAGGACAAACATACGAAGGAGTAGCTGAGACTTTATCCTCAGTATCAATAGCAACACTCGCCCTATCCTTATACATCATCTTCTCATTGAAGATCACATCTCTGCTTCTTATAATTTTCCTGTTCTCAGCATCCCAGAATCTGTAACCAAATTGTGCATCTCCATAGCCAATAAAGAAACAAATCTTGGACTTTGCATCTAGCTTACTACGTCTGGCAGCATCAATGTGAACATAAGAAACACAACCGAAAACTTTCAAATGATCAAAACTAACCTCTTTTCCGCTCCATACTTCTTCAGGCAATCTGAATTCCAACGGAACTGAAGGTCCACGGTTTATGCAATAAACCGCTGTGCTAACTGCATCTGCCCAGAAAGTCTTCGGTAATCCAGAACAAAGCCTCATGCTTCTAGCTCTCTCATTGATGGTCCTATTCATGCGCTCCGCCACACCATTCTGTTGTGGTGTCCCGGGAAGAGTATTTTCGAGTCTAACTCCATGCGTAGCACAATAATCCTTAAGTCCACCATCAATGTATTCTCCACCATTATCAGATCTCAAACACTTCAATTTCAAACCCGTTTCAGTCTCAACCATGGCTTTCCACTTTTTAAAAGTTTCAAATAAATCAGATTTATTTTTCATAAAATAAACCCATACTTTCCTACTGAAATCATCAATGAAAGTGACATAGTATTGAGATCCTCCTAGCGACGCTACTGGTGAAGGACCCCACACATCAGTGTGCACGAGATCCAGCTTGCTTGATCTCAAGGCACGACCGCCTTTCAAGAAACTGACTCTCTTCTGCTTTCCCATAATACAGCTCTCACAAATACCCAGATCAACAGACTTCAGCTTTGAGAGCTTACCTTGGGACTGCAATATCTTCATACCTCTATGACTCATATGACCAAGTCTGCGATGCCACAAATCAGCGTCTTGCTCAGCTTCAGCAACTGCTACTGTATCACTCGGTCCCGAAGTCATGTACAAAGTTCCAGTTTTCTTACCACGAGCAAGTATCATGGAACCTTTCAAAACCTTCCATGCACCACTTGAGAAGACCACAGAGTTACCATCATCATCAAGCTGTCCCACCGATATCAAATTCTTCTTCAGTTCAGGAACATGTCTCACCTTTCGCAAAGTCCATACAGAACCACTTGCAAGCTTGACATCAATATCACCCTGACCAACAATATTCAGCGGCTCCCCATCTGCCAAATACACCTTTCCGAAATCCCCAGCAGTGTAGTTCTGCATAATTTCACGGTGCGAGGTAGTATGGAAAGAAGCACCTGAATCTAATATCCAATCATCAACGGGACTATACACAGCAAGAAGTAAAGCATCTTGAATTTCATCACTGACTGCATTCACCGAATTCCCAGACTTTCCTCTGTTTTTCTTCGGTGCCTTACAATCACTCTTAAAGTGACCTAATTTACCACAGTTCCAGCAATTAACCGTGCTTCCATCCCTTGTCTGCGATTTTCCACGACTGGTACCTCCATGCTTAGATTTAGATCTTCCCCGATTATTATTATCATTCCTTTCGTTGCTTCTGCCACGATTATCAACATTATAGGCTGAACCCGAAGGTTCACCAGAATCTTTACGACGCACTTCCTCAGCGAGAATTAAATCACGTATGTTATCATACTTCAACTTTTCTTTTCCAGCAGAATTACTAACAGCAGTTCGCATAGATTCCCAACTATTAGGTAATGACGCTAATAGTATCAAAGCCCTAACCTCATCATCAAAGTCAATTTCAACAGCAGACAATTGATTCGTAATTGTATTGAAATCAGTAAGATGTTGAGCAACCAACATACCTTCTGTCATCTTCAGATTGAACAGACGCTTCATCAAGTACACCTTGTTATTAGCAGACGGAGTCTCGTACATTCCTGACAACGCCTTTATCAGGGAAGCTGTAGTAGTCTCCTTAATAACGTTGTGCGCAACCGACCTTGACAGCGTCAACCGAATAATGCCCAGAACCTGTCGATCCATAACCTTCCAGTCTTCCTCCTTCATGGCTTCAGGCTTTACCCCCTCCAGTGGAGCGTGCAGTTTCTTCCCATACAGATAGTCCTCTATCTGCATCTTCCAGTACGCATAATCTGTGCCGTCGAACTTTTCAATTCCAGAACCTTTCATCTCATCTGCCATCGTTTTTCCCAAACCCTAGCGAACCTGGCTCTGATACCAGTTGTTGTGAGAAACGAAAAATATGCAGAAAGAAAGAATCAAAACACACAGATTTACGTGGTTCGGCAAAACAGCCTACTCCACGGAGTTGCAGAGATTTCACTAAAACAGACGAATCGTCTCAGAGAGAATTACAAGCGAAATCAGAACGCTCAACATAACATGCTACGAACCCTAAGAACTCTATAAATAGACAACCTATCAAACCGGGCCGGATCCAAGCCCAAACGGGTCAAAACGGGTCAAAATATTTTTTTCGGGGGCGCTGCCCCCGAACCCCCGGAGACATGTTCGTGATCGCTACGGCTTGGGCCTACTGGCCCAAGCCTTCGCTCCACGAATCATGTCTCCCTTTTCGGGTCGTAGCAAAACATGAACCGGGTCGATTCATAAAACGGGTCGCCCATGAACCAGGGCTCCACCCCAACATCAACTGCATCCTATTGTTGATGATATCTGTGAATCCGAGAAGTGTGTTCTCCTTAGTCATCGGACCATCTGATTTCGTCACGTGTGAGGAAGCCCTCAGTTTTAGATCCATCTCTCTAAGTCAGCTTGTAACGGCAGTCACCAACGCCTCCAACCCCGTAAGCTCTTGACAATCCTGAAATTTCGAATTTTCACTTGTCCTAGGATTTCGATGTGTAAGGTGTAATGTATTCTGATTAATAATGTCAATGGTGTGTTAAAACATATTTTATGGTTTTTTATTTAAACAATCTGCTTAACAAAGGATTTTTGTTTGAAGTGTATTCTAATCTCCCTAGTTTTACCTTAGAGCATCTCCAATGCATTAGGTAAAGTGGTATTCTTAGGCAAAATTTAAAGAAGTTAAGTAAAATTAGAAGTCCAATGGATTAGGCATCTTATTATGCAAAATACAAAATAGGCATCATTATCACCAAACTTGGCGAAGTTTATTCTCTCGCCATCTTTATTTTTCACCTACTTTTTAGGTTTTTGAGACATTTGTCCACTTTTGATGGTGTGATTATTTATTTAAATCATGTCTCCTATAATTTCTCCACCACTTGTCCTAAATCTTTCTTTAAATTTTATCTAGTGGCGTACAAATAATCTCTGACTATTAGCATTGAATTTAAATTGCCTAATTTATAGCTAATAGCATTGGAGCCCAGAACAAAAATAAAAATGCAAATTTGTATTCTTAGGCATAATATGCCTATTTTTTACCTAATAGCATTGGAGATGCTCTTACCTGGTGGAACCCCTGATTAATAAACAGAATTTCCCAAGAGAGGGGCATATTTTGCAAGTTTTCGATTATAACTTCCCACTAAGCTACTAAATTATCATTTTCATCTAAAGAAAACATAATACTCAGTTATTAGAAACTTGTGTAAAATTTTTAGGGGTACAATTTAAATTAGCAGCTAAAAAGAGGAGGTATTTGCAGTTACATGGGCATAAATATTGACATTGTCTAATATATAAGGGCACGATGTAACATATCGGCTAAAATGGGGGAATGGGGGATGTATTTGCATTTTTAGGAAACTTGGGGGGGGGGGAAGTGACCCCCTGTGGCCCTAAAGGCTTCGCCCCTGCAGAGCAGAGTAGAAAGGAGAGCGTTTCATGAATTTTGAACCCTTTACCACTTCGATGCCTTGAGCGTATTTTCAGACTTTCTATCTCTGCTGTTTTTGTCTCTCTTTCTTCCTGTTGTAATTCTCTCTCTCTCTCTCATGTATTTCTAAGGCAACAGGTTCGTAGTCTATGTATAGATTTTGTTGAAGGTTTATTGATCAGGATTCCATCGATTTACTGCTGATAATCTAACCAATACCTCATTTCTTTTCGTAGTTACACTTCGGGGTCAATAGTGGGGCAACAAAATTCGCCATTGAGCGCCAGGCTGTGAACGAAGCTACATTTCGCTGTCCAGATCAGCTTGGTTGGCAACCTCTGGTGAACTCGCTTCTCTATGCTATTTACTTTGGTTGTTCATTTGAGATAGGGTGTGTTTGGATGGGTCGGTTTTGTTTTTTCTAAAACTATAATCTGAGATGTTTGGTTGGGTTAGACTTTTTCTTGGTTTTTTGGAGAAACCATGTTACTTTTCCTTAATCGGTTTTTGAACTAAAAAAAACTAGTTTTATACTAAAAAACCAAAAAATTAACTTTAACCAAAGTAGCTCATAGAATGACGTTTAAGGCTGAAGTTTTCCCTTTCTCCCTGCAGCTAACTCCCATAGTCAGCGAAGATGGAGGAATTTCTCGAATTAGAGAGGTAATTCATATTATATTCTTTCTCTCTTCATGGAAAGTATTACTTATAATTTGGTTATTTTATTTTGAAAATAATTGCTATGCTAGACAGTTTGCTAATTACAGCCTTGGCTCCTAAATTTGAGAATTTCTGTGTGGAAAGAGATGCTCTATAAGGTTAAATGCTCAGAAAATACTGAATGAAGTGTTAGTCTTTCCTAGACATTTATTTGTCAAACCTTCTACTTGATTGGGCAGGCTGCATCAACCGGTTCTCCAATTTTTTCTCTCAAAAGGCATATGCCCCACTGGATTTTAGACAAGGGGCAATTTGGGAAATATAGGAGTCTGATGTGTTCTTTGTAGAATATGTCGATTTATTTGCTGGCTACACAATACCCACACTATGGAAAATTAAAATCCAAATTCATAAATTACAATATTTATATGTAGTAGGTTGTTACTTCCAAGATGAAGCATAGTCAAATTGAACTCCTCTGCAGGTCTTGAGACTTGGGATTTAACAGTCAAGTAGAATGATAGGATCTCAGATCTCAGATGGCCAGAAATGGCCCTGCGACGATGAAAACCCTAGGTTTGAGAAGAAGAGAGAGAACGAGAGAGAAGAGATTGAGAGATTGAGAGTTGCAGAAAGAAAAGAGGGAGGAATTTGATATTTTCATTCATGAGAACAAATTACATCTAGTCCCCCCTTATATACTAGCAGGGGGAGGTAATTGTAAATACAAGAAACTAGTAACGGCTGCTGAGTCAGCTAGCTGTTACTAGTGGACCAATCATGAGCTAGGGACGAGCCACGCTGTCACTCCCTGTGGCGCCACTCCAGAACGACACCGTTCCATTTAATGAATTCAAATGGAACGGTCACTAACTAATGGACGGCGTAGATCTTCCCGATTAGCTAATCGGACGGTATCTGCTCTTCCTCATTACGCGACCACAGTTTGTCACCCATTGCAGTTCAGTCCCAATTAGACAACCACCGTTTATAAGTGATTGCAATTTAGTCCTTGCTAGATAAACCTGACAAGTCCCTCCCCCTTAAAACAAGCTTGTCCTCAAGCTTTAAACTGAGGGAATTGATCCCTCAGCTTATAGTAATCCTCCCAAGTGGCCTCTTCAGGAGATAGATTGAGCCACTGCACTAACACTTGGACAGAAGAAGAGTTGCCTTGCTTAACCAATCTTCTTTCCAAGATGGCCACAGGTTCCACCAAGAACTGTCCCTCAGGACCCACAGAAGGCAATGTAGCAGAGACAGAGTAGTTTCCCACAGCCTGCTTCAATTGAGATACATGAAAGACAGGGTGTACCTTTGAGTTGTCAGGGAGCTTAAGTTTGTAAGCCACTTTTCCCACCTTGAGTACAATCTGAAAAGGTCCATAAAACCTAGCAGAAAGCTTGTAGTTGCTCCTGAGCTGAATGGAGCTCTGTCTATAGGGCTGCAGTTTGAGAAAGACCCAATCCCCAACCTGGAAAGTCCTCTCTGTCCTGTGCTTGTTTGCATAAGTCACCATTCTCTCTTGAGCCTTGGAAAGATTGTCTTTTAACAAATGCAGTAGCTTAGCCCTATCCCTCACAAATTCATCTACCTCAGCAATTCCAGTACTATTGAGCTGATGAAAGTTGTAATGTTGGGGAGGAAAACCATATAAGGCTTGAAATGGAGTCATTTGCAAAGCAGTGTGATAATTGGTGTTATACCACCATTCAGCCAAGCTCAACCACTTAGCCCACCTCTTAGGCCTATCACCAGTCAAACACCTGAGGTAGACCTCCAAACATTGATTCAATCTCTCACTCTGACCATCAGTTTGAGGTGGTAAGCAGTGGTATACTTCAGCTGAGTTCCCATAGCTTTGAATAATGCATTCCAGAAATGGCTGAGAAAAATGGGATCCCTGTCACTGACTATTGAGCTGGGAAGGCCATGTAACTTACAGACATTGTGGAAGAAGATCTCTGCTACACCAGCAGCAGTATATGGGTGAGCTAGAGCAATAAAATGGCCATATTTGGTTAACCTGTCAATCACCACTAAAATGGTGGTCTTGCCTTCTGAAACTGGTAATCCCTCCACAAAGTCCATAGCTATGTGATTCCAAGACTGATCTGGAATAGGTAATGGATGCAACAACCCTGGATAAGGAAGGTGCTCAGATTTCATCCTTTGGCAGATATCACATTGCTTAACCCAAGCTTTTACTTGTTTCTTTAACCCACTCCAAGTGAATAGTGTCTTAACCCTCTTATAAGTACCCAGAATACCAGAATGTCCCCCAACACCAGTATTGTGCAGCTCTTTGATGATTTGTGCCCTGAGGTCTGTTTGATCACCCACATATAATAATTTACCTTGCTTAAGAACTCCATCTTCCAAAGAGTACCCTGGTACCCCTGCTGGATCTATAGCTAGCACCACTAGCTGAGCTTGTACCCATGCATCTCCTTTATAACTGTCTTTGAGGTCATGCAACCATTTAGGGGTTACATTGGACACAGCTGCACACTGAGCTTTCTCTTCTTGTAGCAACACAGCACTTCTAGACAAGGCATCAGCAGCCTTGTTATCTTGCCCCTTCTTGTAATGAATTTCATACTGCAGTCCTAAGAGTTTGGAGATCCATTTCTGCTGTAAAACTGTTGTCAATTTTTGCTCCAACAAATATTTGAGACTGTGATGATCAGTGTTGATAATGAACTTAGCTCCTTCCAAATATGGTCTCCATTTTGCTATTGCATGTACCAATGCTAGCAATTCTTTCTCATAAGTTGATAGTCCCAAATGTCTTGCAGATAGTGCCTTGCTGTAGTAAGCTATTGGCTTGTGCTGCTGCATAAGCACAGCTCCAATACCATCATAACATGCATCAGTTTCCACCACAAAGACCTCTTTAAAGTTTGGCAAAGCTAGAACTGGAGCAGTTAGCATTGCTTGTTTTAGCTTTTCAAAAGCAGAAGTTGCTTCCTCACACCATACAAAACTTCCTTTTTTAAGTAGTTGAGTGAGTGGCCTAGCTATTGCTCCATAGCCTCTAACAAATCTTCTGTAATAGCCAGTGAGCCCCAAAAATCCCCTGAGCTCTTTAATGTTTTTGGGAATGGGCCAATCAGCCATGGCTCTCAGCTTCTTGGGATCTGTTTGTACCCCTTCTTGACTGATTATATGTCCCAAATATTCCACTGAACTCATCCCAAAACAGCACTTACTCATTTTAGCAAATAGCTGGTGTTGCCTCATAGTGTCAAACACCAATTTGAGATGGTGTAGGTGCTCATGCATATCAGCACTGTAGACTAAAATGTCATCAAAGAAAACTAGCACCATTCTTCTTAGAAAATCTTTGAACACTTCATTCATGAGACATTGAAAGGTGGCTGGGGCATTAGTTAGTCCAAATGGCATTACCTTAAACTCATATAGTCCCTGATGAGTTCTGAAAGCAGTCTTGTAGATGTCTTGATCTGCCATTCTCACTTGGTGATATCCAGCTCTGAGATCCAGCTTTGTGAACACAGTGGCATCTTTCAATTCATCCATCAACTCATCTATGACTGGTATTGGAAACTTGTTCTTAATAGTAATGTCATTTAACCCTCTATAATCCACACAAAATCTCCAAGTGCCATCTTTCTTTTTGACTAAAAGGACAGGTGCTGCAAAAGGACTAGTACTGGGCTGATTGTACCACTTTCCAGCATTTCCTTAACCATTTTCTCCATTTCATTCTTCTGTAAAAATGGATATCTGTAAGGCCTCAAACAAACTGGATTAGCTCCTTCTTTGAGTGGAATTTGGTGATCCTGAGCTCTCTTGGGAGGTAGTTGAGTAGGCTCAGCAAAAATGTCTTGGTATTGTTGTATTAGTGGTTGCAATGGTGCTGGTATCTCTGGTTTCTCCTCAATGGAATTGATGGTGTATAGTTGAGCTGACATGAGTGGTAGCTGCTGATTACAGTACTTTTGCATAACTTGTAGTTGCACTTCAGTCACTGAATTGTCTGCAGTACTAGCTGGTAAGATCACTTCCTTCCCTTGATAGGTGAATCCAAAAGCTCTAGTGTTGAAATCCAGAGAAATGGGACTTACATCCTTCAGCCATTGAGCTCCTAGCACCAAATCACATCCACCAAGAGGTAGCACTCTCAAATCAGTCTGAATGGTGCATTTTTGCAGCTGAATTTTCACTTGTTGACACACTCCTTTGCTGTCAATCACACTCCCATCAGCCACTGAAACTTGCATTGTCTTGTTACCAGAAATCTTACAATCCACCTTCCTAGCTGTGTTTTGATCAATGAAATTATGTGTACTCCCAGTGTCAATTAAAATGTGCACCATTTTCCCATTAATGTGGCCAATAATCCTAATGGTGTCAGCAGCTGCTAAGCCAGACATGGCATGCACAGAGATGCTAGGAGTTAATTCAGCACTCACTATTTCATCTATCTCTGGTAGCTCTTCATTGAGACTGTTTTCAGCTGCATTCACTTCTTTGTCTTCCTCCTCTTCACTGCCAATCAACAAGTACAATGTCTTCTTTGTGCATTTATGTCCTGGGGTATAGGACTCATCACAATAGAAGCAAAGTTTTTTATCTCTCTTCTCTTTCATTTCTGCTGCAGAAAGCCTTTTGAACACTGGTGCACCCTTCTGTCCCGAACTAACTTCTTTCAATGTGGAATGCTGCTCTTCTTTGTTTTGCCACCAATTACCACTCTTGCTCTTGTTAACATTTGAACTGTTAGAACTATGTTTCAGCCACCCTTTCATGTTGTTTTGAATAGTCAGTTCCACTGAGTTGATATGCATTTCTTGCAACCTAGCCATAGCCTTGGCCTGAGATAGAGTTTGAGGAAATTGTAGTTGAACAGCACTTTGTATGTCACTTTTGAGTCCACTCAAAAAAATTTTGATAAAATATCTATCATCCATCCATGGAAACATTGCTTTCACTCTAGGCCTTAGAGTCTCAAACCTGTTTTGGTACTCCAATACAGTAGTTTGTTGTACCAATTTGCTGAATTCACCTAGTAAATTTTCATGGCCAGGTTCAGCAAACTCTCCACAAATCATCTCTCCAAATTGTGACCATGTTAGCTTCTCCAGTTCAGCAATCTCAGATCTGTACCAACTCTCAGCTTCCCCTTCCATGTGTAATGACACTAGTACCAATTTCTGCTGATCAGTCATTTTATAGATTTGAAAATACCTCTCAACCTTCTGTAACCATCCCAAAGGATCTTGTCCATTAAACCTAGGACATTCCAATTTAGGCATTGGAATTGAGGAATTGGTATAGTTCTTAACACAAACACTTTCTTCTTCTTTCATCATACCTTTTAACACTGAATTTGGTATGAAATCTGGCCTTCTAAACAATCCATCACCACAGGAAGTACTATCCTGTTCCATTTCTACCTTCTCTTTACATTTCGGAGTGTTCAAATTCCTCTGATTAATCAACAACTTTCTAAACTGTTCATCAAATTTATGCTCAATTCTCTCAATTCCAGAATCTAACTCAAGCTTCAAATTCATAGAAATTTCTGTAAATTTGTGGTTAATACCTTCACCGAGACTCACGAATTGGACTCGTAGATCATCCAACGTCTGTTCGACCTCGTTGATTCGCTCCTCCATCACATCAACCCTAACAACTGGATCTGAAGATTCCACATGTTGATCTTTCTTCCTTGTCACCATTTTTGCTCCGCCGTGGTTCGAGACCTGGCTCTGATACCAACTTGATAGGATCTCAGATCTCAGATGGCCAGAAATGGCCCTGCGACGATGAAAACCCTAGGTTTGAGAAGAAGAGAGAGAACGAGAGAGAAGAGATTGAGAGATTGAGAGTTGCAGAAAGAAAAGAGGGAGGAATTTGATATTTTCATTCATGAGAACAAATTACATCTAGTCCCCCCTTATATACTAGCAGGGGGAGGTAATTGTAAATACAAGAAACTAGTAACGGCTGCTGAGTCAGCTAGCTGTTACTAGTGGACCAATCATGAGCTAGGGACGAGCCACGCTGTCACTCCCTGTGGCGCCACTCCAGAACGACACCGTTCCATTTAATGAATTCAAATGGAACGGTCACTAACTAATGGACGGCGTAGATCTTCCCGATTAGCTAATCGGACGGTATCTGCTCTTCCTCATTACGCGACCACAGTTTGTCACCCATTGCAGTTCAGTCCCAATTAGACAACCACCGTTTATAAGTGATTGCAATTTAGTCCTTGCTAGATAAACCTGACATAGAAAGGCAAACAGCCAAACAGGAATTGCAATCGTTAGTTTGTTTATCCATCTGATGTCAAATCATACTGTACGTGATACCTAGAAAATTTGTACATTAGAAAGAACCAAAGTTGTATCAGTCAACAATGAACTGGTGTAGTAGTATGAAAGACAGATCCTTCCAAGTTTAGTCCAAGAAAGTACCCACCCCTAGTATAGGGTAATGATCCAGTTATCATCTCCAGTTGTTGATAGCTGATTGCTGCAGTTATTTTCATTCAAAATTTTCTGTTAGTTGACCATTATATCCATGTTATTTAGGGGCAAAGTAGTCCAATCAATTAAATATGAGCATGAAGAACACAGCCACCTCTACCGCCGCACCACCGCCATCATAAACCCTAAATCCTGAGACAACGACCACCATCACCACCTCCAGTTTCTTCTTTCTTCATTTAAGCCACCAACCAGTACCACCATTCCGCTGCCTTCACTGCCTCTGTTCTAATCAGAAATTTTCACTGACATGAGCTCGTTAGGAGCGAATTAAACCAAAATAACCTCCAATTGGCCGGAAATACCAAAATGAGCTCGTTTAGAAATAGACATTGGTAATGTCGGTTTTTGGGGCTTCTTAAGTTTTCCCAGTCATGAATGAGCTGGTTTAGAAACGGACATTGGTACTGTCGGTTCTTGGGGCAAAAACCGACGGTCCTAATGTCGGTTTTTGCCTCAAGAACTGACAGTACCAGTGTCGGTTTCTAAATGAGCTCAATTTGGTTTCGTTCGAATCAATCAAACAACCCAGCATAGTTGTCAAAATCTTACGATTCACGATTCGTATCCTACGATTCGATTCGATTCACCCATGAAACGATGCGAATCCCTTAGTGAATATCTAATGGACAAAATATTATTTGAATCCCGATTCAAGAGTCCGAATCTTGCGATCCAGTTGCGATTCAGACCGGTTCTATGATTCACCTTCGATCTATCTGAAGGTCTAATTGAGTTGCAGCATCAGTCTAAGAAATAAAACTTCTTACATTACTTCCTACATTTATGTCGGTTTTGCAACTTTCATCTGTTTTAAATAACTAGTGCATTTTTCTCAAAGTCCAAGGATAATAGTTTTCTATTATTTTCAATTTCCGTTGCATGTAGTTCCTTCCTCCACCTGCCCGTCTATATCTAGATTATTCTTTATCTTTTAGATGTGTAAAACTCCTAATCACTAGTTACGGATGCGAGTTTCCAATAATTTAAGCTTTCGTTTAGTAAACATATGAATATTTTGTTCAACAATGTTATAGCTTTATGAAATATTTTATTATATCTACATAAAAATATTACAAGCTGAATCTTTACGATTCACGATTCGATTCGATTTACGATTCAGTGAAGGTGAATTTCGATTCACTATCTGAATCCCGATTTGATAACTATGCAACCCAGAGACCCAATTTCAATCACCTCCGGGCTCACGGCACCCATACCCTCAGGGGGGTAGAGCGGAGGTGGTAACTGGATCATACCCTATAATGGGGGTTGACTTTGGCAATTGTGCCAAGATGGTTTGCCACTGACACGCTGAGCATTTCGGAATTCTTGGATGAAGTTCTTTTTGATCGAAACACTGACAATGTCAGGCAAGGAGAACGAATATGGAGACAAAATGGTCTTTCATGTCTTCACTTTCAAGCAGGCAAAAGCATCTTTTTTACTTTTTTTAATAGTTAGTGAACGAGCACATCGTTTCAATATCTTTGAAGTAACATAAGCTAGGTTCAGCTTTGGGGTTTTGCGTAACTGTATTTTTGGAAGTTAAAGCATCCACAGCCATTTCATCCTTTCAAGTAGTAAGAGAGATTACTGGAGTGTTAGATGCAAAGAATAGCCGGAGGCATGTAGTTTATTTTAAGTAATGCTCGTTGAAGTTGTTCCCTCTCATGGATAAGTGTTGTTTTTTAGTCCAGGAGATGCTTGCAGTTATGACTTCAGTAGTTCAGTTTGCCTCGACCAACTTTTATCAAGCACTCTCATGTAATGTAATTCATAGCTCTTGGCAACCCCATTCAGTAGTAACCTGTTACCTGTCACTTCCCAGTTCTTGACTTTGAAAATGATATTGAGCTTAGTGCTAATAGCCAATACTTTAAGCAAGTCACAAGAGCCTGTAACAGAAGAGCGATTGAGTTCATCCGCTTGCTGTTACTGGAGTCCGTCATAAACAGTGAGCCAATAAGAGTGGTTTGTGCTTCATAGAAAGTACCAATAGAGATAGTAAGAATAAGGGTGATCGTAATTTGGACAAAGGAAAAGCCAAAAAGTGAGCTTCTTAAGTTCACTTGAAATTTTAGAATCCAGAAGTTTGAGAATATATAGTACTAGTAGGTACTCAATAGTTGGAAGCATCAGCTTTAAACATATGTGGAACTTTACAATGTCCCAAGTTCAGGGTTTTCTTTTAAGCTATTTATATTTATTTATTTACTTATAGATAAAACACAATTTCACCCCTCAAGTTTGATGCAAAGACATTTTCACCTCGTCTAGTTTGGGAAAGGACACTTTCACCCCTCCGGTGTTCTCATTTTCATGACACCTACGCTCCCTGATTATGACACTGTTAGTCTGCTGCAGTGTCCGTAATTGATAGTCTTTTTAGGTACTAATTTGCCCTCTTAGAGTATGGAATGACACATTCACGGGGTGCAAGTGTCTCGAAGTTTGGCACACTAAAGGGGTGCAAGTGTCTTTAACCCTTTATTTATTGGGTAAGACGCTTTCACCCCCTCTAGTTTGATTGAAGGACACTTTCTCCTCTTCAGTGTGCCGAACTTCATGAAACTTACACCCCATATATATAGTTACACTGTTAGTCTGGAGCTGGGGATCTATCACTAAAAAATAGTTTTTAGGACAATGTTGCCCCCATATTATGCAAAATATAGGGGTTAGCTAAGGGTATAATAGACTTCTTGCATGAAATTGGGGGGGGGGGGGGGGGGGAGGCAAATTTGTCTCCAAAACTATTTTCAATGCACCCAGACTATCGCCTTCACAATCACAGTCTGTAAGTTACTTGAAGTTCGGCACACAGAAGGGGTGAAAGTGTCCTTCCCAAACTGGAAGGGATGAAAGTGTCCTTTTACCCTTTATTGATCTGTTTAAAATTATTATAACTATTTTGAAAGTTGTCTGAACTTGTTATTCTCTGGTTTGCAGACTTGTTGCTCCATTGAGACAATCCAGCAGTACTTAAAGATGAAGGGCTTTGACGTGAACTTATCCGACGATGCGGGCCGCTTTGTGTGCAACTACGTCTACTATCACTCTCTCCGGTTTGCTGAGCAGAGAGGTCACAAGTCTCTCTTTGTTCACGTCCCTCTCTTTTCTACCATCAATGGAGAAACCCAGATGAAGTTTGCAGCAACCCTCTTGGAGGCCATCGCAGCATCCTGTTGATACTACTAGTGAATTTTCGATAAGTTGAAGTCGTAACAAATCTTCAGTCTTTTCTGTTATCATCCGGTGCTTCTTCCCTGTAAATCCATGCTGTTTATATAAGTAAAAAGGAGACCCCCAGTTTAACTGTGAATTTCTCGCTCGCTTGTTTGTTTGGAAGTTGTACTTTTGTCGTTTTTTTAGTAAAAATGTGTGTTTCTTTGATAAGCAGCAGTCTCTAGTTTTCTGTGCTTCGTCGTGTTGCTCGTATTGGTTATGCATTTGTTTTCAGTTTTGATGCTATGCTTGAAGAATGAACTTGAAGTGGATATACACTGTCACACAGGGCACTCTTAAATCTTGATCTTGTGTTGCCAACCCATGCTTTTAGGGCTCATGAACAACAATGCTGAACTCCATATAACCGTTGATTGCTCGTCCTATGAGTGTTCACACTGAATTATACACATGTCCCTACACTGTCCTATACTTCGATGTTAGACGTGCAGTAAAATTAGCAGATAAGTGAATCTTTACGCGTACCAGACCATATGGACAGTGACTCTGGTCAGAATCGGGTGCTCAATCATATGTGAGCGGATTGTCCCGCATCAGGATGTTGGGCAAGATGTCCAAGGTTAATATAGTATGATTTGGGCCCTAACTCATAAGATTGATCTTTTGGGTAGTTGGGTGTTCTAAATATACTATAGTGCTCATCTCCCGCGGTGCTTAATCTCCCAACTCTCGAGCTGTTTGATGAAAATGCCTGTCAATGATGTTGTTTCAACGAATGGCTTCTGATTGTGTCAGAGAGTAACACCATTTTCTCATATGTTCTGGGTAATGTGTAGGGGTGGCGTCTTTGGTGGTCCGACCACCGCAGGTTTACTGCAGTCTGCACGCAGCATGGTGGTCTCTTCTGGGTTCAGTGAGAACATTTTTGTTGGTAGTTCGTGGGTGGATCTTTACATGCAGATGGGTCTTGTTGAGGCTGCTTTGGTTGGTCTAATGATACGGTGAATTGAAATTAGCAGTATCGAGCTTGATCTTGCGTGGGTTGGTGGAAAGGGTCGGTTGTGTGAGCTCTTTTGCTTACTTGCGGTAGTGGGAGCGGACGGATCCATAATTTTATGACAGTAGGGTAACTAAGAAAAAAATCAATAACGGAAGGGTAAATTTTGAATTTTGTGATATTGAGTGGGGGCTAAATGAAAAAAAATGACCAAATAAGGGTAAAAATTTTGGATTTTTAAAGTTGAGCTAGTCTCCATTTGGATCCGCCCCTGAGTGGGAGCTTTCTGGCTGAAGTGAAACAGATGTATTGCTGTGCAGTTAAGCTCGGATGGTCTGAGTCGAACTTTATCTGCTGCATGATGCTTTAGTGGATTTGTATTGCCGTTGTGAGTATTTGATTGCTGCAAGAAGCTCATTTGAAGTAATGGTAGATGAGGATGCGAGTTCATGGAACTTCAGTTGCGGTGCACACAGAAATCTGGTTCTGACAAGACAGAATGCACAGGTATGGGTTAAGAGACCTGTAATTTGCTATTTTCTTTTTGGTATTGTTGAGTTTTGATCTAATTTGGGTGAGAAATATTCAAATTTGTGTCATGTTCGCTTATTTGATGAAGCCGGTGCATTGCTAAAACAAGCATCAGTGAGGGGTAAATTATAATTTTTCCTTCTTTGATTTCACCGCACAATTAGAGTAATCTTTTATCTTAAGTTACACTTTCCTTTTCCCTTCTCTGGCTCCTTTTATTGTTCATATGTTATAATAATCATTAGATCCGTTACCGTACATATCATCGTCATGTAGTGTTTCCAAAAAATAGAATCTTCCATTGTTGGCTTTCCTAGGAATTCTCCATGAAGCATAAAATCTCAATCTTCCATTGTTTGCTTTCCTAGGAATTGTCCATGAAGCATAAAATCTCAGTATTTCGTTGACTGGTGAAAACATTAGTGGATTGGAGACAACAGTTTGAAGAGTAAAGCAAAGGCCTCCCCAAGAATTAATCCTTACACTTCAAGTGTGGGCATGTAGAAAACTTCCACCACCTTCATCTACTTACAAGGCAAGCCATATATGGATATCCTCCCACAGAATCCCTTTACTAATCTGCATGTAGTATATATTAATACCCGTTAACTTCACCTGGATTTATGTAAATCTATCGCATCTATCTTGCCAACCTCGGCTGAAACATGGATAAAATCTTATTCCTATTCCTTATAGGTATGCTGATAGCGGCGGCTTGTGGGGCTGCAGAAAAGGGTTTATCTGACTTTACTCTTCTTGGTGATCTTGAAGACTGGGAGGAGACAGAAGGGGAAGGAGATGATATTGATTCTGTAGACTTTCCTTCATGGGAAAGTGAGCGTGGTTCGAAGGTTGTTGTGAATGTGGATGCGTTTGGAGCTGCTGGAGATGGATTATCCGATGATACCCAGGTGATGATGACGATTCTTTAGTAATCTTTTATCTATTCGTAGCTGTGTTCAAAGTTGCGAAAGCGTTCATTATGCATAAAGTCAACTTACCCTATCCTCCTAAGAGCGTAGGGTAAAACTCCGTTTGAGCATCTTTTGTTGTTTTCTTCCACCTGTCTAAGATTCAGGCACAATATTGTATAACTTTTCGGCTCCGACACTGAATTTTACCAGGCTTTCGTAAATGCATGGAAGCAAGCTTGCTCTACAGCGAAATCAGTATTTTTGGTTCCCATCGGACGACGATATCTGGTCAACGCTACAAGATTCAAGGGGCCATGCGTGGACAACTTAGTCGTCCAGGTAGTTGCCGCTTTCCTTAACTTCCCAGACAATAATCATGTCAATTCGTGTGACAGCAGAAACTATCCGCAATTCATTTTTTAACCAAACACACAAAAAACTGTTTTTGCAATCGAAAAAGCAAACGTGCTGGCAGCATTAGCATTCCCAAACTAGCACTGTGTCCTTTAATTTTAAGGTTAATCATCGTACGATGTTCTTATCGTGTGGTAATTGACTACTTTGTACAGGTTGACGGAACAATAGTGGCACCAGACGAGCCGAAGAGTTGGGATCCGAACAACCCACGGACCTGGCTGGATTTTTCCAATCTTAATGGAGTTGTTTTCCAAGGAGGTGGAGTCATCGATGGCTCGGGTAGCAAATGGTGGGCAGCATCGTGCAAAAAGAATAAGTCCAATGTAGTACTTCTCGTCGTTCTCGAACTCTTATGATTCATTTCTCAAACCTTATTTTTCGCTACCTCCTCTAATTTGATCTTTTATTTCCTTGTTTGACAGCCCTGCAAATCAGCACCAACTGTAAGTTACTATCTTGTTACCTGGTTACAAGGGTTCTAGGAAAAATTCAGTAGTCGCTGTTATCATCAACACTTTCCCTCTTTATCTATGCTCTATCAGTCCCACTTTCAGAGTCTTCCTTTCCTCAAATAGAAATCTCAAAAATAAAGGGTAAAAGACACTTTTACCCCCTCGGGTTATACATGAAGGCACTTTTACCTCGTCGGTGTGCAAAACTCGGGACAGTTACACCTCCCGTTTGTGTCATTCCACACTGAAAGATGGCAAATTTGTCCCAAAAACTACAATCAGCGACAGACCACCATCCCTGACTAATAACGTAACAATTAGAGAGTGTAGGTGTCCTGGAATTTGGTACAGTGAAAAGGTCAAATGTCTTTGCATCAAACTTGAGGGGACGGAAGTGTCTTTCCCCCAAAATAAATTTCGTGCTATTAAGCATATTTTTCACTTTACTTCATTTTATACCCTTTTTAGTTTCTTACATTTCTCCCCCCTTTTTTTTTGACGAAAACTTTTCTCCCTTTTAGATAAAAGTACCATACTACCATGTATAGCAAATGACATATTAGTAAGTTTGTACAGTCAAAAGCTCATTCTTAATCTCTGTCACATTCTTACCCGGTACTATACTTGGATGTCTACAAAGATATGAGTTGAAATAATTAGGCAAGATTGCAGGCACTTACGATACATTCAAGCACTGCTATAAAAGTGAAGGGTCTAACTATCCAGAACAGCCAGCAAATGCATTTCGTCATATCCCGCTCACAATCTGTCCGTGTGTCTGACGTACAAATCTCTGCTCCGGGTGACAGTCCAAACACTGATGGAATCCACATTACCGGATCATCAGATGTCGTTCTTCAGAATTGCAAAATCGGAACAGGTTCCTGAATTTACCCATCTCTATCACTCTCATTTTCCGTAGTTTTAACCTAATTTTTACGCTCAACGCTCAATCTATTCATTAGTAATTTGAAACCATGATGACTTTTTTTAACCTAATTTTATGTTTTTCAGGGGATGACTGTGTCTCGATTGTCAATGCTAGCTCAAATGTCAAGATGAAGAGAATATATTGTGGACCTGGCCATGGAATAAGGTATGGACGATTTACTAAACCGGTAACTTTTTTTTACTACTCCGTTATAGTTATTGGAACCTCGGGTGGTGAAAATGAGAATCTGCACTTATATTATTTCCTGGTAAATTCTTGTCTTCCAGCATAGGAAGCCTTGGAAAGGACAATTCAACAGGCATAGTCACGAACGTGGTTCTGGATACAGCATTCCTCAGAGGGTCGACCAATGGCCTCAGGATTAAAACTTGGCAGGCAAATTTATGATCCGCGTGATTTTACTGTTTTACTACTACGTTGATAATAGACAATGATGTTTATTTACACTACTGTCTTTTTTATGACGATATCTGTGTGGCTATGTTGTGCAGGGAGGATCAGGTTATGTTCGTGCAATACGTTACCAGAACGTACGGATGGACGATGTTTCGAATCCCATCATCATCGACCAGTTTTACTGCGATTCCCCTGTTTCTTGTCGGAATCAGGTAAACCAAAAAACCTCATTCAGACTCATCAAAAGCCTAAAATATGTGCATCAATGAACTGTTTTTTTTTTTTTTTTTTTTTTTTTTTTTTTTTTTTTTGATTGACATTCTTGAGAAGACAATAAAGTGAAGCTGGGCTGGGCCAGGCCGGGTTGAGCTTGATATATACTTTGGTGTACCTGAGCCCGGCCCAACCCATTCCTCCTAATCATGGAATTTTTTTTCTAACCAGCCAAAAGCACGCCCCCAACCCATATCTAAACTATAAATTTTGAACCCAAGCCTCAAAACTATATTCAGTTGAGTGGGTAGTTCTCGCCGGGGCAGTGGCACGTTAGGCCCAGCAGGGTCACGAAGCTAGGAATTAGGCACAACTAGGGCAAAATTCAATGTAAAGCCCAAAGTAAAGGAATCGGCGCAATGGTTCGAAATCAGTCGGGGCATATGTGTAGTTAATAAAAAAGTACTACTATATGATAAGTTTTTGGAAATTCAGGGAGGGCGAAGTGCCACCCCTTGTCCTAAGGCGGCTCCGCCCTTTACGCCGGTAAAAAATAAAAAGAAATTCCAGGCTTTTACCTGTATTTCTTAAAATTTGCATTAATGCTACTAGAATACTTAAACTTTCCTCTAAAAAAAAAGAATACTTAAACTTAGACCCTTTAAGTTACCCTTATTTGCTTAACTGCCCCTCCCTTCACCATTTCTTAGATTCACCCCTAGTCTAGGCGTGTCCAGTCTTTCATGATTATAGACCTGATTTTCTTATTTTCAATTTTTTCTTTAGACATCGGCAGTGGAAATAAGCCAGGTCATGTTCAAGAACATCAGCGGTACATCAAAGACCGCCAAGGCGATGAAATTCGCGTGCAGCGACACAGTCCCGTGCAAGCACATTGTCCTGAACAACATTAACCTACAGAAGAGAGACGGTACGGCTGAAACCTACTGCAACTCCGCCAATGGCTTTGGATACGGATACGTGCATCCCTCGGCTGAATGTCTAGCTTCCTCTCAGAACGACTTCACTATTACGGAAGCTAAAGACAACGTAGAAGATCACGTTCACACAGAGCTCTAACTTGCATTGTTAATGGAGTTTTAGTACTCGATATAGTTATCGATGCATATAGTATAGAAAAAGATGAGTATTGTAAGTCAAATTTAAAGGTAACGTATAAGGAATGCCATATTTACTAGTAATTTTGGGGTACCAACTTGAAGGTGACAATAGCTAACAAGTAACAACCATGTGTGACATGCTTCAAATATAGAATCAGTTGATACCCTTTATGTCCCATAATTTTAGGGTAGTTTGACTTTTGAGATTACGATGGCTAATTGATTTGAGCAACAAAATGGTACAAGTATTTGTTAAATTGTTTACAACGTTGCAAACTTAATCTGACTTTAGAAGATCTTGAAAACATTAACGAGTTCGTGTATTATCTTCTTACTCATATCACCAGGTCAAAATGACTTCAAAAGTAAAAAAAATGACTAAAAACGTGACACATAGGATGATCTCTAGCTGTTGTGGCACAACATTGCTCCCCATATCTAAACCGTACATGGGAGTGTTGGAAAAGAATAGGTGTATTAAGAAGAATCTGAAACAGAAAGATTAACAGAAGTAATGAAAAATACAGAAACGATAAAACTTACAGATAGTTAAATTGCCGAATGCTGAAGCAAGATAGAAGACAGTCTCGTTGTTCATGAACGATCTCCGTGAAGTAATATTTGCCCCCCACAGTTGGTTGTGCTTCGTTTTATTTTTCGACAGACACGGGCAAATTCACTCCCCAGGATGAAAGTCTTCACGTACTGCAGACGAAAGCACAATCTGCAGTACTGGCGAACCGAACTTTGTTTTGAGAGAAACTGGTAGTGAGAGAGAGAGAATTGTTGCTGGAGTTAGGATGGGAAAAACTGAGAGAGGAAGACTCCTTTTATAGGCAGGGAGAGGAGCGGTTACAAAACCGTTTGTGACTGTTCGAATTTGAACAGCAACGGTTGTAACTGTTCCAAAAGTTACAACTGTTAAGGACAGTTTATAACTGTTTCGGGTTGGACATTCAAACTAGTAATATTAATTGCTAACGGACTGGATTAATAGTTATTTTCTGGCCCAAAAAGATAAAGCCCAACCAACCACCACCCACCGCACTGCGCCACGTCACGGCCCGGCCCGTGCCCGAACCCGAGCTGAGCCGGCCGGACGGCGGCGACGTCCTCTCTCCTACACAAAATGTGTATCACCCAAAGGGCGTGCCCTTAGTACTCAATCCTTGAGTAGAATAACTACTCTTCTCTTCCTCATTTCCAAGATGTGGGTGAATTTAAAATTGAGCAATTGAAGTGGCCAACTTCATCGCCTAATTTCTCATTCACCCGTTAATGATTTTCGACGTTTGAGATCTCGAATCGATCCCCTTGTTACCTAGTTTAAGAATATGTTAAAGTTGATCCAAGTTCTTAATTTTAACTTGACCGAAAATGGGTAACAAAAGCATGTCTCGAAAACCATTTTACAACAGGGAGTTGGTTGGGAAGAATGTAGAGCATGCCAGCGCGGGCGATGGAAGAAGTGCATAAACGGAGTCTCCCACGGCTGATTTTAACGTACTACAATATTCCACACACGCTTAGACAGACCAAAGTTGGAGCAAAGGCAAAGACAGATTTAGGAATTTGTTTAGATTAAATTAAATGCTTAAATGAAATATATATAAAATGTAAAATTTTAAATATTAAGTGGGAGTATATAGTGCAATTTTTGTAAGGCTAAACTGCAAAAAAATAAAAAATTGAAAAATGAAATTTAGTTTTTAAAGTTGAGTGGAAACTGTAAATCCTTGCCCCGTCAGTGCATAGTTAGGGCGGGGTTGGCGGGGGTAAGAGCTGTGCTAGTGTTTAAGTCTTACAGTAGACTCATTTTGATCAAATTAAAGCAAGGTATATCAGTAATAGAATATGTGAAGCCCCTACATGATGTTCCAGGTTGAGACCTAGCTAAACGTTGGATTTGATGTAATTAAAAAAATTGTTGTCCTTTTTTTTTGGGTTAGGAAGAGAGATCCATGATCCGTGAGTGCATGGTTAGGGTGGGGTTGGCCATGAGTTATGGCTTCAGGACATTGCAATATGTGAAAGACAAATACATGGAGACAAATCTTATTTCTGTTGTTTCTATCATACAATCAATTTTCTCTGTGAGAAAAAAGAGAAATAATTATATTCATTTGACAACAAATTGAGTTTTGCCAGCTGAAGCATCACATGTCAAACAATTATTGCAACTGTTTGCAAAAAAAAAAAAAAAAACAATTATTGCAACCAAACACATACAAATTGAATCAAATAAATTCTCTTGTAAGGATTAGAATAACAAGTTATAGTTTCTTTTTGGCTTCAGATTCTAGAATGATCCAATGTCCCGTGATCATCCAATAAAGCTTCATGGCACACAAAATTTAATAGTGAAGCATCGAATTTATAAAGCTTTTCAGTCTCTAAACAAAAATAATTATTTCTCAAAAAAAGTATATACATATATATATATATATATACACACATATATATATATATATATATAGCTTAATTTTCTCTATTCTTTCCCAAGAAATTTCATCAATAACAAGGAGACTGCATAAATAAAACTTACAAACAAGAGAGATCATAAGCAAAATAAACCAAAATAGTATACTAAAATGGTTGTGATTAGATCTATAATGCTGAGTACCAGATATCAGTAAATAGAATAAATGATGCTTATTTTCCCATAATTAGTTTTTTTTAATTATGTTTTATAATGTCGAGTAATACATATCAGTAAATAGCATAAATGATGATTATATTTTCCCATAAATTAGTTTTTTTATAAATTATTTTGTCGTCAACCGAGTTTGAACCCGGAACCTCATACATGGGCTTTCAACACTCTACCACTTGAGCTACCACCCTAAATGCATAAATTAGAATCTATGTATAAAACAAAATAATTTAACAATTAGAGTAGTAGTTGAACTTCATTGGAGAAACATAATTTTTTTAATTGCGGGTTATCAACAATGGTCAGCGTTTCTTATTAAAATTAACGATAAAACAACCGGTCTCGTTGGAGGAAAAACTCCAAAAGGAAGTTTAGAAATGTTGTTTTCCAACTGATGCAATCACATTAAGGTAATCAGAAAGGCAAGTGCCCTCTAGAAGTAACACAAATCAAATTACTCTATTGCTTGTCTTGAAGTTCAATTCAATTAAAGGACCAAAATTATCTCACCACAAAATAGCATTGGAGTAAAACCATTAATGAGACAAAGGAATAATTAATTCTTTTAATAAATCTTGTACATTGTTTAAAAAATACTTAAAACTTTTGTCTCAAAAAAATAATAATACTTAAAACTTATTATTATTATTATTTTTGCAAAATACCAATTCTTGAAAAGCAAAATACGCACAGCAAAGTATGAGACAAAATATAAATAAATGAATCAAAGATGTGATCATATTAGAAAAAGAATCAATGTTGAAAGGTATACTAGCAAGTGCATATATATGCACCCGTACAAATAAGCTATTGATGGAAAACATCTGTCAAGTTCTGTTTGGTTCCTCGAATTAATTATAAAAATCATAATAGAACAAGAAAAACAGTTATATATGTAACGATTTCTTTTAGATTTGTCAAAATCATTACATAATTTTTCAATATATTCATTTTTGTCTTTATGGAATTCTCTCGTATCTCGTGTTCTACCATTTTGGTATCACCAGAGTGGCCATGACATTTGCACACCACATAAAAGAGATAACACACTTATCTAAGATTTTTTTTTTTTTTTTTTTTTTTTTTTGAGAAACTCACTTATCTAAGATTTAATGTGAATTTAAACAATGTAAAATTTAAGGCTTGTTCGGTTGAAATCAGAGAATCAAAGAAATGCTTGTTCCTTTTCCAAGGCCGACGACAATGGGAAGTGCCAAAATCTCAAGACCGGTAATTAAATCTACTTCCTCCGGCCAAAACAAGTGTGATATTTAATATTTATTTTTTAGGGAGATATTTAATATGGGTACCCTTTTAATATTTCAACCATTAGTTGTCAATATCCAACATTCAAGACTTTAAGCTTTCTCAAGAGTACCATTAGTTGTCAATAAATAGTCATAATTTTTGCTGTTTTATATCTATTCATAAGTATAAATAACTTTTTTGTAGTTTGTGCAAATGTCGGACGTGATTAAAAATACTTGAACTTCTGAGAAAAAATGTTTAATACTCATATTTAACATTTTAACGTGTTTGCAAAACAAAACATTTTAACGTAAAATATTTCCGTTTTTATTATATCATGCAAAATTATATTATCGTCCAACATATCACAAACATATTATACAGTAACTCGTAGTAATTGGTTACGATTAAATATATTATTACTATTTTCTTATTCTACAAACTTATTATCAAAAAATTGCAAATTTAAGATGAGATGAGACTGCCAAAAAACAAATTAAATTTCCCCTACAAAAAAATTGAGTTGGTTTCAAAAAAAAAAAAAAAAAATTGAGTTATCAGTAATTATACGTGGGAATCTCTCTTTCACACACATAAATATACTTGTTTTTTTGAGGAAATAAGGTTAGTCTCAATGTTTCATTATGTGTCATTACGTTTCATTCTCCCATTGATCCGAGATTGGTAAGGTTAGTAGCTAAAGACACATAATAAGACGATAGAAACTTCGTTTGTTAATGATGGTGTGATTCGATTACAGTCCGAATCAATTGTCTTCTACTAATTCTACGTCATATCTTGTGTGGGGGCTCGACACGTGTTGTAGTACTTTTAAATTTCTTAGTCAAAATACAAAATAAATTCATGTTCACGAGCACACTATTGTAGCGCACAAGAAGACGACTTAGAAGATCACATTCACTTAATCTTGATAACAAAACAAAACCTTACAAGCCACAACGTACATCAATTAGAAGCAACATAATTAAATAACTCTAAAACATTGATAGGACCCAAAAATAATTATTAATTTAATTATTGTGCTTAAGGGGGTTGTTGATTTAAGATTTTGGCTTTACTTAACGACAAAGGACAAAATTATAGTCAAATTACGTTTAATGATGTCGAACTCGTTGTTTCATTTCCTTAATAAGCCGGTTTTGTACGTAATGGACAATTCAAGGAGTGCCAAATGAAACTATTCATTCATTCCACCCGTGTTTCTTTTTTATCGCACTTTTTTGTGCTTTAGAAAGCAACAATTTTGAACAAAAAAAAATATAGTACTAAAGTTTTTTTATGGTAGAATACAAACAATGTATTTATATACAAGTAGATAGATACAAGTCAAAAAAGAAGAAAAGCATTCTCTCTCTACTCGTGAGAGCTCTCTCCCGCTCCCCAAAGACCCTATCGTGTTCTTCGAAGTTCCAGCGCGGCGGATCTGCAATCGAAGGAGCTCATCGGAACTCTGAGCTCCGGCAACCTTCCCTACCAGGGTTCACCCTAGCAAGAGGACGGAATCACCCTAGCAACCTTCCCTCATCATTACATACGGAACGTATCTCAGGCGGCTATTGAAGGAGCTTTCACGCCACTCCCGCCGGTTTTAAGACTGGCATCGCCAATCGGATGGTGTCTCCCCTGCGACAAAATTCACTCCGGCGGCTCCAACCAATTAAGCGTTGCAGTTCGAAATCATGCTCTTCATCTCATCATTGCTTCAAATCTAACATGGCAATGAAGGGAGGATTCCGAAGAAATCAAACCCCTAATTTAAACCCCTCTTCCCACCCTCTTCATTCAATCTCACCCAAAATTCGAAAGAAATTGAAACCATTAAGATCTCATCTCTTTTCATCTTCTTCTCTCTCTCCAATTAATCGCAAAAAAAAAACCCTCACAATGGCCGACCCACCACCACCAGATGAAACACCACCCCCAGATCCTTATGATATCAGTACACCTATCCTCCCACATAACAACCATGAAACATTACGGCCATACAACTATATTCAACCAGTTCGAAAGAGAGAGGAGCTTCCCAACCGCCCGAATGACCTACCAAGATTCGGAGTGGAAATGGAAATGCCTGATTCTGCTTCCAATCAACAGACACCCACCTATCATCAAAACGTCACTGTCTATATTCAAGACTATCGATCCTTCTCATCTAATCATGTGTTGGAAATGGTTCGATCTATTTGGCAACCCTCCTTTGGGATGCAAGTGATCAGCAGGTATGAAAATCTATATATAATTCATTTCGATAACTTTGATGAACTGGTTGCAGTTATCTCGGGCGGCCCTTACGCTGTTCAAGGAGCCTTGCTTGTTGTCAATCACTGGAACCCAGACATTGCTCTCCAACAATACATTGTTCCAGAAATTCTCCTCTGGGTTCGTCTCCATGGAGTTCCACTAAGATTCTTCAATCAATCTGCGGGTGGTGTGTTGGCCTCTCTGCTAGGTCTACCACAAAGGATTGACACGGATTATGCCTCCTCACGGGTTAATTGATGATTAAGAGTCCAAGTGTGGGTACCTCCTGAAGAACCAACTCTTGCCGGATTCTACCTCCTTGATCACAACAAAAAGCCGATATGGATCGATTGTAAACCCGAAAGGGTGTATAGAATCTGCAGAGCTTGTGGAGTGATAGGACACAACATCAACAAATGCAAGACTAACCCAGTTTTTGCTATCAGAAGAGTGGAAAGCAGAATCCAATATTTGGCGGACCGTTTCAACACTCGGGTTCTCGGTAAATCCACGTTGAGCCTTTATGCCTCAAGAATCCGGCAAACTCCTCGCAATCCCAGAAACAGACCACCACCCATTGTTCTCTCAGAAAGACGATTCGTTTATCCCCCTCCACCTCCACCTCCACAACCTTCTCAAACCCTCCTCCACCACAATCCTCCATCCCAACCTCCACCCCAACCTCCTAACACGTCTCTTCCACCACCAAACCCAACTTTCAGGCGATCTCACATAGAAGATTTATCCCCACTAAATATCAATCTTTTATCAACTCAACCCCCAACAGTTCCGATGATTGCTTCACCGTCGCCGGATTCGGATCCATTCATGGCATTGTACGAACAAGCTTGGGAGAACCCGGATTGAGAATTCGATGATCTCCCGAATCCGCTCAACCCGAACCAAAACCCGAACCTTAATCCACCTCAACAAGATCCGAATATGGTCCCGGGTCAAGTCCGAACTCCAGCTGCTGTTGATCATGAAGATGGGCCGACCCAAGCCCAAAGGAGTTCCACTCAGTCTGAGCCCAAGAGCAAGGCCACGGTCGATTTTTTTGAAGAACTATTGGACCCAAACTATGTTCCTACCTCTCGGCATTTTCTGGTCCAGAACCTTTTATGGGCTGATTTCATGGGCTCGCTAGGGTTAACTGCCCCAACCCTCCTACAAGAAGATTTCGACCCATTCTTGGCTGGCTTTGATGTGTTTAACGAGCACCCCCCCCCCCCAGCTCTCACTACCACCAATGAAGCCACCAGATCCTTCTCTCCGGCAACCACCAGCAGCTCCCCTCCCTCCGTTGCGGATTAATGAACCGACCAATCCCCGAAAAGAGACACCATCTCTCCCCAAAACAGACGGGAAATGCAAAGGAAAAATGCCTGCTTCCTACCGCGATCCATCAGACAGTGATTCTAGCGATGACGACTGCAACAAGTCTGGGACAAGGTAGAACACGAGGACGATCTTGAAGGGTTTCGAATGAGATTGGGCCAAGCAAAAGGTTTCAAGACGCAGAAGGAAATCACAGTCCAACAAATCGTCAACACCATCACCGAATCTTCCTCTGAGAAAAGGGAATCCCCCAATGACCTCATCCAAGACAAAGACTTACCCATCAAAAAAAGGAAACTGGTGACACCTGCGTCTGATTTCGTCCCTACCATGATTATTGATGAAGATTGGACAGAAGCTTACTGGAAAGAACAGAAGCAGTGGGCATTCTTTGAAGAAAACTACACTTTCGAGACTATTTAGTATTACTGCCATTTGGAAATTGAACTTTTTCTGAGCAAGGTGGAGATTGGATCCCAAACTCCGCCATCACAATGAAACTTCTCAGTTGAAATTGACGAGGTCTTGGACACCCCTTGACAATTCAAGCTCTTAGAGGACTCTGCTCCACTAATAAAAATTACCTCTTGTTTCTGTCAGAAACAAAAAAAAATGTACTTGATCTTCTCCCCTTATGCAATTCTCTTGGTCTTCCTTTGAATTTTGGAACAGATGAGGTTGGATCTAAGGGAGGTCTTTTATCGGCATGGAACAACAGTGTAATGGTTTCGCCTCTTTTTGCTTGTAATTAGTTCATGCACTTGAATATTGTGGAATCAAATGGATCAAATTGGGCTTTATTCCTTTTCTATGGCCACCCCGAAGCCTCCAAGCGTGGTGATGTTCTTCAACTGCCACAAACTCCTCTCCCTCTCTCTGCTTACTGCTGAAGGTGATTTTAGGAGATTTCAACCAAATCTATCATCCCTCCGAAAATTTAAGCAACAACACCCGCAAATGTCAAGGAATGGATCATTTTCAATATTTTCTTAATTTTAACTCTTTATTTGAGTTGGATAATCACGGTGTATTCTTCACTTGGACAAAAATTCGTTAAGGCATTCATCGGACTTATGAACGCATTGACAAAATCTATGTCACTCAAGATTGGGTAACTATGTTTCCGAATGCCATTGCAACAACCTTGCCCATTCAACGATCGGACCATAGCCCTATCATTCTGGATACGCATGGTGCCCCTCTTGTCAATCGTAGACCGCGAAGAATGGAACACTTCGGGCTTTCCAACACAGCTGCCCAAACCATCATCTCAAAAGCAATGGCAGTTCATGTCTCTGGTTCCCCAATTTTTTCACTGCTCCGTAAACAAGACTATGTGATGAAGCATTTGATTAATTGGAACAACAAAACGCAGCAATCCCCAACAAAAAAATTAAACCTTCTCCATTCTTATCTCACGGAGATTCAACAACAACTTCATGACAGGGATTCTCTATCGGAAGAGGAATTCTTGACACTTTCGGATAAGGAATCAAAATTTCGGTTGGATTATGACTCCACTCTACTTGATCTTTAACAGTACTGGAAACAGAGATCCAAACAAAACTGGTTGCTTCACGGTGATAAGAACACTCGGTTCTTTCCTCTTGCTGCGACCATTCGGAAAAATCGCCAGATTATTAATGCCATCTAAACACCAGAGGGGGAATTCCTCACAACTCAAGATAGCATTGTGTCCCACCTGCTTCAACACTTCAAGTCCCTCCTCCAACCGAACCATACTGCACCTCCAACTTCGACACCTTTGGATGATTTATGCATTCCCAGCCTTATTGATAAATGGCTTTCTTCCCAACAAATCAGTCAGATGGATGAGCCTTTCTCCGATGATGAAATCAAAATGGCAGTCTTCGATTTTGGCAAACACAAATCTCCAGGACCCGATGGCATCATTATGGAATTCTTTCAAACTCAATGGACTACAGTCCAGTCTTATAGTCCAGTCTTATGTGCTCAAGGCAGTCAGACACACTCTTGTGACGGGCCATCTCCTTAAGTAAAGCAAAAAAACCTTATCGCTCTCATTCCCAACAAGCTTAATCCTTTATCAGCTTCAGACTTCCGTCCTATCAGTCTTTGTAACTCGATTTACTAGATTATCTATAAAGTGTTAGCTAACAGACTCAAATTGGTTCTTCCGGATCTTGTTTCGGAAAATCAAAATGCTTTCATCAAAGGGCGGCTTATCACTGACAACATCATGATCACACATTAGATTCTTCATTTCATCAAAGGTCGTAAAAGTAAGAAAAACTCTTTCTTCGGACTCAAGGTTGATATGAACAAAGCATTCGTCAGACTCTCATGGCGTTTTATTCATGACTGCCTTATTCAAATGGGCATTGGGAATTTTTTTGTTCAATCCATCATGTCATGCATCACATCGGTCTCCTCGGCTATTGTGATTAACGGCGCCCAAACGGATTTTTTCAACCCGACAGCTGGCATTCGTCAAGGAGACCCTATTTCGCCATTTATTTTCATCCTTGTTCAAGAAGCATTCTCGGGTCTGCTCAATTTCCTTGCTAAGGACAAAGGTCTTAGCTGTATCAAAATTGGGAGACACTGCCCTTCGGTAAATCATCTTCTATGTGCGGATGACACCTTCATCTTCCAAAAATTCAACCTTCCCAACGTCTGGGTCTTGAAGTGGGCTCTCGAAGTTTTCTGCAACCAGTTAGGCCAAAAAATCAACTTCCAAAAATCTGAAATCATCGTTAGTCCTGGTATGATGGATGAGGAGGCACAAAACCTTGCTCGGATCTTAGAGATCAACCTTGTGCAGAATCCAAGCAAATACCTCGTAAGTATCATGGATTTTA
This sequence comes from Linanthus parryae, assembly GCA_023055425.1. NCBI lineage: Eukaryota > Viridiplantae > Streptophyta > Magnoliopsida > Ericales > Polemoniaceae > Linanthus > Linanthus parryae. The sequence goes on along the minus strand of JALGPY010000038.1, from coordinate 2,047,780 downwards.
CTCTCTCGAATAGCGAGATTTTCAAAGGTATTTTGACCAACTTTTACAACCAGCTCAAAGCTTCAAAGCTTCATTCTCTTTCGTTCGCCGGCAAATGCACCCTTATCAAATCGACGTTATTGGCCTTGCCCACGTACATGCTCTCTGTCTTTGAAGCTCCAATCTCATTATTCAACAAGATCAAAAGTATCATCACAAACTTTATTTGGGCATATGGAGGCAGTAAAGGTATTCGATGGCGAAAATGGTCCTTATTATGTAAACCCATCTCCGAAGGTGGTCTTGGCTTCAGAGATCTTCAAATTCAAAATCAAGCCCTCCTTGCAAAAACGGCTTACCGAATCCTTCAACATCCCGGGTCCCTTCTTGACAAAGTCCTCATTGGAAAATATGGGCACAACAAATCCATTTTACGTACTCCGGCTCCTTCGTCAGCTTCTTGGGGGTGGAAAAGTATAATCTGGGGAATGCAAATGCTCCGTTCTCATATGAGATGGACGGTGGGTAATGGAACTTCCATCGACCCTTTTCGTGATCTCTGGATCCCAAACTCCCCATTCCTTGTGCCGATCCACTTACAAAGTTTTTTCCTCAACCTTTGGGTCAGCAACTTTATTGACCCCATTTCTCGTACATGGCGTTCAAATCTTCTATCTCAGTTCTTTGGACCTCAACTTGCCACATCCATCAAGTCCATTTACATACCTTCCTCGCCACAACATGACAAATTGGTATGGCCTCATAACTCTAACGGAGATTACTCGGTTAAATCAGGTTATCTCACCCTTAAGAAGAGTACGGATACCTCCCTCCCTTATATGAGTCATGACTCTCTCTCCATCTGGAAAACAATCCGCGGTCTTCAATTGCAACCAAAAATCACCATGTTTTTCTGGAAAATCCTCTCAAATGCTTTACCTGTGATGGTTGCTCTTGATAAACGCCGTTGCCCCATTTCCTCTTTGGCTTGCAAAAGATGCGACCTTGAAAACGAATCGCTTCTTCACTGCTTTTTTAATTGCTCCTCCTCTAGAGCAATTTGGTTTGGATCACATCTTGAACTCAGAATTCCGACTGGCCAGTCACACTCCTTCCTTCCTTTATTCCGACAGCTTCTCTCAGATATGCCTTCCAACGAGGATAAAGTCTTTTTTCTCCTCACCATGCGACAAATTTGGCTACATAGAAATGAAGTGGTAATGAACAACAACAGTTCTATTACTCCCAAAGCTTCACTCTTAGCCCTCGGTCAGACGATAAATTCTGTTTTCATCAACATTCAGTCCAAACAAAAAAAAAAGCAGCTCCTCTCACGCAACAAATCCATAACAATGCCAACAGTTGGAGAGTTGGATCAGTGGACACTCCTTGCCATTCCTTCTTAAACGAAGCCTCCTGGAAAAATGATTTCTCAGCTACTTCAGCCTGGATGGAAACACATCAGCTTGTTGAAGATGGTTTCACTCTTTTCACCACTGAATTGGCTCTCCAGGCAGAAACCTTTGGAATCTCGCAAGCGCTTAGATGGATGCTCTCCTTCGGGTACAAAAACATGGAAATCATGACGGACTCGTTGGTTACTGTTAACAACCTTAATGGTGTGGGATCTGACTTCCGAATTCGCACTCTTTGCCAGGATATTCAGTCGTTATCTTCTAACTTCCAGTCAGTCAGTATCAAACATGTGAAAAGAGATAAGGTTCAGGAGATTCATGATCGAATTTTATGTATCAACAGTCGTTGTAACCGTTCCTAATTAATGTAATGACATCTTTCAAAAAAAAAGAAAGATAGATAGATACAAGTCGCGCGCAGGGCTGGAGAAAGGGTGGTACTTGCCTCCTGTTTTTTGAAAACTCCACTTATGACTCTAATTTTGAGTATTTTAAGTACTTCTCTCATTCTATTGAGGATAAATTGCATATTCTGTACCCATAGTTTTGATTTTGTGTGAATTTGTACACACAATTCCAATTATTGCATTTGTGATACCCATATTATCAATTTGTTACTACCCTAGTACCCTCCGTTAAATTTATATCCATATATTGTACGGACATCTGGAAAAAGACTAGTGTACCACCCTCATTCTTACCCCTAAATGTTTCTAAAATTGCAAATTTTACTTACAAATCCATGATATTTAAAAAGTGTAAAATTTTAATTTAATATTTTAGATATATGTAAAATTATGTCATATATATTTTCTTAAAAATAACAGCCCTACACATTTTTGCATGAAAAATATAAATAATCACTATAAAATTAGTCAAGAACATCAAGTGTCAATTCTCAAAATGTACAAATATACTTGTACAAATATACTTGTACAAATATACCTGTTTTATTAAAAAAGATACTTGTGAAATTATGAACTTTTAATTTACATATGTAAAGAAAAATGATTTTTATGTTAATGGTATTAAAAATAAACGGTTAAAGACGTTAAGCTTGACGGGTGTATGCAAATGAAAACATATTTCTTTAAATTTAAATGATGTAAAATGTAGGGTTGCATCATTTTTTTTTGGCCTTCTATTCAAGTTAGGGCTATAGACCTCACATCTAAATCGATTGGGCATACTCAACCACACCTCTCCTTTTAAATCGGATGTAGGTATTTAAATGTGAGGGCTATAGTCCCCACTCAGCTTTCAAAATTTGGAATTTTACCCTTTATATTTCAAGTTTCTTCAATTTAGCCTCCAATAAATTACACTATATATAACCCCACTCAATATTACAAAAATCAAAATTTACATTTGTATTATTATTATTTTCTAATTTAGTCCCCACTGTCAGGAAATCTTGGATTCGTCCCTGCTGATAAGCAGTATTGACAGTGGCGGACGCATGATTTCCATCAAGCGGGTCAAGCTGTTGGGTATTTTTCATAAAAAAAAATTTATAGTAAAATATTGTTCATTGTTTACTAAATTATGTTTAATTAATCTTTTGACCGAAATATTTGATAATATTAAAAATAAATGTTTAATGAAATTAAAAGAATTATTAATGTATACTTGTTGTATAATTGAAAATAAATACAGAATTAATTAATTAAATTAAAATATATTAAAAAGGGTGTATGAGTCCCTTAACTGTTGTACCATAAATAACAATCTTAAAATTGAAATTAAAATAAATCAAGTCGAAAAATTGTGGGCCATTCAAGGGTGTGGGTAGACCACTATTGCAGATGATCTTACTAAAAATAGAAGCGTTTTAGCTAGAGAAGTTGTTGCGGGAAATGTAAGTACGCTTGCGTGTAGTTCCGGAGCCACTTGTGGGTTGTCGCTGTTGGGAGAAAGAGGGATCAACCGTGAAATAGATAACGTTTTAAGATTATAACAAAAGGAGAGGTGTGGTTGAGTATGCCCAATCGATTTAGAGCTACGAAATAAGATCCATTTGTATTAATTTTGGTTATGTTACATGGCTGCATACGATGTCACAAATACAACTTCTAGTCACTTTATTTTGTCTCTATCACTACAGATCTGGGCTTCGGAGGTTGTGAAGATGCTCGGGAGGCGGCGACGGTGTGTCTTCGGAGTCGGAAGTGTAGGGCATGTGGATTTTTCGGCTCCTCCTCTTGAGCCTCCGCGAACCTACATCTTCCTTCCGGGTTTGCTCGTTGGTGTTTCCTTACTGTTCGATTGGTGCACGGATCTGTTAGTGGGAGTGATTTTGCGGGCTTGTTTTTAGTTGTTACGTTTAACTTTAGTTTCACTGTTAGGTTTCTGGCGGATTTTGCCCATTTTCCTGTCCTCCTCACAGTAGCAGTGCAAGTTTTAATCTTCCGATGGATGTGGTTGCTGGGTTGATTTTCAGTTCCGTTGAAGGCAATGTTTTGAAAATCTTGAAGCTTGAAGTCGATTTCTATGGTGGGCAGATTCGTGTTCCTGAAGTGATATTTCCGTGGTCGGATTGTTGCTGAATTTGTGCCTTCCAGCTGCTTCTAGTTTGGTTTATCTCGAGAAGCTTACAGTTTACATCTTGCAGTCCTTGAAACTCTAAAGTCAACTTGTGGAAGGGATCTATTTTCAAGACCATAGGAAAAGACAATGATGTTTTTTTTTTTTTTTTTTTTTTTTTTTGTTGCTCTTTTCTAGAGCATTCTCTATGTTCAGATCAGTTTTGATCTGAGTTATCTATATTTGGCCGTGATGGCCTTTTCTAGTTGGTAATGAAAGCTTAAGTTTCGAAAAAAAAAGCCTCAAATTATGAGCTGTTTTGCATAAATGACTAGAGCAATTTTTTAGTGCTCCAAAAGAGCACACGTGGTGCTCTACAACCAATGAGTGTCGGCCACTTACTGACAGTTTGTTTAAGTGTTGCACTATTCATTGGTTGTAGAGCACCACGTGGTGCTCTTTTGGAGCACTAAAAAATTACTCGACTAACACTATAGATTGAATGATCATATAAAAGTAATAACAGAATTTATGAGAAATTGTTGTTTCGTTCATGTTTGCGTCACATATTACGCGTGAATTGAAGAGAACAAATAATAAAATGAGAAATACAAATTCGGTCCCAAGACACTTTTATTTATTATCAAAGGTGGTGAGATTTGGTGACAGAATAAGCTAGTTTAAAATATATTTTGCAGCTACACCGAAACTATCCATGTAAAAGAGCATATAATGAAAATACCTTGTTTCTCATCACAACCAGATTAGTTTGACTCCAACTTCTTTTTTCATTTCTTATTTATTTTGGCGTATATGTTGATTGCCTTCTGCAGTGAGATTAAATTAGTTAATTTGTATTAATTAGTTTTTTTAAACATACTTAAATATATAGGACATTTATTCTTATGGGGGATTTCATCTAAATAAGGTTATGGCTTTGCAAAAAAAAAAGTTACATGTACTGATGAACATGAACATTTTGTTCTACTATGTGCCATTGTATTCTTAAATGTCTTATTCATAAATGTATTAAAATGATTATTTATTTTATTAAGTTTATTCAAACATATGCATTCATTTCTTTTTGTAAAAAAAATACAATCATTTTTAAAATTTTCTCACTTCGTTCATCCAAACACATTAGTAAGAAAAAAATCAATTCTTATATTTTCATTTCTCACCAAATTTATATGATCATTCCTTTCTATCAAAGAATTGAAATCAAAGAACACAAAACAGAAGAAGAAGAAGAGAAGACAATTTGGAGGGAAACTCCATGTTCATTCATTGAATTGAAAGATGATGAAATTACACCCAAAAGGAAAGTGATAAAAGAACCCTAACACTGTCAAATGTCCAACCAATCAGAGGACGACACCTAGGACCAGTGACACCACCAAATACAGTTGGACATGAAAGTATGAGGAATTCAGAAAGGCAACAGAACTTCAAAGAAGTACAAATAAGTACCCTCAGTTTATGTAAAATACAAAATAGAAAATGCACTTAACTCCTCAATTTTCTAATAGGCCCCCTCAAGTTGGAGTGTGCAGATTCAACACTCCCAACTTGGACTTCAAGAAGTGAAAAATAGGTGAAGACAGAGGCTTGGTAAGAAGATCAGCTAACTGATGAGAAGAAGGAACATGTAGAAGCTGAAGAACACCTTCATTCACCAAATCCCTCACCAGATGACAATCACACTCTATATGTTTTGTTCTTTCATGAAACACTGGATTCTGTGCTATATATATAGCAGGAGCCTTGAGCTTCACACAGAAATCTTTGAGAAGGAAAAGAAACCACTGAACTTCACAGGTGGTGGCTGCAAGACCTCTGTATTCTGCTTCTGCAGAACTCCTTGACACAACAGATTGCTTCATTGATTTCCAAGAAACCAGACAATCTCCTAGATATATCAAATAACCTGTTGTAGATCTCCTTGTATCCAGGCACCCTGCCCAATCTGCATTTGAATAAGCCTTCAAAATTATTTCATTTGCAGTTGGAAAGAACAAACCTTGACCAATACTGCCTTGAACATATCTCAAAACATGATGAATTGCTTTTAGATGCTCACTTGAAGGTCTTGAAACATCTTGACTTAATTTGTGTACAGCATAACACAAATCTGGTCTTGAACTACACAAATAAAGCAATTTTCCAACAAGACTTCTATAAACCACAACATCTGATTCACTGAGATAATTCTGGGAAAACTTCTGCAACTTCAAATTAACTTCCATAGGAATAGATGCTGGCTTACAAGAACTGTAACCACTCTCATGCAAGATATCACTAGCAAATTTCTTTTGACATAAGAACACACCAGAATCATTTCTGGCAATCTCAAAACCCAGAAAGTACTGCAAATGTCCAAGATCCTTTAGCTGAAACTTTTGATTCAGAACTGCTTTAAATTGATGTAGAATATTCTCATCATTCCCAGCTAGTACTATGTCATCCACATAGACCAATAATGCAGTAAATGCAGTAGAATTTGTAAGTGTAAACAAGGTATAATCTGACTTGCTTTGTGTAAAACCCAGCTCAAGAAGAGTGTGAGAGAACTTGCTATACCATTGCCTAGAAGCTTGTTTTGAACCATATAATGACTTCTTGAGTCTGCAAACCAATGTACCAGAATCATGTAAAGAATGATTACTAACCTTATAGCCCTGAGGTAGATCCATATAGACCTCTTCTTGAAGTTCTCCATGCAAGAAAGCATTATTTACATCCATTTGCATTAAACACCAACCATTAACTGCAGCAAGAGCTAACAAGCACTTCAAAGTTGGAAGTTTAGCCACAGGAGAAAATGTTTCTGTGTAATCAATTCCTGGTGTTTGAGTATATCCCTTTGCCACCAACCTAGCTTTATATCTTTCAAAAGTCCCATCTGCCTTGTGCTTGACTTTATATACCCATTTACAACCAACAGAGTCATGTCCTGGGGGCAAAGTGGTAATTTCCCAGGTCTGGTTAGCTTCTAGAGCTTGCAACTCTGCTTTCATGGCCTGAACCCAAAGAGGATTTTGAGAAGCTTCATGGTAAGTGGATGGCTCTTTAACACTACTAACTGCAGCCATAAATTGTTGAAAATGAGAACTGAAGACTGAAAGAGAAGTCAACCTTGGAACATTAACAACATAGTCTTGAAGATGTCTTGGAGGTCTAATAGTTCTAGATGGCCTTGATTGGAGATTTGTAGTCTCTTGATTGCTGTTTTCACAAGGTTGTGTAGGGACTTCTTCAGCAATTTCAGAAGAATTATGAATGACATCATGCTGCTCAATGTGCACATCACTTTCACAATCTGTGGAGGCAATGGGTAAAATGAAATCATCAAATTGTGAAACAATAACTGAACCCTCTTTATAGGGAAACATTTGTTCATGAAAAACCACATTCCTGGACACAGTAATCTTCCCTGTCTGCAAATTGTACACCTTGTAGCCTTTCATCCCATATACATATCCAATGAAGACACACTTATCTGCTCTGCTATCAAATTTTGTCCTACCATGTTGTAAAGTAGAAACAAAACACAAACTCCCAAAGACTCTGAGATCATCATATTCAGGTGCCTTGTCATATAATACCTCATAAGGAGATTTATATTTCAAAATCTTTGCAGGCAATCTGTTAATAATATAAGCTGCTGTCAAAACACAATCACCCCAGAACTTGAGTGGAAGATTTGACTGAAACCTCAAAGATCTTGCTACATTAAGAAAGTGTTGGTGTTTTCTCTCCACTATAGAGTTCTGTTCAGGGGTCTCTATGCAGCTCATTTGGTGTACCATTCCCTTCTTTGCAAAGAAATCAACCATTTTCAATTCTGGTGCTTGATCACTTCTGATGACCTTGACCCTTTTTGAAAATTGTGTTTCAACCATTTCACAGAAATAAGGTATAATATCAATTGCTTCAGATTTGTGTACCATAAGAAACACCCAAGTAGTTCTGGAATGATCTTCAACAATAGTAAGAAAAAATTGATGTCCTTCATAAGTTGGCACCCTATAAGGTCCCCATGTATCAATATGTATAAGATCAAACAGATGAGCTGAAACATGGTTGAAATGTGGAAAATGCTTCTTTCTCTGCTTGGCTTGAGGGCACACAGAACATGGAGCTAATAGCTTATTAGAAGAATGAGGTAAATGTCTAAGAAGCAACTACAGTTTGGTGTCAGATGGATGTCCAAATCTGTCATGCCAAACTTTGAGAGACAAAACACTAGAACTGTGACCACTAAAAGAAGAAACAGTTTTGTTTTCACTTCTGAACAAATAGAGACCTCCTTGTTTGTATCCAGATCCAAGAACCTCTTTAGAATCACTTCTGATTATAGAACACCCCTCCAAGTCACAAATGAAATGACAAGCATGTGATTGGATCATTTTTGTCATAGACAACAAATTAAAATGAAAACTAGGCACATGAAGTACTCCTTCAAGAGTGATAGCATGATTAAGCTTGACAGTACCAATGTTAGTCACCACAATACTCTTTCCATTTGGCAAATGCACAAAAGTATTTGTCACAGGCATGTATGAAGCAAAATGAGAAATGTCACAACACATGTGATCTGTGGCTCCTGAGTCTATAATCCAGGACTTAGGCAAGTCAAAATCAGCAACTACATGTGACTGAAAAGAATAAGATTTGAAAGCACCTGCCATGAAGGAATGAGCTGAATTAGAGAACTTGTTAGCTGCAGAGTGTTGTAATGGACTCTCAAAATGAGCTGTATTCACATGATTTGTGAGTGAAGCATCTTCATGATCTGTTAGAGAATGAATTTCTGAACTAGAACTGCCCTTGTTGAACTTTTGGTTATGAATATAATTCATGACTTGTTCACATTGAGATTGAGAGAGCTGAGGTGACACATTTCCACTTTGACTGACAACATTATGAACTTGAGATTGAGCTGGTACATGTTGCATCTGAGGTTGTGGTTGTGGCTTAGATGACTGTGAGTACTTGCCTTTGAAACCAGGTGGATAGCCAACTAATTTCCAACATCTCTCTTTGATATGTCCAGTACCACCACAGTGATAACAAACTGGTTTAGGTCTTCCATTAAACCTCTGAGTTGACTGGATTGAATTAGCTGCATGATCTTGAAAAGAATTCCCAACATTCATATGCATAAATTGAGAATACATAGCCATTGAAAGTGCAGAAGCTCCAACACTGATTTCTCTTTGCTTCTCTTGTTGTAAAACTTGAGAGAAAACCTTATTCATTGAAGGTAAGGGTTCTGTCAAAAGAATTTGCTCCCTAATTGCTGTGTAACCATCATTAAGTCCCATAAGAAACTGGATAATAAGTTCTTCTTGTTGCTCTGCATACAATCTAGACAAAACTTGACAATTACCAGAAATACATCCTCCACAAGAGCATACTGCCATAGCTTTGTGGTTGCTAAGATCATCCCAGAGAGTACGAAATTTCGTAAAGTACGCAGTAACAGAGAGAGCATCTTGCTTTAACAGAGAAATGGCCTTACGAAGCTGGTAAACCCTAGGACGATTTTTCTGAGAAAAACGTTCAATAAGGTCTTGCCAGATCTCAGCAGAAGTAGATCGATACACTACACTAGCAGCTATATCCTTAGAAACAGAATTCAGAATCCAAGAGATGACCATACTGTCACAACGACGCCATAGAGCAAAGAATTCACTAGTAATTGAAGAAATTGATAACGAGCCATTAACGAAATCAAGCTTGTTTTTCGCTTCCAAAGCCAAAGACATAGAACGGAACCAGGTGTTGAAATTATCACCAGTAAGAGGTTGAGAAACCAAAGTGATACCTGGATGATCTGAATTCGTAAGAAAATAAGGAGATGAGCCATCGAGAATGACCGGAGAAGCTCCAGATCGATGCGGCGAGGCCGGAGAATCGTCAGTCAAAGCCATAACAGAGAATCAAAGAGGAAGCAGAGAGCAATTCGCAGGCTCTGATACCATATCAAAGAATTGAAATCAAAGAACACAAAACAGAAGAAGAAGAGAAGACAATTTGGAGTGAAACTCCATGTTCATTCATTGAATTGAAAGATGATGAAGTTACACCCAAAAGGAAAGTGATAAAAGAACCCTAACACTGTCAAATGTCCAACCAATCAGCGGGACGACACCTAGGACCAGTGACACTACCAAATACAGCTGGACATGAAAGTATGAGGAATTCAGAAAGGCAACAGAACTTCAAAGAAGTACAAATAAGTACCATCAGTTTATGTAAAATACAAAATAGAAAATGCACTTAACTCCCCAATTTTCTAATACTTTCCTTTCTCTTCGATTCCCTAATGCAGTGTAAATGTCTTTGAAGCAAGAACTAGGAACGAATACTCTATGAGTGATGTTGTTTGGGTTTGTTCAGGTAAGTTAGATTAATATGAGTGGTGTTGTTTGGATTGGTTTGGATAAGTTAGATTAAGTGAGTTGCTGGGCTAATAAGTTAACTAATCTTGAACGTTTGAATATGATAGATTATTCGTAAGTCTTTTATTATATTTTAGCATAAATGAGTCCGCAGTAGATAAAGGAATTCCGTGCCAAATAGTAATTGGAGCATGGAATCCTCAAATAGAGCCAGAATTCTAGAAACATGTTGCGGACAAGTGTTTGTTGGTGTTATAATAGGTGGGTTTGCGCCATTAAGACCGGTCAAGCCAATAAGGGCTTGACATGTGTCTGTTTCGGTACCGAAAAATGAATCATTTAACCAGCGGAATTTCTAGAAGAAAATGGGAATTCTGGGCGAAAAATTCTCATAATACCTTTCTAATAACCGGAATTCTGGATTCTCTTTCCCGGAGTTCCCACTTCCTCCACCGGCATTCCGGTTTGCGAAACTTTTGACCAAAAATGTTAGATCTCTTACTAAATCGCTTCCGTCGCATTATTCTTGTCCAAACACTCCCAATGACTCAATAAGATCGCATTTATAACAAGTCCCATCGATCGTACATCCTTGTGACAGTTCGGAAAAACTACTACTTGAGTCATGGTCCAAAATCATTAATGAGCGTACATCCTTGTGACAGTAATATTATGTCCAACTTTATAAAATTTGTAATGGAGGGTCTCCCAATACTCTTCTGCACTAGGAATAGTGGGAAGGTAAATTGTGGAATGTTTTTCTGTCAGACACCGTGTTTAAGTTTGTAAACTAGTGAATTTAAACGGATTTCATTCAAATACTCTATTTTTTTTTTTTTTTTTGAGGGGGGAGGGGGGGGGGCATCATTCCAACTCCCACACTCTAAGGACGCTACTACAGCAACTACCACAACACTCAACTTCTTTCCCAACTTAACTATGTTTCTTGGACATTTTAGTTCACAGAAATAGTCACTTAAAAGTTATTTCTTCTTGTGTGGCTCATGCACATCTCCTGTTAGCAAACATTGATTGCCAACATAAATGATGAACTGTGCGAGGCACAGAAACAAAATTGCACGGTCATTCTCTGTGAAACATCTCGACGATGGCATTGATGATGCAATGAATGTTTAGGGGGACCCTAAAAATAAGGACAATGATCATAGCATGGTCCTTCAATCAAGTTTGGGCAGAAGACACGTACCCTTGTTAACTTGTATTTGAACGGGGATGTAATGAATTGTTGTTCATGAGAAATTGTGTTTATCTCAATAAAATGTCGTGTGATAGCGGCTTAAGAAAGAAAGAAAAGCCCATTAGATAATACTTCTATTTTCTAGAATGTGTTTATGGATGTCAAGAAAATTATTATTATTATTATTATTATTATTAATAATTTTTGAGAGAACCAATAAAAAACTTATTGATCGTAGTTCGGGTCTAAAGTCTAAACCCATTACATCAATTTGTAAAAACTGGCTAGCACAATTAGGCTCGATATTAGGCCGAACATAAAGATTTGGTAAGTGGGGACCTTGTCTGGCAAAAACATGTAATACTGCTCTTATTCTATCTTGGTATTACTGGTGTGCCTGAAACTACTCCACATTACTCGAGAGAAGACACACGTCCTCCACCATTAATGTCGTTTTGGAAAGTTGAAATAGCTTCGCAAAGTTTGACTGTCAATTTCCATGATAATTCTGATTCAGAAATTTATTAGAGTGGAGGCTAAAAGTCGAAATTAGGCAATTGTAGGTAAATGAGTGTGGGCAAAACTATAAATTATCGAAATCATTGTTACTAATCTAACATGTTTAGGAGGCTAAATAATAATTTATTTGAAAATTAGGGATACAGTTGCAAATTTTAAAAATCGAGTGGGGACTATAGCCCCATCAATCCCAACATAGATCCGCCCCTGCTCTCTTATGGCCATAAAACCCAGCTAGCCTGATGCCTTCCAAGCCTCTGCTTCGGCTTGCTGAGGTGTTCCCGCAGTAGATCTTTGGCGGACGCAACCAGCGAGAAGCACACCTTTATCGTCTCGTATCACTGCTCCAAGAACATTATTTGATTCCCTCAGGAAAAGAGAAGATCATTTTTTGATGTGTTAGGTAAATAATCATTTATACAGTAATTGGTTTTTCACCGCAACGCTTGAGACGTAAGGAGACTTATTTTTCTTGGCATGCGTTTCGATAATTTTATTAAATAAGCATTTTATCAATGCCAAAACAATAACTTACAAAATTACACATATAATATTATTATTTATTATACTATGTATGCTATCGTCATTTTGATGCTTGCAATAAGTCTCCTACTGTAATCAACAAATACAAAATGTCAAAACGTACATTTTTATAACAGGTTATATATTACCAAATATTGTTTATGTGAATTTTCACAACAATTTCCTCACAACATTACCTACAAAACGACTTTCTTAAACGCCGCATCATTCCCAAAATGAACCTAAAATACCTTTACTTTTTTTTTAGATAACGTGCAGAATTTTATTAAATAAAGCGGAACAAGCCAAGCTTACATGCAAGTACAGCATCCCAGGAGGACATGACTAACTAGTAGCTAAGTACAAACAACTCCAACAAAACAGCAGCGCTACCTATGTACACTGTGAAGCCAAAAACGCCTACCTAGAGGGATGCTGAAGCAGAAAAATACCTTTACTTAACATATTGTACTGCCAAATTTATAAGGATCACATATGATATTACACCCTATGTCCTAAAGTTATAGCCTGAGTGGGCTTTTCACAAAGTTTTAAAAGCCGCTTTTGACATAGATTCACTATATAACAATATGAAGTTCGGTGGTGAAATCCGAAATCGGAACCAACTCATATTATAAGTATGTAAAGTCAGTAATAAACGTACTAGTGCATAAATCTATTATACAAGAACTATGAGTCTGACAATCTGTATTCTGCTGCATTGGATCAAATCATTTGCGGTCATTAGATTACATTCATTCCCATTTAAACATACTGGTATCAATTTAGTCGGATCCACATTCTACTAACTGTCCATACAGCATAATTTCACATTACAACCCTACGATTTCAATATTTCCAGTCATCTCCACTTATTTCATTCATGTATGATATAACGATATGTGTCTATATAAAAAATTGAATAGTGCCTTTAAGGCACGGCTTTATGCCCTAGAGTGAATAAAAATGTGACACTCTCTAGATAAAGACTAATCATAGTAAGCAGCAAAAAATCTAAAAACTAAGATGTGACGCATGTCACAGTTCCGCCACTGAACTCTTTATGACAATGGTAAAAATGAAGTTTTTACGTCGATTGAGGAAACAAGAATCACATAGTCAAATGAGACCTTGAACTTTTTTTTGGCACCATAACACACTTATATTACATTCACGAAACATGTCTATGAGATTTACAAAATACTGTAGAGAAAACACAGCAAGAGCAACATACAAAAATATATGCACAAAAAAACACAAACAATAGGGTCCAACGAGAAGGCTAAACTTAGGTTCGACATGTTTTGCTTGGAACATGTTGTGCTTGTTGATCCTTAAGCAGAAGAGACGCCAGTCCTGTTTGAAACTTTAGATATCATGATGATGATGCTGGATCCAAAACAGACGTTCTCACCCAAAAGTTGTGAGGTATTCAGCGGTCACGTTCACTTCCCGAGGTACTTGCGTGATGGTCCAGTCCTTGTGTTTCCCCACGTAACGCCCTACAATTTTTATGTTGCAAAGAAGAAGGGAGAAATAATCACCTTCATACCCCATGGTATGATGTTTCCATAAAAATGGCACATAAAAAAAGTTGCACACAAAGATAGGGTCCAAGTGTGGCACAGACAGTACTTGCCATGGGGAAATTCTGTGGGCAGTTCAAGTGGGAGGTTTTTGGGTTTTCCAAGTTGGATTTTGTTTTCTGGAAATTCTCAAAAAAGTCTTTATCTTTCAGAAGAAAGGCACAAAAAACATCAGAATCCTGTAAAAAACAACCCTCTGTTTTCTTGCTTCTGTAAGTCAACATCTCCCTCTGTTTTTCTCTTTCTCTAGATCAATAATGTGAGAAAGGCAAAATTAGGAACAACAACAAAATGAGTGCTTATGTGGGCTCTTGTGATTGGTGAGGTTTGTTAAGAAGAACCCGTGAACCATTGCATGTGAATCTCATCTCATTTCTATGGAGCTGTAATAATCAGTGCCCCCATGGCTTGACCCACTCACATGTCCCTCTCTAGTTTCCCCACTTTCTTTTTCTTAGATTTACATTTTTCTATTTATTCTTTTTAGGAAAAGTTTTTGGTTTATTTATGAAATCATATATAATATATTTTTTTTGAAAATTAGGAAATGAAAAAGTGACAACCAAAGAGTCATACGCTTCGAGCTTGTTACAGACTTACAGCGCGAACCGTCAAATTCAATTCTATGTGAAGTCAATAAAAATATCAGTGAAATCAATTGATCGCTGTCATAATGTAAAAATTATGTAATTCACATAGAGACAATGTAACTTTCTTTTTTTTTTTTTTTTTTCTTTTTTTCTTTTTTGCTGGACATCACATTAGAAGAAATAGGAGAATAAAACATCATAGTCCGAAAGCAAAAGAAAAAGGAAAACAAGTATACTAGCCACTACCGCCCGATATCAAAGTACCAATTTAACCAAAGACAAAACCAAAGACTGAAAACAAACAATCCAAGAGAAACCCATAAGTGCCTGATACGTAGGAACAAACAAAACTAAGCCGATGTTATCTTCCTAAAAAACGACTTCTCCGAGAGAAACTTAATGAGCTCAACTTCTGCTGGATCGATCTCTTTGGGGACCTCCGAAACAGACATTGCTTGCCTTTGTCAGTTGAAGAAGCACGAGGTCTTGGCTTTCGCTTCTCCTTTCGATTCACTAAATCTGCACATGATGATGAGAACCGTTAGATAGAGTCGCAAAATACAGGCATACCTGATTAAAAACTTGTCACTTGTCCTTGATCGACCTTGACATGGACAATGTGTGACCTGCAAGACATCTTCAATAAAAACAATCAATATTTGAAAATAAACATTGTTATCTTATCAAGATAACGAAGCAGATAATCAAAAATATTGCCGAATTCACGATAATTAGCTGAAAAAATCATTTAATTTGGTTTTTTAAAAAAAGCTTCACATGTTGCAGCGGCAGAATTTTTTCATGGCTCTGCTTGGTTCTATCTATCCTTCCTTCATGCTGCTAATACACAAAAGAAGACTGTTATTCTTTGCAACAGACATTGCCAGACAAATGTTTTTCCAGCAAGTGGATTGGTCTTGCTCAACGAGGCATCGACACTTGGCATACCGGGTCCGTTTCAGTTAAAAATAAAATAAAATAAGATTGTTAACTGAAAGTTAACAAACAGAAAATAATCTGCATGGAATTATTAGAAAATCTCTCCCTCCTTCACAGCTCCCACGGGCTTTACAGTGTCTTGATCCTATTTATACCCTCACCATTGCTAACTCCTACCATTCACTGCAAATCTCTCCCTCTCTCTCTCTCTCCCTATTTATAACTAACATTGCTACTTCTAGCATTCACTGCAAATCTCAACCATCTCTCTCTCTCTCTCTCCCCCTCTCTCTCTCCACATTGAGAGAAGATGAGTTCAATTACAATCAAAAGCCTAACATTCATGCTATTCATTGCAATGTTGGTTTGGTCATTTCACCTAGACACATGCAGTGCCAGGAGAAGCAAGCACTTGAGGCAAAACAGAGTGGCTTCAGCTTCTCTGTACAAGAAGAAAGGGAAGCACCACCACGGGAGTAATCACCACCACAGCAACGGCGGACAAACGAAACATAACCCAAGTCCTTCCCCAAAAGTGCCGCCGGTGTCGCCGCCTCCGGTTGTGGTGGTGCCGCCACCGCAGAAAGCACCGCCTTCGTCTCCACCGGCGAGCATCCCCCCGCCGAAGAAGGACTACTCTACCCCTGCGACTGTGTTCAATGTCGTCGAATTCGGCGCCAAAGGCGACGGAGCGAGCGATGACACGAAGGTAAACTTTTCGATATTCTGTTTCATGGCAGCAGACACAATTTGCCAAGAACATATGGAGATTAATGCATTCACTGCTGAATTCAGCAAAATTCTAAGCAATTCATGAGTTGCAAATTGTTAGAATGAGCCTAAAACAGAGCATTGTACCTCAATTATGAGTGATACTCTGCAGCAGAACAGAGGCTTCATACATTAATTATTACAATTGTTGAAGGGCTGAAATGCCATTTAACAATTCACAAATTGCAAAATATCCGAAATTGAGCGTTACGACTTTAGGAATTCTCTTCAGATATTAATTTACTACGACCTATACAAAGACTGAAATGCCTCTAGATGAGATTGGAAATCTGCCTGTAGATTTTCATAGGAGGAGGTCAATATGGTCGAATTCAATTACCAGTAATACATAGAGTTGAGTAAATTTTGCTATATTAATATCACCATTGGACAAAAATCCCTTTTAAAATTGGCCCTTCTAGGCACTTATCAGGTCTCCAGCTCCGAGTCCCCAGTAGGAGTATAATAAGATTCCCGTTAAAAGAAAATTATGCTCAGTCGCAAACGCGTGTTTCTCAAGAAAATGGCGGCGTAAAATGCCCAATTTCAGCCTTCTTCTAGCCAAATTCTGATTTCCCAAGTCCAATTTGGCCTTCTTCTAGCCAAATTCTCCTCAAATTGTTTACACATTAAATTGCTAATCAAAAGATTTTCCGTGAAATTATTAGTTTTTAGTATAATACCTAGTGCCTTTATTTTTTTTAAGAACTCTAACCTACTGCTACGGGAGGTCCGAACTCAAGTCCTCAATGGCTGGTTTTAGTATATTTAGTTATGTTGTATGATAGGGTAATACAAGTGTAAACAACAAAAAGAAGCTACTACAGGTCTACAGGGAAAGACAACAGAACCTCCAGGGTATTACTAGTTGGCAACAAAATCAGGTGGGGACCGCTCAAATGATTCCTGTTAAAGACAGTTAGATCGAGATTTCCAACAATAATTGCGTAATAAATTAATAATTCTTCGCAAACTAACAGTTATGTGCAGTTAAAGTAATTTAAATCGCCACACTTGTAAGCGCTGTTAAAATAAACAAATTTACCGACACTTACCTGGGATTACAGGCATTTGAAGATGCATGGGGAGCAGCTTGTAAGGTGGAGGCATCAACGGTCATGGTTCCATCAGGATTCACATTCCTCGTCGGCCCCATTTTGTTCTCTGGTCCTTACTGTCAAAAGAACATAGTCTTTCAGGTAAAAATTCATCACCCTTCCCGACATACTATAGTAAAAAAAATGTCGATGACAGTCATAACACGAAGTTACCCTCCTTGTATGTTATTTGCATTATTACTAATAGAAGATAGTAACTCTTCAACTACAATAGGTAGTGGGTTCTTATGAAGTGTTGTCGTTGTTTTCAGCTTGAAGGCACCATTATTGCGCCAACGAGCTTTAATGCTTGGAGCTCAGGACCATTCCAATGGCTTTTATTCTCCAAACTGGTTGGGATCACTGTTAGAGGATCGGGGATCATCGATGGAAGAGGCACGCCGTGGTGGCAAGATAACCCATACAGCAACCCCAATGAGGACGAGTTAGAACTGATGGTCCCATCAAACAACACCGCGGATGAAAAAAAATCTCTAACTCCGGTAATTTTTCTAGTCTCTTCTTCGGTCCCCATCTAGTTTCTATGGTATCCACACCTGACAACAAGAAGTTTCTGTTGGCCAAAAATTGTGTGACAGATAAGCAGCTCAGTAGTCAGTGGGAAGATGCCAAGCATGAAACCAACCGTAAGGACCACTTGCATTAGTGTTTTTTCTCCCCCAACTGCACATGGCATTGTAGGAAGAGAACCCTAACTTTGCAATTTGCATATACACAGGCCCTGAGATTCTATGGGAGTTTTAACGTGACCGTCACTGGCATTACCATTGTAAACAGTCCTCAGTGCCACCTGAAGTTTGACAACTGCAATGGAGTTTCCGTGCACGATATGAGTGTTTCATCTCCCGGTGACAGCCCAAACACTGATGGCATCCACTTACAAAACTCCCAGAACGTGTTGATCCGCAGCGTAAATCTTGCTTGCGGTAATCTTTTTTCTCAAGTCATTTTTCAGTTCCATTATTGTCACATTGGGCTCATACCCGTTGTGTGTCATCTCTTAAAGTGTGGTGCAGAACTATGGATAATACCAAGACTAGAAGAAATTCTGCCAATATCGGATTGAGCTACTAAGGATTCGTATTTTCTTATGTCAGGACAGAAAACAATAGTTTGAGAAATCTAAGGTCCTGGTGTAACTTGTAAGTATCATCAGCCAAAGTCACCAAACAGAAAACAAACAGCCTCTAGAGTTACACCCAAAGTTACCAGACAGCAACCAAACAGCGTCTAGAGTTACTTACACCCAAAGTTACCAGACAGAAAACAAACAGCCTCTCGAGTTCAGGAATCGCCAACTCACGTGGCAGTACAGCTCATACGATTGATTTAGATAGATTCAAATATGTCTAGACACAGAACTTATCCTCATCGACACCCTATGTGAATCACACAATTGAACATCCCGCCAAGGATTGATCACATGGCGACGAGCTAATGCCTACGCTATCCTTGTGAGCCCAAACTTGGTTGTGACACGTGTAATCAGAGCAACATTCCAGCAATGAGATTCAGTAGGAGCCAATAAACATCAAAGACAAGAATACCTTTATCTTTTGTCCTATGTAGCATTACGAAAAAGGACGAGTGCTAGCTACACTTGTTTTTATTATTTTGTAGAAGAGTATCAGAAAAGCACCTCATTGACACGTATTGGTATAGCTAAGAGATTGGTGCATCACAAAAATATGGTTCTCAATTTCAATTTTCAATGCTACGTGCAGGAGATGACTGTATCTCTATACAAACTGGATGCTCAAATGTGTATATACACAACGTGAACTGTGGACCAGGACATGGTATCAGCATCGGAGGGCTTGGAAAGGATGGAACCAAGGCCTGTGTGTCTAACATTACTGTTCAATACGTGAAGATGCATGACACGATGAACGGTGTCAGGATAAAGTCATGGCAGGTAAACTAAGCTTGCACAGCATGATTCGCCCACTTAAATCTGATTTGAGCAATGTAATTTGTGGAATGTATAGGAGTGCAAGAAAGACTCTCTACCCCCCCCCCCCCCCCCCCCCCCCCCACACACACACACACACACCTCTAATTCACTACTAAAATACCACCCAGAAGAATGCTTTGAGCCCCAACGGATTCTTGAATTTGGATAGCATTTTTGTTTGGAAGCAAACCCCATAATTGATTTCCTTTCAGAAACAGAAACCAACACCAAAGTTAAAAGAGTGTTCTGTCTGCAACCATCTTCCCCTTTCCTCTTTCTGGATATACTCCCAAACATATCAAACTAATACAGTGCCTGGCTGTAGATATATCCTCTCATATATTGAAGTCACAACCCTATTACATTCAACTTTGACCTGCCCTACGGCACGAGTTAATTAGACTTGTCCTACCAAATTCAGAGAACTTCATGCATTTTACAAGGTCCCAAAAAACTCGAGGCAGCTTCAGGGCCTTATCTCAATGAATGTAGAAGATTGATGGGAGGTTCAAACAATTGAAGATGGTGTCTATTCCGAGGGTATTGAATACGGTGGCACATGTTCTTGCCTGCCACGCGTATGGTATTCCCGATGTAGAATATTGGTTGGAAAGCGAACCGGTTTGGCTGCACGAGTTAATGTCTAGAGATATGTAATTCCCCTTTTCTTTAAAGAAATTCCAATTTCTCAAAAAAAAAAAAAAGAAAGAAAGAAAAAAAAAAAAAAAAAAAAAAAAAAGCGAGGCAGCTCACGAAGTATACAAACTCAGCACTATACTTTACCAGAACCTCAAACAACAGACTACATTCTCCTCGAGGAATTCTGATTTCGGCCAATTTACTGCACTTCATTATGTGCAGTAGGGGTTAATTTGCCCTATTTCGGTCATATAAAGTAGGACAAGAATTGGTGTAATATTTATTGCTCAGAAAAACAACAACAAACTTTAATATCCAACTTGCACAGGCACGAGACTCATTTGTATTTGTTACTATACCAAGGCTCTCTTTGTCTTATATAATTATGTTTTTATCTGCTGCAGGGTGGGTCAGGCTCAGTCCAAGGAGTACTCTTCTCAAACATCCAAGTTACCGACGTTGAGTTCCCAATTGTAATTGACCAGTACTACTGCGACCACACGACATGCAAGAACCAGACTTCTGCTGTCAGCCTATCAGGAATCACTTTCGAGAAAATACGGGGAACTTATTCAGTGAAACCAGTGCACCTTGCCTGCAGTGACAGCTTGCCATGTGTGGACGTCACTCTAACCGACATACAACTACAGCCACATCAGGAACGGTATCATTTGTACGACCCATTCTGTTGGCAGACTTTTGGAGAGCTGATATCTCCCACTGTGCCTGCAATTGGGTGCCTACAGGTTGGCAAGCCACCAAACAACCGAATCCAAACTGATACTGGTTCCTGTTGAGCACATCCCTGCATTTTTTTGGGTGCATTTATTTTGTGTGGTCGGCATGATTTTCTGACCCCTTTTCACACCATTTAAGTAGGTAGGCAACAGTGCATATCTGTAGTAGATAGAATTTTTTCTTTATTAGGTTACAGTTTGTAACCTTTTGCGAGCATACAATATTATGACTAGTTAAGTGATTGATATTAGATTTGATGATATGGAGCAAACGTGCAGCCTAGCCTCTTCAGACGCACTGCCAGCTGTGAACCCATATAGATGTTTCATTAGGGATTGTGATAAAATAAATTTCCTGTTGAAAAAGTTAGTTTTCGCACTGTACAAATTGGCAAACATTCTAAATGAAGGTTTTATCTGTGGTTTGAGTAAGAACATTCTAGATTTATGCAATGCCTATGGTGGGTGCTTAACTGCATATGCGATTAGATCCTATATTGAACTCTTGCTGGAAACTAAGACCTACTTCCTGCTGTTCAGTTCAAGAGGGCCAACACCAAAGCCTCACACTAACATAAGCAACATCCAAACTCCACATCTTTACAACCTACCATGGTCACAGCTCCAGAAAATACCATCACAACAACCATTACCTTTCCCATACTTTTGCTAGCTACTGCCTATTACTGACGCTTACATCTGTGCCTAGCTTACTAATGCTGCAGGTGGTGAAACCTATTCGGCATCCTTGAGCTGTTAGCTTTCTGCAGCTTCCATATTCGCCTAGCTTTCTGTTGCTTCTGACGAAGCAACCTAGGTTGTTCTCAACGTCAGACAACCAAGGCCAAAACCCAAAGGCACACCAGACATGCTCATTTGCATTCATGTTTACAGTAAATAATGGAGTGAACTCTCTTGTGATGCTCAGCAAGAAAGCCTTGAGCTCTTCACCAAAGCTAATTTTCTCCAGCATCTTCCATCATTAACTTGACTGGCCGGGGTAGCTGATGGTATCTGAGCTTCAGGAAGGCTTATTACCAACAACTATTCACAAGCTTCCTCTACTGATATATCTTCTTATGCTTTAGCTCATATTTTGTGATTTATATTTCTTTTCTTGTTTGCGATTTTTGTTCAGATTGTCTGTAATTTACATTTCCATTATTTATCGATTAATGAATATATGTTGTTTTGGAACGGAAGTGATGTTTTATATACTAAACGTGGAACTACTACCCTTTACAACTTTATTCTTCATTAAACAAACATGGCAGCGACTGCTTTAATATATGGCTTATGAAATATAAAAGTGATGAATTCTGTATCTTTTCGGGTCTACTACTGTGCAATCTAAAAAGCACAGACAATCATCCTATGTGAGGGGACAATTGCAGAAACTGAGAGAGCCTTGTGTAACTTGCACCATTATTTGGGATATTTTAAGACCTAACACCATAAAATTTCAGGGAAACCATAAGCTCTTCAAATTCAGAAGTTCAAGGGGTTCAAGCTTCATACCATACAGCTCACCTAGACGTAATATTGCTAATAGCATTGTATGCATAAACTTTCACAAGGAAATAACAGTACAGAGCTCCGGTGGCTTAAATAGATAAGAATAGCAAGATTGGTATTACACACACTAGGAAGTTGAATACGAGTAGCAGATAGTCTCAAGTAAAAGACATACCAAAAAGGAGAAACTGGCTACAGATGCTCTTCTTGCTCATGGAAAGGGTGAAGAATGGGAATCATGAAATCATCAGTACGCTGAATCTACAAGAAATACAGAGTACAACCGCAGTCACCTATCATGCCAAGCAACAGTTGAATGCAGCAGTAAATTCCCAATTTTAACAGGTTGTTTTCCCTTTCTCAGACCAGATATGAATATTAAGCAAAGACTATAATTACATGAAGAGACGTGAACTAGTAAATGGAGTTTCTTTAGATCTGAATTAGGCTAATGAATCAAAGATATCTGTACCCTCGAGCAAACAATATTAATATGTCAAATCACAAACACCATCTCATTCAAGGAAAACACAGGAGGCCTGCAGTATGAAAAATAACATCTGTTTATCATAATTTTGACCACAATTTTCTTTCAGTAACGTACAGAACTATGCAAATAAATTAGACACTGTAGTCAGTTCCAGTCTTCTCAGATGATACAGGACTTCCACACATGCTCTACCAAATTAAAGAGAATCGATACTGATACTGCTGCAAAACCACTGCAGAAAAAATAACTAATCAAGACAGAAAACTGACCACGCCGAGATCCCCAAGAAAACAATGTTTTACTTCATATATGAGCATAAGAAAATAGAAGCAATATGATTCATTCTCCATGTCATAATGATTAGGTTGACTGCAAATTTTAAAGAAAAACAAATTCAAAATATTGAAATATTGCTTCCACTTCCGTCAGCCAAGAAGGAACTAAGACAAATATATATATATATATATATATATATATATATATATATATATATTAAAAAAAAAAAAAAAAATAAGAGAATGAAACTAATTATTAGGAGTTGGAAACATGTTAATCACATCTATAATAGCTATACAGTGTGCATTTGATAATTTGACAACTTGTCATGAAAGTGGTATATAGCTAAACAGTTGAAAATGACTTAATCATCTTTGCCTTCGACATGACCCGTCGAGTCCTGCCAAGTTTGTCAAAGTTCCAGTCAGGTTATCATGAGCTGATATCAACTGCACTTTAAGTTCATGTAAATCTAGATATGGAAGTTGAAAGAATCAACTATGTAATAGAGAAGTTATGCCTGTAGTTGTGTGTGTGTTCATTTCAGAAAATATCATAGGTGTATATTGATTGCGTACTTAGCATATGAAAGTGACATAACATAGAGAAGGTCAAAGGATAAAGACTATAGATGCTAATTGTATGGCTCAGTGGTGGAACCTAATACTACGTACAGCCAAAAGAACACCTTTCCCATGATTCAGAACACACCTTTGGCAAGTAACAAAAACTAATTGGATCGATCAAAATTAAAAAGGTGCTGATTTCCGAATAAGCGAAATTATCAAAATGGATATATTCCAGATTAGGAAGGACTTGTGATAACAGTGATTTAACCTATTCTCTGCTTAAACTCATACCCATAGGGATGGTCTAAGGAGTTTCAATCTGACATAGTGCCATCGACATGTGTGTAAAAGCATCTATTCTAGTTTCTTAAAGCACGGGAATTTTTTCGGAGCTTCAATGGTACGGGTATGATATCAAGACTACTTTCACAAATTGTACCGCCCCACTTTCAAGTAGGCGATCAATTAGTATACATATCTCCCACCACACATCTTGTGCGTCGCCAATCCTGTCTTGTGAAATGTCTATGAAAGACACCAACTTCCAAACCCATGCAAGATTCTTTACTAAGCTAGACCATACGTATGAACCATGTCTCTCAACTTAATTATAACCATTCACATTACCTCTCCCCCATAAGGGTGTTAACCAACAATAGTACTACTATCAGATGTGCAAAGTCATTAAAATTTGCCTCTATTTATTGAACAATAAACACATTCTTTATGGAAAGCTCAATGGAACTAAACTAATAGGACAGTGACACAAACGGATGAATTAGGGTCACCCAGCAGAGATATTTCAAGTAGACCAAAGCAAATAAAATCTAAAATATACAAAGACGGATGGCATCAGTACTAACCTCATTTTTTCTTCTCCCTGATCACGAAACCTTGCTAATTCACCAAAAAAATATGGCAACCAGATGGAGATTGAAGCGTGAAAATCTCAATCACGAAAAGCATAGTTAGGAGATAAGAATATCAAATAACGGGAAATAGTAACGCAGGAAAGTGATTCAGCTGTTCAAATATCAAACAACCTCCCCTGCCTGGCTGCCTTCTCTTAGTGACAGTACCGAACGCATCACTAAGAAGAAGATCTTGCCATTTAAACAAAGGCATCAGAGTATTAACATTATCCACCACACTCTCAACGGATCATATGAGCTTAACATGTGGCTCCCTTTTATTTCATTGAAACACCTTAAAGATACTACATTTTTCAAGATCTTATTGTCAAATCAAATTCAAATCAAGTGGTTGCAAAGCATGGTTATGTAACTTCAGTTTTTCAATGGGAATAATAGCTGAGTTCAAGCATGAACAGTTGAACACCACTTACCACTATCAATAATACTACCGCCGTTTCTTTTGGAATGTCATGGTTTGACTTTTTAACCCGTATCCGGATCACTTTGACTAGGTGATTTGGATAGCAAAACTATATAATTTTTTTGGCAATTTTTCCATAATGTTGTAGATCAAAGTTTATTCTACAAGACCATGCAAAGATTACCAAGTTATTGTATCGTTTTGTTAATCAAATCACCATATGAAAGTGATCGAGTGAATAGTGACAAAAAGTAAAGTATGGTGTTTCTAAAGAAACAGAGGTAGTATCAACTAACTGCAGAAACCCTATGTAATGCCTACCCTGGTTCCATGACTGCTAGTAGGGATGCAAGTTCAAACCTGAAAAACCGCAATCCGAGCCGAACCAGGCGGTTTGGTTCGGTTCTGTTTGGAAGCTATTACGGTTCCGTCCAGGTTTGCAAAAATCCCCAACCGCATAAAACGGTCTGGATTCGGCTTGAGATACTTCAAAACCATGAAAACCGAACCGAACCGTTTATGTAACATATTAAGCTATACAACTGCCACACTTGATAACTTCTACACATATATCATACCGAACCATTTATGTAACATATTAGGCTATACAACCGCCACACTTGATAACTTCTACACATATGTCATATACAGTAGGTACTGCAAATGATGTAATGTTTGCTACTTTATTTTTAAATTTCTTGACATTGAAATTTTAGCTAATATTTAGTTGCTAAACGAACTATTAAGAAATTTAAAATAAAATAATATATTTCAAGGACTTGAAACTTTAAAACCGAACCAAACAGGTCCTTTACGGTTGGGTCGGTTCGGTTTGGAACCATGAACGGTCCGGATTAGGTTTAGGTTTTGCTCAAACCGTTACATGCAGTTCGGTTCGGATGGGTGCCGAAACCGGACCAAACCGAACCGTTTTCATCAGTAACTGCTAGGTCACATTTCTTCTCCAAAGAACAAACTCATAATCCAAAACATTTTGTGGATTCATTTTCAAATAGCAAAACAGCTGTTTTTTTTCAGAACAATCTACAAATAGAAATTAATTTTCTAATAGGGCAAATCACAACCAATCACATAGAAGACACATTCAAGCCCCCAATTTACCAAATTCAATCAAATCTTCCATTCGAATCAATTTCCTCCACTACTAGTCGAACAGCAGCCTTCGTCGTCGTCACTGTCGTCGTCGTCGAAGGGCTTGTCCTTGTGAAAGATGCAACACTTCTTCGAGCTCTTCTTCTGGAGAAACTCGTTGTCCACGGTGCCTTCCTTCCACGTGACCTTCTTCTTCTTGCGATTGAGTTTCAGGAACAGCGTCTGGGAAGATGAAGGCGACGGCGAGGGTTGATCTAGGGTTACGGTGATGGTCGCGGTGGCGGTCGCGGACGGAGCCGTCCGGTCGGTGGTTCCGACGTTTGGTCTCGCCATGACCGCCGGTGCGTCGATCGAGGTTCAAGGCGGAGCTCCGGCGACGGCGTGACGTCACTGGCGAAGAAAAATGCCGCGAAAGAATGAGAGATTGTTTGGAGTTTTGGGTCTGTGGGGTTTCATCGGGCTTTGCTCTATTTAATCTGGTTCAGTGGAGAGAAAAAAGATGTTTGTAAATTATCGCTAATTTAAATGTTCGCCCGAAATGTTTTAGATAACTTTATTTTAGTCCAAATAATGTACTATTAAATCTATAATTTGACCCTTTTTTTTCTCGTAACCCACTTCGACTGCTGATCTGGATATCAAAACGAAACAACTTTTTTTGTAATTTTTTCATGACTTTGTAGAGTAAATTTTACTGTACAACATGATGCAAAATTATCAAATTCTTTGATAGTGTGAAAGTGTATATGCAAGAACATGTAATAGAATATATACATATATATATATATGTATGTATTGTATTAGTGTGTTATTCGTTCCCGACATTAGCATTTCACTCCTTCGTTCCGAAAGGTCGAATTTTGGGAGAAACAGAACGTAACTTACAGATATATGTCGAATTTGTGAAAGTGACAAACTCACAAATACTGAGTAGAATAATTTATGAATGACAAAATTGTAACTAAAAATCACAATAAACGGATCATTCGAACTGAGCGGCACTCTGAAGAGTCCTTACAACTTGTATAATGTTGAATTTTACTTTTCGTTAGATAACAGGGAACCACTATATGTTAAGACGAAAACTATGTGACGCCTTGCACATAAATGAAAACTCGGGGAACAATTACTCAGATAGTGTTGAAACTCTTACAACAAAATTGTTCAAGTGTGCAGCTAGGGTGGTAGCTCAAGAGGTAAAGCGTTGGAAGCCCCTGCATGAGGTCCCAGGTTCAAACCCCCGTGAAGACAAAACAATTTCTCAAAAAAAAAAAAAAAAATGTTCGAGAGTGAATTATGCTCTGCCCTTTATATTAAAGTTAACAAATGGATGGGAATGAGTTGTTTCAAATAATTTGTTACTAACCAATCCACACGGGAGATGATTATTCGGTTGTGAACTTTGAGTACGCATTGATTGATGCTTAAGAATCTAGCAAGGGTTTTGTAAATTTTTTAAGCATCCTTGTTTTGTTTTGTAAGTTTAGAGTTAGTGTCGGGGTGCATAATTAGGCAACCATAATAAGTAATTATGTGTTGTGAATCGAGACTCGAGAGGGACGAGAAAATATAAACAGAAAAAGATGGAGGTAGAGTAACGCTGAGATGTTTATTCAATCTCCAACCATAAATCTTTTTATATAGTCGTTAGAGTTGGTTAGTGATCCAATAAAAATATATTGGACTTACAACATGTGGTTAGATATCCACTAATAATTCAACTCATATCTTATAGCACTCCTCCTCGAATATTCATCCCAGTGGATGCCTCTTCAAAACTTTGTAATGAAAAATCTAATGGAACAAAATCAATGACTAGAGAAAATAGTACATATAGTGAATTTTATTTGGTAAGTATTTGAGATGACATTTTTCTAGAACTCATCTAAAAAATCTTTATAGCCTCACTAAAACGTTGCTAGGAAAAACTATGTTGGACAGAAACCTAAGATAAGGAGAAAGAGTGCAAATGACACTAATTCTTACATGTTATCGCAATTACACGGTCAAAGTAATAAAGTTAGTATTTAGGGCTCGGATTATCATTCCCACGAGGACAGGATTATCGATTAATCATAAACTAGGTTTACAGAGTAAAAACATAACAAAGATGAGTTTTCTAGTTTTTATGCTAATATAAATACTGAAAATAAAAAACAGAATTATATAATTTGTTTGCTAAAGTTTCTGCAAAACTCTTTTTGGTTGTAAAACAAGGGTTTGTGTGTAGCTAGGTTTACGGGATTCCTTAGGGTTCTTCATCCTATCAGTTTTAATATGAAAACACATTGTCAATCTATCTATGCCACGTGATCAGTTGTGTAATCTTTTCTCAGTCTCATACACATAATCCTCTTTCTCTTGATTTTTGTGTCCACTCGGTCCACTTAAATCTGTAGATCTGTTGTAAGTGTGCTATGGTTCTTAAGATCTTCTCGCGATCTCACTCAGTTCCCGTTAAGGGTTGATCTACACACTCAGGCTATGCCTAACATACTTCGTCTCGCGGTCCATCACATGATATTGGAATAAAGTATGTCTTTTTCGTCCTAGCCTAAATTGGTCACTCTCGTGCACCAGGTCAGATATGTAGTACTCCTGGTTACCGTTTGTACATGAACTGATAATCAAAGACAATAATCTAGATAGAACACAAGCTGTATTAAAATTCAAAGATCTTGAATCCATAATAAAAACTGAAGTACTTCAATCTTAGGTTCACTAAGAACCTAATTAATGACTTTAGCTACTTAAAATTAACATAGTAACGAAATTGTTGTTCATAAAAGAAAGAGAAGGAGATAAAAAAAATCTAATGAATGACGGAAATCTGACGATTCCCAAGGCTCCTCCGATTTTCCAAGCTGCCTTAAAAAATTGCATCTGATGTTCTGTGTTGGTCCTGAGTTGCAAGGTCGAGTTCTGTTTTATACTGCTCGATTTTCATAAGGTTGACAATATTTACAAAAATGCAATTGTCCAGAAACCGCCTGAAACTTGTGTCTGACTGCATGTGGGCGCAAGGGAGCTACGTATGGACGCATGAATTGACTTTTGAAAAATGAAACAACTTAGAAAACTACTCCAGCCAAACCAGCTCGTGCAGAGCTGGTGCAGAGCTCATGCGAGCTAGCCCTGAGCTCGTGCGAGCTGCCCTGAAGATCCCGAGATTCTTCTCCTGTTCCATTTTCTTCCTCTTACCTCCATTGCTTGTTGCTTAGCCAATTATTTGCTAGCTAGGTATTTTGGATCATTCGTAACAAAAGTTTTGGACCAAGCGATTTTGGTGGGCCGGTTTAGTCAATTAACTGTAACTGTTGACAACTCTAGATTGGAGGGTTTAAGGGGTTATATAACTTACATGCACGACCATGCTCTTAGTCCATGTACAAAGCTACTTCATGATCGGTAGTACGATCGTTGGCGACATTCCACTCATAACCGTTGATAGAATTTCGTTACGAGAAGTTGACTACTATGTTGTATCGTATATCCTTTACATGTAAATTCAAAATACTTGCATTGTTACCATGTCGTATTTTTGATACGGAAAACCCTTTGCACCTCTTATAAGTTGAGGTATGAATTTGTGTATTCTTCAATGCAGGGATCAAATCCGTTGACATGTTAGTTTCAATAATACACAAATCTAACATTTATCTTAAAGTATAAAAAAAAATAAGAAACTAAATAGTAGAATAAACTTACACGTCCAGTACTAGTAGAGGAAGTTTTTGCGATGTCTGGTAAGTTGCAATTAGGTTCATAGATATTGTATATATCGATGTCGCCACTCTCTTCACCCGAGCGACCAACATATTCCCAACACTTGTCACTGAGATTTCCTTTGTGAAGATAGCAATTTTTCATTATGCTTGTGTGTGTCTCATCCGAGTTCAACCGTCAACGCATGAGTCACAACATGTAGTCATACTGTCCCTGGAAACACAACTCATCGTCTATTGAAGCATTTCCTATCTGCAAAAATAGAAAATTGTTAGTTTTAGGGAGTCGTAGTAGAATAAATATATGGAGCTGTGATATGTACGTAACTTACAACAATTCCTTTTAGGTTAATGGTGGCATTATGGTTTTATTTTTTGTTTCGGGATAGAATGGTGTGAGCGAGTTGGGACACATCGTGATCTGTATAGCTCTTACCGGCTATGTACAAGTCTCCCCTTTTGTACTTTGGGAATATCTTAAGTCAATTTATCAGGAAAGTGTAAGAGTTTGTTGCCGTCCTTTTTTCGCTTGTGCCTTTGAGGGAACCATTTGAATATGAATATCCCATGCCAGCAGGAGATTCGAAGGAAAATACATTTGCAACTGGGGGAGTAGTGTATAATTATTACTACTTCATTTTCCTCCTTCTGATATAATTTGAAAAGAGATTGATATTAATTAATTGCCTTCATTCCATGCATAGTGATTTCCAAACAAGGTCTTGTCGTCGCTTTGACGTGTAATGGTCCTAATTCTTCCATGGCACCTCCTCCAAAGGAAGAGCAACCTAAACCTGGGAGAAAGAATTGCGTACTATCATTTAAACCATGGTTCTGTACGTGGTCGATGAATTTTAATCATTATGAAAGATAGAGAAACAGAATAACTGGTTTCTAATCTTAGTGGAACGACCTCGTTCCCAAGGCCGTCTCTAGCATTTTTCTGGCCTAAAGCAAACCATAATTTGAGGCCTTCAAATATTTTGTAGACATGCTCTGTATTGCAAAGACCTCGTGTGCAACTTGTGCAGTGTACGTGCAATGTATGTGCTACTTGGCTCGTACGTTTCATGTTTTTATTTTAGAGCTCATCCTGAGAGGAACACAGTTCATGGAGACATCAATAGAGGAGTGACACGAAAGAATGGAAGCTTTGCCTAGATATGAAAGTTGAAGTTGGAAATTTCCTGTCACGCACGCTCTAGAAGCTACTCCATCCTCCTTAAGTTTTGGGAATTCTCTTTGGATTCATCAATCCTATTCCGATCCCGACTAACTTCCTCTTGGAGGGAGCCAATAGAAGCTTGCAGTCGCTCCAATTATTCCTTTTTTTGCGTCAATGCAGCAATTTCACCAGCCTTGCGATCGCAAAGCAAATCCAACTCTTTCTGCATGTCCCCGATTGGTAATTCCAGCTTCTTGGGCCTCAATCGATTGCCTTTTCCTGATTGGTTTCTTTCTCCCATTGAAAGTCTCCTTGAGCCTTCACTTTGTTCTGATGGTGGACTGCGCCCACGCTGGCCTCCCTCTTCGCCTGCCTGGTAACACTTCTCAAATTGATAGTGCGGTGGGAGCTCTTTCCTATCCGGCACTTGTCTTACCAGTATACTCACCGTTGCGGACCCCGTCATAACGATAACTCTTGCTTCTGGACCTCGACCTGTCGCCACGCACATTGCTTCCATTCAACTGTTTTTGCGGCACCCTTTGGCCTCTTGGACTTGCTTGAACCTCCATCTCTGCGTCCGTGCACCGATTGTTTGGACCCATGGTGCTTGAACCGAACGCTCGTATCATCTTGACATCTGTCTTCCCCATCATAGCATAGATCAGGCGATGCTTCATCGACGACATTACGGAGAAAGCCAGGTGGCTTGGATTCAGACAGAACAAAAGATAAATATTTGTTTACACGAGACAGCAACGATCTGTTTAGACGGATTATTAAATTGAAGAAAGCAAGACTGGGATGGACCATAGGGGATAAGGAAATACCTACAAGAACCTCTATTATGTACTTGGACGGCTCCAAAGGTGTGCCTTCACTGGTGCATAAATACTGGTTTCCGCTTGAATTTATAGGTGAGAGCCATCGAAACCCTAAGCCATCTAGTCCATAAATCGGTGAGAAGAAATCAATCGTTCATCACACCGTTATCAATCTTCCGATTTGATTGATCTCGTGGAGCTAATTCGTTCGCGCCAAATTTTGTTTGTAAGTCGCGTTCAAGCATGATGACTAAATGAAAATAATTTGCGTTATGTAGCAAGTTTCCTTCTACACAAAGTGTCCTATCAGGAAGATGGGTTATGAGTACATGGACTCTTACTCATCAAAATATTGAAATGCTAATTAAGCCCCCCCCCCTCCCCTCCCCCACCAATAAGCTTGGTAATCACAAGTGCAACCCGGGCAAAGGGTCTACTCGCAAGTCTACCTAATAAAATCTCAAACGTCCTAGTAAGGTCGCAAGTAACTTAGTAATCGCGAATGCAGTCCAAGGGAGAAAAGGGAGTTCCAAATTTTGCAGTTGTAACCTTGCCGGAGATGATAGCTTGCTATGAGTTGCACAGTCAAGTAACTTCGAGCTGAGACATCGAAACAACTAGTTTTTCGTCCACGATTTATATAATTTTTTTTGTTCCCGTTTCATGAAATCTCAAATTTTATTCGAAATCATCAAAGTGGATGACGCGTGACAACTGTAACATTATTTCAAAAATTGTATTTAAAATGCCAAACTATCCATAGTATTTTTAAAATTTTATCCCCCCCCAATGTTTGGTGGCCATAAGCGATTGCTTTAACCGGCTAAAAATTGAGACGACCCTGTAACTAATTCAATATAATAGAAACTCAACGACATCGACAAATTACCACACAGAAGTCCTAAATCCCCATACATTATCAATTCATTCTTCATACTAACTATATGTATGTGTGTGTGTGGTCAGTAGACTTCGAGTTCTCTTCAAAAGATCGATAAACAACTTTAAAGTTGTATGTAGGTAGCAAATACATGATCAAACACTCTAGAATGGGGGGTTGAATAGAGTATGGCAACTTTTGCCAAAAGATTGATTTGGAAACAAAGTGTGAAGAGGTAGGCATATTTCAAGGCACTCAACTCAAATTCAATCCTTTGAAATCAAAACGGACTGAGAAAAAGTAACTGATAGTTTTCAAGGCCTTGAAAAGCCTTTCAAGTGAATTCTGTTTTACAGCAGATAACAAGGCAAGTAAATAATTGAAATGTAAAGGCAAGGAACACAGAGATTTTACGAAGTTCTGTTCAATGACCTACAGCTCCGCCTGAGGGATCTAATCCCTTCAGGATTTCAACACACTTCTCATTAATCAAAAGCTAAGCCCTAGATCTCAAGCCAAGAGAATTGCTTTTCTCTTGTTACAACTTGTGGTTCTCTCTAACCTATCTAGTACGTGCTCTAGCTAAATGATTTTATAAGAATCTCTTGTTGTTCTTCTTGAACAACACCACGACATCAAGCAATAAATAAATATAACAAGATGATATACAAATAATGCTCATATGTAAAACACTGTAACACAGTGAAGCATTTTAGCTTGAAGTGTTCTTCTGGAACTTGGATCGGATGATTTGATCTTCCTCGGTGATGTTTGTCAATCCTTGAGAGTTTTTTGAATCTCTGTAATACTTTGTGCTTCGTAATCTTTCAAAAGTCTCTCGCATTCTGCTAGTTTGAACTGTATAATATATATCAACCTTCAAATATAAATCCCTAAAAATATGCAGCATATCTTTGACTCTCAACAGCTTGATTCCAATGGCTAGTTGCTTGCTTTTCTGACTTTATTTAGATGTGATTTCTCATCTTCAAGTTTAGAGAATGTTCAGACAACCTTCCTAAAAAATAGCACCGAATCTGCTAACATTGATTGCCACTTATACATCTCTGCAAATAAGGAAACTTACTAAACCTGCATACACAGAATTAGTTAACAGTTCTCGCAAAATAACTTAGGAAAATAATGAAATCAGGACATGTTAGATGATAAATCCTTCATAATAATTATCTTACGCACACTTTAAATTGTTATTTGTGTGTTTTGCGGTGCAAAGTGACGAGATTCGATCCGAAATATGAAGAAAATTCACTTTTGGATGTTTTTGAGCTTTGAAGTACAATCCGGGCGTTTCTTAATGTTTGTGAGTATGATTTTAATAATTTATCACATTTGATCTTCGCGGTAGTGTTCGTGTTGTTGTTTGACAGGAATTATGCATGCGCGAATCAAGTGGAGAGAACAAACGAGCTTCGGAATAAAAGAAAAAGGTGAATTTGGTTCGTTTTGGATGTTTTCGCCAAATTTGGGCAATAATTGAGAAAAACGAGAAAACTGTCCGGAAATGGGAATTTCTCTACATGCGTGATGTCTACGTCGCGAAAGGACTCCAAAGGTGCAGAAATCACATTCATCAGAGTTCGGGATCAAAATCCGGGTCCTTATTTGCTTTTCAAAAAGCTTAGTTGCTTTTACAGGATGTTTTAGAGCGAATTAAGGATGTTTGAGGATATTTTGAGTTCTACAATGAAGATGGAAGTGAGACCGGTGAAAATTGAAAGTAGACTCGAAGAGTTTTCCAACATCGGGTCACGGAGCTAAAACGGAAGTCAGACGAGAGAGTTATGGCAGCGGAGAAAGTCAGAAAAAAAGGCAAGTGTACACTAAGTCGCACGACCTGGACAAGTAGGTCGCTTGACCTAGTGGTCAGAGGACAGAATTCAAAAGATTTTGTAACTAGGTCGCACGACCTGTTTCAGAGGTCGCACGACCTAGTTGAGGTCTGAAAATTTTCTAAGTGTTGGAAACTAGGTCACATGACCTAGTTAAGTAGGTCGCACGACCTAGTGCGCTGCAGAATTTTTTGGAAACTTTTGGGAACTTAGGGTAATTACTTCTAACTATTCCCAAACACTTGGTAAACGTACAAAAAGACATCAGAACGTGATTTAGAGAGAAGAACATGTTGGACACTGATAACTCCTTTACAAGAGTTATATTATATACACTTTATATTGTTATTATATGCGTTTCGGTGCAATGTGACAAGATTTGAGCCAAAATATGAAGAAAATGCACATTTGCATGTTTTTGAACTTTAAAGTACAATCCGGGCGTTTCCTAATGATTTTGAGTATGATTTCGATAATTTATCACATTTGATCTTCGCGGTAGTGTTCTTGTTGTTGTTTGACAGTAATTACGCATGCGGGAATCAAGTGGAGAGAAGAAACGAGCTTCGGAATAGAGGAAATAGGCGAATTTGGCGCGTTTTGGATGTTTTTGCCAAATTTGGGCAATAATTGAGAAAAACGAGAAGACGGTCGGAAAACGGGAATTTCTATACATGAGAAAATTCTACGTCGCAAAAGGAATCCAAAGGTGCAAAAATCACATTCATCGGAGTTCGGGATCAAAATTCGGGTCCTTATTTATTTTTCAAAAAGCTTAGTTGCCTTTCTAGGATGTTTTAGAGAAAATTAAGGATATTTGAGGATAATTTGGATTCTACGATGAAGATGGAAGTGAGATCGGTGGCAATTGAGAGTAGACTCGAAGAGATTTCTAACGGCGGGTCACGAAGCTAAAACGGACATCGGACGAAAAAGTTATGGACCGTTGAAGACGAACAAGAATCCTGGAGCTACAGGGTCTTCGCACGAAGACTTTACTTAGCCAAAATTCAGAAAGTCTTCTTGAACATGCTTGCTGTCTCAAAATAGGAAGACTTTCGCACGAAGAACAGTCTTCGCACGAAGACAAATTCTCTTCGTGCGAAGAGAATGGCAGGAGTAGCAGAAACATTGGGGCTTTTGTGCAATTACTTGGAACTTCATCTAAACACTATGGAAACATATTAGAACGGGTTAGGGCATTATTTTTCAGTATCTTTGAGTTGGAGACAAGTGCTTGGAGCTACGGGGAGCTTGGGAGACGCTTTGTTTGATCTTTTCTCTTCCCTCTCTCTAGTTTTTGGTTTATGATCATGAAACTTTGTACTTTGATCATGTGTTTTAGTAGCTAAACCCTCTATTCGGGATATCTCATAGGGAACTAGGGTTTTGAACACCATGTTTTGGGGATTAATGGATTATGCTTCATGCTTATTGGCTGAATTGGATGTCTTCGCTTAGTTATGCTCGATTCATACGCGTAATTCTATCTTTCATATTGTTTGACGTCACAATAAGATTGATCTAGGTGATAATTATTAGAGGAATCAATAGTTATTGCTTGAAATTGAATCTTGCACTAGTCGTATCTAGGGTTGAGGAATCTTGCTAGTTAACTAGAACAAAGAGTTGATATCAAGATCATAATGCGTATTTAAACTTAAGTAGGCTAGAGGAATCAGGTATAAGAATTTAAATATAGACTTTGGTTAAGGAATATTCAAAGTGAAATTGCTCGTTTGGCTAAGTAGAAAACATCTGTGTTGCATGGACGTAAATCATAATTGGTGTGAGATCCCTAGTGACCTGTAGAGATATCCTGAACCTGTCCACTTGTTAAATCACTTGCAATAAACCAATCTTTGTTAATCGTGAAGTCATTCACCTGATTAATTGAGATCTTTTTCTTTTATTTTTAGTAGGATTTAGCAAACAAAATCAACGCGCTTTGCCCACACAAGGTTAAGAAAAATAATTAGTTTACAAGAAGTCTCTTGGGATTCGATAAACCCGGATTTCCGGATATTACTACACACGACGGCTGTACACTTGCAGTTTAAATCGTGTCAAGTTTTTGGCGCCGTTGCCGGGGACTTCGGCTAAATTAGTTATAATTCCTAGCCTTAGAGAATTTTATTTTTCTGTTTATATATGTTACTCACTTGCTTTCTTTGTGCTATTTGTGATTTCAGGTTGATTGTCACGGTGCATGACCCGTTCTAGAGACGGAACTTTGTACCCAGTACTTGAGGACCCGAAATCCTTATTGGACGTAGAGACTCGAGGAAATCAAGTTCAGTTACTATGGACGACGAAACTAGAGCTGAGATTGAAACAATCCTCAAAAATATGCAGGATGCGGAAGCAGCTAGAATTGCAGCTGTAAAGGATGCAGCTAATCGAGCAAGGGAGACTGAGGAGCTCAGAGCTCAGTTTGACCGAGATGCAAGCTGCAATGGCACGCTTGAACCCTCCAAATCCACAATAACTTCCTGGTGCGGGGGTAGTTGATAGAAATAATGGAGGAGCGAATGGTGGAAACAACGATGGAAATAGGAATAATGGGGGCAATAATCGGAACGATGATGGTCAGAATGCCGTAGAACATGTTAACAATGCTGATCAGGATGAACTTCCATTAGTGGACTATTTCAAGACCACACCGGATGGGTACCAGCCTACTATTGTCAGACCCCAGATCAATGCTGCACATTTTGAGATACGCCAGCTATTGATAAACATGGTTCGAGATGAGTGTCTGTTTACTGGGGCTGCAGGTGATGATCCACACCAGCACTTGCTCAATTTCGAGCAAATTACCTCCACTATATATGATCAGAGAGTTCCACTCGAGACAATAAAACTCATGCTTTTTCCTTTCTCCTTATCGGGAAAAGCAAAGACATGGCTTATGGAGCTTCCAGCAGGTTGTATCTCTACATGGGCAGAGTGTTGCCAAGAGTTTCTCAGGAAATAACTTCCACCATCAAAGGTTGCACAGCGAATGGGGAGACACATGGAGGAAATTCAACCAGCTTCTTCGCAGATGCCCTACTCATGGGGAGACATGGTACAAACTGTTACACTATTTCTATAATGGCTTAGACAGAGAGACAGCAAATGAGCTGGACATGATGGCTCAAAGAAATTTCATGGGTTTAGGAATACATAGATGTCGGGATCTGCTGGACAATGTGGCAAAACGTGAGTCTACAAGGTCTCAGACTCATAGAAATTCAAAATCTGATGGGGCACTGGTAAACAAGATTGAAACAATGGTGGAGCAGAAATTTGAGCAGCAAATGGCAGTCATGACTTCGGCTTTCAGCAATATGAATCCATCAGCACGAGTAAAGTTTGTGGGGGAGATGATGGCAGATGGGAATCAGGGATATGGCGCTGCAATTGAAGATGTGAACTACTTGGGTCCACCACGACAGCAGCAGTGGCCGAATACTTATCATCCCAACAACCGTAATCACCCCAACTTTAGCTATGCCAACCCAAACAGTGGGTTATATGCACCGGGTCAGCAGCCAAATCCTCCATACCAGGCTCAGAGACAAGAACCGCAATAGCATGCTCCGCGGCAAGAGGAACAAGAGACAAATGCTTTATTGAGAAAACTGCTTGCTAACCAAGACAGAATGGAGAGTAGAATTGTCTCCATGGAAGCTACAATGAAGAGTCATGAGACGCAGATTGGGCAAATTTCCAATCAGAATGCTAACGTTCCACCAGGTATGCTTCCTTCTAATACCATTCTCCCTACTAAGAAGCTCAAAGCTATTACTACTCGCAGTGGTGTGACTACGAAGGATCCTCCATATCCTAGCCATGCGAGAGTTGAAGCTACAAAGGCCACAGAGAAGGAATTGGGTGAAGAGGTGCCCAAGGCCGTGAGTCCCCAATCAAAGGACACGCTTGAGAAGAAAGAAGAGCCCAAGTGCACTGCAAATCCGACTGCTTATGAGCCACGGATACCATATCCGGGTCAATAAATAGGAATGATGAGGAACACTTTGGAAGATTTATGGATATATTCAAACAACTGCATATAAATATTCCTCTTGTGGAAGCGCTTGCTCAGATGCCCAAGTATAAGAAATTTTTGAAAGAGATTTTGTGGGGCAAGAAGTGCATAGACCCTTATGCCACGGTGAAGCTGACAGAGACATTCCTAAGATGAGAGATCCAGGCAGTGTCATCTTAGGTTGCACTCTTGGGGTGGATATCATACACATGGTCTCTGTGATCTGGGCGCGAGTATTAATCTCATGCCATTATCCCTATTTAAGAGATTGGGCTTTGGTGAGCCAACCCCGGTGAAGATGGGTCTGCAACTTGCAGACAATTCAATTGTTACAGCAAAGGGGGTGATCGAGAATTTGCTTGTCAAAGTGGGTGCATTTGTCTTCCCAGCTGACTTTGTGATTGTGGATATCAAGGAGGATCGCGATGTGCCACTAATCTTTGGAAGACCGCTTTTGAAGACAATGCGCGCTAATGTTGATCTAGAATATTGAGGAGTTGACTATCAAGGCTCTAGACTCATCACTCGTGTTCAAGGCATTTGTTCCGAGCAAGGGGAAGAATAAATTGGCCATGATCAAGTTTTGAGAAGATCGTGTGGATCCTTTTCTTGGGTTGCCTACAGTTTTGCATCCCGACCCACCCGAACCTGAAGCCAAATGTGGTGAGTGCACATGATGTGGTGCAGAAAATCAAGAGCAAGAAATTGAAGGAGGAGGCACGTCGTGCTAGACCTCCTTAACATCTTTTGAGGTAACTAGGTCGGGTCGTCGACCTTAATTTACAAGGCGCTTGTTGGGAGGCAACCCAACCTATTTATTTGCTTTAATTTAGTCGTGTTTTTAAATTCAGTTTTTTTATTATGTTATTTGGAGAGATGAGAGAGAGAGGGACTAATGATGTTTCCTAGTGACATATTTGAGCAGGATATGGGATAATCTACCCCGGTGTGCCATGGCACACACAACCATTATAGGGACTCGTGTATGCGAGTTGGGGATTCTCCAAGACACATATTTTAGCTTAGGAGGTCAGGCTACCCCGGTGTGCGAGAACACACTGACCGTTGGGAGCATGGTGGCGCCACTACTGTGCTTGGGGACTGCTTGGCGCGATTCCGTCCGCCCTTGAGGTGGTTGTGAGTATATTTTTCTTTTGCTGTATTATGTGTTTCTTTTATTTAGTATATGTCATGCTCCATCTCATCTACTGGCCTTCACATTGATTGCTGAGTCTTCTTCCATACTCTCTAAATTCGTTGAGGACAACGAAGCATTCAGTGTGGGGGTGGTTTAACTGTCTATTAGCCAAATGTGTCTTGCATAGCTAGTTACATGTAAGATGTGTTTATAGTGTATTGTGAGTTAGTGTTGTGGTTTATGTTTAGTTTTTAATTATATTTTCGTATTGTGTAGGATAGATTTACATATTGTTTGCACTTTTAAATAATTGAGTATACCTATCAACAAAGTAAATTGTGTAGAGTCAAATTTTTTCGAGTCTAAGCCTTGCATATAGAGTTAGGACATTATGAAAAATACAAAAAAATGAGAAAAGGAGAAAAATTCATAAAAATGATAAAATTTGAAAATTTTGAGAAAAGGCAATTGAGAGAAGCATAGACTTGGTTGAATTAGTGAGATGTGAACACTTTAGGCATAGGGTGTGAATTTTGACCGAGAGTGACACTTTTAGTTCCCCCTAGTAAGTATAGAGAGAATCTCATTACGGGAATGCCATTCTATTTTTTTAAACTAAAATTATATTTCAAAAGATAAAGTGTGTGCTGTTTTACTCTTAAAAGAGTTGAGCTTGGTGTTTGCTAAACAAGCTGAATGTTCATTTTGTCTGTCTTAGGTAGTCGCCAGCCCGCTTCGTAGTGGCACACAGAACAGCTGTGCGAGGATGTGTATTAGAGCACTCACTGCTTTTTAGATCTTACCATGTAGGACCACTAGTAACCCTAATTGATCCTTGGATTCATTGTTAGCCTCTTTGACCTAGGAAGACGATTCTTGGCCTTCATCATATATCGTTTAGAATCACCTTTTTAGAGCGTCACGAGGGAGCAGTAGTTGAGGGGGGTTTGTTGACGGAGTGCTTAATTACAGATTTTTTGAGTTCTGCATATCGCATGTGCTTCATTTGATATCTACGAGGGGATGCGAGGGTGAGTGAGTTGGCTTGCACACTAAGGTGTGGCGGTGTTCCATGTCATTACATTGTGGACACAGTGGTGGAGAGCCTGAGTGTGTGACGTCTAATCCGCACCAAATGGGTTGGTTGTACTTAATTGGTGGAATGTGTTAGGTACTGGATTTCTATCATTTCGGTCTAGGAAGTTCGGTTGGATTAGGCACATGACATATCTTGTTTGACTACTTGAGAGGGGACATGACAATATTCTAGTTTGGGGGTGTCGACATTTGACTACGGACATAGAGATAGTGCTTTTGACGACTCCACCTCCACACACGTGCTTTGATTGGCTTGTAGCTTTGTTTGGTGACACCGTGTATTTTATTGAGTTAGGGGAGATGAATTTTATTCGTGATACTCATTCATCGGTTCGTCTATTCCCTCCCCATAACATGAGTATTATTGCTTGATTCTGGAAGGACATATTTTTTGATCGTATTGATATTTGATTGAGAGAAAAAAAAAAGAAAAAAATATAGAAAAAAAAGAAAAGAGATAAAAAAAGGAGAGAGATAAAAAAAGGAGAGAAAGAAATAAAGTTGTGTTTATTGAAAATCGAGTGGTGTAAGTTCTGGGTTCCGGATTGAAGACAAAGATGAGTTTTGCACATTATTTGCTTTGATGGCCAAGGGATTGACATGGTACCGGGGTTTGAGGGGATTGAGGGCCGGAGTCGGTGAGATTCGGGTTGTGGATTCCTATATCAGGGTGAGGGTGTGTGAGATATGGGGTTTGGTGAGCTTATGTGACGCTTTAGAATTTTTGCTTCATACAAGTTATATCATTTTTGTCCTCAAGCCTCATCATATTTGACCATTAGCGGAATAGGAGCTCGGACTATGAATGTGGCTTAGCCTTGGTTAGACTCTTATTTTTATCAGCACGCATGAAGAGGTAAGTTGTTCTTTATAGTAAAGTTAATCTTACTATACTAACTATGGGGAATCACTTGTTGTCGAGTTTAGTTGCGATTCACACCTCTTGCCTAACTTTTTCAGCATCCAAGAGCACTGGTCTATTGTGGATTGAAATTGCCAGATCTCCCAAAAAGAAAGTAATTTCTTTTTTATGTTCCAAGATCGAGTCTAGAACTGCATTTGCATCATCTTACTGCATTGTTTGTGTCTTGAGTCATGTCAGAGTCGTTTGAGTTTGTTTGGCTATTAGACAGTTAGATGCAGTAGATGAGACTTTTCTTGGGACGCGCAAATGGCAAGTGTGGGGGTATTTTATAACTCCTTAACAAGAGTTATATTATATACACTTTATATTGTTATTTATGTGCGTTTCGGTGCAATGTGACAAGATTTGAGCCAAAATATGAAGAAAATGCACATTTGGATGTTTTTGAACTTTAAAGTACAATCCGGGCGTTTCATAATGGTTTTGAGTATGATTTCGATAATTTATCATATTTGATCTTCGCGGTAGTGTTCGTGTTGTTGTTTGACAGGAATTACGCATGCGGGAATCAAGTGGAGAGAAGAAACGAGCTTCGGAATAGAGGAAATAGGCGAATTTGGCGCGTTTTGGATGTTTTCGCCAAATTTGGGTAATAATTGAGAAAAACGAGAAGACGGTCCAAAAACGGGAATCTCTCTACATGATCAAAGTCTACGTCGCGAAAGGAATCCAAAGGTGCAAAAATCACATTCATCGGAATTCGGGATCAAAATCCGGGTCCTTATTTGCTTTTCAAAAAGCTTAGTTGCCTTTCCAAGATGTTATAGAGCAAATTAAGGATATTTTGAGGATAATTTGGATTCTAAAATGAAGATGGAAGTGAGATCGATGGCAATTGATAGTAGACTCGAAAAGATTTCCAATGGCGGGTCACGGAGCTAAAACGGACATCGGACGAAAAAGTAATGGACCGTTGAAGACGAACAAGAATCCTGGAGCTACAGGGTCTTCGCACGAAGACAATTTTTCTTCGCACGAAGACAATTTTTCTTCGCACGAAGACTTTACTTAGCCAAAATTCAGAAAGTCTTCTTGAACATGCTTGCTGTCTCAAAATAGGAAGACTTTCGCACGAAGAACAGTCTCCGCACGAAGACAAATTCTCTTCGTGCGAAGAGAAAGACAGGAGCAGCAGAAACATTGGGGATTTTGTGCAATTACTTGGAACTTCATCTAAACATTATGGAAACATATTAGAACGGTTTAGGGCAAATTTTTTCAGTATCTTTGAGTTGGAGAAAAGTGCTTGGAGCTACGGGGAGCTTGGGAGACGCTTTCTTTGATCTCTTCTCTTCCCTCTCTCTAGTTTTTGGTTTATGATCATGAAATTTTGTACTTTGATCATGTGTTTTAG
The DNA here is from genome assembly GCA_023055425.1 of Linanthus parryae. Taxonomy (NCBI): domain Eukaryota; kingdom Viridiplantae; phylum Streptophyta; class Magnoliopsida; order Ericales; family Polemoniaceae; genus Linanthus; species Linanthus parryae. Next base: position 2,004,593 of record JALGPY010000038.1, on the reverse strand, counting down.
TAGCTAAACCCTCTATTCGGGATATCTCATAGGGAACTAGGGTTTTGAACACCATGTTTTGGTGATTTATGGATTATGCTTCATGCTTATTGGCTAAATTGGATGTCTTTCGCTTAGTTATGCTTGATTCATACGCGTAATTCTATCTTTCATATTGTTTGACGTCACAATAAGATTGATCTAGGTGATAATTATTAGAGGAATCAATAGTTATTGCTTGAAATTGAATCTTGCACTAGTCGTATCTAGGGTTGAGGAATCTTGCTAGTTAACTAGAACAAAGAGTTGATATCAAGATCATAATGCGTATTTAAACTTAAGTAGGCTAGAGGAATTAGGTACAAGAATTTAAATATAGACTTTGGTTGAGGAATCTTCGAAGTGAAATTGCTCGTTTGGCTAAGTAGAAAACATCCGTGTTGCATGGACGTAAATCATAATTGGTGTGAGATCCCTAGTGAACGTGTAGAGATATCCTGAACTTGTCCACTTGTTAAATCACTTGCAATAAACCAATCTTTGTTAATCGTGAAGTCATTCACATGATTAATTGAGATATTTGTCTTCTATTTTTAGTAGGATTTAGCAAACAAAATCAACGCGCTTTGCCCACACAAGGTTAAGAAAAATAATTAGTTTACAAGAAGTCTCTTGGGATTCGATAAACCCGGAATTCCGGATATTACTACACACGACGGCTGTACACTTGCAGTTTAAATCGTGTCAGAGACGAAGAGAGACGCGTTTGGAGCTTGGAGCATCGTTTGGAGCATTGGAATTCCTCGTTTGGATTATCTTCTCTTGTCTTTTCTCTAGTTTTTGTTACATGATCATAAAAATTTGTATTGTGATCATGTATTGTCGTAGCTAAATACTTTATTACTGGGAATTCTCATTAGGTAGCTAGGGTTTGATCTGAACAACTCGTTTTGAGATTATGCTTCATGTTTTGGCTTAATTAATGCGATTCTTCTATTATTATGAATAGTTTATGTTAATTCTCCATCTTTCTTACGCGTAGCTAACGTAGGAATGACCTTAATCGGGATTCACGCGGTAACTCCGTTATTCCTAGTCGGTAAATTGAACTATTCACCTAATTGTATCACTACTTGGTAACTCCGTAGTGTTGGTTAGGATCGTAAAGTAGAATAATGAACGTAATGCATGCTTACAATTGGTTTAGACTTGGTAACTCGGTTTAAATTGATTTTAGACATATTCAACTTGTTTGGTAACTCTGTGAGTTGTGTAGTGCTTGATTAATAATAAAAGACATGTTGGTGTTTCATGAATCAAAACATAATTCATATCATCCCTAGTGAACCTAGAGAGAATTCCCGGTATTTTGCCCTTTTATTAGTAACGTTATAAAGCATTCTTTGTTAATTGTGACTCAATTCACTCGGTTAATAGAGAACACTGTTCCTTTCAGTTTAGTAGAATTAGTCAAACAAACAACGCGTTGTGACCAGATAAGGTTGCGAACTACTAACTAAATTACACGAAGTCTCTTGGTTTCGACAAACCCGGATTACCGGATATTACTACACGCGACAGCCGTACACTTGCGGTTGGATCATGTCAGGTTTTTGGCCCGTTGCCGGGGAATTTGGCTGAATTAGTTATAATTCCTAGCCTTAGGGCTTTTACCTTTTTTTATATCTATTACTCACCTATTTTCTTTGTGTGATATGTGATTTCAGGTTGGATAGCACAGTGCATGACCCGTTTAGAGACGAGCTTTTGTACCCAGTACTTGAAAAACCAGAATCCTTGTTACGCCAAGAACATAGAGATTCGAGGAAGACAAACTCAGCTCACATGGACGACCAAACCAGAGGTGAGTTAGAAAGATTTTGTAAGGCTGTGCAACATGAAGATGCAGCCTGAATCGCAGTTGTGCAAGAGGCAACCACTAGAGCACAGGGAAACCGAGCAGCTCAGAGCTCGGATGGTTGAGATGGAAGCAGCTATGGAACGCCTCAATCCAGTACCCGGTGCAGGCGTAGCTCCTGGGAACAATGGAGGTAACCACAGTGGAAATAATGGAGGCAATAATGGGGGAAATAACAGTGGAATACAATAGGCAGAATGTCGCGGCACAAGTCAACAATTCTGAAGTTGATGAGCGTCCTTTGGTAGACTAATTCAGAACCACACCGGATGGATACTTGCCCACTATTTTCATGCCACAAATCAACGCAGCTCATTTTGAATTGCGCCGACAGCTGATCAATATGGTTCGCGATGAGTGTTTGTTCACTAGAGCTGCAGGTGATGATCCAAATGCCCACTTGCTCAACTTTAACTAGATTACATCCACAATTCATGATCAAAGGGTGCCAGATGACACTGTAAAGCTGATTCTCTTTCCATTTTATTTATCGGGGAAAGCAAAGACATGGCTCCTGAAGCTTTCGGCGGATTGTATTACTACATGGGCAGAGTTTTGCCAAGAGTTTCTCAGAAAATATCTTCCACCATCCAAGGTTGCTCAGCGAATGGCTGATATCACAAATTTTACTCAACAGGGGGATGATTCTTTGGAAGACACCTGGAGAAAACTCAATCAGCTCCTTCGCAGATGTCATACTCATGGAGAGCCATGGTTGAAACTACTGCACTACTTTTATAATTCCCTAGATAGAGAGATATAAAAGGAACTGGACATGATAGCTCAGGGTAATTTTATGGTCTTGGGAGTGCAGAGATTCCAAGACTTGCTTAACAGTGTGGCAAAGCGTGAATCTACATGAATCTCTGCACTGTTAAGCAAAATCTGATGGGGCGTTAGTCAGCAAGATTGAGACAATGGTGGAGCAGAAAATTGAACAGCAAATGGCGGTTATGACCTTGGCTGTTAACAACATGAATCCATCAGCACGAGTGAGGTCTGTGGGAGACATGATTGCGGATGAGAATCAAGGATATGGGATTGAAGACGTGAACTACATGGGTCCACTACGACAGCAGCAGTGCCCGAACACTTATCATCCTAACAACCGCAATCACCCCAACTTCGACTATGCCAATCCAAACAGTGAGTTATATGCATCGGGTCATCCGCCAAATCCGCCATACCAGGCACACCAGCAGGCTCTGCAACAAGAGGACCAAGAGAGAAAAGTTTAATTGAGAACACTGCTTGCTAATCAATATCGAATGGAGAGCAAAATAGTCTCCCATGGAAGCCACAATGAAGAGTCATGAGATGCAGATTGGACAAATTGCCAATCAGAGTACTAAGCTTCCATTTGACATGCTTCCATCTAATACCATTGTTCCTAGTGTTCAGCTTTAAGCTATTACTACTCGCAGTGGCGTGACTACTCAGGATCCTCCATATCCTAGCCATACGAGAGCTGAAGCTACATAGGCCACAGAGAAGGAATTGGGTGAAGAGTTTCCCAAGGCCGTGAGTCCCCAATGAAAGGACGCGGTTGAGAAGAAAGAAGAGACCAAGAACACTCTAAATCCGGCTAAGTATGTGCCAGATGTGCCATATCCGGCGGCAATAAAGAGGAATGATGAGGAACACTTTGGGAAGTTTTTGAACATATTTAAACAACTGCATATAAACATTCCTCTTGTGTAAGCACTTGCTCAGATGCCCAAGTACAAGAAGTTCTTGAAGGAAATCCTATGGGGCTAGAAGAGCATAGAACCTTATGCCACAGTGAATTTGATAGAGACATGCACTACAGTTAATCAGAGGGACATTCCAAAGATGAGAGATCCAGGAAGTGTCATTCTAGGATGCACTCTTGGGGAGGAAATCATACGCATGGTCTTTGTGATTTGGGCGCGAGTATTAATCTCATGCCATTGTCCCTGTTTCATAGATTGGGCATTGGTGCGCCAACCCCAGTGAAGATGGGTATGCAACTGACAGACAATTCTTTTGTTAAAGAAAATGGGGTGATTGAGAACTTGCTTGTGAAATTAGGTGCATTTGTCTTTCTAGCTAACTTTGTGATTGTGGACATCAAAGAGGATCGCGATGTTCCACTCATCTTTGAAAGACCGTTGTTGAAGATAATGCGCGCAAATGTGGATCTAGGGATTGAGGAGCTTACTATCAAAGCTCTAGATTCATCACTTGTGTTCAAGGAATTTGTGCCGGGAAAGGGGAAGAACAAGTTGACTATGATCAAGTTCCGAGAAGATTGTGTGCTCCTTCTCTTGGGTTTCCTACAGTTTTGCAGTTCGATCCACCCGAATCAGAGAAGAAGACAAATTTGGTGAGTGCACATGATGTGGTGCAGAAGATCAATAGCAAGAAATTGAAGGAGGAGGCACGTCATGATAGACCTCCTTAACATCTTTTGAGATAACTGGGTCGGGTCGTCCACCTTAAATTACAAGGCGCTTGTTGGGAGGCAACCCAACATATTTATGCTTTAATTTAGGGAGTGAGTTTTTAATACTGTTGTGTTTTGTGTGTTTTATTTATGTATGTGGAGAGATGAGAGAGAGAGAGAGGGACTAATGATGTTTCCAAGTGATATATATGTGCAGATTATGGTAGAATCTACCTCGTTGTTCCATGGTACACATGACCTTCACAGGGGCTTGCATTGGCGAGTTGGGGATTCTTCAGACATGGACTTTAGCAGAGGAGGCAGTCGACCCCGGTGTGCGAGAACTCATTGACCGTTGGGAGCATGGTGGCACCACTACTGTGCTTGGGGTTACTTGGCTTGATTTCTTCCCCACCCTTGAGGTGGTTGTGAGTATCTTTTTCTTTTTGCTGGATTTTGTTTCACTTTTAGTGTATATGTCATGCTACATCTCATCTACTGGTCCTACACATTGATCGCTGAGTCTTCTTACATAATTTCCAAATTCGTTGAGGACAACGAAGTATTTAGTGTTGCAGTGGTTTAACTGTCTACTAGCTGATATTGGTCTTACATAGCCAGTTACATGTAGGATGTGTTTATATTGTATTGTGTGTAGAGTAATTGTTGTGATTTATTTTTTGTTTTTATGTATATTGTCGTATTGTGTAGAGTAGCTTTAAATACTGTTTGCACTTTTAAATAATTGAGTATACCCACACACAAAATTGAATTGAGTTTTGGGGAATTTTTCGTGTCTAGCCGTGCATATAGAGTTAGGATCTTGTTATAAAAATTAAGAAAAATGAAAAAAATGAAAAAATTGATAAAAGGGCAATTGAGAGAAGCATAGACTCGGTTGATTTAGTGATATGTGAAAACTTTAGGCATAGGGCGTGAATTTTGACCGAGAGTGACAGTTTTAGTTCCCCCTAGTAAGTATAGGGAGAATCTCATTACGTGAATGCCTACCTATTTTCAAACTAAACTGAATTTTAAAAGCTAAAGTGTGTGTTGTTTTCTCCTAAAAGAGTTGAGCTTGGTGTTTGCTAAACAAGCCAAACGTTCATGTTGTCCGCCTTAGGTAGTCGTCATCCCGCCTCGTAGTGGCACACAGAACAGCTGTGCGAGGAAGTGTATTAGAGCACTCAGTGCTTTTTAGATCTTACCTTGTAGGACCACTAGATAACCCTAATTGATCCTTGGATTCATTGTTAGCCTATATGAACTAGGGAGACGATTCTTGGCTTTCATCATATATCGTTTAGAATTACCTTTCTAGAGCGTCATGAGGGAGCAGTAGTTGAGGGGGTTCGATGAGAGAGTGCTTCATTTCACATTTATGTGATTCCTATTATATCGCATGTGCTTTGTTAGATATCTTTGAGGGGATGCGAGGGTGAGTGAGTTGTCTTGCATACTAAGGTATGGCGGTGTTCCATGTCGTTACATCATGGACACGATTGTGGAGAGCCTGAGTGTGTGACATCTAATTCGCACGAAATGTGTTGGTTGTACTTACTTGGTGGAATGTGCTAGGTACTGGATTTCTATCGTTTCTGTGTAGGAGGTTCGGTTGTATTAGGCACATGACATATCTTATTTCACTACTTGAGAGGGGGACATGACTACATTCTAGTGTGGAGGTGTCGACATTTGATACGGACATCGAGATTGTGCTTTTGACGACTCCATCCCCACACGTGTGCTTTGAATGGTTTGCAGCTTCGGTTTGTGGCATCGTGCGCTTCATGGAGTTAGGGGGAGATGAATTTTTATTGTGATACTTATTCATTGCTTTGTTTATTTCCTTCCCCTGACATTATTACTACTGCATGATTCTTGGAGGAAGACCACTCGTACATTTTATTTGTATTATTGCTGTTTTATTGAGAAAAAAAAAAGAATAAGAAAAAAGAAGAGAAAAAAAGAGAGAAAAAGGGACAGGAATAAAGAAATACAGTTGTGCTTAGTGGAAATCGAGCGGTGAAAGTTCGTTTTTCGGTTAAAGATTGATTGAGTTTCGCGCATTATTTGCTTTGATGGCCACGGGGTTGACATGGTACCGGGGTTTGAGGGGATTGAGGGCCAGAGTCAGTGAGATTCGGGTTGTGGATTCCTATCATCAAGGTGAGGATGTGTGAGATATGGGGTTTGGTGAGTTTATGTGACGCTTTAGGATTTTTTTTGCTTCATACAAGTTATATCCTTTTTGTCCCTAAGCCTCATCATATTTCACCATTAGCAGAATAGGAGCTCGGACTGTGAATGTGTCTTATCCTTGTTTAGCCTTTATTTTTATCAGCACACATGAAGAGGTAAGTTGTTCTTTATAGTAAAGTTAATCTTTTTATACTAACTATGTGGAATTACTTGTTGTCGAATTTAGTTACGCTTCACACCTCTTCTCTAACTTTTTCATCATCCATGAGATTCAGTCTATGTTATTGAAATTGCCTGATCTCACAAAAAGAAAGAATTTAAAAGATTTTATGTGTTTAAGATCGAGTCTAGAATTGTATTTGCATTATCTTGCTTCATTGTAGTGTCGTGAGTCATGTTAGAGTCGTTTGAGTCTTGTTGGCTAGTATACAGTTGAATGCAATAGATGAGACTTTGCTCGAGACGCGCAAATGGCAAGTGTCGGGGTATTTGATAACTCCTTCATAATAAATATCTTATGTACACTTTACACTGTTATTTGTGTGCGTTACGGTGCAAAGTGACGGGATTCGAGCCGAAATATGAAGAAAATGCACTTTTGGATGTTTTTGAGCTTTAAAGTACAATCCGGGCGTTTCTTAATGGTTTTGAGTATGATTTTAATAATATATCACATTTGATCTTCACATAAGTGTTCGTGTTGTTGTTTGACAGGAATTATGCATGCGGGAATCAAGTGGAGAGAAGTAACGAGCTTCAGAATAAAAGAAAAAGGCGAATTTGGCGAGTTTTGGATGTTTTTGTCAAATTTGGGCAATAATTGAGAAAAACGAGAAAACGGTCCGGAAACGGGAATTTCTCTACATGTGTGAAGTCTACGTCGCGAAAGGACTCCAAAGGTGCAGAAATCACATTCATCGGAGTTCAGGATCAAAATACGTGTCCTTGTTTGCTTTTTCCAGGATGTTTTACAGAGAATTAAGGATGTTTGAGGAAATATTTTTGAGTTCCACAAGGAATAGGGAAGTGAGACCAGTGGAAATTGAAATTAGACTCAAAGAGCTTTCCCACGGCGGGTCACAGAGCTAAAACGGAAGTCAGACGAGAAAGTTATGGCACGGAGAAAGTCAGAAAAAAAAGCTAAGTCTACACTAGGTCGCACGACCTGGACAAGTAGGTCGCACGACCTAGTGTTCAGAGGACAGAATTCAGATTATTTTAGAACTGGGTCGCCCAACCTGTTTCAGAGGTTGCACGACCTAGTTGAGGTCTGAAAGTTTTCTAAGTGTTGGAAACTAGGTCGCACGTCCTAGTGCGCTGCAGATTTTTTTGGAAACTTTTGGAAATTTATTGTAATTACTTCTAACTATTCCCAAACACTTGGGAAACGTACAAAAAGGCCCCAGAACGTGATGTAGAGAAATGAACACGTTGGAGACGAAGAGAGCCGCGTTTGGAGCTTGGAGCGTCGGAATTCCTCTTTTGGATTATATCTTCTCTTTTCTCTAGTTTTTGTTACATGATCATAAAACTTTGTATTGTGATCATGTATTGTCATAGCTAAATACTTTATTACTGTGAATTCTCATTAGGTAGCTAGGGTTTTATATGAACAACTTGTTTTGAGATTATGCTTCATGTTTTGGATTAATTAATGCGATTCTTCTATTATTATGAATAGTCTATGTTAAATCTCCATCTTTGTTACGCGTAGCTAACGTAGGAATGACCTTAATTGGGATTCACGTGGTAAATCAGTGATTCCTAGTCATTAAATTGAACTATTAACCTAATTGTATCACTACTTGGTAACTCGGTAGTGTTGGTTAGGATCGTAAAGTAGAATAATGAACGTAATGCATGCTTAAAATTGGTTTAGACTAGGTAACTCGGTTTCAATTGATTTTAAACATAGACAACTTGTTTGGTAACTCGGCGAGTTGTGTAGTGCTTGATTAATAATAGAATACATGTTGGTGTTTCATGAATCAAAATATAATTCATATCATCCCTAGTGAACCTAGAGAGAATTCCCCGTATTTTGCCCTTTTATTAGTAACGTTATAAAGCATTCTTTGTTAATCGTGACTCAATTCACTCGGTTAATTGATAACATTTTTCCTTTCAGTTTAGTAGAATTATTCAAACAAACAACGCGTTGTGCCCACATTAGGTTGAGAACTATTAACTAAATTACACGAAGTCCCTTGGGTTCGACAAACCCGAATTACCGGATATTACTACATGCGACAGCCTTACACTTGCGGTTGGATCGTGTCATTAGATCACATAATTAATTTTTCATTCATCAACTAATACAGTATGACCAAGTGCAGGGGTTTAAAGAAGCATATGAGTAATAAAATCCCCCTTAGTTCATGCTCTTCAGTTTCAAGGCCTTGAAACCAGTTTCAAGCCTTTGAAACAAACTGTGAACTTACAATCTCCCCCTTTATGAAAGACAAAATCAATTATTTTCTTTGAACTGTTTCTCTTCAAAATATAAACATTAGTAGCATAGCAGAAACATTTATATAAGATTAAAACCAATTATCATAATTAGCAGTTATAAGAACTAAACAAAACTGAATCAAAATCAAACCAAGTAACTAAAACAAAAAGTAATAAGCAGTTCAACAAACCAACTGCTACACATATCCAAACCAGATAAAATCTAAAGTAAGTATCCCCCGAGATTTCTTCCCCTTTTTTACTTTCATCAAAAAAGTTAGAAAATTTTGGATCTAATTGTTTTTGAAAAACTGAAGTACTGACATTTTTTAAAATATGAAGGATTATTTCAAGTCTTTGAAAGGAGTTCCAAGAGTTTGAAAATAAGAAAGATAGGCTAGAGTCAAGGTGTTGGGTCTTCATCTCTCTTAGGCTCAGCTGATGCCTCTTGACCACTTTCTTCTTCATCTTCCCCATCCTCTTGGTGTTCTTCTTCCTGTTCCAGACTTGGGGTCACACGCCATAAAGATAAAACTAGACTTTGGAATTAATTAATATGATTAATTAATGGAATGATCAATACGTAATTACTTGCAAACTAGTAGGACTAATTTGCAAGTTGGACTAATCCGTGTATGGGCATGATTAAGATAGGGGTCTTTATATAGTTATACAAGGAGTCGTTGGACTATATAAAGGACATTCCTAGCTTATTTATCATACTAATGCTCCTATAGACTTTGAGTGAGAGAGAACAAAGCAAGGAAAGAACAATCACAAGAGGGCCGAACCCGCTTGTGTCGTCTGCCCCTACCCGTCGGCCAAAGGAGGCTGAGCCTCCCTTTGGTCTCCTTTGTCTGATCTTTCCTCTTCCTTCCTCAACCGATTGATAGCACAAATGTGTGGATGAATCTAGTTCTCCATCCTAGGCGTGGAATTGTTATAGAGACGCGAACAAAATTTTGCATTTGAAGTCATCACATGAGACAAACAAGGTAATCGTTACTTGAACCTTCACTATCGTTATGAATTATCTTACTGTGATCCTTGGTGGGTCTTGTGCGGATGTTATTTGTTTATTTCCACTACGTAATCCGTTACAAAACCCAACAGATGAATCCATCAAAGACATGTTCGAAAGTAAACATGTATTGTCAACAATCAGGAGTCCTTGGGGAAAGTATTTTCCAATGAATAAAAAATCAGAAATATCTTGAGAAGTCTTCCCAAATCCAAATGGGAACCAAATACCACAACCATTGAAGAAGCTCAAGATCTATCCTCCCTCCACCTTGATGATTTACAGGGAAAACTACTCACGCGTGAGATCTCCATGAATGATGTTGATGGTGGACTACCATAGAGTGTCAAGAATCTGGCACTCAAGGCTAAGGAGAGTGAAAAACATCAAAGCCTTGATAAAAAAGGAGATGATGAAGAAGATCATTTTCTCTCACTTCCAAAGCCTTGAAAAGGATTCTAAACATGAAGAAGAATTTTGGAAACAAAGACTTCAACAGAGACAAATTCATATCTTCAAGTAGCAAAGACTACAAAGACAAGTCCTCTTCTCATGGTAATAAATCTAAAGTAATGAATTGATTTGAGTGTGGTGATGCTGGACACTTAATCAGAGACTTACCTCATAAGAAAAGCAAGCATTTCAAAAGAAAGACCATGATAGAAAGAAGGAGGCTATGGTAGCTTCTTGGATTGAATCTTATTCATCATGTGACTCTAATTGTGAAGAAGGTCAATCCAACTTATGCCTTATGGCCAAGCAGGATGAAGGTTCAGAAAGAAACATTGAGGTAATGGTGAATAGTTTAATGTCTAAACCTACAAATGTGCTTTCTGAAATTGTGAGATTAATTCTTTTCAATGAAGAAGATAAGTTAGAGGAAATCAAGTCTTTAAAAGAGAAGGTTCATGAGCAAGAAAAAAGAAACTTGCAATTAATTTGACATTACAAGAATCTTGAAATTACTCAGGCAAAAACTGACAGAGATTTCAAAGCCTTGGAAACCAATTACAAGGCATTGAAAACTCAATTCAAGGAAGTAGTCACAGAGAACTCTCTTTTGAGTGATAACCTTATTGCCCTATAACATCAACATGATGAATTAGAGGAATAAATACTACTTTGGCTGAGAAACTTCAAAACTCTAAGAAGATTATGACAAAACTTGCTGGCTCAGAAAACAATCTCAACTTGATTCTTGGAGGAAGTCTGCAATCTGTTCACAAAGCTGGTATTGGATATAATCCAAACTTTCCAAAGAAAAACAATACCAGATTTGTGACAGAAAGTAACAGAACTTCTCCAAAGTGCCATTACTGTGGCAATTGGTCATGTTAAGATGACTTGTCCCTTCAGAAGAAGAGAACCTCACATTATGATAAACACTTTTCCATTCCAACTTAAGGGCCAAGTGAGTGAGATTTGGTTCCTAAATGGGTTATACCACCTAACATGGTTGATCCTGAATATGAGTCCAAATTTCACACTTGGTCTAACTATTAGGTAAGACAGTGAATGGTGTTTGCAGGTTGTCACCAAGAACAAAGAACAGAGGTGGATTATGGATAGTGGTTGCTCCAGAAATATGAGTGGCAAAAGTTCTTTTATTTACTGAATTGAAAGAACAATCAAGAGCAATAATCACACCTGGTGACAAAGGCAAATGTAACATCATAGGAATCGTAAAGTTGGTAAAGGTTCTACATATTCTATTTCAGATGTCTATCTAGTAGGCGGTTTAAAGTTTAATCTTATAAGTGTATCACAACTGTGTGACAAAGATAAAAGGTTGTATTTGACAAGGAGAAATGTGTGGTGCAAGATGAAAAATCTGGAAATTTCATCCTCACTGCTTCAAGGTCAAACAATGTCTACTGTTTGAATACTAAAAAATTTGCTGGAGAAAGTTTGAAGTGTCTCACGGCCTTGAAAGAGGATTCAAATTTTGGCACAGAAATCTTGAACACATCAGTTTGCATACACTGAAAAAACTGATTTCCAAAGACCTAGTCAGAGGTCTGCCATCCATCAAGTTCTAGGATGAAGAGGTATGCAAGGCCTGTGATCAAGGTAAACAGACAAGAAGTTCCTTCAAGCCCAAGAACTTTGTAAGTACAACTAGACCTATTAAATTGCTTCATATGGATCTGTATGGTCCTATTAGAGTGCAAACTCCAAAGGGTAAGAAGTGCATGCTGGTTATTGTATATGATTTCTCTAGATTTACTTGGGTTATGTTTTTTAGAGAAAAGTCTGAAGCATTATCTGAATTTTCAAATCTTTCTGAAGAGCTTCAAACTTTTAAAAATATGCCATCGCTTCGATTAGAAGTGATCATGGCAAAGAATTTGATCAACTTGAGTTTGATTTATTTTGTGATAAGTTTGGTATCTCTCACAACTTTTCTGTTCTTGGAACTCCTCAACAGAATGGTGAAGTTGAAAGGAAGAAGAGGACACTTGAGGACATGTCTAGGACAATGCTTTTGGAGAACAAGTAGCTAAAGTCTTTTTGGGCAGAGGGTGTAAACACTGCAAACTATATTTTGAACATGTGTCGGATTAGGCCTATTTTGAAGAAGACTCCTTATGAACTTTTCAAAGGGAGAAAGCCAAACATCTCTTACTTCAATCCTTTTGTTGTACTTGTTTTGTTCACAACAATGGTAAGAAAAACCTTGGCAAGTTTGATGCCAGAAGTGATGAAGATCTGAATCTGAACAAGCATGAAACAGAAAATGAAACAGATCCAGACAATGGTTCCAATAATGACTTCCAGGTAAACAGAAGTAGTTTTCAAGGCCTTGAAGATATGTTTCAAAACCTTGAAACAGAATCTCAAGAAACACAGAGTGGTCAAGCCACAACATCAAGATCTCAAGGTCTTGACAAGATTCCTGTAGAACTAGAACCCTGGACACCAAGAAAGAAGTTCAGATATCTGTCATCACATCCAGCAGAAAACATCATTTATGATCCATCCACTGGTACACAAACAAGATCTCAATTAAAGGACTTGTGTGCTTTCAATGCTTTTGTGTCTCTTATAGAACTCAAGAATGTGAAAGAAGCACTTCAAGAGGTAGGTTGTATCATTGCTATGCAAAGTAAGCTGAATGAATTTGAGAGGAAGAAGGTTTGGAATCTAGTTCTTCCTCCCAAAGATCAGTATGTGATTAGAATAACGTGGATTTTCAGAAATAAGTTGGACGAAAGTGGTAAGGTAATCAGAAATAAAGCAAGACTGGTAGCTCAAGGCTACAACCAGGAAGAAGGTATAGACCAAGAGTGTAATACCCCGTATAATTTCTAAGGGAAAAGTAGTAATTTAAAAATCTGAATAAGAATTTAGTTGTGAAAAAAAAGAAAGTTGGGCAAATTATTATGTTTTAGAGATAAGAAATTGGTATGAGATTTTAGAAAATATTATACTAGTATTCGTAGATTAATACGCGAGTGTTTTCTTTATTTTAATTGTTAACGCGTGTACGACCACCTCAAGCTTGAGTGTTTGTGCTACACCGAATCACTCTAACTTTCGGTGTGCCCAACCACACCTTATAACTTCTCCAGACTGCATCTTCTTCTTCAAATTTGCTTATTCGGAGATTTTTACCGACACCGCTCACTTTTGTAGACACAAAGCCCTCCTATATAACCACTCATCACTTTCATCATTATCATATTCATCCCCTCCATCATCATCATCTTTCTCCTCTCCGGCCACCACCAATACCACCGCCACTTCCCCCCTTCATCACCTCTTACACCCACCACCGAGGCCACCACTTCTCCATGTCTCTGCTCACTCTTGTCTCTTCTCCTCTATATCTTTCTCTCTGTTCTCAGAAGCCAAGAACAGCAGCAAGCGGCGGCAGCGGTGAGCCTATCAGCCGCCACCACCAAGGCCACTGTTCCCGACGGGAACAACAACCCAAAGCACCCACTTTCATATTCTACTCTCACATGCTTCAGTCCGTATCTCTTGTCGTTTCGAACCCATCAAGAAGAGAGGAAACACGAACAAACCCAGTAGCAGCATCAATAGCCAATCATCATCGTCGTCGCCTTCCTCCATTAAAATCGAGACGGAACTTCACCCAAGCTCAGCAGCGACACCCATCACCTGAAACCAGTTCCAATCACCTCCTTGAGGTCCAAGGAGATAAAATCATTCTCTAGCCGAAGCTAGGAGACCCTCCATCACCGGCGACGAAGAACACTACCGTGACTCACCGTCGGCAAATTCAACCCACCTCGTTTCTTGACGGATTTCGGTCATTCTTGGCCTGGGTATGCTCTAAATCCTCAGATTAGTTGTTTATATAATCAAAATCAAGTCTTGCTAGCTCGAATCCATGTTTAGATCGATGAAATTGAAGTTCGTGTCAAGGGGGGTTAAAGTGTCTTTTACCTAACCTAGTTATAGTGTTATTATGGGGGGTACTGTTTGTATTTCAAGAAACTTGTAGTGGAACTATTGTCTTTTAATGAATATTCTTGTGAGTAGGGTGGTGTACTAGCTGACTTTTAGTATAACCTAGTGGGTTCTTATTGTCTTTTGCTTAAACATTATACTGTACGCGGAAAATAAAAATGTTATTTTTGGATTTAAAATATTTTCTAGAAATGATAGTTTTTGTCCCGGTTATGAAAAAGTGATTCGGGTGTTGAAACACTCTACGAATTATTCGTTAAAAAATTAAATTAGAAATGTTTTATTAATAACTAAACAAACTTTGTGCTTAATCATTTAACTTTCAATTCGAATGTTTAAATACTTGTCAAAATGAATTTTGCTAATCTGTAAACATTGTTGCGTCGTGTCAAGTATTTAGAAGTGATTTTCTTAAACATTCAATATCGTTTAGTCGTTAATTTTAATATTTATTTTGCATAAAAAGATAAACTACCAGTAGTTTTTACTAATATTTCATGCCTTTTATAAAAAGAACTTCTATAAATAAATAAGACTTTTTGAAACATGAAATTTAACAAATTTTCAAATATAGACTTGTTGTTTTATAATTTTGTAATTAAGAACATATAACTGAATAAAGAGACGTTTGGGAAATTAACACGTGATTTAGGGTTAGTCTAAGATTTATTAAGTAGGATTCTTAATGAGACTCATAGAGTTACACATAGAGTTGTGACGATTTAGAAGCTCATATTTGTAGGTGACATATTCGTAAGCAACAACTACAAGTAGGGCGTTCTGACGCTATTGGATTAAGGTAAGTAAATATGTCAAGCGTTGTGTGCTTAGCTCCTGTCGTGTCATAATATGATTTCAATCCTTGTTTCAAAATGTGATTGTGACTTAAATTTTTTATTTGATTTTTCTTACAATTTAAAGAAGTCGTTTTATTACTGTCGCACAAAAATGATAAAACGTAATAACGTAAAGTGGAAAGAGTTGTACGGGAGAAACTTATTATTATTGTCGATGTTGACTACGGTCACTCTAACCCTATTATTTTAACCCGGTCGCAACCTGCCGAGTCTCTCCATGTACTCACCTCTCTGGCCGCAAGAAGTCTTAGGGGGTGCCGGCACTTAAGGTCATGGCTGCTAGTGATAGTATAGTAGATCTTTCCCCGTATCAACAAAGTTAAAATATGGTTTCTCTCCGATACAAGGAAATTTATAAATAGAAAGAAAACAAGATGGGGATATTACTCCCCGTCGCAAAGTAAGAAGGAAAGTTTCAAAGATAAGAGTTTTAATTGCATTATTATGTTGTTCATCAAGTTTACGTTTTCCTGGCTTATTTCCTCCTTATGTTTTGATATGAAATGAAATTATGCTTCATCCTCTATTTATGAGATCGGGTATTTACTTACTCAGCAATTCATAGCTGACTTTAGAATATGCGGTTCTCGTTTTCCTTCCCAGCGCAGGTTTAGAAGAAGAAAACTATGGCATGGCTGGGTACGAGACTCACTAAGGAGGCTCTGTCACGAGTTGTAAGATAGTATGAATAGTGTAAGCATAATGTGTAATAGGAACGTATCAAAGACTTAAGAACATGTCGTATTGTTTAATAGTATGTGATATATGTCGGGATGTTGTGCTTTCGATTTCCGCCGTTAATTTTAGTCACGCCCTCCCGGTCTTGTCCGAGCCGGATAAGGGTGTCGTTGCAATGAGGAGACTTTTGCGTCTGTAGCCAGGTTGGAAGCAATCATAATTTCTCTTGCTTTTGCATCTCATAAGAACAACAAACTCTTTTAAATGGATGTTAAATGTGCATTTTTAAATGGCTATTTGCAATAGGAAGTTTATTTTGCTCAACCACCTGGATTTGAAAAATTATGAGTTTCCCAACTATGTTTATAAACTTGACAAAGCTCTTTATGGTTTGAAACAAGCTCTAAGAGCATGGTATGAAAGATTTTAAAACTTCTCACTTGAAAATGGTTTCAAAAGAGGCTTGGTTGATAAAAATCTTATCATAAAGACTCATGAGAAAGATATTTTAGTAGTACAGATCAAGGTTTTCAAACCCGTGGGTCAGCATAAACCCGTAGAGGGTGGGTAGACTCGACTCGTGACCCGTGACCCGAGACTCGCCCGGGTCACATTTTAGTTCAAATCTTCAATTTTCTATGCACACGTGACTTTCACCTATGAAAAGTTGATTTTTTTGAGTCTTTGATGATTAAATGCTACATTGTCGTTATGTATATAAAATTGTTTCAGTTCTACACGCTTTAAATTTTAAAGTTTTAGAATTAAGCCTAATTTGTTTTTGTGTGTTTTTATTTATTCACTTATATTTTTTCCTTGAATCGAGCCACTTATTTGAAGTAAGGGTGTAACTAAAATTTACTAAGCTAAATTCTATATACGATATCTTAAATAAGTTCCTCAAAAAATGAAAAAGAAACTTGCATATAATCTTAATCAGTGTGTTCCGTTGATATTTACACAGTCATCAGTGTGGTTGATCGGATATTGGTCGTTCTAGTTTATCTCTTAATCTTGTGATAATTCGAGTGGTTCATCAGTGTTTGAAGGTGGATGACCATACACCCCATTTTTTGTGCACTAAAA
Organism: Linanthus parryae; assembly: GCA_023055425.1. Taxonomy (NCBI): domain Eukaryota; kingdom Viridiplantae; phylum Streptophyta; class Magnoliopsida; order Ericales; family Polemoniaceae; genus Linanthus; species Linanthus parryae. Next base: position 1,987,557 of record JALGPY010000038.1, on the reverse strand, counting down.
TATCAATAAACCTTATGAAACTACACTACTTTCACAATGGGTTGACTCGGTAAACCCGCGGGTCAACTCGCGGGTCTACGGGTTTGACGGGTTTGCACGGGTTTGCTGCGGGTTTGTCAGCCGCCGGGTTTTTGAGTGGGTCAACCCGATTGCCCATGTAGACTCGTAAACTCGTTAAACCCGTGGGTCAACCCGCGGGTTTGACAACCTTGGTACAGATATATGTTGATGATATTTTGTTTGGTGCTACTAATGATTCTTTCTCCAAAGATTTCTCAAGTCTTATGAGAAGAGAATTTGAAATGAGCATGATGGGAGAGTGAAATTTATTTCTTGGACTTCATGTGCAACAAGAAGAAATGAATTTTTCTACACCAAAGTAAGTACACAAAGGATCTGCTGAACAGGTATAACTTGTCTCAATCCAAGGCTGCCAAAATTCCCATGAGTTATACACTATCCTTAGACAAGGATCAAAATGGTAAGAATGTGAAACAGAAAGAATTCAGAGGTATGATTGGTTCACTGCTGTATCTTACTACCAGTAGGCCAGACATCATGTTTAGTGTTTGTATGTGTGCTAGATTCGAAGGTGATCCTAAAGAGTCTCACTTAGTTGTTGTCAAAAGAATCTTTAGATATCTCAGTGGTACCAAAGACTTAGGGTTTTGGTATCCTAAACAGTATAACTTCTCTTTGTGTGGCTATTCAGATGTTGATTTTACAGGATACAAAGTTGATAGAAAAATCACTTCAGGGAGTTTCCAGTTCCTTGGTCAACCCTGATAAGCTGGCACTCTAAGAAGGAAAATTAGTAGCTTTATCAAACAGCAAAAGATGAATACATAGCAACTGGAGATTGTTGCTCTCAAGTGTTATGGATGGATCAACAAATAAGAGACTTGGGTTATGAATTCAGAGATATTGCCATCAAATGTGACAACACTAGTGCAATCTCAATTACTAATAATTCAGTTCAGCACTCAAGGACTATACCCATAGATGTCAGACACCATTTCATTAGAGATCATGTGGAGAAAGGTGATGTATCTCTGTCATTTATGCCTACTAACATACAGTTTGCAGATATCTTCACCAAACCATTGCCAGAAGATAGATTCACAACCCTGAGACTAGGACTGGGCATGTTAAACAATGAAGCACTGGCTTAGGGTATCATGTGAGGATTATATGCTTCAATGTTTTGAAAAGTTTTTCAAATCCTTGAAAAACTTTCAAAGCCTTAATTTTATTTGCTTTCAGTATTAAAGATTTTCAAGGCCTTGAAATTATTTTAAAATATTTAGAAATAAACATGTATGCCATATAGTCAATGAATGGATCTCCAATGCTGGGTGTTATCTCTGTAGATAATTGCATAACAATGTTTTTACCTTTTAAAAAGCAAGTATTTTTTCAAAATTAGTATAATGTTATTTCCTTCCACACGTCACACACAGATTTTGGATTTTACACAAACCTTCCTTCTTCAAATATCTGGGAATATTTAGTTTCCTTTTCAAACTCAGACTCTTCACTACTTATCTTCCCTCTTATCGCTTGTTTCTATCACTCCTGCCACTCTCTTCTAACCCCCCCCCCCCCAAAAAAAAAACTAATGGACTCACGAAGAACCTCCGAGAGAATCAAGATGGATGGAGGCTCAAAGAAAAGTTCAGGGAATAACAGAAAAATGGTAGAGGAAGAAGTTCAAGCAATAAGTGATTGATCCGATTCCAGAACTCCTAGTGCATCAAGGTCTCGCTCTCCTCATCCAAAGAAAATTAAGAAAGATAGGGGATATCAGACTGCTACCTCAGGCAAGAAAAAGACAGATCCAACGGATGGTTCTCAAAAGCCAAAAGGTGTTTCAATTGGTAGCCCAAAGAAGGTGAAGAAGAAGCTCCAGAAATCATACAAAGGGAAAGAGAGGGTCACTGAGAAGGAGATTCAGGAATCAGAGAACGACACTAGAATGGATCTTCAGATCTAATATGAGAAGAAGTCCCCTACTAGTGATAAACTCTCTCTAGCAAGTGGTTTATCAGTCATTCTACAAGAGGAAATTGGTTAGATGGTTTTGCCTCTACTCCTATAGATTTCTGTAGCATGGTCAGTATTAGCATGTTGAATGGTATGAATCTGGAATGCATAAGGAGATTGAAACAGAGTTCCCTATGGAAAATCCTTGACCCTCCTGAAATTGCATACCCTAGGCTTACAAGGCTATTCTACCTGAACTTGAAGCAAGAGAAAACCTTGGCTTTGATTATATCTTCTAAGGTGGCTAGGGTTAACATGGAATTAGATCATGCTGAGTTTGCCAATGTCCTAAGTTGTCCAAAGAGGTACAACACTGACAATCATCCTAGCAAGATTGAAGCTTTAAAGCTGGATAGAGAAGAATTCTTTTTACCTAGTGTAGCTACTGTATGAATAGATGCCCTAGAGGCAATCTAGTTTAGTATGAATTTATTTGTGGCTATAAAATTTATTTATTATTTATTGGATATTTAATATAATGAAGTCCTTAGATTTACAATTGTGTTGTTTATCTTAAATATCCCTAGTCCAGTATAATGATTAACAGGACAATCATCTATAGACTAGTATGAGGTTGGATTGATATGGAGATATCATGATCCAACACATAGGTGTGCATTAAGGTAATGGCACACTGGATTGACCCATCTCCGAGAAGGCTACATACACGTTATGTTAAGTCACAAGCGCTTCTCGTTGTGCAATGGTATTTTCATCCTTAGACTTGAAGTCGTTAGATATTCTAGTTGTGGATTATTGTGATTTTGGTAGCGTTAAACGCTACACCGTAACTGGGTAGTTATAAATGCGTGTACCGGATACAATAAGAAGCAAGCTTAGAGATCGTAGTGGACGTAGATAGAATTTGTCCCTCCCACATAACGGGAGAAAATATCCTAGGCCACTCGAGGGATAGTGCTTATAGAATGTCTGGCCAGAGTCAAATAAATCAATATGGGATATTGATGTTATTTGCACGAATAAGGCTATTCCCATGGATCGAGAAACTGTGTATTGGATATACGAGTGTGACTTGTATGTCTCGTGTCCAATCCGGATATAGAGACAAAGGGATGAGACACTTACTTGTACAAGGTTTGTCAAGATGACTATTCTATTAGTTGGCTGGAATGGATGTTTTGCTAGAACCCGCTCCATATTAGCAAATTGTTGCTACCAACTAGATAGAACCTATGGGGTCACACGCTATATAGAGTTTAACTAGATTTGGGAATTAATTAATTGGATTAATTAATTAGAAGGATCACTTTGCAACACCTTGCAAACTTAGTAAGGACTAATTTGCAAGGAAGGGACTAAATTGAATTCTAGTAGGACTAGAATATGTCCTTTAGGTAGTTGGGAAGGATTTGTTGGACTATATAAAGGACACTCCTTCCTTCCTTCCCACACTTATGACCTTATTGATCATAACTTGAGTGGGAGAGAACAAAAAGGAGAGAGCAAGCAAGTAAACGAGGAGCCGCCGCCCCTCCCTCGCCGCCGCCCGTCCTCGTCGGCCACAAGGAGGTCGAACACCTCCTTGTTCGTCTCGTTTTGCGTGATTCTTCTTCCTCTTCCTCTTTCCGGGCAAGCACCAAGGATTGGAAGATCTAGTATTCAACTCTAGGCGTAGATCAACTATAGAGAACGTGACACAATTCGCGTTTGAAGTCGTCAAAGGAGAACCCTAAGGTGTGTAATTGATTTCTTCCTTTACCATCGTTATGTCTCTTGACTTGTGATCCTTGGAGGGTTTTGCATGGGTTATGATTGTTTGTGTTTTCGTTGCGCATCCATGAATCAAAACCCTACAGTGGTATCAGAGCCACAGTTCGTAGAGCATAAACGTGGTTTATGTGTTACGTTTTGATAGTTTTACACCTTAAAATTGATGTTTATCGCGTAAAACAAGACAAATCAAGCATGTGATGCGATTTGTCAATAATCTATCATAACAAGATCTAGTTTTTGCATTGGATGCATTAATTAGTGAGTTTGAGAAATTTTAGGATCTTAGATCTAGGGTTTGGGCATTCTTAGAGAAGAAGGAGTTCTTTCCATACAAGGAAACAACCAAACTTGGGCACCAAGCAAGGGAGTTGTTTCCAAAAGAGGTTCGCCCCCCTAGGGGACCGCCCCTCCTTGCTTGCCGCCCAAGCAAGGCTCGGCCTAGGGGCCGCGGCAGCCCTAGCCCGCGGCCTAGCCGCGTGGGCTAGGGGCCGGCCGGCCCAAGCCTTTTTCGGTTCTCTTTTGGGCCCGGGCAATTAGATTGTTGGGCCCCATGGACCGTTTTAACCCTAGAATATCCTAAAATCAATTAAAATTGACCAAGCGCGTTAAAATTGGATTTTAACTGTTTATGTGCAATTCGCATGGTGGTTGGATATGGCCTTAGGATGTGGTTTGTTGTGGATGTTTAATTTTGTGGTTTGGTTTACGGCCTGCGAGCTGATCAATTAATTGTAATAATTAATTAGGGTTTTATGGCCTGCGAGACATATTTTTCTCAACTTGTTAGATTTATTTTATTTAGTATAGTTGTTAGCCAATGCTAGATAAAGTAGATTGTTAGACAAGATTGAAGAAAAGAAGCCCAAAGCCAAAAGGAGCCACAAAAGATGGAGCATGGAGCATGGAGCATTCCACATGACTATGAAGAATGGACCAAAAGATCAAGACGCATGGAGATGTGTTCGCTTTTAGGGTTCATAGATAATTCCATTGACTTGGAATTATCTTAGTCTAGAAAAGGCCATATCCACATCACATTTTATTTATGCTTTGTGGTTGTTTATTTTATTGTCTTATTATTTTGTGGTTGATGTATGGGTGATGCATGCAATTAGGATAATAAGATAATTAGACAACCCGGATCTATTATTTGGAGTTGTGCCCAAACTCAAATAGATAGATTAGTTGATATTGATCAACAAAACAATTGAAAATTGAATTTAAAATCCCTCAAAATTCAAATATTGTGTCCTTGCCTTCTCGTTATTTAAACACTCATTATCATCATGATTTATCAAGTTTGTGCGTGCCAAAGCATGGCGACTTGGTTCATAATGATAGAATGCAATGGCACAAGCTAGTAATGTGCAATTGTTTAAATAAGAGGTTGAACACAACTAGGCTATTAATATGATTAAGAAACCTAGAGGCAATCAATTGGGATTATCCATATGGATGGATAAATAAGGAGTTATTTGCCCAATTGAACCAAGAGTTGCATAAGGGATGCAATTGGAATTGTTCCTACCTAAAGTTGTCAAATTATGGGTGACTTGCCAAAGCAAGCTCATAAGGAGATGAAACATGGATCTTGGCCCACTAGAAAATATAAGGATATTTTCCGCATTAATATCTTGAGGGTTATTAATCCGTAGAAAAATAGTGGGAGCTATATTTGATAAACTAGCCATTATTGAATATAGTCAAAAATTCACAAATACTAAAACTTGCGTATTTTCGTTTTTGTAGAATTCCAAATGGCAAACAACTCATCGAGTTCACAACATTCCCTACGATTTGTCCTTGAGAAGGACAAGCTCTCTGGAACCAACTTCCTTGATTGGTACAGAAACTTGAGAATCGTTCTCAAGCAAGAGAAGAAACTGTACGCAATAGAGGAGCATGTTCCAGCATGTCCAGAGAACCAAACACCTGCAGCCCTAAAGGCGTATCAAAAGCGTGTTGATGACGCTAATGATGCGGCCTGCCTTATGCTATGCACCATGACTTCTGAGCTTCAGAAGCAACACGGAAACATGAATGCTGTCGATATGATCGAGCATCTGAAGTAGCTCTTCCAAGAGCAGGCAAGGGTTGAGAGGTATGAGGTCTCTAAGGCATTGCTCAAGTGTCATCTGGCAGAAGGGAACCCGGTGGGACCCCATGTACTCCGTATGATCGGGTACTTGAAGAATCTCGCCCGACTGGGATTCCCGGTCGGCCAAGAGTTGGCAACCGATCTCGTGTTGCAATCTGATAACGCCCAATTAGGGGTTATCTTTTAGCCTGATTTCACGAGCGTTTGTGTCGGAAAACAGCGTCTTTTGCCGGGATTTGACCTAAAATGCCTCGGGAAGTTAGAACGAGACGTTTATTTGTACTTTCTGGATTCCTTCTTATTTATTGCATTTATTGGATATGATCGCGGGTTCTGTTCATGTTGCCTTTTCAGGAACAGGTTCGGGAGGTGCATCGGGAAGCGTGCCGGGACCAAACCGGGTCCGTCGCGAGAAACGTGCACAAGATCGAGCCAAGACGGGAACACGGAAAAGCAGGAGAACACCAAGGGAGGCAAACCGGAGACTTCAGGCAGAAGAGTGGGACCCAAGAGACCCATCCGGGCCCACCAGAGGACCAAGCCGGGCCAGGACACAGCCCTTCTTGCGTATATATGCAGGGGCTGCGTATATACGCAGCCAAGTTGACTTTTTTCCCAAGTCGGTGGACCGATGGCTGTTTTCATAAATTCTGACGCAAGCGTTTCGGGAAAAAACAACACTATTTAAAGACTCGTCCAGACTCGTTTTGACACACAATACACAGCACAACCGAAGGACAAGTCAGAGCATCCCCGAAGAGCACGGAAGAGCGATTCGAGATTCGAAGACTTAGTTTGATTTCATTCTCTCTCTCTTTGCATTCAGAAACTGTGTTTCGTATTATGTCTATTCGTAGCTAAACTTCTTACCTAGGTTCTCGGTGAACCTAAAGTATCCAGATTTTATGATTACTTTGATTATGGATTCATGATTGTTATCTTAATTCAGCAAGTTGTATATGTTATTCTGGCTTTGATTATTCTCGTATATGCATGATAGGATTGATCACCCAGGATTGCTATAGACCCGAGCCTGTAGGTGAAAACGTCAGGTTAGGGTTAGGAAGAAAAGTCAGTATTTAGTACCTTACCCTGATAGACCGACCAGAGAAAGGGAGATAGGGCTAGCACCGGGAAACGTGAGACCGACTGTTAGAGAATTTGACTCGGGCCATCCAGACAGGTTAGAAACCCTAACAGGATTAGAACGAGACTGCAGACTTAGGCAGCTTAACAGGAATCCAAAAGTCTGCAGGATCGGGATTACGTGTGGAAGCTGAAAGGTCACTGCACAACTGGTACGTTGCACAGATAACGAAACTACTGAGTGTTTTCATATCAAACGTAAAACTGAAATCTGTAGAAACCCTAGGGGATCCTGGATCCTAGTTCCCATCCATTATAGTAACAACCAATCAGCTTATTTCAGAAAAACGTCACAAAAATATTTACGTTTTCGTTTTCAACTTCTGTTTTTAGGTTCGTAAACTGCAATCACAACCAACTCCTCCTTGTTCCTACACTCGGTTAACTGAAAGTGATTACGTGAGAAAACCCGAAACAGTCTCTGTGGGATCGACAACCCGAGTTGAAATACACCCGGTATTACTTGATTTCGTATACTTGCGAATAGCATGTATTTTGCGCATCACAATCGTTGCCTGAGAAATATGGACAGTTCATCATGAACTATAACATGAACGAGATTGTGAAACCACTTCTAGATTTGCTCAATATGTTGAGGACAGCTGAACAGAGCATCAACAAGGGTAAGAGAAAGGCCATTATGATGGTGCAGAAAGGAAAGGGCAAAAGGTTTGCCTCATCCTCCAAAGGCAAAGGCAAGTCAGTTTCCAAGTCCAAGGAACCTGCTCTTAAGCCTGTTGGTGGCATTGCCAAAGGTGTGACTAAAGGTGAGTGTCACTACTGCAGTCAGCCTGGACACTGGAGGAGGAACAGCCCAAAATATCTTGAGGACAAGAGGCTTGGAATAGTGATTCCACCACAACCAGGTATTTTTGTTGTAGATGTCAATTTAAATGTCTCTACATCATGGGTATTAGATACTGGATGTGAATCTCACATTTGTCGAAATGTGCAGGATCTAAAGAGAAGTAGAAGATTGGCTAAAGGGGAGATAGATATGCGCGTTGGGAATGGAGCAAAAGTCGCTGCGTTGGCCGTGGGCGTGTGCGAGCTATCTCTGCCTTCAGGATTAGTTTTAGAATTAAATAATTTCTATTTTGTGCCTGCTATGAGCAGAAATATTATTTCTATTTCTTGTTTGGACAAGGAAGGTTTTATTATTTCAATAAAGAACAATTGTTGTTCCTTTTATTTGAATAATATTCACTATTTTAGAGCGCAATTATTTAATGGACTGTATGTCCTTGATCTAAGCAACCATGTCTACAACATTAATACCAAGCGGATTAAAATAAATGATTTAAATCCTGCTTACTTATGGCACTGTCGTTTAGGCCACATAAACGAGAAACGTGTATCTAGACTCCATAAGGATGGAATACTAGACTCATTTGATTTTGAATCATATGAGACATGTGATGGAACAACCCGGGATCTCGGTTCAGGGTTAAAGAAACAATCGACAACCAAAATTAGAAATATACTATTAAGATTACATTTCGCTTAATGTACATAACAAAATTTCGATAATAAGTAAAATTTAAAACATAACATTTGTGATCTACTAAGTGATCTAAGTCAAGCTATACTTCTTCGTCTCGTTCCAGCGTTCCCATCCCCCACTTTGATTGACGACCTGCGGTTTTAAAAAATTTTGAAGAAATTGATCAGTAAAAACTGAGTAAGTACACACTACGATATGTAAAGCAACGAGTGGCACGGAAGCATGAGTTGAAACAAATCAGAAGATTTAAACAGTAAAACTATCATATTGGAGAAGTTGGATCAACTTGAAGTAACCGAGTAACAAAAACCTCTCAATTTAATAACATTGAGAAACCACGAGTAGTTGATAAAATATCCAGAGTAGACAAGTTCATTTGAAATGATAACGATAGTAGTTCATGAGTAGCCAAGATTTACAATTCATTTCAATCGATTAGGACATATCAAGAGCCACAAACAACATTAACAAGTAGTCAATTTATAACTTTGACTTCAATCAACAGTTTAATTTTGCTGAGGCGTCTCAAGAGTCACCAGCAGGATCAATGTAAACAGAGGGATCACGAAATAATCACTAAGGGTTCCTTCTAGGGTCTATCAAACCCTATTTCACCCGAGCGTTAAGGGAGCCCATTCGTCAACCCCGCTCACAACATTAGCTGAAAGGCCTTAAGTGTCGACACCCCTATACCGTAGTGACCCTTACAAGTATAAGTAGCACTCTATAGCTCTATAAAACCCTTGGACTCAATATCTTGATACATTTTGGCTCATCGGGGGCAGATTTTTGAACATTGACGTTCTATCCAATAATAAGAAGCATTGCTTCAATGGTCTTAGCCATAAGAAATGGAGGATCGCTTGACGCCTCCCATTAATAACAATACTCTGTACATCGTCCTAAGTCTATTAGAGGTATTTTATTTCTTCTCTTTCACATAACCAGAATCGGAATATCAAAATTTCACAAGTAATTTCCGAGAGTTCTCAAAGGAGATGAATAGAATAGTTTAACAACTTTTGGGTGGAAAACATGCATTCTCATACTATTTCATATAAAAAAACATTCATTTGAAACATCAAACGCAAACGCACATTTTGATATAAAAAGTCCGTACATATGTACTTACCTCTGGGCCATGAAAGGCGCAAAGCAAAGCTAGCACTCCTACAACACTCGTCTCATATGAATCCGGGTCTCACAGTCAATGCGGCAGCACGAAAAGATACGTCTACTTGGAACGAGCACAACGACTGGATATACACAAGTAAAGTATACAACCTATTAGCATATATCCTCTATATGAGGTTTTATGCAAGAATGCAATAAAATGCAGGTCACGCAAGCTAAATTGACCAAAATGCCCCTAATACTTTGAAACCGTCCAGTACAGTCCCTGATTGTGCCTGGACCCCATATTACACTCATACTGGCCCAACAACATCCAAGAATGACTCTTAACTCATCCATATGAACTTAGCATCGAGATATACAACTGTCAGTAAATTACACTTAGGCCCCTAAAGTTTGCTAAAATTACAGAAAGACCCCCACCATTGATTTGATAACTCCCGAGTCAAATAATTCCTTCTTAAGGCTCCAAGTATCCTTCTAAGTCAGGTTGTTGGTCTCAAAACATTAACTTTGTTCAAATGCGAAGTTTTAATTAATTGCACATAGGCCCCCGAAGTTTAGTAAAACTGCAAAAAGAGCCCAACATTTGACTTGGTCAACACTAGCCCAGAATTACATAGAAGTACTCCAAATAAGCATACAAGACATGCTGACAAACTCCAAGTTACTAAACTAACCTCAATTCAAAGTTTAAGTGAAATTACTATTTTGCCCCTCCTATACAGTTCAGTCAAACTAGGGTTTTCGAAAAGTCAAACTTGGTCAAACATGATATTTAGACTCAGAATACGAATACGAGCAAGTTTCGTGAAGAACACTAAGGCTAGAAATGTCATTTAGAGTGTTGAATTCAAAAGTCAAATTTAGAAGAAAGTCGACTCAACTAGTCAACTTTAGAGCTGATTTGTAATCAATTGAGGGGGATACTTGAAAATCTGAGAATAGGGTTTTGAAGACGATAGTTCAAGGATTCCAGAACATATTTGAACTCCCAAAAACTCCAAGTATTCAAAGAGATATCGCTACTCAAAGTTGGACAAAAATTCCGATTCAACACTTAGAAAAATTCACTTGTGCTTCGCGAGTTCAAACTAGCAACTTTAGGCTCGTTTTGTGAGAAATCCGTTATAAATTTGAACATGACCCAGAGACGATGATTTGAAGTATTATATACCAGCTACACATAGGAGAAAACAGATCTAAATTTCATTAAGTTTTGAAGAAGATACAAGGGTTAGAAAATGGGTGTTTCACCATAGCAACCTATACTTGGAAAAATTTTGAGCACTCACAGCCAAGAACACATCAAACACCTAGCTAACTAGCCATGTTCAAGCCCAATTTCAGAGGGTTTAGACATGAAATTGGACCACGAGATTCAAATGAAACTTGTAGCTAGCATACCCAGGATTACACAGGAAGAAACCGTGCATGATTTGGACAAGAATTGAGGGAGTTACAGTCCCATAAACAGGGCAGGTTCATGAACCCAAAAACATGAACTACAAGAATCAAACTATAACGATTTGTTGTTACAGTCACGATTTGATGATCTAAACATGTTGTGGACGTGATTAGGAGCATGCTCATGCTTTAAATTGATCAAAACAAGCAAGAATCGAAGCCGTACCGAGCTCGAGCTTTTCCGGCGGCCATGGCGGATTCCGGCGACTCGTCGCTCGGTTTCCGTTGATTCCGCGCGTCCCCTGGTGCTTCTGGGTTCGCCAGCATGGTCCACGATGCTCAGAGGCCTCGAAGCAACTGCTGGAAGGGAAAGAGATGGCCAAGAACGGACAGAACCACCAAGCCCAGCCACCGATGGTGTTCCCGACGGGTTTTCGAACCCAGATTCCGGCGAAGGTCAAAATCGGATGAATTGGCTGCTGATATTGGGTGTGTCATGCTCGCAATCACCACAGGGACACAACAAGACTGATTAGAGAGGCTGAAACGCAAGGATGAAGGAGAATTTGACCGATTACTAAGCTAGGTTTCGTACCTCAGGATTGAGTTTTCTCTCTCGATACGTCCCCTCCCCTGAAATTGATTTGTGCCTTTTGATCCCCTGGTCACCCTCTACCTCCAGCTATAGCAGCTTTCCAGATGGTGAAGTGGTGGTAGAGCTAGGGTGGAGTTGGTGGTTGTTGGTGGTTAATAGGAAGAAGAAGATGATGATGATGGAAAGAGATGATAATTCCTCTTTCACAAAACTCAGCTGGTGCTGAAGAGGGATATTGGAGCTGCCACCTAGCTTTTGGGTGTCAAAAGAATGTTAACAAGTGTCTTACATGCATAGTGGGGTGAAAGTGTAGTTTTCTAAACTTTTGGGTACAACTAGAAATAGAGCTTCTACTTACTTGTAGAGAATTGCACAACCACCCCGAACATCTCTAGTGCCTCAAAATCATTCTAACAACGTCCAAATATTGCCAACGCTCCAAAATGCCCACATTAAAGCCGTGAAAAAAATATTTACAAATTCGCCCCCAAAGTCTTGATATTGCACTAAGAATTCTCTCGGAAATTAGGGGTGTTACAGTCTACCCACCTTAAAAGAATCTTCGTCCCCGAAGATCTCATACTATACTTACCCCTAAACACATGAAATGAAGGTGAAATGCAGTACCGTGACTCAGTCTATATGACTTAATCAGACAAGTACATAAAGCGCTCTCGTCGGGGGTTATGCTCTCAATTTATGGTTTCCATAGATGGTCAGCTAGAAACACCTTAACTGAAAGAAATGTCTCATTCTTACTCTCCGCACAACGGCTCTATTATAAGACTATATTACTATCCTGCCTAGACTCGCATCACAATAGGGTTTCGTATACGATTAGTACAAGTAAAAGTTCGAAACAAGATTTTGAAAGTTCGATAACAACATACAGGTTCTCAATTTTAGAAACAACTCAAAAATTTGATAGAATTTATACATATCTCAAAACTTTTAGACAAATGCTTTTGTCAAGACTAATATGTCGTTTTGCTTGAATCATCCGCGTTAAAAAAATGTTTTCTTACCTCTATAGGGTTAGATAAACCAATCACCTAAAGTGTTCCACGCATACGAGGGAGAAAGAACACTATGTGTCGTCACACAACGTGCCTTTCTAACACAACTCGCATGTGCTTCAAATGTTCCAACTTAGTCTACACAGCGGGTACAACTTATAGTACCGTCGTACTAAGAGTCGCGCCAGCGGACTGATAAACAAAGTGGTCCATATCACTTGGCATTTGGTAGCTCGAAACGTCAATAATTTTCTGAAACCATATTTTTTTAATAAATACTTTATTTTTAAAAGTTTCTAATTTTGGAAAGAACCATGTCAAACTAACTCAAAATAAACAAAAGTTAAACTAATGTTTTAAGGTTTGTCACTCGTAGGTGCGAAATAATTGTCTCGGGGTCTTCTAAGTCACAACGTCGTTACTCTCTCGTCGAGAAATTACTTACAAAAATAAAGAGTCAAAGATACGCATCACACAACTAGGACAAACAATTCAATATAAATAGGCATGTCACATAAATATTGCGCCTGTAAATAGGCAAGTAAACTTTGCATGAACATCTCAAATAGTCATTAATATTTAATCAACATATACGGTACAAGTCGAGTTTCATAATACGTAAGTACCCAAACTCCCCGATGGCTTGTTTACTTCTTATTGCCAAATTAGGTTATCCTAATCAATTTTAAATTTTGAAAACGTTTTATCTTTCTTATTCTCTACTAATGGAAATCGAAAAGTCACTTTAACCGGAGAACCAGGCTCTGATACCATCTGGAACAACCCGGGATCTCGGTTCAGGGTTAAAGAGACAATCGACAACCAAAAGTAGAAATATACTATTAAGATTACATTTCGCTTAATGTACATAACAAAATTTCGATAATAAGTACAATTTAAAACATAACATTTGTGATCTACTAAGTGATCTAAGTCAAGCTATACTTCTTCGTCTCGTTCCAGCGTTCCCATCCCCCACTTTGATTGACGACCTGCGGTTTTAAAATGGCAAAAGCCGACGCAGTTTTGAAGAAATTGATCAGTAAAAACTGAGTAAGTACACACTACGATATGTAAAGCAACGAGTGGCACGGAAGCATGAGTTGAAACAAATCAGAAGATTTAAAAAGTAAAACTATCATATTGGAGAAGTTGGATCAACTTGAAGTAACCGAGTAACAAAAACCTCTCAATTTAATAACATTGAGAAACCACGAGTAGTTGATAAAATATCCAGAGTAGACAAGTTCATTTGAAATGATAACGATAGTAGTTCATGAGTACCCAAGATTTACAATTCATTTCAATCGATTAGGACATATCAAGAGCCACAAACAACATTAACAAGTAGTCAATTTATAACTTTGACTTCAATCAACAGTTTAATTTTGCTGAGGCGTGTCAAGAGCCACCAGCAGGATCGATGTAAACAGAGGGATCACGAAATAATCACTAAGGGTTCCTTCTAGGGTCTATCAAACCCTATTTCACCCGAGCGTTAAGGGAGACCATTCGTCAACCCCGCTCACAACATTAGCTAAAAGGCCTTAAGTGTCGACACCCCTATACCGTAGTGACCCTTACAAGTATAAGTAGCACTCTATAGCTCTATAAAACCCTTGGCCTCAATATCTTGATACATTTTGGCTCATCGGGGGCGGATTTTTGAACATTGACGTTCTATCCAATAATAAGAAGCATTGCTTCAATGGTCTTAGCCATAAGAAATGGAGGATCGCTTGACGCCTCCCATTAATAACAATACTCTGTACATCGTCCTAAGTCTATTAGAGGTATTTTATTTCTTCTCTTTCACATAACCAGAATCGGAATATCAAAATTTCACAAGTAATTTCCGAGAGTTCTCAAAGGAGATGAATAGAATAGTTTAACAACTTTTGAGTGGAAAACATGCATTCTCATACTATTTCATATAAAAAAAAACATTCATTTGAAACATCAAACGCAAACGCACATTTTGATATAAAAAGTCCGTACATATGTACTTACCTCTGGGCCATGAAAGGCGCAAAGCAAAGCTAGCACTCCTACAACACTCGTCTCATATGAATCCGGGTCTCACAGTCAATGCGGCAGCACGAAAAGATACGTCTACTTGGAACGAGCACAACGACTGGATATACACAAGTAAAGTATACAACCTATTAGCATATATCCTCTATATGAGGTTTTATGCTAGAATGCAATAAAATGCAGGTCACGCAAGCTAAATTGACCAAAATGCCCCTAATACTTTGAAACTGTCCAGTACAGTCCCTGATTGTGCCTGGACCCCATATTACACTCATACTGGCCCAACAACATCCAAGAATGACTCTTAACTCATCCATATGAACTTAGCATCGAGATATACAACTTTCAGTAAATTACACTTAGGCCCCTAAAGTTTGCTAAAATTACAGAAAGACCCCCACCATTGATTTGATAACTCCCGAGTCAAATAATTCCTTCTTAAGGCTCCAAGTATCCTTCTAAGTCAGGTTGTTGGTCTCAAAACATTAACTTTGTTCAAATGCGAAGTTTTAATTAATTGCACATAGGCCCCCGAAGTTTAGTAAAACTGCAAAAAGAGCCCAACATTTGACTTGGTCAACACTAGCCCAGAATTACATAGAAGTACTCCAAATAAGCATACAAGACATGCTGACAAACTCCAAGTTACTAAACTAACCTCAATTCAAAGTTTAAGTGAAATTACTATTTTGCCCCTCCTATACAGTTCAGTCAAACTAGGGTTTTCGAAAAGTCAAACTTGGTCAAACATGATATTTAGACTCAGAATAGGAATAGGAGCAAGTTTCGTGAAGAACACTAAGGCTAGAAATGTCATTTAGAGTGTTGAATTCAAAAGTCAAATTTAGAAGAAAGTCGACTCAACTAGTCAACTTTAGAGCTGATTTGTAATCAATTGAGGGGGATACTTGAAAATCTGAGAATAGGGTTTTGAAGACGATAGTTCAAGGATTCCAGAACATATTTGAACTCCTTAAAACTCCAAGTATTCAAAGAGATATCGCTACTCAAAGTTGGACAAAAATTCCGATTCAACACTTAGAAAAATTCACTTGTGCTTCGCGAGTTCAAACTAGCAACTTTAGGCTCGTTTTGTGAGAAATCCGTTATAAATTTGAACATGACCCAGAGACGATGATTTGAAGTATTATATACCAGCTACACATAGGAGAAAACAGATCTAAATTTCATTAAGTTTTGAAGAAGATACAAGGGTTAGAAAATGGGTGTTTCACCATAGCATCCTATACTTGGAAAAATTTTGAGCACTCACAGCCAAGAACACATCAAACACCTAGCTAACTAGCCATGTTCAAGCCCAATTTCAGAGGGTTTAGACATGAAATTGGACCACGAGATTCAAATGAAACTTGTAGCTAGCATACCCAGGATTACACAGGAAGAAACCGTGCATGATTTGGACAAGAATTGAGGGAGTTACAGTCCCATAAACAGGGCAGGTTCATGAACCCAAAAACATGAACTACAAGAATCAAACTATAACGATTTGTTGTTACAGTCACGATTTGATGATCTAAACATGTTGTGGACGTGATTAGGAGCATGCTCATGCTTTAAATTGATCAAAACAAGCAAGAATCGAAGCCGTACCGAGCTCGAGCTTTTCCGGCGGCCATGGCGGATTCCGGCGACTCGTCGCTCGGTTTCCGTCGATTCCGCGCGTCCCCTGGTGCTTCTGGGTTCGCCAGCATGGTCCACGATGCTCAGAGGCCTCGAAGCAACTGCTGGAAGGGAAAGAGATGGCCAAGAACGGACAGAACCACCAAGCCCAGCCACCGATGGTGTTCCCGACGGGTTTTCGAACCCAGATTCCGGCGAAGGTCAAAATCGGATGAATTGGCTGCTGATATTGGGTGTGTCATGCTCGCAATCACCACAGGGACACAACAAGACTGATTAGAGAGGCTGAAACGCAAGGATGAAGGAGAATTTGACCGATTACTAAGCTAGGTTTCGTACCTTAGGATTGAGTTTTCTCTCTCGATACGTCCCCTCCCCTGAAATTGATTTGTGCCTTTTGATCCCCTGGTCACCCTCTACCTCCAGCTATAGCAGCTTTCCAGATGGTGAAGTGGTGGTAGAGCTAGGGTGGAGTTGGTGGTTGTTGGTGGTTAATAGGAAGAAGAAGATGATGATGATGGAAAGAGATGAGAATTCCTCTTTCACAAAACTCAGCTGGTGCTGAAGAGGGAGATTGGAGCTGCCACCTAGCTTTTGGGTGTCAAAAGAATGTTAACAAGTGTCTTACATGCATAGTGGGATGAAAGTGTAGTTTTCTAAACTTTTGGGTACAACTAGAAATAGAGCTTCTACTTACTTGTAGAGAATTGCACAACCACCCCGAACATCTCTAGTGCCTCAAAATCATTCTAACAACGTCCAAATATTGCCAACGCTCCAAAATGCCCACATTAAAGCCGTGAAAAAAATATTTACAAATTCGCCCCCAAAGTCTTGATATTGCACTAAGAATTCTCTCGGAAATTAGGGGTGTTACAGTCTACCCACCTTAAAAGAATCTTCGTCCCCGAAGATCTCATACTATACTTACCCCTAAACACATGAAATGAAGGTGAAATGCAGTACCGTGACTCAGTCTATATGACTTAATCAGACAAGTACATAAAGCGCTCTCGTCGGGGGTTATGCTCTCAATTTATGGTTTCCATAGATGGTCAGCTAGAAACACCTTAACTGAAAGAAATGTCTCATTCTTACTCTCCGCACAACGGCTCTATTATAAGACTATATTACTATCCAGCCTAGACTCGCATCACAATAGGGTTTCGTATACGATTAGTACAAGTAAAAGTTCGAAACAAGATTTTGAAAGTTCGATAACAACATACAGGTTCTCAATTTTAGAAACAACCCAAAAATTTGATAGAATTTATACAAATCTCAAAACTTTTAGACAAATGCTTTTGTCAAGACTAATATGTCGTTTTGCTTGAATCATCCGCGTTAAAAAAAATGTTTTCTTACCTCTATAGGGTTAGATAAACCAATCACCTAAAGTGTTCCACGCATACGAGGGAGAAAGAACACTATGTGTCGTCACACAACGTGCCTTTCTAACACAACTCGCATGTGCTTCAAATGTTCCAACTTAGTCTACACAGCGGGTACAACTTATAGTACCGTCGTACTAAGAGTCGCGCCAGCGGACTGATAAACAAAGTGGTCCATATCACTTGGCATTTGGTAGCTCGAAACGTCAATAATTTTCTGAAACCATATTTTTTTAATAAATACTTTATTTTCAAAAGTTTCTTTTGGAAAGAACCATGTCAAACTAACTCAAAATAAACAAAAGTTAAACTAATGTTTTAAGGTTTGTCACTCGTAGGTGCGAAAGAATTGTCTCGGGGTCTTCTAAGTCACAACGTCGTTACTCTCTCGTCGAGAAATTACTTACAAAAATAAAGAGTCAAAGATACGCATCACACAACTACGACAAACAATTCAATATAAATAGGCATGTCACATAAATATTGCGCCTGTAAATAGGCAAGTAAACTTTGCATGAACATCTCAAATAGTCATTAATATTTAATCAACATATACGGTACAAGTCGAGTTTCATAATACGTAAGTACCCAAACTCCCCGACGGCTTGTTTACTTCTTATTGCCAAATTAGG
This sequence comes from Linanthus parryae, assembly GCA_023055425.1. NCBI lineage: Eukaryota > Viridiplantae > Streptophyta > Magnoliopsida > Ericales > Polemoniaceae > Linanthus > Linanthus parryae. The sequence goes on along the minus strand of JALGPY010000038.1, from coordinate 1,969,182 downwards.
TTATCCTAATCAATTTTAAATTTTGAAAACGTTTTATCTTTCTTATTCTCTACTAATGGAAATCGAAAAGTCACTTTAACCGGAGAACCAGGCTCTGATACCATCTGGAACAACCCGGGATCTCGGTTCAGGGTTAAAGAGACAATCGACAACCAAAATTAGAAATATACTATTAAGATTACATTTCGCTTAATGTACATAACAAAATTTCGATAATAAGTACAATTTAAAACATAACATTTGTGATCTACTAAGTGATCTAAGTCAAGCTATACTTCTTCGTCTCGTTCCAGCGTTCCCATCCCCCACTTTGATTGACGACCTGCGGTTTTAAAATGGCAAAAGCCGACGCAGTTTTGAAGAAATTGATCAGTAAAAACTGAGTAAGTACACACTACGATATGTAAAGCAACGAGTGGCACGGAAGCATGAGTTGAAACAAATCAGAAGATTTAAAAAGTAAAACTATCATATTGGAGAAGTTGGATCAACTTGAAGTAACCGAGTAACAAAAACCTCTCAATTTAATAACATTGAGAAACCACGAGTAGTTGATAAAATATCCAGAGTAGACAAGTTCATTTGAAATGATAACGATAGTAGTTCATGAGTACCCAAAATTACAATTCATTTCAATCGATTAGGACATATCAAGAGCCACAAACAACATTAACAAGTAGTCAATTTATAACTTTGACTTCAATAAACAGTTTAATTTTGCTGAGGCGTCTCAAGAGTCACCAGCAGGATCGATGTAAACAGAGGGATCACGAAATAATCACTAAGGGTTCCTTCTAGGGTCTATCAAACCCTATTTCACCCGAGCGTTAAGGGAGCCCATTCGTCAACCCCGCTCACAACATTAGCTAAAAGGCCTTAAGTGTCGACACCCCTATACCGTAGTGACCCTTACAAGTATAAGTAGCACTCTATAGCTCTATAAAACCCTTGGACTCAATATCTTGATACATTTTGGCTCATCGGGGGCGGATTTTTGAACATTGACGTTCTATCCAATAATAAGAAGCATTGCTTCAATGGTCTTAGCCATAAGAAATGGAGGATCGCTTGACGCCTCCCATTAATAACAATACTCAGTACATCGTCCTAAGTCTATTAGAGGTATTTTATTTCTTCTCTTTCACATAACCAGAATCGGAATATCAAAATTTCACAAGTAATTTCCGAGAGTTCTCAAAGGAGATGAATAGAATAGTTTAACAACTTTTGAGTGGAAAACATGCATTCTCATACTATTTCATATATAAAAACATTCATTTGAAACATCAAACGCAAACGCACATTTTGATATAAAAAGTCCGTACATATGTACTTACCTCTGGGCCATGAAAGGCGCAAAGCAAAGCTAGCACTCCTACAACACTCGTCTCATATGAATCCGGGTCTCACAGTCAATGCGGCAGCACGAAAAGATACGTCTACTTGGAACGAGCACAACGACTGGATATACACAAGTAAAGTATAAAACCTATTAGCATATATCCTCTATATGAGGTTTTATGCAAGAATGCAATAAAATGCAGGTCACGCAAGCTAAATTGACCAAAATGCCCCTAATACTTTGAAACCGTCCAGTACAGTCCCTGATTGTGCCTGGACCCCATATTACACTCATACTGGCCCAACAACATCCAAGAATGACTCTTAACTCATCCATATGAACTTAGCATCGAGATATACAACTGTCAGTAAATTACACTTAGGCCCCTAAAGTTTGCTAAAATTACAGAAAGACCCCCACCATTGATTTGATAACTCCCGAGTCAAATAATTCCTTCTTAAGGCTCCAAGTATCCTTCTAAGTCAGGTTGTTGGTCTCAAAACATTAACTTTGTTCAAATGCGAAGTTTTAATTAATTGCACATAGGCCCCCGAAGTTTAGTAAAACTGCAAAAAGAGCCCAACATTTGACTTGGTCAACACTAGCCCAGAATTACATAGAAGTACTCCAAATAAGCATACAAGACATGCTGACAAACTCCAAGTTACTAAACTAACCTCAATTCAAAGTTTAAGTGAAATTACTATTTTGCCCCTCCTATACAGTTCAGTCAAACTAGGGTTTTCGAAAAGTCAAACTTGGTCAAACATGATATTTAGACTCAGAATACGAATACGAGCAAGTTTCGTGAAGAACACTAAGGCTAGAAATGTCATTTAGAGTGTTGAATTCAAAAGTCAAATTTAGAAGAAAGTCGACTCAACTAGTCAACTTTAGAGCTGATTTGTAATCAATTGAGGGGGATACTTGAAAATCTGAGAATAGGGTTTTGAAGACGATAGTTCAAGGATTCCAGAACATATTTGAACTCCTAAAAACTCCAAGTATTCAAAGAGATATCGCTACTCAAAGTTGGACAAAAATTCCGATTCAACACTTAGAAAAATTCACTTGTGCTTCGCGAGTTCAAACTAGCAACTTTAGGCTCGTTTTGTGAGAAATCCGTTATAAATTTGAACATGACCCAGAGACGATGATTTGAAGTATTATATACCAGCTACACATAGGAGAAAACAGATCTAAATTTCATTAAGTTTTGAAGAAGATACAAGGGTTAGAAAATGGGTGTTTCACCATAGCATCCTATACTAGGAAAAATTTTGAGCACTCACAGCCAAGAACACATCAAACACCTAGCTAACTAGCCATGTTCAAGCCCAATTTCAGAGGGTTTAGACATGAAATTGGACCACGAAATTCAAATGAAACTTGTAGCTAGCATACCCAGGATTACACAGGAAGAAACCGTGCATGATTTGGACAAGAATTGAGGGAGTTACAGTCCCATAAACAGGGCAGGTTCATGAACCCAAAAACATGAACTACAAGAATCAAACTATAACGATTTGTTGTTACAGTCACGATTTGATGATCTAAACATGTTGTGGACGTGATTAGGAGCATGCTCATACTTTAAATTGATCAAAACAAGCAAGAATCGAAGCCGTACCGAGCTCGAGCTTTTCCGGCGGCCATGGCGGATTCCGGCGACTCGTCGCTCGGTTTCCGTCGATTCCGCGCGTCCCCTGGTGTTTCTGGGTTCGCCAGCATGGTCCACGATGCTCAGAGGCCTCGAAGCAACTGCTGGAAGGGAAAGAGATGGCCAAGAACGGACAGAACCACCAAGCCCAGCCACCGATGGTGTTCCCGACGGGTTTTCGCACCCAGATTCGGGCGAAGGTCAAAATCGGATGAATTGGCTGCTGATATTGGGTGTGTCATGCTCGCAATCACCACAGGGACACAACAAGACTGATTAGAGAGGCTGAAACGCAAGGATGAAGGAGAATTGACCGATTACTAAGCTAGGTTTCGTACCTTAGGATTGAGTTTTCTCTCTCGATACGTCCCCTCCCCTGAAATTGATTTGTGCCTTTTGATCCCCTGGTCACCCTCTACCTCCAGCTATAGCAGCTTTCCAGATGGTGAAGTGGTGGTAGAGCTAGGGTGGAGTTGGTGGTTGTTGGTGGTTAATAGGAAGAAGAAGATGATGATGATGGAAAGAGATGAGAATTCCTCTTTCACAAAACTCAGCTGGTGCTGAAGAGGGAGATTGGAGCTGCCACCTAGCTTTTGGGTGTCAAAATAATGTTAACAAGTGTCTTACATGCATAGTGGGATGAAAGTGTAGTTTTCTAAACTTTTGGGTACAACTAGAAATAGAGCTTCTACTTACTTGTAGAGAATTGCACAACCACCCCGAACATCTCTAGTGCCTCAAAATCATTCTAACAACGTCCAAATATTGCCAACGCTCCAAAATGCCCACATTAAAGCCGTGAAAAAAATATTTACAAATTCGCCCCCAAAGTCTTGATATTGCACTAAGAATTCTCTCGGAAATTAGGGGTGTTACAGTCTACCCACCTTAAAAGAATCTTCGTCCCCGAAGATCTCATACTATACTTACCCCTAAACACATGAAATGAAGGTGAAATGCAGTACCGTGACTCAGTCTATATGACTTAATCAGACAAGTACATAAAGCGCTCTCGTCGGGGGTTATGCTCTCAATTTATGGTTTCCATAGATGGTCAGCTAGAAACACCTTAACTGAAAGAAATGTCTCATTCTTACTCTCCGCACAACGGCTCTATTATAAGACTATATTACTATCCAGCCTAGACTCGCATCACAATAGGGTTTCGTATACGATTAGTACAAGTAAAAGTTCGAAACAAGATTTTGAAAGTTCGATAACAACATACAGGTTCTCAATTTTATAAACAACTCAAAAATTTGATAGAATTTATACATATCTCAAAACTTTTAGACAAATGCTTTTGTCAAGACTAATATGTCGTTTTGCTTGAATCATCCGCGTTAAAAAAAATGTTTTCTTACCTCTATAGGGTTAGATAAACCAATCACCTAAAGTGTTCCACGCATACGAGGGAGAAAGAACACTATGTGTCGTCACACAACGTGCCTTTCTAACACAACTCGCATGTGCTTCAAATGTTCCAACTTAGTCTACACAGCGGGTACAACTTATAGTACCGTCGTACTAAGAGTCGCGCCAGCGGACTGATAAACAAAGTGGTCCATATCACTTGGCATTTGGTAGCTCGAAACGTCAATAATTTTCTTAAACCATATTTTTTTAATAAATACTTTATTTTTAAAAGTTTCTAATTTTGGAAAGAACCAGGTCAAACTAACTCAAAATAAACAAAAGTTAAACTAATGTTTTAAGGTTTGTCACTCGTAGGTGCGAAAGAATTGTCTCGGGGTCTTCTAAGTCACAACGTCGTTACTCTCTCGTCGAGAAATTACTTACAAAAATAAAGAGTCAAAGATACGCATCACACAACTACGACAAACAATTCAATATAAATAGGCATGTCACATAAATATTGCGCCTGTAAATAGGCAAGTAAACTTTGCATGAACATCTCAAATAGTCATTAATATTTAATCAACATATACGGTACAAGTCGAGTTTCATAATACGTAAGTACCCAAACTCCCCGACGGCTTGTTTACTTCTTATTGCCAAATTAGGTTATCCTAATCAATTTTAAATTTTGAAAACGTTTTATCTTTCATATTCTCTACTAATGGAAATCGAAAAGTCACTTTAACCGGAGAACCAGGCTCTGATACCATCTGGAACAACCCGGGATCTCGGTTCAGGGTTAAAGAGACAATCGACAACCAAAAGTAGAAATATACTATTAAGATTACATTTCGCTTAATGTACATAACAAAATTTCGATAATAAGTACAATTTAAAACATAACATTTGTGATCTACTAAGTGATCTAAGTCAAGCTATACTTCTTCGTCTCGTTCCAGCGTTCCCATCCCCCACTTTGATTGACGACCTGCGGTTTTAAAATGGCAAAAGCCGACGCAGTTTTGAAGAAATTGATCAGTAAAAACTGAGTAAGTACACACTACGATATGTAAAGCAACGAGTGGCACGGAAGCATGAGTTGAAACAAATCAGAAGATTTAAAAAGTAAAACTATCATATTGGAGAAGTTGGATCAACTTGAAGTAACCGAGTAACAAAAACCTCTCAATTTAATAACATTGAGAAACCACGAGTAGTTGATAAAATATCCAGAGTAGACAAGTTCATTTGAAATGATAACGATAGTAGTTCATGAGTACCCAAGATTTACAATTCATTTCAATCGATTAGGACATATCAAGAGCCACAAACAACATTAACAAGTAGTCAATTTATAACTTTGACTTCAATCAACAGTTTAATTTTGCTGAGGCGTGTCAAGAGCCACCAGCAGGATCGATGTAAACAGAGGGATCACGAAATAATCACTAAGGGTTCCTTCTAGGGTCTATCAAACCCTATTTCACCCGAGCGTTAAGGGAGCCCATTCGTCAACCCCGCTCACAACATTAGCTAAAAGGCCTTAAGTGTCGACACCCCTATACCGTAGTGACCCTTACAAGTATAAGTAGCACTCTATAGCTCTATAAAACCCTTGGCCTCAATATCTTGATACATTTTGGCTCATCGGGGGCGGATTTTTGAACATTGACGTTCTATCCAATAATAAGAAGCATTGCTTCAATGGTCTTAGCCATAAGAAATGGAGGATCGCTTGACGCCTCCCATTAATAACAATACTCTGTACATCGTCCTAAGTCTATTAGAGGTATTTTATTTCTTCTCTTTCACATAACCAGAATCGGAATATCAAAATTTCACAAGTAATTTCCGAGAGTTCTCAAAGGAGATGAATAGAATAGTTTAACAACTTTTGAGTGGAAAACATGCATTCTCATACTATTTCATATAAAAAAAAACATTCATTTGAAACATCAAACGCAAACGCACATTTTGATATAAAAAGTCCGTACATATGTACTTACCTCTGGGCCATGAAAGGCGCAAAGCAAAGCTAGCACTCCTACAACACTCGTCTCATATGAATCCGGGTCTCACAGTCAATGCGGCAGCACGAAAAGATACGTCTACTTGGAACGAGCACAACGACTGGATATACACAAGTAAAGTATACAACCTATTAGCATATATCCTCTATATGAGGTTTTATGCTAGAATGCAATAAAATGCAGGTCACGCAAGCTAAATTGACCAAAATGCCCCTAATACTTTGAAACTGTCCAGTACAGTCCCTGATTGTGCCTGGACCCCATATTACACTCATACTGGCCCAACAACATCCAAGAATGACTCTTAACTCATCCATATGAACTTAGCATCGAGATATACAACTTTCAGTAAATTACACTTAGGCCCCTAAAGTTTGCTAAAATTACAGAAAGACCCCCACCATTGATTTGATAACTCCCGAGTCAAATAATTCCTTCTTAAGGCTCCAAGTATCCTTCTAAGTCAGGTTGTTGGTCTCAAAACATTAACTTTGTTCAAATGCGAAGTTTTAATTAATTGCACATAGGCCCCCGAAGTTTAGTAAAACTGCAAAAAGAGCCCAACATTTGACTTGGTCAACACTAGCCCAGAATTACATAGAAGTACTCCAAATAAGCATACAAGACATGCTGAAAAACTCCAAGTTACTAAACTAACCTCAATTCAAAGTTTAAGTGAAATTACTATTTTGCCCCTCCTATACAGTTCAGTCAAACTAGGGTTTTCGAAAAGTCAAACTTGGTCAAACATGATATTTAGACTCAGAATACGAATACGAGCAAGTTTCGTGAAGAACACTAAGGCTAGAAATGTCATTTAGAGTGTTGAATTCAAAAGTCAAATTTAGAAGAAAGTCGACTCAACTAGTCAACTTTAGAGCTGATTTGTAATCAATAGAGGGGGATACTTGAAAATCTGAGAATAGGGTTTTGAAGACGATAGTTCAAGGATTCCAGAACATATTTGAACTCCTAAAAACTCCAAGTGTTCAAAGAGATATCGCTACTCAAAGTTGGACAAAAATTCCGATTCAACACTTAGAAAAATTCACTTGTGCTTCGCGAGTTCAAACTAGCAACTTTAGGCTCGTTTTGTGAGAAATCCGTTATAAATTTGAACATGACCCATAGACGATGATTTGAAGTATTATATACCAGCTACACATTGGAGAAAACAGATCTAAATTTCATTAAGTTTTGAAGAAGATACAAGGGTTAGAAAATGGGTGTTTCACCATGTAGGGTTTTGATTCATGGAACGCGCAACGGAAGCATAATCAAACAAATAGCCATGCAAAACCCTCCAAGGATCACAAGTCTAGATGCATAACGATAGTGAAGGTAAGAAATCATAAACACACCTTTGGGTTCTCCTTGATGACTTCAAACGCGAATAGTGTCACGTTCTCTATAGTTGATCCACGCCTAGAGTTGATCCTAGATCTCCCACACTCCTTGGTGCTAGCCCGGAATAGGAAGAGGATGAAGGAATCACGCAAAACGAGACAAAAAAAGAGGCTTCGGCCCTCTTTTTGCCGACGGGGTGAGGGCGGCGGCAAGGGGGTCGGGTTCGGCCTCCTTGTTGCTTGCTCTCTCTCCTTTGTTCTCTCCCACTCTTGTTATGTTCACTAATGAGCATAAGTTATGAGGAAGGAAGGAAGGAGGGTCCTTTATATAGTCCAACAACTCTTTTTTAACTACCTAAAGGACTTATTCTAGTCCAACTAGAATTCAATTTAGTCCGTTCCTTGCAAATTAGTCCCCACTAAGTTTGCAAGGGTTTGCAAAGTGATCCATCTAATTAATTAATCCAATTAATTAATTCCCAAATCTAGTTCAACTCTATATAGCGTGTGACCCCATAGGTTCTATCTAGTTGGTAGCAACTATTTGCTAATATGGAGCGGTTTCTAGCAAAACATCCATTCTAGCCAACTAATAGAATAGTCATCTTGACAACCTTTGTACAAGTAATTGTCTCATCCCTTTGCCTCCATATCCGGATTGGACACGAGACATACAAGTCACACTCGTATATCCAATCCATAGTTTCTCGATCCATGGGAATAGCCTTATTCGTGCAAATAACATCAATATCCCATATATTGATTTATTTGAGTCTGGCCAGACATTCTATAAGCACTATCCCTCGAGTGGCCTAGGATATTTGCTCCCGTTATGTGGGAGGGGAAAATCCTCTCTACGTCCACTACGATCTCTAAGCTTGCTTCTCATTGTATCCAGTACACGCCTTTATAACTACCCAGTTACGGTGTAGCGTTTAACGCTACCAAGATCACAATGATCCACAACTAGAATATCTAGTGACTTCAAGTCTAAGGATGACAATACCATTGCACCGCGAGAAGCACTTGTGACTCAACATAACATGTATGTAGCCTTCTCGGAGATGGGTCAATCCAGTGCAACATTCCGTAATGCACACCTATGTGTTGGATCGTGATATCTCCATATCAATCCAACCCCATACTAGTCTATAGATGATTGTCCCATTAATCATTATACTTGACTAGGGATATTTAAGATAGACAACACGATTGTAAATCTAAGGACTTCATTATATTAAATATCCAATAAATAATAAATGAATTTTCTAGCCATATACAAATTAATACTAAACTAGATTGCCTCTAGGGCATCTATTCCAACAGTCTCCCACTTGCACTAGAGCCAATCTGGCGCATCTCGTATGCCCATACTCCTAGTGTGCCCTTCATGCTTCCACTGCGTGAGAGGCTTTGTAAGCGGGTCTGACAGATTATCATCTGTAGGAATCTTGCATATCCGAACGTCTCCTCTATCGATAATATCTCGAATCAGATGAAACTTCCTGAGCACGTGCTTGGACTTCTGTTGCGATCTTGGTTCCTTTGATTGCGCGATCGCCCCAGTGTTGTCACAGAACAACTCCACTGGATCCGCAATGCTAGGGACCACACCAAGTTCAGAAACAAACTTTCTGATCCAAACAGCCTCCTTTGTTGCGCCATTTGCAGCAATGTACTCAGCCTCTGTTGTAGAATCAGCTACCGTCTCTTGCTTGGAACTCTTCCAGCTCACCGCTGCTCCATTCAGGCAAAACACATATCCCGACTGTGATCTTAAGTCATCTCTGTCGGTTTGGAAGCTTGCATCAGTGTAACCCCTTACACGCAACTCTTCCTCACCGCCAAACATCAAGAAAGCATCCTTAGTTCTTCTCAAGTACTTTAGGATGTTTTTGACAGCAATCCAGTGACTCTCACCCGGATTGGATTGGTATCTGCTTGCAATACTCAAGGCATATGACACATCTGGTCTAGTACATAACATGGCGTACATGATAGATCCTATGGCCGAGGCATAGGGAATCCTACTCATGCGTTCCTTCTCAATCCCATTGGAAGGACAACCACTCTTCGACAGAGTGATTCCATGTGACATGGGCAAGAATCCCTTCTTGGAATCTTGCATGTTGAACCGTTTCAACACCTTGTCAATATATGTACTTTGACTTAGGCCTAGCAACCTCTTAGATCTATCTCTATAGATCTTTATACCGAGTATATGGGATGCTTCCCCTAATTCCTTCATTGAGAAACACTTCCCTAGCCAATCTTTAACATATTGCAGGATGGGAACGTCGTTTCCAATGAGTAGTATGTCATCTACATACAAGACCAGAAAAGCTACAGAGCTCCCACTAACCTTCTTGTAGACACAAGACTCATCTTCGTTTCTGATGAAGCCAAACTCTTTGACCACTTCATCAAAACGTCGATTCCAACTCCTAGAAGCTTGCTTCAATCCATAAATGGATCGTTGTAGCTTACAGACTTTGTTGGCTTGCTTTGGATCCTCAAAACCCTCCGGCTGTATCATATACACGTCCTCGAGGAGATTCCCATAAAGGAATGCTGTTTTGACATCCATCTGCCAAATCTCATAGTCGTAGTATGCTGCAATTGCAAGTAGGATTCGGATGGATTTGGTCATAGCGACTGGTGAAAAGGTTTCATCATAGTCAATACCATGAATCTGTCTGAATCCTTTAGCCACTAATCGGCCCTTATAGGTAATCACATTACCATCCATGTCGATCTTCTTCTTGAAGACCCACTTGCACCCTATGGGCCGCGCCCCATCGGGTGGTTCCACCAAAGTCCATACTTTGTTGGTATACATGGATTCCATCTCGGATCTCATGGCTTCCAGCCACTACTGAGAGTCAGGGCCACTCATGGCCTCCTCATAGGTAGTAGGCTCATCATCTATGAGCATCGTGTCACCGGAATCATTTACGAGAAGTCCGTACCTCTCGGGTTCCTGGCGCACTCTACTAGATCTACGAAGCTCTTGTGTTACCTGAACAGGTGGCTCCACAACTGCTTGTGGTTCCTGTTCATGTTCCATAATTGGTTCAGTGATTTGTGGTTCTTGAACCTCTTCAAGTTCTACATTCCTCCCACTTGCTTCTGTAGAGACAAACTCTCTTTCTAGAAACACGCCGGTCCGAGCAACAAACACTTTGTTTTCGGTTGGATTGTAGAAGTAGTATCCCTTAGTTTCCTTAGGGTACCCCACAAATTTACACTTATCCGATTTAGGCCCTAGCTTGTCTGATTGTAAACGTTTTACATAGACATCGCAGCCCCAAATCCTCATGAACGACAGTGTGGGACGCCTCCCACTCCACATCTCATATGGTGTCTTCATGACTGATTTAGATGGAACACGGTTAATGGTGAAAGCTGCACTTAATAGAGCGTAGCCCCAAAACGATAATGGAAGATCGGTTTGACACATCATAGACCGAACCATATCCAATAGGGTTTGATTCCTCCTCTCGGACACGCCATTCCATTGTGGCGTTCCGGGTGGAGTGAGTTGGGACACGATCCCACACTCTCTAAGATAGTCGTCAAACTCTTGGCTCAAGTATCCTCCTCCACGATCCGATCGTAGAGCCTTGATACTTTTGCCAAGTTGCTTCTCTACTTCATTTTTGAATTCTTTGAACACTTCAAAGGATTCGGATTTTGCCCTCATAAGGTACACAAATCCATATCTACTGTAATCATCAGTAAATGTAATGAAGTAGACATAACCACCCCTGGCAGGCGTGGCAAATGGCCCACACACATCGGTATGTATGAGCGCCAATTGCTCAGTAGTCCTCTCACCTTTCTTATTGAAAGGGGACTTTGTCATTTTTCCCAATAAACAAGCCTCACATGTCTCATATGATTCAAAATCAAATGAGTCTAGTAATCCATCCTTATGGAGTCTAGATACACGTTTCTCATTTATATGGCCTAAACGACAATGCCATAAATAAGCAGGATTTAAATCATTTATTTTAATCCGCTTGGTATTAATGTTGTAGACAGGATTGCTTAGATCAAGGACATAAAGTCCATTAAATAATTGCGCACTAAAATAGTGAATATTATTCAAATAAAAGGAACAACAATTGTTCTTTATTGAAATAATAAAACCTTCCTTGTCCAAACAAGAAATAGAAATAATGTTTCTGCTCATAGCAGGCACAAAATAGCAATTATTTAATTCTAAAACTAATCCTGAAGGCAGAGATAGCTCGCACACGCCTATGGCCAACGCAGCAACCTTTGCTCCATTCCCAACGCGCAGATCTACCTCCCCTTTAGCCAATCTTTTACTTCTCCTTAGATCCTGCATATTTCGACAAATATGAGATCCACATCCAGTATCTAATACCCATGATGTAGAGACAGTTAAATTGACATCTACAACAAAAATACCTGGTGGTGGTGGAATCACTATTCCAAGCCTCTTGTCCTCCAGATATTTTGGGCAGTTCCTCCTCCAGTGTCCAGGCTGACTGCAGTAGTGACACTCACCCTTAGTCACGTCCTTGGAAATGCCATCAACAGGCTTAAGGGCTTGTTCCTTGGACTTGGCAACTGACTTGCCTTTGCCCTTGGAGGAAGAGGCAAACCTTTTGCCCTTTCCTTTCTGTACCATCATGATGGCCTTGCCCTTACCCTTGTTGATGCTCTGTTCAGCCGTCCTCAACATGTTGAGTAAATCTGGCATTGGTTTAACGATCTCGTTCATGTTATAGTTCATAATGAACTGTCCATAACTCTCGGGCAACGATTGCAACACGAGATCGGTTGCCAACTCTTGGCCGACCGGGAACCCAAGCCGGGCGAGATTCTCCAAGTACCCGATCATTCGGAGTACATGGGGTCCCACCGGGTTCCCTTCTGCCAGATGACATTTGAACAGTGCCTTTGAGACCTCATACCTCTCTACCCTTGCCTGCTCTTGAAAGAGCTGCTTTAGATGTTCGATCATATCGACAACATTCATGTTCTCGTGTTGCTTCTGAAGCTCAGAGGTCATGGTGCAAAGCATTAGGCAGGCCGCATCATTAGCGTCATCAACACGCTTTTGATACGCCTTTAAGGCAGCAGGTGTCTGGTTCTCTGGACCTTCTGGAACATGCTCCTCTATTGCGTACAGTTTCTTCTCTTGCTTGAGAACAATTCTCAAGTTTCTGTACCAATCAAGAAAGTTGGTTCAAGAGAGCTTGTCCTTCTCAAGGACAGATCGTAGGGAATGTTGTGAACTCGATGAGTTGTTTGCCATTTGGAATTCTACAAAAAGGAAAATACGCAAGTTTTAGTATTTGTGAATTTTTGACTATATTTAATAATGGCTAGTTTATTAAATATAGCTCCCACTATTTTTCTACGGATTAATAACCCTCAAGATATTAATGCGGAAAATATCCTTATATTTTCTAGTGGGCCAAGATCCATCTTTTCATCTCCTTATGAGCTTGCTTTGGCAAGTCACCCATAATTTGACTACTTTTAGGTAGGAACAATTCCAATTGCATCCCATATGCAACTCTTGGTTCAATCGGGCAAATAACTCCTTATTTATCCATCCTTATGGATAATCCCAATTGATTGCCTCTAGGTTTCTTAATCAAATTAATAGCCTAGTTGTGTTCAACCTCTTATCTAAACAATTGCACATTGTTACGTGCCATCGCATTCCATCATTATGAATCAAGTCGCCATGCTTTGGCACGCACGAGCTTGATAAATAATGATGATAATGAGTGTTTAAATAACGAGAAGGCAAGAACACAATATTTAAAATTTGAGGGATTTTAAATTTAATTTTAATTATTTTGTTGATCAATATCAACTAATCTATTTATTTGAGTTTGGGCACAACTCCAAATAATAGATCCGGGTTGTCTAATTATCTTATTATCCTAATTGCATGCATCATCCATACACCAACCACACAAATAATAAGACAATAAATAAACAACCACAAAACAGAAATTAAACGTGATGTGGATATGGCCTTTTCTAGACTAAGATAATTCCAAGCCAATGGAATTATCTATGAACCCTAAGCAAACACATCTCCATGCGTCTTGATCTTTTGGTCCATCCTTCATAGTCATGTGGAATGCTCCATGCTCCATGCTCCATCTTTTTGTGGCTCCTTTGGCTTTGGGCTTCTTTTCTCCATTCTTGGCTAACAATCTACTTTATCTAGCACTAGCTAATATCTATACTAAATAAAATAAATCTCACAAGTTGAGAAAAAAAATGGCACGCAGGCCATAAAACCCTAATTAATTATTACAATTAATTGATCAGCTCGCAGGCCGTAAAACCAAACCACAAAATTAAACATCCACATCAAACCACATCCTAAGGCCATATCCAATCACCATGCGATTTGCACATAAACAGTTAAAATCCAATTTTAACGCGCTTGGTCAATTTTAATTGATTTTAGGATTTCTAGGGTTAAAACGGTCCATGGGCCCAACAATCCAATTGCCCGGGCCCATTAAAGTGAACCACAAGGCCCTAGGGCCGGCCCGGCCCAAAACCCGCAAGCTAGGCCCGCGGGTTAGGGCCGCCCGGCCCCTTAGGGCGGCCAAGCTTGGGCGGCAAGCAAGGGGGCGGTCCCTAGGGGGCCGAACCTCCTCTTGGGAGTTGTTTCCAAAACAACTCCCTTGCTTGGAGCCCAAGTTTGGTTGTTTCCTTGTTTTGGGAGAACTCCTTCTTCCCCAAGGATGCCCAAACCCTAGATCTAAGATCCTAAAATTTCTCAAACTCACCAATTCATGCATCCAATGCAAAAATTGGATCTTGTTATGAGTAATTCTTCACAAATTGCATCCCATGCTTGATTTGTCTTGTTTTACGCGATAAACTATTAAATTAAGGTGTAAAACAACAAGAATGTAACACATAAACTACGTTTATGCTCTATGACCTGTGGCTCTGATACCACTGTAGGGTTTTGATTCATGGAACGCGCAACGGAAGCATAATCAAACAAATAGCCATGCAAAACCCTCCAAGGATCACAAGTCTAGATGCATAACGATAGTGAAGGTAAGAAATCATAAACACACCTTTGGGTTCTCCTTGATGACTTCAAACGCGAATAGTGTCACGTTCTCTATAGTTGATCCACGCCTAGAGTTGATCCTAGATCTCCCACACTCCTTGGTGCTAGCCCGGAATAGGAAGAGGATGAAGGAATCACGCAAAACGAGACAAAAAAGGGGCTTCGGCCCTCTTTTTGCCGACGGGGTGAGGGCGGCGGCAAGGGGGTCGGGTTCGGCCTCCTTGTTGCTTGCTCTCTCTCCTTTGTTCTCTCCCACTCTTGTTATGTTCACTAATGAGCATAAGTTATGAGGAAGGAAGGAAGGAGGGTCCTTTATATAGTCCAACAACTCTTTGTTAACTACCTAAAGGACTTATTCTAGTCCAACTAGAATTCAATTTAGTCCCTTCCTTGCAAATTAGTCCCCACTAAGTTTGCAAGGGTTTGCAAAGTGATCCTTCTAATTAATTAATCCAATTAATTAATTCCCAAATCTAGTTCAACTCTATATAGCGTGTGACCCCATAGGTTCTATCTAGTTGGTAGCATCTATTTGCTAATATGGAGCGGTTTCTAGCAAAACATCCATTCTAGCCAACTAATAGAATAGTCATCTTGACAACCTTTGTACAAGTAATTGTCTCATCCCTTTGCCTCCATATCCGGATTGGACACGAGACATACAATTCACACTCGTATATCCAATCCATAGTTTCTCGATCCATGGGAATAGCCTTATTCGTGCAAATAACATCAATATCCCATATATTGATTTATTTGAGTCTGGCCAGACATTCTATAAGCACTATCCCTCGAGTGGCCTAGGATATTTGCTCCCGTTATGTGGGAGGGGCAAATCCTCTCTACGTCTACTACGATCTCTAAGCTTGCTTCTCATTGTATCCAGTACACGCCTTTATAACTACCCAGTTACGGTGTAGCGTTTAACGCTACCAAGATCACAATGATCCACAACTAGAATATCTAGTGACTTCAAGTCTAAGGATGACAATACCATTGCACCGCGAGAAGCACTTGTGACTCAACATAACATGTATGTAGCCTTCTCGGAGATGGGTCAATCTAGTGCAACATTCTGTAATGCACACCTATGTGTTGGATCGTGATATCTCCATATCAATCCAACCCCATACTAGTCTATAGATGATTGTCCCATTAATCATTATACTTGACTAGGGATATTTAAGATAAACAACACGATTGTAAATCTAAGGACTTCATTATATTAAATATCCAATAAATAATAAATGAATTTTCTAGCCATATACAAATTCATGCTAAACTAGATTGCCTCTAGGGCATCTATTCCAACACACCATAGCATCCTATACTTATAAAAATTTTGAGCACTCACAGCCAAGAACACATCAAACACCTAGCTAACTAGCCATGTTCAAGCCCAATTTTAGAGGGTTTAGACATGAAATTGGACCACGAAATTCAAATGAAACTTGTAGCTAGCATACCCAGGATTACACAGGAAGAAACCGTGTATGGACAAGAATTGAGGGAGTTACAGTCCCATAAACAGGGCAGGTTCATGAACCCAAAAACATGAACTACAAGAATCAAACTATAACAATTTGTTGTTACAGTCACGATTTGATGATCTAAACATGTTGTGGACGTGATTAGGAGCATGCTCATGCTTTAAATTGATCAAAACAAGCAAGAATCGAAGCCGTACCAAGCTCGAGCTTTTCCGGCGGCCATGGCGGATTCCGGCGACTCGTCGCTCGGTTTCCGTCGATTCCGCGCGTCCCCTGGTGCTTCTGGGTTCGCCAGCATGGTCCACGATGCTCAGAGGCCTCGAAGCAACTGCTGGAAGGGAAAGAGATGGCCAAGAACGGACAGAACCACCAAGCCCAGCCACCGATGGTGTTCCCGACGGGTTTTCGAACACGGCGAAGGTCAAAATCGGATGAATTGGCTGCTGATTTTGGGTGTGTCATGCTCGCAATCACCACAGGGACACAACAAGACTGATTAGAGAGGCTGAAACGCAAGGATGAAGGAGAATTTGACCGATTACTAAGCTAGGTTTCGTACCTTAGGATTGAGTTTTCTCTCTCGATACGTCCCCTCCCCTGAAATTGATTTGTGCCTTTTGATCCCCTGGTCACCCTCTACCTCCAGCTATAGCAGCTTTCCAGATGGTGAAGTGGTGGTAGAGCTAGGGTGGAGTTGGTGGTTGTTGGTGGTGAATAGGAAGAAGAAGATGATGATGATGGAAACAGATGAGAATTCCTCTTTCACAAAACTCAGCTGGTGCTGAAGAGGGAGATTGGAGCTGCCTCCTAGCTTTTGGGTGTCAAAAGAATGTTAACAAGTGTCTTACATGCATAGTGGGGTGAAAGTGTAGTTTTCTAAACTTTTGGGTACAACTAGAAATAGAGCTTCTACTTACTTGTAGAGAATTGCACAACCACCCCGAACATCTCTAGTGCCTCAAAATCATTCTAACAACGTCCAAATATTGCCAACGCTCCAAAATGCCCACATTAAAGCCGTGAAAAAAATATTTACAAATTCGCCCCCAAAGTCTTGATATTGCACTAAGAATTCTCTCGGAAATTAGGGGTGTTACATGTGAGGCTTGTTTATTGGGAAAAATGACAAAGTCCCCATTTCAATAAGAAAGGTGAGAGGACTAGTGAGCAATTGGCGCTCATACATATTGATGTGTGTGGGCCATTTGCCACGCCTGCCAGGGGTGATTATGACTACTTCATTACATATACTGATGACTACAGTAGATATGGATTCGTGTACCTCATGAGGGCCAAATCCGAATCCTTTGAAGTGTTAAAAGAATTCAAGAATGAAGTAGAGAAGCAACTTGGCAAAAGTATCAAGGCTCTACGATCAGATCGTGGAGGAGAATACTTGAGCCAAGAGTTTGACGACTATCTTAGAGAGTGTGGGATCGGGTCCCAACTCACTCCACCCGGAACGCCACAATGGAATGGTGTGTCTGAGAGGAGGAATCCAACCCTATTGGATATGGTTCGATCTATGATGTGTCAAACCGATCTTCCATTATCATTTTGGGGCCCCGCTCTATTAAGTGCAGCTTTCACCATTAACCGTGTTCCATCTAAATCAGTCATGAAGACACCACATGAGATGTGGAGTGGGAGGCGTCCCACACTGTCGTTCATGAGGATTTTGGGGCTGCAATGTCTATGTAAAACGTTTACAATCAGACAAGCTAGGGCCAAATTCGGATAAGTGTAAGTTTGTGGGGTACCCTAAGGAAACTAAGGGTTACTACTTCTACAATCCAACCGAGAACAAAGTGTTTGTTGCTCGGACCGGCGTGTTTCTAGAAAGAGAGTTTGTCTCTAAAGAAGCAAGTTGGAGGACTGTAGAACTTGAAGAGATTCAAGAACCACAAATCACTGAACCGATTATGTAACATGAACAGGAACCGCAAACAGTTGTGGAGCAGCTTGTTCTGGTAACACAAGAGCTTCGTAGATCTAGTAGAGTGCGCCAGGAACTCGAGAGGTATGGACTTCTCGTGACCGATTCTGGTGACACGATGCTCATAGATGAAGAGCCTACTACCTATGAAGAGGCCGTGAAAGGCCCAGACTCTCAGAATTGGCTAGAAGCCATGAGATCCGAGATGGAATCCATGTATACCAACAAAGTATGGACTTTGGGGGAACCACCCGAAGGGGCGCGACCCATAGGGTGCAAGTGGGTCTTCAAGAAGAAGATCGACATGGATGGTAATGTGATTACCTATAAGGGCCGATTGGTGGCTAAAGGATTCAGACAGATTCATGGTATTGACTATGATGAAACCTTTTCACCAGTCGCTATGACCAAATCCATCCGAATCCTACTTGCGATTGCAGCATACCATGACTATGATATTTGGCAGATGGATGTCAAAACAGCATTCCTTTATGGGAATCTCCTCGAGGACGTATATATGATACAGCCGGAGGGTTTAGAAGATCCAAAGTAAGCCAACAAAGTCTGTAAGCTGCAACGATCCATTTACAGATTGAAGCAAGCTTCTAGGAGTTGGAATCGACGTTTTGATGAAGTGGTCAAAGAGTTTGGCTTCATCAGAAACGAAGATGAGTCTTGTGTATACAAGAAGGTTAGTGGGAGCTCTGTAGCTTTTCTGGTCTTGTATGTGGATGACATACTACTCATTGGAAACGACGTTCCCATCCTGCAATATGTTAAGGATTGGCTAGGGAAGTGTTTCTCAATGAAGGAATTAGGGGAAGCATCCCATATACTCGGTATAAAGATCTATAGAGATAGATCTAAGAGACTGCTAGGCCTAAGTCAAAGTACATATATTGACAAGGTGTTGAAACGGTTCAACATGCAAGATTCCAAGAAGGGATTCTTGCCCATGTCACATGGAATCACTCTTTCGAAGAGTGGTTGTCCTTCCAATGAGATTGAGAAGGAACGCATGAGTAGAATTCTCTATGCCTCGGCCATAGGATCTATCATGTACGCCATGTTATGTACCAGACCAGATGTGTCATATGCCTTGAGTATGACAAGCAGATACCAATCCAATCCGGGTGGGAGTCACTGGATTGCAGTCAAGAACATCCAAAGTACTTGAGTAGAAATAAGGATGCTTTCTTGATATTTGGCGGTGAGGAAGAGTTGCGTGTAAAGGGTTACACTGATGCAAGCTTCCAAACTGACAGAGATGACTTTAGATCACAGTCCGGATATGTGTTTTGCCTGAATGGAGCAGCGGTGAGCTGGAAGAGTTCCAAGCAAGAGACGGTGGCTGATTCTACAACAGAGGTTGAGTAAATTGCTGCAAATGGCGCAACAAAGGAGGCTGTTTGGATCAGAAAGTTTGTTTCTGAACTTGGTGTGGTCCCTAGCATTGCGGATCCAGTGGAGTTGTTCTATGACAACACTGGGGCGATCGCGCAATCAAAGGAACCAAGATCGCACCAGAAGTCCAAGCACGTGCTCAGGAAGTTTCATCTGATTCGAGATATTATCGATAGAGGAGTATGGGCATACGAGATGCGCCAGATTGGCTCTAGTGCAAGTGGGAGACTGTTGGAATAGATGCCCTAGAGGCAATCTAGTTTAGTATGAATTTATTTGTGGCTAGAAAATTCATTTATTATTTATTGGATATTTAATATAATGAAGTCCTTAGATTTACAATTGTGTTGTTTATCTTAAATATCCCTAGTCCAGTATAATGATTAACAGGACAATCATCTATAGACTAGTATGGGGTTGGATTGATATGGAGATATCATGATCAAACACATAGGTGTGCATTAAGGGTAATGGCACACTGGATTGACCCATCTCCGAGAAGGCTACATACACGTTATGTTAAGTCACAAGCGCTTCTCGTGGTGCAATGGTATTGTCATCCTTAGACTTGAAGTCGCTAGATATTCTAGTTGTGGATTATTGTGATTTTGGTAGCGTTAAACGCTACACTGTAACTGGGTAGTTATAAAAGCGTGTACCGGATACAATAAGAAGCAAGCTTAGAGATCGTAGTGGACGTAGATAGAATTTTTCCCTCCCACATAACGGGAGCAAATATCCTAGGCCACTCGAGGGATGGTACTTATAGAATGTCTGGCCAGACTCAAATAAATTAATATGGGATATTGATGTTATTTGCACGAATAAGACTATTCCCATGGATCGAGAAACTGTGGATTGGATATATGAGTGTGACTTGTATGTCTCGTGTCCAATCCGGATATAGAGACAAAGGGATGAGACAATTACTTGTACAAGGTTTGTCAAGATGACTATTCTATTAGTTGGCTAGAATGGATGTTTTGCTAGAAACCGCTCCATATTAGCAAATTGTTGCTACCAACTAGATAGAACCTATGGGGTCACACGCTATATAGAGTTGAACTAGATTTGGGAATTAATTAATTGGATTAATTAATTAGAAGGATCACTTTGCAACACCTTGCAAACTTAGTAGGGACTAATTTGCAAGGAAGGGACTAAATTGAATTCTAGTAGGACTAGAATAGGTCCTTTAGGTAGTTGGCAAGGATATGTTGGACTATATAAAGGACACTCCTTCCTTCCTTCCCACACTTATGACCTTATTGATCAGAACTTGAGTGGGAGAGAAAAAAAAAAGGAGAGAGCAAGCAAGCAAGAGAAGAGCCGCCGCCCCTCCCTCGCCGCCGCCCGTCCTCGTCGGCCACAAGGAGGCCGAAAACCTCCTTGTTCGTCTCGTTTTGCGTGATTCTTCTTCCTCTTCCTCTTTCCGGGCTAACACCAAGGATTGGAAGATCTAGTATTAAACTCTAGGCGTGTATCAACTATAGAGAACGTGACACAATTCGCGTTTGAAGTCATTAAAGGAGAACCCTAAGGTGTGTTACTGATTTCTTCCTTTACCATCGTTATGTCTCTTGACTTGTGATCCTTGGAGGGTTTTGCATGGGTTATGATTGTTTGTGTTTCCGTTGCGCATCCATGAATCAAAACCCTACAGCTACTACCTCAAAATATTTGACTCACTCCGTGTTAACAGTTGAAGCAAAGATTATGTTTACCATTCTGATGAGGTGTGTAATACCTAAGGAGATTTCTAAAGAGTTGCTATCTGATAGGGTACTGTATTTGATGTATCTGATTATGCATGGTTATGAGATTGATTTTCCAAGCATTGTTATGGAGCACATGCTTTACTCCTCCACCAAGCAAAGGAAACATCATCTACCCTATGCCAACCTCCTCACACTCTTCTTTCAACACCTTGAAATTCCAGTTGATAGGAAAGAGACAATTAGTACTGGTTTTGGAATATTTGATGAAAAGGCATTTCAAATGATTAGAATTGTGAAAACAAGAAAGGGAGCATGGAAGCTCTACTTAGAATTGTCTGTTTAAGAGTTACATGCCAAGAAGTTTCCTAATCCTAAATCCATATCTTCTCCATATACTCTACCCTCTCCATCTCAGGACCAATACATAGTTCTTCAAAGGCGATACTTCATTGAGAATGAATTGGATGATTTGAAGCAGGGTCTGTATGAGTTAGGTACTGAGTTCATACAGATGAAATATATGGTTGAAAGTGTCTTCAGGAGTATTAACTTGATCCATGTGGAAGAAAATGTTTTACAATCTCTAGAAGGGTCAAAGATGGCAGGTTCTACAACTAATTTGTTTGATGAACACACTATTGAGGATGAATATGCTGAGAAGAAGGGAACTGGGAAACAGGTTGCTGGAGATACAGATGCAGTTGCAAAGAATATTGAGGATGAGGAACAGTATGAAGATAGTGTGGATTCTGGATTGCTACTCAAAGACTTAAAGCAGAAGAAAAAGAAAACAAATGTTCCAATCATTGTCAGTTCAACTTATCTATTTGAGGGTGATGATGGGGCTAAGAAGACTGGTGAAGGAGTAGCACAGGAAGAACAAAAAGATGATAAGGAAGATGAAGAAGAAAGTGATCAACAAGAAGCTGCAGAGCCAAAGGGGGATAAAGACCTAAAACCTTGATTCTAGCCTTTCTTTCTTATTTCAAAACCTTGAAATTCCTTTCAAAGCCTTAAAATCTTCCTTTCTCTATCTCATAATTTTTCAGTACTTCATTATTTTTAAAAACAATTTGATCCAACATTTATTTCTCACTTTCTTGATGAAATTCAAAAAGGGGGAGAAAATTAGGGAAATCTTAGGGGAATACTTTAGTTTTTATATGGTTTGGATGTGTGGCAGTTGGTTTGTTGAACTACTTAGTACTCGTTGTTCTGATTCCTTGTTTTGATTTTAACTCAATTTGGGTTAGTCCTTATAATTGTTAGTGATAATATTTGGTTTTGATCTTATATAATAGTTCTGGTATGCTGTTAATGTCTATCTTTTGCAGAGAAACTGTTCAAAAAGAATAATTGAGCTTGTCTTTTATCAAGGGGGATATTGTAAGTTCATAGTCTGTTTCAAATGCTTGAAACTTATTTCAAGGCCTTGTGTGCACAAGAGATTCCGGCGGGGAGACCTCCGTGTACACCGTATGTAGAGGATCAGAGATCGCACAGGAAGAGTGGGGTTGTGTGTAGGGAGAGAGCAAGTCAGTAGTAATGTCTGAGAGAGAGACAGAGGTTTGGCAGAGCTTCCGCGTATGGCAAGTGTGTTCTCCTTTGTATGGAAAGCTTAACGTCCTATATATAGCAGAGAACGTGACCGTTGTAGTGTGGTTAATGCGCCCATTGATGGCGGCTTAATTAGCTTAACCATAACGGCACGTTCGTCCGAGTATATAGGGACCGTTACAGCACGTTGTGCGCGAATACCGGAACCGTTACGAGGTTGACCGGGTTTGACCGGATTGACCGGGTTTATGGAGCTCGTGCCATAAATCTCTCAAAACAGTTACTAAAGGTCGCGTGCGGGCTTGGATCGCACGCGACAGGGCTTACTCTAGCCTCCAGACCACTAAGTCCCTACAAGTCCCGTGCAGTGGTATGCGAGGGCTCTGTCTCGCAGCCCCCACATGGATCAGCTCGGCTGGTGACCCAGTGTGTGTGGAGCATAATATGGTGTGCTGGATGGTTGCCACGTGGCCAAGATCTGTCAGCTCAGAAAGCACTATCTACATTAGCCCCCTTTCTGCGCGTGAAGACTCATAGCTGTATAGACTTCCATGCGCGGAAACCAACATACGCGTTTCCGCCACGCACCAATTCAAATACGGGTAAGTTCAGCCCCCGTGCGTGCCATTATGACCTAAAACCCCTAGAGTCGTGCCGTCTGGCTTCTAGGGTTTTAGGCGTGACGTCAGCTTGTCCTGCGATTGCGCGATTCGACGGTGACGGTTGCGATTCGACTACTGAAAGGACGCAACCTTTCATTGTTTTTGGATAAATACTTTGTATCCCCCACTGTTGCAAAGCATCACTTCTTTCTCTTAAAGTGAATGGTACCCGGAGATCTTCGAGAGCAGATTCAGATAATCAATCATCAGTTCAAAACTGCAAATCGTCTTCTTCAACTGTGTATATCCAAGCAAGCTTTGCGAAAACAAGGTTGGCCTTGTTCAATTTCGATTTAAAATACCAGTGTATGCCTTGAACTGCGTTGAATCTGTAAACCCATATAATCTGTTGAAACTTGTGAAGAAGCTTCAAGCTTTGGACCCAATTGCGGCTTGATTTCTCAATAATAAGGACCTTGGATAGGGTTTTGAAATCCCCTGATAATGCAACCCTCTAATTTCTGAAATTGATACCAGAAACTGTTCATCTTTCTTTCTGTAGATCTTGAATCTCGAAATTCAAACTGAAGTAGCATATTTCTCCCCCCTTTTTCTTGCTCTTCCGCAGGAATGTCCAAGACAAAAGGAACCAAACCCATCAAGGAGGACGAAGAGATCCCCGATCTTCCGCAGGCTTTGTGGCGAAAAGCCCCCTATTTAGGTGGCCAAGATTTCTACCATGCGAGGGTTAAGGCGAAGAGAATGCCTGCTCCTGTCCCAATTGAGGGATTGCTAACACTGACTCGCCCGGTTAACTCAGCCTTGCTCGAGTTAATTGGCTCCGAGGATGTGGTTCGATTGGGAATCGAAAATGGGTACTTCCCCTACACTGCGATTTCTACCCAAGCTTTTGTCCAGAAATTGGACTACATGGATGAGTGGATTGACCACGTGTTGACCAATCATGCCGCGACTCTTGATGAGGCTGGCGTATACTTCGCTGTTCGTGCTATGAAGGGTGCTGCCGTGAAGCTGGACCAGTCCATGCTTCTAGACCTTCTTTCCCGCTACTCGCCTGCGACTCACACATTCCACTTTTCTGAGTTCGAGGCTGCTCCTACACTCGAGGACGTGCAGATGTTGTACGATCTTTCTCCCATGGGCGAGGTGGACCCTTTGAGTCCTTTGAGGACGGCTACGGAGATTGCCTTGTACACGCAGATGGAGGAATGCCTGGCAGAGGTAAAGAAAATCTCCACCCGGTGGACTACTACGAAAGCCCTTCCAAACTGGCAATTGGTTGATACGTCTGCGAAGAACACCTGGAACAAATGGTTGCAGTACTTCTTTCGAGACTATGCGAACAGCAGCATCACTAAGAAGCTTCTTAGTGAGAACCCAGAGGCCGAGAATCATGTAGAGGGTAAAGGCTATCACTTGACCCTTTGTGCTTTCCTCTGTGCTTGGTTGTCGAGGTACTTGATTGACGGTCACCCGCATGATGGGGTCTTTTACCATGTTTTGCCACTCGCTGTGAGGCTCGCCCTTGGCCAGAGAGTCGCACTCGGACCCTTGGTCTTGGGCACGTTGTACTATAGGCTTGATCAGCTGGTTCTAGCCATGAAAGAGTCGCGTGGCCGCCTCGATGTACTGAATTTTGTCAATATTTCCTTTTTGACAATGTGGGTTTTCGAGCGATGGCCATCCTATGCTCCGACTGCTCTCAAACCCGACAAGTGGTGTCCCCCAGGCGAGATGGAGGAGCGTAACAGCGGCAGAGCTGCGAGGTGGTTCGGAGCGAACAACACCAAGTGCGTTTGGAGCTTAATATGCGACAAACGGAAAGAGTTTACTGCCAGGCCCTATGCCACACGTGTTGAGAACGTTCAATGGTTTCCAAAGCTGTACCCCTCTAAGGGTGTTGTCTTCTCAGAAGAGCTCCTCTTCGAAGAGGGATCGCATTTCCATGAGCGCTATCGCGAGTTCTTTTGCTGGTGTCTACGAGGTTCCCTTCCTGCCCTCGCAGAGCATATTCGTGAGCTCGCGCCAAGGTATGAGAGGATTACCGTGGATGTTGACCCCACTCGAGTTTCTCCCCAGTTCGGCTTTGATGCAGTGGCACCATCAATCTGGCCCCAGTCCATTATCAGAGGTTGCTATAAGCGCTTGCTAACAAAGGAGTGCAAGACGGTATTCATGAACAATCTTCCCTTTGAGCAGCCTGCAGGGACCCGCGAGGGTGGTTGTTCTCAGAACTGGCTCGCATACTGGGTCGCCCAGCAAACGAGGATTGAAACGCAGTCGGCCGCGCAGCCAAGTAGAGCCCCCTTGATCAAGAGAAACTCTTTCCCGTTTTGCCCCAATTACAGTCTGAGCGAGTCTGAGTATGGTTGCTACTCGTTGCTGGATCATGAGAACCATTTGTGCCCTGACGTCATTTTGAAGGAAAAGATCGCCGCAGTTAAGAAGGGCGACACGCATGTCTTCAGATATAGCCAGGCTTTTGCTAAGGTAAGCACTTTTTTTTTCGCGTGCGTTAAGCTTTTTGATTTCCTTATGCTGATGCCTTTATTATGTACTGTTTTTTGTAGTGTCATGTGCGGAGATTCGCATCTGGTGATCGCTCCAAGTCATTGGTTAACACCATTGTTGCCACCAGAAGACAAAAGCAGCCGTTTTTGCTAGCATGGAGGATGGACCCTGAGGTCGAAACCAAGATTCGCGCAGTCATGAATGCTTTTGCTGACTCGCTGATAGACAATGCTCCGGCCTCGTCTCTTCCCGGAGATGATCCGTCCCCTCCAGCGACTACGGCGCCGAGAGTGAAGATACCCAGGCAAAAGGTAATTACAATTTCTTCCCCTAGAAGTGCTCCAACTTCTCCCCCGGGGAGGTCCCTTTCTGTCAAGGATAAAGGCAAGGGTCGCATGCCCAGCAAAGTGAGGAAAGATCTCGCAGTTTAGACTTTCTTTCCATTCAACCAAGAGGAAGAAGGAGAGAGGCAGGAGCCCAGAGAGAGTGATGAAGAAGAAGAAAGAACAGTGGCGATACATGAGGAGGAATCAGGAGGTACCTCCGTCGCATTTCCTTTCCCATTATCGTAATTCCTTTGTAATTCTTTTCTTAAACCAATCATATCTTCGCAGATGATGATGATGATGAGACCATTGGTGGCCTTTTGGCCAAGAGACAAAAGAGAGATACCCATTCTGGCATTCCAGACGATCCCATAAGCGAGGACGTTCTTGCTGAGTCCCGGAAGACAGCCGCGGAGGCTGCTGAAAGAAGAAGGTAGCGCGAAGAGGAGGAATTCGAGCGTGTGAGACAGCGGAGCCTCGAAGATCAGCATGTTGACGACTTAGTGCGTCCAGTTGACGAGGAAGACGTACTCCCCGAAGTAGTGACTCCTCATGCGGAAGAGGAAGATGAGGTTCCAGAAGAGGATGCAGCAGCCCTGGAGCAAGCCCAAGCGGACTTTGAAGAAATCGCAGGCGGTGATAAAGGTGAGATCTTCAATCTCGCAGTAACTTATAGAGATGTTATTGTGGGTGCGTTAAAGCATGGTGTGTCGAAGGCTGACATTCGCCGTTGGCTAGTAGACAAGTGCGGAGAACCTTCAGGTAATCATTTGAGCGATACGCATGTACTAGGCCTTAGCAACTTGAAACAGAATCATGACTGGTTTATTCGCATCCCAGGTCATGCTCGTTTTAAGGACCTGCTTAATGAGGACACACTAATAGGGCATGGTTCCACGTCTTTAGTGTATGACGAAGAGACTTCAATCTCACCTTCGCGTGGAGGTGCTTGCTCTTAGCTTTAGTAAAGATAGTAAAATATCATTCAATGCAAGTTACCTCATACCATCGCATTTTGTATCGCAGGCAATGTTAAGGAACATGCAGCAGAGCAAAGAAGTCAGCCTTCTGCGTCCTATGTTCCGATTCCGAGCCCCCATACCGAGAAGCCCGTCGCAGCTACTGCACACGCAGGTGAGCCTCTCGAGGACATCATCGAACTTTCCGACGATGCTGAAGCTGGTGCTGTGCTAATGGATGAAGATGCCCATACTGGCGCTGAGGAAGTAAGGACAAGTACTGCCGATGCTTCCGCATCTGAGAATGTCCCTCGCCAAGCAACCTCGGATGTCACTTTGCCTCCGGCGATGACTGAGTCGGTGGCACCTATTCCTGCGTGGAGCTTTTGGGGCTCGCAGGTTGGGAATGCAGTCGCAGCTGGTGCGGCCTACACTCTTCCTTCTAACTATGAGGAGTTAGAGCTCGCGGCTGACAGGAGAGCCATGGAGCAAGGGCAGTCTTCAACCACTCCAGCAATGCGCATTCCTTCTCTTCGCGAGATTCTTGAAGGAACTGGTAAGTAGTGATTCACTGTTTGCATCTCGCATGGTTCATTTGCGAGTTTGATAGCATAACTTAGCTTTAACATTGCTTCAGGTTTGAAGAAAACTGATGTGGACTGGCTAGTTCGGATGCGCCTCACCTACCCTCTATCGTTTGCGAGATCTCTGGAGATAGGGCCCTTTGACAGGAGGCTGTTTCTTACCGAAGCCATTTGGACTTTGGAGCAGCTGTCTGCGGCCACGCCTGAGACCATTTCTGTCCAGAGTGCCGAATTGCTTTGTGGCATGTGCCAAAATCTTCTTACCAAAGTTCAAGGCAGACTGGGTTTCAGATTTCTTATGAAAAGAGTCACTCTGATTCGCGCAGCCGTAACTTTGAAGCTCGGCCACCAGAACCTCGCAGCTGAAAAGCAGAAGGTGGAGCAGCAGAAGCAAAAGGCTGAAGAAGCTACGAAGCTCTATCATGAGATGAATGCCAAGTGCAAGCAATTGAAGCAAGAAGTGGAGCAGGTAGAGAAGCTGAGCCATCAGTTCGCACCCCATGATTCCTTGATCAAGAATTTGCTTTTGACTTTTTTAATTTGAAAAATAGCAAGGAAATGACTGGAACATTAATGTAATGTCTGAAACATTTAATGTAATGTTGCTAGGGTTTCTCCCCCCTTTTTTTTAACAACAAGAATCAACTTGCCCATTTTGCCCTTTCGGGATTTGATAGGATATCTCTGTACATATCCAATTATGACATCAGCAATTGATACTCTGCTTGATTTTCGCGCTAATTTCTCGGCAGATAAGCACGCTTTCGTTGGGAAGTCCATCCGAATCATGACTATCCGTCATTTATTAGGATACGCAACTGAATCGTCGTAGCCTTTAGTAGGGTAATTGATCGTTACCGCTTCTCAAGGCGTAAGTGATTGGCCTTACCCTCTTTTCAAATTCTGCTGACTCATCTTTGGCAACTGAAGAGTCTCCACACGGTCTATATAAACCCTGTCTTTGCCATTTGGGTTCTTCATCCCAAAAATGTGCTCTGCCGTGAGTCCTTACGACTGCTGGCTTCAACGCTTGTTTTTCGTTGATTCATGGCAACTTCAAGTTGTGAATCCTGAGTTTGCGCTTTGTGCTGTAGAAATAGTTTCCAAGATCCACTTTATGAGGCTTATTGCTCTTTATAACCATCATAAAGAAGATGGAGATGATATCTCATGTGTATTCGAAGAATTTTCTTCGTGTATTATGTGTGCAGGTCATGTTTCCGGCCGCCTCCCGTTGAGGTGCAGCGCCGAAGTGACCGTGCTACCGTCTCGTAATGAACGGCGGAATTCTCCTCCAGCATCCCTGGAGGAGGATTTCTTGCCTCTTCGTTCTTGAACTCAGGGGGCTTGTCAATGCGCTTGTCAATCATGACAAGGAACCCATCACCAGAGGAATGACTGCTTCGCCTGTTTTGCAAGATAGCATATGCCGGAACAGGAGGTTCCTCCGGTGCCTATCTTGATCAGACAGAGGCCTTTGTCACCCCTTGGGGTTTTGGACGTACCGTCACCCAGATCTTGCTGCTAGGGACGTAGCGAATGACGAGTTGATCTCTTTGCAGCAGCATCCCTTTTGCTATAGATCTTTGGCCGCAGATCTGTGTATTGCATAGCCGGTGTTAGAACCGGTGGGTTCATCCTTTCTCAGTTAGGATTCCCTCGATGTGTCACTTCTCGCTTGTCAGCTACTTTTCGAATGTATTGTAAGCCATGTTGGCTGTGTAGTTAGATTTGAGCTTTTTCGCTTGTAAGCTGCTATCTAGACAGATAAATTGTAAGTCTTTTCGACTCATAATGATAAATAGCCTTTTGTATTATCTGCTGCCTTGTCACAACAAAATACAATTTCGCATGCGTTTCGGCATATTTCGCCTTGCATAATGCTATATACACGTTTCGCATTTGCTATCTGCCATATAAATTCGCAGATGTTTTACTAGATCGTTCGAGATCATATTTTCGCAGCTGTGCCATCTTGGCAGATGGGCGTGTGATTAGCCTTTGATGCACGTGCTATCGTATCAGATAGACCTTTGTAGATCAGTTAAGATCATTTTCACAATATTGCTATTGTAGCAGATAGTCTTTAGTGGATCAATTAAGATCGTTCTTCGTGCGAGTTGCTATCGTGGCAGATAGGCTTTACTAGATCAATTAGGATCGTTTTTCGCATGAGTTGCTATCGTAGCAGATAGGCTTTAGAAGATCAATTAAGATCGTTTTTCGCATGAGTTGCTATCATAACAGATAGGCTTAGATGATCAATTAAGATCGCATTTGCATAGGCTGCTATCGTAACAGATAGGCTTAGATGATCAATTAAGATCGCATTTGCATAAGCTGCTATCGTAACAGATAGGCTTGAATGATCAATTAAGATCACATTTGCATAGGCTGCTATCGTAACAGATAGGCTTGAATGATCAATTAAGATCGCATTTGCATAGGCTGCTATCGTAACAGATAGGCTTGAATGATCAATTAAGATCGCATTTGCATAGGCTGCTATCGTAACAGATAGGCTTCAATGATCAATTAAGATCGCTTTTGCATAGGCTGCTATCGTAACAGATAGGCTTGAATGATCAATTAAGATCGCATTTGCATAGGCTGCTATCGTAACAGATAGGCTTGAATGATCAATTAAGATCGCATTTGCATAGGCTGCTATCGTAACAGATAGGCTTGAATGATCAATTAAGATCGCATTTGCATAGGCTGCTATCGTAACAGATAGGCTTGAATGATCAATTAAGATCGCATTTGCATAGGCTGCTATCGTAACAGATAGGCTTCAATGATCAATTAAGATCGCATTTGCATTGGCTGCTATTGTAGCGGATAACCCATTGTTAACAGTTATGACAAACTAAAATGAAGCAAAGTTGACATCCAGAAATACGAAGTTTCTCATTTGGGAGAATTTCTTTATTATAACGCTCTCATATGAGAGAGATGAGATTACAATCCTCTCATATGGGAGAGGAGATTGTGTAAATCGTAACCATACAAGAGATTAAGCGACGTTATAATAAAACGCATGAAATGAGAGAAGTCAGGGATAGTACTTCTTAATCCAGCGCATGTTGACTGAACTCGGGGTTGAGGTTGTGCCGTGCAACCTTCGTATGCTGCAGTAGCCACTGTCGAAGACTTCTGTGACTTCGAAGGGTCCTTCCCAATTGGCTGCGAACTTTGGGTGAGCCGCTTCTCGCATGCAGTGGTCAGATGCGCGCAGGACCAAGTCTCCAACTGCGAAATCTCTTCGCTGGACCGTCTTGTTGTAAGCGCGAGCAATCCTTTCTTGATATCGCTTGTTGGTCCTTTTGGCTTGTCCTCGCTTTTCCTCCAGCAAGACTAATTCATGATCGTGTTGATTTTCGTAGAGTGCGTGGAAGGCTAGCCTTGCCGAATTGACTCTCACCTCCGCAGGTAACACAGCTTCGGCCCCATAACATAGTAGGAATGGCGAGGCCCCGTTGGGTGTCCTTGGAGAAGTTCGGTAGGCCCACAGAGCTATGCTTAGAGAGTCGGCCCACTTCTTGTGGTCATCTGCGACCATCTTGCTCAAAATTCTCAACAGCGTTTTATTGGTCGCTTCGGCTTGTCCATTTCCCTTCGGGTAATAAGGGGTAGAACATATCTGCCTGATATTGTACTCCGCTAATTTCGCAGCTACCTGGCGATTAACAAAGGGAGTACCGTTATCTGAAAGAATGGTGTTTGGGATTCCGAACCTGCATATGATGTTTTCCTGGATGAAGTTGACCACACTTAGCGCATTTGCCGTTTTCAGTGGTATGGCCTCCACCCATTTGGTGAATAGCTCAGTTGCGGTGAGAATAAAATGATTCCCGTCTGACGTTGGTCGGATGGGACCGATGAAGTCTAGAGCCCATGTGTGAAATGGCCATGGCGTCCCTAATGCATGTAGATCCACGGCGGGAGCGTGCACTAGGTTTCTTTTGAATTGGCACTCCTGGCAGCGTCGTACTTTGGTGCGGCAATCGACCTCCATCGTGGGCCAGAAATATCCAATTGAGAGGAGCTGCCTGCATAATTTCGCACCTCCTTGGTGTTCTACCTGATGAGAAAGGTCCATGACCTCTTGTGCTTCTCTGCCGTCTAGACATCGCAGCAAGTTGCCCTCGTGACCTCTTCGCCAAAGCAGGTTTTCCTGTACCATATATCGAGATGCTTTCCTCTTCAATTTCTCGGCTTCTTTTCTCGATTCAGGCACGGTGCCCTGAGTGAGAAAATCAAAGAATGGCTTCCTCCAATCTGTGTCATCATCAGTCAGAGCGATGAGTAAAGAATCTTTGATTAGTGCGCAACTCTCACACTTCCCTTGTATCAGGGTTGCGGCTGTTGACATGTCTGGCCAATGAATGCCATATCTCTGAGCCTTCCTGTAGATTGACACCTCGCTTTCTCCGCAAGCATGTTGGTGAATCTTTTCTAACAACAGTTGTCCCTCTCGCTCGGAGACGCATCGCATGAGTATTCCGCCGGGACCCTTGTAATAGAGGGTATTATCATGTATGCAGTACCCCTTGGTGAGTGCCCAGCTTTCACTGCTTGTGCCTTCTGCGATAGCTTGTAGGATTGCTTTTCTCCAATCCGTGTCATCCATATGTTCGTCGTCGTACGCATCTTCCGTCAACGCTGATGACGCTCGCACTTCGATGGAGATCTTTGCGGGACATTTGTCTGTACTGACCTTGGATCCCAAGGTAGCCAAAGCATCTGCATGCCTGTTGTCTGCTCGGGGCTTGTGCTCGTACCTCACATCGCAGAATTGCTGTACCAGCTTCTGTACTAGGGTGTGGTAAGACAGAAGGTTAATTTCCTTCAAACCGTATTCGCCCGAGGCTTGCTTGACGATCAACTTGGAGTCTCCCATGACCGTCAGATTGCTTACTTCCAAAGCTTTTGCTGCGCGCAGTCCCGCTATGAGGGCTTCATATTCTGCCTCGTTGTTGGTGACTGTAAAATCAAGCTTTGCGGACATCTGTATGACTTCCCCATCCGACTTAGTCAAGACTATCCCAATGCCTCCGCCTTTTCTTGTCGACGACCCGTCGAAATGGAGCGTCCAATAAGGCACGCCTATTGCATAGATTTCAGGTCCTTCGAGCTCTTCTTCGATCACGGGCTCGTGGCTGTTGTCAGGGAACTGTGCCAACAGATCCGCTACCGCCTGCGACTTGATCGCTCGCGGTCTCACGCATGTGATATCATATTGAGAGATGGTCATGTACCATTTCGCCAATCTCCCGCCGGGAGTAGTGTGAGTTAGCAGATATCGTATAGGATCGCTTTTGGTGACCACTACTACTTTATGCGATGCGAAGTAGTGTTTCAATTTCTCTATTACAAAGAACAAAGCAAGGCAATGACGTTCGATGTCTGTGTACCTCGATTCAGCAGGCTGCACGATGCGAGAGATGTAGTAGATAGGCCTTTCCTGGCCTTCGTACTCCTGAGCCAAGAGTGATCCTATGGACCTCCTTATTGATGTCAGATATAGCAGAAGCGGTGACCCCAGTTGAGGTGCGATCATTATTTTTGGAGACGTCAGCAGATCCTTCAGCTTTTCGAATGCAGCTTCGTGCTCCGGAGCCCAATTGTACACGGCGTCCTTCTTGAGAAGAGTACTAAAACAGCATGTGATTTCAGCAATCGCTGGGATGAATCTCCGCAGATAGGATAGCTTTCCTAAAAATGTCTTCAAGGCACTCTGGTTATGGGGCGGCGTCATGCCGGTTATGGCTGATACTTTCGCAGGGTCAGGCTCGATTCCTTGACGATGAACTACGCATCCCAAGAACTTCCCTGATGTTACCCCAAATGCGCATTTCATGGGATTCATCTTTAGTTGAAAGCGTCCACATCTATTGAACACCTTCCGTAGATCTGTGAGGTGATCTGCTTCGTGCTTGGATTTAACCACCAGGTCATCCACATAGAATTCCACTTCTTTATGCATCATGTCGTGGAACAGAGCCATCATGGCCCGCTGATAGGTTGCACCCGCGTTTTTGAGACCGAACGGCATCACCGTGTAATTGAACACCCCCACCGGAGTGATGAATGCAGTCTTCCGCGCGTCTTCGGGGTCCATCTTGATCTGGTTGTACCCGCTGAAGCCATCCATGAAACTGAACATGCGGTGGCCCGCTGTTGAATCAATAAGCAAATCGATGTTGGGCAGCGGAAAATCGTCCTTGGGGCAGAAGCGATTGAGATCTCGGAAATCCACGCAGATGCGGAGCTGTCCGTTCTTCTTCACCACTGGCACGATGTTGGCCAGCCATGTGGGATGATGATTTGGTTCTATGAATTTGGCATCCAGGAGTTTGACAATCTCCTGCTTGATCTTTACGTTAAGCTCCGGCCTGAAGCTCCTTGTGCTCTGCTTTACCGGCTTAGACCCTGGAATGATGTCTAAGCGGTGCATAGTGATGCTTGTATCCAGTCCCGGCATCTCATCATACTCCCATGCGAACACGTCCTTGTATTCGGTTAGGAGTTGTAGCAGTCCTTGCTCCTCCTCGCTTGTGAGGTCCGCACTTAGAAAGACTGGCCTTTTCTTTTCCTCGTTCGGGCTGAGGAACACCTCCTTTAGCTCTTGCTTTTGTGGTCTGGGCCTATCTTCCATGCATTCAGGCGCTTCTTTGAGCTTCTCATCTGGAGTGCTCTACATTGGCTCTTCTGTTAGCGCAATTTGCTCGATTTGATTGATTTCCCCAGGGATATCCTCATGCCCGTGTGAGGACATCCCCGCGCACCTTCATATGCGATAGCACTTCTTCCCATTGGCGTAGAAGCTCTCTATCTCCTTGCCTTCGGGGTCATGCTTTGCAATTCGCTTCAGTGTATACACATTCTTTCGATGGTATGCGATACGCGGCGCCTCTTCGCGTGTAGGCGGCTTTTCCTTGGTATCTTCTCTTGTCACCATCACTCCCGCGGGTGACTGGTCCTTGATGTCCTCCCACAGAGGCAAAGGAGTAGGGTTGAATGGTCCCGGTGTTTGCTCGTCTGCCATCTCGGTAAACCACACTGCCTCGCTAAGATGTGCTTCATCCAAGTTGAATGGATTGGTCGAAGCCGGTATCTCGACTACTCTGTCGTTCCAGATAGCTTTCATAACCTGGTGAGCTGTTGAAGGAACTGCGTCGAAGCGATGAATCCAGGCTCGACCTATGATCATGTGATACGTAGTGTTTGCGTCTATGACATAGAACTTTGCTGAGCACTTGATTTTGCCAATCTGAACGCCCAGGCGGATCCATCCGATCGTCATCCTAGAGTCGCTTCCAAATCCCATCAGTGGAGATGGACGCTTGACGATCTTGTGCTCGGGGATCCCTGCTAGCTTCAGTGTGTGGAGCGAAACGACGTTGACCGCTGCTCCTCCATCAACGAATGCTCGTTTGAACTCGACGCCATTGATGATGGCCGTCACGTACAGAGGCCTCTGGTGGCTCGCATCTGTCTTCTTGTCGCTGGCAGAAAAGGTCATAATCTTTTCTGTAGAGCGAGACGCCCTGATGACTTTCCCGTTGGAAACTACAAGATCCTCCTCGTAGTCCTCCGCTATTCTCAAGATCGCTTTCGTCATGTCTGTTCGGCATTTCTCGGAGAATTTCATCTCGTCGAAGAATCTGCTAAAGCCGTGCGACCCCTTCATCCGATCGGCACGTTCGTCTTCTGTGTCCATATTGTAGTCCTCGTCATCGTGGACTTCAGAAATTATGGGTAGACCATCCTCTGCGACTTCTTCCAGGTCGACAATCGAGATCATGGCAACTTCCTTGCCTTTTGATTCTTGCTCCGCATGAGCAGGAAGCGGATTGTTGCGCACATCCTTCCTGCGATCGCTGACGATCAGCTCGCCGTTCTTCATCTTCTGGTCGAATGTGAACCTGAGCTTTTTACATTCCGCTGTGGGGTGCATGACCTTGCCGTGGTACTCGCACCACTTAGGGTCCCTCACCATCTCCTTAGAGGGTATCTTCTCGAGCGGTGGCAGGACGCCGTCCTTGCGCCACTGTCTGCAGAGGTCGCTTGCCTCCTCTACTGAGCATGGCAGAGGTGGCACATCGAAGTTCACAACCTTCGCTTGCTTCTGGGGTGAAACTGTGTTGACCTCAGCTTCACGTCCCCTCTTGTAACTGAATCTCCCGATCTTGTAGGTGGTGCTGCTCGGAGGTCGCTCCGGAGCGTTCTTCTTTCTCTTCCTCTCAACTATAGGCTCGATGTTCTTTGTGCATTCAATTAGCTTTGAAAACGTAGGTGTTTGCAAATTAATGAGCATACCTTTGTATTCGTCTCGCATGCACTGCAAGCATATCTCTACGAGCCGGCTTTCGAGCATTGGATCTTTGCACTCCAAGGACTTCGCCCTGAATTTCTTGATGAAAGTGATCCCATCCTCCTCGCGCTTCTGATACATCCGCGAGAGATGGATCATTGTCACCTTTTCTTCCATCAGGAAGAACTTGGTGTGGAACTTCTGGACCATGTCGTCCCAAGTCTTCACGGATCCGGCTTCCAGTGTTCGGTACCACTTGTACGCTACGTTCCCTAAGGATTTTGGGAACTCTCGCATCAGTAGTTTGGGATCGGCTCCGTATGGCCCCATGAAATCAATGAAACGCATGGCATGCTCATGAGCGTTTCCGTTGACATCCTCGAACTTGTCCCATTTAGGAGCTTTGTACCCCGCGGGGTTAGGCATGAGATAGATCTCTCGTGGAATGGGTGGATCGTTGTCCAGCTTCGGGATAATGGTATCCGCGAATGACTGATGCGCCAGAATAGTGTCCATGCGCTTCTGCAGAGACGTCATGCATTCTGGAATGCTTCCCTCGGTAGTCGAAGGAGGGGTTGCCGCAGGCGGGGGCGACACATACGCCGTCGAAGGATTGGGGACATATGGACTACTCGCATTGCCCCAAATCACCGTTGGAGGAGGCAAGGGGTACTGCAAAGTCGGGTTAGATGCCAGAGCCGAGGGCTGAGGAGTGTGAGCAGTGAGAGGCAACATCTGAGCTGTTGACCCCTGAATCGAAGGCGGCTGCGCAATCGCCGGTGGAGTCTGCAGGTTAGGGTTGGGAGGCGTGGTTGACACTCCCAGTCCCGAAGCAGTAGGGCCTCCTCCTCCTTGAGAGACGGCGGTGGCTGACGAAGGACTTGGTGCAAGGGTGTCCAGAACGGCCAAGATCCGTTCTAGCTGCGCGGATTGGGCTTTGAGAGCTTTCGCCTGACTTTGAACAGTGGCGTCCAAAGACTCTAGCGTCGGTGTCTCGCCGGGAGTGGTAGGAGTACGGCGGGTCTCTTCTCCCGAGGCGGTTTCGGTAGAAGGCGATCTGTTGCTGATATCATCCTCCTGAGACATGGTTGCTTTTGTTAGTAAGTTCACGTCGGGTTCACCAAAATGTGCACAAGAGATTCTGGCGGGGAGACCTCCGTGTACACCGTATGTAGAGGATCAGAGATCGCACAGGAAGAGTGGGGTTGTGTGTAGGGAGAGAGCAAGTCAGTAGTAATGTCTGAGAGAGAGACAGAGGTTTGGCAGAGCTTCCGCGTATGGCAAGTGTGTTCTCCTTTGTATGGAAAGCTTAACGTCCTATATATAGCAGAGAACGTGGCCGTTGTAGTGTGGTTAATGCGCCCATTGATGGCGGCTTAATTAGCTTAACCATAACGGCACGTTCGTCCGAGTATATAGGGACCGTTACAGCACGTTGTGCGCGAATACCGGAACCGTTACGAGGTTGACCGGGTTTGACCGGATTGACCGGGTTTATGGAGCTCGTGCCATAAATCTCTCAAAACAGTTACTAAAGGTCGCGTGCGGGCTTGGCTCGCACGCGACAGGGCTTACTCTAGCCTCCAGACCACTAAGTCCCTACAAGTCCCGTGCAGTGGTATGCGAGGGCTCTGTCTCGCAGCCCCCACATGGATCAGCTCGGCTGGTGACCCAGTGTGTGTGGAGCACAATATGGTGTGCTGGATGGTTGCCACGTGGCCAAGATCTGTCAGCTCAGAAAGCACTATCTACACCTTGCAACTGAATAGCATGAACTGAGTCAGTTATTACTCCTATGCTTCTCTAAACCCCTGCACTTGATCATACTGCATTAGATGATGAAAGACAAATTTGTTCTGTGATCTAACATGCCTTGATCATATTATTTGCATAAGTTGTTTTTCAGGACTTGTTAATCAATTCTGTGTATGCAAGATTAAGAAAGTTTCCTTATTTTGCAGAGATGAATAAGAGACAATCAATGTCTACAGATTGTGTGCTATTGTTAAGGAAGCTTGTCTCGACATTCCTTAAGCTTGCAAGTAAAAGATCATATATAAATCAAGTAAGAAAATCAAGCAACTAGCCGTTGGAATCAAGCCGTTGAGAGTCAAAGATATGCTGCATACTTTTAGGGATTTCTAGTTGAAGATTGTTATATATTCTGCAGTTCAAATTAGCAGAAAGAGAGACTGTTGAGAGAGATTACTAAGCACAAAGCGTTACATAGATTCAAACAACTCTCAAGGATCGACAAACATCATTTAGGAAGATCAAATCATCCAATCCGAGTTCCAGAAGAACACTTCAAGCTTAACTGCTTTACTGTGTTACAATGTTCTTCATCAGAGCATTATTTGTATATCATCTTGTTATAATTCTTTATCTCTTAATCTCGTTGTTTTGTTCAAGAGGAAAAATAAGAGATTCTTGTTGTATTAGTTGGCTAGAGCAGGTATTAGATATGTTAGGATGAACCACATACTGCACAGAGTAAGGCACTACTCTGGGTCTAATATCTAGTGCTTAGCTATTGATAAATAAGAAGTCTTTTGAAATCCTGCAGGGATTTAGATCCCTCAGGCGGAGACGTAGGTCATTGAGGACTGAACTCCGTAAAATTATTGTGCTCCTTGCCTTTACATTTCAGCACTTTACTTGTCTTATTTACTGCTTCAAAACATATTTCAGTTCAAAGCCTTGAAAGGATTTTCAAGGCTTTGAAAATTATTAGTAACATTTTCTCTGTTTTTTATTTCAAAGGCTTGAAACTGAGTTCAAGGCCTTGAAATATAGCTTGCTCTTCATTTTTATTATAAAACCAATCTTTTGGCAAAAGTTGCCATACTATATTCAATCCCCCATTTCTAGAGTATCTGATCCTGTATTTGCATACCTACATACAACTTTCAGTGTTGCTGGGAGATCCTTAAGTGTTCAAGTCTACACACTGGTAAAATTTAAGTGTTAAAGTTGCATAATTTTTCTAATTTTGGAATCAATGATTTGTTTCTTTTCTAACTGCTGAGATGAGCATTTTACTCGTCTCTGTATAGACTAGTTTATATCGGGACGAGCAATGTACTGAGATGAGCACTTCACTCATCTCATTATAAAACTAGTCTGTACTGAGACGAGTAAAAAACTCGTCAACTGAGACAAGTGAAGTATTTGTCTCAGTACATTGCGGTATCATGCCAGACGACCAAAATGCTCGTCTGGCAGGTCTTACTTTCTCCTCCTACCAGTTTTATCTGTTCTCGTCTCAGTATTAATCTGGTGATACTGAGACGAGTACTGTTCGTACGAGTTCCAGATCTAGAACAGGTCATCGTCCCAGTTCTAGATCTGGATCTCCTTCTCGTCCGGGTTCTTGATTTGGTGGAATTCTAACATTTTATGATCAATTTTTACATACACACAACAGGTTCAAACATCATTTCATACATTTTCATACAGAATCATACATGATCAAGTTACAGAATAGAAGAACTAAAAATGAGGGTATTTCAAAAACCCAGCCTGTTCTTCAACGGTGGGTAGGCCCGAATCCGTGACAGTGGCGACGGGGCTTAAATGGGGTGCAACGGGGGCTGGAGCAGAGGACGCCATGGAAGAGAAGATGAGCAGCTGCGATTGCAGAGGAGAGAAAGAGAGTAAGAGTTTGAAGTGAAAAGTGAAAAATTGAAAAGTAAAAATGTTAGTATAGATTTATGTTATAAATTACCCTGATTTAACTGTATATTTTAACTAATTATACTTGTTAATTTCAAGTGAGGTCAAAAAGTTCCAATTTTCTACCGGCTGCAGGTACGGGTGTTCATAAACCGACCGCACCGGCAAAACCGGACCGCACCAAACCGTACCTAAACCAACGGTTCAACCATTTTTTTTCTTACAGAACGATTTTATTATTTTGAAAATCGAACCGTGTACCAACCGAACCGAGACCGAACCGACTATACCGAAAAAAACGGCACCGCGTCGAGAAAATGTTTTAATACAAATATTAGAATTTTGCTTACTACCTCCCAGTTGTGACTCGTTCCTCACAGTTTGAGTTTAACACTTAATAAGGCGTACAACCACACCATAGTCCTAATTTACTAAACAAAAAAATTCTTTTCTCTCCACGTTGATGTTAAAGAGAAGTAGGGAACCACTTCTTTTTTAAATGTTGAGTTTATCTTAGTTTTTTTTAGATGTATTCGGTAAGTAACAAACATATGAGTAAACCGGTCTTTTTGTTATAGTTAGTTTACTTAGCGTGGAAGTTAGGAATTAATGTATAATATATTGGGTACCAAACCGAATGGTTTAACCGGACCGAACCTGAATTTTCTGTGCATTTTTTTAATTTCTAAGTTTTAAACCGAAGGTATTTAGGTTTCGAAAATATTT
The DNA here is from genome assembly GCA_023055425.1 of Linanthus parryae. Lineage (NCBI taxonomy): Eukaryota > Viridiplantae > Streptophyta > Magnoliopsida > Ericales > Polemoniaceae > Linanthus > Linanthus parryae. The sequence continues at coordinate 1,928,523 of JALGPY010000038.1, read as the reverse complement.
AAACCGTACATTTCAATTTAGGTGTCTCATATCCTTTAAAACCGACCGAACCGGACCGTGTCTCGCAGCCCCCATGTGGATAAGTATGAGCAGTGATTAGGTGAATACGGAGCACAGTCAGATGTGCTGGATGGTTGTCATGTGGCTATGAGTTGTCTGTCTGAAATGCACCATCTAAAACTACACTCATTACTTTTGAGTAAATAAAAGAAAGGGTAAGTTAGAAGGGCTTGACAGCAATTCCTAGAGTGAGAAAGTAGAGAGTGGTTTCTCTCTAATTTTCTGGCTTCTAGTGGTAGTAGTACGACAACCCTCTTTTCTCGTCGTTTTCTCAGTACGGGTCACCGGGGTAATGGCGGAGGAATTTCTGAATCTGAAATACCTCTTAGCCTGTATTGTGTCATTCTTTTTACTCTACTCAGTGGGGTGTTTTAGCTCTGATTTTTTTGTGGTCAAAACAGAGCAGTAACCAATTTTCTTTACAATCTGCCTTTCATCGCGTAATCTCTGATACTTTCACCAGATCCAGAAACGGGGTCAAAAATCTTTGAAGAGCATGGAAAAGAGTATATGGATGGGCCAGGACAAAAAGGGGAGGAACTCAGAGGCGTTGCCGGAGATGGAGGACTCGCCGGAGCTGGACATAGAACTAAAGGAGGATTTGAAATACTCATCAGATCTGAGTAAAAGATGTCTATATGGGAAGATTTTAGCGAAAAGGGAGGTCAGAATTCAAAGTGTTCAAGGTATCTTTCAGAAATTATGGAGACTCAAAAGCTCATTTACAGTCACGGCTAGAGGTGACAATCTCTTTGTATTTGTCTTCAAAGAAGAGAGTGATTGTAACAGGGTGTGGGAGGGAATTCCATGGCTGGTCATGAACTCTCTAATGGTTATGGTACGAATGAAAGTGGGGAAAGCACCAGAACAGAGCAGCTTTCAAAGGAGCCCTTTCTGGGTGCAGATTCGTGGTTTGCCTATGGAGAAGATGACGAAAACAAACGCATAAATCATTGGGAAAGGAATAGGAGAGCTTGATGAAGTGGATGCTGATGCTGAAGGATGCCTTGAAGGATGCCCTTTCATGATAATTAGGGTTTGGATAAACATTAATCATGCTCTAAAACAGGGTTTCAAATTAAATCTGCAGGATGGTAGCTATTTGTGGATTAGCTTCAGGTATGAGAAATTAGGGGACTATTGTTATAGGTGTGGTAAAATCGGTCACGAACAGTACGAATGCAAAAAATTCGATCAAAAGCAGGGATTTGAATCTGGGTATGGAAAGCATCTGAGAGGACAAGAACAGAAACGTTTCTTCCCAAGATGGGGAGGAAAAGATCGTGAGCAAGAGCAGGAGAAAAATAGCAGTCATGGGGATGATGACAATCGGAATCTGCAAATCTGTTCCGGCTCAGCTGATACAGGGGCGGCGCGTGAAGATGACAAAAGCAGAAGGGGAAGACGAGCGCGTGAAGCAGAAAAGGTGACTAGAAGGTTGGTGGAGCGTCAGGAGGAAGTTTCGAGGAAAGATACCAGTGAAAAAGGAAAAACCACTGACGGAATGCCACGTTGGCAATTCCGTACTACATGTGAGGAAATTGCCCAGCTGGGTGTACGTGATAAAACAGACAGAATCTTTTCGGTGGAAGAGAAAGATCTAGAAGATGGAAGGGAGAAAGGGCAAAATTGGAAAAAGTTTTTCAATGGGGATGATAAAATCAACCCTTATTTTTTTGGGCTGGACTGCACAAAGGAGTCAACAGGAGCCCATCTGTTTGGGGGAATAAAAGCTCCTATTTTTGGAGGCCCATTAAAACTCAGAAGTACTGACCCAATAAATATTCTTGGTCAATATGTAGCTCACTATTTAAGCCCAATACTTGAAAGTCAGAAAGAGTTTTTTGGGGGTATAAGGGTCAGTCCAGTGAATCATGACGTTCCTAATTCTGGGAAAGGAAAAGATGATGAATGTGAGATTGAGGAAGAGCTAGGGCAAATCACAACAACAGAGCAGTTGAAGGAGGATACAAGAAGATGGGCGGTGAACGTTCGACTGGAAGAAGATCTAAAACAGAAGGCTCAATTGTAACACCCCGTATCTTTTCTGAATATTTTAATGTATTTTTTTTCGTAAAGTTAATCACTTATTTTTAAAAATAAATAGCTAGTGGGGAGGTGTTTGTATTTTTAAATAATATCAAATAGTTAAGTTGGGGGTTATAAATAAAGTATATAAGTACTAGGGGGGATGTGTTTGTCTTTAGTTAGAAACTTACTTGGGAAAATATCTCTCTCTCTCTCTCTACCCGTGTGTCTCTCTCTCCTCTCCCTCCTAATCTTCTCCTCCTTCTTCGGCAAACAACTCACCACCACCCCCGAGACTCCCTCCATTCCCCAACACCCTCACAACCCCCAACATGCTTCCCAATCCCCAACACAACTCTCCCTCTCCTCTCCCCTCTCTCTCCCCGTCACCCTCCCTCTATATTATCTCCCCCTCTTCTTCGGCAAGCCCACCCGAGACAACACCACCACCTCCAACGCCATCCCCATCTCTCTGTCTCTCTCCACCCTCTGTCACCACCATCTCCATCTCTCTGTCTCACTCCCCCTCTCCCTCCTCTGGTTTTACCGAGAGGAACCACCACCATCGCCAACCCGCCACCATCACCGGCGACACCACCATAGCCAACAACAACATCACCACCTCTCCACCATCACCCTTGTCGCTCTCTCTCTCTTTCTGCTCTGCCAGACGAGGAAGAAGCAGCAGCAACAGCAGCGGCAATAGCCGCTGCCACCACCGGAGAGCCCGCCGGAATCCATGGCCGCCAAGACCACTGCCACCCGTCTCTCTCTCTCTTTCCCTGCTCTCTTCCCCTCTCCACCTCGCTACCTTACTCGACAAACCCACCAGAAGGAGACACAGCAACAGAAACCGCAGCAGCAGCCAACAACGCCGCCGCCACCACCATCGTTTCCGGCGAAGAACTCGCCGGAGTTCAACCAAGACGAACCAGACCCTTCCAACCACACCCCTAGCCTCCTGGAGGTCCGACTAAGATGATGGAGGCCTCAAACGAAGACGAGAACGACCGGAGAACGCCCAGGCGAGCTCCAACTCCGGCGACCCCGACGGCGATCTTGACCCGACCCATTTCTTCATCGTTTCTCGCGATTCTTCGACTGGGTATGCTCGAAATCTTTCCCTGAGTTGTTTTTAATGATCAAAACCAAGTTTTAAGGCTTCTAATCCATGTTTTAATCGGTTAGTTTGAAAGTTCATGTTTAGGGGGTTAAAGTGTCTTTTTCAGAAAGTTTTTAGGGGGGTTATAATGTCGTTTTAGAAACTTTGGGGGAGGCAGTTGTCATTTGAGAAACTTTTAGATATTATATGCAGTTTTTAATTTCAGATTTAATTATAAAATTAGTTTCTCTTAAATTTATTTAGATTATTATTTATAAATTATTTTGGGGGCAAATATTATTAAGGAAAATATAATTTTGGGTTTATAAATAAGTTAAAATTAGTATTGTCTTGAGAAAAATAAAAAGGAGCTAGAAATAAATATAGGTTGTATATTTGTTGAGATTATATTAAGTTAGAAGCTCCGATTTGTAGGTGACGATTCCGTAGACGAGAACGAATTAGGACGTGCTTGGATTTTCGGTAAGTTAATATGCCTAGCCTCGCGTGCCTTTCTTTCATTTCGCGTATCGCGTGAGTTATTTGTGAAGTTTCTACCGTACTTGATTTATTTGAGTTATATGCTTATTTTAAAATACTCTTCCTTGAAGTATCGTATAAAAAATGACAATCCAAATCTGAAAATAAGAATCTGAAAGAAGTACGTCTAAACGAAGTACCAATCAAATTCCGACTAACACATTAGGCCCCGATTAATTAGTTCACGAGCCACAATCATCAAATGTGTTGTCCTCCTTTCATGTCCGAATATATATATATATACATATATATATATATATATTTTTATGCTTTAATGTCTCATAATGTGATTTGTGTTATACGCGTTCGACTTGAGATTTCAAATACTTGTCTAAATGATTCTTTGAGAACTATCACGTGAAATTAATAACACGTAATAACGTAAAGTGAAAACAGTTGTGCGGCGGAACCTTATATACACTGTGGTTATGGTATTTGGGATGGCACGGCCACCCGTTCTATTTTGATATTTTGCTCGGTTGCAATTAGCCCCGGGTTGCTCCCTGTACTCACCTCTCTGGCCGCAAGAGTCTTAGGGGGGTGCCGGCACTTAAGGTCTTGGATGCATGCGAGATGGTTGGTTCTATATTATTGGATTGGTTCGTTCCCCGCTACAACTAATCAATAAACATGGTTTTTCATGAACAAACGGAAATAAATTCTATATGAGATTTTTCCCCTAATTGGGACAGTGTTATGAGATTATCCCTAATCGGGACATATGGTGGTTTGAAAATATTTCTTTGGAGTTATAAACGGCAACTGAATGAGAATCTATTACTGTACGTGTTTTATTTGTCTACTTGGTTTTTTGAAAAACTCTTCTTTAGAAGTATTGCATGAAATTGGTATCCAAATCTAAATAACAAATCCGAAAGGCGAACATCTAAACTCCATTGTGAAATAAATTTGAAATAATTTGAACATCTACACTCCTTACACGATTCTACATCTTGAATGAAAATACGTAATTATGTAAAGGGGAAACCGTTGTGCGCGGGTTTGTGTCATATCCCTGATACGATACATTTCTGACATATTGTGTTGGTTACTGTTATGAGATTATGAGGCTCTGACCTCCTTGATTATGTTATGGTCATGAGGCGCTGTGATGCGAACCTCCTGTGATTGAGTTATGGTTGTGTGGGTGCTTTTGCACATATGAGAAAGAGGTTGTGGATTGGATATGGTCACGCCCCGTGTCAACTTGTTACTAAAATGGATTTCGGGACTTGATTCCTTTGGTTATGAGATATCTTGAGATTAAAATAATATTGTGAGTAACAGTGAGATCCCGGGATGGACCACATCTTCGGGTTAATAACACGAAATTCGAGATCGTTACGGAGTTTGACACACCGAATCGATGTGAACGCTTTTCCCGCGAGTATTTGATATTTATGTATCAGCGAATTGGTTATTCCTGTCATATGTCTCATCATCTGTTTACGTGCTATGGGTGTTAGCTTACTCAGCCGTTTGCTGACTATTTTCTGTAAAAACTGCGTCGGCTTTTGCTATTTTAAAACCGCAGGTCGGCTATCGAGGTGGGGGAAACGTTCACGACACAGCAGGATAGAGAAGCTTGGAACATCACATAGTATATCACATAGTATATTATTCCACTGAAAAGTGTATTCTTGAATTTTCAAAGGTTGTCACTTGTTTGTTTTGGAAAATTGTAATAAATTGTATTTTGAAATGTTATCGATGGTTGTACTAGCTGTGAACCGACGATCCTTATCCGTTCCCAATGAGGCTCATCACCTCGGGCGGAGGCATCTCTTCCGAACGTGGGGCCCGGCCGGCCCTGCGGCTCGGTGGGGTGTTGCATCAATTGAAGAGAGAGTTCCAAAAGATTGTATACAAAGGGCCGAGGCAAAACAAAAGACGCGGGATTGAGGAAGGGAGCAGTATAAAATGGGTTCCAGAGAAACTAGAGGAAATAATTGAGGAGGAAAATTGGGATCCGGAGGAACAACAAGTCTTCATCACCACAAGGACAATTGATGCAAGGAAATTGTACCAGAGGGATAGTGATGGTGTTTTCAGAAGGGTCAAATTTAGGGTGGAGGACTTCATGGAGAAAGACAACACTGAGGAGACGAGTACATCGGCTGAGGAGGCGGGCCTTACCACGCCCCCAACAGGTTTATGAGAGGACTAAGCTGGAATTGCAGGGGGATGGGGCAGGCCACTGCAATTCGACAGCTAAAAGCCCTAATAAAGCTAGAGGATGTCGACTAGATATTTCTAGCAGAAACAAAGGTTAGTATAGAAAAATACAAAAATAGTCTCAAAGCTGCTGGTTTTAATTTTCATTGTGGAATAGACCCAATTGGTAAGAGTGGAGGTTTATATTTTGGGTGGAAGGATGTGGAGTTGGGAGAAGTGGTCCATAGTTCAAATAACATTATTTCAGTACTAATGCATCAGAGAGTAGATAAACCAATGTGGTTACTTCACTGCATATATGCTCCCAATTCCTCTCAGAAAAGGGAGCAATTGTGGGAAGAGATCATATATATCAACAAACTGTGTGGACTTCCAAATGTGGTGATAGGTGATTTCAATGAAGTTGGATATCAGGAAGAGAAAAAGGAGGAAGGGTAGTGGCTCAATCATCCAAGAGAGGCATACTGCAGTTTATAAACAAGTGTGGACTCATAGATTTGGGTTTTGTTGGTGCAAAATATACTTGGTCAAATGGGTGGCATAGAGGAAGATTGATAAGAGAAAGATTGGATAAATGTTATGCTAATAGAGAATGGAGAATTATGTTTCCAAATGCTACTGTCTATCACAAAGTTGCTAGCCATTCAGACCACTGCCCAGTGGTGCTAGATTTGGAAAAGAAAGGAGGAGGAGTAAAGAGGCCTTTCAGATTTGAAGAAATGTGGTTAAGAGATAAAACAAGTTGGGGGTGGTGGAGGAGAGCTGGATGAGTAATATGTGTACAAGGCCTGGTTCAAACTGGAATAGACAAATGAGAGAAACAAAAAAAGCATTAAAAGAGTGGAACAAAAAGCATTTTGGGTGGATTGACAGTATGCTCAAGACTGCCACAAAAGAACTTGAAGAAATTCAGAGTGCTGACACACTAAATGTGCAGCTGGAAAGAGGAACCAAGGATCAAATACAAGAATTATTACTCAGAAAAGAAATTCTATGGAAACAAAAGGCCAGAGTACAATGGTTAAGAGAAGGAGATGCAAATACAAGATTCTTCCATGCCACAACAGCTATTAGAGGAAAGAAGAATAGAATAGAAGGTATTCAATTAGAAAATGGAGACTGGGTACACAAAAAAGACGATATTGGCAATCAGTTCATTAGTTTCTACAAAAAACTCTTCACCTCAGATAAGAAAGATGTCCCTGATTGGATCAAGGAAGTGGTTCCACCTCAGATCAAAGAAGAAGACTGGTCAGATTTGTGCAAGATCCCTGGAAAAACTGAGATTGAAGAAGTACTTTTCCAAATGAGTAGCCACAAAGCACCAGGGCCAGATGGCATGACAGTGCTGTTTTACAAGCATTACTGGAATATTGTGAAGGAGGACTTTTGTGGAGTTGTGCAGAATTTCTTCAGTTCTAGAAAAATGCTGCAAGGTATAAACTGCACTTTCATTACTTTGATTCCAAAAACAACTGCAGCACATAAAGTTAATCAATTTAGACCAATTTCTCTGTGCAATGTCATATATAAAGTAATAGCTAAGATTCTAGCAAATAGAATCAAGCCTTTCTTGGATGACATAGTAAGTCCTATGCAAGCTGCCTTTGTCCCAAATAGACACATACAGGAGAATGTGATTCTTCTTCATGAAGTTTTACATAGTATGAGTAAGAAAAAAGGAAAAGGGGGGCTAATGGAAATTAAAGTTGACATGGAAAAGGCTTATGATAGATTGGAGTGGGGATGTATTGAAAAGATGCTTGAATGGCTGAACTTCCCTACAAAATTCAGAATGTGGATTATGGAGTGTATCTCTACTGTTAAGTTTTCTATTATGATAAATGGGGAACCTCAAGGTTTCTTCAAAGCAGAGAGGGGAGTCAGACAAGGAGATCCACTATCTCCATATTTATTCATTTTGGGATCTGAGTTATTGTCTAGAATTCTGGAATTTGCACACACAAGTGGTTGGATTAGTGGTATCAAGTTGGCCAGAAATTGCTCCCCTCTGCATCATCTAATGTATGCAGATGATCTAGTGATAATGACAAGAGCCAATGAAGAAGAAGCTAAATTTGTGGATCTTAGTTTACAACTGTATGAAGAAATTTCAGGGCAAAAAGTCAATAAAAGCAAATATGCTATCTTCTACAGTAAGAACACAGATGGAGTGAGGAAAAGACAAATCAAAGCAATTATGGGTCTGAAGAAAGGAGATAAAAAAGCTATCTATTTGGGGCTGCCAATGTTTCAAGAGAGATCAAGATCAAAGACATATGGGGGTACAATTGATAAAATCTCTCAAAAAGTTTGTGGATGGAAAGGTAAGTGTCTCTCTTTTGCAGGAAGAATGACTATGGTGCAAGCTTCTATAAGTAATATCCCCTCATACCTCATGTCAATTTTTGTGATGCCCCAAAACTTCTGCCAAAAAATTAATGAGGCCTGCTCTGATTTCTGGTGGGGTATGAAAGAGGACAAGAAGAGGGCTCACTGGTTAAGCTGGGATAAATTGTGCATGACAAAAAATGAAGGTGGTTTAGGGTTCAGAGAAAGCTCAAAATTCAACTTAGCTTTGGTAGCAAAATTGGCTTGGCAGATGTGGATCAATGAAGACAAAGTCTGGGTAAAACAACTCACAAAGAAATACTGCTCTCTTCTCAGCTTCTAGAGAGTAGAGAAAAAGAAGGATGATTCATATTTCTGGAAGGGTCTTCTGAAAAGTAGAGAAATTATTGAAGCTGCAGCTTGTAAAATAATTGGAGATGGGAGACAAATTGATGTTTGGCAAGATCCCTGGGTGCCAAACTTAGAAAATACAAAATCAAAACCACCAGATGACATTACTTATGCCCCAAAAAGAGTTTGTGAACTTATAGATGAGGAGAACAGAAGCTGGAATTTAAACATCTTGGAAGATTGGTTTGATGAAGTAGAAAGAAAGGAAATTCAAAGACTTCAAATCCCCATTACTGAAAAAGAAGATAGCTGGTGTTGGACTTTTGATAAATCAGGTATGTTAACAGCAAAGATGGCTTATAAATGGCAGCAATAATGTAAAGAAGGAAGAATCAGAAACAATGACATCAATTGGAGCTTATTATGGAAGCAGAAACTTCATAATAGGCTTAAAATGGGGCTGTGGAGAGCAGGTATGAATGTTTTGCCTACTATTGCAAATATAAGAAGTAGAAGAATTGATCTTGAAGATAAATGTTACTTATGCCAAACTGAAGAAGAGACATGTGTACATGTGCTGTTAAATTGTCAATGTGCAAAAGCCATATGGTTTCAAGTGATGGGAATTAAAATGGATGTTTTGAGATGTGAAACTGTGGGGAATTGGTACAAAAAAATTGAGGAGTGTGCACAGAATTGGCAGAAGTCTAGTCATGAATTATTTTTGGCAACTGCATGTATTTTTGAGAAAATCTGGTTCTTAAGGAATCAGATAGCTACTGGTGGGAGAAAGTCTACTATATCCCTGGAAGAGGTTAGAAATGTGTGTCAAGTGATTGAAATGAATATTGAAAGCTATGGGAATAGAAGCTGTGCAGATAGGAATTTTGACATAAAAGGTGAGAAGAAGAAACAGGTATGGAGCCCCCCTAGAAATGAGGATATAAAAATCAATTGTGATGCAAGCTGGTGCAAAGAAGAGAGGAAAGCTGGAATGGCAATTATTGCTAGAAACAGGGGTGGACTTATTTTAAACATAACTGTGAAGTGGGGAAATGCAGACTCTGTGGATGAAGCTGAATTAGCAGGGCTTGAGATGGCTGTAAATCTAATGAGTTGCAGAAAGTGGCAAAATGCAGAAGTGGAGATGGATAGCCAAATAGTGGTCAAAGCAGTAAGGAAGGAGAATGCAGCTGGATGGAAATGGAGAAACAGAGCAGCAGCTATTTCGGATTTATTTGCAGCTAAAAGAAATTGGAGTATTAATTTTTGTAATAGAGAAGCAAATAGAAGTGCACACTGTTTAGCAAATTGGGCTAGAGTAGGTAAGAGATCTGGAATTTTTGATAGCTCCCAGGTAGGGGAGGGCTGTAGGAAGAGTTTGGAAGAGGATGCTCCACCTCCTTAATTTTGTAATGCTTTCTGTTTTTTAATAAAACTAAAATTCATCAAAAAAATAATAAAAGAAAGGGTAAATTACTTATTACCCACCTCCAATTTGGGGTAATGATCCATGTAGCACCCCCAGTTCTGAAACTCGCTCAATGCCACCCCAATTGTTTATTCCTCACAATTAACAATTAAGATCTTTTCCATCCAAAATTTTCCGTTAGTTAACGTTTTTTCAGGGGCTTAATAGTTCAATCACAAAAATAAGAACATGAAGAACGACCATCACCACATTAAACTCAGAATCCAGCACAAAAAAGTTTAAATTCAGGAAAATTTCTTACTCTACTTTCTCCCATTTTTCAAAATAAAACAAAAATTAACAATTTTAGTTCCAGAAAGAACTAATAGTATATGTTTTCAGAGTATCTATCATAGAAAATATGCCTCCCTCCTAGCCGGAAAACACCATAACTGCCATTGAAACCAAACTCATATCAAGGAACAGCCACCACTAATCGACAAAAAACCATAGTCGCCACCAGCACCATTCACACCACCAACACCACCGTAGCACCAACGCACCCATCTTCAAACCCAGAATCGCATCATCGCAACTTCCCCCAAAACCCCACATTCACACCATCAGAAACCTCAGTGTCGCCAATTTTGTCAAGAGGAGTTAGCATAAATCATGGCTCAAATCGAAACCCTAATAGAAATTCTCAAATTTATTTTCAGATCTAGATAATTAGAAAATAGAGAGAAAAATTATGAGAGAGAGACTACCAATCAAATCACAAACCGATCGAGAGAGTGCAAAGAAGAAGAAGAAGAAGAAGAATAAGAAGAAGAAGAAGAAGAAGAAGAAGAAGAAGAAGAAGAAGATGTAGAGCTCGATGGAGGTAGGCATGGAATGAATACGACTCGATCAGGGGCTCCTCAACGCCCACTCATGTTCACCTTCGATGATTTTCTTCTGCAATATATCATCTCCTCCCTCACCCCCGTTCATCTTCTCCTTTTTTGACTTCTATCTTTTATTGCGTATTTGTTCTACTTTTTCATTCTTATTCTTTATTTTGTTTCTTTTTTGAAAAAAAATATAAAATGATTATCTATATGACAAGTATACCCTTAAAACCGTTAAAATTTAGACACAAAATTAATCCTAGTTTTTAATTGTTTGCAATCAACAACTGTAGGTGGTGAAAAGAGAGTTTCGAAACTGGGGGTAGTACATGGATCATTATTGCAAACTGAAGGTGGCTAATAAGTAATTGATCTAAAAGAAATTAAAATAACTATCACCTAAAGGCCAAGATGCCAATAATACAAATTTTGGAATTTGTTTTCCAACATGTAACATAAATAAATAGAGACATGCTTGTGCATGAAATGTGTTCACGAAATCCATACTCAACAACATCTGTCATGCTTCAATAAGTTTGTCAGTTAATATCTCACCAAAGTGAATAAACATGCAAATATAGCAACAATATTTGTTCTAAAAAATAGTATTTGGAACCATGAACAAACATCTAAAGATAACCTCTTACGCGTTAAAAATAATATTAAATAAAATATGAATTCAAGGTCTCACATCTCGAAACCCTAACCTAACCTGGCTATGATACCACTTGTTAAAACAGATGATAGAGACAAGAACGATAAAAAATGATGAACAAGAACACACACAATTAAAGTAGTTCACTAGCAAATTTGTTAGCTACGTCCAAGGCCAAAACATCCCGATGTATTGATGAGAGAGTGCCAAATAAAATCCGAGATACACCAAAATATAGCTATGCCACGATCTACACCCATATAGACCTAGACTACTAAATTGTGCCCAAAACAACGCCTAAAAGTTACCAAAACCAAAAAGGAAACAGCTTAGAAAACTACTCTAGACGAACCAGCTCGTGCAAGCTGGTCCATAGCTCGTGCAAGCTAGTGCAGATCTCATGCGAGCTAGCCCTGAGCTCATGCGAGCTGCCCTGAAGATCCCGAGATTATGCTCCTGTTCCATTGTCTTACTCTTACCTCCATTGCTTGTTGCTTCTCCAATTATTTGCTAGCTAGGTATTTTGGATCATTCCTAACAAAAGTTTTGGACCAAGTGATTTTGGTGGGCCGGTTTAGCCAGTTAACGGTAACTGTTGACGACTCTAGATTGGAGGGTTTAATGGGTTATATAACTTACATGTACGACCATCTTCTTAGTCCATGTACAAAGCTACTTGATGATCGGTAGTACGATCGTTGGTGAGTCATTCCACTCGTTTCGTTGATCGAATTCAATTACGAGAAATTGACTACTATGTTGTATCGTATATACTTTACATGTATTTAATTCAAAATACCTGCATTGTTACCATGTCGTATTTTTGACACTGAAAATCCTTTGCACCTAATATAAGTCGAGGTATGATTTTGTGTATTCTTCAATCCAGGGATCAAATTCGTTGACATGTTAGTTTCAATAATACACAGATTTAACAATCTTAAAGTATACAAAAATTGAGAAACTAAGTAGTAGAAGAAACTTACACGTCCAGTACTAGTAGACGAAGTTTTAGCGACGTCAGGTAAGTTGCAATTAGGTTCATATATATTGTATATATCAATGTCGCTAGTCTCTTCACCCGAGTGACCAACGTATTCCCAACACTTGCCACTGAGATTTCCTTTGTGAAGATAGCAGTTTTTCCTGATGCTTGCGCGTGTCTCATCCGAGTTCAACCGTCAACGCATAAGTCAACATGTAGTCATACTATCCCTGAAAACATAAGTCATCGTCTATCAAAGCATTTCCTATCTGCAAAAAAGGAAATTATTAGTTTTAGGGAGTCGTAGTAGAATAAATATCTGGAACTGTGATCTGCACGTAACTTACAATAATTCATTTTAGGTTAATGGTGGCATTGTGGTTTTATTTTTTGTTTCAGGATAGAATGGTGTGAGCGAGCTGGGACACGTAGTGGTCTCCATAACTCTCACTGGCTATGTACAAGTCTCTCCTTTTGTACTTTGGGAATATCTTCAGTCAATTTATCAGGAAAGTGTGAGAGTTTGCTGTCGTCCTTTTGTCGCTTGTGGCTTTGAGAGAACCATTTGAATATGAAAATCCCACCCCAGCACGAGATTCTAGGAAAAATACATTTGCAACAGGGGATGAGTATATAACTATTACCACTTCATTTTCCTCATTCTGATATAATTTAAAAAGAGATTGATATTAATTAATTGCCTTCATTCCAGGCATAGTGATTTCTAAACAAGGTCTTGTCGTCGCTTTGACGTGTAATGGTCCTAATTCTTCCATGGCACCTCCTCCAAATGAAGGGCAACTTGGACCTCGGAGAAAGAACCGTGTACTATCATTTAAACCATGGTTTTGTATGTGGTCTATGAATTTTAATCATTATAAAAGCTAGAGAAACAAAATAACTAGTTTCTAATCTTAGTGGAAAGACCTCGTTCCGAGGGCCCTCTCTAGCATTTTTTCGGCCTAAAGAGAACCATAATTTGAGGCCTTCAAATATTTTTTAGACACGCTCTGTATTGCCAAGAACTCATGTACATGTTGTGCAGTGTACGTGCATCTACGTGCTACTTTGCTCGCACGTTCAATGTTTTTATTTTAGAGCTCATCCGGATAAGAACACAGTTCATGGAGACATAAATAGAGGAGTGGCATGAAATAAGGGAAGCTTCGCCTAGAGATGAAAGTTGAAGTCGACGATTTCCTGTCACGCACGCTCTAGAAGCTGCTCTATCCCCTTTAAGTTTTGGGAATTATCTTTGGCTTCATCAATCCTCTTTCGAGCCCGGTTAACTTCCTCTTGGAGAGAGCCTATAGAAGCTTGCAGTCGCTCCAATTCTTCCTTTTTTATGCGTCAATGCAGAAATTTCACCAGCTTTGCGATCGCGAAGCAAATCCAACTCTTTCTGCATGTCCCCAATCTTGTGGGTAATTTCAGCTTCTTGGGCCTCAATCGATCGCCTTTCCCTGATTGGTTTCTTGCTGAGTGACATCGGCAAGACGCCCCAAGACACACTATAGGTCAGCCTCAGTGTTCAAGGAGACTTTTCAAGCTGCAGAGAAAAATTAAAGGCTAGAAAATAATGCCTCCATTCGCCCCTTCAACGGGATATAATCCTCTAGTGAACAGCGTTGCATCTCTTGTTATATCTCTTTGATTGGACCTTTGGCATAAAGAAGGCGATGTAGCGTCCTATCCTTTGCCTTCTCTACAATCCCTTCCCACATGGCATGAAGAATACGACAACGTACCTTTGCCGCTTCGGAGCTGGGTACATAAACAATCGCGAGAGAGGCGGTCAGCTTGGATTGTTGGGATAAAACCCCAGCTGTTATGCGTCCCTTGGTACTGGGACCTGGATAATCAATCGTACTGATCGCTGAGATTCTCGTTCTGACAGTGTAACACTCCTATCCTAGAGTGTTGGCGAATTACACTTGGACCCCGCAGACTCTCTGGGGATGTCCTCCGCCAAGCACGTAAATGCTTAGCAAGGAGTATAATCCTAACAGTTATGTTACAAGACAGAATTAAAGAAACTAAACTTTAAAGGAACTTACTTTTATAGCTTGTGAACACTTGTGTGATAATCCTCTAAGTTATGACCTATATCCCGAACTCTCGCGTCCTCACCTGCCAAGTATAGAAGGCAGTGATGTCACGACATAAGTATATAACAACCGAGATAGAATTCAAAATAAAGTATATACATACAGTTTTTAAATGCATAACTTGTACTTGTAACGCTTATGCCCAGTAACCTGACCCACGTTAGATAGTAAGAAAACATTAAACCAGTAGTTCAAATTATCCCATATCACAGTTGCGACAAATCCAGTCTCTTTTTCCCATTCATGTACCACCCATTAATCCACCAAGACAAACTAGACCTTAAGTGTGCACACCGCCTACTGGATCGTCAGTCCAGAGGGTAATACTAGTTGCCTACCAGTCGGGAGCTAGCAATGTACCGACTGAGCCCGTAGGCCATGAATGTAAAGCCCGAAAAACGGGTCCCATAATTGTATTAAGCCCGTTGTCTGCGTCCCATAATATTTGACCATACAGAGTTCTAGGGTACATGAATCAGTTATTAAATAAGTATTCTCAAACAATCATGAAAAACTCTCATACTTACTTGATTCAAGTGCATATATATATATATATATATATATATGTATATATATATATATAAATGTCCAAGTTCAGCATTTCTGCTATACCGTGATTTCCGTATCTCCTACTTATAGATACATGCAAACATCCAATCTAGTATTCTTTAATAGTAAATAAGCATTCATATGCTTACCTGGTGGCTTGCCTAGTATTCCTGATGAGCGCTGCTGATTCTCTATCCCGACAGCCTCTGCATATATAAATGTACATATACTTGTTAGTACATACTCTCATTTGTGAGGTACAATGCAAATGTAGTACCATGCTACCATCCTAGCTGCCTAGACTTCAATGACTATTTAGCACCTGAAGTCTTAGTCTTATCAATACAGTCTCAGACTGTTCCTGAACCCCTTAGTTATGCCTAGCCGGCGAGTCTCAAGACTTACTAAATCTCCAAGTTGTCCACTTAAGATTGTCTCTCAAGTTTTGACTATTTACGCTCAAGTACCTAAATATTGTCTAAATTACATTTAGTCCCTGGTGGAGCTTGAACTCCTCGAATAAATCAAATTGTGCTCAACAACATGAAATCATCCTAATTAACATTCTCCGGTAGTCATAGAGTTGAGAACTATAACTTTTAGTTATTTACACTCAGGCCCCTAAAGTTTAGCAATAATTATAGAAGGACCACCCAGAATTTTGACTTGTCCATTTAACCCAAAATAGCTTGTTGTAATTCCAAATATCCATGTAAGTCATGTAGATAGCTTTAAGACATCGTTTTCAATTTAGTACAACTTTTAAGTGAAATTACAAGTTTGCCCCTCCAACACAATTTTGATCATCGTAGAGCTTTATAGGGGTTCAACCTTTTCAAGTTTGGCATAAAGATAGAGAATAACATTATAGGAAAATATGTACAAGGGTGTGGGGGCGTTAACAGTCATTTGAATGATAATTTTAGAAGAGAAAAGTTTGAGGGGCTGCGCTCAAACAGTCGACTTCAAGCCTTGTTTATTATCAAATTAGAAAGAGCATGGAGAATATGAAAGTATGGTTCTGAAGGGGTAAAACAAGGATTATAGATCATACTTGAGCTCCTGGGGGTTTGGAGTACATAAAGAGATATAGAATCACAAAGTTAGGAGGAATCAAGTCAAATCCACATGGTCAAATTTCAAATTTAGCAAATTGCTAGACATTTCATAGCCATTTTGACTCAGATTTTAGGGCCCCTAAAGGTAAGATTGAGAGAGATATTCAACTACAATTTGTAGAGGAATCTAACATGAGTACACATAGCCAATCGGCTATGCAATCCAAGAACTTAAGAGAGAATTTCAAAGTTCCAAAGTTGGTTGCAAGTTTCTTGTCCATATTTTGACAAGTTGCTGCTCATTTTGCAACAGGTTTACAGGGAGATTTGAGAGAGTTAAAGAGAGACTCAAGTCAATTACTCTACCCATATTTATAGCTGATCATCAAGGAGCAGCCATGTCCAATTCTCAGGTCATTCGGTTAAGATTTGAACAAGATACAGCTCTTCAGAGATCAGCGAACAACGTGTAGGTTTAGGAACACCCTCATTCACCAACTTTTCTTCCAACTCCAGGCTTAGTTACTTTTGTGTTAGAGCTTCATTCATGTCAAGAAAACCATACCAACTTGTAGTATTGGTCTGTGGGAACACTGATAACTCGTTAGTTGGAGTCATCTTTCGTATGTAATACATTGCTATTTGTGTGCTTTTCGGTGGAAAGTGATGGAATTTAGGCCAATTCTCGTGAAGAATGAGTGTGTTGTGATTTATTGCTAGTCCGGGCGTTTCTATGCGGTTTTAGATGTTATTTGTCAAATATAATCGCTTGCTATGCTTGTTCATATTTACATGATAGGAAAGGATGCTAAACTATTGCTAGGAGGCATGAAGCGAACTTCGGAAGATGAGAAAAGCTCGAGAATGGCCAAGAAGAACGAGGAGAAGCAAAGTTAGAGGAGCAAAAGTGATCAGCCTTCACTATTTTGATGATATCTTGAGTTATACAAGACCTGCTATAGTGAGACCGGTGCCAAATGAAATTAGACTCAAATATATTTCCAACGGTAGGTCACAAAGCTCAATCAAAATCCGGACGAGAAAGATATGGTCCGTCGAAGACGACGCAAAACGAAGAAAAGTTGGAAAAGTTCACTGGACCAGTGTGCACTCTTCGGGATGTATCTGGAGTTACAGATAAAATTTTGGATCAATGCCTATTCCATTGGAAAGTAGACATTCAGGGCTTTCCAACGATATAAGATGGGCCCAAAACGGAGTTCGGATGAGGGAGAAAAGACCCGCGCAAAGTCAGCTTATGAATTCTGGCCGAGAATTGCAAACTGGAGGGGCTGAATTGCAAATTCGTCCAAAATACATTACAAATCGTGCCCATGCCTTGGAAAACGTGTTCTTAGACCTGGAAGGAAGAGGAGGCTGCTGGAGAAAGTGAGGAGACACTTCCTAAGCCATTGGAGAGCTCGGATTCGCCGCCGGATCAAGGATTCATCGTTTGATCTCTCTAAGCTCTCTCTATCTCTATTGTTTTTGATGAATACTTTGAAATTATTTATTGTTTTGACAATTATGAGTAACTAAACCCATTAGATCAGGACCCGAGTTCGGGGTTATGGTTTTTCGAATTTATTATGCGTTTTATGATTTGAGATTCATGTTTTGCTAAACCTAATTGATAGAATTTACGTTTGCTATGATTGTTTTGTGATCTTCATCCTATCTAGTTAATTTGAGACGTCTTGTTAGCTAGAACTTAGTTTGAAATTATTTGGTAACTCGGTAATTGTTAAACCCGGAAAAGCAAACAATCACCCGTTCTTAGTGCAAGCAAGAATTGGGATCGTTAGAGTAGAATTCAACGTTAATGCATGTTTAGAGAAAACTAGAACTTGGTAACTCGGTTCTAATTTAACCTAGTTATAGGATGTGCACTTGGTAACTCGGTGAGTTAGTATTGCTCGATTAGCAAAGTAAACTTCCTATGTGTTTCACAAATCGTAGAACGACGTCAACAAGAGAATCCTAGCAATCCTCCAAACAAGGTGTCTTGGTTGTTCTTCCCATATCTTAAATCTCAATATTTAAATACTTGTTTTGTCTTTTCAATTATTTAGTTTAGAAAATTCTCTCAATTGCTAGCCCACTTAAAGTTAATAATACTAATTGATTCACGCCAAGTCCCTTGGGTTCGACAAACCCGGATTTACCGGATATTACTACACACGACAGCCGTACACTTGCGGTTGGATCGTCAAACACGTAGGTTCAAGTTTCATCTTATTAGCCTGAGAATCGAGTGAGTTATAGAGATTACAAGATGTAGGTAACAAACAATTTCAAGCTTGCAGGTTCTTGGCTACACATCTACCCCAACTTTGGAATCTGATTCAATCTACTTGGAGAGTGAAAAATGGGGGGAAATCAATTGGAGTCTGTAGTTTGATCACCAAGGAACACACAACACTAAAAATCACCAAAAATCATTAAGTAACAAGGAAGAAATCGACCCAGTTTCAAGGTAATAAAATCCGCCGGAAAAAAATATCAGGAGAACGAATCATACTCAACCAACTTGTTCTTCAAACGGTGGGTAGGCCGGACTCCGTGACAGTGGCGACGGGGTTGAAATGGGGTGCAACGGGGGCTGGAGTAGAGGAGGAAGATGAAGCAGCTGATGACGCCATGGAAGAGAAGATAAGCAGTTGCAGTTGCAGAGGAGAGAGAGAGTAAGAGTGTGAGGTTAAAAGTGAGAAATGAAGAGTAAGGATGTTAGTATAGATTTATTTTATAAATTGGCATGATTTAAGAGTATATTTTAACTAGTTACATTTGTTAGCCTCAAATGTGGTCAACAAGTTCCATAAGTCAATAGAAGAGTAGTATTTAGGAGTCTCAAGTTCTCTGCCTTCTCTTGAGAGAGAAAGTTAGAAGAGAGAGTACTCTCCGTGAGTTAGTCGGTCTTGCTCCGGCAAGTTAATTTCTCCAGCGTTTCTTCTTGAACCCTCTCTTCTACGGTCCTAGGTCACCGCTTAAGCTGCCGCCGTCGGCGGCGGCTGCGATCCCCCTTTCCCCCTTTTTCTCTCTGTATCTTGTCTTGTTTTTTTCAGATCTGGTCTTCTGGGTGAATAAAGCTTTGTGTGAGGGATTTCTTAGTAGATCTGTGACGCTTCACAGTCGTTTGTGGGTTGGAGCTTGCTATTCGTGCCAGCCATCAATGCCCTTCATCATCTTCTCCGATCTGCTTTGGGGTCCTTCACAATTCTTCTCCAGCCTAGATATTTACCAGTGTTGTTTCTTAAGGTATTTATTTTTGATTTAGGGCTCTTCATGGCGACATTACTATTGATTTGGAATGTGGTAATTTATGAGGGAGCCTTTGTTTGTTTCTGCAAAAGATTGTATGCAAGGTTCATTTTAAGGGGGAACATCAAGTTTATTCCCACTTCTACAGATTCATCACTGGAGGATTTTTCAGGCTATTGGTTTTGATGGGTTCGAAGCTTTGTCTTGTTATCCTGAGCGGTGTTTGGGTGGCCGGAAGAAACAACAGTGTTATCGACTGCACAAGTCCGGCTGTTTCCTCTTCTTTGTTTGGGAATATCAAAACGGTGTTATCGGCTGCAAAAGCCCGGCTGTTTCCTCTTCTTTGTTTGGGAATAGCAAAAGTCAAAGTGTGATGATATCCTACTTTCAAGATCTATTGGGAATATGCATTGTTTTTTTTTTTTTTTTTTTAAGAGTATTTCTCTCTCTTCAGAGTTGGTGGGCTGTACCACTCTATTTATGTTTACTAGAGGCGGCAATTCGTGTCACGGGTCGTGTTCGTGTCGGGTCATATTCGTGTCGAGACCCATATAGGATAAACCCGAACCCGACCCGTATATTAAACGTGTCCGGTACTATGGACCCTGACCCGACCTAAATAATAAACGGGTTGCCCATTGTGTAACCCGTTTATTTCATAGTCACAAAAAATTTCTACGTAATAAAGAACTTACGCAAACAATCAATCCAAATTAGTCGTGTCGATAAGAACTATGATTCTTGATCATCATAAAGCCAACTGAATTAGCATGGTGGAGGTCAATAAATTGCATAAAGTACAAGGTTACACTTATTTAGGCTTTATCTAACCTCATACCAAGCCTTTATGCTAGAAAATGAAGGTAATAACTAGATGTCTGCACAAACAAAAATACAAGCTATACGTACATATAATACAAGTACACAAATCAAAACGTGTGAAAGTTAAGATAAACACTCAAAATATAAGCTTTAGGACAAAATTAAACATTGAATATTAAAATTTTAGTTTTAAATATGGGTTAAAACGTGTCGTGTTCAGTTTCAAATGTTAAACGGGTGACTTGTTTAAAAAGCGCGGGTTACGCGGGTTGTAAATGGGTTTTGCGAGTCAACCCACACCCGACCTGTTAAGTGTCGTGTCTAATCGTGTCGACCCGTTTATGACCCGACCCATATGACTAAACCCAAACCCTATAACTTTGTGTCGGGTTGTCGTGTCAATACCCATTTTGCCGGCCCTAATGTTTACCGGATGTTTTCTGGTATTGTATTGGCCGTGATGGCATTCAAAAAAGCTACAATTTTCGGTTAAAATTCAAGACCAATTCGCCGTACGAGTAACACTCCGACTTTCTACCGGCTGCCGGTCTAATACCCAATTTTCTAATTGAAACCTCATCTTCTTATCCTTTTGTTACTATCCTCCGATCAGATAACGAAATCTCCAACCCCACCTCACCTTTTCCCACGCTATGACAAACTACACTCAACCCCAATCTCCATTCTATTCCAGCTATGGCGGAGACCCACTGGAGCGCCGCCCACAGGAGGCTTGCCTCCGTCGCCAAACACCTTGCTCCGTCAGACCCAAATCCTGGCCGCTCAATTGGGTTGAGCTATTGTAGTTCTGATAGTTATCGCCGGGTACACGGAGAGGTCCCGACCCACGACCCTGTTTGGGAAGTTGTTGCCTGCGACGAAAATGGCAAGGAGTTCACGGACATTATCTATGAGAAAGCTGCCGGAGAAGCCATTGCTAAGGTCAGTCAGTTGTCTTCTGATTTTATTGTTTGATTTTTCTGAAAACTGGGCAGTAAATAAGAGTGAAGTTGGGATTTCTATTCGAAGTGGCTGTGCTAGTGGGATTTCTATTCGAAGTGTCTTATTGACTAAAGTTGGGGTGCTTAGTGTATTTAACTATATAGTAGTGTAGTTACAATAAAATATAATAGAATGGGAGGAGTAGTGTTTTGACTGTTATAGCTTATTATGGTAGAATTGTAAATATTAAGAAGATTAATAGTGAGGTAAGGTTGGGACCTGTGGATGGTCTTAGTGACTTGTTTCTGCTGAGAAATGTTCTCTGAATGAACCAATTTGGTTAAATAGAATTGCATTCTAAGCTTACTGAAATAGAGGTAAGGGAAGGGATTGGCAACATGAGCTTACTGAAATAGAGGTTAGGAAAGGGATTGTAAACACGAGCTTACCCAAATAGAGGTAAATGAGCAGCTAGGGTGGTAGCTCAAGTGGTAGAGCGTTGGCAGCCCCTGCATCAAGTCCCGGGTTTGATCCCGGTTGACGACAAAACAATTTCTCAAAAAAAAAAAAAAAAAAAAAGAGGTAAATGAAGGGATTGTCAACATGAGTTGCATGAGTGGGTCCACGAATTCGTCATCGTGGGGGCTAAAATGAAAAATTAAATAAAAATGACTATATTATGAATTTTGAAAGTTTTGTGGTGGTGGGGGCTATAGTGTAATTATGTAAGGGCTGAACTACAAATATCAAGCAAAATAAGGAGAAATACAATATTTGAAAAGTTGAGCGTCCTAATGTAGCTCCGGCCATGATGAGTTGTGACCGCCATAATCCGTTGCAAACTTGCAATGTTGCTGTTTTGGGGTGTAATGGCAGGTGGTGGAACTGGGTAGCCATGTACCTCTAGTGCTTGTTGTTTCAGTGGATGTCTATGCCTAAACCATTATGTAACATCCGCGGAAACTTGACTCTATTCCTTGTCCACTCAAACTATATAGTAAGTCCAACATGTAACGTTTATGTTGCTATAACTGGAGGAAGTTTCTTTTGCCACGGCGCACCCAATAGCAAATCTTTTTTCTTATTGGGATAATGTACCATGCAAGTCCAACCTTTAATGTTTATAAGTATTCATTGTATGCCTCATTTGCTTATGCCTCGGAACACCCAGATAGTAAATCTTCTCTTCCTATTGGGATACTATACCATTCAAGTGTACGGGTGTAAGAGTACTCTAAGAAGCAAGGGCGCATTCACGGGTGCGGCAATTTCCCAAAAGTTATGGGTGCGGTACAGGCCAATTTACGTTTATATGTATCTTATTTTGTAAAATGGTAATATACATATGTATAAACACACACACACACACACACACATATATAAATAACCATTTTACAAAATAAAGATAATAATGTGTGTGTGTGTGTGTGTGTGTGTGTATATATAAATCAAACACGTTTACCGTTCTGCAAAATTAATAACACACATCACATGTTCACGAGTCATAAAAGATGCAAGTTCTTTTGGTTAAATTGTAGTCTTATTTAGAAGGCCTCTTAACTAAAACTTTCAGAATGATCTTTCCGCACCCATAAAGCACCCAAAAGCACCAGGTGCAAGTGCGCGGACTTATGAAAGCACCCATGCTTCCTGGAGTATACCCAATTCGGAGAATGATAATGTGATGGCTGGTACCGGATGTGTTTATTCTAATATGGTTCTTGTTCCTTGTTTCCGTTCCTAATGTATTCTGAATGAGCTGTTTGCTTCAAGGCAAAGTGAGTGTCTTAAATTGCAGTCATGACTCTTATAGTCGTCGCGTTGATGCACTCATGTGTTGCAAATTGCAATGGTGGTTGGATATGGAGCTATGAAGTTTGTTCAAAGCCACCCGTTTAATACCAAATACATACCTAGTAACTTTCATCGCGAGTTGACTATATTACTTTATTCAATCGCACTATGTAGACTAGGTCCACCTATAACGAAACAGTTACAGTGAGAAGTTTGTGGCCTTTGATATATCCCAATACCAGTACACTTTTCCTATTCGGTAGCAGACCTCTCGAAGTGTGTGGCCTTTAGGTATTGCTATGGTCTGTATGCTCTAATCTTTTACTTACATCTTAAACTCTCGGTAGTGGAGAAAATGAAATGTGATTTCATTTCCAGCGGCTGGTGTTGCATGATCTATTCCTTAGTTCCATTTGGTGTTGCTTGTTTCAGTTGCTAATGTTTCTGACTAATCTGTTTCTGTTCGACCAGTTAGATTAGAAGCTGCTCTTTTACTTCATTCGTCCAACAAAATAAGATCAATTGGGTTTCCTCCTTCAGGACGTTCCACTGTTAATTCACTTACCATTTAGATATTTACTACTTTGCAAGCTTACAACATTGTCCCAAATTCATTATCTACTTCGCTACTTTCCACTGTTTTTTCTCTTTTAGGAGTGATGGGTTTGGTGAAAGTCTCTCTTAAACCTTTCCATACCAAGCACCCACTGATGACCATGTAACTATATTAGAATACAATTACCCTATAACATCAATATCAATACAAGCATAACAAGAGTATGCTTTTGTCTCATGTTCTTACCCCATGTACAATGTTGCTATTTAACTCTAGTGGCAGCTCTAAAGTTGCTTAAATCTTTCTGTACCAAGCACCCGTACACGACCATAGTACTACATCTACTTGCACACTATATTAGAGTACACTTATCCTAGAACATTATTTTCACTACAACCATAACATGAGTATGCTGTTTGTCTCATGTTCTTAGTCCATGTATTAATTTGTATACCTGTCAGTAAATTTTTGCTACTCTGAAAGTACATTACACGAGTCAACGTGTCTATGAGCAACATGCCATCCATTAAAAAGAGTAGCCTTTAGATTATAAAACTCACCAGTCTCGCACTCTTTCTTCTGTTATGGAATGAAGTGCTTTTACAAAATGCCAACTGCTTTAACCTATTAGGTTATTCGAGGAGACAGTAATTACCAATATGAGTGTTTCGGTTACTTCCCCTCTCAGCTGGTGGGCCCTCGCAGATTAATCACAAATGAGGGAAGGATATGGAATGATTCGCTCGGAATTTCAGCAAGGGTTGTTCAACTATTACTGTTTCTGAATAATATAATGTTGGTGTTAGTTGTAAAGAAAAGAGAATCGGTTCTCAAATCAAGGGTTCAACTGTTACCAGTATTAGCTGTAATTTTGATGGGGGCAATTAAATTATTTAATCCTAAATTAAAGAACATGCGGGATAGTACAATATCTTTAAACACTTTGGGGACCACGATGTCTAGGTTTAAACTTCAAACCTGGGACTTCAATTAGGTTTCTAAAAACACAACTGTAGAGTTCCGAATTTTCGAAGTATCCAATAAAATATATCATTCCCCAGGGCTGTTTGCTCCAATTTATCCATTAAATCCTCGTCAAAGCTCCGAATCAAAACCTGAGATGTTCCTTTTGCTATATTTTTCTGAATAATAGAGATAATCAAGGATCAATGCTATTGACTTGGAGGATGAAATTCTTTTTCTTTCAACCTTTTAGACTTTTAGCGATGGACTTCAAGTTCTGCGCATACAAATCTCTGAATATTTTGTGAAGATACTATTTCTCTGTTCATTTTTTCTCTGTTCGTAAGATCTTTCTGGTGTTGAACCTGCCTTAGAATCTGCTGCCAAACCAGTTCTTATATTTTCTTGTTCTGAATTGACTACTGGCTTCATGTCTCAGCATATTGTTCTGTTTTAAGATAATTGTCAGTAAGTGGAAGCTATGTTGCAATTGTGAAGTTTGCACTCTTATCTCACCATAAATTCTATATCTCTTGCAGATCACAATCAACAGACCAGACCGAAGAAATGCATTCCGACCACATACAATCAAGGAGCTTTGTCAGGCTTTCAATGATGCCAGAGATGATAGTTCCGTAGGTGTGATCATTCTCACTGGAAAGGTATTCCTTTTTCTGCATTCGTTTCATTATGTAGCTATATCCAAAATGTGGACAAGGGTGCTGGGATATGATATGCTCTCTATGTTATACTGCTGTCATCAAGGGCTGATCCAGAATTTTTTCACAGTGGGGGCTAAATTTCAAAATATAATATATTAATGAATGAACATAAGTTATAAGGGTAATTATTTGATTTCAGCGGGGCTAAACTGAATTTATCGGACATAGTACAGGGTAAAATTGCAATTTCTGAAAGCTGAGTGGGGGCTATAACCCCACCACTCTCTTAGTGGATCCGCCCCTGCCTGTCATTATTTAAATCATGCATTCCGTCCTTATTTTTTAGTATATAAATAGTCCAAGGAACTATTTTTATCATGTCAACGCCATTTAATATAAACGGTCTCTCTACAGTCTACAGTTAATGTCGTTTCTTGGGGTTATACAAGTAACTAATTAAGGGTCAGTGAGTGAGTTTAGTTGATGACCAGCGAAATTTAGATGACTAAGAACCATGGCAACTTTGAGGAAGGTGAAGATGATGAAATGAGCAATAAATAGGCAAGGGGGGAGGGGGAAACAGAAGCACCAACTTGCTCTCTGACTATGGTTAACAAACTTGGAGTGTTCGATGGACAGAGGCAAGATCCGACACAGATCCCATACCGAAAATGAAGAATTTGGGTAACATAGGTTACCAGTTGGCTGAGTCTGTAGGGATATCCTACAAATTTGCGTCCTATATAATTTGGCTTCTTATTTTATAAAACTTTCGAGTTTGTGCCGGCTGACACTGCGATACACGCAGTATGAAAATTGACATTTAACTCCACACCTATCGAAAGTGCTACCGAATTATTGGAGTGCGATGTCGGGACTTTTGATAGTTTGTGGAGTTGAATGCCAATTTTCGTACTGCATTGTCAACCGTCCCAAAATGCAAGGTAGTTAAATGTTGAAAATTCTATTTTGCAAGTATATGCTATGCATTGCAAAATGTAAGTTCGTAATAGAACTAATCATGATAGCACCAGGGCCAGGGGCATGCATTGTCATAATAGGTGTGTGACGCCAGTGGCGGACCCGGGATTTGGGTAAAGGGGGGCACAAATGTAAAAAAAAAATCACGTACAAACGTAAAAAATATATTATATGCCATCATATATTTTTTTTTACCCGTACGAAGTAAATATTATGGTCTTTTTGTGTATTTTTG
The DNA here is from genome assembly GCA_023055425.1 of Linanthus parryae. Taxonomy (NCBI): domain Eukaryota; kingdom Viridiplantae; phylum Streptophyta; class Magnoliopsida; order Ericales; family Polemoniaceae; genus Linanthus; species Linanthus parryae. Next base: position 1,902,064 of record JALGPY010000038.1, on the reverse strand, counting down.
AAAAGTTAGAGTGGCACTTTTTTTTGTTAAAAAAAAGGGTCCAAAAAATTGCTTATACCAAGAATCGAACCCGAGTAAATAGATTCACAGTACAATGTTTTAACCACCAGATCAGAGAACAATTTGTGGACCAAGTAGAGGGGCACTTGTATATCTTAAGAGGGGCACAACTGAAAAAAAAAAAAAAAAAAGCTATAAAAATGGGGGTATCCTAGTGCCTCTGAGAAAGTTGGGGGGGGGGGGGGGAGATGCCCCTTCTAAGCTCCGCCCCTGTGTGACGCATGTGTGTTGAGAAAAGGTTGCAGAGAGAGGAAAAGAGACACGGAGGGAAAATAGTGGATGCTTGAGAAATGTACAAGGGAATCCTATATTTTATGAGTTAACAAACATGAGTGCAGGGACGGACCTAGAAATACTTTGTAGGGGGGCCCAAGGTAAATAGTCTCAAAGTTGGAGGGGGCCGGCATTACAGAAAATGTGATGTATGGGATTATTTCCTATTACATGCCTACTTGTAAACCAAAAGCTAGGGGGGCCCATGGCCCATGCTGCCTTCCCTTTAGTTCCGTCCCTGCATGAGTGTTTGTCAGTTGTAATCTACAAGCAGAAGCTTAACGTAAACAGAAACTTTTGGGCTGGAATGGATCAAAGAATTGGGTGTACTGGTTCATAGTGTAAAGGTCGGAAGAGAAAGATCATATCTTCTATCCAATCTGATTTTCTTCATTCCCTAATTAAACTTTGATATCTCACTAATCTGATTTACTTTGTGTAGTCGTGTGAGAGAAGGTTATTTATTTATTTATTTATTTATTTATTTATTTATTTATTTATTTATTTATTTATTTTTAGAACAGTTTATAGAGTGGTTAGAACACTAATGTTGAGCTAATGTTACCTAACTTTCGGACTTAGATTGATTAATCGTTCAGCATACTACATACCCCTTTAAAGATCCTCCTGCTTTTGGAAGCTAATAGTTCGCAGCTTCATTAATAGATCAACCAAATATGTTATCCATTTCTTATCATTTTGGTCTGCACTAGTTAACTCAAAATGGATGATACCATATACCACTCCGTCCCACCTCTTTTGCACCATTTGGACTTTTACCACTATTCACTGGGTCACTTTGACCCGATGATTTGGATAGCAAAACTTTGCAATTTGTTGATAATTTTTTCGTAGTGTTGTAGAGTAACTCTTATTCTAGAAGACTATAAAAAAATTGTCAAAAAATTACATCGTTTTGTGATTGAAATCATAGGGTCAAAGTGACCCAGTTACGGGTGAAAAAAGTCCAATGGTGCGTTAGAGGTGGGACGGAGTGGTAGATTATGTTTACTAGTACTGCCACATTTTGTCCTTATTGTAGAGCCAAGTAACCAACACTTCATATCCGTGCTCCGATAACATGCCAGCGTAACTTTTGAGCCTGAAAAACCAGCATCTAGATGTCTGTTAGTTGACAAACCAATCTACTACAGCAAGGTGGGTTGCAATATTAAATACTACCATGTTTGATGATTGCCAATTTGTTATATAAGCTGTTATATTGAAACACCTCGAAATTTTCTTATTTTAGCTGACTCATAATATTTTTCTCATGAGCGATAATGTAGTTCCATTACAGAAATAAAGATTCCCCATTTAATTATTACTTCTGCAGGGAACCAAGGCATTTTGTAGCGGTGGTGATCAGGCACTGAGAAGCAAAGATGGGTATGTTGATTATGACATTGGTCGCCTTAATGTTCTAGATTTACAGGTAAAGAACATGATTTGTTGCAATTGTTGTTGTGCTATGTATCTCGTCTACTATATATATATATATATTAACTATCAATATATATTTATATAAATATATATATTAACTATCAATTTTTTGCTTTTGTACAGGTACAGATTCGGCGTCTTCCAAAACCTGTTATCGCAATGGTAATACACCAGTCATTTGATATTTTATCACTTCAGGTAGCGATTTGTTATCACTTTGGATCTCATGTGGTCCCTGTTCTGTGAAACAAGGTTGCAGGTTATGCTGTTGGGGGAGGACATATATTGCATATGGTGTGTGATCTAACAATTGCGGCGGAGAATGCTATTTTTGGTCAAACGGGTCCAAAGGTGATTCCCTATTTCTTTTGGATGTGTGCATTTGTTAGGAATGGACCATAACTGATACGAAAAATGGTCTAGTGCACCGGCAATTTGTTAGCTAAGCTAAGGTTTATTTATGTTCTATATACAAGGAACTGATAAGAAAAATAACGTGGTAAACCAATTAATCTCGTTATAGAGAAATGAGGTGTACCAATATAAGTCAGTTATGGATAATAAGTTCAAGCCAACTTATAAGAAGTGTTTGGTATGGATTTATAAGCAGGAATTTTGGATTTGGACTTATAAGTCCATAGTGTAAGAAATGAGTGTAGAAAAAGTTGGGTTTTTGAAGCTTTTCCTGAACTTTTTTAGTGGATGAACTTTTTAAGTTAAGTTGCGAATAAGTCATACCAAACTCACCCTATGTCAAAAAAGTCTGACAAAAAGATGAACAAAAAAGTTGGTGGTGTTTGGTGAAAAGATGTTTTAAGCCCAAAAGTTCAAAAAAAGCTTCAAAAACCCAACTTTTTCTAGACTCAATTTTAACGCTATGGACTTATAAGTTGGACTCCAACTTTTCAGCTTATAAGTCCATACCAAACACTACTTATAAGTTGGCCTCAACTTATAATCCAAAACGGACTTATAAGCGGCTTATAAGTCATACCAAACCCCCTCATAAACTCACTTAAGCTACAAATAAGCCATACCAAACTCACCCTAAAACTAGAGGAATTGTGGATATCCCACGAGATATGGCGAATCTACTATTACTAGCATTAAGGTTTAGGGTTCATTTATTGCACGAGTATCATCCGAGATATTCTTAAAATCTGGCACCTACAGCGAATTCTTTAACTCAAAAGTCATTCACTCGATCACAGATCTTCCATCCATGTTGCAGGTTGGGAGCTTTGACGCTGGTTATGGAAGTTCCATAATGTCTCGCTTGGTAAGTACAATGATTCATGTTTTGAGAAAACTGTGTTTTTTGGTAATTCTCAGTCACACACAAGCTTTGTTGTTGAAATATTAGCATCTTTGAGCTAATTTTATTACACTTTCGTCTATGTTTGCTTTTCTGTTGTGATAGGTTGGGCCTAAGAAAGCTCGTGAAATGTGGTTCTTAACAAGGTTCTACACGGCTGATGAAGCAGATAAAATGGGGCTTGTAAATACAGTTGTCCCGGTAAGTTCTCTTTGCGAGATTACAACCTGTTAACTATAAAGATAAAGCAGCTTTCTCCTCCCCCGTCGTTTTGGTAATAAGGTCTTTCTGTGGGTTTAAAGTTTATGAAACTTTTTTTTTGTGGTTCTGAGAATGGGTCCGACCATCAGATGTGACACAAAATCAAAACACCAAAGCTAACTATCCAAACACCCCCAGCTTTTACAAAACCAGAACTGTTAACCGTGAAATCCAAACAGCCCCTATGTTCAAGTGAATGAAGGCTGAGTCATGGCAATGTATGTCTTCTCTTAATATAATTGTATGTCAAATCGTCAACTAGGTATGGATATTGTCAAGGGGTATAGCTTGTACTCTCTTATGGTTTCTTAGAACTCACTTTAAGCATGTGTTGATCAACTGGTGCTAGTTCAAGTGGTTTGAGTCCTTCTAGCGTCTCCAGTGGGAGTTTCAGCCCTTAGCCCCTAGGGTAAAAGACACTTTCACCCTCTCAGGTTTGAGATGAAGACACTTTCACCCCTTTCAGTCTGGGAAACGACCCTTTCACCTATTCAGCGTGCCAAACTTCAGGACACATACATCCCCTAATTGTGTCTTTCGGTACCTTAAGAGGACAAATTTGTCCCAGAAACTATTAGCAGTGACGGACCCTCGTCCCAGGCTAACACAATTAGGGATTGTAGATGTCCTGAAATTTAGCAAACTGAAGGGGTGAAAGTATCATTTCCCAAACTGAAAGGGGCGAAGCCGCCTTTGCATTAAACCTGAGAGGGTGAAAATGTCTTTTACCCTAGAACCCTACCTTCTCTTTTCTATCCCCTGGGTCAGTTGTCAGAGTCAGACGCATCTACTTGCATATAATAACATGTTTAGTGTGGCTTACAAGCATAGGCTCCAACAAACTCACGAGATCCACACCCACATATAGAGCTGTCAACAGTCATGGTTAACCGCGGTTACGAGGTAAAAGCGGCCCACCGGAATCGTGTGGACCAAAACCGTAACCTGACCTAGATGGGCCTAAACCGGCCCGGGGCCTATTTAGTAGTGGTCCGGGCCGATTTAGTAGTGGTCCGGGCCGGTTATAGATATGTTGGACCACCTAACCGGGCCAAAAATACCCTTAACCGGCCCAGCCCATAACCGGAACCTTGACCGAACCGGCCCATAACCGATTAAAACCGTTAACGCGGTTAACTGAACATTAGGGACTGAAGAGAAGGATAAGTTTTTTTTTTATTTTTTTTTTCGAAAGAGAAAGATAAGTAATGTGCGGCGCTGAAGTTTTAATTATCATCCTAAATTCTACATTAGGAACTCGAAACATATCCAACATTCTGGAAATTTTAAGATGAGATGGAAAGAACCCAAAACTTTGAAGCAAAGTCCAGGAAGTGTTCTTACATTATTTTTTTCTGATTTATTATCAATTCTACGTGCAGCTAGAAAAGTTAGAACAAGAAACAGTGAAGTGGTGCAGAGAGATCCTAAGGAACAGCCCAACTGCGATCCGGGTTCTCAAATCCGCTCTCAACGCTGTCGATGATGGACATGCTGGACTCCAGGTACGATGATTACTCCAATCCATCCCCATCTCTTCTTTTGTTTGTCTTGAACTTTTTACTATGTCAAACGATGATGTGTCCAATGTTGTTGTCTCTTGATTTTCTTGTTGCTTGCTGTATAGCAAATTGGAGGAGACGCCACCCTCCTTTTCTACGGAACGGAGGAAGGCAACGAGGGGAAGACGGCGTATATGGAAAGGAGACGCCCGGATTTCTCAAAGTTCCCCAGACGGCCTTAAATGGTCCATCAACTTGTTTGTTGTATGTCTAGATTGTCACATACCTTCATTTATGTCTCTCTTCCACTGTAATCTGTTTCATCTGTAAGAAGCTTGAAAGAGTGGCGCTCTGGCTTCACTGGTATTCTTCAGTAATAAAGGTTCGTGGTTTATTTATATAGGGCATGTTGACAATTTCATGAGGATTACCAACTTTCAAGTCTTTTGTGAATGGAACTCTACATGTTCGTTTTTAGTATAATAGCACCGGTACTTCCATAAAGCTCGGTGCAACGCCGAATAAATGTAGTGTATATATTGTTGTTATATACGTCTTGCAAATGGGTGCTAGCTCAGTAGTAAAGCGATCAAAAGCCTTTGCATGAGGTACAGGTTCGAAAAATTGGTATTTTCGGCAATGCGCCACCTCATTTCAATCATACATACTAGAACTATATAAGACTAGCTTTTGACATTACTGATGGGGAGCGGTCATATAGTTGTTGTACCAGTGTATGAAAGTATGATTTTGGCACCGATAACACAATTAATGTTGTGATGGTTACAACAATTTGAACTAAGATCTTTAACTCAATTGGACAATATGAACAACAATTTGAGAGAGGTAGACGAGTAGAAAATAAACAGGAGAAAGAAAGCTTGTAGAGAATTCAAGTTTACTCGACAAATAAATGGAATGAGTTGTCTACCTTCAGTTCTAAACCAATAAAACTTGGGTTTTGCATATTTCTTCGACTATTCGTGAAGTGAGTGATCGTTTGAATTGCATAACAGAAACACACCTGGATCAAGGGTTTCGGCAGAGAGCTACAGAAACCAGTTGAAACCGACAACCAGAGGCTGCGTTGGCGTTGGCATCAGTGGTGGTGGGGTCGGCGATGTTCTTATTCTTATTTTTATTTTTATTCTTCTTCCTCTTATAATTAGATCGATTCTTTTTTGCTTTAGATTAGTTACTTAGATATGCTATATTTTACTTTTGATATTGTATTTAGATCTTTCTTTGCTCTTGTAATCATATATGTCCTTCTCTTTTATTATTTTCATATTTTCAAATTGTTGTTGCTGTAGACTGTTGTTATTGCCGATGTTGTTATTGCTGTTGTTGCTTCTGATGATGGTGTTGTCATAAACCAAAGAATATTTATACCATTTTCTGCGCCATACCCCAAAGTTATTGCAAGATATGACACACTTCACCCTAAACTTCTAATATTCGTTCAGTCTGTCATAACCCAACAGTGATTTAGCTTACTCCATTAATGCTGTATGTACCTATACTTCTAATATCTAATTGGTTTTCTGCCTTGGTGTGTTAGAAGGTTGTATTTTGGTGCCTGTTAGTGAAGATAATGATCAGGTTGGTTGGGTGGCAGCTGAGCACCACTTTGCAGCTTCCTATTTAGCTCCAGTTTTGGATGCGCTTCCCTCGGTGGATATCCCTCTTCCAGTTTTGGTGGATATCCCTCTTCCCTCTGCCTCTGCCTCTGCCTCAGGCACCCTCGGATGACGATCTCTCTAAAGTCCTGTTTTTGGTATATGATGTTTTAGTAGTCTATTGTGTGTGTGTGAGCGCGCACGTGCGTTTTTTTTCTTCTTTTTGCATCTCTGTGTTTTGCGAAGGCCCCAGTTTTATGTTGGTTGTGTTGGTTAGGCCGTGGTGTTTTGTAGTTCTAAGTATGTTTCCTTCTTTCTTTGTGGAGTTTTTAGGGCCGGTAATCCCTCGTCTGCTTTTTGTGTTGCTTGTTATGGGTCGGGCCGGTTCTTGAGACCTCTTGCTTGGGTCGCTATGACCGTTTCTTGATTTATATTTGCTATTTATGAATTCTTCTTGTTGAATATGACTTGAAGTCAAAGGCAGCAAAAGGCTGCTAAGAGATTTAGGAAACAAATTGGACTGACAACTTTGAAATCCAATTTCTGGGTTGTTTCCTTATATGTTCTATAGTCGTTTTGGAATGTCTTGGGCACTAAGTCAGTCCTATATGTCTATATAAGGAACTGGTTGTGTCTAAACATTGTGGGTTGTCACTATGGCCTTTGGCCATAGTGTGGATTGTATTCGTGGTGTTTCTCTCTAATAAACATGGGTTTTCGGGTCGTGGAGGTAGCTAGCTAATCACTAGTGAACCACGTTATATCGGGTGTTTCTTGTGCTCTTGTTTTCATCAATTCATCGTTCTCTAAGCTAGGTCCAGATCATAACAAACTGGTATCAGAGCTCGTTTCCGCAGGGGGTAACTGGTATCAGAGCTCTGAAACAGGAGTTCTGTTACAACAAACTGGTATCAGAGCCAGGTTCAGCGATCCAAGGGGAGCTTAGAGCTTGGGTTGCGGTGTTCCAAGATCAAGGTGGAGCTATAGGGCTAGGGTTTCACAATTCGTGAAATTCATAGCTACGGTTTTCGCGATCAAGGTGGAGCACACGTTTTGGGGTTACGGATCTGAAAAAGGAGCTGCAGAGAAGATGACCGGGGGGATGATCAAGATCGACAAGTTCACGGGGAGGAACGGCTTCAGTCTGGGGCAGATTGAGATGCGTGCGTTGTTGAAACGCGACGATCGTTGGGTACTCTTGGTGACAGATGAGAAGGAAGCCAATACAACCACCACCGCTGAGTTTGAGTCTCAGCAAGAGGGGACGCGACAAAGGGCTCCATATGGGGGTTCAGACAGTCAGACTTCCGGCGCGTTGATGGCGGCCAAGGGAAGCTACGATGACGTCTGTTCAAACGGTAGAGAAAAGAGACACCGGTGGACAAAGGAGGAACTCATGATCTGCAGGTTTGGCTGCAGGTGGAGAGTACTTCGGAGGATGGTCTAGTTCTCTAGGCCCCGTTGGCGGGGGGCAAGGGGGGATCCGTGCTCTTGATGAGGAGGCGGATTTGGCATGGGGAAGTCTCTAACGAGGGATACGACGCGTATGAGGCGCGCAAGGGGGCCATATTGCAGGAATTCGGTGGGAATTGGAGCAATTTCGCAAAATGTTGCAGGAGTTCGGTGGAAATTGGAGCAACGTTCTAGGGGGTTTTGTTGTAGGGACTCGGTGGGAGTCGGAACAACAAACAAACTTGTTGTAGGAACTCGGTGAGAGTTGGAACAACAAGAAAGGGGATTCGATTGCAGGAACTCGACCGTAGTTGGAGCATCAATAGGGTTCGATTGCAGGAACTATACGGGGGTTGGAGCATCGCTAGGGGCACATGTTGTAGGATCTCGGCGAAGATGGAACAACTTGTGAATTTGGATTATTGGAGAGAAGCATTGATTCAGGTTCGGGTTGCCGAGATGATTCAAGTCAAGGTGGAGATTTGTTGAATATGACTTGAAGTCAAAGGCAGCAAAAGGCGGTTAAGAGATTTAGGAAACAAATTGGACTGACAACTTTGACAATTTCTGGGTTGTTTCCTTATATGTTCTATAGTCGTTTTGGAATGTCTTGGGCACTAAGTCAGTCCTATATGTCTATATAAGGAACTGATTGTGTCTAAACATTGTGGGTTGTCACTATGTCCTTTGGTCATAGTGTGGATTGTATTCGTGGTGTTTCTCTCTAATAAACATGGGTTTTCGGGTCGTGGAGGTAGCTAGCTAATCACTAGTGAACCACGTTATATCGGGTGTTTCTTGTGTTCTTGTTTTCATCAATTCATCGTTCTCTAAGCTAGGTCCAGATCATAACAAACTGGTATCAGAGCTCGTTTCCGCAGGGAATTTGTCATAACACTTCTACTGAGGGAAAAAAACCCAACAATGTAGATGAGTACCTCGTTAATGTGGGCCTTCATTCTTCAGTGCAACTCCTCAACCCTATGGGCTAATAGAAAAGTAGCCTTCAATTGACATTGTGCATCTCCATGCAAGAGTAAAACTATGACAACGCTAATTGCACCTTACTGAGCAAACCTAGCATTATATGTTCCAGCCAGCTGTTTTTCTACTAGCTTCCACTCCAACGTTCCATTTATACTAAAGGGAGGCGAATCCTTGGACCAGTTCGATTGCATGTCTGTTATACCGATTAAAATTCGTTTGTTTATCAACAAGAACGCCGTAACTCTACTAGGCAGAATTATGATTCATACATGCATCCTAGCTAGTTGATGTAGGTATGAATCACTTTGGATCTTCTCCCGTATTCCTGAAGTTTCTCCTGGATGCAAGTGTGGGCTTGCTGCTTCCAGAATCCTTCTTGGCCTCCATACTATTGCTCTCTATCTCGAAACTCTAGATTTCAGTGTGTATCTGAAGCATACGAAATTCTGAAGACTAAGTAAACTTATATAGGCTACGGGAGGGACCTGGAGGAGAAAATACGAATCAGACTCCTGACAAAGTTAGGACTTATGGTTCCACCCGAACCTAGCCCAAAAATAATATTTCGAGCTCCTGTCCGTGTTCTCAAAAATAATATTTCGAGCTCCTGTTATTAAATACTTATTATTTTCCCATGTTAAGATTAATATATCCGTCGATGAAAATAATTACTGAGTAATTCATTTAATCGACCTTTCCCAATTCTTTTATCCTTACAACTTAACATATTTGATATGTCCAGATTATCAAGTAATCTACCTGCAGTGTTTGACATAATCAAAACTTATAAGTTTCATCAAGGGGATATAATCAATCCCATAACCGGGACATGGATTTCTTCGATATATCAACTTACACCATGGACTCGATAGTATCACCCTACTCATCGAGGTTATTAACTCCATAGGAATCTCATTCACTTGACTTGTCAAAACAATAACTACAATATACATGTGCACATTGAATAATCATAATAACCATGAGACATAGCTTGTCTTGTTATGTCAGTACAAAGACAATGATCTCAACTTGGTCATGTAGCCAAGACATACCTACTAAAATAATGTGATGCAATCGTTCCGATAGTTTGTCTAATTCAATCTAGATTGTGAACTCACAACTTTCATTCCTCAAGAACCGAAGATATGATCTTCTGTGTGTAAGCTAGACTCTACAAACCAGATCTTCTACTATGTGGAATAATTGGCAACTATGCATAATAATAACATAATGCAAAAACACTGCCAATATTATTCTCATAAATGTCAAAATCAAATAATCTAATACAAAAAAGCGTGACTTTTAGTATTCAATCCAACACATACGTGATTGCCATACCAGGAGAAGCCCCAATTTCCCCGTGCAACACTTCTTCTTGAGATAACTTATTCTCCACCGCTGCAGCGGGGGGGGGGGGGGGGGGGGGTGAACGACCTCAAGCAAACTTGCTCTCGGCTCTTTCAGCTAACAACACCAATTTTAACTGCCAGGCCAACAATATGGCTCTTTCTGGCACTAAGAGTCACTTCTACGCTTTGCAATTTCTATGTTTAAGTAGAATGCCCAATGCTCCTCCCAGCGTGACACAACTTCTACTTATTTACACAAATTTTGCTTAAGTTTAAGAAAAAAAAACTATATGTAAATAAGGCAATGCTCATTCAATAACGTCTGGCAGATCTAATCAAAGCCATGTCGATTATTTGGAAAGTTGAAAACGCTGGTGTGACTTGGGCCATCTCCAAAACGATACTTATCCACCGATGAATGACCCGCCCTGTGAACCAATTGCCAAAGCAACCCATACGATATGGACTTGCTCTCGCGGTTACCTCATGGGGGAAACTGCAAGAGTTGCTTTACTTTTGCAGAAGTTACGCGACAAGTTCTAATTTCCGGGGGGTGAAGATGCAATTAGCCCTTAAAATTAGACAACTGGTTTACATCTGAAGACGTGTCCAGCCATGATTACTTCCCAGAAACGTGATTAACAAAAACTAGCGGCCTAGAGCGTAACATGCCAACATCCATCTCCAACAAGGGACCTATCTGTCATTCTCCGTAAAGCCCAAGGGCATTTTCGTCCACCCACCGTCACTCGCTTTATATATCTCTCTCCACCACCCCTCTCTCCGATCTCTCTCTCTCACATTGCGCGTTGGTTGCAGGCTCTCTCTCTCTAGATCCCTTCGCAAAAAGCTTCCGGCAGGTAAAATCTCCACCTCCGATCAACGATTTCTCTGTTTTTGTCCGTATTCTCCGTCTAGATTCATTCGATTTCGTTGCATTTGATTCCAGATCTTCGATCTCTTTCTCTGATTATAACCTAATTTCACCGATCTGCTGTTTCGCATGGAGATTTCTCGCAATCAGCTAGCATCGTTTCGTTTTCTGATAGATCTCGGTTGTTTAGGGCACGATTTCATGTGATTTGATGGTATTCACGTTCAATTATGATTCGATTTTGAGTTTCGGTGATGAACCGATCGAAATTTTCTGATATGGCGTTTATGTGTCGTCTTGATCTGGATATGGCGTAATATAGATCCATCGATCGTAGTTAGGTTCAGTAAAATTTGTTCTATCTGATTTAAATTGCACGTTGTGTAGCGATGCAGATTCGGAAAATGCCTGTGTAGATCCGTTTATAAGTAGCTATTTGATTAGGCATGTGATCTGAAACTGTGTTTGAATTTTGGTTTTAAACAATATAAATGATTGTAGTTCAAGTTGATTGCAAAATATGAAGGATGACCTGATTAGATCAATGTTCTTTTGTAAGTAGCTATTTGATTAGGCATGTGATCTGAAACTATGTGGTGAATGTGTTTGAATTTTGGTTTTTAAACAATTTTAAATGATTGTGGTTCAAGTTGATTGCAAAATATGAAGGATGACCTGATTAGATCAATGTCCATTTGTAAGTAGCTATTTGATTAGGCATGTGATCTGAAACTGTGTTTTGAATGTGTTTGAAATTTGGTTTTAAAAAATATAAAATGATTGTAGTGCAAGTTGATTGTAAAATTTGAAGGATGACCTGATTAGATCGATGTTTATATCTAGGTGGTACATTGTTTGTTTTCAGATCCATGTTGACTCCAATTTGGGAACATGTGTAGATGATTGGTTAGATTACTTACTTTGATATATTTGGTTTTGCTGATGTGTATTAGTTTTCTGTTCATTGTAGGGATCCACTGCCAAAAAGAGAAATGGGGTTGACATTCACTAAGCTTTTCAGCCGGCTTTTTGCCAAGAAGGAGATGCGGATCCTCATGGTCGGTCTCGATGCGGCTGGTAAGACCACCATTTTGTACAAGCTCAAGCTCGGAGAGATTGTCACCACTATTCCTACCATTGGTGAGTCCCTTAATTATGTTAGTCTACTTTAATTGTTAAAGTGATTGTTAGTTTCTGCTGCTTATCCCAAAAATGAAAAAAAGAAGCTGTTGTGTTTTATCGCAGCTCTCCTACTATCTTTTCAGTTTTCGTGATATCTAGTCATAATCATGGAACACTAAATACCAAGTTTTCACTTAGTTTGCAATTGAATTGAGCACGCGGTCTAGAACTTGGAATACTGTGTGTTGCCTTGAGGTAGTTAAGTTATACTTTAGCCTTTGACTTTTGATCTTGGCTGTCTTTAGCTCTTTTGTCTGGCCTAAACTGAGGAACTTCATGTGAACTTAAATTGATTGGACCCTTGAATCTCCAGCATTAGCAAGTTGTCCTGTAGATGATCATAGCACCTGAATTTTATTGAGTGATTACATTTCTACTAGCGCACAATCGATTTCAGCTAATGGTGTTGTCTTGTCTTGGTTTCTTGTCTAATTGCACTGATGTGGACTCCATAGACCTAATCGATCTCAGATTTAGATATCGTTCTGATCCAAAGAAAATTCTAGAAGACGAAGGAAAACATAATTGCAAGAGTTAATTTTGAGACTCGGGATGCTCTTACAGTCTAGGGAAAACATCTACCAGAGACAATGTCCGATTGGGTTTTCATCTAATCAGATCCTAGACCTTTTGTGGGAAACACATTTAAGAGGTTGAAAAACTAGAGGAAAGGAATAAAATAGACGGGTTTGAACTGTATTATGATAGAGAATGGGGAACAGAAAGAGGGCCCGCCATGTAGTAGCGAGGTACGATGGGAGGATCCATGCATCACACCATTATTAGTAGAAAGAACATCCATGACTGCATGAGAATATACCTTAAATTTGTGGCCTTCCTGACTTTGGTTGCTTTCGGCTAACCTTCTGCAAGGACGACCAGGATCATTGATAGCATTCTTGGCATACATGCTCTCCTGTTATGATCTGAAAGACGGAAACTGTTTTGATACTTTAATTCTGGTTTCTAATATTTGTAGTTCAGATTGTGTGAAAAATTTGAATGATACTTGATTTGATTGACGGTGCATTTCTTGCTTGATGGAAGTTCTTGGCAGAGAGCTTTAGGCACTTTTTTTTAGGAGTGTACCTGTGGTTCTGTCTGCTGTAAGGGATATAACTTCAAAATCTCGTCTATCTGTAGGTTTCAATGTGGAGACAGTCGAGTACAAGAACATCAGCTTCACAGTGTGGGATGTCGGGGGTCAGGACAAGGTATGCACCTTTTTTTGATGTTCCATGTCTACGAATCATATATTTAGATCTATCATAGTGAATTGAGGTGTGATGTTCTTCCTGTCTGTTAAATTGTTTGGGAAATAGAACTGTACTGGTTGACATTCTTTTCGCAATGTTGAAACTGCTTGTACATGCATATTAATATTAAAACATGTGCAGATCCGTCCATTGTGGAGGCACTACTTCCAGAACACCCAGGGTCTCATCTTTGTGGTGGATAGCAATGATAGAGACCGTGTTGTTGAAGCTAGAGATGAACTCCACCGCATGTTGAATGAGGTGACTTGCACATTTCGTTACTATATTTCAAAGCAATTTTTTTTCTCCACATCTTAAGAATGTCTTGTACTCTTGTACGTTTACAATGGTCCTTGGAAGTCATTCCCCTGATTTCCGGTATATGTCAGGATTATTCTCATGGTTACGGTAAACTACATCATGTCATATTATTTTTCTAGACACACTGGCTAAAATAAAATATTACCCAAACCTGCTGTTTCTCGTCTCAGACATGTTTTGAAATGTACAATATCAATACACTCGGTTTCATTTGTTTATGTTCCTTATATGTGCTTATTTTTTGCTTCTAGAAAAGCTGTTATGCATCAGTGCTTGTAAATGATCTAGTATAAATGTTCATAGTAATTTAACTGTTATCCCGGTTTCGTACAACAGGATGAACTTCGAGATGCAGTGCTACTTGTATTTGCTAACAAACAGGATCTGCCTAATGCCATGAATGCTGCTGAAATTACCGATAAGCTCGGTCTCCATTCTCTCCGACAACGTCACTGGTGCGCTTTTTGGGATTTCTTGGTCATGTTTCCCTCTTGCAGTCTTCACGAGTAGTTTCTCATCTTCTTTGTCTTTTGCTATCTTTCAGGTACATCCAGAGCACCTGTGCTACTTCTGGTGAGGGTCTGTACGAGGGATTGGATTGGCTCTCAAACAACATTGCTAACAAAGTAAGTTATATTGATCACTTCCTCTTTTGTTAGTCTTGTCATAAGTCGTTTGATCTTTTAAAGGAATCCCAAGTGGACTTGCTGGTTTGACCAATAACCCGGAAAGCTGGACCCATTCCTAGCCCGGTCAAATCATTTGGTTCAGATATGCAAGAAACCAGATAAACCTCGAGTAAAGTTAGGGAACCACAAAACTACCCTTGTTAAGATTGAAACAGAAATAACTAATTAGTACTCCAGTAACTTGAAAATTGAAATTGCTACATGTACAACTGATACAGTATACAATTCAAGGATGCATTTAACTAGATACTCTAAAGCCGATTAAACTTTGCTAATGACATTTAAAATTCTTGAATTTGCATCGCATATATTCATACCTATCACATATATTCTGATCCGACTGCCGATATTTTTACTTGTGGCCACAAAATGCCAACAACTATAGCAATTGCTGTAGCTGGTATAATAATTCCCCGACTTGTTCATGCACACCCTTGACCTCATGGTCAGATTCGTTGTTAACATGGTTTGGTAGCAAATTTCTCAGTACTCATGTTTAGATATCTTAATTAATTTTGGGATTGGAGCTAATTTATGTTTTTGGTATCTACTGTACTTGCTTGCAGGCGTAAGAGGGGTAACACAGCAGAGGAATGGAATGTTGTTTGAGTGATCCTGGATGCAGGGTGTCGTTTATCTAGTCTTTGTTTATCTCTTTTTACCATTTTGTCAGGAAACGTGTGGTGGTCATGGTTTTTGATATAATCTTTTGTTTTGTTCAAGGCGCAAACACTTTTGATTAGGGTTTCTCTCTGTGGCTGTGCCTAATAGAGTGACATTGGCATAATATTTGTAATCTCGTTACTTTCTAGATTTGGGTTTATATAATGGTCGTCGTCATATTACTGTAAGTTGGATTTTTACCATTGATATTCTTTTTCCGGAATAGCTTATATTATAGGGTAAAAGACACTGACCACCCCTGGGTTTAGGGAAAAACCCATAGACCACCCCTGGGTTTTGGATAAAGACACTCCGCACCTTTTTTTGGACGGAGGCTAACAGTTGACTAACGATATAAGGTGAAAGACCATTTTACCCCTGAAATATGATAAAATTACCTCATATATATTCCCCTCATCTCTCATCTACTTCATTTCTAACCTAACCCTTCTCTCTCTTACCCTCTTTCTCTCTTCCCCTGTGTGCACAGCCGCCTCTCTTTCTCTCTTCTACTTCCCTAGATTTAAAACCCACACCAACAACCACCAACGCCACCATTACCGCAACCAAAACCTCCTTCTTCTCCTCCCCTACTCCTTCGTCGTCCTCCATAGCTTCTGGTGCATAAACCGATATGGTTACCGAGATCCATAACCGCCGTCGCTACTCTGGAACATCGATCTCGGCGAATCCGTCGACGAAGGAGGCGGCGAGATCTGTTTCGCGGATCTAGGCAGCGAGATGAAGTCTCTGATCTTCAACGGCGATGAACAACGGTTGTACTCGTCGATGAGATTCGCCGGCGATGAACAACAGTCTGATTTCTGAAGTGAAATTGAAGTTCTGGGTGATGTGATGATTTGGCCGGAGATGGCGAAAGATGGAGAAAACCAAGATCGAGAGATGAAGAGAATACAACTGAAATGGGGTTTGTCTGCTTCCTTCCCTCCTTTCAAACTCAAAAAAAATAAAAAAATCCAGAGATTTTCTCTTTCCAAGTGATGATGTTTCTTTAGAGAAAGAAAAAAATGATAGAGGAGAAGGCCAAGAGAGAGGTCTGTTTGGTATGGGTTTGTGAGTTTAGGGAACAAAGTGGTGATTTTGGTGTGAAGTTGGGTAATTTGTAGTTTTGTTGGGTCTCTGATGAAAAGAGACAGTTGGGGTTCGAATAGGTGAGGGAGAAGACCATGTCCTGATTGTTAGAGGAAATAGACTTTTGTGTGAAAGCAGCCCATTTTTTGTCTCTGTGTTGGATGGTATCAATTTTATATTAGCATGTCGATGAATCTGGATTTTTTGTTCATTGGGTTCATTGATTTCCATGTTGTTGTGTTTAGTTTCAATTTTGTGTTAGTTTGTGGCATATGATGATGTTGAAATAGAACAAACAGGTGTGTTGTTTGAAGATGGTGATTTAGGGCTGGTTTTGGTGTAGTGAAATTACTGTGTTCTTCGTGTTCTTGAACCATGAACATCAACACAAAAAATATGACACCATAGGAGGTAAGTCAGTTGGTGTATTGGTGTTCATGTTTTAGATTCAAAGTGAGATGTTTTTGATGTTCTTGATGATAAAAGAGGCAAAAGAAAGTAGGTCAGAAAAGTACACAGGGGTAATACCGTCCAAAAAATTCAATTATCCACTTTTCTAACAGAACATGACAGAAGGGTGCTAAGTGTCCATAGAATATTCCGTTAAATGGGTGCGGAGTGTCTTTATCCAAAACCCAGGGGTGGTCTATGGGTTTTTCCCTAAACCCAGGGGTGGTCAGTGTCTTTTACCCTATATTATATACATGCTGGTATTAATGTGTCTGTCCCGTGATTGTGCATTTTCGCGTGCAATGTAGGTGATGAATTACTTAGTAGGAGTAAAGCAGAATATCACGGGCATGAAGTTTTCATTGGTTTCTGAATGATACATGAGGGGAATCTTGGTCTCCCAATGTCAGTCTTGAATGTGATCATGTTTGTTACTGTGAAGTTGCTTTTGGATAATTTTAGGGTTAGATTGAGGTGATGCCAATTTAAAGGGGGTGCGAGTGAACATGCTCTTGAAGGAGAAGCTATTAAGACCGAAAACAATGTGTATAATTGTGACAGGGCAAAGAACAAGGCAAAGAACAATAGTATAAGATCTAGTTGGATCTCCGGGCAGTTATTCGTGAATTTGGAAAAGGGGATTGCTGGGTGTGGACCTATAATTGATGTTGTTTTCAAAGGATCCTTTACATCCTGTCTATTAATATCTCCGTTTCTTTGGGATCTTCTCCGTTTACCCTTTTCCACTATTTACTGGGTCTCTTTGACTCGGTGATTTTATTAGCAAAACGCTGCAGTTTTTTAGCAAATACTTGAATCGTTTTGCTATTCAAATCACTTGGTCAAAGTAACATGAATACATGTAAAAAGAAAGTCAACTGGAAAGATCCTAGAGGGAAAAACTCTCTCGTCTCCAAAAAAGCCCTCTCCACATAAACCCTACCTTGGCCTCTCTCAGGCGGCGGCGGCTCCTCAATGGAGCTGCTAGCCCCCCCACACACCCCCCCCCCCTTCGCTAACTCAGTCTCGTCGCCCCCTCCACCCACCTCGCCATTGTCTATTCAGCCTTTGCCGCTCCCACCGGCTCCAGTCGAGCTATCTCTAGCCGGTGTCGGCTAGCATCTGATTCGCGCAGCACCGGTCCCCCACCAATATCGAAGTCGGGAGCGCCCCTCTTTGACGTCCCAGTGGGACTCAGGTATGTGCCTTCAACTACCCTAAACTCCTCACTTGTTGTCGCCCCCGCCGCCATGACCAGATTGAAGTTCCGACGCCCCAACTGTCATGGAAGCCGCCGTCGCCGCCTGCTCTGAAGTCGCCGCCCCACATCGCCGTCGCCTCCTCTCTGCCTCCCCTCCCCCTTGATTTGGCCTCACCATTTGGGCTTCTAGCCCCCTGAACTCACCCCCTCCCCTTCCCCGATTTGAGATCTGGCCTTACGTACCCGTCCCCCCTCCCCCCTTTCCCAGGCTGGTTCCCGACCTTGAAAAGCCCTCCAGAGCAGTCCCCACACCGCACACCGAGACCACTGAGAGCCGCATCTATTTCGGCCTCCTGGGTGAAGTTCCTGGCCCCTCTTGGCTCACGTGGCACCAATTTGGTTTGGTCTGTGTACCATAGGTAGTGGTATATTTTGGTAGGAGGTTTGACTTTGTATTGCTGACTTTCTGTTTTTGGGGTATGTCCCATTCGTATTGTAATCGCATTTTCTAGTTATAATATCTTTCGTTGCTTGTGCAAAAAAAGAAAGAAAGATTCTAGAGAAATGGAGGTAATGTGTTTGACTGAAATGCGCGACGATGCTCCTTTGTTTCCTGGGTTGTTTGCTATCGTCGCTCCTTTGTTTCCTGGGTTGTTTGCTAAGCAATCAGATTATGGGATTCTGCAGTCGTGGCCGAGCTTTCAGGACATTTTGTAGCTGCTGACGGAGTTCACATCATTTGTGCCATTAAGAGGCCTTATAGCCACTGACGGTGCCTGCCTAGTACCTACATCTGGAGCAGTCTCCACCTTTGCTCATTTTTGTGTATTTTATATGACACTTTAACATAAAACCGTTGCGGACTTACTAATCTTTTCATGTAGTGTTCTTTTAGGACAGAGGGTTTGTGGAAATTATCAGGGTAAAATACACTTTCCTCTCTCAAATTTGATGATTTCCATTCTTTTGATTGATCGCTTTCTCAAAGCCTGCCTGTGAGACAGACTGGTCGACCAGAGCAAAGACACTTTACCCCTTCTGGTCTGGGAAGTGACACTTGCACCCTTTTTGTCTTTCACGTTTCAGAACGTCTCCCCAATTGTGACGTAGTTAGCCTGAGAGCAGTTGTCCGTCACTATAGTAGTTTCGGAGACAAATTCGTTCTCTCAGAGTATATCACGACACACTCACTCAGGGAGTATAAATGTCATGAAGTTTAGGGAGTATAAATGTCATGAAGTTTGGAACACAAAAGAGGTGAAAGTGTCTTACCCTAACTAATATGTTTGGAGAGGTTGGTCAGCTATACGCATTGAGGGATCCAAGTAAAGTAAAGAAAATCCCATCAAAAGCTGTTCCTTAAAAAAAAAAAAATCCCATCAAAAGCTTCAACAAATTTACAACATTGACTTCCAAGTCGAATGAGACAATGAATGATACAAAATTGTACATTAATTAATATTATGATGTCACAGCAAGCAGCTAAATATGACAATCACAAATTTTTTCTACAGCCTCCATAAACCCCTACTAACAATCAATCTGCCGCTGCAGCATCCTGGGACCAATAATGTTAACCTCTCTTCTGCTGCATCCAGGGAGCAAATGCGAGTAACATCAAGCTGACCGTGGAATCACAAATGAACTAATATTTAACAAAGTGGTGCACTATGTAACAGAGATAGAAAGATCCTGTTTGAAGTGGAGGGGTACAGAAACAGCACGACGGAATGAACCTGGCCCTGAGGAAGAAGCATTGAAACTTTGCCCCCGATGATGACTCACTTCAGAAAGTGCACGTCAAGATTAGACTGCGAGGAGCTACTCCAGATCTAGTTCAGAGATCAAAGCTGTCAAAAGTTTAATCACACAAGGAAAATTGTCAGATAAAAATGATCTATCATTTTACTCTTAGATGGAACGTGGGTTCCTTATGACAAGTAAAGAAAAAAGAAACATATTCAAAGATAACAATATTAAAGTTGAAACCTCATAGTATATCTCAAATAATGTCTTGACATTATTTGAGATATACTATGAGGTTTCAACTTTAATATTGTTATCTTTGAATATAGACATTATTGGATTACATTTTTAAAATTTTAAATCTAATTTTAGGGTTTGTATTATTTTGATTATTTGTTAACTTGCAGTGGCAGAGCCAGGAATTGACGGATGAGGGGGCACAATTTAATACCACTAGACCGTATTTAAAGTAAAAATGGATTATCTATGCACCAAATGTGTATTGGGGTTACGAAAACATCATTTTCCTGATAGAAATTATTTTAAAGGGCATATTCGAAACGACCTAGTTACTTTATGGCTTGTAATGGGCACTTTTGTATTTTACTCAGGGGCACAAATCGGTATAAATCTGATAATTTGGCAATATAATTGGGTAAAAGACATTTTCACCCCCTCTAGTTTGACTGAAGGACACTTTTACCCCTTCCAGTTTGGAAAAGGACACCTTCACTTCTTCAGTGTGCCGAACTTCAGAAAACTCACACCCTCTTCCTGCGATACCGTTAGTCTAGAGTTGGGGTCTTTCACTAAAAATAGTTTTTGGACGAACATGCCCCCATACTATGCAAACTATGGGTTGTTAACCAAAAGTATAATAGACTTTTTGCATGATACGTGAGCAACTTTATTTCTTTTTTTTCATCTAAGGGCAAATTTATTTCCAACACAATTCTCAGTGGCGGCCCTGGCGGGCCTCATATCCAGACTAACGGGTTAACATTAGGGGGTGCAAGTTACTAGAAATTCAGCACACTAAAGGGGTGAAAGTGTCCTTTTCCATACTAGAAGGGGGTGAAAGTGTCCTTCAGTCAAACTAGAGGCGGTGAAAGTGTCTTTCATCCATTTTAATTTTAGTCAATAAACCAAACTCCCAACCGAGGCCAATATGATCTATTATCATTTTCAAGAGACAACGAAGATTATCAGTTTCTCTTGTTTCAAGATTGGGAAAAGTAAGTAGCTTTCCCTTCACTTTCATTTTTCGCCCCCACAGCCAAGAGAAATATTTTAGTGCTCCAACATAGCACCATGTGGTGCTCTACTTCCAATCAAAATGCACTACTTATACAAACTGTCCGTGGTTGCAGACACTTATTGGCTATAGAGCACAGCGTGGTGCTATGTTGGAGCACTAAAAAATTTCTCCACACCAGTTCCAAAGAAGAGTCAGGAAATGGTATAGAAATTAGTAGCATTAAATGCAGCAGATAGTATAAGAGTGACATGGATGATAAAGAGATTTACCAATTAATTGCGGACGACGTATTCTTTTAAGACTAGGGCAGAATTCTCCGTATCTGCCTTCTGTTCTTCCTCCGCAATGCCCATCTCTGTTTAATGTCGAGTATTCGATCGAATTCACACTCGTCGTCCAAAGCTGCTTCTGAGATTCCTCCTATCTCTTCTTCAACACAATTTTTTCTTCCGGGATCCTCACGGATTCGAGCGGTTTCAGCCATGAGATCCATTAACATCATCTCCGTGGTTTTGGAGGTTATGCCTCTAAGATACCAGGAAATGGGTGGGGGAGGGACAACTGAAGGTTGGATGAGTTGTTGTAGTCTTACCTTTGATCCAACCCTTCCTTTCCCACGGGTACATGTGACATAGTCTCCCAATGTTTTTGGAACAAAAGGGTGACACGATCTTTCGTCGACAAAGAGAGGTTCTAGTGTCCAGCACCCTTCAAATCTTTCCATGAATCCAGTCTTCACTTGCTTGAATCTCATCTGGAAACAGATAGAAGAATACAAGTCTAAAGAGTTACTACTTGGTAATGGTTTTTAGCTTCATAAAGTGATATTGAAATCGCGCTTGTCATTCGAAACTGATAATTTCAAGATTACCAAGGCTTTTAGGATATTCAAGAAAGTGCCGTTTAGCTATGCTTCCAGCATTCGAACTTTCATGATTACACAACATAGAATCTTTGAGATTGTAATCTTATGAACTATACAAATGGTATTATGAACTATTTCTGCATAAAACTTCTGTGAACAGAGAAACAAATTCTGATTTAGACCGGTCAATTTGCTGAATTGAGAATAGGACACTTTCACCTTCTCTAGTTTGGCTGAAGGACACTTTCACTTCTTCCAGTTTGGAAAAGGACACTTTCACCCCTTCAGCGTGCCAAACTTTAGGAAACTTACACCCTTATTGTGAGCCGTTAGTCTGGAGTTGGGTTATGTTGCTAAAAATAGTTTTGGCAACAAAATTGCCCCCATATTATGCAAGGATTTGCGCATTTTATTGAATTAAACCACGTGCTCCACCGTATATGGGGTTATCTGAGGGCATTATAGACTTTTTGCATGATACTGAACAATTTTCAGTGACGAATCCCACCCCCACGCTAATGGTGTCACATTCCGGGATTGTAAGTTACTTCAAGCTCAACACACTGAAGGGGTGAAAGTGTCCTTTCTCAAACTGGAAGGGGTGAAAGTATCTTATATACTTAATATAATTATCAAATCTTCAGTTACTTTTCCATTCATGGTTTGTTTCATTTTTCGTAGCTTTTAATCTTTTATAACTGATGATCAAAGTTTTGTATTCAGAAATTTTGGTGTTGACTTAACAACCTAAACCATTAAGTAATCTTCCCGATGATATTTTGAATGTTTTACATTGTTGGAAAGACGAGATCTTCCTGTGAATCTTCCATATTTCCAATGCACTATTAGATGAGTCCTCCATATTAAAATTTTCAATCACCTTTTTACTGGCTAATATGCGTTAGTTGTCAACTTCTAATGTTGTTTTCTACATCATCTTCATTTCCTAGTTTCCTTCGAAATCTTCCTTACATCCATTAGGATATTGTCTGTGTTAAATCACCAAAAACTTATGCTTTGACGCCACCACCACACTGAGAAAGAAAGGTAGTAGTAGCTTTTCATTAATCCAATAGGGTTAATGGATATTAAAAACATACTAAAATTGCATTAAAATCTATTACTATTAGCATAAATTATAGGCCCCTACCGGCCCAGATGCCTAAAACAGTTGCCCCCGCCTGCCTCCCCCTTGGGCCAGCCCTATTGAGATAGAAAGGTAGTAGTAGCTTTTATCAATTATCCAGTAGCATGCATCACCAAAACCTTATGAATTAATATGACTTCAGACACGAAGAATTTCCCATAACGCTTCACCCATTTAAGATTAATATCTTGCAGAGGGGGCTTAGGAAATGGAAGGAAAATGAAAGTAGCATCCACGTTTGGTTCAATTGGGAAGTAACAACGGAAAAGAAGGCGGTTCACATAGACTGGGAATAAAGTGACAACTTTCAAGTTGTATATCCTTCAGTTCCTTCACCATTCATGTATTCACAGAATAACTGTTGAACTGAGGAAAAAATTGTCTTACCGAGTAATCATCTCTGTTCTGATCAACTAAAACATGAACCGCGATGGTTCCTGACCACCAAAGAAACTTCCACATGG
The DNA here is from genome assembly GCA_023055425.1 of Linanthus parryae. Classification (NCBI taxonomy): domain Eukaryota; kingdom Viridiplantae; phylum Streptophyta; class Magnoliopsida; order Ericales; family Polemoniaceae; genus Linanthus; species Linanthus parryae. Next base: position 1,878,595 of record JALGPY010000038.1, on the reverse strand, counting down.
CTGCTTGTTCAACTTCCACCACCTGTCTTGAACCTTCATCAACCAAGATTCTTCTTGATTTTACCTCCTGATATAAAGATGCCAACTTGTCAAGTCACGAGACAGAAAAACACAATCTAGTGCATGTCATGTTGTAATATTCTATAGATTTTCAAGTAAAAGATGATCTCAGTGAAGAAGCTCAACAAGAAAATGACAATTTCTACACCCCTCGTTTTTGTGAAATTGTCCGAGAAAATTTCCTACACCATTAAATATTGAAGCAATTGTAATTTCTGAAAGAGGGTAAAAGACACTTTCATCCCCTTAAGTATGATGAAAAGACACTTTCCCCCCTTATAGTTTGGAAAATGATACTTTTACCACTTTTGTATGCCAAATTTCAGGACACCTGCACTCCCTATTGCGACGCCGTTAGTATGAGGTGGGGGCCTGTCACTGAAAGTAGTTTTTGGGACAATTTTGCCCTCTTAGAACATGAAAAGACGCCATGGGGGTGCAAGTGTCCTGAAGTTTGGCACACTGAAAGGTTAAAAGTGTAATTTCCCAAACTATAAAGGTGAAAGTGTCTCTATGTCAAAACTGAGGGGGTGAAAGTGTCATTTCCAAAACTAGAAGGGATGAATGTGTCTTTATGTCAACACTGAGGGGATGATAGTGTCTTTTACTCCTGAAAATATAATTATAAGATGAATCACAGTCACTCCACTGATACACTTTTCTACACATTTTTACCTGGATATTCTTGAAGACCCTCTTATTATCAGGATCAGTTACAATATTGTACACTGCATCTGGTGGCAAGCCAACATCCAGTTCTACACTTAGGTTGCAAAGAGAACCTCTCGGCACTGTTACCTGCAAGATACACATAACTATTCTCACACAATGAATTCAAACAAATTGATAATAAAAAAGATTTGTTCTCTACTTCTCTTTATTCTACTAGATTTGCCGAAAACAACAAAAAAGAAAACACCGAAGTCATCAAACTCTTATTTGTATGCTTCAGTTTTGAGAAGATATACTTCCAGTCAATGATTAACACTTAGTGACAGCACGATTTTCAGTTATCGTAGCTTTCAAATAAGTTTCAGAAAAGTTGGGAAAATACTGTGTGTGTGTGTGTGTGTGTGTGTGTGTGTACAGCCGCGGAGCCAGGAAATTGAACCAGCCGGGGCAAAATTAGAATGTGACGAAAAATTTTAATTCCAGCCGGGGCATTTGTGTATTTTCTGAAGAGTCTCAATGTAAAAATATCTATAATTAGGGCTTCAAGTAGCTCCGCCCCTGTGCGTGTGTGTGTGCGCGCGCGGGCATCTGTCTGTCTGTGAGTGTGTGCGCGCGCGATGTGTGTGTGTGTGTGTGTGACTGTGCGTGCGTGTGTGTGTGTGACTGTGCGTGCGTGCGTGTGTGTGTGTGTTTGTGTGTGACACATATGAAGAATAAAAAACTAAAACCTGCTCAATGACAGAATAAATAAAAAATGATACTACTTGATTAAATAAACATTGATAACGTAAAAGCCCTAGTATTTTTCAAGAATTTGGAGTTCTGCTGAGTGAATAGAATTAAATTCTCACAAATAACTTTGATTCAGTTGACTATTAAAACTTTGACTAGTAAATGGTTTTAGTCTAAAATACACGCAACATATCTACCTCTATGTTAGGGGATTGGTCATCCCAAGAAGGATTTTCTTTCCAAGCTTGCAATTGTTTTTCAAGATTGACCTCATCCGACGCAGTTGAGTACCGTCTATCTTTCCCAAAGAAAGAACCTCCTGTCTTTGATCCGTAGAATTTTGCTGATCTATTGAGATGTGTCTACAATATCAAAAATGTAGTTTTGATTGGTCACAAAAGGGAAAATGCATCAAACCAGAGGGAGGATTCATCATCAGAGAAGAATGACTCACCTTGACAGAGTTCTGAAGTTTCTCGTGGAACTGGGTGAGAAACTTGGGCAATGCTGGACCAAGCCTCCGAGATGCCTCATCCCTCTCTTTCCTTTGAATGTTTGGGCTAGTCTTGGTCACTTTTATCTCAACCATTGAAACCTGGATTTTGAGTACAAATGCCAATGAGTAAATTTATATGCCAATCATTTCGATTTATGATAATTTTATGAGATCTATAATTCAGTTTATCCACCAATAGCTAGCAATATCCACGAGCAAGAATCTCTATGACTAAAATCCAGTCATTCGCGTCATGATTAAGAGCATGTTTGGTAACCATTTAAAAACAAGAAAAACAGTGAAAAAAATGCTAAAAAGGCACTTTTAAAAAGAGAATTAAAAAAACTAGTCGGTCTGTGCAGAAAAACAGTGTTTAAAATCAAAATCACATTTGGCAAAATTACTATATTTCAATGTTAATTTACTCAAATATTATTTTAGGTATAATACCGACATATATTTGTTACTTTGTGCATCCAACAGGGTTGAAATGTCTTTAACCAGGGAAAGTATGAAAAAACCACCCAAAAAACACCAAAGTTGATGTTTTTCTAAACAGCCACTTTCAGCCTGTTTTTGGTTTTAAACAGGCATAAAAGTGCAATGCCAAACAGGTTTCTCGAAAACAATCTTGTTTAAACACATGGATACCAAACATGCACGAAGGTGAAGAATACAACCCAAGCTCATTGTATTTCATCAAAGCTATTAGTTAATGATGATGAGAATTCTGAAGTTTCTGACAGAACTAAGTGAGAAATATAGGAAATGCCGAAATGCTGGACCAAGACTAGAAGATGCCTCATCCATCTCTTTCCCCGCATATTTGTGTTTGCCTACATCACTTTCACCTCAACCATTGAGACCTGGCTCTAACTGAACTATAAATGCTAGCGGCGTAGAGTTTTAATTGGTAGTATTTTAGTAATTGTGTTGCCCATATGAGTCTATGCATACAGAAGCAAGACTTGAAAAGAGTGTACATCCCCCAAGAGATTCCATTATCTTCAAAACCCTATGATCGACATCTCAATCCATAATATGTGAGAAACATGGTACATTTTTCAAATCCACTCACTACTACATTTATAGAACCACTATGTGCTTAATTTAAGGTACTTGACAAAAAGAATGTAGGTTCAGGTGCTCTTAGTTTGGACTCTTAAAGCTTGGAGGTTTATAGTTTCTTTCATATGTTCTCAATCCAATTCAGGAACATTATCACCAAATGCAACCTTGTCACTACCAAATGCAAACCTTTTAGGTGTCTGTAGTCAGCGCCAAACCCAGATAACTTTATCTCACTAGACCTACCACTATTTCACGAGCATGAAAATATGTGACTAACATTTACTTCATGATTGAGGTGAAAGAAATGGAATACATTATCAGTTAAATTGTAAGAGAATTACTAGTAACTCTTTGAATTTCCAAAATGCCACTGGTTATTGTATATGAAATTTGTGATGAAGTTAAGAGAGGAAAAGAGGCTATCCTGGACCAAGCCTACAATATGCTTCGTTTCTCTCCTTGTTTAGTGTGGCCATTTCCGTTCAACCATACGGACCTAGTTTTCACTAAACTACAAATGCCAATGATGGGGGTGGGGGGGGGGGGGGGGTGCGGTATAAGGAGCAGGTACAAGCTACATTTTATTATCCCCATTCACTACATTTTGCCTGCAAGCTTATACCACCAAGGATAAGGAAAGAGGGGGATAGAGTGGGTAATGGGAAAAAGACCAAATTAGCCCATATAAAAGATAGATGTGAGAACAAACTTCGACCTTCGTGTTATTACATGTTAACACAAATCCCTGCATCTTATCCTGTCTCATATCCTGCTCTAACCAAATCATAACAAAAAATCACTTATCCTGCCCTATCCCATTACAACCATATCCTGCCTCATATCCCTGTATATCTCCTATCCCCATGATTTTTATCCCTTACCCAAATGAGACCTATGGGTTCTTGTAATACAGCAACAAGACGTGATAAAAGAATCGTCCTCTCAGAAATGCTATTATCTAGTAAAGCCTATGATTTACATCCACAATTCGTCGAACGTGAGAGAAACACAGTGCAGTTTCAAAATCTAGTTACAACTATATTAATAAACCAATGGCTGCCAAACTCAGATTTCCGAAATGCCAGTAGGATTAAATTAGATGGAAGGCAAAAGCACAGTTTCAAATTGTAGATACTTTGCGGCCTCTACATACAGCATCAACACCAGAAAAAAGCATCTATCCTACAAGGGCTATGGGAAATGGGAAATGGGAAATGCAGGACAAAGCCTACAAGATAGTGCATACCGTCATCCCTCTCTTTGCTCTTTAGATTTGTGTATGTTTTCATCGCGTCAAACTCATCCACAGGTACCTTACTTTATTAAACTACGAACGCCGATTACCTAATGTTCCGGCTCTTTTTTTTTTTTTATTCCAAGTACATAGATCATCATATAAATCATATTCTAATAAATTCTATTTAAACCTACACTGCTGCTTCAGGGAGGCTCGACCTCGAGACTCAATGAACTACCTCAGGGCCCTACCCTAACCTAACCACTGGGCTTCCTATACTTTGTAAATCCAACAAAGCCCTTAGAAAAAGGTAAACATCCCTTGGAATTGGGAAATACCATTAGCTATCAATATGGGTGTTCTGAAGAGTGAGGAAAATAGACAATGCAAGACCAAACCTACAAGGTACCTCATGCCCTTATCTCTCTATCTCTTTGCTCTTCATATTTGTGCCAGTTTACAACACTTTCAAGTCAGCCGTTGGGAACTCCGATGTTTTCATCACTACTCTTTCGTGAGAACCTTACTTTAATTAATATACGAACACCGACGACCTAACCGTTAATTCCCCAGCTTTCTGTAAATGCAACAAAGCACTTAGAAATAAGTATACACCCCTTGGACTTGGGAGATGCCACTATATCTAGAAAAGCCTATGAATTATGATTTATCATCCCATTTCTTCAAATTACTCAACCATCCACAACCGAACTCAACGAACAACAACTACCCAGCTCAATTCAACTTCAATAACACCATTGGGATTAAACGATACGAACCCATCTCACAGCAAAAAAACAAATGCCAACCACTAGTTCATGATGGGGCTCTCTACATACAGCATCCAACACCATTCCTAACATCCAAACAATTCCTTGAGGTAAGAGAAACACAATTCAGCATCAAAACCCATCACCCAATTCAATCAATAGAATAAACACAACACAACCCAGATAGAGTTCACCTTCAGAAATGGAAACCCACGAATGATTACAAGATAATCGGATACCTAACACAAACCCACAAAAACTGCCATCGGATAGAAGCCATTGAAAGCAACCACGGATAGATCTACGGTAAAAAAAAAAAAAAACAGAAGATTCAGAACTGGAGAACATACCTTACATGAATATTATTCCTTCTTCTTCGCACGAAATTGGGAAAGAATGAGACGACCTTTGGCTTGGAACACTATCCAATTGCAGAGCAATAATTCACTCAAAAAATAAAATAAAATGCAGAGCAATAATAATTGTAATAATTTAATATTAAATTAGAAGATGGGAAGAGAGATAGATGAACCTAACACACTTTCGTTTTTCGGCTAGACTCTCTCTCTTTCCTCCCTCTTCGCGCCACGCGGTTACTCGTAAACGGGTCTTCAAATGGGTTGGGCCTGAGTGCACAAATTTAGCCCACATGTTGAAGGGGAAATGCTTGGTCAAAGTTCATCAAGGAGGTATTGACATGCCAAAGTGACGCCGAATGTACAAAGGACGCAAGGCTAATAGGGGAAAAAACATATAAAAATATATGAGAAAATTATAGCAAAATAAGGAAAGAAAACATGCATCCAAACAAGCCCTAGACTATGTTCTAGGAAAACTTAGACCAAGTCTGGAAGACATGTCGGTGGCGGTGACGCACCTCCACGGTGCAGAAACCATCGTCGATCAACCTCGGCGAGGACAGTGGCAGCGGAGGACTAGACCAGCGAGGCTCCATGGATCGATCGACGGTTGAGAAGCGATGGAGTAGGCGTGGCGGTGGAACTGAACCATAGCAACATACCAAGAACAATATAACAGTCGTCTCGTCTCTCTCTCACTTTCTACAACCTCTTCGCGCCACGCGGTTACTCGTAAATGAGTATGAGCGCACCAATTGAGCCCAAAAGGGTTGGGCTTGAGTGCAGCAATTGAGCCCACATGTTGAAGGGGAAATGCTTGGTCAAAGTTCACCAAGTAGCTCGTGACATGCCAAACTGACACCGAATGTCCAAAGGACATAAGGCTAATAGGAGAAAAAACGTGTAAAAATATATGAGAAAATTATAGCAAAATAAGGAAAGAAAACATGCATCCAAACAAGGCCTATACTTTGTTCTAAGAGAACTTAGACAATGTCTGAAAAGACATGTCGGTGGCGGTGACGCACCTCCACGGTAAAGAAAACGTCGTCGATTAACCTCGGCGAGGACAGCGGCAGCGGAGGACTAGACCAGCGAGGCTCCATGGATCGATCGACGGTTGAGAAGCGATGGAGTAGGCGTGGCGGTGGAACTGAACCATAGCAACATACCAAGAACAATAGCGAGGAACTCCATGTGCCGACTGGGAAAATCCCCGAGGGGGTGGAGTCCTGAATCGCCAGTTAACAGTGGCGAAGACGGTAAAGCAAACTCTGATGGAAGCACAAAAAAGATTTTTGTAACTCTCACGATTGCTCTCATCTCACAAACGATAAAGAAATGATGCAATCACACAACATTTACGTGGTTCGCTAGCACAAAATATGCTAACTACGTCCACATGCAAGAAATACCTTTATTCAATCGAGGAGAACATATCACAATGCTAATACATATTTCTCAGGCCCAAAGGATCCTTTTATACTCCCTAAAACCGCCCCGATACCAAAAGGATACAATTCCATCCTTATTTGCCGCCTCGCACATTCTTTTCGTGGGAAGAGAACGATCCTTCGTCCGAAGGTCTTCGTGTGAAGACTGTCTGTCTCTTGGTGCAAAGGCCTTCTCACTTTGAGATAGCACAGTGTTCCACAAAGAGTTTTTGGCTCCTGGATTCTTCTGGGATGTCTTCGTGCGAAGACATCTTGGGACTTCACCTTTGTGCTCATTTGAATCTCCTCAAGCCTTCAAGGCACTTCCTAACAAATCTCCACCTTGACTTGAAGTCTCTCGTCTGCATCAAAGTCTTCTCCTCCTTGCGAACAAAGCTTGTCTTCTCGCCTCCCGATGTCTCCCGTCACGGAGACTCACTGAACCACGCCGAGTCCGACATGCCCCTAAGGGCTCACTGTCTCATAATGTTGAGCAATTCTAGACAATGCGGTAACTTGCTCTCCGGAACCGGCTTGGTGAACATATATGCGGGTTTGTCAGCTGTCCCCACCTTCATCACCTTGTTCCTGCTTTCACTTCTCAGAAAATGATACCTCACATCGATATTCTTGGTCCTTTCATGATGTACCTGGTCCTTAGTCAAGCAAATCGCATTCAAGCTATCACAGTAGATTATCGCCTGATCTTGGAGTAGCCCTAGATCATTGACCATTTCCTTAAATCAAATTGCCTCCTTTGCTGCTTTAGTTAGAGCCATTTACTCCGCCTCAGTGGTGTTTACCGTTGGCTATAGCGTAGCCTTCCAGCTCACGACATATGCTCCCTGAGCAAATACAAGCGTGTCATTGATCTTATACTATCAATATCCCGTGAACAATCCGCATCCGAGAAACTAGCTACCAAGATGTCTTCACTAGCCCCATAACATAGGCCAATGTCTGACGTACCCTTACCTGAATATGCGCTTCAGCGCCTGCCAATGGTCCCTACCCGGATGAGCCATAAAACGACTAACCACACTAATAGCGAATGCTATGTCCCGTCGAGTACATACCATAGCATACATGAGACTTCCAACTGCGCTAGCATATGGAACTTTGTACACGTACTCCTTCTCCTACTTAGTCTGAACGATGTACATTCCTAGCTTACTGTTAGTTGGCATAGGAGTATATATAGCTTTAGCTGATAACATCTCGAATCTTGCCAAGATCTTCTTGATGTACCCATATTGTGACAATAAAAGTTTCTTATTCTTCTTCACGTCTTTATAGATCTGAACTCCCAATATTTTCTGAGTAGCCCCTAGATCCTTCATCTTGAATTCCCCAGTGAGAAACCTCTTTAGTTCTCTAATGTCCTTGATATTCTGAGTTGCAATCATAATGTCATCCACTTACAGATATAGGTAAATACGTGATCCATGCAACTTCTTGTGATACACGCAACAATCATACTCGCACTTCTAGTAACCAATCTTCAACATGAAGATGTCAAACCTCTTGTACCATTGCCTTAGAGACTGCTTAAGTCCGTAGAGAGATCTTTTCAGCTTGTACACATGTTCTTACTTTCCGGGGACTTGGAATCCTTTCGGTTGGCCCATGTATATTTCCTCTTCCAACTCTCCATGAAGGAAATCTGTCTTCACGTCCAATTACTCAAGCTCTAGGTCGTGGTGGCCACTAAAGCTAGTAGCACCCGGATAGAAGAATGTTTGACCACCGGTGAGTAGATCTCATTGTAGTCCACCCCTTCCTTTTGACGAACCCTCTTGCAACTAGCATTGCCTTATACTTGACGCCCTCCCCAGTTATAGTTCCTTCCTTTCTTCTGAAGACCCACTTGAAGCTCACTATCTTCCTTCCCGCAGGAAATTTAACAAGCTGCCAAGTCGAGTTCTTGTTAAGAGACTTCATCTCTTCTCCCATAGAGAAATCTATTGTGCTAACTCAGAACTAGATATAGCGGCCTTGTAGATGGACGACTCATCCTCCACCTCTTCTGCTACTTGCAATGCATATCCCAACATACCATCATATTTGTATCTCGTGGGAGGCTTTATGAATCTCCTTGGTCTTCCCACAACAGTACTTTGATGATCCGTTAGAGACGCATCCTCATCAGACTCTTTTGCTTCTTCCTCTTCGACTTCTGGCGTCGGTGTAGAGATTTCGGAATCCTTAGGATCAACAGGCTCCGACTCTCTCTTCACCTTCTTCTCTGCATCTCCAACCTCTATCTCTATGGAATTCTTCAACATAAAACTCTCATCAAAGACTACACTTCAGGTAAGTATAACTTTTTTGTCTGTCCATATCTTATATATCTTCACACTTGTTCCGAAACCCATGAATACTCCCTTCTTTGCTCTTGGTTCTAGTTTGCCATCATCAACATGATAATAGGCATTGAAACCAAAAACTCTCAAATCCGATTAATCTGCAGCTCTTCTGGACCAGATTCAATAGGAATCTTGCATCCTATACATGTGTGCGGGCTCCGATTCACGAGATAACATGCCATGGAAATAACTTAACCCCGAAAACCTCTAGTAAGACCTACATTCGAAAGCATGCACCTTGCTTTTGCTAAATGTTTTTGATTTATTCTCCCAACTACACCGTTTGGCTGCGGTGTATGTCGAACGGTGTGATGGTGTGCAATTCTCTGATCCTTGCAGAATCCATCAAATACTGATGAACAGAACTTTAAGTCGTTGTCCGTCCACATCCTCTTCACTTTCTTTCCTACCCGATTCTCTGCTAGTGTCTTCTACTCCTTGACTCTTGCGAAGGCTTCACTCTTGTGCTTCATCGCGAATATACAAGTCATCCTTGAGTAGCCGTTTATGATGCTCAAAAAAATACCTGAACCCGCCTATCGCTTCAACTAGAGACGGATATAATCAAGAGTACCTTTCGTTCTATGAGCTGCCTTAGGGAACTTACTATATGTAGCTTCCCATACACGCAATGCTCACAAAACCCTAGGTCCTCGGGCACATGCCCGGTGAGATACCCCTTCTTGTGAAGTTCATGCATTCCACGTTCACTCGTATGACCGAGGCTCATATGCCATAGCTTGGTTTGATCAGCTTCCTTATTCTCGGCCGAGACAACTCTGACAGACCCTGTGATAGCCGAACCCTGTAGTACATAGAAATTCCCATCCTTGACCCCTTTGAGTAGCAAATTTGAGTCCTTGTAGACGCATGATCCTCCACCTTCACCCTTGAAGCTAAATCCCTTGATGTCAAGTAGACTCAAAGAAATCAGATTGTTTGTGACAATTGGTACGTGTCTAACATCCTTCGAAGTGCATGCCTTCCCATTATAATTCTTGAATCTAACTGAAACTTTTCCTATGACGTTAAAACAACTATTTTTTTCATATGAACGGATCCTCCATCTGCACGATTTTAGCTTGAAAACAGAAACCACGCATCCGGTTGATGCACGATATGATACACCAGTAGAACGAAATCATCCTCAGAAAAATTCCCCTTATCTACCACGACTGCATAGCCATTATGTCCTTATTGACCTCGTTTCGCGTAATATCTCTTCCAGTGCCCCTTTTTCTTGCACCAACCACAGACATCCTTGGGTAGCTTAGAATCGGAGAACTGCTTCTTCTTGTTCTTCTTACCATAGTTATTAAACCCGGGCCGGTGGTTGACCCGACAAAGATTCCGGGTCACTGGGTCACTGATCCAACCGGTGGGTCATTGGTCGGACCGGTGAGTCAATAGTAAATTACTAATATTATAGTACAGTACATATTTATAGTGAAATATATAAAAAAAATTGACATATAATAGCACAAATTATTAATTTTATTTGTTGTTTAACATATTTTTATATTTATTATGAGTGAAATCACACAAACGTTCAATAAAAATGTTTAAACGAACATTTTAATTTCTTTTTTAATTCTTAAAACATGTAAACCCGCGGATCGGTTCAACCTAGTTAACCCGGATCGGGTCACCGGGTTGATCACAAACCCGTCAGGTTTGACCGGATTTAGCCGGGTCAGTGGCATATACGAACCGAGTAGTGACCCGGACTGATTCCGGGTCCGGTTCACCGAGTCACCGGTGGGACCGGTGGGACCGGCCGGGTTTAATAAATATGCTTCTTACCCTTCTTGCTTCCACCGGCTGCCATCAAACCGGAAGATGGTCCTTTGTACCTGTGCATGCACCCTTATGGTGCAGTTCCCTAGCACGGAGCGCCGATAAGAAAAGTCGTCCTTATTCACAATGAACGACTGAATAAATTTCTTATATGATGGAGGTAACGAGATCAATAACAAAAGTGCGCCATCCTCATTACCCACCTTCTCGCCAATATTACAAAAATCTAGAAGAATTGTATTCAATTGATCAAGATGGTCTTTGAGATCCGTACCTTTGAGAATCCGCAAAGTGACGAGCCTTTGCTTTAGCATAAACTTGCTAGTGATACTCTTCGTCATGTAGAGACTCTCCAACTTGAGCCAAAGATCCGCTGCTTCATTCTGATCTGTAGCTACAGATGTCGGATGAAGACAAGTCATATATGAAAATCGTATATCTCGACAAGACGGACACAATGGCACGGGTCCCGATGTAAGATTCAGAACATAGCTTCGTCAGTGGCTGGTCAAATTCTCAGGATTCGCGTCGTCCCAGCCCGGATTGACTGTGGTAAGTTTTATTACGCAAGCTAATCTACGAAAGTAATTTTTTGAATGCCTATGATTAATTATCTGCATAAATCACGTGGTTCGGGATAACTCGTCAAATTTTCCCTTCAAAGCTCCGATACTAGTTTGTTGTAACTCTCACGATTCCTCTCACCTCACGAACGATGCAATCACACAAGATTAACGTGGTTCGCTAGCACAGAATGTGCTAACTACGTCACGAGAAAGAAATACCTTTATTCAATTGAGGAGAACCTATCACAATGCTAATACATATTTCTCAGACCCCAAATGATTCTTTTATACGCCCTAAAACCGCCCCGATACCAAAAGGAAATAATTCCATCCTTATTTTCTGCTTCCCGCATTCTCTTCGTGCGAAGAGACTAAGCCTTCGTGCGGAGGTCTTCTTGCGAAGACTTTCTGTCTCTTCATGTGAAGGCTTTCTCACTTTGAGACAGCACAGTGTTCCACAAAGAGTTTTGGTCCTGGATTCTTCTGGGATGTCTTCGTGCGAAGACATCCTGGGACTTCACCTTTGTGCTCCTTTGCGTCTCCTCAAGCCTTCAAGGCACTTCCGAACAAAGAGAAAGCGAGCAGCCATAGCAGAGAAAGAGGCGAGGAAGAATTGAAATCGGTCGAGCAACGCCAAATGGCGTTACACCCCGGAGGAAAAATTAGATTTGTTTTACCATGAAGGTAAATATTATTGTTTATATATGTAATTCTCAAAATTATCTTTGATATTTTATCTTTGATATTTTTTGAGTATAACATCATATAGTCGGGTTCAAACCCAGGACCTCATGCAGGTGGTTTCACACGTTCTACCACTGAGCTAGCACCCATTTGCAGTTTAGGTAGGCTGTCACCGTATTAGCAATAATATACCAAACAAATAGGAAGGAATAATTTTTTTCTTTTTCTGTTTTGTTATAGTTTATTTATAATAAGGTCCTTCATGGACAACGGTTTACCAAAATTACATTATAATTCTTCTGGGCATGTTGTTAATATATTTTGTTTTCTTCTGGACCCCAGACATAACTTGATTGGTTGTTGCTAGGGATGTAAACGAGCCGAACCAAACCAAATATCGCTTTTTTGAGTTTGGATCGTTTAACTTGGCTACTAAACGAGTCGAACACGAACTCGAGCAGAACAAGAAAACCTTGTTTGAGTTTGGCTCGTTTAGGGCTCGCGTTGTTCGTTGTTCGGCCCGCGGCTCGTTTAACTAGCTCGTTTACGGGATTCGGTTCAACGAACTTGTAATTCTCTTGGATACATGTGATAATATAATACTTGAATTAAAATATCACATGTTATTACTTAAGATAAAATGCTTGTAGTAAACAAATAACATAAAAGGAATTAGTATAGAACATACTTTATTTTTGCTAATATTAGAGTTGAAGCATCCGGTTTAATTCTTATACAGTAAATAATTATGGTACAATGAATTTTAGGGTACTATAAAATATATAGTTACAGTTTGAAATCCTAATTTATAGGTTAAACTCCTTTGAAATAGGGATTCTACACTAATTATGCTTGTTTTAAGAAATTACATGTAAATAAGACAAAACAATTTAATTGTTTTTAACTATATATACATATTACCATAATTTGTTCGCGAACACTAACGAACGAGCTCCTTGTACGGCTCGTGTTTCGGCTCGTTTAGCAAACGAACAAAATTTCATGTTTGAATTTGTTTGATTATAAAATTGAATCAAACACGAACAAGCTTTTACCGAATCGAATGCGAGTTGTTTACGAACGGCTTGGTTCGTTTACAGCACTAGTTGTTGCCCAAGCTTTGTTGTAGCTTAAGAACTCCATGATAAAGCTCACACAAGAAGATAAGAGAAGTTGCAGAAGAAGAGAAGAGGAAGAAGATGAAGTGATTAGCATTGATAGAATTGACTAAGGGCTAGTTTGGGAACGTTGTGGTGGCGCTAGAAAGCTGCTGTGAGAAAACACTGTGGAAAAGCTACTGTGAATTCTTGATAAAATATTATTTGGTAAATACTACGTAGAAGCTGCTGTGATATATTGATATAGTAATTTTGTATATGGTAAAATCAACTGCGAACTTGCCGTGAGAGGGTAAAATGACAAAAATATATGACATATGTCATTTCCGTAAAGATAACTACTGAAATTTTTAAAAATTGCTACCCCCCTTGCTTTCTGAAAACTATTGTGGGACAGCAGAAACTGACCGGAAAAGCAAAAATTTTATTTTTACCAAACACACTAAAACTGCTTCTTCCGTCGCAAACCAGTTGTGCTGGCAGCAGAAGCATTCCCAAAACTGACCTTAACAAGTATTTTACATATGACAATATATAGTTGGTTTAATTCACTACCAAGCAGTTACAATCTTTCACTATTTACATATTGACCTCCAATATTTCTTAAACTACGTTTCACTGTGTATTATATATTTATCATCCTCCCTCAAGCTAACTTCGCGCAAGCGGAGTTCACCTTGGAAGTCAAGTTATGAAAATGAAATTCACCAGGAGCCTGGGTAAACATACATGGTAGCTGATTAATGGAAAAAATGTGAGCAACATTCAAACTACTAAACTCCAACGAGTCCCTCACAAAATGAAATCAATCTCTATATCTTTAGTTCTGGCATTATACACTGGATTAGCTGCTAAAGTCAGAGCAGACAAGTTATCACACCACAATGTAGGTAGTTTTGAAGGAAGCTCATGAAGACATGGAGGAGCTATTGCAGCCAAGTAGTCATAACCATGACCTTGTACTCTGTCTAAGTTTAAGACCTACCATCTGTTTCTTACTTCTTTGAGCTCCAAGAATTGAGATTATCACCCATAAAACACAAAGACCAGTGGTGGATCTTCGATGTGAAGTGTCCCTAGCTCAATATGCATATGAGTATGCTGTAAGGTGGAAGGTATTAGGAATCACCTTTAAACCTTGATGCGAAGTGTCTGCTAAAAACCTCAAACCCTTTTCATAGCAATGCAATCAGCCTGAGTCGGATTATGCATATGTTGGCACAATGCATTGACTGCAAACTGAATGTCAGGCTTTGTGATGTTGATATATCAAAGTGCTCCAACAATGCTTATGAATAAAGCAGGATTAGAGAATGGTGTCTGATCTGGAACAATTGAGCTAGACTTTGAGCACATGGTGTAACACATGCCTTGTGGTCCAAGAAATGAGCTTTTGCTAGCAAGTCAATGGCATATTTCTTTTGATGAAGAAGTAAGCCAGAGTCATGATACTCAATCTCAAGTCCAAGGAAGTAAGTTAGCTTGACAAGACCTTTAACTAAAAATTGTGACTTTGTAGCAGCTAAAAGTGAACTCAACTGAGAAGTTAAGCTCCTAGTTGAGATTATATCATCCACATAAACAAAGAAAACCACCATATAGAAACCAGCGTGGAGCACAAATATAGAGGTATTTGTAGCACTGCATTTGAATCCTTTGCTTAGCAAAAATCGAGACAACCTACTATACCATGCTCTAGGGGTCTGCTTGAGGCCATACAAAGACTTGTTGAGCTTGCACACATAAGGACATGACTTGTCAACAAAAACCAGATGTTTTGTCATGCAAATTTCTTCATCAGTAGTACCATGAAGGAAGACATTACTAATGTCTAGTTGTTTGAGGTACCAACCATGTAATGGTAAAGCTAGTAAAATCCATAACCCATTAGAACCCTCTACTATACCCAACTGCACAAAATGGTGAGTTGTAGCGTTCCGTGTCTTGGAACATTACAAGTTGCCACGTCTGTTCTCTTCTCGAGTAGATGGATGCATTCATATGTCTGCCTTGAACTCTTCAGCTACACCCGTTCCTCTTCCTCTCCATTGAATTTCTTCTATTCTGGAGCTCTCTCACAGCTGAGATGCAGTTATATTCCATACATGATGAAGTTCTCTAACTTGATCTCTAGTGTCAATAAGATACTGACTTTGACGGCTGCTGCTTCGGGTTTTTTTTAGTTGATTCTCCGAACTGTAACTTCATTGATTTTCCGTCAATGAAGAGTCCCCTCTCGTCTCTCTCTCAATAGAGGTCTTTGTGTTTCCACTTGGAGCTACTCACGGCTCAAATTATAGTGGAGGGGGTGATTGAGATATCTTTTTATACTAACAAGCGCACTATCGTGCAACAAATGCACTAGCATGTGTGTTGCCATGTGATTTTGTATAAAAAATGTGACACCAAACACACGCGAACAAGAAATGATGTACGGATGCGCTATTCCTCATTTATCTTTCGGTTTACTTTGCTTGCTTATACACAATTGTATTATGTTCATTTTTTATTTCTATATGCACTGTTGTTGACTGACGTTTAAACTGTAATGTATTAATTGAATATAATCATACAAACACTAATACACGAAATTGTGCATAACTACCTCAACTTGTCTACAACTAACATCATAGTGCAACAACAATTGCTAAAATCTAGTTAAAGTTAAGGTCATAAGCACCATTAGAACTTCAAGAGTAATATTCCGTCTACTTCGCTTGCTTCTACACAGTTGCGTTATGCTGATTTTCTACCTGCACTATTATTGTTGACGGACGTTTAAACTTTAACTGTATTAATTTAATACAATCATAACAACACTAATACACCGTTCTGACATAACTAAACTTGTCTACATTTAACATCATACTATAACAACAATTGCTAAAAACCCTAGTTGAAGTTAAGATCATAAGCCTTGACACCATTAGAACCAAAGATCCCAAAATGTTTCTCAACCTCCTCCCCACTCTTCTCATCCTCATCAAACAAAGCAAACAAGAACACCTCTATCCCCACCCCCGGCCTCCTCGGAGTCCCAACATTGTCCAAAGCCCGTCTCACAACATTCCCATTATACGCCAGCGCGTTCGCCGCACTCGCCGCCCCTCCTCCGCCCGTCGGCCACCCCGTCTCCGTCACCACCACCGGAATCCCAAAAAACCCTTCCCTCTCCATCGCCGCCACGAACGAATCCACCGTCGCGTCGAAGAGGTTGTCGTAGGCGAGGCCGTTATCGTACTCCGGCGCCGGCGACCGGAACAGAGCGTAATCAAGAGACACATATTGTGGGTTGTTGGTGTAGCTGAAAAATGGGTAAACGTTGATCATCAATGGAGATTTAGAATTCGATAAAAATTGGAGCAATTGGGTCATGATGGGTTTGAATTGGGGATCAAATTCTCCGGTTGAAGGTGGGTATGAATTCGTTAAGATCGTCGCTGCATGAGCTGAAGAAATCCTAATCTTTTCATCTAAGTTGACTAGTTGGAGAGCTTGGTGGAGGTTAACAATGGCAGGGACTAAATGGGGAGTGTAGAAAGTGTCTTTCATGAGGATTTCGTTACCGACGGCGAGGTAACGGATTTGGTCGCCGGAGATGTGGGAAAATATGTTGGATTGGAGCCAGTTGAGGGCGGAGTCGGCGCCGGCGGCGAGTGAAGGGAGGGCTTCGTTGGGGACGCCGATCATGAGGGAGACGCCGGAGCCGGCGAATGATCGGAGGGTTTCAGGGTCGGGGTTGAACACGCGGACGGTGGTGATTGCGTTTGATTTGACGAGGTTGACGACGTCGGTTGCCGGGAGGAGGTTGTCGGCGACTCGGCCGTAGCATATTCCGACCGGGGAAGCATCTGCAAGAAACAGGGGAAGCTAAAAATCAGACCCTTGAGTATGTCCAATTTTAGGAAACTTACATCCCATATTGTAACATGGTGTTGCTATGTAGTTTTTGATAAGTCACTAAAGATAATTGTTAGGCCGATTTTGTCCCATATTATACAAACTGCAATGGTTATCCGAGTGTAACGACAATTTTTTTACAAGAAAATATAGAACAAATTTGTTTTCTAAACTATTTTTAATGACGTACTATGCCCCTAAATTAACAACTCCACACTTGAACGGTCTTGTATAAGCTCTTTGAAGTTCAGCACATTGAAAATGTGAAAGTGTCATTTGCCTAATTGGGAGTGGTGAAAATATCCTTCAATCAAACTTAACGGTTGAAAGTGTCTCTTACTTAAACATAGCACGAGTAAAAGAAAAAAAAAAAAAAAAAAAACAGATTACATTGATATAGAGAGTTTGGAGGAGTTTTTTTTGGGTACGTGTGGTCACCTCAACAACTTATAAGATTGTGGGTTACCAAGGTTTTACCACTTAGTTTATTCTCTTAAATCTTATTTACTTTGACTTGTATTTGAGTCACTTTGATCGAGTGATTTGGATCCCAACTCTGTAATCTTTACATTTTTAATTTCTTCTGAAAGAAAATGACCCAAAAACTCCCTCTATCCGAATACGCCGTAGTAAAAGAAACATCCAAACAACCACTATAAACAATGTGCAAAACAGATCATACTAACAAAAACAGGGGAAATCAGAGGATTGATGCTTATACCTGATGAATGTGGACTCAGGAAGAACAGAGGGAGAAATGCGGCTACAAGAATCAGAAACTTGATCTTCATCTTCTTCTTTTTTTATGCAGTTGAGGGAAATTTAGATCTACTATATATGTATTGATGGTTGGGGATTTTAAGGTTAGGTGATCTTCAGAGGTTTGGTTTGGGGTTTGGTTTGAGATTGGTGTTTTTATAGGTTTCAACATGTGCAGAGAGTGTTGCTGACTTGTTTAATTACCTTTTGCTTTGAATTTTGAGATCAGTTCCGTTGTGAGAGAGACGTTGGAAGGGGAGGAACATTGGAGTTTTCAAATGGTCGGTGCTCAGTAAGTCAGAAGGAGGAGGATTCCGGCTTTTTTTAAGCGGCTTAAACGAATAAGTCGGATAAGCGAACTTGTCCCGTTTCTCTGTTGGGCTTTTAAGAAGTTCAAACTGGAATATTGCTACTTCAGTTCAGCCCACAAATTTGGTCAAAAAAAATTCAGCCCACAACTTTAATTTTGAGGGAAGGATAAAAGACACTTTCACTCCCTAAACTAGGATAAAAGATACTTTCACCCACTATAGTTTCATTTAAGGAGACTTTCACCCCCTATGGTTTCGAAAAGGACACTTTCACCTCTTTAGTGTGTCGAACTCCAAAAAGTTTAAACGCCATATTGTTATATCGTTAGTCTGGGATTGGACCCGTCAATAAAAATATTTTTTGTGACAAATGTGCCATAATGCTATGGAAATTGTAGGCATTACCCAATGGTATATTAGACTTTTTGCATGATATAAGGATCGAAGTGGTCTCTAAAATTATTTTCAGTGACGTCACCAAAGAGTGTAATTAATTAAAGTTTGGCACGCTAAAGGGATGAAAGTGACCTTTTTCAAAACTAGAGGGAGTGAAAGTATCCTTCAGCAAAACTAGAGGGGTGAAAGTGTCTTTTATGAGTAAAAGACACTTGCACTCCTAATAGTCACAAGATGTTAAAGACACTCCACTCTAGCTCACGCCAATTAGGCTTAGGTTTGAGTTCTGTTAACGATTTTTTTTTTTTTTTCTAGAGTTTAGCTGACCGTAATATCTTTTAAATAAAATGGAACCATCGTATTCTGAAAATTTAGGAAGAATATGCCATCTTCCCAGAGATGGAAGTGAGGTGGAAATGTGGAATAAGAACTGACACATTTTATGGGGACCGTTATGGTATTTTTAACTATGGGAGGGCAATATTGCTCTATAATGGGCTTTTTACATTGCCTTACGGATCAGGCCTACTCATAGTTTAATTTTATTTTTAATGACCTAATAGCTTGGCCCAATGAAATTCACATATGATGATCTTGGGCCCTAGTTTGATTCTAATGTAGCAGAGAAGCCCTAGTTTGATCCTTACCTTTTGTAGAAGAATATTTACTTGTTTCTTTTTTCTTGCCAGCAATCTGGTGCCCACTATTATACATCAGTTATTTCATATATTCATCATGTTATTATTTTCATCGGAATAAAAGAGAAACATTACCACCGTTTTCAATCATTTCGGACATTTATGTACCCACCTTGGCCCATATCCGTGCCACTTTATTTTCAAAAGCAAAAGAATAAAGAAGATGAAGAATCCAGCAACTGGCAAAACGTTTTATGTTCTTGTTGTGCATGGGAAGGTTTCCTATGCACTTGGTGCACAGTTATAGTTATTGTCGTTTTGCTTCTCCACTAGGTCCAACCCATCACACAACTGGGTGCATATATACGTGTCAATTTAGGCAGCTATCAAACATCTTTACATACCACTCCGTCCCAGCTGAAATGCACCATTTGACTTTTTTACCAGTAACAGGATCACATTGACCCGGTGATTTGGATCGCAAAATTATGCAATTTTTCAATAATTTCTTTGGTCTTATAGAATAAGACTCTACAACACTATGAAAAAATTATTTAAAAATTGTAAAGTTGTACTATCCAAATCATCGGGTCAGAGTGAACTGTGAATAGTGGTAAAAGTCCAATGGTGCAAAAGAGATGGGACGGAGTGATATCTTCTTATGTGCTATAAATTGTATCGGGCCAAATGTCATTGAACGATTAGATCATATAGCACTTTGAGTGCAAAGTAGTTGCTAATCCACTTGAACACATTATTAACTTTTTTTAGAGGATTCAAGTGTTATTGCCTAAACACCAATAGATGGTGCGTTAACTCATTCATGAATGATACGTTATGAGAGATACAATTTAAGTGTGCAATATAACTTTTTTATATGTCCTCAGCATCTCCAATGCTAATAGTTAAAAATCAAGTATAATTTAATTAAAATTGTCATTTGTTATTTTAACTATTCAAAAAAAATCATATGATCTCCAATGCTACTATGTAAAAGTTAGCTAAAGTGTAATTCTTGCGAGTAGATTTTAAAAAAAATAATAATAATTAAAATATAGAAGGAGGAGAGAGATAGACACAAAAAATTTAACTATCCATTTTTTGATTTTTTAAAATTAGAGAGCGCGATAACTATCTGCTAAAATAAAGAGCGGAATAGAGAACCCAATGTAGACGATGTTTTCATCATCTTCTTTATAATATAAAGATAACCGCCATTTAACTATCCCATTGGAGATGCGATGTGCTACGTTTATCATACACATCTGTAAGCTCTCCATACATTTTCTTCATATTTTTTATAGACATTTTCATCCTATTTACAACTCTGTTCACCATGATCTCCTACAAAAATTAGTTTTATTCTTTCTAAAATTATACTTAAACAGATTATATTTATATATAGTCAACCCTCAAATACAATTGTTCGAAATATTGAAGCTGTGACAGATTACTCTACTCCCGACTTAGCTGCTAAATGACATTTTGTCTTTTCGACAACCATAAACACAACTGGAACCCAGAAAGTTGTGGTACCAACAACACATTTTATTGGTAACGGTTTTAGACACCCTGCTACTCACCAAAGCCCTAAAAAATCTTCAAATTCGAATTCAGAATAAGATTCTTGGCACCTGTTATGCCAAAACCCCACAGTAATCCCAAATTATTAAACCTCTTAAAAGGTGTAAAATCTTTACTATCTTAAAAGAGTGAATAATCTCAACTGATTCCTAAGAGTGTTTATTATTAAAGTGCCTCTCTAAAAATATGTAATTGCATTTGGCCCCAACTTTAATCAAACCCTTCACCTGCTCACGACGTTTCACTAAACGCCTCATACACGTCTCTTATCTCGGAACAAATTGAATGAAGTTGCAGATATCTAACCACCTAATCTACTTCGTCCATCTCTCTGAGCGATCTCTGTGATCAGAACATCTTCGGAGAACCCACTGAAACCCTTGCTTCAGCTATGGGTTGGCCAATGCATAGTTCTAATTCTTTATTGTTATGAGAGCATCTTCTTAACTGTTGATCACGACCGAGGGATTGCTCTCTTTGGGTTCCGATGCAAAACAATCAAAACAATAAGGTATTCCTTTTTTTACCTCTCAGGATTTTTTCAGCTGCATAACCAATATTCAGTGGGTGTTAATTTGGTGTTTAGGTCGTTGCCGCGTTGAATGCATCGATCTCAGAGTGCGTATATGGAAGCGAGCAATAACCTCTCTGCTTCTCTTTGATTTGGTACAGTACGTATGATGCTTCTAATATCATAATGATGCCTCACCTTGCTTGGCCTGCGTTGTTTTACTTTCTACTGAGCAAAGGATTGTAGCCAAGGATACTGTGATTGTTTTATGTCTGTAGTATTCTTGTTTTTGTTTCAATTTTCTCGACAGTTAAACAAAGAAAGAAAAGAAGACTGATCTTGTTTTAAACATAGCCCTGGTCAGCCATAGCATGGAGCTTGGCAACTTGCTGTATTTCAAGGAGATATCATTCGAACCTCCGATGAGTTGTTGGGTATAGATTTGTCGTTTCGGCTCAATTCACAAAAGGTAAAAATTTCCTTGGTTTCTTCTCTATCGCCTTCTAAGTTTACTCCTTCATCCTTCCTATGAACCTCCAACATCGATTCCCTATGCTGTTATTGACAGAAAGTTCATCTCACAGGTTTGAGCTGCTTTTGGAAATGTAATTACATATTTAAGAGAGGCACTTTTTTAATAAACACCCTTAGGAATCAATTGAGATTATTTACTATTTTAAAAGTGTAAAGATTAAATTAACACACGGGAGTAGTATATGTATTGCAAAAGTATTAGGAACCATAAAAATATCTGTAAACTTTTAAATAGTAAAGATAAAGATTTAACATAGTTGAACAACAAACTGTATCAACCAAAATATATAGCCCCTTGTACACCCGGCCCACTAAAGTAATTTATCACCCACCAAAGGAAGTATACAATACAAGTAAATTTCTTCAGTTAATATAAGTCCACATGGCATTGCATTTTATACATCGAGGTAATGGGATTGGAGGGTGATGAAAGAATACATGGTTATAGACTGCACAATGGAATCATTGTGTCGTATGAGATGGGAATACGAAAGGAGAAAATCAATACATATAGCCAATCACGTAGAATACGAAGAGTGTTGCAGTGTCTATGCACGTCGGTAGTATCTTATTTTAATGTATAAAAAAAACTCAAATACGTTTGCTACCCGTTAACTAATATGCAACAGTTACTTGTTATCCATTGGTCGAAGTCTCGCACTTTTAGTTTTGCCCTCTCTACATTGATCAATGATATATTATTTACTCTATTCAGCCACGTAAACTACATATACAACTTGCAGTTTTTGCTCTTCATTGCAGTGCAAGCCCCCTCAGTCAGTGTGTGCAATCTCAGGTAAAGAGCTTTTGTTTGATGTCCTGTTCTATATTCCAAAACTAATGTATTTTGTTATGTGTATTTTAGCCACTACATTATGACCTACCCTCTTAAACAATGAAACTCTTAATATCAATTAATGGAACAAACTCAAGTGTGTTGGTCCTCCTAATGTTGCTTCATGAGTTTTATATACGTTTTCTGATATAAACGCAATTCTGCAATACAATTGTAATTTATTATTGTCTTAATTCCTTATTACCCACCATGACTTGCGAAACTGTCTAAGACCCTCCCCTCTTCTAAACCTGTCTTTAATTCCCTCCCCAATTTTATGAGTGTAGCAATCAACCTTTTTGTAGAATATCCGCCCATTCACTAAAGATATTGGAGGGTAAAATTATCAGCTCAAAAATATCAGTACATCAAAAGAAAAAATAAATTAATATATAAACCGGGTTCTTTGATTTGTTTCTTGTAATTAAGTTTTGTTTCTCTTATGAGTTTTACTGAATTCACTCTTCTGTACTTAATTCTGGCTTTCAGGGAATCGATATCATGTATGATCCTGAAACGGATCCTTTGAACGGTAACACATTTTTGAAATACGTATAAAGGGTTTTTATGGGTTGTGAGTCTCTCGTTTATTCGTCAGTTATTTTTCTGATCTTTGAAAATCACGAAAACCATGGCGGGTCATACAACTCAGGGTGTCCTCAGGAGCTTCCAATGCTCTGCAAAGGCAACATCGGCGCTACCAAGCACGCCCTCGAGAAGAGTGGCTTTGCTCCCCCACGTAAATCAGATTCGGCCAAGGTCGTATAAGTTCTTCAAGGTATTATGTCAAACACCTTGTATGTAGCTATATGATTGAATTTCTGGAGTTCTGCCTGTTATTTAATTTTTTCGGTCTAGATTTCTTGAAATTTTCCTTATCAATGCTTATGATAGCCGTTTTTTAATTATTTTGGATATCTGGTCTGTGCTAATCACAGTTTGGTAGATTTCTATGAGGCTTTGGCTGGGTCGTGTCTTTAGATTTTCATCAAATCGTGTTTTCTCTTATAATGATATATTGCTTAATGAAGTACCCAACTTTGTTCGCTGCAATCGAGAATTGGGTACTTGTTACATATTTGTTCGTTGGCTTACTTTGATCTTTGAAATTCACTTGGTTTTTGGTCCATACTTTTATTTCTTGATGTGATACATGTTGAAGTATTTTGCTGAGTGATTTGTAACTGTAGTGATCTTGATGGAAATTGTAACAGTCTATGAAGAAATTGTTTATTTTGTATTTTCCAATCGAGGTTAGAAGCCATAATATGATCTGTTTGTTTCACGGGAACACCATCAATTTCTAGAATGAGTCAATAAAAGGGCATTCTATATTTATTGAGTTCACAAAGTTTACAGCGATTCATCTTACTAGCAGTCAGATTCTACGGAAGTGACATAGTCTATGTTTTTAGATGCAAACTTTTCTCTCATTGAAAGAAAGACCCAATTCAGATTGTAAGAATGTCGTTCAGAACTGGTGTGTTTTGCCAAATCTGGACTGCGCAATTTTGTTTACAGGTGTTCTCACTCTGATTTGATATTGACATAATTTGTCTTTGCATGATCATCTTTCTAATTTCGTGAATAAAGTTTGGTTTATAGTCAATCATATCAGAAATATTAGTAGAAGCTTGGATATGTCTTTGGAGTTTGAGAAAGCAAAACCTATGATGGTTAAGTGCGAGAAGCCACCTCTGGTCGGATTGAGATTAATGTTGATTGTACCACTTCTGATGTGAATGGGAACATGGCTATTGGGGTGGTGTGTACGGATGTTCATGGTGGTTGGTTCTGGATATGCAGAGAAGAATTGGTCAGTGTACTGTTGTTCATGGTGAGATCGGGGCAATTCCTGAAGGGCAGGAATGGGACTGTCGACCACCCCCTATGGCATTAATTGTGTAAGATTCAACAATTGCCTATTTTCAAAAAAAAACCAATGGCATATTGGTCACGAATGCCATAATCTGACATGTTTTGGGTAGTTTTCCTTTACAATAGGTTCATCTTGAGAAACTTTATTTGCAAATATGAGATGGTCATTTACTATTTTTTGTACTTTAATTTAATCAAATTCACTCAGTTTGGCATACATAATTCAGTTTCGGGTTGAATTGAAGCTACCGAAATTTTATGGATAATACAATATATGGTTGATGGTATTCATGTTCTACTTCACAAGTCAGACCATACCATTTGATAATACATCGCATTATATTTTTGGCTTAGATTCCTCAAAAAGTTTTGTAGCGCTGATTGTCTTTTTTCTTTCTTGTATGTAATTAACTCCCTCCCATTTTAAGATATTGTTACTGCTCACAAGATCAGTTCGTGCTTATCAACAACTGCTTCTTAAGTTATGTTTAAATGGTTTTTGAGGAAGAATCATTTTTTTTGACTCAGAGGAAGAATCATTGGTTCTTATGATTCTCAAAAACTTCCCACAGGGTTTTAATTGAAGGATGATGTCTTGTTTGTTTTGAATGAACTATAGAAAGTATAACGAGCTCTATTCGATGATTATGTAGATCAAGTGTAGATTGGACAGTTAACAAAGAACTAAAAGTTACCATATATAATATGGCAACTAAGGGATTCTGTAATGATGGCTATGGGTTGTTCCAATTCTGAGGATGGAGTTTAACTATAAGCTTATCAAGCAAATGATCATACGCTCATTTATTGGTCGGATCTTATGTGTCAACTTAGTATTAACAACCAATTTTCTAAATTCATTATCCACGTTGATATTGAGGGAATGGGTTAATGAATCGTTTTCACTCCATGCAACATTCTCTGTTTCAAGTCAGATGACTTTGCTTCAGCTTTGGCTGGTGGTTTTGAAGCTTACAATTACGCGGTGTTAGCATTTTTCTATATTTGGCTGGAAGGTATTATTTTTAAACTTGATTCTCCCACAGTTATAATTGACATTATTTTCTTGCTTTTTGTTGTCTTTTTATGTACTAGATTGAGCAAGTATCAACCGTAAACTTGAAGCCTACATTTCATGCGAGAAATTATCACGTCTTATACTTGTCGTTAGCTATAGCGAAACTCAAGGGACACATAATTCTGTTTAGTTCTATTTGTTAACTCAGTATGGGCGGAGCAGGAAATTGACAATGATCGTAGCACGAGATAGTAGACAAATCTAATGATGAACTTGATTTGTCATAACCCTTTTTGTTCTTGTCACCTCATGAATTCCACTAATTGCCTTCACTAATATCGTCTATTGAAGTATGCCAATTGTCCTCATGAGAGCACATATATTGAAGGGATGTATGAATTTACTTTCCCAGTGGGTCAAGAATGGAAAGATGGAGCCTTCTCCTTTAAATCCTTACACAAGTTATTCAACGTTCGTTTTGATGTGTCATTGTTGTAAGTCAAGCATTTTAAATTTCGTTGTTGTCATGTAATGATTTGAATTTCAAAATAAAATTAAGCTATTTTGGATTCCAATTAGGAGTTGTCTCCATTGTTACAATATTGTTTCTCTTTTTCCTCATTTATTTTTAGTATTGAAGTGAATAATAGAATACATGTTTTCCACGTGCAAAGCACGTGCTCCTTACTAGTGAAATGAAAAGGAGCTATAATCTAAGGCTCAAAAGGGCATAATCACATTCATTACATTGTGCATTAGGACCCAATAACACCACCGAATTAGTGGCACATGAACAACCAATAACACATTCTTTGCTTTATTGATTTCTATTTTCTTTGAAGTACAGAGAATTGTCCCATTAGAACAATAGCCATTTTAAAAGAAGATAAATAGAGGAGCCAAAATCTCACTTTCTCTAATAACAAAGCAAAAAACAAAAGTTGGTTAATTAAAATAATAACTACTCTCCTCTACACCTTCTTCCTCACTAAAGCCATGTCAAGAATATCTTTAGCTGTCTCTTTTCTTAAAGAAATCTCCTCTTTTTATGGGATTTTATTTTCCTCCAAATGTTTGATCCATTGCCTCTACAATAAGATTTGTTTTCCACCTCTTTTCTTAAACATTGTCTTCTAGAAACATGATTGATTTGCTTAAAACCAGCTTACCACCAAACATGCACTAGCTCTCATGATTCAACAATCATAGTACATGTTTGGCATCATAAAGTTTAATCCAAGCTAGATTATAATCTGTTTTCTTAGACAATTTCATTAGTTATTATACAATTTTAAGCTGAAAATCTTCGGATTAAAATAAACTCTAAATAACTATAGACTCTCTATAATTGGAGATTATGTTGTTTAAATAAAAAAGAAGTTAATCTGCTTTTAAGTGTAAACAATAAAATGATCGTAGTATTTCCTAAAAAAATGGTCGCAGTTCAATTATTAGAGGATTTATTCAAGTATTTGATTATAAATCTCTTTTAATTTTATTGGATCAAATTAACATCGTACAATTTCAAATCATACAAAATGGATTTTGATTTTCAACTCAGCTGAATTTTTCAACTAGATTTTTTTCAGCCGATGTTTGAGATGATATCAAACATGGCCTTAAGCTTTCACACTTTTTGAGTAAATAATTGCATGCTCATATAAAGAACACAGCATACTCTGTTTGCACTCAAAGAACAGACTATTCCTCTTTTCCCTACACCTCAAATCTCTCTCTCTCTCTCTCTCTCTCTCTCTCACTATGTCTCAGCAGCCAGTTATGGTGTACCCAAACACTCTAACCCAACAACAACAACAACAACAACAGCAGCAACAGCAACAGCAAAAGCCACCTTCAAACCACTCAAATGGCTCCTTTGGGGCAGTCTTCATAGTCCTGGCCGTGATCGTAGTGATCTCGGCCATCGCCTGCTTCTTGGGGCGGCTCTGCAGCCGCCGCTACCACCAGCGTCCCAAGGCGGCGGCTGCAAAGCACAACCACCACCACCACCACTCAAGTAAGCCAAAAGAAAGACCAGAAGCACCCAAACACAACCAGACATTTCCAGGAGAAGCTGGTGATATTGAGTTTGGGTATGATCAAAAGGGGATGGGTCCAAATCCCAATGTTCACAGAAACGGGTCGGGTCGGCCCGGAAGCGGTCATCATCATCCTCAACATCAAATCCATCAACAACAGCCGCATGATCACAATCTTCATCATGGTGGTGGTGTTGGTGGTGGTGGTGAAATGAGAGGTGAATATCAACCAAGGTTTGCTCATGGTCATGAAGGAGAGGCTAGAGGTGGTACTGTGGAATATTATAACCCAGCTTGAGAAAAATGTAATCTTTGTTTAGTGTGGGATATTATATCCTTGTTTTAGTTTGGATGAATTTGGGACATAGATGGTGTGTTTGGTTGTGGGGATTGTACTATATTAGGGTTAAGGGTTTCTATAAGTCCAAGAATTTTGGATTAGAACACTTCGAACCATGAAATGTAAAAGATCTAGTTGTTTTCTTGTTTTTATAACGTCGATGCTCGAAGCGGTTACTCACATCTGTTACATGTCGAAAGCACATTGTTTTGAGGGAAGTTGCATCGCGCATTAAGTATGATAAGATGATTTGAGGAAGAAAAATTGTATTCATTTTGAGAAAAGCAATGTACAAATAGTCCTATTTATAGACTACACAATGAGTAAAATAACACGCTTGAGCGATGTGGGACAAACACATTATACATATATCATAACATTCAAAGAAACGGGTCGGGTCGGCCCGGAAGTGGTCATCATCATCATCCTCAACATCAAGTCCATCAACAACAGCCCCATGATCACAATCATCATCATGGTGGTGGTGTTGGTGGTGGTGGTGAAATGAGAGGTGAATATCAACCAAGGTTTGCTCATGGTCATGAAGGAGAGACTAGGGCCGGTACTGTGGAATACTATAACCCAGCTTGAGAATAGTGTAATCTCTTTTAGTGTGGGAAACTATCTTGTTTCTTTAGTTTTGTTGTATTTGGGACATAAATTGTGTGTTTGTGTGTGGGATTTAATTATATTAGGATTAAGGGTTTTTAAGTATAGAACTCTTTAAACCATGAAATGTAAAAGATGTTGTTTTGTTATTTTTTATGGCGTGGGGACTCACAATTGTCATCTTTCATATGCGGACTAGGTAAATTTTCGCTCTACTGCAGTAGGCTTAGTTGCTTCTTGTAATGATGGTTAATGATGCCGCCGTATTCTTCGCTCCTGACTCAAATCATAGAATCAAGTGATGAAAATATATTTTCAGAAAAAAGGATAGAATCAAGGATTTAAATAACGGTATCGGCCGGCGTATCGATAACGGTCACGGAAAACGGTTTTGACCAATAACGGACAAACCGTAGCGAGAACCGGGAACCGAACACGTGAATGTTATGAAATTGTCAGAACATGCCAAAAAGTATTTTTAAACATTATTTTTTACATCAAACATTTTTTAGTAGTTGTTTTTTAAACGCAGAATGGGTGAAAGTGTTCTTTTCCAAACAAGAGAGGGTGAAAGTATTCTTTTCCAAACAAGAGAGGGTGAAAGTGTTCTTCAATGAAACTAAAGGGGGGTGAAAGTGAATTTTTCCCAACACTTAATAGTCAGACTGTCAACTTTACTCTTACCTGAAGGAGAAAGTATGAGATAAGGATTGAAGGGACCAGAATAAGAGAGAGAGAGTGTGTGTGTGTGTGAGAGAGAGAAGCGCGATGGTACGGGAAGAAAAAGAAGATCTGGAGACTATTTCTCTCTCTCTTTCGATGCTCTCAAGTATCGATTGAAAGCTGCTAAGAGCATCTCCAATGGAGTGCTAAAAGTTGTTCTAATTCTATAATTATAGCATTGGAGTGCTCCAATGGGGTGTCAAAAGTTGTGGCAATTTTAAAAATTATAGCATTGTGCTATACTTGGTTTCAAATTTGAGACAAACAATAGGATTGTGCTAAAGATAGAACAAGTATTCTATCCATTGATCTCTTGATATTCATTTACATATTTGCCATTTTGACCACATTGAACCATCATATTGACTTCATGTCGCGATACTTATTAACGTAGGTATAAAATTTGATTACATTGTAAAAGAGGTTTGGTTATTATGGTAGTTGATGGAGTCTATAATTGGTAATTTAGAATAAAAAATTAGTTTTAATTCATATTAACGTTATGTCGCGATGATTATTAACGTAGGCATAAAATGTGATTACATTGTAAAAGAGGTTTGGTTACTATGATAGTGGATGGAGTATATAATTGGTAGTTTAGGATAAGAAATTACTTTTTAATTTGAAATAGCATTTGAAATAGAATTGCATGTCACATATACATTGGAGCATGAAAAGCTATAAATGCTCAAATTCACTATTCATATCCCAAATTTAGCATTAGAAATGAGATCTCCATTGGAGATGCTCTAAGGTCGATTTCTCGAATTAGGGCTTTCCCAAATTCCCTCACTGATGAAACACGAAGGTATTCGAACTGCGTTCTCTCAAATCCCGTTTTTTTCCCCTTGTAACGGAGCGTATCGCCCGTTTTTTTGACGATATCGGATCGTACCGGCCGCTTCGGGTGTGATCCCGATTCACCCGCAACGTATCGGGTGAATCGGTTTCGGTGGCCTCCGATTCTGCGACGAACCGGGCGATACGTGACGAGTTGGTCCAATATTTAAATTCTTGGATAGAATGTAGTTTTCATCAGTTTGACCTTGGCTGAGTGGTAACGAGAAGGACGAAATAGAAGAGGCACGGTGGCATGTGCCTCCCTCCCCCAACTTTTTCAGAGAGACTCGGATATCCTTATTTTTATAGATTTTTTTTTTTCTATTTGTGTATAAACAAGTCTCTCTCTCCCCTCGATTTTTTTATTCACATATGATTTGGCGGTTTAGTGTTTAAAACATTTTACTGTGAGAGTAAGCATTATTTTGGAAAAAAAAGTGCCCCTTTATTAGTACTCACAAGCGCCCCTCTAATTTTTTAAAAATACACAAAAGATGATAATGTTTATTTTTAACGCGCAAAAGCATTTTCATTGTAAGAGAAAATCTATGATGTCATATGATATATTTTTGACTTTTGTAAGTGAATTTTATTTTTTAAGTTTTGTGCCCCATTTATCAAAATCGAGGCTCCGCCGCTGGGTAACGACACTTAGGTCCCGCTTTCTTTACTTAAATTTAGGTGATTTTTTATATGTTTTTAGAAAAAAGATAAAAATGTTGTTTACTTTGTGCCTAATAAATTTTTTAAAACGTTTTAGTTACATTTTTTGTAGAAAATGTTGTTTACTTAACTTCTATCTTATCTCTTGAAAAATAGTTTTAATGAATAAAAAGATAAAAGTTGAAGTTAGAAAAACTAACTTTTTTAAGTCTTAAAAAGGTAAAAAAAATTATCAGACATAGATTTTAATGAAAATGACCTGATTAAAACTTTTTTATGACTTAAAAAAAGATAAAAAAATCGCCTAAATTTAGGCAAATAAGGCGGGGCCTTAAAACTAGGCCATGTTGCATGCCTATGATCATAAATAAATATGTAATTTAGATAAAATGTTACTTGTCGAGATATCATAAATAAATTAAAGAAACAGCACACTCACCAAAGGTGCATCTTGAAAGTAGACAGACGATTTGAATGCGCACGAGCAGGGGCGGAACCATTAAGGCGCGCGTGCCCTAATTTTTCTTTTGCAAAACTATCTCCCAATTTCTAAGAGATATTGAGTCCCGTTTGAATGAGCTGAAGTAAGTGAGCGATCTAGCTAAAAAACTTGTTTCATCTGGAGTGTTTGGAAAAAATTAGATTAAAGTAGATTAATGTATCTTTTTCATAAAAAAATGTAGTGGCTTAATATTGAAAATGAGAAATTTCGAAAAAGAAGTAGATCCGGAGTTCCCAAAGAAAAACTGAAAATCAGGTGCTCAAAATTCTAATTGAATAAGGGTTCCTAATATTTTTATTGACTCAATTAGGTAGGGTTCTGATAATTTGGTCCTTTAGATATCCTTTCTTATAAGGAGAGCTCTGACCTAGGTTTCTAGAGAGAGAGAGTCAGCTGATCGGCCACCGCCTGTCTGTCACCGCTTGTGTGGTCTTTTCGGAGATGTTCTTCTGGTAGCGGCTAGCGGTTCCCGATCGGTCTCTGGTTGCTCATCTCTTTTTGGATTTTTCGGATCTGTTTTTATAGGTCCTGTCTGGCGGCCTCGCTGCCCTGTTTTCACATCTACCGTCAAGTTCTTGACGGATAGTTTTCTCCCCGCCGGATTCCATCGCTTCAATTCGTCAATCTAAACATGGAGTCTCCAGCCATCGAGACGGTGTTTCCGAAGGAGGTTCGCCGGCCGTTACTCAGAGAGCCTGGGGATCCTTAGTTGTTCTTCAAGGTTTTCTCCGCCGCCGGGTTCATCATCGCCGCCGTCCCTCGTAAAAGCGTCTTCGGCGATTTCCTCAGGTTCCACCGCGCCATCATCTTCAGTCTTCACCACCACGCCGACTCCACTAGTGCTCAGCTCGTCGATCTGCTGCGGAGTCTCTGGGGCCGTCGTATCACCACCGTCTCACCGACATCACATTCGGTGGTTTTCCAGCACCAGCAAGATGGGCTTTGAAGCTTAAAGCTTGTTTGGTGTTTTTTCTCCACTTTGTTTTTTTCATGTTTTTCTCTTTACATGTTTTTTCAATTGCCGACCTGGGGTCCCTTGTATAGTTCTGGACCTTGGGTTAGCAAATTCCGCCTGTAAATTCGGATAATAATAGTTGTTTGTTCAAAAAAAAGATATATTTTCTTTAAAAAGAATGACATGGTGGTCTAATAAAAGAGAAACACGTGGAAATGGTGAAAACAATTGTCAGTTTGGTGGCATGTGAGAAACGGAACTCAGTTTCAAACTAGTTAGTCGGACCACTACATCCGGATAATGCCTTCGATTCCGGAGTTCCGCCTCTAAATTCGGAATTTCGAATTTTAAGGGTCTGTTGACCATAAATTTTAGATTTTTGACTATTAGCTATCTCTCTACTTCCTCTCATCCAAATAGGACCCTACACAAAATACACATGTCTCCCCCTGTTTGATACATATGTCCCATAACTTTCACGTGTGCCCCCTGAAAGAAAACAAAATTTCCCACAAACTCCTTATATTTAGATAAATCACCACCATCTAAATAGAATTTTTTTAATTTTATAATGCTATATAAAGATTTTTCGACGTTTGTATGTGAATTGAGTTTTTTGAATTTGTGCCCTCCTTTGCTCAAATCCTGGCTCCGCCACTGCACACGAGTACGAGTATGTCAATCGTTCTCAACAGTTATAACACAACAGATACTAAAAATTTAGAGTCAAAGAACAATCTAGTCATTCAGTATGAAAGATTATTAACAATCTAATAAGATCTAATATATATCAGCTTAGACGTATTGTAAAGATAATATTTTTGATGCTTTAACGATAAAAATAAAGTAATCAGAAAATTAAACTAAACAGATTAAAAGGCAGTACACGGCATACCAGATATTTTTATCATGGAAACTATTTTCCTGGCAAATCATCACAGTGAAGTCCAGTAAGGATGAAACTCCACTTGTCTGCACCAACAAGTGCTAGATGCTTTATACTAGACGAAACTGTCTGATGCAGATGCAATTAAGTTAATGTAATAGCTAATCACAGATGATCTGGCATGCCTAAATTTTGCACTTGTATAGCACCTGGATGACGTGATCCGAGTCACCCTGGAATGTAGTTAGAAACCATCACACAAGCAGCCACCTTCTCGAAATTCCGCAACATGACATTTTCACCGTGTTCGTAAAGTGAAAAGCCTTATCCCCATTTTCTTCAGCAATTAATATACTTTCTCTTTAGTGAGAGACCATAAGAAACAAGTTGTGTGCTGAGAAAGAATATGAACTAGTAGGTGTAGGAGACCATTAAATAATACTATGGATCCTAGACCTAAGGTTCTTGTATCAACACTAACAACCATACAAAAGAGGGAACACAAACAACCTAAAAGAGAGGAAAAACTCAGTTGTGAGCACAAGATATGTAGACACCAAGGACAACCTAACTGAGAGTTAGAATTCCTAGATTCGGATGAACAACACTAGGGTAGGTGTAGTGTAGGGTTTTGATGCAGGTTACGCAGCGGAATAACAAAATTTTATCCTGCTCAAATCCTCCAAGGATCACATGCAAGCCATCATAACATGATAAGGGTAGAGAACATGTGTACCTTAGTTTGTGTGATCACACGAAGAATAATGTCTGAGTATCCACACCTTTGATCTTTGTTTGGATTCCTTCCCACCATGTTGTTCTAGCTACGGACGAAGGAGGTAAGAGATCATGCAAAACGGAGCAAGTCGTGCGCCACAAGGGGTGACCGACTGAAATGGGGCGGACGGGTCTAGGAGGCTTCCTCCTTCTAAACTTTTGTCTCTCTCATTGCTTTGTTATGTTCTCTCAATAATGACTTGTGTTGAGAAAATAACAAGCTAGGATGTCTTTATATAGTTTATAACTCTTTATGAACTACACAATTGCCCCATTACTAATCATGTTTATACACGTATTAGTCCACCTTGAAAACTAATCCTACTAACTTTGCACGTGGTTGCTTTTAGACCCTCTTGATTAATTAGTCCCACTAATTAATGCCCATATCCAATTTAATCCATTTGGTGTATGACCCCATATGTTTCTACTTAATTGGTAGTAACTCTTTACTAACATGAAGCGGTGTCTAGCAACACATCCATGGCACCCAACTAATATAAATAGTCAGTGATCTGACAAACCTTGTGTCAAATGTTCATGTATTGTGTTATCCCTTTATCTCCATATCCGGATTGGACACGAGACATAATAGTCACACTCGTATACCCAATCCATAGTTTCTCGATCCTGGGAATATGCTTATCGATACTGATAACATCAATATCCCATGTTGATATTCTGAGTCTGGCTAGACATTCTATAAGAACCATCCCTCGAGTGGCTCATGGATATTTGCTCTCATTACGTGGGAGGGAAAAATCCTGTCTACATTACTACAATCTCTCAGCTTGCTTCCTACTATGCCCGATAACTATCTTTATAGTTACCAGGTTAAGGCACATCGTTTGATAATATCAAAGCATGATATTCCACAACTAGAGTATCTAGTGACTTCAAGTATAAAGACTACAAAACCATTATCACTACGAGAAGCACTTGTGACTTTGACATAATCCAGTGTAGCCTTCTCGTCGTGAGTCAATCTAGTATGCCATTACTCCTAATGCATACCCATGTGTTAGACTTGATATCTCCATATCAATCTAACCACATACTAGTCTATAGTTGATGGTCCCCTTAATCACGATAATGGACTAGAGATATTTAAGATAAACAACACATTGTATCTAAGGACTTCATTATATTAAATATTTCCATAAATAATAAATAAATATTCTAGCCAAACAATGTTCATACTAAATATATATTGCCTCTAGGGCACCTATTCCAACATATAGCACCCCTTTTTCCCCGAGCATTCCCTTCCGGACCGGAAAGCCCATGAGGGTGCTACTAGTAATGAAACGGCGGAAATCTAGAACAAAAAATCTCATAGTTATATATTACAAACTGCATTATTGTCTAGCATTACATTACAAACTGCGTAATTGTCTAGCATTACATTTTACATTACAAAAGGTGAAATTAGACTAAGTGTTCAACTAAGTACAAGAAGCTAACGTAAACTAGTAGAGTTATGCGATCCCATTTACATATGGCTCCATTCGCCTAGACTTGCGGGGGATAGAAAACATAGACCGTTGTTATCTAAAGTCAGTACGAAATACTGAGTGAGCAAAACCCAAGCATGTAAACAGAGGATGAAGCATTTCGTTTAAAAAAATCAGAAATAAGAATGAACCATAATCAAAGTGCTATTCTCGAAGAATAAAGTATGAAAGGCTCCACGCGGCCAGAGAGTTAAGTACATGGAGCGACCCGACATGTTGCGACCGGGTTAAAATAATGCGGGTCGAGTGACCGAAGTCTACAACGAACAATCTATAATAATACAACGATCCCCGATCAATTCTTTCCACTTTGCGTTATTTACGCACTATTATTCTTTTCATTGTGTGACAGTCTCAAAGAAATCATTTCGTATCATAACTAATCTCAAGTAAATACACATATCGAAAAACACATTTTGAGAAAGATACTAAAATCATACTTTGACACGAAATAATTAGGCATGCAACGCCTGGCATGTGTACTCACCTCGAGTAGTAACCGTAAGTAGCACCGGGAAGACTTCTACAGGTAGACAGATACAATATGTTAATATACTTCTCATAATATCTTTGTCTTTCATCAAATGTTCATACTAGTACATAATCAAATACGATTCATATATCTTATATCACATATTGCCAACTCATATGTAAAAACTTATAAATAGTTAAATATTCAAGCTAATAGAGGTCCCTGACTTTGCAGTGCGGTGGCCAAGATCGACTTGTTTTAGCCTCACTGGCTTGAAAGATTGGTATTAAGGGAGCTTGTAGAGAGTCACTGAATGGACGGTAGAAGCCGGGTCGAGTGACCGAAGTCTACAACGAACAATCTATAATAATACAACGATCCCCGATCAATTCTTTCCACTTTGCGTTATTTACGCACTATTATTCTTTTCATTGTGTGACAGTCTCAAAGAAATCATTTCGTATCATAACTAATCTCAAGTAAATACACATATCGAAAAACACATTTTGAGAAAGATACTAAAATCATACTTTGACACGAAATAACTAGGCATGCAACGCCTGGCATGTGTACTCACCTCGAGTAGTAACCGTAAGTAGCACCGGGAAGACTTCTACAGGTAGACAAATACAATATGTTAATATACTTCTCATAATATCTTTGTCTTTCATCAAATGTTCATACTAGTACATAATCAAATACGATTCATATATCTTATATCACATATTGCCAACTCATATGTAAAAACTTATAAATAGTTAAATATTCAAGCTAATAGAGGTCCCTGACTTTGCAGTGCGGTGGCCAAGATCGACCTTTTTTAGCCTCACTGGCTTGAAAGATTGGTATTAAGGGAGCTTGTAGAGAGTCACTGAATGGACGGTAGCAGCCGTGTCCTCAGTGTTGGTCGTTGGTGGTGTTTCTGAAAAATGTGGCTACTTGACGTTGCTAGACTAGCTTTAGTCTGGCAACAGTTCAAAATCTATTTTGGCCTTGTTTGATCGTGACCAAAGGACGATATTTGTAGAGGAAAAGTATAGGGAGATGTAGATTAAAACATGGGTCGATTTGGTGCTAAAACAAAAGAGAACAAGGAAGAGCGCCTTTGTTCTCCAGTGGTTGCTGTTCGGCCAGATCAGTCTCAGTGTGGGCGTGATTCAGGCCTGTTTTTCCTCTATTAATATACCATTACTTTCATAAAAAACAAGTCAATTCATGCGTGGCTAGTGTGGGTAACCGCAAACTGAATCGAACCGAGCTAAACCAGAACGAAATAAGCCGAACCGAGCACAAACCGACAAACCAAATTGGACCGAACCGGTTAAACCGTAATAAACCGTTTAAACCGTATTGCATAGAGTTCATGTACCCAAAACATATTATTATTATTTTCTCATGTAAAATATTGAAGCTTCATTCATATTCATGTGGTTATTGCTTGAGTTTTTTTTAAAACATTCTTCGAATATCAAGAAAACGGTTGGAGATTCGATTTAGTATACTTTACTCCATAATATTTGATTTTTTTATTTTTTTTTATTTTTTTATATATTTTAGTTTAAGTATCTAATTTTAAGGTTCATTGTGTACTAATATGCAAACCGCCGGTTTTAACCGAACCGAACCGCCTAAAACCGAGACAGAGGGGAAACCGAACCAAGACTAAACCGAACTGTCGATGTTTGGATTTTTTCTCCTCAAACCGGACCAAACCGAACCGTTTGCATCCCTAGTGGCTAGTATATAAATAGTACTACCAAATTTATACATATATATATATATATGTGTGTGTGTGTGTGTGTGTGCGCGCGCGTGTGTATTCCTTTCCTTTTTTTTGGAGGAAAATATATTCCTTCTCTTAGTAATTTTTTTATTATTTTGAACTTTCTTAGGTTCCAAATCTATGAGTATCGTTCTAACTATTGATCCCACATTGACCTAAACAGACGAAGTAAACAATTTATTCATCTAATTTTTACCTAAACAGGACGAAATTAGTAACAGTAATTTTAGCTTTTTATTAGAACAAACCGAAAAAGTGATTTTAAAGAGACGGAAATTGTGACAAAATTTCGGACAACATCTAGTAAAAATCAATGGGATTTGCCATCGAGAAATGAAGAAATCGCCGTGAAATAGGGATGTAAGGAAAACCGAACAAACCGGTCAAACCGACCGAACCAAACCGAAATCTTTGGTTTTGGACGATTTTTTTGGATGTTCAGTTTATGAATGGTTCAAGTTTTCACAAAACGGTCTAATTTGTTCGGTTTTCGGTTTGTAAAAATATCACACCGCACCAAACCGATATGTGCCTAATGTACTTTCTTAAGATTTATATTGCGTAATGTTTATTAAATAATCTAAAAATTTAGAACAGAAGTATATAGATTCAATTAAAATTAGCAAATTGATCTTAATCTTTTCCTTTTTCACACGTTCCATCCTATTTTTCTCTAAAATGATAGTTGTGGCAGTTTTTTACGTCTATCTAATCTATATCTCACTTAAATTTAAATTTCGTTGAAAATGCATTATTATAATATCTATTCAATAATGTTTATGCCAACTGACCGAACCGAAATAAACCAAACCGAAGTTTTTCGGTTTGGTTCGGTTGTCCTTTCAAATGGTTTGGTTTGGTTTCAAAATTAGTAAACCGATTTATTCGATTTGGTTTATGGTTTCCGCACAAACCGCACCAAACCGAACCGTTTATACCCCTACCGTGAAATGTGTTTCGAAAGCATGCCCTGTTCATCACCATAGGAAATCTTCTAAAATAGGAAACTACTCTTATGGTTCCCTCCACGATTCACATTCCTAGAGAAACAAATTAAGGTTTCCATGGGCTTTGCTTTCACGAATTCCGTCCTCAAAATCTCTCTTTCTCTCTCTTTCTCTCTCTCTCTATATATATATATACACATATATATATTATATATATATAAATATATATATATGTATATATATATATATATATATATATATATATATATATATATATATATATATAGTGGATAGGCTCCGGGAAGTTCGGAGGAAGGAAAACCTAGAGGATGGAGAGAACGGCGACGACTTTCGAGTCTCTCCGACTAACAGAGAACGAAACTCTCGAGATCGATTTTGAAGATGAGTTTTGCAACAAGGCAGAGAAGGGATTCGAGTGGTGTCTCATTGAGAGGTTCCTTACGGGAGAAGAAATCAACCCTAGACCTATGAAGACGTTCTTTCGGAGGATATGGAATAAAGGAGATCAGGTAAACTTTCTCTATGTCAGTAGAAACAAGTTCCTTTTAAAGTTACCCAATAAGAATCTTATGGATCGGATCATCTCTGGGGGACCGTGGGTTTTTGATGGAGAAATGATGATGCTTAAACTCTGGGCCCTTGGAGATAAAATTGAGCACCCAAGGTTCGAAACCATGGACGTTTGGGTACAGATTAACAATCTGCCCGTCCACCTAACAAATGAAGAAGCAGGTAGGTAGGCAGTCAAAAATATAGGGGAGATTATCGATTCGGACCCAAGAATTAGCAGTGAAGGAACGGAGAACTATGTTAGGGTTAGGGTTCGAATGCCCCTATTCGAAGCCCTACTTTGAGGGTTTACGTAAACATTAAAAGGAACGAGTTTGGTTGGATTTCAAGTACGAAAGGGGTCCGTCAATATGCCAATGGTGCGGGTATCTCGACCATCATAGTAGGGACTGCAACCATCTTGAAGAGGTGGTGGACAAAGATGGAGAAGCGAGCTATGGAGAGTAGATGCTCTATCACCCTCCAAAAAAGGGTAGACAGAGTACTGTGAAGAAAATGCCTGTGGGAAAGCAAAGTACCGGGACAACAGAGAACACTAATAAGGATGAGGGGATGACGGGAACCTTTGATTTGAATCAAAATCTGGAGGAACAAGGAGTAGAAGGGGTGCACGAATTGGGGATCGTCGGGATACATCAGGATGTCCAGATGAATAAAAACTAGGGCACGAAGGAGTTCAACCATCCTAGGGTCAACACCATGGGAGGCAGAAGTACATGAGGGACCGAAAAGGCCATTGACAGTGGACAAAGGAACACCCAGAATCTTGTGGAGGTGGAAGACCTAGACACGGTCAGAAAGGGCAATACCGAGAAGGTGAGTGGGGAACATTACCTGGGGGAAAGTGTGAGTGAAGTGGTTCGGCCAGCGTCTCCAAAGAGGAATATAGCACCAGAGATGAGCCCCACGTCAGTGCAAAACCTATAAAATGCTAAACGGAATAAACAATTGGAGATGGAAAGAAGATACTTGGGGGCGATAAGTGCAGGGAAAAATGGAGAGGAGGGAAGCAACAATACAGGGAATAAGGCGGTGAGTGCCTCAAAAACTCTAGCT
The DNA here is from genome assembly GCA_023055425.1 of Linanthus parryae. NCBI lineage: Eukaryota > Viridiplantae > Streptophyta > Magnoliopsida > Ericales > Polemoniaceae > Linanthus > Linanthus parryae. Next base: position 1,838,173 of record JALGPY010000038.1, on the reverse strand, counting down.
GCGATATTGGCGGAGGCTGCTAAGCAGCCCCGCCAGGCACAATGAATCTCTTCTGTTGGAACGTGCCGGGGCTCGGGAACCACTGCACGGTCCTTTCGCTTCGCGATCTAGTGAGGCGACAAGGTCCCGATTTGGTGTTCCTTATGGAAACCAAAGTGAGTAAGAAAATTACGGAGAAAATATGTGATCAGGTGGGGGGTATGCAAAGGGTTTTTACGTGGATCTAGTTGGAACTAAAGGGGGTCTCGCGCTGATGTGGAGAGCTCACCTCCAGGTGTCAATCAGGTTCTGCATGATTCACCTTATCGACGCCTTTGCAACGACAATAAGTGGTATTTTACGGGTTTCTATGGGAATCCTACTAAAGAAGACAGGAAGTATTCTTGGGAACTTTTGATAAGAATCAAACCAGGCCATGACAGGTCGTGGTTGGTGGTAGGTGACTTTAACGCTATTGTCTTTGATGAGGAGAAATCAGGAGGCAAGGAAGTTACATACAACCAGGTAGCGGACTTCAAAGATGTTCTAAATGAATTGGAACTCCATGACTTAGGGTTCCGGGGGGGGGGGGACAATAACAGATCAGAAGAAAATATTCAGGAAAGATTAGATAGAGCTATTGCCGCAACTAAATGGAGGGACGATCACTGTGGAGTTCGGGTTACGAACTTGGTTTGGCCCAACTCGAATCACCATCCAGTACTGTTACAGTGGGACAATATGAGATAGATAAATATCGGGCGTAAATTCCAATAAGAGTAGATTTGGCTGAACCATGAGGGTTTTGAAGGATTTATACAGGAAATCTGGGCTATAACGGTAGGCGAAGAGCTTCATAAAAGACTCAAATTCCTGGGAGAAGAATGTAGAGTCTGGAACAAGAATACATTCGGGTCAGTAAAGAAGAAAACCGAGGAATGTAGAAAGGAATTAGAGAAGTTGGACAAAGAAAGGGTGACGGAACAGTCACTTAAGAGCTAGAGACAAATTGAGAAAGGGTACAACAGTATCCTCCACGCTGATGAAGTAATGTGGAAACAGCGGTCAAGGGTAGATTGGCTCATGCACGACGACAAGAATACCCGGTTTTTTCACCGGCGAGCGACTATCAGAAGGGCTAAAAATACGATGTAAGGGATTTAAGACAAGGACGGGAAGTGGATAGCGGAAGAGGAGGAATTAGTGAGAATTTTGGAAGAACACTTTCCAAGTATTTTTGAATCAGACAGACCGAGCTCACGGGAGTTCGATTTTGCACTCGAGGAAATACAGACGAGTATTAACCAAGATGAGCGGGAGTCGTTGGAAGTAGATTACACGGCGGAAGAGATCAAGATAGCCCTCTTTATGATGGCTCCTGACAAAGCCCCTGGGATTGATGGCTTTAACGCAGGATTCTTCCAACGGTTCTGGAGGTTTGTTGAAGAGGGAGTTACCAACACCTGCCTTGGTGTGCTTATACAAGGATGGAGTTTAGAGGAGCACAAAAAACTCTTATCGCGCTTATTCCTAAGGTTAAACAACCCAGGAACCCAGGTGATTTTTGTCCCATAAGTCTATGTACTATCATTTACAAGATTGTGTAAAAGGCTATTGCTGATCGTTTAAAAAGGATCGTCCCTAAAATTGTTAGCGAGAATCAAAGTGCCTTTGTCCTAGGACGACTGATCTCGGATAATATTCTAACGGCGTTTGAGGTAATTCACTCCCTAAAGACTCGAAAGAAGGGAAAGACGGGTTTTCTAGCCCTAAAGGTCGACATGAGCAAAGCCTATGATATGGTGGAATGGGACTTTGTTAGGGAGACCTTAAATCAGCTTCGCTTTGGCCCTAAGTTTGTTGACCAAGTGCTGAACTGTTTATCGACGGCATAGTTCTCGTTTATTAAAAACGGTGCGATTGTGTGGAATGTGATCCCAGAGAGAGGATTAAGGCACGTGTTTCCATTTTCCCCATACCTTTTCCTCATTTGTAGTGAAGTGTTATCGAGAGTTATAACTGATGCAGTCGAGAAGGGGAGCTTGGCAGCAGTTACATCGTCCCCTGGTGGGCCCTCGGTGTCCCACCTTATTTTCGCTGAAGATAGTTTGTTTTTCTTACAGGCGAATACAGAGTCCCTATCTATGTTATTACATATACAGATTTACAGTGCCGCTTCAGGGCAAAATATAAACGTGGAGAATTCAGCGATTGTGTTTTCCTCCAATGTCCCAGTAGATACGAAGAAACAAATCCTTGAATTTCGCAGTATGGTGGAAGTGGAAAAGTATGACAGGTATTTAGGTCTCCCTACGAAAATGGGGAGAAAAAAGTCTGTTTCTTTCAACAATCTACTAGAAAAATTGAGTACCATTCTAAAAGGATGGAAGGAAAGGTCACTTACCCAAGGGGGGAAGGAGGTTTTGATTAGAGCCATTGCGGAGGCAATCCCAACGTATGCGATGTCATGTTTCAAACTCCCGGAGGGAATCTGCAACAAAATGGAGAAAATGATTAGACAATTTTGGAGGAGCAAAACAGGTCAGGAACGAGGTATAGCATGGGTAGGGTGGGAGAAGATGCAAAACCACAAGAGAGAAGGGGGCTTAGCTTTTTGTGATTTCAAGACTTTCAACAAGGCAATGCTTGCAAAACAGGGGTGGAGGATAATTCAGCAACCACATTCACTCTTATCTAGAGTCCTTCGGGGTAAGTACTTCACAAATGAGACTTTTATGGAGGCCAAGCTTGGTAACAACCCGTCGTTTACGTGGCGGAGCATCCTGGAAGGGAGAAATTTGCTGAGTATGGGGCTGAGTTGGAAAATTGGGGATGGTAGATCTGTGAAGGTGGCGGACAGATGGATACCGAGAGGCTCAAATTTCTCTCTGATCTCCAAAACCCCTGAAATGGACCAGTTGAGGGTAAGTGAACTGATGAGTCAAGATAGGCAAGAATGGAACGAGGAAATAGTCAAACAGAAGATCAAGGCATTTGAAGTTGACGAAGTCATGAACAAACATTACCGGAAAAAAGGCGTGATGACAAAATGGTATGGCACTATGAAGATGATGGAGTTTACAGAGCAAAATCGGGGTATAGAATTGCAAGAGACAGACAGAGTACCTCCACAGTGGGATCATCGGAGCAGAGGGATAGCCCAATCTCGAAAGTCTGGAAATTAAAAGTCCCATAAAAAATCAAGCACTTCATATGGCGGACAAGCCTCAACAGCATCCCCACTACCACAAACCTGAAAAGAAGAGGAATCAAGGTATCAAGAACTTGCCCTTTCTGTCAAAAATACGAAGACTCTGGTATACATATTTTTCAAGACTGAAAAGGTACAAAGGGTATCTGGAAAAACCTGTTCGATGCAGGGTTTTTGGAGAGAATGGTCAACATAAAGCTCCAAGATTGGATTAATTCCCAATTTGTTAACAACAATAAAGAACACCAACCCCTCTTCTGTATTACTCTTCGGGAAATCTGGATCCAAAGATATAAAAGGATTTGTGAGGGACATGCAACAGATCTAAAGGTTTTGCCGAGATAAATTATTTCAAGATATGAGGAGATAGTGGAGGTTTGCAAAAAAGTAGCGAGATCTGTACCTGAGGAGTCGCTGGAGGACACCCCAAAGTGGAAGTCGCCGCCGAGGGAGTTTGTTAAGGTGAACTATGATGGATCTTGGGACCCCGCGACCAAAACTGCAAGTGCCAGATTCATAATCAGAAACAGTCAAAGAAATTTCATCTGCGCCGGATCGAAGTTCTACCAGAAGTGTGAGAATGCAAAGGAAGCGGAATGAAAGCGGCGAAGATAGGTCTGGAATTTGCCATTAACAAATGCTTCAAGAAGATGATTTTCGAGGGTGATTCAACGACAATAACAAGGGACATAGAGAGAGCCATTCTCGGAGAAAAATGGCTAGACTTCTCGAATGCTGCAGAAGCTCTAGAAGAGATAATGATGAAGACTTGTGAAGTGGATGTCATTATTGCGAGAGCAGTTCCACGCAAAACGAGCCACATTGCTAACCACGTGGTAGGTTTTGCACAAGACACGAAGAGCTCAGGGTGTTGGGAAGAGAAACCTAGTTGGTTGTTAGACGCGATTAATATTGATATGCATGTACCGGTTCCTTAGCTCTTTTTTTATTATTATATATAATTCATATTTTCCTCAAAATAATAATAATAATAAGAACCAGAGTGACCCTTTGTTTCACGTACTTGAAACTCTCTCACTCACTCACTCACAATGTTTGAAGGTTGGATTATCGTGCTCGGTGTGTGTGTCGCCCTCCCGTTGTGCTGCGTCAATTTCAGTATTGTCAGCGGCCAAAGAACGAATCGACAACAGGCGGCAACGCAAGACCAAGCACCATAGGGTGAAGAGTCAGCTTAGATTCGGCGCTGATGAAGACGAAGAAGAAGGAAGAGACTACGAAAGCAAAGAGTGACTAGCTAGGATTTTGCATGTCGCTGTTATTTTCTCTATTTCTCTATGGAGTTTAAATTAAACTGATGATTTAGTTGTGTTGTTTTAATTCTTTTTTACAATAATGGAACTAGTATAACAGAATTAAATCAAGAAACCGTGGCAAAAAATGTCTGTTTTTTTGACAATAATAATTCATACAATGTCACGAAAATGGGAGCTTCTAATGGTTGCTTTGGAATCATCATGAAACTACACTTCAATCTGAATTTGCCATTTTCTAATGGTTGTTTTTGTACTTGAATCCTGAAGTTAAGTTGCTTAAGAAATTTTTAATGGTCATGTATGATACGGGTATGGTGACACCGACTACTGAGGATGGTACAAGCGGGGAAGACTCTGATCATTCCGAAGGACATACGAGTGCACGACCTAGGCGCAACGTGGCTCCACCAGTTTATCTGAAGGATTACGTTCAACCTAAGCTGAAGCGTTAAGTTTTTTTTTCTTATTAAGTCTAATTTTCATTTGTGTTAGCGTGTAGGGTCGTGTTGAATTTTTTTTTATAAATCTGGGGTTTCTTTTCGGTTCTTTACTCGGATTAGGACTAGGTCGAACCGTCAGGGTTAGGAGTATAAAAAGGGGTGTAAATTTTCTAAAAAGACTAACGAGAAAATTTCCAACCCTAATCTTTTTCTCCTCTCTCTCCCTCTTTTCCCTTCTGTTCCCTGTTACAGTGCTTCACGATACCCAGAGGGTATCATCGTGGTGCTTTCATCGATCTCGCCGGCCAGAGCAGCTCTCTGCGACGAGTACCCACCTCACCTCCATTCACCAAAACTCCAGTTCGCCTCCACTCACCTATCCCCCCACAACACTCAGAGGTAACAACCTGTTACCAAACCCTTCTCTCACGTGTGGGTCTCACAACTCACAGTAACAACAAGCCCCCCTCCTTCCACACACCCACGATGGTCGAGACATCCAGTTCTTCTCCCGCGTCAAAGACCCCTCTGTCACCCGAAGACACAGTCACGGCATTCAACAACCTGCAACGAGATATGCACGCTCGCACAGAGCAACTTCAGGCGGCGACCACGGCTCTGACCCAGCGATTGGACACCGAATTCGCGGAATTGAGGGATTCAATCCGCCAGATGAACAATCGTTACGCCGGTTTACCCACCCCAGCTGTCCTTCCCACGCCGGCCAGAGCGCCGTCACTGTTGGGCCAGCCACCGTCCTGGAAACCGCCACCTTCCCGGCCGGAAACCGCTACCACCACAGATTCTACCCCGCGTATGCGGGTTGATTCACCCCGATTTAACGGGACAGACCCCGTTGGTTGGATTTTCCGTATCCAAAAATACTTTGACTACCATCGTACTACTGATCCGGACCGACTACAGATTGTCGCCATGTTAATTGATAATCCAGCTTCTGAGTGGTTCCGTTACTATCAGTCTAACAACCCTACGGCTACGTGGATGGAATTTCTTACGGCGGTAAAGCTTCGCTTTGATCCAGGCCATTACGAAGACTATGTGGGTCTCTTATCCAAGCTCCAGCAGACATCTACGGTTATGGCGTATCAATCTGAGTTTGAGACACTGTTGAACAAGGTTTCCGGTGTTGACGAGTCGATTTTGGTGTCTATTTTTCGTTCGGGTTTGAAACAGCCCCTAAAGCGTGAATTGACGTTGCGCAATCCGCGCACTTTACCGGAGGCATTCTCCTTGGCCTGTGAGCTTTCGGCCGGCCAAGACGAGCTCTTACAGAATTATGTCCCCAAGCGCTCCTGGCCGTGGACTTCCAATCGAGCAGCCCCTACCACCGTGACTCCGGCTGCAGCCCACACGCCTTCGGGTCCAATGTCGAACACCAATTCCAACCTCCCGGTTCGGAAGTTGACCCGTGACGAACGTGATGAGCGCCAACGTCAGGGCCTCTGCTTCAATTGCGATGAAAAATACTCACGCAACCACAAGTGCAAACCACAGTTTCTTCTGTTAGTTATCGGCGATGATGAGGACGGCGATGTGCCGAACCCGTGTGATGAGGATGATTCAGCTCTTATTGTGGAAAACTTATCGCATCTGCGCACTATGGCAGGTAACCCTCACCCTCGCTCTTTGAAATTAACTGGTACAATTGGCGATGTGTGTGTTCAGGTCCTCATTGATGGAGGCAGTACGGACAACTTTATACACCCAATTATGGCCGAGCACTTGTCACTTTTGTTACATCCGATTTCTCCGTTTCGAGTATATGTTGGCAACGACGAGTCGTTGCGTTGCACCTTTTATTGTCCAAAGACACCCTTGTCCATCCAGGGTACTGTCTTTGAGGTAGATCTTTATGTGCTGGCGGTTCATGGTATTGATGCGGTTTTGGGGGTTCAGTAGTTGCAGACTCTAGGAGAGCTTTCTCACGACTACAGCAAGCTCACCATGAAATTCGACTGGTGTAGATAGTGCTTTCTGAGCTGACAGATCTTGGCCACGTGGCAACCATCCAGCACACCATATTGTGCTCCACACACACTGGATCACCAGCCGAGATGATCCATGTGGGGGCTGCGAGACAGAGCCCTCGCATACCACCGCACGGGACTTGTAGGGACTTAGTGGTTTGGAGGCTAGAGTAAGCCCTGTCGCATGCGAGCCAAGCCCGCACGCGACCTTTAGTAACTGCTTTGAGAGATTTATGGCACGAGCTCCATAAACCCGGTCAATCCGGTCAAACCCGGTCAACCTCGTAACGGTTCCGGTATTCGCGCACAACGTGCTGTAACGGTCCCTATATACTCGGACGAACGTGCCGTTATGGTTAAGCTAATTAAGCCGCCATTAATGGGCGAATTAACCACACTACAACGGTCATGTTCTCTGCTATATATAGGACGTTACCCTTTCCATACAAAGGGGGACACACTAGCCATACGCGGAAGCTCTGCCGAACCTCTGTCTCTCTCTCAGACATTACTACTGCCTTACTCTCTCCCTACACACAACCCCACTCTTCCTGTGCGATCCCTGATCCTCTACATACGGTGTACACGGAGGTCTCCCCGCCGGAATCTCTTGTGCACATTTTGGTGAACCCGACGTGAACTTACCAACAAAAGCAACCATGTCTCAGGAGGATGATGTTAGCAACAGATCACCTTCCACCGAAACTGCCTCGGGAGAGGAGACCCGCCGTACTCCTGCGACCCCCAGCGAGGCACCGACGTTAGAATCCTTGGATGCCACCGTCCAAGGACAGACGAAAGCTCTCAAAGCTCAGTCTGCGCAACTAGAACGGATCTTGGCCGTTCTGGGCACCCTTGCACCAAATCCTTCAACAGCCACCACCGTCTCTCAAGGAGGAGGAGGCTCTACCGCTCTAGGATTGGGAGTGTCCACCACACCTCCCAACCCTAATTTGCAGACTCCGCAGGCGACTATGCAGCTGCCTTCGATTCAGGGGTCAACAGCTCAGATGTTGCCTCTCACTGCTCACATTCAACCTTCGGCTTTGGCATCCAACACGGCTTTGCAGCACCCCTTGCCTCCTCCAACGGCAATCTGGGGCAATGCGAGCAGCCAATATGTCCCCAATCCTTCAGCGGCATATGTGTCGCCTCCGCCTGCGACAACCCCTCCACCTGCTACCGAGGGAAGCATCCCAGAATGCATGACGTCTCTGCAAAAGCGCATGGACACTATTCTGGCTCACCAGTCATTCGCGGATACCATTATCCCGAAGCTAGACAACGATCCACCCATCCCGCGGGAGATCTATCTCATGCCTAACCCGGCGGGGTATAAGGCTCCTAAATGGGACAAGTTCGAGGATGTCAACGGGAACGCTCATGAGCATGTCATGCGTTTCATTGACGTCATGGGGCCATACGGAGGCGATCCCAAACTGCTGATGCGAGAGTTCCCAAAATCTTTGGGGAACGTAGCGTACAAGTGGTACCGAACGTTGGAAGCCGGATCCGTGAAGACTTGGGACGACATGGTCCAGAAGTTCTACACCAAGTTCTTCCAGATGGAAGAAAAGGTGACAATGATCCATCTCTCGCGGATGTATCAGAAGCGCGAGGAGGATGGGATCACTTTCATCAAGAAATTCAGGGCGAAGTCCTTGGAGTGCAAAGATCCAATGCTCGAAAGCCGGCTCGTAGAGATATGCCTGCAGTGCATGCGAGACGAATACAAAGGTATGCTCATAAATTTGCAAACACCTACGTTTTCAAATCTAATTGAATGCACGAAGAACATCGAGCCTATAGTCGAGAGGCAGAAAAAGAAGAACGCTCCGGAGCGACCTTCGAGCGGCACCACCTACAAGATCGGAAGATTCAGTTACAAGAGGGGGCGCGAAGCTGAGGTCAATACAGTTTCACCCCAGAAGCAAGCGAAGGTTGTGAAATTCGACGTACCACCTCTGCCATGCTCGGTAGAGGAGGCAAGCGACCTCTGCAGGCAGTGGCGCAAGGATGGTGTCCTACCGCCGCTCGAGAAGATACCCTCCAAGGAGATGGTAAGGGACCCTAAGTGGTGCGAGTACCACGGCAAGGTCATGCACCCCACAGCGGAATGTAAAAAGCTCAGGTTTACATTCGACCAGAAGATGAAGAACGGCGAGCTGATCGTCAGCGATCACAGGAAGGATGTGCGCAACAATCCACTTCCTGCCCATGCGGAGCAAGACTCAAAAGGCAAAGAGGTTGCCATGATTTCGATCGTGGACTTGGAAGAAGTCGCAGAGGATGGTCTACCCATCGTCGCCGAGGTCCATGATGACGAGGACTACAGTATGGACACAGAAGACGAACGTGCCGATCGGATGAAGGGGTCGCACGGCTTTAGCAGATTCTTCGACGAGATGAACTTCTCCGAGAAGTGCCGGACAGATATGACGAAAGCAATCTTGAGGATAGCGGAGGACTACGAGGAGGATCTTGTAGTTTCCAACGGGAAAGTCATCAGGGCGTCTCGCTCTACAGAAAAGATTATGACCTTTTCTGCCAGCGACAAGAGGACAGATGCGAGCCATCAGAGGCCTCTGTACGTGACGGCCATCATCAATGGCGTCGAGTTTAAACGAGCATTCGTCGATGGAGGAGCAGCGGTCAACGTCGTTTCGCTCCACACACTGAAGCTAGCAGGGATCCCCGAGCACAAGATCGTCAGGCGTCCATCTCCGCTGATGGGATTCGGAAGCGACTCTAGAATGACGATCGGATGGATCCTCCTGGGCGTTCAGATTGGCAAAATCAAGTGCTCAGCAAAGTTCTATGTCATAGACGCAAACACCACGTATCACATGATCATAGTTCGAGCCTGGATTCATCGCTTCGACGCGGTTCCTTCAACGGCTCACCAGGTTATGAAAGCTATCTGGAACGACAGAATAGTCGAGATACCGGCTTCAACGAATCCATTCAACTTGGATGAAGCACATCTTAGCGAGGCAGTGTGGTTCACCGAGATGGCGGACGAGCAAACACCGGGACCATTCAACCCTACTCCTTTGCCTCTCTGGGAGGACATCAAGGACCAGTCACCTGCGGGAGTAATGGTGACAAGGGAAGATGCCAAAGAAAAGCCGCCTACACGCGAAGAGGCGCCGCGTATCGCATACCATCGAAAGAACGTGTACACTCTGAAGCAAATTGCAAAGCATGACCCCGAAGGCAAGGAGATAGAGAGCTTCTACGCCAATGGGAAGAAGTGCTATCGTATATGAAGGTGCGCGGGGATGTCCTCACACGGGCATGGGGATATCCCTGAGCAAATCAATCAAATCGAGCAGATTGCGGCAACGAAATAGCCCATGCAGAGCACTCCAGATGAGAAGCTCAAAGAAGCACCTGAATGCATGGAAAATAGGCCCATACCACAAAAGCAAGAGCTAAAAGAAGTGTTCCTCAGCCCGAACGAGGAAAAGAAGAGACCAGTCTTTCTAAGTGCGGACCTCACAAGCGAGGAAGAGCAAGGACTGCTACAGCTCCTAACTGAATACAAGGATGTGTTCGCATGGGAGTACGATGAGATGCCGGGACTGGATACAAGCATCACTATGCACCGCTTAGACATCATTCCAGGGTCTAAGCCGGTAAAGCAGAGCACGAGAAGCTTCAGGCCGGAGCTTAACGTGAAAATCAAGCAGGAGATTGTCAAACTCCTGGATGCCAAATTCATAGAGCCGAATCATCATCCCACATGGCTGGCCAACATCGTGCCAGTGGTGAAGAAGAACAGACAGCTTCGCATCTGCGTGGACTTCCGAGATCTCAATCGCTTCTGCCCCAAGGACGATTTTCCACTGCCCAACATCGATTTGCTTATCGGTTCAACAGCGGGCCACCGCATGTTCAGTTTCATGGATGGCTTCAGCGGGTACAACCAGATCAAGATGGACCCTGAAGACGCGCGGAAAACTGCATTCATCACTCCGGTGGGGGTATTCAACTACACGGTGATGCCGTTCGGGCTCAAAAACGCGGGTGCAACCTATCAGCGGGCCATGATGGCCCTATTCCACGACATGATGCACAAAGAAGTGGAATTCTATGTGGATGACCTGATGGTTAAATCCAAGCACGAAGCAGATCACCTCGCAGATCTACGGAAGGTGTTCAATAGATGTAGACGCTTTCAACTAAAGATAAATCCCATGAAATGCGCATTTGGGGTAACATCAGGGAAGTTCTTGGGATGCGTAGTTCATCGCCAAGGAATCGAGCCTGACCCTGCGAAATTATCAGCCATAACCGGCATGACGCCGCCCCATAACCAGAGTGCCTTGAAGACATTTTTAGGAAAGCTATCCTATCTGCGGAGATTCATCCCAGCGATCGCTGAAATCACTTGCTGTTTTAGTGCCCTTCTCAAGAAAGATGCCGTATACAGCTGGGCTCCGGAGCACGAAGCTGCATTCGAAAAGCTGAAGGATCTGCTGACGTCCTCAAAATAATGATCGCACCTCAACTGTGATCACCGCTTCTGCTATATCTGACGTCAACGAGGAGGTCCATAGGAGCACTCTTGGCTCAGGAGTACGAAGGCCAGGAAAGGCCTATCTACTACATCTCTCGCATCGTGCAGCCCGCTGAATCAAGGTACACAGACATCGAACGTCATTGCCTTGCTTTGTTCTTCGTAATAGAGAAATTGAAACACTACTTTGCGTCACACAAAGTGGTAGTGGTCACCAAGAGTGATCCCATACGATATCTGCTAACCCACACTACTCCTGGAGGAAGATTGGCAAAATGGTACATGACCATCTCTCAATACGATATCACATGCGTGCGACCGCGAGCGATCAAGTCGCAGGCGGTAGCGGATCTGCTGGCACAGTTCCCTGACAACAGCCATGAACCCGTGATCGAAGAAGTGCTCGAAGGACCTGAAATCTATGCGATCGATGTACCCTATTGGACGCTCCATTTCGACGGGTCGTCAACAAGGAAAGGCGGAGGCATTGGGATAGTCTTGACCAAGCCAGATGGGGAGGTCATACAGATGTCCGCAAAGCTCGACTTTGCAGTCACCAACAACGAGGCAGAATATGAAGCCCTCATAGCGGGACTGCGCGCAGCAAAGGCTTTGGAAGTAAGCAATCTGACGGTCATGGGAGATTCCAAGCTGATCGTCAAGCAAGCCCCGGGCGAGTACGGTTTGAAGGAGATTAACCTTCTGTCTTACCGGACTCTAGTACAAAAGCTAGTACAGTAATTCTGCGATGTAAGGTACGAGCATAAGCCCCGAGCAGACAACAGGCATGCAGACGCTTTGTCAACCTTGGGATCCAAGGTCAGCACAGACAAATGTCCCGCAAGGATCTCCATCGAAGTGCGAACGTCGTCGGCATTGACAGAATATGCGTGCGACAACGAACACATGGATGACACGGACTGGAGAAAAGCAGTCCTACAAGCTATTGCGGAAGGCACAAGCAGCGAAAGCTGGACACTCACAAAGGGGTACTGCATACATAACACCCTTTACTACAAGGGCCCTGGTGGAATACTCATGCGATGTGTTTCCGAGCAAGAGGGACAGCTGTTGTTAGAAAAGATTCACCAACATGCTTGCGGAGAAAGTGAGGTGTCAATCTACCGGAAGGCTCAGAGATATGGCATTCATTGGCCAGACATGTCAACAGCCGCGGCCCTGATACAAGGGAAGTGCGAAAGTTGCGCACTAATCAAAGATTCTCTACTCATTGTTCTAACTGATGATGACACGGATTGGCGGAAGCCACTCTTTGATTTTCTCACTCAGGGCACCGTGCCCGAATCGAGAAAAGAAGCCGAGAAATTGAAGAGGAAAGCATCTCGATACGTGGTACAAGAAAACCTGCTTTGGCGTAGAGGTCATGAGGGCAACTTGCTGCGATGTCTGGACGGCAGAGAAGCACAAGAAGTCATGGACCTTTCTCATCAGGCGGAACACCAAGGAGGTGCGAAATTATGCAGGCAGCTCCTCTCAATCGGATACTTCTGGCCCACGATGGAGGCTGATTGCCGCACCAAAGTACGACGTTGCCAGGAGTGCCAATTCAAAGGAAACCTAGTGCACGCTCCCGCCGTGGATCTACATGCATTAGGAACACCATGGCCATTTCACACATGGGCTCTGGACTTCATCGGTCCCATCCGACCAACGTCACACGGGAATCATTTTATTCTCACCGCAACTGAGCTATTCACCAAGTGGGTGGAAGCAATACCACTGAAGACGGCAAATGCGCTAGCTGTGGTCAACTTCATCCAGGAAAGCATCATATGCAGGTTCGGAATTCGAAACACCATTCTTTCGGATAACGGTACTCCCTTTGTTAATCGCCAGGTAGCTGCGAAGTTAGCGGAGTACAATATCAGGCAAATATGTTCCACTCCCTACTATCCGAAGGGGAACGGGCAAGCCGAAGCGACCAACAAAACGTTGTTGAGGATTTTGAGCAAGATGGTCGCAGATGACCACAAGAAGTGGGCTGATTCCCTAAGCATAGCTCTGTGGGCCTACCGGACTTCTCCAAGGACACCCACGGGGGCCTCACCATTCCTAATATGCTATGGGGCCGAGGCCGTGGTACCTGCGGAGGTGAGAGTCAATTCGGCAAGATTGGCCTTCCACGCACTCTATGAAAATCAACGTGATCATGACCTAGTCTTGCTGGAGGAAAAGCGATAACAAGCCAAAAGGACCAACAAGCGATATCAAGAAAGGATTGCTCGCGCTTATAATAAGACGGTCCAGCGAAGAGATTTCGCAGTTGGAGACTTGGTCCTGCGCGCATCTGACCACTGCATGCGAGAAGCGGCTCACCCAAAGTTCGCAGCCAATTGGGAAGGACCCTTCGAAGTCACGGAAGTCTTCGACAGTGGCTACTGCAGCATACGAAGGGTGCACGGAACAACCTCAACCCCGAGTTCAGTCAACATGCGCTGGATTAAGAAGTACTATCCCTGACTTCTCTCATTTCATGCGTTTTATTATAACGTCGCTTAATGTCTTGTATGGCTACGATTTACACAATCTCCTCTCCCATATGAGAGGATTGTAATCTCATCTCTCCCATATGAGAGCATTATAATAAGAAAATTCTCCCAAATGAGAACTTCATGTTTCTGGATTGTCAATTCTGCTTCATTTTAGTTTATTATAACTGTTGACAATGGGTTATCCGCCACAATAGCAATTCATGCAAATGCGATCTTAATTGATCATCTAAGCCTATCTGTCACGATAGCAGCCTATGCAAATGCGATCTTAATTGATCATCTAAGCCTATCTGTCACGATAGCAGCCTATGCAAATGCGATCTTAATTGATCATCTAAGCCTATCTGTCACGATAGCAGCCTATGCAAATGCGATCTTAATTGATCATTTAAGCCTATCTGTCACGATAGCAGCTCATGCGAAATGCGATCTTAATTGATCATCTAAGCCTATCTGTCACGATAGCAGCCTATGCGAAATGCGATCATAATTGATCATTTAAGCCTATCTGTCACGATAGCAGCCCATGCGAAATACGATCTCAATTGATCATTTAAAGCCTATCTGCTACAATAGCAACTCATTCGAAAAACGATCTTAATTGATCTTCTAAAGCCTATCTGCTACGATAGCAACTCATTCGAAAAACGATCTTAATTGATCTTCTAAAGCCTATCTGCTACGATAGCAACTCATGCGAAAAACGATCTTAATTGATCTCCTAAAGCCTATCTGCTGCGATAGCAACTCATGCGAAAAACGATCTTAATTGATCTGCTAAAGCCTATCTGCTACGATAGCAACTTATGCGAAAAGTAATCTTAATTGATCTTCCAAGCCTATCTGCGGCGATGGAGGCATTCTACAAACGCGATAGCAATATTGTGTAAAATGATCTTAAGTGATCTACAAAAGTATATCTGATGAGATAACACCAGCACTTGCATCTGAAAGCAAATCACAAGCCCATCTGCCAAGATGGCACAACTGCGCAAGTACGATCTCGAACGATCCAATAAAACATCTGCGAATTTATATGGCAGATAGCAAATGCGAAACCTGTATATAGCATTGTGCAAGGCGAAATATGCCGATACGCATGCGAAATTGTATTTTGTTGCAACAGCACAGCAGATAATACAAAAAGGCTATTTATCATTATGAGTCGAAAAGACTTACAATTTATCTGTCTAGATAGCAGCTTACAAGCGAAGAGCTCAAATCTAACTACACAGCCAACATGGCTTACAATACATTCGAAAGTAGCTGACAAGCCAGCAGAGACACACTACGGGAATCCTAACTGAAAAGGATGAACCCACCGGTCCTAACACCGGCTATGCAATACACAGATCTGCGGCCAAAGATCTATAGCAAAAGGGATGCTGCTGCGAAGAGATCAACTCGTCATTCGCTACGTCCCTAGCAGCAAGATCTGGGTAACGGTACGCCCAAGACCCCAGGAGCTGACAAAGGCCTTTGTCTGATCAAGATATGCACCGGAGGAACCTCCTGTTCCGGCGTATGCCGTCCTGCAAAACAGGGGAAGCAGTCATTCCTCTGGTGATAGGTTCCTTGTCATGATTGACAAGCGCATTGACAAGCCCCCTGAGTTCAAGAACGAAGAGGCAAGAAATCCTCCTCCAGGGATGCTGGAGGAGAATTCCGCCGTTCATTACGAGACGATAGCACGGTCACTTCGGCGCTGCACCTCACCGAGAGGCGGCCGGAAACATGACCTGCAAACATAATACACGAAGAAAATTCTTCGAGCACACATGAGATATCATCTCCATCTTCTTTATGATGGTTATAAAGAGCAATAAGCCTCATAAAGTGGATCTTGGAAACTATTTCTATAGCACAAAGCGCAAACTCAGGATTCACAACTTGAAGTTGCCATGAATCAACGAAAAACAAGCGTTGAAGCCAGCAGTCGTAAGGACTCACGGCAAAGCACATTTTTGGGGATGAAGAACCCAAATGGCAAAGACAGGGTTTATATAGACCTTGTGGAGACTCTTCAGTTGCTAAAATGAGTCAGCAGAATTCGAAAAGAGGGTAAGGTCAATCACTTACGCCTTGAAAAGCGGTAACGATCAATTACCCTACTAAAGGCTACGACGATTCAGTTGCGTATCCTAATAAATGACGGATAGTCATGATTCGGATGGACTTCCCAACGAAAGAGTGCTTATCTTTCGAGAAATTAGCGCGAAAATCAAGCAGAGTATCAATTGCTGATGTCATAATTGGATATGCACAGAGATATCCTATCAAATCCCGAGAAGGGCAAAACGGGCAAGTTGATTCTTGTTGTTAAAAAAAAAGAGGGGGAGAAACCCTAGAAACAATACATTAATGTTTCAAACATTACATTAATGTTCCAGCCATTTCCTTGCTATTTTTTTCAAAAACAAAAAGTCAAAGCAAGTTCTTGATCAAGGAGTCATGGGGTGCGAACTGATGGCTCAGCTTCTCTACCTGCTCCACTTCTTGCTTCAATTGCTCGCACCTGGCATTCATCTCGTGATAGAGCTTCAGAGCTTCGTCAACCTTTTGCTTTTGCTGCTCCACTTTCTGCTTCTCAGCTGCGAGGTTTTGGTGGCCGAGCTTCAAAGTTACGGCTGCGCGAATCAGAGTAACTCTTTTCATAAGAAATCTGAAACCTAGTCTGCCTTGAACTTTGGTAAGAAGATTTCGGCACATGCCACAAAGCAGTTCAGCACTCTGGACAGCAATGGTCGCAGGCGTGGCCGCAGACAGCTGCTCCAAAATCCAAATGGCTTCGGTAAGAAACAGCCTCCTGTCAAAGGGCCCTATCTCCAGAGATCTTGCAAACGATCGGGGGTAGGTGAGGCGCATCCGAACTAGCCAGTCCACATCAATTTGCTTCAAACCTAAAGCAATGTTAAAACTAAGTTATGCTATCAAATTCGCAAACGAATAATGCGAGATGCAAACAGCGAATCACTACTTACCAGTTCCTTCAAGAATCTCACGAAGAGAAGGAATGCGCATTGCTGGAGTGGTTGAAGACTTCCCTTGCTCCATGGCTCTCCTGTTAGCTGCGAGCTCTAACTCCTCATAGTTAGAAGGAAGAGTATAAGCCGCACCAGCTGCGACTGCATTCCCAACCTGCGAGCCCCAAAAGCTCCACGCAGGAAGAGGTGTCGCCGACTCAGTCACCGCCGGAGGCGAAGTGACAACCGAAGATGCTTGGCGTGGGACGCTCTCAGATGCGGAAGCATCAGCAACATTTGTTCTTACTTCCTCAGCGCCAGTATGGACATCTTCCTCCGTTAGCACAGCGTCAGCTTCAGCACCATCAGAAAGTTCGATGATGTCCTCAAGAGGCTCTCCTACGCATTCAGCAGCTGCGACGGGCTTCTCGGTATGGGAGCTCGGAATCGGAACATAGGACGCAGAAGGCTGACTTCTTCGCTCCGGCGCAGGTTCCTCAACATTGCCTGCGATACAAAATGCGATAGTATGAGGTAACTCGTATTATAAGTTATTTTACTATCTTTACTAAAGCTAAGAGCAAGCACCTCCACGCGAAGGTGGGATTGGAGTGTCTTTGTCATACACTAAAGACGTGGAACCATGCCCTATTAGCGTGTCCTCATTAAGCAGGTCCTTAAAATGAGCGTGACCTGGGACGCAAGGAAACTAGTCATGATTCTGTTTCAAGTTGCTAAGGCCTAGTACATGCGTATCGCTCAAATGATTACCTGAAGGTTCTCCGCACTTGTCTACTAGCCAACGGCGAATGTCAGCCTTTGACACACCATGCTTTAACGCACCCACAATAACATCTCTATAAGTTACTGCGAGATTGAAGATCTCACCTTTATCGCCGCCGGCGATTTCTTCAAAGTCTGCTTGAGCTTGCTCCAAGGCTGCTGCATCCTCTTCTGGAACCGCATCCTCCTCCTCCGCATGAGGAGCCACTTCTTCGGGAAGCGCATCTTCCTCGTCAGTCGGACGCACTAAGTCGTCAACATGTTGCTCTTCGAGGCTCCGCTGTCTCACACGCTCGAGCTCCTCCTCTTCCCGCTGCCTTCTCCTTTCAGCAGCTTCCGCGGCCGTCTTGCGGGACTCGGCAAGAACGTCCTCTCTTATGGGATCGTCTGGAATGCCAGAATGGGTATCTCTCTTTTGTCTCTTGGCCAAAAGTCCACCGATGGTCTCATCATCATCATCATCTGCGAAGAAATGATTGGTTTAAGAAAGAATTGCAAAAGAATTACGATAATGAGCAGAGAAACGCGACGGAGGTACCTCCTGATTCTTCCTCATTTACAACAGTTCTCTCTTCTTCTTCATCAACTTCTCTGGGCCCCTGCCTCTCTTCTTCTTCCTCCTGGTTGAATGGAACGAAGGTCTCAACTGCGAGCTCCTTTCGCGTTTTGCTGGGCATGCGACCCTTGCCTTTATCCTTGACAGAAAGGGACCTCGCCGGAGGAGAAGTTGGAGCACTTCTAGGGGAAGAAATTGTAATTCCCTGCTTCCTAGGTCTCTTCGGTCTCGGCGCCGCAGTCGCTGGAGGGGACGGATCATCTCTGGGAGGAGACAAGGCCGGAGCATTGTCTATCAGTGAGTCAGCGAAAGCGTTCATGACTGCGCGAATCCTGGTTTCGACCTCAGGGTCCATCCTCCATGCTAGCAGGAACGACTGCTTTTTCCTCCTAGTGGCAACAATGGTGTTAACCAATGACTTGGAGCGATCACCAGATGCGAATCTCCGCACATGACACTACAGCAAACAGTACAGAATGAAAGCATCAGCATGTGAAAATCAAGAAGTTTAACGCACGCGAAAAATTGCTTACCTTAGCAAATGCCTCGCTATATCTGAAGACATGCGTGTCGCCCTTCTTAACTGCGGCGATCTTTTCCTTCAGAATGACGTCAGGTCACAAATGGTTCTCATGATCCAGCAATGAGTAGCAACCATACTCAGACTCGCTCAGACTGCAATTGGGGCGAAACGGAAAAGAGTTTCTCTTGATCAAGGGAGCTCTACTTGGCTGAGCGGCCGACTGCGTCTCAATCCTCGTTTGCTGGGCGACCCAGTATGCGAGCCAGTTCTGGGAACAACCGCCCTCGCGGGTGTCTGCAGGCTGCTCAAAGGGAAGATTGTTCATGAAGACTGTCTTGCACTCCTTTGTTAGCAAGCGCTTATAGCAACCTCTGATAATGGACTGGGGCCAGATGGATGGTGCCACTGCATCGAAGCCGAACTGGGGAGAAAATCGAGTGGGGTCAACATCCACGGTAATCCTCTCGTACCTAGGCGCGAGCTCACGAATATACTCTGCGAGAGCAGGAAGGGAACCCCGTAGACACCAGCAAAAGAACTCGCGATAGCGCTCATGGAAGTGCGATCCCTCTTCAAAGAGGAGCTCTTCTGAAAAGACAACACCCTTAGAGGGGTACAGCTTTGGAAACCATCGCACGTTCTCAATGCGAGTGGCATAGGGCCTGGCAGTAAACTCTTTCCGTTTGTCGCATATCAAGCTCCAAACGCACTTGGTGTTGTTCGCTCCGAACCACCTCGCAGCCCTGCCACTGTTGCGCTCCTCCGTCTCGCCTGGGGGACACCACTTGTCGGGTTTAAGAGCAGTTGGAGCATAGGATGGCCATCGCTCGAAGACCCACATCGTCAAGAAGGAAATGTTGACGAAAGTCAGTATATCGAGGCGACCACGCGACTCTTTCATGGCCAGCACCAGCTGATCAAGCCTATAGTACAGCGTGCCCAAGACCAAGGGTCCGAGTGCGACTCTCTAGCCAAGGGCGAGCCTCACAGCAAGCGGCAAAACATGGTAGAAGACCCCATCATGCGGGTGACCGTCAATTAAGTACCTCGACAACCAGGCACAGAGGAAAGCACAGAGGGTCAAGTGATAGCCTTTACCCTCCACGTAATTCTTGGCCTCTGGGTTCTCACTCAGAAGCTTCTTAGTAATGCTGCTGTTCGCATAGTCTCGAAAGAAGTACTGCAACCATTTGTTCCAGGTGTTCTTCGCAGACGTATCAACCAACTGCCAGTTTGGAAGGGCTTTGGTAGTAGTCCACCGGGTGGAGATTTTCTTTACCTCTGCTAGGCATTCCTCCATCTGCGTCTATAAAGCAATCTCCGCAGCCGTCCTCAAAGGACTCAAAGGGTCCACCTCACCCATGGGAGGAAGATCGTACAGCATATGCACGTCCTCGAGTGTGGGGGCGGCCTCGAACTCAGCAAAGTGGAATGTGTGAGTCGCAGGCGAGTAGCGGGAAAGAAGGTCTAGAAGCATGGACTGGTCCAGCTTCACGGCAGCACCCTTCATAGCACGAACAGCGAAGTATACGCCGGCTTCATCAAGAGTCGCAGCATGATTGGTCAACACGTGGTCGATCCACTCATCCATGTAGTCCAATTTCTGGACGGAAGCTTGGGTAGAAATCGCAGTGTAGGGGAAGTACCCATTTTCGATTCCCAATCGAACCACATTCTCGGAGCCAATTAACTCGAGCAAGGCTGAGTTAACCGGGCGAGTCAGTGTTAACAATCCCTCATTTGGGACAGGAGCAGGCATTTTCTTCGCCTTAACCCTCGCATGGTAGAAATCTTTGCCATCTAGATAGGGGGCTTTTCGCCACAAAGCTTGCGGAAGATCAGGTATCTCCTCGTCCTCCTTGATGGATTTGGTTCCTTTTGTTTTGGCCATTCCTGCGGAAGGACGAAAAAAAGGGGGGAGAAATATGCCACACTCAGTTTGAATTTCGAGATTCAAAGATCTATAGAAAGAAAGACGAACAGTTTCTGGTATCAATTTCAGAAATTGGAGGGTTGCATTATCAGGGATTTCAAAACCCTATCCGAAATCCTTATTATTCAAGGGTTAAGCCGCAATTGGGTCCAAAGCTTGAAGCTTCTTCACAAGTTTCAACAGATCATATGTTATGGGTTTACAGATTCAACGCAGTTCAAGGCATACACTGGTATTTTAAATCGAAATTAAACAAGGCCAACCTTGTTTTCGCGAAGCCTGCCTGGATATGCACAGTTGGAGAAGACGATTTGCAGTTTTGAACTGGTGATTGATTATCTGAATCTGCTCTCGAAGATCTCCGGG
Organism: Linanthus parryae; assembly: GCA_023055425.1. Taxonomy (NCBI): domain Eukaryota; kingdom Viridiplantae; phylum Streptophyta; class Magnoliopsida; order Ericales; family Polemoniaceae; genus Linanthus; species Linanthus parryae. The sequence goes on along the minus strand of JALGPY010000038.1, from coordinate 1,817,119 downwards.
TAACATTCACTTTAAGAGAAAGAAGTGATGCTTTGCAACAATGGAGGATACAAAGTATTTATCCAAAAACAATGAAGGGTTGCGTCCTTTCAATAGTCGAATCGCAACCGTCACCGTCGAATCGCGCAATCACAAGACAAGCTGACGTCACGCCTAAAACCCTAAAGACCAGACGACACGACTCTAGGGGTTTTAGGTCATAATGGCACGCACGGTGGCTGAACTTACCCGTATTTGAATTGGTGCGTGGCGGCGACGCGTATGTTGGTTTCCGCGCATGGAAGTCTATACAGCTATGAGTCTTCACGCGCAGAAAGGGGGCTAATGTAGATAGTGCTTTCTGAGCTGACAGATCTTGGCCACGTGGCAACCATCCAGCACACCATATTGTGCTCCACACACACTGGATCACCAGCCGAGCTGATCCATGTGGGGGCTGCGAGACAGAGCCCTCGCATACCACCGCACGGGACTTGTAGGGACTTAGTGGTTTGGAGGCTAGAGTAAGCCCTGTCGCGTGCGAGCCAAGCCCGCACGCGACCTTTAGTAACTGCTTTGAGAGATTTATGGCACGAGCTCCATAAACCCGGTCAATCCGGTCAAACCCGGTCAACCTCGTAACGGTTTCGGTATTCGTGCACAACGTGCTGTAACGGTCCCTATATACTCGGACGAACGTGCCGTTATGGTTAAGCTAATTAAGCCGCCATTAATGGGCGCATTAACCACACTACAACGGTCATGTTCTCTGCTATATATAGGACGTTACCCTTTCCATACAAAGGGGGACACACTAGCCATACGCGGAAGCTCTGCCGAACCTCTGTCTCTCTCTCAGACATTACTACTGCCTTACTCTCTCCCTACACACAACCCCACTCTTCCTGTGCGATCCCTGATCCTCTACATACGGTGTACACGGAGGTCTCCCCGCCGGAATCTCTTGTGCACAGCTGGCAAGGCAAACAGTTAGTATTGACGGGCGTTGATCACGGTCCGCGGCCAATCTCTTATCATTCCCTCTCAGCTCTCCAGTTCGCGAGCTATGACATGGAACTCTACGAGCTCTTTGCGGTGTCCTTGCAGCCAGACCTGTCGGCAACCATCGATGATTTTCCGGCGGATGTTCCTCCAAAGAATCTAACAGTTCTCCAGCAGCATCGTGAGGTCTTTTCAGTTCCCTCAGGTTTGCCGCCTTCTCGGCAGTGGGACCATCGGATTCACCTTCAGCCGGGCTCCAAACCGGTCAACGTGCGTCCTTATCGCTATCCTTATTTTCAGAAGTCTGAGATTGAGAAGCAGGTGCGTGAGATGCTTCAACAGGGGGTCATCCAGCCGAGCAGTAGTGCCTTCTCGTCACCCGTGTTGTTGGTCCGTAAGAAAGATGGTACGTTTCGTTTCTGTGTGGATTATCGGGCGCTCAATGCCGCGACTGTGCCGGACCACTTTCCTATACCGACCACTGATGAGCTGTTTGATGAGCTTGGGGCAGCCCGCTTCTTCACTAAGCTCGATCTGCGCTCCGGATATCACCAGATCCGTATGCATTCTGATGACATTGAGAAGACGGCTTTTCGCACTCATGATGGTCACTTTGAGTTCTTGGTGATGCCGTTCGGACTCACTAACGCGCCATCCACATTTCAGGCAGCCATGAATCGGATCTTTCAGCCTTTCCTGCGCTCATTTGTCATCGTCTTTTTTGACGACATCCTCGTTTACAGTACTACGTTGGAGCTTCATGCTGAGCATCTTAATCAGGTTCTACGTCTTCTTTCTGATCATTGTTTTTATGTGAAGATGACGAAGTGTTCCTTTAGCAGGACTAGTGTCGACTATCTGGGGCACATTATCACGACAGGGCAAGTTCAGGCAGATCCGCAGAAGATTCACGCCATGGTGGCTTGGCCAGTTCCATCGACCGTGAAAAAGTTGCGGGGTTTTTTGGGCTTAATAGGGTATTACCGGAGGTTCATTCTTCACTATACTACGGTGGCCGCACCCTTAACCGACCTTCTCAAGAAGGATTCGTTTACCTGGTCCTCGACGGCCGACCAGAGCTTCCTCGCCCTCAAGGAAGCCATGACATCAGCGCCAGTTTTGCGCCTTCCTGATTTTGAGCAGAATTTTGTGTTAGAGATTGACGCTTCTGAAACAGGGATCGGTGCCGTGCTCCTGCAACAAGGGCATCCGCGTGCTTTTTTCAGTCAGAAATTGGGACCTCGTCTCCGTGCCGCTTCCACGTACCATAAGGAATTGTATGCAGTTGTTCAGTCCGTACATAAGTGGCGACATTATTTGTTGGGTAGGGAATTTGTGATTCGTAGTGTGATGCGCAAACTAACGTGCTGTCGCAAGTGTACGAATCTTGTAATATCGGGTGCAATTAGACTGGGGTGATCGTTCCCACGAGGACTGTTTCGGGTTTACTCACGTTGTCAGTTTCGGTTAACCGAGTGTAGTAACAGGGAGGAGTAGGTTGTGATTGTAGTGACTAAACTAAAAACAGAAATTAAAAACGTAAACGTAAATATTTTTTGTGACGTTTTCTGAAATAAGCTGATTCGGGTGTAACGATAATAGATGAAGACTAGGCTCCAGGATCCCCTAGGGTTTCTACAGATTTCAGTTTTACGTTCGATTATGAAAACACTCAGCAGTTTCGATATCTGTGCAACGTACCAGTTGTGCAGTGACTTTTCAGATTCCGCACGTAATCCCGATCCTGCAGACTTTCGGATTCTTGTTAAGCTGCCTAAATCTGCAGTCTCGGTCTAATCCTGTTAGGGTTTCTAACCTGTCCGAATGGCCCGGGTCAAATTCTCTAACAGTTGGTCTCACGTTTTTCGATGCTAGCCCTATCTCCCTTTCTCTGGTCGGTCTATCAGGGTAAGGTACTAAATTCTGGTTTTTCTTCCTAACCCTAACTTGACGTTTTCACCTACAAGCTCGGGTCTATAGCAATTCTGGGTGATCAATCCTATCATGCATATACGATAACAATCAAAACCAGAATAACAGATATAACTTGCTGAATTAAGATAATCATCATGAATCCATAAACGAAGTAGTCATAAAATCTGGATAAGAAACCCTAGGTTCACCGAGAACCTAGGTGAGAAGTTTAGCTACGACTAGACATAATACAAAACACAGTTTCTGAATATAAAGAGAGAGAACGAAATCAAACTAAGTCTTCGAATCTCAAATCGCGCTTTCGTGCTCTCTGTGAATGCTCTGACTTGCCTTTCGGTTGTGCTGAGAATTGTGTTGTGTATCCGTGTCTTCAAAACGAGTCTGGACGAGTCTTTAAATAGTGCTGTTTCCCGAAAACGCTTGTGCCCGAAATTACAGAATCTGCCATCGGTCCACCGTCTTTGACCAAAAAGGCAAAACTGGCTGCGTATATACGCAGGGTTGCGTATATACGCAACCAGGGCCCATCAACCACCCCCATCTCCCTCCCTGCCTGCGTATATACGCAAGGCTGCGTATATACGTAGGCCTGCGTATATACGCAGGCAGGGGGTGGAGATGTGGGCCCTGCTTGGTTCTTTGGTGGGCCAGGTTGGGTCCCTTGGATCCCACTCTTCTGCCTGACGCTCCCGGTTTGCCTCTTCGGTGTTCTCCTGCTTTTCCGTGTTTCCGTCGTGTCCCGGTCTTGTGCACGTTTCCCGAGATGGTCCCGACACGCTTCCCGATGCACCTCCCGAACCTGTTCCTGGAAAGGCAACACGAACGAAAACCCGCGATCATATCCAAATATAGCAATAAATAAGCAGAAATCCAGAAAGTACAAATAAACGTCTCGTTCTAGATTACCGAGGCATTCTAAGGCATTTTCCGGCAAAAACCGCTATTTCCGACACAAATACTCGTGAAATCAGGCTAAAAGATAACCCCTAGTTGGGCGTTATCAAATACCCCCGCACTAAACATTGCTCGTCCCAAGCAATCTTGCCAAATCTAGCCTGCATTCCTGTCCTCGTGACTGACTCTGTACATACCCTACCGTTGCATACGCTTTCGACCCGAACTTTTCAACCAGACGACTCGATAGAAAAACTGACTCAGATAGAATATACACAGACTCGAACGACTCAAAACAGACTAGTTACAAAAATATTTTTGGTGAGATTGGGCAACCTCAAAAACATAAACAGTGTGTCCTCGTGATCTCATCCTTTTCAGAATGTACTTCCCTGCAAGCGATCGGTAAGTCTGAACAGATTTATATGGTGGAATGAAGCACTGCACCGAAGTACTATTACTTTGGTTATCAAACTGAGCAAATCCCTAGCTAACTTACCATCCGAGCTGTTTCCGTAAGGATCTATGTCTAATCAGGTAGGATAAGTATATGTATCAAGGTACGGCATATTCCTACTTGTTATGACATTCTCACAATTTACCAAACTCACACCCCTCACCGAGATCCCGAAAAACTGCCCGAAACACCTAAGTTCCTGCTTCCCAATTCTCCTGTCCCCCGGTGTGTCTTCGTCGTGCTCGCGGCCACAAATGTGAAGCGGTGCAAAACGTCTCGAAAATTGTGCCACTCACTCAGCATTTTATTTAAAAAACAAAAACAAAATAAAAACTAGATCATGATTTTCTTCTTTTTCTTTTCCCTTTCCATTTTTTTTATAATAATTTTTTTTTAACACAACTATATATACAAACGTACACAAATATCAACAATACTAAACTGACTAAAGCTGAGTGAGTGAAAATAAATCTCTGTCGTGGGGTACGTAAAATGTCCTCATGTGAAGTACCCCCACACTAATCCTGAAGCGCTGATCCTGTAGTCGATATAATACTGTGCAGTCCCACCGAACCTCCTCATCACCAAAGATGTAGAAAAACGGCACAACCACCAATTGCCCCTACAACCCCCCGGAACCCCGTTTTGTGCGAAAAGATGCTCGCACGCGACTAACTCCTCCTGTGGTCACTATGTAGTGAAGTGATCCACCTCCGCAAATTAATGCACTGTCGCCACTAACTCACCCTGTCCTTCCCTCGAAAAACGTGTCAATATCGAAACTGTCCAAAACTGATAACTCATGAAGCTCCCCCATCTAAAACCTGCCCCTACTCACTCCCTCCGTCATAACACGTAGAATAGCCAACTATCGACTGATGCGGTCTCAAAGAAGGCTGCCTAGGCTAAAGTGGCTACGAAGAAAGAGGGTAAATGGCTTCAAATGGGTTGACTAATTGGACCTAGGGGTAAGAAACAGGACGTGAGGTCCCTTAATAGCCAGTCACTCCACCGAAAAATGCGATGACCGTGACGGCGCCCGTGGGCGGGTTGTCGACTACCTATGTGACGGTGGTGTAGCAACTAGTCAGATTTTTCGCTCAGTTGATAATTACTTGCGGATTCCCAAGGTCGCTGGCTCTCACCTATCTACTATACCTCGACGCAAGTTTTCTTCTCTTTCAAAGGATTCAAACTCAATTTCTTCACTGTTTTCGTTATCTCGATTGCCCTTTCTCAAAATTTTCCGATTTTAAACTTTTTTTTTTTCGAAAAAATAATTTATACTTGCTGTTTGCGTATATACGCAGGTCTGCGTATATACCCAACCAGCAGCATAAAAATTTTTTAATTTTTCATTTTTTTTAAATTATATACAATGCACGGCCAGAATGTTTGTGGTGGGTTGACTCAAATAAAGAAAATATGCTGACTTCAAAAATAAAAATAAAAACTGCAAATATATATGAAAAAACGTGCAGACCGGGTTAATGCAGACACGACTACCACCCCCACACTAAGAGGTGGCATGCCCTCATGGCACTCACTCGTCCGGAAAAAATGTCGGGTCGGACCCGGTCTCGGACGTACCGGAAATGCTACCCGGTGAGCTGCTACCCGAATCAGACCTAAAGATGACCGGCTGACGCGCACGTGTACGGGGCCGGTAATCGGAGGACTGCGACTCGGACCCAGTCCAACAGCTAGGTGGCTGGGATCGCAAAGTCGTCCTGCCACTCGAAGGCTGCTGGGTACGGGACCCAGTCTGACGGCCTGTAGGCTGCCGGGATCGTATCCCAGGCTGCCGTCTCTCCTGTCGGGCTGGTGGCGGTGATGGCTGAGTCGGGGGAGGTGGCTGGGTCGGAGGTGGTGGAGCAGACGTACAGTCGCTAGAGTCCCCGTCATCCGACCAACCCTCGGTAAAGCTGCTGGAGTAGGTGGGTGGGAAATACAGCGGAAGTGGCGGTTCTCGGCCTGCGTGCCGAGCCGCATCCCGCTGCTCCTCTCGAATACTAGCTAGGGCAGCCTAGGTGTCCTTCGTGACCTTCCGCTGAGTCCGGCGGTTATGCGTCAACGCTCTCCAAAGCTTGCCCACGCTCTCATACACCTTCTCTCCTATGGACTTGCGTCCGCCCTGACACGCCTCAAATCTCTCGTCCACTCGGGGCAGTTTACGTGGCGGGGCTGGTCTAGCTTGTGGGGTCGGGTTAGCCCGCGGGGCCGGCTCACCATGCTGTCGGGCTGGCTGGGGCTGGGCATTCCTCTCAGTCCCCTCTCGACTCGACTCGGGACGCTCACTCTCTCTACTAGTACGGCATCGCCGAAGTCCGGCCGATGCATGGCGACTGACTGGTCGCTCCTGAGTCGAACGCCTCCTAGGGGCAGGGGCAGGGGCAGGTGCAGGAGCCGGGTCCTCCTCCATAATGTCGTCATCCTCATCGAGGTCAACGACCGGCTGTGGTGGGCCCGGGTGACGGGCTATGAGCTTCCTATAAGGCCGTGGCCTCGGAGGCTGTAGATCCCCCTCTATATCATACATCGGAACCCCAAAATCCCGTGCCAGTTTGGCGATGAGGTTGGCGTACCCCAATCCCTTGTGGCTACCGGAGCAATTCCGCTCCTGCATGTACACCCAAATGCGACGAGGAATGTCAACCTCTCGTCGAAGAACAAGGCAATAGACTAAGAGTACGTACTCAAAGTCAAGGTAGGTAAAATGCTTAATACCCACTACCCTGTTCACTACCCACTCGGCCCACCAACGTGGCGGGCCGGTAATAAAACGAGAATGCAATTTCTTGCCTATCTCGCCTGGCCCCTCTCTCTCGAAATGGGGACCCGGGTACCCCCCAGTCACAACCCGCAAAAGCTCGGAATCGCTAGGCGGGTAATCTGCACACTCAGCATATGCGCACGAGAAATGGCGCATCGGAATCTGGTACGCCTGGCGGATGGTATCCGCCGTGATCAACAGAAACGTACGCCGCAAATACACCCAGCGGACATCCCCGTTGGCCTCACCCTCCCCCTTGTGCATGAGGTTCGCGTAAAACTCACGCACCAAGTCAGAACTAGAAACCTCCGGAAATCCCGCTAGGGATGTTCCAAAAATTTCCTGTCGACTCGCATACTCTGCCATCTCTGGCGGCATGTTCATATGGTCGACCTGAAACTGGTAGTCTACGGGAAGGCTATGACCCATTTTGGTTCCGGTCATGAAATAAAACTGAGTGTTATGGTTGACGAACCTAAAACTGTTAAACTGCCTAGAGGTAATCTCATCCGCCTCATAGTTAGTAGGCATGTCATCTCGCTCGGGATCTAGGATGGGTACGTTAAACTCCATAACAGACCAAACCTCGTAAAACGTGCCGAGTCGGGAAAAAAAAAGCAAAAACGTGAAACGTGCACAAAAATAGTGTGTCTCAATAGATAGTCCACCTAAGAGCTACCAGAGGTCCACACGGCAAGTGCCGCTCCAAAAAGCAAAATTACCGAAAATAACGGGTCCGGCTACGGGCCGTGCCAAAACGGAAAATAAAGCGAGGGATGAGATTTTCGACCTTCCCTAAACAGGGGTGAAGACCGGAGATTCTGCCTGGAAAGTCGCCGGAAAAGCCGCCGGCGGTCGCCGGAAAAATCGCCGAAAAACCAAACTGCCCAGAATTGAAATCCGAGCCCACCAAATCGAAGCCCTCGATCTCCTCGTTCACGTTCCCTTGTACGGTTTTTGCTAGTTCTTGCTCTAACACCTTCGAATCTGCACTTTTCCTCAAGAACACCTCACTTTTTGATGGAAATTGCCCACTCGATTTTCGCTTGTTTCTGAATTTTGATGGATGAAACTTGCTCCTTGCGACGAGGGGGTTCCAGAAATGTGCCCGGATTTTGATTCGGAGGTCAGATGCAAAATTTGTGTTCTTCAAGTGGGAGAAAATGGAGGAAGAGAGAGAGAGAGAGGAGGTGCAACAATGGTAGCCACGGCCTCCCCCCCCCCCCTTATAAACCCTAAAAGGTCAAAATGACCAAAATACCCCCGGGGTTTTGAAAAAATTACGACTTTTTTTTTTCTGTTTGCGTATATACGCAATACTCAATCAGAAAACAAAAAGAAAAAACAAAAAATAAAAAAAATTGCCCTCGGGTTGCGTATATACGCAGGGCTGCGTATATACGCTGCCCGAGGCAATTTATTTATTTTTTTTTTCAAATTATCTCTCTTCCTCTGTTTTCCCGGTTCTGGCTGTTTTGGATGTTTCTATATCTGCATATTCTCAAATTCAACGTCAAAAACCCGCTCATCTCGCCTCTCTCAGAAATTCAGAACTGAACATAATAACGTAAGAAACTAAGAAGAATAAATAAATAAATGATTAATTTTGGGTTGCCTCCCAAACAGCGCCTTGTGATTTACGGTCGACGGCGCGACCTTGTTACCTCTTACGGGTCATCAAAATAGACCGGGTCTATTTTGACGACTTCGGCGGTCTCGAGATACGGCTTGATCCGGTTCCCGTTCACCCTGAAACTGGATTTGTCTTTTGGATTTTCCAGCTCGAATGCCCCCCAGGCAAAAATCTGCTTGATGATGAACGGTCCCGATCAACGAGACCTCAACTTTCCCGGAAAGAACCGCATGCGGGTATTGTAGAGAAGCACTTTGTCGCCTTCGTTAAACTGCTTTGGCGTGATACGGTTATCATGCCACTTCTTTGTCTTCTCTTTGTAAATTTTGGCGCTCTCGAAAGCCGTTCTGCGGAATTCCTCTAATTCCAGCAGCGCCATCTTCCTCTTATCCCCTGCTAGATTTTGGTCCAAGTTGAGCAGTTTGATGGCTTAATACGCCTTGTGCTCCAATTCCACCGGTGAGTGGCACGCTTTCCCAAACACGAGCTGGTATGGTGACATTCCCAGCGGTGTTTTGAAAGCAGTCCTGTAGGCCCAAAGCGCATCGTCCAGTCTGACGGACCAATCCTTTCGGCCGAGATTCACTGTTTTCTCGAGTATGCTCTTGATCTCTCGATTCGAAACCTCGGCTTGCCCGTTTGTCTGCGGATGGTAGGGTAGCGAGACTTTATGAACTGACACGCCGTACTGTTTCAGAACTTTTGCAAAAACCCGATTGATGAAGTGAGATCCCTCATCGCTAATCATTGCCCTGGGAGTCCCGAAACGAGTGAAAATGTTACGTTTCAGAAAACGCTGAACGGTAGCTGCATCGTTTTTCTGACACGCGATCGCTTCGATCCACTTTGTCACATAATCTACTGCCAGCAGAATGTAAAGATTTCCCATCGAAGACGTGAACGGACCCATGAAGTCAATCCCCCATACATCAAATGGCTCTACCTCCTGCCACACGGTCATCGGCATCTCGTCCCGGTGTGACGTGTTTCCTGTCCTCTGGCACCTATCACATCCCTGCACATAGTCGTGACAGTTTTTGAAGATTGTCGGCCAGAAAAAACCGGACTGCAGTATTTTATGAGCTGTTCGCGTTCCCCCAAAATGACCCCCACACTGTGATGAGTGGCAGTGTCGGATCACGTTCCAGGCCTCGTGGGTCGGGATACACCTTCTCAGGATGTTATCGGCCCCCTGTTTGAATAAGTACGGGTCGTCCCAGAAATACTGTCGACTTTTGGCAATGAACTTTTTCCGCTGCGATGGGGTAAGATCCTCGGGAAGCGTGCCAGTTACCAAGTAATTGGCTATGGCATAGTACCATGGTCTCCCGATTTTTACTGCCATGATGTGCTCGTCCGGGAAGTTTTCCTTGATCGGCACCGGGTCCACCTTCACGTTCTCAAGTCTGGATAGGTGATCCGCTACCACGTTCTCGACTCCCTTCTTGTCCCGGATTTCCACCTCAAATTCCTGCATCAGTAGTACCCACCTCAACAGTCTCGATTTCGCGTCCTTTTTGTCCAGCAGGTATTTCAGGGCACTATGGTCGGTAAAAACGATAACTTTTGACCCGACCAGATAGGGCCTGAATTTATCCAGGGCGTACACCACGGCCAGCAGTTCTTTTTCTGTCGTGCCATAGTTGAGCTGGGCATCGTTGAGTACCCGGCTCGCATAATAAATGACGTGGCATACCTTATCCTTTCGCTGTCCCAAAACTGCCCCGACTGCGTAGTCGCTGGCGTCACACATCAGCTCAAACGGGAGTGACCAATCTGGCGTGGTTATAACCGGGGCTGTGGTCAGCTTCTCTTTCAAATGGTCAAAACCCTGCCGACATGCTGCATTGAAATCAAAGGGTACGTCTTTTCCGAGTAAAGCGCAGAGTGGCTTTGTGATCTTGGAAAAGTCTTTGATGAATCTTCTGTAAAATCCTGCATGACCCAGAAAGCTTTTGATCGCCCTTACGTTCGTCGGGTATGGAAGCTGCTTTATCACCTCGATCTTTGCCCTGTCCACCTCGAGTCCCTTGCTGGAAATTCTGTGACCCAGCACGATCCCCTCGGTGACCATAAAGTGACACTTTTCCCAATTGAGCACCAAATTCGCCTTCTTGCACCGGATCAGAACCTGGCCCAAATGGAACAGGCAGTCATCGAAACTGTCACCGAATAGTGAAAATTCGTCCATGAAGACCTCCAGATTTTTCTCGATCATGTCGGAAAAAATCGCCATCATACATCTCTGGAACGTGGCCGGAGCATTACACAACCCGAACGGCATGCGCCGAAACGCGAACGTACCGTACGGGCAGGTAAACGTCGTCTTTTCCTGATCCTCCGGGGCTATGCAAATCTGGTTGTACCCGGAGTACCCGTCCAGAAAACAGTAATAGGCGTGGTGGGCGAGCCGGTCCAGCATTTGGTCCATGAATGGTAGCGGGAAGTGGTCCTTCAGTGTTGCGTCGTTTAGCCTCCGATAGTCCATGCAGATCCGCCAGCCTGTAACGGTACGCTGCGCAATCTGCTCCTGGTCGTTATTCTGCACCACCGTAATACCCCCTTTTTTGGGCACGCACTGGACCGGGCTGATCCACGTGCTGTCTGATATGGGGTAGATGATTCCCGCTTCCAGCCATTTCATGACCTCTTTTCGCACAACGTCCTTCATGTTCAGATTCAGTCTCCGCTGGGGCTGAATCACCGGTTTCTTGCCTTCTTCAATTCGGATCTTGTGCATGCAGTAGGAGGGGCTGATCCCCTTGATATCTGCAATCGTCCAGGCGATTGCTTCCTTATGCTCTCGCAATACATCCAGCAGTTTCTGCTCCTGTTCCTGAGATAAACGAGACGAAACAATTACGGGCAGAGTACTATTTTCACCAATATACGCATACCTGAGATGGCTCGGGAGCGGTTTCAGCTCCAGTGCGGGTGGCTCCTTGAGTGACGGGACCAGAATCATATTTTGCCCGCCGTCTTCGTCCCGGTGCAAGGTGGTCCAGTCCTCGGCTCTCATGGCGTGCTCGCACCGAGTCTTCTCCTTTTCTTCCCTGTACATGCTGTCAATCTCTTCCCATAATTGGTCCATCTCCTCGTTTTCCCAGCCTTCGTCCACCACATCTATAGCAAAGATTTCCTCGTGGTCGTAGTAATTCGGCAGTTGCAGATTTTTGAAAACGTTGAATTTCACCTTTTCCTCGTTAATCTGCATGGTCAGCTCCCCGCTCTTGCAGTTTATCATTGCTTCGCCCGTGGCCAAAAACGGCCTGCCAAGTATGAGCGGTACCTCCCCTGCCTCCATGTCCAGGATGACGAAATCTGCCGGAAAAATAAACTCGCCGACCTTGACCAGAATATCCTCGATAACCCCATAAGCCTGTTTTACGGACCTGTCTGCCATCTGCAGCATGATTCTGGTGGGTCGGGGTTCACCGACTTTCAAACTTTTGAAAATCGTCAATGGCATCAGGTTGATGCTGGCCCCTAGGTCACACAGAGCCTTTCCTGTGTAAGCGTTACCTAGGGTGACCGGTATAACGAAACTGCCAGGATCCTTTCTCTTCCTCGGTAGCCCATTCTTCACACAATTGCTCACTTCTGCCGTCAGGTTTATGGTCTCGAAATCGCTCATCCGCCTCCTCCCATACAAGATGTCCTTGAGGAATTTGGCGTAAGTGGGCATCTTAGCCAAAGCCTCAGCAAAAGGTATGTTAATCTGCAGCTGCTTGAACATCTCGAGAAACCTGGCGTAGTCCTTGCTGTCATCCCTCTTTCGTGTTCGCAAGGGGTATGGGACCTCCTTGGAGACGGGTACAGTTTCTGCACCTGTCTCGTTCTGCACTGCATCCTGCTCAACCGAGCCCTTCGACTGGGGGCGATCGACTGTGCTGTTATCCTGGCCCGACAAGTTACGTTCTACTTCTTTCGAATTTTCTGCACGTGCGTGGCTGGGATACGGTGGATCCTGCAGTGCCAATCCACTCCGAGTGGAGATAGAATTGATCTGAGCCCGTGGATTGTTTACTGTATTCGAGGGTAGGTTTCCTGGCTGTCTTTCTGTTAGCTGCTGTGCTAACTGCCCCACCTGTACTTCCAAAGCGCGCAGTGACGTTTTGGTTGTCTGCATATCTGCCGTCAGGGTATCCATGTGCTTGAACCGGGACTCCATGGTCTGGAACATGGACTTGATCTCTTTCATCTGAGCATCGTACTGCTGTGCGGATATGACTGACTGAGCCTGCGGGGCCGGGGCAGCCTGCTGAGCTGGTGGCCTGTGCTGGAATCCCGGTGCATAAGCTGCTGCGTTCGGGATTCCGTACCGAAACCCGGGATGGTCTCTCGTACCGGGTCGGTACCGGCTCGGGTTCCACTGCTGCTGTACGTAATTGGTGTCTTCGGTCCTTAGCTCCTCAATGGCTGTGTCCAGATCAGGTTCTTCGACTGCTGCAACAGTCTTCTTATCCGAGTAGACTTTCGTGACCAAGTCGTGAACGATCTTGGCCAGGTTGTCTATACGGTCATCCTCTGCAGGTTCGGCTCTAGCCGCCATCCTGCGATCGTCAAACAGTCGGGTGTCCTGCTTGGCCAACTGCTTCATCAGGTCATACGCACCTTCTTTGTCTACGTGATACAGGAAGTTTCCCCCGGCCTCTCTGTCAATCCTGTCGGCGTTCTCCCTGTCTAGGGCATGGTAGAAAACCTGCAGGATTTTCGCGTCTCCAAAACCGTGGTTCGGGCACCATTTGACCAATCTCATGAGCCTGTCCCATGCGTCCACCACCGTCTCCCCCATCTTCTGTCTGAATGACAGGATCTCGCTCTGTAACTGAATGACTCGGGAGGCGGGATAGAACTTGGCGAGAAAATCTGCGACACACTCCTCCCATGTGGTGATGGATCGGGGTGGTCGGGATTCGAGCCAGTCTTTGGCTACTCCGTAAAGACAGTATGGAAATAAGATCAACATGAGTGCCTCCGCTTCTACCCTCTTGTATCTGACCTTGTTGCAGTAATCTTCGAATTTCCCAATAAAGTCGTTCGGGTCTTCGTCGGCCCTGCCATGAAACGGGCAGAGAGTTTGTACCGTCTGGATGGTGGATGGTTTGATGTCAAAGTGCTCGGCGGTGATCTCGGGCACCACAATAGCTCGATCATGCCCCCCGGTGGGGACTTCGAAATTTTCTACCAACGCCTTCCCAGATCGGTTATATGTTCTCTGGTTGCTTCGGGCAGCAAGTCCCGCTGTGACAAGCTCCTCAATGTACCGCGCCATCTGGGCTGGGGTACGTGTCTCTCGTTCCTGTCCACCGACTTCGGTGTTCTCGGGTGGATCTCTCTGGTTGGTTGCCATCCTGCTTTCTCGGTTTCTGCGGTTCTGTTCGGTATACAGTTTTTCCGGGTTGTCGAGTGGTGACACCAAATCGCGAGGCAATCTGGGCATTAACTAAACAGTCCTGAAAACGCAGATTCAAAAACGCAGTGAGATAAAAAGAAAAATAACAAAACTGAAAATAAACAAAAACTCAGAAAACTAATCCTGACTACTAAATAGACCCTAAAAAGTCCCCGGCAACGGCGCCAAAAACTTGATGCGCAAACTAACGTGCTGTCGCAAGTGTACGAATCTTGTAATACCGGGTGCAATTAGACTCGGGTGATCGTTCCCACGAGGACTGTTTCGGGTTTACTCACGTTGTCAGTTTCGGTTAACCGAGTGTAGTAACAGGGAGGAGTAGGTTGTGATTGTAGTGACTAAACTAAAAACAGAAATTAAAAACGTAAACGTAAATATTTTTTGTGACGTTTTCTGAAATAAGCTGATTCGGGTGTAACGATAATAGATGAAGACTAGGCTCCAGGATCCCCTAGGGTTTCTACAGATTTCAGTTTTACGTTCGATTATGAAAACACTCAGCAGTTTCGATATCTGTGCAACGTACCAGTTGTGCAGTGACTTTTCAGATTCCACACGTAATCCCGATCCTGCAGACTTTCGGATTCTTGTTAAGCTGCCTAAATCTGCAGTCTCGGTCTAATCCTGTTAGGGTTTCTAACCTGTCCGAATGGCCCGGGTCAAATTCTCTAACAGTTGGTCTCACGTTTTTCGATGCTAGCCCTATCTCCCTTTCTCTGGTCGGTCTATCAGGGTAAGGTACTAAATTCTGGTTTTTCTTCCTAACCCTAACTTGACGTTTTCACCTACAAGCTCGGGTCTATAGCAATTCTGGGTGATCAATCCTATCATGCATATACGATAACAATCAAAACCAGAATAACAGATATAACTTGCTGAATTAAGATAATCATCATGAATCCATAAACGAAGTAGTCATAAAATCTGGATACGAAACCCTAGGTTCACCGAGCAGTTTCTGAATATAAAGAGAGAGAACGAAATCAAACTAAGTCTTCGAATCTCAAATCGCGCTTTCGTGCTTTCTGTGAATGCTCTGACTTGCCCTTCGGTTGTGCTGAGAATTGTGTTGTGTCTCCGTGTCTTCAAAACGAGTCTGGACGAGTCTTTAAATAGTGCTGTTTCCCGAAAACGCTTGTGCCCGAAATTACGGAATCTGCCATCGGTCCACCGTCTTTGACCAAAAAGTCAAAACTGGTTGCGTATATACGCAGGGTTGCGTATATACGCAACCAGGGCCCATCAACCACCCCCATCTCCCTCCCTGCCTGCGTAAGCGTATATACGCAGGCCTGCGTATATACGCAGGCAGGGGGTGGAGATGTGGGCCCTGCTTGGTCCTTTGGTGGGCCAGGTTGGGTCCCCTGGATCCCACTCTTCTGCCTGACGCTCCCGGTTTGCCTCTTCGGTGTTCTCCTGCTTTTCCGTGTTTCCGTCGTGTCCCGGTCTTGTGCACGTTTCCCGAGATGGTCCCGGCACGCTTCCCGATGCACCTCCCGAACCTGTTCCTGGAAAGGCAACACGAACGAAAACCCGCGATCATATCCAAATATAGCAATAAATAAGCAGAAATCCAGGAAGTACAAATAAACGTCTCGTTCTAGATTCCCGAGGCATTCTAAGGCATTTTCCGGCAAAAACCGCTATTTCCGACACAAATACTCGTGAAATCAGGCTAAAAGATAACCCCTAATTGGGCGTTATCATAGTGATCAGCGAAGTTTGAAGGAGTTGTTATCTCAGGTGATTCAAACGCCTGATCAATAATTCTATATTCGCAAATTGCTGGGTTTTCAGTTCAGGATTGAGTACAAGCCGGGTTCTGCGAATCGTGTGGCAGACGCTTTGTCGCGTCGAGATGGTGATGAGGACCCTGCCTCCTTGTTTGCTTCGGCCATTCAGCCTTTGCCATCCTTGTTGGTTGTTCTTCGGCGTGAGACTTAGACACTTGCTGATTTACAGGCTCTTCTCACAGCGGTTCGGTCCGACAAGCGTCCTCCGCACTTCACCTTTGTCGATGGTATTCTTTACTACCGCCACCGTATCTGTATCAGTCGTGAGTCTTCGGTTCGTGATCAGTTGTTGCATGAGTTTCACAGTTTTCCGACTGCGGGTCATCCAGGAGTTGACAGGACTTATCGTCGTCTCGCTGCTATTTTTTATTGGCCGGATATGCGTGCCGAGGTGCGCCAATTTGTTCACGCCTGCTTGGTCTGTCAGACGACCAAATACTCAACGCAGAAACCAAGTGGGTTGCTGCAACCTCTTCCCATACCTGATAGTGTCTGGTCTGCGGCGTCTATGGATTTCATTACCGCTTTGCCTACGTCTCAGGGGTTTACTGCTGTCATGGTTGTGGTGGATCGTCTCACTAAGTACGTCCACTTTGGCGCTCTTCCGTCTGACTTTGATGCTCCACGCGTGGCACGATTATTCGTTGAGGTGGTCGTCAAACACCATAGGTTTCCCGAGAGTCTAGTTTCTGATCGAGACCCGGTTTTCATGAGCACGTTTTGGCGGGAACTGTTGAAGCTTAGTGGTACGTCCCTCAAATTTAGTACAGCTTATCACCCGCAGACTGACGGTCAGACGGAGGTTATGAACCGCGGCCTGGAACAGTATCTCCGCGCGTTTACATCCGAGCGTCCTAAAAGTTGGGTGGCGTTTCTTCCATGGGCCGAGTTGGCCATGAATTGTGCGCATAACGACAGTATTAACATGTCTCCCTTTCGGGCTCTCTATGGGCGTGAGCCACCGTCCCTTTTTCCGACTATCTCCACTAGTGGGAAGTCTCCTTCTGTTGATGATTTGATCGCGGAACGTACTGAGTTGTTATTGGATCTGAAGCAACATCTTCAAAAGATGCAGCAACGTATGCGTGTTCAGGAAAATAAACATCGTCGTGATGTCTCTTTCACGGTGGGTGATTTGGTTTTGCTTCGTCTTCATCCGTATCGACAGCGTTCTTTGGCTCGTCCCTTGTCGGCCAAGTTAGCTCGCCGTTACTACGACCCATTCTCGGTTTTGGAGCGTATTGGGCAGGTTGCCTATCGTTTACAGCTGCCTCACGACTGTCGCTTGCATGACGTTTTCCATGTTTCCTTATTACGTCCTTATGTGCCCTCTAGTTCGGCTCCACCAGTGATTTCTCTTCCTGATCAATTTTTTAAGGGTCGTCCAGTGGTTGTGCCTGTTTCGGCTACTGCAGAGCGCACAGTGATGGTGGGTGGTGTGCCGCAACATCAGTGGTTGGTTTCGTGGTCCGACGGAGCTGCTTCTACATGGGAACCTGTGCCTGACCTACAAGCGTCTTTTCCTGATTTACAGCTTGAGGACAAGATGATTTCCGAGACCGGGGGAGTTGATACGGGTATGGTGACACCGACTACTGAGGATGGTACAAGCGGGGAAGACTCTGATCATTCCGAAGGACATACGAGTGCACGACCTAGGCGCAACGTGGCTCCACCAGTTTATCTTAAGGATTACGTTCAACCTAAGCTGAAGTGTTAAGTTTTTTTTTCTTCTTATTAAGTCTAATTGTCATTTGTGTTAGCGTGTAGGGTCGTGTTGATTTTTTTTTATAAATCCGGGATTTCTTTACGGTTCTTTACTCGGATTAGGACTAGGTCGAACCGTCAGGGTTAGGAGTATAAAAAGGGGTGTAAATTTTCTAAAAAGACTAATGAGAAAATTTCCAACCCTAATCTTTTTCTCCTCTCTCTCCCTCTTTTCCCTTCTGTTCCCTGTTACAGTGCTTCACGATACCCAGAGGGTATCAATGTAGGTTGAAGTTTTTTTTTTTTTTTTTTTTTTTTTTTTTTTTTTTTGAGAGAGAGAGAGAGAAAGCTTTAGAGCATATCATTCATGGCTTGTCATACCCGAAAGGTCTGACACCAATACATCGTTAGCCCCATAAGGGTGTTTCAGCATAATCACTAATTTCATGTTCTACTAGTCCTCTATTTGCAAAAAGGTCAGTTGCACTATTTCCATCACGACTAACATGAGAAAAAACAACTGATTCGAATATTTCCATCACGACTAACATGTTGGTTGAAATTAGAAGTGATTAAACTTGAATTAAGTCCGTTTATGATATTTTGAACATTTTGTGGGTTTTTTTTCACTAAATCAAAGTTAAGTTTGGGTATTTTCTGCTATTAAATAATAGCGCGGGGCCAAAATATCATTTTGTGAAGTTTGGAGGACTTTTAAGTAATATTTGGAGCTGCATTGACATAGTTTGACTAAGAGGGCTTAAATGCAAACGTTAGGTAATAAGGACCTTTTGTGCCATTTTCTCAAATGTTGGGTTTCTGTTCATGGTCTTTTTCTTATTGAGAAATTGTTTTTGTCGTCAACAGGTTCGAACCCGAGACCTCATGTAGGGGCTTCCAACGCTCAACCACTTGAGCTACCACCCTAGCTGTATTTCTGGTAGGTTTTAGCTATCTTTACTCTAAGAATTTTTAAGCTTTTCCGTAATTGTCTAGTTATGTGAGACTGATCAGGAAATTGTTTCAGGATTTTGCATTACTTCCGAGGAATTTTAGCCACTCTACCAGTATTAATCAGTTATTATGCGTAGTTGATTGTCACCAGCACTGGTAGTTCAATAGTTCACTATCTGTCATACAGTCTTTCCATAGATCTTTGAGTATGACATACAAGATCACCCATAATTAGTCTTATGTTTCCATTTGGAGCTGCAACTGTTTCAGGTGAGTGTAAGTCTATATAAATGTCACGATAAACTGGTATCTACATATCATGTCATATGACATGTCTGGCATAGTACATAACATGGCGTATCTCGTGATTCTTATTCATTTGGTCCTTTCTCAATCTAATTGGAAGGACAATTAGTCTTTCAAAGACTAATTCCATGTGACACAGGTAAAAATCCATATTCTTGCTTGTTGAACTGTTTCAACACCTTCGTCAATATATGTACCTTGACTTAATCTGAGCAACATTCTTGATCTATCTCCATAGATCTTTATAAGTCGCTTTGCCTAAGTCTTTTATTGAAAATCGATTCCCTAGACAATCATTAAAAGATTGCAGAGTAGGGACATCATTCTCAATGATTAGTATGTCTCCACATACAAGACCAGAAATATAACAATGCTCCCACTAACCTTCTTGTAAACACAAGCTTCATCTTCATGCTTGATGAAATCAAACCATTTGATTGCATTAATAATCGAAGATTCCACTTCAAGAGCTTGCTTCAATCCATAAAAGGATTGTTGCAACTTACATACCTTTTGAGCATGCTCTAGATCGCCAAAACCTTTGGATGTGTCATACACATCCTCAAGGAGGTTTCTATATCCATCTGCCAAATTGTGCAAGCTATAACTAAAAGCAAGATGCGAATGGATTTAAGCATCAAATTTGGGGGGGGGAATTCGTCACAGTCTATACTATGAACTAGCATGAAACCCTTTTTGCCACCAATTGTCCCTTAAAAGTAATCCCATTACCTTCCATGTTGGTTTCCTCAAAACCTACTTGCACGCTTTGAGTCTTACCCTTTCACGTGGTTCCACCAAAGTCCATACTTTGTTGATATACATGGATTCCATTTCGTATCTCATGGCTCCAAGACATTATTGGGAGTATGGCCCACCCGCGGCTAGGGGTGTAAGTTCAAACCGAAAAAACCGCAAACCGAATCGAAGCGAGCTAAACCGGGCCGAAATAAACCGAACCGAGCACAAACCGTTCAAAAGACAAACCGAACCGGACCGAACCGTAAACCGCAATAAACCGTATTGCATAGAATTCATGTACCCGAAATATAGTGTTATTATTTTCTCATGTAAAATATTGAAGCTTCGTTCATATTCATGTAGTTCATGTAGGGTTTTAATAACGGATACGCAGCGCATTAAACATAAATTAATCCGTTTATGACCCTCCAAGGATCACAGGAAGAGAATACATAACCATAGTATGGGATTAGTATCAAATACCTTTAGGATCTCCTTTAATGACTTCTCACGTGAAATTGTGTTCACGTCTCTATGGCTAGTCCACTCCTAGGATTTAAACCCGTTTCCTTCAATCCTTTGTTCTACTAGGATTGAAGTAAGAACAGGAAGAAGATCAAAATCACGCAAAACAAAGCAAAGGAATGGGGTGGTCCTTCCTTGTGGCCGACGAGGTGGAGGGGGAGGAAAAGGGGCTTCGACATCTTTTTTTCTTTCTCACGCCTTATTTCTCTCTCCCACTCAATATATTATGAGCATTAGTTATGTAAGAAGGAAGCTAGGAGTGCCTTTATATAGTCCAACAACTCCTTGTTGACTGCATAAATTCCCCTATCCTAATCCTACTCATGTACAGATTAGTCCAACTTGCAAATTACTCCTACTAAGTTTGCAAGCTCTTGCGTATTAATCTGTCTAATTAATTAATCATATTAATTACTTCCCTAGTCCGGTCTAATCCATAGAGAGTGTGACCCCATAGGTTTCTACTTAGTTGGTAGTAACAAATTACTAACATGGAGCGGCCTCTAGCAAGACATCCATGCTACCCAACTAATAGAAATAGTCATCCGACAAACCTTGTGCAAGTATTTTCTCATCCCTCTGTCTCTATATCCGGATTGGACACGAGACATACAAGTCACACTCGTATATCCAATCCATAGTTTCTCGATCATGGGAGTAGTCTCATCCATGCAGATAACATCAATATCCTATATTGATTTATCTGATTCAGGACAGACATCTATGAGCACAATCCCTCGAGTGGCCGTTGATATCTACTCCCGTTATGAGGGAGGGAAAAATTCTATCTACGCCAATATCATCTCTAAGCTTGCTTCCTTATTGTACCCGACGAACACCTTTATTGCTACCCAATTACGGTGTAGCGCTTAACGATGTCAAAATACAATATTCCATAACTAGAGGACCTAGTGACTTCAAGTCTAAGGATGACAATACTGTTGTCACTACGAGAAGCACTTGTGAATTTACATAACTTGTATGTAGCCTTCTCGTTATGGGTCAATCTAGTACGCTATTACTCCTAATGCATACTCATGTGTTGGATCGTGACATCTCTATATCAATCCAACCCCATACTAGTCTATAGTTGACTGTCCAGTTAATCAATATAATCGACTAGAGATATTTAAGATAAACAACATATTTACAATCTAAGGACTTCATTATATTAAATATCTCCATAAATAATACAATGAATATTCTAGCCAAAAAGTAATGTTCATACTAAATAATATTGCCTCTAGGGCATCTATTCCAATAGTCACCCACTTGCACTAGATCCAATCTGGTGCATATCGTATGCCAATGCTCCTAGTGTGCCCTTCATGCTTGCGTTGAACAAGCGGCTTTGTAAGTGAATACGACAAATTCTCATATGTAGGAATCTTGCATATATTCACATCTCCTCTATCGATGATATCTCGCATAAGATTGAAACTTTCTGAGTACGTGTTTGGATTTATGGTGTGACCTGGGTTCCTTTGATTGCGCAATCGCCCCAGTGTTGTCACAGTAAAACTCTATTGGATCCACAATGCTAGGAACCACACCTAGTTCAGTGATGAACTTCCTAGTCCAAACAACTTCCTTTGCTGCGCGACTCGCAACAATGTACTCAGCCTCAGTTGTAGAATCAACAACATCTCTTGCTTGGAACTCTTCTAGCTCACAACTCCTCCATTCAGGCAATACATGAATCCCGAATGCGATCTGATATCATCTCTGTCGGTTTGAAAGCTTGCATCCGTGTAACCCCTTAGACGCAACTCTTCCTCCCCTCCATAGATCAAGAAAGCATCCTTAGTTCTTCTCAAGTACTTGAGGATGTTCTTGACAACTATCCATTGACTTTCACCCGGATTAGATTGGTATCTGCTTGTCATACTCAACGCGTATGACACATCTGGTATAGTACATAACATGACGTACATGATGGATCCTATGGCCGAGGCATAGGGTATCCTACTCATGCATTCCTTCTCAATCTCATTGGAAGGACAATCGCTCTTCGAAAGAGTGATTTCATGCAACATGGGCAAGAATTCCTTCTTGGAATCTTGCATGTTGAACCGATTCAACACCTTGTATATATATGTATTTTTACTTACGCCTAGAAGCTTCCTCGATCTATCTCTATAGATCTTGATACCAAGTATATAAGTTGCTTCCCCTAATTTTTTCACTGAGAAACATTTTTCTACCCATCTTTCACGGATTGCAGCATGGGAATGTTGTTTCAAATGAGTAGTATGTCATCCACATACAAGACCAGAAAAGCAACAGAGCGCCCCCTAACCTTCTTGTAGACACAAGACTCATATTCGTTCTTGATGAAGTCAAACTCTTTGATCGCCTCTTCAAAACGTCTATTTCAACTCCTAGAAGCTTTCTTTAATCCATAAATAGATCGTTGTAGCTTACGTACTTTATTTGCATGCTCTGGATCTAAAAAACCCTCATGTTGTGTCATATACACATCCTTGACGAGGTTTCCATACAGAAACGCTGTTTTGACATCCATCTGCTAAATCTCGTAGTCGTAGTAAGCTGCAACAACAAGTAGGATTCGGATGGATTTGGTCATTGTGACTCGTGATAAGGTTTCATCATAGTCTATACCATGAATATGTCTGGATCCTTTTTCCACCAATCGGCCCTTGTAGGTAATCACATTACCATCCATGTCGGTCTTCTTCTTGAAGACCCACTTGACCCTATGGACCGCGCCCCTTGTGGTGGTTCCACCAAAGTCCATACTTTGTTGGTATACATGGATTCCATCTCCAATTCCATGGATTTGCGCCACTTCTGAGCGTCAGGCCCTTTCATGGCCTCTCCATAGGTAGTAGGCTCATCATCTATGAGCAATGTGTCTCCGGACTCAGTCACGAGAAGTCCATAACTCTCTAGCTCCTGGCGCACTCTACTCGACCTACGAAGCTCTTGTGTTGCTTGAACATGTTCTTCCACAACACTTTGCGGTTCCATTTCATGTTCCATAGTAGGATCAGAAGTTTGTGGTTCTTGAATTTCTTCAAGTTCTACATTCCTCCCACTTGCTTCTTTATAGACAAATTCTCTTTCTAGAAACACGCCAGACCGAGCAAAAACACTTTGTTCTCAGTTGGATTGTAGAAGTAATACCCTTTAGTTTCCTTAGGGTATCCCACAAACTTACATTTATCCGACTTAGGCCCGAGTTTGTTTGACTGTAAACGTTTTACATAGACATCGCAGCCCCAAATCTTCATGAACGACACTGTGGGACGCCTCCCACTCCACATCTCATGTGGTGTCTTCATGACTGATTTAGATGGAACACAGTTGATGGGGAAAGCTGCACACAATGGAGCGTAGCCCCAAAATCATAATGGAAGATCAGTTTGACGCATCATATCGAACCATGTCCAACAGTGTTCGATTCCTCCTCTTGGACACGCCATTCCATTGTGGCGTTCCGGGCGGAGTGAGTTGAGATAATCCCACACTCTCTAAGATAGTCGTCAGACTCTTGGCTCAAGTATTCTCCTCCACGATCCGATCGTAGAGCTTTGATACTTTTTCCAAGTTGCTTCTCTACTTCATTCTTGAATTCTTTGAACCTTTCAAAGAATTCGGATTTGGCCTTCATATGGTATACAAACCCATATCTACTGAAATCATCAGTAAATGTAATAAAGTAGACGTAACCACCCCTGGTAGGTGTGGCAAATGGGCCACATACATCAGTATGCACGAGTGCCAATTGCTCACTAGTTCTCTCACCTTTCTTGTTGAAAGGGGACTTTGTCGTTGTTCCCAATAAACAAGCCTCACATGTCTCATTTGATTCAAAATCAAATGAGTCTAGAAATCCATCCTTATGGAGTCTAGAGACACACTTCTCGTTTATATGGCCTAAACGACAGTGCCACAGATAAGTAGGATTTAAATCATTCATTTTAATCATCTTGGTATTTATGTTATAGACATGATTACTTAGATCAATGATATATAATCCATTAAATAATTGTGCACTACAATAGTGAATACTATTAAAATAGATGGAGTAACAATTGTCCTTTATTGAAATAGTAAAACTTTCCTTGTCCAAACAAGAAATAGAAATAATGTTTCTGCTCATAGCAAGCACATAATAGCAATTATTTAATTCTAAAACTAATCCTGAAGGTAGAGACATCTCGTGCACGCCTACGGCCAATGCAGCAACCTTTGCTGCATTCCCAACGCGCATGTCTATCTCCCATTTAGCAAATCTTCTACTTCTTTTAGATCCTGCAAATTTCAAAAAATGTGAGATCCACATCCAGTATCCAATACCCAAGATGAAGAGACAATTAAATTGACATCTATAACAAAAATACCTGGTGGTGGAATCACTATTCCAAGCCTTTTATCCTCCAGACACTTTGGGCAGTTCATCTTCCAGTGTCCAGGTTGACTACAGTAGTGACAATCACCCTTAGTCAATCCCTTGGCAACGCCACCAATGGGTTTAAGGGCAGCTTCCTTGGATTTGGTAACTGCCTTGCCTTTCCGTTTAGAAGAAGAGGCAAACCTTTTGCCCTTCCCCTTTTGTACCATCATTATGGCCTTTCCCTTTCCCTTGTTAACACTTTGTTCAGCTGTCCGCAATATATTGAGTAATTCTGGCAGAAGTTTCACGATCTCATTCATGTTATAGTTCACAATGAATTGTCCATAATTCTCAGGAAACGATTGCAGAATGAGAGTGGTGTCTAGCTCATCGCCGACCGGAAACCCTAGACGTGCGGGATTCTCCAAGTACCCGATCATACGGAGCGCATGAGGTCCCACAGGGTTTCCCTCGGACAAATGGCATTTGAACAATGCCTTGGAAACTTCATACCTCTCAACCCTCGCTTTCTCTTGGAAGAGCTGCTTCAAGTGTTCGATAATATCGACCGCACTCATGTTCTCGTGTTGCTTTTGAAACTCAGAGCTCATAGTGCAAATCATAAGGCAAGCCGCATCATTAGCGTCATCTACGTGCTTTTGATGCACCTTTAGGGCTGCGGGAGTACTGTTTTCCGGACCCTTAGGAACTTCCTCCTCTAGAGCGTACAGTTTCTTCTCTTGCTTGAGAACGATTCTCAAGTTACTGTACCAATCTAGAAAGTTGGTTCCAGAAAATTTGTCCTTCTCAAGGACATCTCGTAGGGAATGTGATTAACTCGATGATTTGTTTGCCCTTGGAATTCTACAAAATGAGAAATATACAAGTTTTAGTATTTTGTTAACAAATGACTATATTTAATAATGGATATATTATTAAACATAGCTCCCACTATTTTTTTCGGATTAATAACCCTCAATATTAATGCAGAAAATATTATTATATTTTATAGTGGGCCAAGATCCATATTTCACTTATTTTGAGCTTGTTTTGGCAAGTCACCCAAAATCAGTTATTTAGGTAGGAACAATTCCAATTGCTTCCCCAAGTAACTCTTTGTTCAATTGGGCAAATAAATCCTTATTTATCCATCCCATGAATAATCCCAATTGATTGCCTATAGGCTTTTAATCTTATGAAAATCACCCAGTTGCGTTTAACCTCTTACTCAAATAATTGCACATTACTAGCTTGTGCTATCGCACCATATCATGATGAATTAAGTCGCCCTGCTTTTGCACGCACGAGTTTGAGACATTATGACTATGATGAATCAAGTCAAAAGGTCTGCTTATTTTGAGTTGGGAAAACTTACAAATAAAAGATTCGGGTTGTTAATTATCTTATTATCAATTTTGCATGCATCAACCATACACCAACAATAAATAATAAGAAAATAAAATAAACAACCACAAAAGAAAAATTAATGTGATATGGATATTGCCTCTAAACTAAAATATTCTCAAGTCAATGATAATATCTATGAACCCTAAAATAGCAAGCTCATCTCCACGTGACTCCATCTTTTGGTCCATGCTCCATAGTTCTTGTGGGTTGTCACCTTCTTGTGGTCCGTCGTTTCTTCAGGATTTTTTTCTCCATGTCTTTACTATTATCTATTTTATTTAATTCTAGCTAGCACCTAGACTAAATAAATAGATCTCACAAGCTGAGAAAAAATATACCGATTTGCCGACCCTAAAACCTAATTAACTATTACATTAATTTGATCAGCTCGCAGACCGTATAACAAACCACAAAATAAACATTCACAACAAACCACAACCTAAGTCCATATCCAATCACCATGCAAAATGCACATAAACAGTTAAAATCTAATTTTAACGCGCTTGGTCAATTTTAATTGATTTTAGAATTACTAGGGTCAAAAACGGTCCAAGAGGGCTCACCCAGCTAGAGGGTCCAAGAGGGCCCACCCTTGGAGCCGCCTGGGCAGGTCGGTCCAACCCCCGGGGTCGGCCGAACCGCCTAGGCCTTTGGCCTTGTTGGCTTTGGCGGCAAGGAAGCATGAGGCGGTCCCATGGGGGCCGATTCTCTTGGTAGTTGTTTCCAAAACAACTTCTTCCTTGTTCCCCAAGTCCAAAACGTTTCCAAATCGAAAACCCCTTTCCCAATTTGTTCCCAAACCCTAGATCTATAATCCTAAAATTTCTCAAACTCACGAATTCTTACATCCCATGTAAAATTAGTTCTTGTTTCCTAAAATTTGTTCCCAAAACGTTCCCCAAGTCCATAACTTAGTTTATGTGTTATTTCTTGT
Source organism: Linanthus parryae (assembly GCA_023055425.1). Taxonomy (NCBI): domain Eukaryota; kingdom Viridiplantae; phylum Streptophyta; class Magnoliopsida; order Ericales; family Polemoniaceae; genus Linanthus; species Linanthus parryae. The sequence continues at coordinate 1,790,303 of JALGPY010000038.1, read as the reverse complement.
TTGTTAAATCACATGAAACTACATCTAATATGCTTAATTTGTCCGCTTTACGCGATAATCAAACAATTAAAGTGTAAAATACATGGATCGTAACACACAAACTACGTTATGCTCTACGACCTGTGGCTCTCATCCACTGTAGGGTTTTGATAACGGATACGAAGCAGAATAAACAAAAATTAATCCGTTCAAGACCCTCCAAGGATCACAGGAAGAGACTACATAACGATAGTAATGGATTAGTATCAAAATACATTTAGGATATTCTTTGATGACTTCTCACGTGAAATTGTGTTCACGTCTCTATGGCTAGTCCACTCCTAGGATTTGAACCCGGATCCTTCAATCCTTTTTTCTAGCTAGAATTGAAGGAAGAAGAGCAAGAAGATCAAAATCACACAAAATGGAGCAAAGGAATGGGGCGGTCCTTCCTTGCGGCCGACGGGGTAGAGGGGGCGGCAAAGGGGCTTCGGCCTCTTTGTTGCTTTTTCTCTCCTTGCTTCTCTCTCCCACTCAATATGTTATGAGAATTATTTATGTGGTAAGGAAGCTAGGAGTGCCTTTATATAGTCCAACAACTCCTTGTTGACAGCATAAAAGCCCTATCCTCATCCTACTCATGTATGGATTAGTCCAACTTGCAAATTAGTCCTACTTACTTTGTAAGCTCTTGCGTATTGATCCTTGTAATTAATTAATCATATTAATTACTTCCATAGTCCTGTCTAATCCATTGGGAGTGTGACCCCATAGGTTTCTACTTAGTTGGTAGTACAAATTACTAACATGGAGCGGCTTCTAGCAAGACATCCATGCTACCCAACTCATATAAATAGTCATCCGACAAAACTTGTGCAATTATTGTCTCATCCCTTTGTCTCTATATTCGGATTGGAAACGAGACATACAAGTCACACTCGTATATCCAATCCATAGTTTCTCGATCCTGGGAATAGTCTCATCCATGCAGATAACATCAATATCCTATATTGATTTATCTGATTTCTGGCCAGACATTCTATGAGGACCTTCCCTCGAGTGGTCGTGGATATCTACTCCCGTTATGTGGGAGGGACAAATTCTAACTGCGCCACTACCATCTCTAAGCTTGCTTTCTTATTGTATCCGACGAACGCCTTTATTGCTACCCAATTACGGTGTAGCGTTTGACGATGTCAAAATACAATATTCCAGAACTAGAGGATCTAGTGACTTCGGGTCTAAGGATGAAAATACTATTGTCACTACGAGAAGCAGTTGTGACTTTACATAAATTATGGGTTAATCGAGTATGCTATTACTCCTAATGCAGACCATGTGTTGGATCGTGATATCTCCATATTAATCCAACCCCATACTAGTCTATAGTTGATCGTCCAGTTAATTAATATAATAAACTAGGATATTTAAGATAAACAACATATTTTCAATCTAAGGACTTCATTAAATTAAATATCTCCATAAATAATACAATGAATATTCTAGCCAAAAAGTAATGTTCATACTAAGTAAGATTGCCTTGAGGGAATCTACTCCAACAGTTCTTGCTTAAGTTTGATAACTCTCTATTAGAGTTATATTTCTTCCATTCTTTATATCGTTTTGCATGATTCCGGGTTTGAAATATGAGTTTTACACTATGAATGTTGAGAAAACGTAGAAAGTTGAGTTTTTAGCACTTTATTGTTAATCCGGGCATTTCGATGCATATTTCGATGTTATTTGGCAAATATAATCGCTTGTTATGGTTGTTCATGTTGTCTTGAAAGAAAAGGATGCTAAACGATGTCTAGGAGGCATGAAACGAACTTTGGAAGCAAAACAAACTCAAGAGGAAGTAAGAGAAGCAAAGTCGGAGGAGCAAAAGTGACCAATATCCATTATTTTGATTGTATATCGAGTTCTACAATGAGTTTTGGAGTTATACCAGTGGCAAATGAAAGTAGACTCAAAGAGCTTTCCAACGATAGGTCACAGAGCTAAAACGGAGATCGGACGAGAAAGATATGGTTCGTCAAAGATGGCAAAAAGGGTGAAAAAGGGACTGCTGGAAAATAAGAACAAAAATCATGTTCACACGAACACTGTTCGCACGAACAGTCGGGTGTTCGTGCGAACAGAGAGTCCAGACGCAATGTTTTTAGGTTTTTTTGGTGATTTCTTGAAAGTTTGAAGGCTCTAACCTATTTCCAACGTATTGGGACGATCCTACGGGGATATACACACATATTTGGAGTCTAGAGAGCTGGAGAAGACGGGAGAACAAGCTTGGAGCAAGGATCATCAATTTTATTGAAGATTTTAGCGTTTAATCTTCGTTTCTTCATCTTTTCTTCATGAACTCTATGATTTTGATCATGTTGAACAATATTATGTCTAGCTAAACACTTTAAGCTAGGTGATTGATGGAAAACTAGGCTTTGTTGGATGATTTTCCGGATTTTGGACTTGATGCATGCTTTTGCTTAAATTCTATGAACGTTCTTGTTAGCTTATCTATTATTGTACTTATTTATTAATTTTCTTGGCTTGATCACCCGTAGAATATTACTTGTTGATAGGGTTGCACGAAAGTGAGCTCATTGAGACGTGTTAAAGAATAGTTTAGGTGATCTTGTAGTTTCTTGAGACCGAGAGGAGATAGAAACTTGATTAATCGTGTGAGGGTAGTTTCGGTTGATTTTGTTAGAACTTAGTGAATTTGGTGGACCGATAGGACCCGGTAAGCGAGCCTAGCAAATCAACTAGAGTGTAATTGTAGACGGAGGTGGACCGAGAGGACCCGAAGGCTATTTATTGCACAAATTCACGTGAGATTGAGGGAAGATCGTGATGAGTATTACCCGGTATAATTAGAACGTGCGTAGAGTGTTTCAAGAACAACCCGGAAATCGTTAACAATCCTAAGGACCATCAATGGCCTAGTTCTTCCTTATTAATCGTATTCAATCACAAGTTATCTTCGTTTAAAAGTGAAATTCCACAAAAATATTTAGCGTAGTTGTTATTTAGTTTAAGTCACTTGTTTGTGGGTGACGAACCTTCAAATCAAACATTTTTTACCGGTTACTTAGGTATCATAAATTTAATTCTTAATTAGCTAATAATCGTGTATTTCCCTTGGGTTCGATACTCGGAGTCATAAAATACTCCACTTACTACTTGACCGTATACTTGCGTTTAAGCGCGTTAAGAATTCGCGCCAAAATTCTTTGTAAAACATTATCTGAATATCAAGAAAACGTTTGTAGGTTCGATTGAGTATACTTTACTCCCAAATATTTGAAAAAAAAGTTATTTTTCTTACATTTTTTAGTTTTAATATCAAATATTAAGTTTCATGTGTAATAATATGCAAACAGCCGGTTTTAACCGAACCGAACCGCCTAAAACTGAGACCGAGGTGAAACCGAACCGAGACTAAACTGAACCGTCGAGGTTTGGATTTTTTCTCCTCAAACCGGACCGAACCGAAACGTTTGCATCCCTACCCGCGGCCTCCTCATAGGTTGTAGGATTATCTTAATTGAGAAATCCATATTTCTCCGATCCTTGACTTACCCTACCTGATCTATGAGGTCCTTGTGTTACTTGAGCAGGTTACTCCACAACACATTGTGATCCTGCTCATGTTCCATCAAAGGATTAATGTTCTGTTGTGATTCTTTAATTCCTTCAAGATCTATTATCTTCCCACTGTTTCTTTTAGAGACAGTCTCTTTCTAGAAACATAACGGTTTGAGCAACAATCACTTTGTTCTTGATCGGATTGTAGAAATAATATCCTTGTCAGGATAGCCCACAAAACACACTTATCCGACTTGGGTCCAGGTCTATCTGACTGTAAACACTTTACATAAACTTCACAATCCCAATCTTTATGAATGACATACTAGGACACCTCCTAGTCCATAACTCATATGGTGTTTTTCTTAATTGATTTTGATGGAACAAGGTTAAGGGCGAAGACTGCTGTAAATAGAACATGGCTCCTAAAGGGAAGTGGAAGCTCTTTTTGACGCATCATGGACCGAACCGTGTCCAACAAGTTCCGATCTCTCCTCTGAGACACGATATACTAATATGGCATTCTAGGTGGAGCGAGTTGGGATCACATCCGATACTCTTTCAGGTGCATGTCAAACTCTTGAATTAAGTACTCTCCTCCACGATCTAATCGTAGAGCCCTAATACTTTCATCAAGCTAGTTCTTTACTTCATACATGAATTCTTTGAACTTTTCAAAGGATTCTGATTTGTTTCTTCCTAAGATACTCAAATCTACATTTACTTAAGCCATTAGTAAATATGATGAAGTACTAAAAAAATCTTTAGCACTTGTGCTTAGTGGTCCACATACATCAATATGTACAATTCCCGAAAGATCACATCTTTCCCAAATACAAGCCTCACATGTCTCATGTGATTCAAAATCAAATAAGTTCAGAAATCCAACCATATGGAATCTAGAAATGTATTTCTCATTCATGCGGCCTAAATGACAATGCCAAAGCTAAGTGAGGTTCATATTACTATATGCAAACCTCTTGGTATTAATGTTATAGATGAAATTATCATGATCAAGGATATACAATCCATTAGACAAAATTGCATTTGAATAATGCATGTCAGAATGAATAGGAAAACATTTGCCCTTTCATTCTGATAAGAAAACTTTTCTTGTCCATACAAGAATGTGAGATAATGTTCATACTCATAGCGGTGACATAAACGCATTTTTCTAATTCATGAATAATTTCAGAAGGCAGAGATACAGGATACATTCAGTCATGCTTTCTCAGTGAATGTATTCGAGTATGGTTCTGGGTGGGGCACTTGTTTCTGTTTTTGGAGGTGCATCAACATCTGGCGCATTTATCGCAGGAACGCATGGTAGTTGAAGCAACGATTTGGCAATTCGGGTTTCACATACAGCTGCATAAAATCTGTTTGGGGAGACTGTTGGAATTGTGCCCTAGAGGCAATCAATTTGTCGTGACATTTATATGAATTTACTATTCATTGTGTTATCGATATGGAGATATGTTAACATGAATGAAGTCCTTAGAATATAAATGTTATATTCTTAAATATCCCTAGTCCATTATATTGATTAATAGGATGATCACTATAGACTAGTACGTGGGTAGATTGATATTTAGATATCAAAGTCTAAAACATGGGTATGCATTAGAATTAATGGCATACTGGATTGACCCACCACGAGAATGCTACATTAGATTATGTCAATGCCACAAGTGCTTCTTGTTTTGTATGGTTAGGTAAAGTTTTGTTTTAAGAAGAAGGTTAATTAAGTGTATATTGAGTTACTTATACTTATTAACCTCAAGTGAGGTCAAGAAGTGAACATAAGTCCATAGGAGGGTATTTTACAAAGACCAATTTGCCAGTCGAGCAGTGCCCCGATTTTCTCTATCTTAAGCCTCTTGAATTTGGTTTCATCGGCACAATCAATCTTGTTGAGGCATTTTGATTTTTCTTTGAAGCTATGATATGTACTTGTTTTGTAAGGCCATGTAGATTCTTCGGTTTCAGTCATTCCAGGTTTTCCATCGGTTTTGTATGGTTCCATATATTGAAAAATAGGTACAAACAGTTAGGGGCAGTCTCTTTTCTTGTAAGTTCATAAGGGACCTGCTATATTCCACTTTAGCCTTGTTTCAGTATTATTTGTTCCATTTTTGGCAAATGTTTCATAATATAGTGCAAGTAGTTTCTTCCTTCCAAGTTCTGAATCATATGCTTAATTTTCTTATATTTTGTGTAAAATGTAGAAAGGTGGTGAGACTGAACATTGCCCATGTGTTGGTGTTGACTCTGATTTCTCAGAAGCATAAGTCAGCTCTAAGGGTAGCATGCAAGAACAAGAATTTTCTGCCTCTTAATTTGCGTCCCAAGAAGACCGGAGCTATCCGTAGGCGTCTCACAAAGCACTAGGCTTCACTCAGGACTGAAAGGGAAAAGAAGAAAGAGATGTACTTTCCCCTGGGGAAGCATGCCGTCAAACTTTAAGGCTTCACTTGAGGCTAGATTGAGGAAGGGGACGAGATACTATAGTTTGTGTAGAATCAATTAGGCGGTTGACTTCAGTCCCTCTGGTTCAGTGTTTTCTATCAAGTTTAGGATTACGTTCTAATTTTCGGTTCATGTTTCGAGTATTCAAAAACAAGTTTTGGTATAGTTTGATGTGTGATGTTGTTATGGAATCTTACTTACATCATGGCGGATTGTATTGCTTTAAAAAAAATCTGAAATTTATTGCTTCACCCAAATATTATAGTAGTAGTATATTTGATAAAACTTGTCTTTATTCTAATTTTTAGATTTGCTCAGAGGGGTGGTAAGTGTCCTTTTGAACAAGGGCATGATGGTCACACAAAAATGTAACCCTAGTGCCAGAGACGGATCATAACAGAGGGAATGTTTGTCCACTTATTTTCCGTTACCAAGGGTGCAAAATAGAATTTTCAAACGTCGGGGGGACTAAAGTGTATTTTCTTCTGATTATAGGGGTGGAAAGTGTCTTTTACCCTTATAATTTGTATATTTTTTAAAATTTTATGACAATTAATTTTGTACTACTTTTATTTTGTTTTTTTTATGAAAAAAAATTCATCAATATGTAGTCTTAATTTTAAGTATCAAAATAGTAATTACATATTTTATGCAAGAGCCGTGCTAGGGAGACAAAAAATCGAACAGAAATTCGAACAAAAAATGACATGGCATATGCCACATCAATAGATGTCTAAATATCATCCATATTGATTCTTTCTATTTCCTTCATAATCTTCACTCCGAATTTTTATTAATGACATGTTTCCATACAAATCACTTTATGTTCAACTTTTTGTACGGATTTTTGTTCACCTAGACTTTTCCTTTATGCAAAGGCCCAACGGGGTAACCAGCATTCATGATGACCCCCGATGGTGTAGCCTCTTTGACAAACTTATTGTTGCCTTTGCTGGCACCATTCCAATGGCAGTAGTTTTTATTACGGAATACATTCCATATATACAATTTGTGGCAAATCGTGTGATTTCATAGTTTTCTCAATAAATTTGGAATCTTTCCTAAAAAAATGGAATCTTTGACAATCGCATGGGAAAAAGTAGGTATTTTTCTTTGACTCCGATGTCAAAATATGCATATAAAAGCAGAGCCACTCCGTATCATGTTTTCACTCACCAAAACCTCAATCTCTCGCAATGGACCTTAGAGCTTTGGGAATCGGGGGCGTTGCAATTGTTGTATTCGTCATCTTGATGCTTCTTTGTATTTTCTGTGGCGACGGTGGCAAGGATGAGGAGTCGAAATACGGGGCTTAAATCAACACGTGAACGTTGCTTATGAAGAAGGAAGATGAGGAAAAGAGTCTCAGAAGCAACTGTTGTTTTCAATGTTCTTCTATTTAAGTAGTTTTGGCTAGAGTTGTGTCATAGTTTCTCTCTAATAAAACCTCTTCTTAGAAGTTTTGTTGTCCTTCTGCGAAAGCGGTGTTAGCTAGGAATATGAGTTTGATTTGTTCAATGGTTAAGTAATTAAAAATTTGCATGATCACAACGTATTTCAGTTAGGAAATTGTGAAGTTTCTGAACTTTCTCTAGAGAAAAACTACACTAGAAAACCGTTCCTTCACCTTCACAGTCGAGAAGATAATAGAGAGCAAAAAAGCTGTAAAATAGGCTTCTTGCATAGTTCGAATATTTCTGCAAGTCTGCTTTTGCAAAACACTAAGAAGACAAAGTGATTTGTCGCTAACGTTTTCTATTCAATACGTTGGTTTGCTACAATATTAGCTCTTGGCCGCGAGGTACAGTCGCTCTAGACTTAATTCAATGAGTTATTTCGCATTTGGTATCCGAGAAAATTGGTTGATCAATGGTGCTTCATAATTCCTCTAGCTGTTCTCGTTGTTTGTTACGTAGTTGCTAATATCAATGGTTAGAATACTGTAACATTAGAACTTTAGTGCGTTGTTGGCTAAATCAGTGGTTGATGTTTAATCTCTTACGTACGTACTTTGCGGACAACGCAGAACTCTGATCTTTGATTAGTCTGATATTGGTGGACATTCATGATTAAATTGTTGTTACAGTTTCAGACTAGATCAACCTAACAACTGTGCTACATAAAAGGGAGGAAATACTGATTAAATTACTATGCGTATAAAAAATAATTAAACTATTTTTTACACTGATAGAATGAATATTAGATCAACAAAATTATTATGCATACAGATATATTATATTGAAGTCTTTCACTTTTAAGTTTTTTTTTTTTTTTTTTTTAGTTTTTTTTTAAGAACAAGTTTTTTTTTTTTTTTTTTTTTGAAAAATTATTCTTTTCGTCAACCGCGTTTGAACCTAGACCTCTTGCAGGGGTTCCGAACACTTTACATTCCTTCATATGTTGTCTCTCTCATCTTTACTCTTGAGTTTATACCACGTTATCAGCACGCTCTACCGGACGAGCGAGATCTACCAAATAAAAAGTACGATAAAAAAATTTTATTTTCATATCGAAATCATATTTTCGTTCTTATATTTTCGTTAGAGATTCGAACATTAACAAAATAAGTTCAATATTAATTCACCAAGCTGAAAAGCTGGACAAAACTTCTTGTTATTGATTCTTACGCGTCTTTTCTAACAAGTTACAGAAAAATATATATTGCTTGTAATATTCTTGGCACTTGAAGAATGAAAAAAAGGATGCGGCTGCTAGGGTTTGAAAATAAAAGTGGGGCTGCTAGTGTTCTTACAAAGCCCAGAAAAGGAAAAAGAATGAGGCTTCTCCTTGCTTGCGTCGCATAATTGACCAGATGACCAGTCACAATGCAATTTCATATATTATTTGTTTTTTTTTCTTATATTATTTGTGCTGAAAAAAATAAGGTGGAAAAAAAAGTTGTTTCTGCCAGGTCATGAGCCAAGGTGCACAAGCCCTCCCTCTGCTGTTCTCGCAAACAGTTGAACTAGCAAGGTTTGAGGTTAAAAAAGATGACACATTTATATTTTTGGTCTATTTAAAAGGATGCTCTAGCCCTAAAGAAAAGTATGAGATTGTGTTTGGAAGATTTTTCTTTTTTTGCCACATAGACTAACATGATTCGAATTTAATTATTTTTGCTGCTGTGCAGCTGATATTTGAACCTACCAGCGTGGCTCTGGCTCTGGCTCTGACCAGTAGACCAGCAGCTTTGCTATTTTTTTTTTTCTCTTTCATTATTTTTATACAACGTACAATTTATATATATAAAAAAAGAGAGAGGGAGGGGCATCGCCTCTGCTGTAACTAAGTCTACAAAAATATTAGTTTGGCAAAGTCATAGCTGCTTTGAATTATCCGGGTTGGTCCGGACTAACACATCTGCAAGCGTTTTGCATTTCATCGACTGCATCAACATTAGCCTTCAATTTGTCTTGTTGTTGGTGAACCTCTAATGATTTTGAGATCTCCTGTGTGCGAGTTTGAAGCATCAGGTAAGACTTTGTTCTTCTAACTGTGCAATAATCTTATTATGTCTTGAATTGCGTTATTGAAACTCTTCTGGTTTTCTTGACACTTCAACTGCCCAAATAAGAACAATGGGCAGATTTATTTGATGTTTCTTCTGCATCCGAACCAGATAAAATTGGTGTTGTGTTTTTACTAATCTTTTAGTAAAAGATAAATGAAAGAGAAAAAAAAAAAGTCATTGGAGTTTTAAGTTCTAAGAACTCGTGACAAACAAGTGACCGAAAAAGAATAAAAAGCCACTAAAGTTTCAAACTCGTGACAATACCGTTGAGCTCTACTCTAATGAGTTTCTTGATGTTATGTTTTCAAGTTTCGTATGTGAAAAAGATAAAATATAATAAAAAAAAGTCACTAGAGGTGGTGCGTCCTCGTGACACTAACAATCTGGTCGATAATCTGAATATGTGTTCTCTTAGGTAGACGGGTCAGTTGGCTCAGGCTCGGGAGAGGTGGCGCGTCCTCGCTGCTGCTGTGCCGGCATGACTGGCACCTGGGTAGGCACTACTGGCCTCTAGGTCTGCCTGCTATCAGGGTTCATAACGGGTACCTGGCCTGCCAGGATCACCTACAGAGTCGCCATGCTCTGGGCTCGGAGTTGGGTCATGGCCAGAGAAGCTATCATATGGCTGTCTGGCCTCCATCGTCCAACTGAAACAGTTTTCGCTGGAGTACCTAGACAGGAAGGTAATAGATTTGCCCCGCATCTTTCTCTGAGTCTCATTGAGGGCTGCCTCATGAGCCCGAGCAATAGCAGTGCTGGCATGGTAAGTATGCTTCTGGGTCTTAAATAGTTTCCCCAGACCCCTAGCCATCTTCTTCACAATCTTCACTATATCGTTCATTTTCTTGTCCTAGGAATTCATTTTCTTTCGGACTCAGTCCTCATGCTCAGTTCTCTCCAGACGCCCGAAAGAACTACGCTTAGGACCCCTACTGGACTGCCCATGGTCCCACTCAGTCGGCCCCGGCTTACTGGAGCTAGTCGACCGAGGCAGTCCCTGGGATGCAGGTAAAGTAAGCAACCCCCCACCCACAGGTGGTGGCGGAGCGCCCCAGTCATCCCCACCCTGCAGGGGTGGTGGCATACCATCATCACCATCATCATCATAATCAACATAACAAACTCTCTAGGACCCATCAGTGCCTCCTCCTAAGCACACCGAATCTTCCTATACTTCCGGACCTGGATCGGTTTTGTGTCTCTCAGCTCAGTGGAAATGACTACATGGCTATCCATAGCCATTTTGGTAAACATCCCCAGGCACCCCAAACCCCTCCTACTGGCATCACCCATTCTCTCCCTAAAATTGGCACAAGTAATCTATGGGAGGTCGACGAGCTCCCATCTCATGAGACAAAAAACCAGCAGTGCCACCTCATAATCCAACAGGGTCATGTGCTTGATGCTCACAATCTAGTTAAGGACCCACTCGGTCCACCACTTCGCTGTTGGAATAGATGCCCTAGAGGCAATCTAGTTTAGTATGAATTTGTACATGGCTAGAAAATTCATTTATTATTTATTGGATATTTAATATAATGAAGTCCTTAGATTTACAATTGTGTTGTTTATCTTAAATATCCCTAGTCAAGTATAATGATTAAATGGGACAATCATCTATAGACTAGTATGGGGTTGGATTGATATGGAGATATCACGATCCAGCACATAGGTGTGCATTATGGAATGTTGCACTGGACTGACCCATCTCCGAGAAGGCTACATACATGTTATGTTGAGTCACAAGTTCTTCTCGCGGTGCAAAGGTATTGTCATCCTTAGACTTGAAGTCACTAGATATTCTAGTTGTGGATCATTGTGATCTTGGTAGCGTTAAACGCTACACCGTGACTGGGTAGTTATAAAGGCGTGTACTGGATACAATGAGAAGCAAGCTTAGAGATCGTAGTGGACGTAGAGAGGATTTGCCCCTCCCACATAACGGGAGCAAATATCCTAGGCCACTCGAGGGATAGTGCTTATAGAATGTCTGGCCAGACTCAAATAAATCAATATATATGATATTGATGTTATTTGCACGAATAAGGCTATTCCCATGGATCGAGAAACTATGGATTGGATATACGAGTGTGACTTGTATGTCTCGTGTCCAATCCGGATATGGAGGCAAAGGGATGAGACAATTACTTGTACAAAGGTTGTCAAGATGACTATTCTATTAGTTGGCTAGAATGGATGTTTTGCTAGAAACCGCTCCATATTAGCAAATAGTTGCTACCAACTAGATAGAACCTATGGGGTCACACGCTATATAGAGTTTAACTAGATTTGGGAATTAATTAATTGGATTAATTAATTAGAAGGATCACTTTGCAAACCCTTGCAAACTTAGTAGGGACTAATTTGCAAGGAAGGGACTAAATTGAATTCTAGTTGGACTAGAATAAGTCCTTTAGGTAGTTAACAAGGAGTTGTTGGACTATATAAAGGACCCTCCTTCCTTCCTTCCTCATAACTTATGATCATTAGTGAACATAACAAGAGTGGGAGAGAACAAAAGGAGAGAGAGCAAGCAACAAAGAGGGCCGACGCCGCCCCTTGCCGCCGCCCTCAACCCTCTTTTTGTCTCGTTTTGCGTGATTCGTTCATCCTCTTCCTAATCCGGGCTAGCACCAAGGAGTTTGGGAGATCTAGGATCAACTCTAGGCGTGGATCAACTATAGAGAACGTGACATTATTCGCGTTTGAAGTCATCAAGGAGAACCCAAAGGTGTGTTTATGATTTCTTACCTTTACTATCGTTATGTCTCTAGACTTGTGATCATTGGAGGGTTTTGCATGGTTTATGTTTGATTATGCTTCCGTTGTGCGATCCATGAATCAAAACCCTACAGTGGTATCAGAGCCACAGGTCATAGAGCATAAACGTGGTTTATGTGTTACGTTCTTGTTGTTTTACACCTTAATTTGATTGTTTATCGCGTAAAACAAGACAAATCAAGCATGGGATGCAATTTGTCAATAATTACTCATAAAAAGATCCAATTTTTGCATTGGATGCATGAATTGGTGAGTTTGAGAAATTTTAGGATCTTAGATCTAGGGTTTGGGCATCCTTGGGGAAGAAGAAGTTCTCCCAAAACAAGAAAACAACCAAACTTGGGCACCAAAACAACTCCCATAGAAGGGTTCGGCCCCCCTAGGGACCGGCCCCTTGCTTGCCGCCCAAGCTTGGGAGCCCTAAGGGGCCGGGCGGCCCTAACCCGCGGGCCTAGCTTGCGGGTTTTGGGCCGGGCCGGCCCTAGGGCCTTGTGGTTCACTTTAATGGGCCCGGGCAATTGGATTGTTGGGCCCATGGACCGTTTTAACCCTAGAAATCCTAAAATCAATTAAAATTGACCAAGCGCGTTAAAATTGGATTTTAACTGTTTATGTGCAAATCGCATGGTGATTGGATATGGCCTTAGGATGTGGTTTGATGTGGATGTTTAATTTTGTGGTTTGGTTTTACGGCCTGCGAGCTGATCAATTAATTGTAATAATTAATTAGGGTTTTTTGGCCTGCGTGCCATTTTTTTCTCAACTTGTGAGATTTATTTTATTTAGTATAGATATTAGTTAGTACTAGATAAAGTAGATTGTTAGCCAGGATTGGAGAAAAGAAGCCCAAAGCCAAAGAAGCCACAAAAGATGGAGCATGGAGCATGGAGCATTCCACATGACTATGAAGGATGGACCAAGAGATCAAGACGCATGGAGATGTGTTTGCTTAGGGTTCATAGATAATTCCATTGGCTTGGAATTATCTTAGTCTAGAAAAGGCCATATCCACATCACGTTTAATTTCTGTTTTGTGGTTGTTTATTTATTGTCTTATTATTTGTGTGGTTGGTGTATGGATGATGCATGCAATTAGGATAATAAGATAACTAGACTACCCGAATCTATTATTTGGAGTTGTGCCCAAACTCAAATAGATAGATTAGTTGATATTGATCAACAAAACAATTAAAAATTGAATTTAAAATCCCTCAAATATTAAATATTGTGTTCTTGCCTTCTCGTTATTTAAACACTCATTATCATCATTATTTATCAAGCTCGTGCGTGCCAAAGCATGGCGACTTGGTTCATAATGATGGAATGCGATGGCACGTAACAATTGCAATTGTTTAGATAAGAGGTTGAACACAACTAGGCTATTAATTTGATTAAGAAACCTAGAGGCAATCAATTGGGATTATCCATAAGGATGGATAAATAAGGAGTTATTTGCCCGATTGAACCAAGAGTTGCATATGGGATGCAATTGGAATTGTTCCTACCTAAAGTAGTCAAATTATGGGTGACTTGCCAAAGCAAGCTCATAAGGAGATGAAAGATGGATCTTGGCCCACTAGAAAATATAAGGATATTTTCCGCATTAATATCTTGAGGGTTATTAATCCTTAGAAAAATAGTGGGAGCTATATTTAATAAACTAGCCATTATTAAATATAGTCAAAAATTCACAAATACTAAAACTTGCGTATTTTCCTTTTTGTAGAATTCCAAATGGCAAACAACTCATCGAGTTCACAACATTCCCTACGATCTGTCCTTGAGAAGGACAAGCTCTCTGGAACCAACTTTCTTGATTGGTACAGAAACTTGAGAATTGTTCTCAAGCAAGAGAAGAAACTGTACGCAATAGAGGAGCATGTTCCAGAAGGTCCAGAGAACCAGACACCTGCTGCCTTAAAGGCGTATCAAAAGCGTGTTGATGACGCTAATGATGCGGTCTGCCTTATGCTTTGCACCATGACTTCTGAGCTTCAGAAGCAACACGAAAACATGAATGCTGTCGATATGATCGAACATCTAAAGCAGCTCTTCCAAGAGCAGGCGAGGGTAGAGAGGTATGAGGTCTCAAAGGCACTGTTCAAATGTCATCTGGCAGAAGGGAACCCGGTGGGACCCCATGTACTCCGAATGATCGGGTACTTGGAGAATCTCGCCCGACTGGGGTTCCCGGTCGGCCAAGAGTTGGCAACCGATCTCGTGTTGCAATCGTTGCCCGAGAGTTATGGACAGTTCATTATGAACTATAACATGAACGAGATCGTTAAACCACTGCCAGATTTACTCAACATGTTGAGGACGGCTGAACAGAGCATCAACAAGGGTAAGGGCAAGGTCATTATGATGGTGCAGAAAGGAAAGGGCAAAAGGTTTGCCTCTTCCTCCAAAGGCAAAGGCAAGTCAGTTGCCAAGTCCAAGGAACCAGCCCTTAAGCCTGTTGGTGGCATTGCCAAGGTCGTGACTAAGGGTGAATGTCACTACTGCAGTCAGCCTGGACACTGGAGGAGGAACTGTCCAAAATATATGGAGGACAAGAGGCTTGGAATAGTGATTCCACCACCACCAGGTATTTTTGTTGTAGATGTCAATTTAACTGTCTCTACATCATGGGTATTATATACTGGATGTGGATCTCATATTCTAAATATGCAGGATCTAAAGAGAAGTAAAAGATTGGCTAAAGGGGAGGTAGATCTGCGCGTTGGGAATGGAGCAAAGGTTGCTGCGTTGGCCATAGGCGTGTGCGAGCTATCTCTGCCTTCAGGATTAGTTTTAGAATTAAATAATTGCTATTTTGTGCCTGCTATGAGCAGAAACATTATTTCTGTTTCTTGTTTGGACAAGGATGGTTTTATTATTTCAATAAAGAACAATTGTTGTTCCTTTTATTTGAATAATATTCACTATTTTAGTGCGCAATTATTTAATGGACTTTATGTCCTTGATCTAAGCAATCCTGTCTACAACATTAATACCAAGCGGATTAAAATAAATGATTTAAATCCTGCTTATTTATGGCATTGTCGTTTAGGCCACATAAATGAGAAACGTGTATCTAGACTCCATAAGGATGGATTACTAGACTCATTTGATTTTGAATCATATGAGACATGTGAGGCTTGTTTATTGGGAAAAATGACAAAGTCCCCTTTCAATAAGAAAGGAGAGAGGACTAGTGAGCAATTGGCGCTCATACATACCGATGTGTGTGGGCCATTTGCCACGCCAGCCAGGGGTGGTTATGTCTACTTCATTACATTTACTGATGATTACAGTAGATATGGATTTGTGTACCTTATGAGGGCAAAATCCGAATCCTTTGAAGTGTTCAAAGAATTCAAGAATGAAGTAGAGAAGCAACTTGGCAAAAGTATCAAGGCTCTACGATCGGATCGCGGAGGAGAATACTTGAGCCAAGAGTTTGACGACTATCTTAGAGAGTGTGGGATTGTGTCCCAACTCACTCCACCCGGAACGCCACAATGGAATGGCGTGTCCGAGAGGAGGAATCGAACCCTATTGGATATGGTTCGGTCTATGATGTGTCAAACCGATCTTCCATTATCATTTTGGGGCTACGCTCTATTAAGTGCAGCTTTCACCATTAACCGTGTTCCATCTAAATCAGTCATGAAGACACCATATGAGATGTGGAGTGGGAGGCGTCCCACACTGTCGTTCATGAGGATTTGGGGCTGCGATGTCTATGTAAAACGTTTACAATCAGACAAGCTAGGGCCTAAATCGGATAAGTGTAAGTTTGTGGGGTACCCTAAGGAAACTAAGGGATACTACTTCTACAATCCAAACGAGAACAAAGTGTTTGTTGCTCGGACCGGCGTGTTTCTAGAAAGAGAATTTGTCTCTAAAGAAGCAAGTGGGAGGAATGTAGAACTTGAAGAAGTTCAAGAACCACAAATCACTGAACCGATTATGGAACATGAACAGGAATCACAAGCAGTTGTGGAGCCACCTGTTCAGGTAACACAAGAGCTTCGTAGATCTAGTAGAGTGCGCCAGGAACCCGAGAGGTATGGACTTCTCGTAACCGATTCCGGTGACACGATGCTCATAGATGATGAGCCTACTACCTATGAGGAGGCCATGAGTGGCCCAGACTCTCAGAAGTGGCTGGAAGCCATGAGATCCGAGATGGAATCCATGTATACCAACAAAGTATGGACTTTCGTGGAACCACCCCATGGAGCGCGGCCCATAGGGTGCAAGTGGGTCTTCAAGAAGAAGATCGACATGGATGGTAATGTGATTACCTATAAGGGCCGATTGGTGGCTAAAGGATTCAGACAGATTCATGGTATTGACTATGATGAAACCTTTTCACCAGTCGCTATGACCAAATCCATCCGAATCCTACTTGCAATTGCAGCATACTACGACTATGAGATTTGGCAGATGGATGTCAAAACAGCATTCTTTTATGGGAATCTCCTCGAGGACGTGTATATGATACAGCCGGAGGGTTTTGAGGATCCAAAGCAAGCCAACAAAGTCTGTAAGCTGCAACGATCCATTTATGGATTGAAGCAAGCTTCTAGGAGTTGGAATCGACGTTTTGATGAAGTGGTCAAAGAGTTTGGCTTCATCAGAAACGAAGATGAGTCTTGTGTCTACAAGAAGGTTAGTGGGAGCTCTGTAGCTTTTCTGGTCTTGTATGTGGATGACATACTACTCATTGGAAACGACATTCCCATGCTGCAATCTGTAAAAGATTGGCCTGGAAAGTGTTTCTCAATGAAGGACTTAGGGGAAGCAGCCTATATACTCGGTATAAAGATCTATAGAGATAGATCTAAGAGGTTGCTAGGCCTAAGTCAAAGTACATATATTGACAAGGTGTTGAAACGGTTCAACATCCTAAAGTACTTGAGAAGAACTAAGGATGCTTTCTTGATATTTGGCGGTGAGGAAGAGTTGCGTGTAAGGGGTTACACTGATGCAAGCTTCCAAACCGACAGAGATGACTTTAGATCACAGTCAGGATATGTGTTTTGCCTGAATGGAGCAGCGGTGAGCTGGAAGAGTTCCAAGCAAGAGACGGTAGCTGATTCTACAACAGAGGCTGAGTACATTGCTGCAAATGGCGCAGCAAAGGAGGCTGTTTGGATCAGAAAGTTTGTTTCTGAACTTGGTGTGGTCCCTAGCATTGCGGATCCAGTAGAGTTGTTCTGTGACAACACTGGGGCGATCGCGCAATCAAAGGAACCCAGATCGCACCAGAAGTCCAAGCACGTACTCAGGAAGTTTCATTTGATTCGAGACATTATCGATAGAGGAGACGTTCGGATATGCAAGATTCCTACAGATGATAATCTGTCAGACCCGCTTACGAAGCCTCTCACGAAGTGGAAGCATGAAGGGCACACTAGGAGTATGGGCATACGAGATGCGCCAGATTGTCTCTAGTGCAAGTGGGAGACTGTTGGAATAGATGCCCTAGAGGCAATCTAGTTTAGTATGAATTTGTACATGGCTAGAAAATTCATTTATTATTTATTGGATATTTAATATAATGAAGTCCTTAGATTTACAATTGTGTTGTTTATCTTAAATATCTCTAGTCAAGTATAATGATTAAATGGGACAATCATCTATAGACTAGTATGGGGTTGGATTGATATGGAGATATCACGATCCAGCACATAGGTGTGCATTATGGAATGTTGCACTGGATTGACCCATCTCCGAGAAGGCTACATACATGTTATGTTGGGTCACAAGTGCTTCTCGCGGTGCAAAGGTATTGTCATCCTTAGACTTGAAGTCACTAGATATTCTAGTTGTGGATCATTGTGATCTTGGTAGCGTTAAACGCTACACCGTGACTGGGTAGTTATAAAGGCGTGTACTGGATACAATGAGAAGCAAGCTTAGAGATCGTAGTGGACATAGAGAGGATTTGCCCCTCCCACATAACGGGAGCAAATATCCTAGGCCACTCGAGGGATAGTGCTTATAGAATGTCTGGCCAGACTCAAATAAATCAATATATATGATATTGATGTTATTTGCACGAATAAGGCTATTCCCATGGATCGAGAAACTATGGATTGGATATACGAGTGTGACTTGTATGTCTCGTGTCCAATCCGGATATGGAGGCAAAGGGATGAGACAATTACTTGTACAAAGGTTGTCAAGATGACTATTCTATTAGTTGGCTAGAATGGATGTTTTGCTAGAAACCGCTCCATATTAGCAAATAGTTGCTACCAACTAGATAGAACCTATGGGGTCTCACGCTATATAGAGTTGAACTAGATTTGGGAATTAATTAATTGGATTAATTAATTAGAAGGATCACTTTGCAAACCCTTGCAAACTTAGTAGGGACTAATTTGCAAGGAAGGGACTAAATTGAATTCTAGTTGGACTAGAATAAGTCCTTTAGGTAGTTAACAAGGAGTTGTTGGACTATATAAAGGACCCTCCTTCCTTCCTTCCTCATAACTTATGCTCATTAGTGAACATAACAAGAGTGGGAGAGAACAAAAGGAGAGAGAGCAAGCAACAAGGAGGGCCGACGCCGCCCCTTGCCGCCGCCCTCAACCCTCTTTTTGTCTCGTTTTGCGTGATTCGTTCATCCTCTTCCTAATCCGGGCTAGCACCAAGGAGTTTGGTAGATCTAGGATCAACTCTAGGCGTGGATCAACTATAGAGAACGTGACATTATTCGCGTTTGAAGTCATCAAGGAGAACCCAAAGGTGTGTTTATGATTTCTTACCTTTACTATCGTTATGTCTCTAGACTTGTGATCCTTGGAGGGTTTTGCATGGTTTATGTTTGATTATGCTTCCGTTGTGCGATCCATGAATCCAAACCCTACATTCGCCTCCCTGATGAGGTAGGTAGTAAGTTTCTGGTGAGCGGGGCCCCTTTCAGGCCGATACCAGGTAGCCCCGGGTACACCGACACAGAGGGTCTTAAGAATCTGACCACTGAGGTCATCAGAAGGGTTGTCTTAGAAATTGGCAGTCATCTAGAACCAACTCCAACCCTAGGCTCTGTTAGATAGTCTCAGGTAGGATCCTAACTCATCTCTTCATACAGTAGATCCACTAAATTGACTGGGCCTCGCTGTTCATACATTCTTGGAGATTACTGTAAATCTCCTTGGCGATCACCGGACTTGCTTGAAAATCTATAAACCTAGTAAATAAATTTCCAAACTGCCAGAGACTCGTATAATCAAATAATTCTGGGGACATGGCCACAGGGTCTTGAGGAAAGGTTCTCTCAACATGCGCATGTATTGTAATCTGGAAATTTTTTGATCTGCATGAGCTGCGTTTGAACGCAGCCTTCTGTGTTTGAACGCAATGCTTAAGTGTCTCTTGTCTTCTACGTTTATTCGGCTGACTTGATCTGCATTTCAACGCAGCTTCTGCGTTTGAACGCACATCCCTGCGTTTGAATGCAGATCCTTCCTTCAAAGTTTCTCATGAACAGTGTTCTGCGTTTGAATGCGGCTTCTCTGCTTTTGAACGCAGGTTTGATCTTATGTACTTTTTGTCTGTCCTGATTATGTGTTTGAACGCAGACCCTCTACGTTTGAACGCAGGTCAGATGTGTTCAAAGATTCCTTTGTTCCGCCCCTCGAGCCCCTGTGTTTCACAGCTCCTTTGCGTTTGAACGCATGTTTCATTTTCTATTATTCCTGCGTCTCTCTTTGGCGATCACAGCTCCTCGATGAATAGTACTTCTACCTCGTATACCTTTTGAGATTCCATATACGGCTTAACCCGATTTCCATTGACTTGGAAACCGTGTTATCACGTGGGTTCTCCAATTCAACTGCTCCCCATGATGTGATGTCTTTCAGAATGAATGGTCCAGACCACCGTGAGCGCAACTTCCGTGGATAGAACTTCACACTGGAATTGTATAGGAGAACCTTCTGACCAATTTCTATCTTCTTTGGAAGAATACATTGATCATGCCATCTCTTTATTTCTCCTTGTATATCTTGACACTCTCGTAAGCTCTTCTTTTGAATTCTCCAATTCGAGCAGTGCCATCTTCCTTTTATCTCCTGGTAGACTATGATCCATGTTCAGCTAAGCCTTTTGCTCCAATTCCACTGGAAAGTGACAGGCCTTACCGAACACCAGCTGGTATTGGAACATTACAAATGGTGTTTTAAAAGTTGTCCTGTATGCCCAAAGCGCATCATCCAGTTTCAGGGACCAGTCTTTGCGTCCTCGATTCACAGCTTTCTCTAATATGCTCTTAATTTCCCTGTTCGATACCTCTGCTTGCCCATTTTCTTGCAGGGTAATAAGTCAGTGATACCTTATGGATAGACACCCCATATTTCTTTAAGACATTGGCGAAGACTTTGTTGATAAAGTGATTGCCTTCATCACAGACCATGGCCCTTGGTGTCCCAAATTTGGTGAAGATATTGCGTTTGAGAAAATGCTCCACTGTTGCTGCATCATTTTTCCGGCATGCCACTGCTTCCACCCATTTAGAGACATAATCCACAGCCACTAGGATATAGATATTTCCCATGAAAGACGGGAACGGTCCCATAAAATCAATGCCCCAAACGTCGAAGTGTTCCACTTCCTGCCAAAGTGTCATTGGCATCTCGTTCCTCTGAGAAATATTTCATGCGCCCTTGCAGCGATCACAAATGTGAGCATATTCATGGCAATCTTTGAAAATTGTTGGCCAGAAAAATGCCGAGTGCAGTACCTTGTGGGTCGTCAGGGGTCCGCATAAATGACCCCCTCATTAAGTTGAGTGACAGTGCTGGATTACCTGTAGTATCTCATTACATGGAATTCACATCCGCAAGATATTATCGGCGCCCTATTTTAACAAAAAACGGATGGTCCCAAAAATAATGTCTGCATTCTGAGATGAACTTCTTCGTCTGTTGCGGAGTGATGTTTTCTGGAAGTGATCCGTTCACAAGATAATTGGCGATTGCATAGTACCAGGGTTGTCGATTAACCTTGACCTTCATTATATGATCATCAAGAGAGTTTTCCTGAATCGGGGCAGTTTCAACTGTCGAGTTCTCTAGACCGTGATAGATGATCCGCCACCACATTATCGGCTCCTTTCTTGTCCCTGATTTCAACGTCAAATTCCTACATAAGCAAGACCCATCGCAACATCCTCGGTTTTGCATCATTCTTATCTAGCAAGTACTTCATGGCACTGTGATCAGTGAAGATAATGACTTTCGATCCACCAGATACGGTGTGAAGTTGTCCAGAGCGAACACAACTATCAGCAGCTCTTTCTATGATGTGCCATGGTTAACCTGTGCTTTGTTCAGATCCCTACTGGCATAGTATATGACATGACAGATCTTATCCTTCCTTTGTCCCAGAACTTCTCCCACTGCATAATCACTTGCGTCGCACATCAGCTCGAACGAGATTGAACAATCTGGAGTAGTGATGATTGGTGTTGTGGTCAAGCGCTCTTTGTGCAAGTCAAAGGCCTGTTTTCAGGGTTCGTCAAATACAAACGGTACGTCTTTTCCTAGCAATGTGCATAGTGGATTTGTGATTTTGGAAAAGTCTTTGATAAATCATCGGCAGAACCCTGCATAGCCCAAAAAACATTTGATCTCCTTGACTGTAGTTAGATATGGTAGCTGATTTATCACCTCGACCTTGGCCCAGTCAACCTCCAAACCCTTTATGGAAATGTTGTGACCTAGTACAACGCCTTCAGTGATCATGAAGTGGCACTTCTCCCAATTCAGCACCAGATTTGTTTTCTTGCATCGGAAAGTACTCTGGCCAAGTGATGCATACAGTTATCAAAACTGTCCCTAAACATAACAAAATCGTACATGAATACCTCCAGATTTTTGGCCATCATGCATCGCTGGAATATCGTTGGTGTTGGTTTTTGACGTAGGTAACGCGGCGGAATAACACAATTTAATCCTACTCAAAGCCCACCAAGGATCACAGGAAGAGACATCATAACATGATAAGGGACATAGTAATTGTGTACCTTTTGGTTTGAGAGATCACACGAAGAATGATGTCCTCGGCTCTACGGTTGATCCACGTCTAGAGGTGAGATCTAGATTCTTCCTTCTAAAGTGCTAGCTTGGACCGGAGGAAGAGGGAAGAACTAATCAAGCAAAGAAGGACAAAGGAGGGTTTCGGCCCTTCTCTTTGGCGCCGACGAGTAGGGGACGGGCTAGGGTTTCGGCCCTAGCTTTGTCTCTTGCTCTCTCTTTTTCTCTCTCCCACTCTCTTGTGTTACGTCTAATAACATTAACATTAAGTGGGAAGGAAGCTAGAGCATCCTTTATATAGTCGAACAACTCCTTGTTAACTACATAAAGACCCTTCCTAGTTCTACATGAACTTGGATTAGTCCCTTCCTTGCATATTAGTCCTACTAAGTTTGCAACGTGTTGCACAATGATCCTTCTTATCAATTAATCATATTAATTAATACCAAATCTAGTTCTACTCTATTTGACGTGTGACCCCATAGGTTTCTACTTTGTTGGTAGTAACTCATTATTAACATGGAGCGGTGTCTAGAAACACATCCATGCCACCCAACTAATAGAAATAGTCAGTGATCCCGACAAACCTCTTGTGCCCAATATCTCATATTGCGCTATCCCTTTGTCTCCATATCCGGATTGGACACGAGACATAAATACTCACACTCGTATATCCAATCCATAGTTCCTCGATCCTGGGAATATGCTTATGCAAGCAGATAACATCAATATCTCCATATTGATTTATATGAGTCTGGCCAGACATTCAATAAGCCTCATCCCTCGAGTGGCCGTGGATATTTACTCCCATAATGTGGGAGGTAAAAATCCTCTCTACATCACTACGATCTCTTAGCTTGCTTCCTATCATGCCCGATAGCTATCTTTATGATTACCCAGTTACGGTGTAACGTTTGATAACATTAAATCATGATATTTCACAACTAGAGTATCTAGTGACTTCAAGTCTAAGTATTGCAATTATATTAGCACTACGAGAAGAGATTGTGACTTAACATAATCTAATGTATCCTTCTCGTTGTGGGTCAATCTAGTATGCCGTTACTCCTAATGCATACCCATGTGTTAGACATGATATCTCCATATCAATCTACCCACATACTAGTCTATATTTGATCTCCTATTAACCAATATAGTTGACTAGGGATATTTTAGATAAACAACTCATTGTATCTAAGGACTTCATTATATTAAATATCACAATATATAATAAATGAATATTCTAGCCAATAACAATGTTCATACTAAATATCAGACTGCCTCTAAGGAATCTATTTCAATAGTCTCCCACTTGCACTAGAGCCAATATGGTGCATCTCGTATACCTGTAGATCTGGCGTGCCCTTCATGCTTTCGCTGCGCAAGAGGTTTTGTGAGCGGATCTGAAAGATTGTCATCCGTTGGAATCTTGCACATCTTCACATATCCTCGATCAACCATATCACGAATAAGATGGAATCTCCTAAGTACATGCTTTGATTTCTGGTGTGATCTCGTTCCTTGGCTTGTGCGATCGCCCCTAAGTTGTCACAGTACAACTCTATGGGATCCACGATGCTAGGGACCACACCGAGCTTAGTGATAAACTTCTTTATCCAAACTGCCTCTTTTGCTGCTTCCGCATCAGCAATGTACTCAGTTTCTGTTGTAGAATCAGCAACTGTCCCTTGCTTGGAACTCTTCCAGCTCACAGCTCCTCCATTCAGGCAAAACACGTATCCAGATTGTGATCTGTAGTCATCTTTGTCGGTTTGGAAGCTTACATCAGTGTAACCAATTACACTTAGCTATTCCTTACCTCCAAATATCAAGAACGCATCCCTAGTTCTTCTCAAGTACTTTAGGATGTTCTTGACAGCAATCCAGTGACTCTTACCCGGATTGGACTGATATCTGCTCACCATACTCAACGCCTATGATACGTCTGGTCTAATACACAACATGGCGTACATGATGGATCCTATGGCCGAAGCATAGGGTATCCTACTCATGCGGTCCTTCTCAATCTCATTGGAGGGACAGTCATTCTTGGAAAGTGTAACTCCATGCGACGTGGGCAAGAATCCCTTCTTGGAATCTTGGATGTTGAACCTATTCAACACCTTGTCTATATATGTACTTAGACTTAGGCCGAGCAGCCTTCTAGATCTATCTCTATAGATCTTTATACCAATTATATAGGCTGCGTCTCCTAAGTCCGTCATTGCAAAACACTTTCCTAGCCGATCTTTAACAGATTGCAAAGTAGGAATGTCGTTGCCAAATATTAGTATGTCATCCACATACAAGACCAGAAATACTACAGAGCTCCCACCAACCTTCTTGTAAACACAAGGCTCATCTTCGTTCTTGATGAAACCAAACTCTTTGACCGCGTCATCAAAACGTCGATTCCAACTCGTAGAAGCTTGCTTTAATCCATAAATGGATCTTTGCAGCTTACAGACTTTATTGGCATTCTCTGGATCCTAAAAACCCTCCGGTTGTGTCATGTACACATCCTCGAGTAGGTTCCCATAAAGGAACGCTTTTTTGACATCCATCTGCCAAATCTCATAGTCGTAGTATGTTGCAATAGATAGTAGGATTCGAATGGATTTATTCATGGCGACTGGTGAAAAGGTCTCATCATAGTCAATACCATGAATCTGTCTATACCCTTTGGCTACCAATTGTCCCTTTTAGGCAACTATTTTTCCATCCATGGCAGTCTTCTTCTTGAAGACCCTCTAGCACCCTATGGTCCGAGCCCCTTCGGGTGGTTCCACCAAAGTCCATACTTTGTTGGTGTACATGGAATCCATTTTGGATCTCATGGCTTCTAGCCACTTCTTAGAGTCTGGGCCTTTCATGGCCTCTCCGTAGGTCGCAGGCTCATCATCCATGAGTGGTACGTCGTCGGGCTCAGTCACGAGAAGTCCATACCTCTCTGGCTCATGACGCACTCTTCCTGATCTACAGAGTTCTTGTGTTACCTAAACAGTTTCTTCCACAACTGCTTGCGGCTCCTGTTCATGTTCCATCATCGGTTCAGTGATTTGTGGTTCTTGAATCTCTTCAAGTTCTATAGCCCTCCCACTTTCTTCTTTAGATACAAACTCTCTTTCTAGAAACACGCCGGTCCGAGCAAGAAACACATTGTTCTCGGTGGGATTGTAGAAGTAATATCCTTTAGTTTCCTTAGGATATCTCACAAATTTACACTTATTCGCTTTGGGCCCGAGCTTATCTGTTTGTAAACGCTTTACGTAGACATCGCATCCCCAAATCTTCATAAACGAGACTATGGGACGCGTCCCAGTCCATATCTCATATGGTGTCTACATGACTGATTTGGATGGAACACGGTTAATGGTAAAAGCTTCCGTCAGTATAGCATGTCCCCAAAATGATATCGGAAGATCCGTTTGAGACATCATAGATCGCACCATATCTAATAGCGTGCGATTTCTCCTCTCGGACACGCCATTCCATTGTGGCGTTCCGGGTGGAGTGAGATGGGATTCTATCCCACACTCTCTAAGATACTCATCAAACTCTTGGCTCAAGTATTCTCCTTTACGATCCGATCATAGAGCCTTAATACTTTTTGCTTCTCTACTTCATTCTTGAATTCTTTTAACAATTCAAAGGATTCGGATTTGGCCTTCATATGGTATACAAATCCATATCTACTGAAATCATCAGTAAATGTAATGAAGTAGGTGTAACCACCTCTGGCAGGCATGGGGAACGGCCCGCATACATCGGTATGTATGAGTGCCAATAACTCACCAGTCGTCTCACATTTCTTATTGAAAGGGGACTTTGTCATTTTCCTAATAAACAAGATTCACATGTCTCATATGATTCCAAATCAAATGATTCTAGAAGTCCATCCTTATGGAGTCTTGATAACTCTTTATTAAAGTTATATTTCTTTCATATTTAATATCGTATTGCGTGATTCCGGGGTTGCAATATGAGTTTTACACTATGAATGTTGAGAAAACGTAGAAAGTTGAGTTTTTAGCACTTTATTGTTAATCCGGGCGTTTCGATGCATATTTCGATGTTATTTATCGAATATAATCGCTTGGTATGGTTTTTCATGTTTTCTTGACAGGAACGGATGCTTAACGATGGCGAGGAGGCATGAAACGAACTTCCTAAACAAAGCAAATTCAAGAGGAAGCAAGAGAAGCAAAGTCGGAGGAGCAAAAGTGACCAATATCCACTGTTTTGATAGTATCTCGAGTTCTACGATAAATTTTTGAGTGAGACCAGTGGAAAATGAAAGTAGACTCAAATAGCTTTCCAACGATAGGTCACGGAGCTAAAACGGAGATCGGACGAGAATGTTATTGTTCGTCGAAGAGGATGAAAATCTGAGTTCATCTCCAGGGGTGTTCGTGCGAAGACTTTTGTGTTCGTGCGAACAAAATGCCTTAGAGTTTTTTTCAGTTGGCCAAAAAGGATGAAAAATGGACTGCAAAATTGTGGGAACAAAATATATGTTCGCACGAACAGAGAGCAAAAAGTTGTTCGTGCGAACACACGAGTGTTCGTGAACAAGGGGCATGAACGCAATTTTTTTGGGCTGTTTTGCGAATTTTTGAAAGATTGACCATGAGGGACTTGTTCTAACCTAGGAGTTCGTGCAAGTGAGGGTATACACACATCTTGGAAGCAAAGAGAGCTGGATACGGATTAGAAGGCGAAGATCATCAATTCTTGAAGATTACTCGTGTGATTTCTCTTCTTTCCCCCTTAGTGATTGATTATGGAGACTTATGTATTTATAGACAATTATATGTCTAGCTAAACACTTCAAGCTAGGCAATTGTTGAAGAACTAGGGTTTTATTATCTTTTTCCCGATTGATGACTTGATTCATGTTTAGAAAACATAACTCTAGTGGATGTTCTTGTTAGCTTTCTTGTTCTTGTGCTTTAATCTTTAGTATGCTTGGCTTGATCACCCGTAGTATGCTAGTTGTTGATATAGTTGCACGATAGTGAGCTATTAGAGACGTTTTGAAGAACATAGGAAGTATTCTTGTAGTTCTCTGTGACCGAGAGGAGAAGAGAGCTTGAATAACCGTGTGTGGGTTGTTTCGGTTTGTTTCGGTAGGACTTAGTGAAAACGGTGGACCGACAGGACCCGGTGAGTGAGCCTAAAAAACCAAATAGAATGTAACGGTAGACGACGGAGGAGCGAGAGGACCCGAAGTCAATCGATTACGCAAATTCATGTGAGATCAACAGAAGAGCATGATGAGTGTAGCCCGGAATAACTAGACATTACTAGAAGATTTTAAGCGTAATCAGGAAACTACTAAGTTCCCTAGGGATCATCAATTGCCTAGTTCTCTCCATAATCGTATAAATCAAACCTTTCTTCCATTACCTTGAAAATCATATAAAAAGAGTAGCGTAGTTTGTCATTTACTTTAAGTCACTTGTTTGTGGGTAACGAACTTTAAAATCAAACACCTCTTACCGGTTACTTTGACTCTAAATTAATCGTCTACCTAAATAATCTCAAGACTGTCCCTGTGGGTTCGGCAGCCTGAGCTTAATACTCATCTTTATTACTTCGACCGTGCACTTGCGTATACACGTAAGAAATCGTGTCAAGTCTAGATATGTGTTTCTTATTTATATGGCCTAAACGACAGTGCCATAGATATGTAGGATTTAAATCACTAGTTTTAATCATTTTAGTATTTATGTAATAGATTGGACTATTTAGATCAAGGATATACAATCCATTAGACAAATGCGCAATAAAATAGTGCATACTATAAAAATAAATGGAGCAACACTTGTCCTTTATTGAAATAGAAAAACCCTTCTCGTCCAAACAAGAAACGGAAATAATGTTCCTGCTTATAACAGGCACATAAAAGCAATTGTGTAATTCTAAAATAAGTCCAGAAGGAAAAGATAGCTCATAAACGCCTACAGCTAATGCATCAACTTTTTCTCCATTCCCGACGCGCAGATCTATCTCCCCTTTACTCAATCTTCTACTTATTTTCAAATCCTGCACACTTCGACAAATGTGAGAACCACATCCAGTATCCGATACCCAGGATGAAGAAATAGAAAGATTGACGTCTATAACATAAATACCTGGTGGTGGTGGAATCACTATTACAAGCTTCTTATCCTCCAGATATTTAGGGCAATTCCTCCTTCAGTGACGCTGGCTGCAGTAGTGACATTCACGATTAGCCACGCCTCCACTAGGCTTTAGGGCTTCTTTGGATTTTGCAACTTTCTTGCGCTTTCCTTTGGAAGTAGAGGAAACTCCTTTTTCCTTATTCGTATGCACAATCATTATAACCTTGCCCTTGCCTTTGTTTACACTCTGTTCCGCTATCTTTAGCATGTTCAACAAGTCTGGCAGAGTCTTACTGATCTCGTTCATATTATAGTTCATGATGACTGATTATAACTGCCAGGCAACGATTGCAAGACAAGATCAGTTGCCAAATCTTGGCCAAGTGGGAATCCCAGTCTCTCAAGGTTCCCAATGTACCCGATCATTCGGGGCACATGAGGCCCTACTGAATTCCCCTCTGCAAGACTACTCTTGAAAAATGCTTTAGACACCTCATAGCGCTCATGCCTTGCATGTTCCTGAAACAATTGTTTCAAGTGTATGATCATATCATAGGCTTCCATATTCTCGTGCTGCGTCTGAAGCTCAGGAGTCATGGTGCAAATCATGAGGCAAGACGCGTCATTAGAATCATCAATATGTTTCTGACGTGGCCTTACATCTGCTAGAACAGACTCATCTTGTGGTGGGGCTGGAATTGGAGTGTCCAAGACGTACAACTTCGTTTTTGCTTATGGACAATCCTTAAGTTTCTGTACCAGTCAAGGAAATTTGTTCCAGACAGTTTATCCTTCTTAAGGACAGATCGTAGGGATGAAGTCGATGCGTTGTTGTTTGCCATTTGGAATTATACAAAACGAGAAATGTGCAATTTTAGTATTTTGAACAATTTAACTATACTCAACAATGGCTAGATCATCAAATATAGCTCCCACTAATTTTCTCGGATTCATAGCCCTCACCATTAATGTAGAAAATATCCTTATATTTTCTAGTAGTTCCAAGTTCCCTTTTTCACTTCTTCTCGAGCTTGCTTTGGCAAGTCACCCAAGAATAGGTTATTCCAATTGCATCCTTATGCAACACTTGGTCCAATTAGGTGAATAACTCTTTATTCTTTATCCATTGGATAACGCCTAATTGTCATGCCTCTAGGTTCATCAATCTAATTGAGGCTTACCCAGTTGCGTCCAACCTCTTGCTTTAACATACACACATTACTAGCTTGTGTCGTCCTCAACACACCATGGTAAATTAAAATCGCCTTGCTTTGGCAAGCCCGAGTTTTAATAAACCTTGATCATGAAGGGTGTTTTGGCAAGAGAAGGCCAAACGCAATATTTAATTGAGGGATTTAATTTTATTAATTTGTTTGGTTGATCCATTCAACATGATCTACTTATTTGGATTGGGCAATCCACAATAAAGACCATCTTTTTTTATTATTATCTTGTTAACGTTTTGCTAGTATCGCCATACACACAAAAATAAATAACAAGACATAAATAATAAACATCCACAAAATAAAAAAACGTGGCATGGATATGGCCCCTAGACTAAGATATTATCAAGCCAATGATAATATCCAATTGCCTTAAAGTGACAAGCTCATCTCCATGTGCTCCACCATAGCCGCGCGCCTAGGGGTGTCTTCTTTGTCTTTTGGATCCTTTGGTTCTCCGGTCTTCTTCTCCATGCTCTAGGCTATCATCTAAATATTTCTAATTCTAGCCTAACATCTAGAATAAATAAATAATAAAAGCCTCACATGTTGAGGAGAAAAGACGACTCGCAGGCCGTAAAACCTAATTAATTATTACATTAATTTGATCAGCTCGCAGGTCGTAAACCAAACCACAAAGCAATAAACATCTACAACCTAGGCCATATCCATCCACCATGCAACAAAGCACATAATACAGTTAAAACCATTTTTTAACGCGCTTGTTTAATTTTAATTGAATTGGGTAATTAGGGTTACAACGGTCCAAGGGGTCAAACCTAAGCCTAGGCCGACCCCCAAGGACCGCCGCCCGCCACTTGGACCCGGCCCAAGGCCGGCCGGCCCATGTGACCTGCGGCCTTTGCTTGGCGCGCAAGGAAGGGGGCGGACGGCTAGGGTTTCGGCCCTAGCCTCCTTCCTTCTTCCTTGTTTCCCAAGCATGGTTGTTTCCTGTATTGATGTTTCCATAAAATTGTTTCCATATTTGAAAACTCCTTTTCAACTATGTGCCCATGAACCCTAATTTTCAAGAACCCAATAATTCACATCGTATGTGATTAAACTCACCAATTCTAACATCCAATGTTAAATTATATCTTGTTTATATTGAGTCAAATTAAATTTGCATCTACTATGCCAATTAATTTTAGTTTTCACTTAATAATAACAATACGGTGTATAAACTGAAATCGTAACACATAAAATCATGTTATGCACTACGACCTGTGGCTCTGATACCACTATTGGGTTTTGACGGAGGTAACGCAGCGGAATAATAAAAATTAATCCTACTCAAAGCCCACCAAGGATCACAAGAAGAGACATCATAACATGATAAAGGACATAGTAATTGTGTACCTTTTGGTTTGAGAGATCACACGAAGAATGATTTCCTCGTCTCTACGGTTGATCCACGTCTAGAGGTGAGATCTAGATTCTTCCTTCTCAAGTGCTAGCTTGGACCAGAGGAAGAGGGAATAACGAATCAAGCAACGAGGGACAAAGGAGGGTTTCGGCCCTTCTCTTTGGCGCCGACGGGTAGGGGACGGGCTAGGGTTTCGGCCCTAGCTTTGTCTCTTGCTCTCTCTTTTGATCTCTCCCACTCTCTTGTGTTATGTCTTATAACATTAACATTAATTGGGAAGGAAGCTAGAGCATCCTTTATAGAGTCGAACAACTCCTTGTTAACTACATAAAGACCCTTCCTAGTTCTACATGAACTTGGATTAGTCCCTTCCTTGCATATTAGTCCTACTAAGTTTGCAAGGTGTTGCACAATGATCCTTCTTATTAATTATTCATATTACTTAATCCCAAATCTAGTTCTACTCTATTTGACGTTTGAACCCATAGGTTTCTACTTAGTTGGTAGTAACTCATTACAAACATGGAGCGGTGTCTAGCAACACATCCATGCCACCCAACTAATAGAAATAGTCAGTGATCCCGACAAACCTATTGTGCCCAATATCTCATATTGCACTATCCCTTTGTCTCCATATCCGGATTGGACACGAGACATAAATACTCACACTCGTATATCCAATCCATAGTTCCTCGATCCTGGGAATATGCTTATGCAAGCAGATAACATCAACATCTCCATATTGATTTATATGAGTCTGGTCAGACATTCAATAAGCCTCATCCCTCGAGTAGCCGTGGATATTTACTCATAATGTGGGAGGTAAAAATCCTCTACATCACTACGAACTCTTAGCTTGCTTCCTATCATGCCCGATAGCTATCTTTATGATTACCCAGTTACGGTGTAACGTTTGATAACATTAAATCATGATATTTCACAACTAGAGTATCTAGTGACTTCAAGTCTAAGGATTGCAATTATATTAGCACTACGAGAAGCGATTGTGACTTAACATAATCTAATGTATCCTTCTCGTTGTGGGTCAATCCATTATGCCATTACTCCTAATGCATACCCATGTGTTAGACTTGATATCTCCATATCAATCTACCCACATACTAGTCTATATTTGATCGTCCTATTAACCCATATAGTGGACTAGGGATTTTTAAGATAAACAACACATTGTATCTAAGTACTTCTTTATATTAAATATCACAATATATAATAAATGAATATTCTAGACAATAACAATGTTCATACTAAATATCATATTGCCTCTAGGGCATCTATTCCAACAGTTGGAGCGTTACTAAGGCCGAACGGCAACCGCCAAAAGGCAAACATACCATACAGACAAGTGAATGTCGTCTTCTCTTGGTCCTACAAGGCTATGTAGATCTAGTTGTATCCGGAATATCCGTCCACAAAACAATAATACTCATGGTGTGCCAACTTGTCGAGCATCTGGGTCATGAATGGAAGTGGGAAGTGGTCCTTCAGTGTTGCGTCGTTTAGCCTACGGTAATCCATAAAGATGCGCCAGCCTGTGAACGTGCGCTGTGGAATCTGTTCCTGGTCGGTATTTTTCACCACTTTCATACCCCTTTTCTTGGGAACACACTGGACAGGACTGACCCAGGTGCTGCCTGAGATAGGGTAAATAATTCATGCTTCCAGCCACTTCATGACCTCTTTGCGCATAACATCCTTCATGTTTGGATTCGATCTCCGCTGGGGGTGAATCATCGGCTTCTTACCCTTCTTCAACTCTGATATTATGCATGTAGTAGGAGGGGCTGATCCACTTGAGATCCGCAATCGTCCATCCGATTGCCTCCTTATGTTCCTTCAGCAGCTCCAACAGATTTTCCTCCTGTTCCTGAGATAGAAGAGACAAAACGATTACGGGAAAATTATTATTTTCACTAATGTATGCATACCTGAGGTGGTCCGGGAGTGGTTTTAGTTCCAGTTGCGGCGACTCTTTGAGTGACGGAACCAGGGTTATTTTCTGCCTGCCATCTTCATATAGGTGTAAAGTGGTCAAGTTTTCATTTCTCATGGTCTACTCTTCCTGGGATTCCTCCTCTCCCTATTTGTAGATGCTGTTAATTTCTGCCGATAGTTCGTCCAATTCTTCATTTTCCCGGTCGTCATCAACCACCTCCACAGCGAAACAGTTTTCATGGCCGTAATAATCTGGAAGCTGGGGAGACTTTAAAAAATTGAATTTCAACTTGTCCTCATTGATTTTCATGGATAGTTCTCTACTTTTTCAGTTTATGATAGCCTCTCCAGTTGCTAGGATTGGTCTGCCCAGGATGAGCGGCACCTCTCCTGTCGACATGTCCAGAATCACAAAATCTACCAAAAAATTAAATCTCCGACCTTCACAAAAAATATCTTCAATGACTCCATATGCTGATTTTACGGATATGTCCTCCATTTGAAGCATGATACTGGTGGGCCTGGGTTCGCCGACCCCCAAACTTTTTAAGATTTTCAGGGGCATCAGGTTGATGCTGGCACCTAGGTCGCAAGGGCCTTTCATGTGTAAGCACTTCCCAGGATTACCGGGATCACAAAACGGCCAGGGTCCTTCTTTTGACGTGGTAGCCCATTTTTCACACATTTTCTCACTTATGTCGTCAGATTTACCATCTTGAAATCACTCATTCGCCACCTTCCATATAGAACTTCTTAGTGGAATTTGGCATAAGTGGGCATCTTTGCCAGTGCCTCAGCAAAAGGGATGCTGATCTGCAGCTATTTGAACACTTCGAGTGTAGAGTTTTGATAGAGATTACGCAGCAGAATTATATAAATTTTATCCTAATTCCTCCAAGGATCACATCAAGCAATCATAACATGACGAAGGTAGAAGAACCGCGTACCTTGTTTGTGTGATCACTACGAAGAATTGTGTCTTCGTCTATAGGGGTATCCACACCTTTGGATTAGTAGTTGTTATCCTTCTCCACATGTAGTGCTAGCAACGGATGAAGGAGGCAACGATCACGCAAAACGGAGCATGACGCCGTGCCACAAGAGGTGGCCTACGGCACCTATAGGGAAGAACGGGTAGAGGCCGAGCCTCTTCTTGTCTCTCTCCTTGAATTGTTATGTTCTCACACTAATGACTTCTGTTAGAGAAATAAAAAGGTAGGGTTGCCATTTTATAGTTAATAACTACTTATTAACTACAAGGCTTAATTACTTAATGCATACCCCCAGTTTATCGAAACAAGCACATTGCGACCCCCGGTTTCAGAACTAGCTTATTGCATCCCCCATTTGCAATTAAAAAGTCAATGTGAAACTGGGAAAAGAATGTCATCCAAATATCATCCTTACTGTAAGGGTAAGTTTGTCAATACAAAAGATTAATTAACATTAAAAGAAAACACAATAAAAAAAAGAAGAAGAAGATAAAGAATATGAGGTGACTCTTTCAAACAACCAGCAGAAGACTCGGAGATGAACATCTCTCTTTATCAATACTTAACGTCTATATTTATCTCCCACAACCAAAAGGATCCAAATCCCACAGAAAATGTCACTCTCTATCTCTCTGTCCCATCTCCAGTCATCAACTCCGCCGCCGGTGGGTACATAATCGGCCGGTCTCCAAACCCGCAGAGCCACCGATTAAAAACCGCCCAGATGCAGACTTGAGCCGCCATAGATTCCGGGCTCTCAGCTTTTTGTTTCATCTGGGTTAAAAAAAATTATCTTTGCTTCTGAATGAGAATTCGAGTGGATTTCGAATGGATTCAGGCCTTTCCCTTCATTCTTTGTTTGATCTGGGTTTGATTTTGGATTTTGAAAGCTGTTGATTCACTCTCTGCCACCTTTTTTCATCTGGGTTCACGTCATTTGTTTGAATTCTTTTTGGATTTCAATTTGTGTTTTGTTTTAGATTGTGGTGGTGGTGGTTGTTCTTGTTGGCGACATTCTAGCTGGCGGGATTCTGATTTCCATGGCGGTTATGGTGGAGGTTCAGAAGTTATAATCGTGGTGGTCGGTTTAGGCCGTCGGATTATGGGTTTAGGCCACTTGAATCTGGGTTGGATGGAAAAGATGGTGGCGGTAGTGGTGGTGATTCTTACCAGGTCCTAGTGTAGAAAGGAATAGACTATTTTACCCATGAATAAAAGGACGTGAAAGTAAATAACGGTCTATTCCGTTAAGTGGTGGACGGAATTTTTTTCTCAGTTTCACATTGACTTTTTAATTGAAAATGGGGGATACAATAAGCTAGTTCTGAAACCGGAGGTTGTAATGTGCTAGTTTCGATAAAATGGGGGTATGCATTAAGTAATTAAGCCTAACTACAAACTTGCCCCAATACTAATCATGTCCCAGCACAGAACTGTGGCATATGAGAATGGGACATCCCTCTTACAAAAAGCTCACTGTCTTGAGATCATTTCTACCCTCTTTTTCACACCCCTCTCACTCATCTTGCGTTGTTTGTCCTCTTGCCAAACAAAAGACATTGTCCTTCCCAAACCATAACCACATAACCACTATACCTCTAGCTCTGTTTAATTGTGAAACTTGGGGACCCTACAGAGTCCCTACATGGAGGTCACAGGTTCTTTCTCACATTGGTGGATGATGCCACAAGAAATGTTTGGGTTTTTCTGATGCATAGCAAGTCAAAAGAACCTGCTATTTTGATAATTTTTTGTGCTTATAGTCTTATACTGTGTCACAGTTTGGAAAGAAGGTGAGAAGATTCAGAAGTGATAATGCCCCTCAACTTCATCTCTGAATTATTTACCAAACAAGGGATTGTTCATGAGTGTAGTTGTGTTGAAACACCTCAACAAAAGTCTGTTGTTGAGAGAAAACATAAGAACCTATTAAATCTCGCTAGAGCTCTCATGTTTCAGTCAAGGGTTCCAACAAAATTTTGGGAGATTGTGTTCTTAATGCCACATTTCTAATTAACAGAACTCCTAGTCCCAGATTGCAGAACAAATCATCTTATCAGTTGTTCCATAACAGTCTGGCGAATTATGGTTTTTTGAAAGTCTTTGGTTGCTTGGCCTTTGCTTCAACATTACAACAAGGGAGGACCAAGTTTGATCCAAGAGAAATCAAGTGTGTCTTTATGGGATATGTTTTTAGGGTCAAGGGGTACAAACTAAACAATTTGGAGACGGGCACCTTTCTTATTTCCAGAAATGTCACTTTTCAAGAAACTGTTTTTCCTTTTCAATATGAACCAGAACCTTCAAATGGTTTTTTGGACAAATTTTTCCTTCCTCTTGCAGCTACAGACACAACTCTTACAGTTTCTACACCCACCTCCCACCCCATCTCTACTCCAGCTCAGTAACTGAGAGATCTTCCTCTGGTTTTACAGTTCTGACTCCATCAGAAGTAGTATAGAACAAGTTTGGGCCATTCAGAACAATAGACCATAGCTCCATGTATTGATCTATGATGAACATTTTCATCAGTGCCTTCCAGTGCACAAAGTTATCACCACAGAACAGTGGAGGTCTATTAGCTGCTCTTCCCTGTGAGAATCCTCCATCACCTACATTACTCATTGTCAGAAGGTTGGATCCTTAAACAGTGACCAAAGCTCTGATACCAATTGAAAGTTTGTAATGTAAGTATATCAACATGATCTAAATACTCTAGAGGGGGGTTGAATAGAGTATGCCAACATTTTCTAAAAAACAGTCCTTTGAATCTTGAAGAGAGTATGCAGTTGATAACTCAAAGCTTTGAAAAATATTTGAGAAACTAGAGATATAACTGCAGAACACAGAGGCTTCAAAGCTTTGAGATTTGGAAAACTCCAAAGCTTTGGAACTTCCTGTTTAGACTATGATGAAATGATAAATGAAGTAAGCCATAAGAAAACAATGATTTTACAGAGTTCAGCCACAATTTGACCTAGTTTCTGCCTGAGGGATATTATCCCTCCAAAATTCTAACACAACTTCTTGTTAATCACCCATATTTAGCTCTAGATCTCAAGCCTAAGTGAGATACCTTTCACCTATACAACTTGTGGTTCCCAACCTATCTAGTTCTAACTACAATATGTTGAAACAATAAGAACCTCTTTGTTGTTCACTTGAACAACTAAAATTCTAAGTTTGTGAGGTTTGAGAACATAAAATGATAATACCAGTTTAGTACAAGTGTGAAGAACACAGAATAGAAATAAGCAGTATAGCTTGGAAGTGTTCTTCAATCTCTGATGAATGATCTTGCTTCTGCAGTGTTAATGGCCTGATGAATTTTAAGGCTTGAATGATCTGATCTCTTCATGTTTGTAGCACTCTTCAATTCACACGTTGATCAGTCCTCTTTTCTGGTTTCTCCTTTGAAATTCAAAGTACTGATTATTTAAATAACCACCTGCAACAAGAAGAGAGATTTTACGAGCTGAATGCCTAAAAATCCTCTTCCCTGATATGCTTCTCTCAACAGCTATGCTTGGATAGCTATCTGATTTGTTTATGGACGTTGGAACACCCAACAACCCTGCATATACTCAACAAACAAGATCAAACAATATCCAGACAAACTAGCATCAAGATCTGATAAGCAAAATGCTAACAGTTCATGAGAAAAATTGGGCTAGTTTTTGGCTGATAATAAACTCAGCTTACTCATCCAATCTAATGAATATATCATCACCACATCATAGAACAGGTATTAATAGACAATAATAAATCCATAACAAGTTATGAAACCCAATGAAATAACTTGCATACACAGATTTAATCAGATGAACTTAGCAGTGAAAAGTACTCAGTGAATCTCAAAGCTTTGCTTTGCCTGCTAGTCCATCAGAAGGAACTTGGATTGCCAATCCAATTCAGTCCTGCATGTTATGTTATCAACATGGATTACTAATACCTGCATAGTATCATGTAGAGTTGTATAACTCATTCCATATCAAAACCAAAGACCTGCACAGAACAGTTAGCCATATATATGCATAGCTACAGTGCCTCAAATCTTTGAACCTTGGCACTTAGGAATATTTCCATCTTGTGATTCTGGCTTTCATCATCAAGGAACCAAAGCTCCTTCTACATATTAATCAATATATCAATATCAAAGAGCTTCTTCTTTTTCTCTGCCACTCCAGACCTGACATAAATTACTCAGTGCAGAAACTCAGTGAATTCTTGGCAAACCTCACAGATGCTCATCTCAAAGCTCTTCATCATGTGCTCAGATATGTCAAAGGCACAGTTGATCATGGAATCTTATTCTTCTCCACTCATTGTCCTCAACTCACTGCTTACAGTGACTCTGATTGTGGTGGATACCCAAACACCTCTGGTTATTTGGTATACTTTTTTCAATCTCTTATCTCATGGAAATCAAAGAAACAACCAGTTGTTTCTTGATGCTCAGTTGAAGCTGAGTACAAAAGCCTTGCAGTTACCTGTTGTGAAATTTAGTGGCTTCTATCCCTTCCCTCAGAGTTACAAGTATCTATCACAGCCACCTCACTACTCTTATGTGACAACAAATATGCTATCTACATTGCTCAGAATCCTATCTTCCATGAAAAGACCAAGCATATAGAAATGGTCTGTCATTTTGTTAGGGATTTCCTTCAAGCTTATGTTATCAGGCTTCATCATGTCTCTTCTGGGCTTCAACTTGCAGATATCCTCACAAAATGTTTGCCTGGTCCATTATTTCAAGATCTTGCTTCCAAGTTGGGCATGAGAAGTCTCTCTTGCGCCACTTGAGGGGGGCTATTAGACTACAAGGGGTGTTTTATGTATTTTCTTCAAGTTCTTGGCTTATACTATAATGCGTGAATCTGTAAATCGACCGGTAACTGGTTCTAGTCCATAGGTCACTAATTATATTGCTTGAAATCATGCTATAATCCTGCCCCATAACTCTCATCATGAATCTGTAAATCGACCGGTTCAATCCTCCCATGAGACAATCCTCAAGGAGATTCAAAAAAACATATCAATTAGAGTCGTTAACTGGTTCTAGTCCATAGGCCACTAATTATATATTGATCAGGGTTCGATTGTCACCGAAAATAAAAATGTGGAGGGTTTTAGTAAAAAATCATAACAGCGTGGATGACCATTAAATGTTTTATTCAACGGCCCAACCGAGTTAGCAGAATTGATGACCCCCAATGATGTAGCTTCTTTGACAAAATACTTGTGTCCTTTCCTGGCACCATACCAAGAATTTTAATTTCGGAATACATTCCATATATACAAATTATGGCAAATCGTGGGACTACAATGTTTTCTCACCACATTTGGAAACTTTCCTAAAAATTAAATTGGGAATCTTTGTCATTCGCAGGGGAAAAGTAGTATTTTTTTCTTTGACTCCGTTATTAAAATATGCCTATAAAAGCAAAGCCACACCATAATGTTTTCACTCACCAAAACCTCAATCTCTCGCAATGGACGCTATGTTTTTCTTAATCGTGTGTGTTGCAGTAGCTGCACTCATGGCCATGCTTCTTTGCAATTGCTTTGACATCGGTGAGCAGCACCACCACAACGAGGCTTAAATCAACACGTGGACG
Source organism: Linanthus parryae (assembly GCA_023055425.1). Lineage (NCBI taxonomy): Eukaryota > Viridiplantae > Streptophyta > Magnoliopsida > Ericales > Polemoniaceae > Linanthus > Linanthus parryae. Next base: position 1,750,661 of record JALGPY010000038.1, on the reverse strand, counting down.
TTGCTGATGAAGAAGGAAGATGATGAAAAGAGTCTCCGAAGCAACCGTTGTTTTCAGTGTTCTTCTTTTTACTTAGTTTGGGCTAGATTCGTGACTTTTTTTTTTTTTTTTTTTTTTTTTTTTTTCTAATGAAACTTTGTATTAGAAGTTTCATTGTCTTTCTACGGAAGCGTTGTTAGCTATGGAATATGATTATGGTTTGTTAAATGATTAGGAAATAAAAAATTTGCAATAGCACAGCCTATTTCAGTTAGGGTATTGTAAAGTTTCTGTGCTTTCCCTAGAGAAAAACAAAACTACAAAACCGTTCCGTCATCTTTACTGTTCAGATTATAATAGAGAGCAAAAAGCTATAATTTTGGCTTCTTTGGTAAGTTCTAATTTTTGTGCAGGTCTTCTTTCGCAAAACACTAAAAAATTAACGTGATTTTTCTTTTACGTTTTTCCATTCAAGACGTTGGTTTGCTGCGCTATTAGCTCTTCATCGCCAGGCCCAGACACGATATACTTTATTCGATGAATTATTTCGCATTTGGCATCCAACAAAATTGGTTGATCGAGAATGGAACTTTATTGTGTCATTAATCTCTTACTTTGGGCACCACGTAGAACTTTGATCTTTAATTATTGATATCGGTGGACATCCACGATTAAATTTTGTTACAGATTCAGACTAGATCAATCTAATAACAGTGTTGCATATAGAAACAACCGTGCTACATTAGATTGGTGATTGGTGGAAAATACTCAATTATTATACATATAAAAATGTTGAATTAAAATAGTTCTATACTCGGGTAGTATAATATTAATCAGCATAATTATTATGCGTACAACAATATTATATTGTAACTCTGAAAAGAATATAAATTATTTCCTTCTTAAGTAGATTTTGTCACATTCAAGATTCTAGGATCTAAATAAATTGCCATCTTAGGTACTAAATCTGAAGAATCGAGTTATATTTGACCTAAACTGACAAAATCTACGATAGACCAATTGGTTGGTTGAGTCGAGGACACTACCAATGCAATATTGTATCTAGTGGATGACGCAAAAAAAAAAAAAAAAAAAAAAATGCAATCTTGGGACTATAGTGTTATCACAAAAGACTAATATATCCTGATTCAGATCCAGAACCTCATGCAGGGCTTCCAACGCTCTACCACCTTACTAGCACCCCTTTGCAAAAGACTAATATTTGAAGAGGCACAGGGTTTGTTCATAATATTTATCAAATTGGTAATGAATATATGTGTGTTTAGTGAAATTTTCAAAACTCTGCGGGAGGGGGTTTTGTAACACTTCTCTGCCCTGCCTAAGTCCGCCAGCAATTGTATCCTGAGTCGGGGATTTTTACACCGGTCATTATTGATTGTTACACCGGATTTTAGTTAGCATGGTTTTTTTACCCTCGCACGTCAAAATGAATCTTGAATGTTGGACTTTTCAACTGTCTAGATGTACATGCATTGTGTAATTTTTGTTTAAATCTCTAATTTGATAAGGATTTTGTGCTTTTGTTATCCTATCTTTGAACATCAAGTAGCTCAATGAAGCACAATTTTCAACTTCACTATCATACCAACCCGCATAAGTGCCATTAGCACTGTAAAAGTACAAAAGCGTGGCTATCTTTTTGATAAGCCTACTAGAAATTTTCAAAGAGTTTCTGAAGCTATGAGTCATATATATAACCGGAGGGAGAGAAAATGAGACTACCTCTACTTCCTCTTTTTTAGAATACAAATTAAAAAACAGAAACAAGCTAGTTGTTATCCATAAACCACACGTCCTCATTAAAGCTCCACCTGTGTACTCTGCATCGAGACTCAACCCCCGTTGAGCGAGGCGGTGAGCTGACGTGTTTTCTTCCCGAGGCGTCCATTTCCAAGAGATGGTCTCAAAAGACTTCGTCTTCTCTCTGATTCTTGCACAAATCTCTCCCACTATCGATCTATCTTCCATTGAAGCTTGAGAGTTGTTGTTATTTACCCGGTTAATCAGAACCTCTGCATCTCCTTCAACTTCTAAAGCTTTGATCTTGAGATCTATGGCTAGATATATCCCCTTTTCTAATGCAAGCGCCTCGGCTTCTTTGGTTTTGTTTCCCCACCGGAGTCTTGAAGCTGTCGCCGCCATAACCTCACTTTGATGATTCCAGATAACAGCGCTGGCGCCTACGGATGTAAGACCAGGCGCCATCGAACTGTAGCTTTACTGGGGGGCGTCCGGATCTGGGTCCTCGTGTCGTTTGACATCGCTTCTCTGATCTGAGTGAGAATAATCCACACCATCAGGATTAAAAGAGGTCTCCAGGTAACTATCATGAAGTCCTTCAGGTAACTATCACGAAGGCTTTTCAGAATATGCGCAAAATTCATCTTGCGCAAAATATTTGCTTTTCAGAATATGTGCAACTAGGCTGTTTGGTTTGGACAAAATCCTCTGAAAGTGTGAGTATGCAGATGTTAATGCAGCTAAGATACTCTAGAGGGGGGGTTGAATAGAGTATGCTAACTTTTTGCAAAACTTGCTAGGAAGATGAAATCTTGTGCAAACAATGAAGTTCGAGGCCTTGGAATCTAGTTCAAGCCCTTGGAGAAGATGCAGACAGTATAAAGCAAGTATGCCCTTTTTCAAGGCCTTGAAAACAAGTTCAAACCATTGAAAAACAGACAACTTTGTGTGCTGCAAAAACTATAAAAAGAATGAACTGTAAATGAAGAAGACAAGTGATTTAAAGAGTTCAGTCCACTTGGACCTAAGTCTCTACCTCAGGGACTAGATCCCTGCAGGATTTTCAACTCAATTATTATTAATCAAAAGCTAAGCCCTAGAACTCAAGCCCAGAGTGTTCCCTTACTTTGTTACAGCTTGTGGTTTTCCCTAACCTGTCTAGTACCTGCTCTAGCTAACTGATTAACTAAGAATTCTCTATTGTTCACTTTGAACAATCCTTGAGAATAGTTGTAGAGATAATACATAAATATTAACTAAGTATGTCATCTTCAAATGCGGATCGTGAGGGTTAAATTGACTTTTCGTCCTAGCCGAGCACTCAAATAGGATTTGTGCAGAATTACCGGCCTCGTGACTAATGATTGATAAATTGTAGGTGACGGATTTGTGAACATAGGCTTTGTCGACCATCCTACGTACTAACTGCTGAGTCAACATCAGGTGAGTTATATGCTTAGCCTAGCTAGCCTAGCTTCATTCGTGTCATAACATGAATTTATTATACGTCTCAAAATGTATTTTGTGATACACGTGTTTTACTTGTTATTGGTTACGATAATAATAGAACGTTAACAAGGTAAAGTGGAATCGCACGTACCGGACTCTGTTACTATTTGGGAGGTCCTTTGTTGACCATTATTATTTGGGAGGCCCTTTGTTGGCCATGGCTCTTCGCCTTGTTGGCTAGAGTCCCAGCTAGTACTCACCCTTCTGGCCTTTTGCTTCTTAAGGGGGTGTTGCAACACTTAAGGTCTAGTCTGGCAGTTGGGAGGTCCTTTGTTGACCATTAAGGAGGTCCTTTGTTGACCATTACTATTGGGAGGTCCTTTGTTGACCATTAAGGAGGTCCTTTGTTGACCATTACTGCTTCCAGTACTGTGCTTAATAATTGGCTCTTTTGATTCTATATTTGGAAAGTGATAATTGGATTCTTATTCTATTTGGAAACTGGCACTTGTGAAGGATTTAATTGGAAATGTTTGAAGCTGGATATTGCCAATCGTTTTGGCTAATATTGTTGTTTATGACGCTACAAATTCTGATCTTGGGTTTCTTTTACTCATACTATGTTATTCCTCAATTTCTATTAAACGTGTAGCACTGTAATTATCCTCATCTTCCTGTTTTACATGCTAAGGTGTATCTCACTCATTATTTCATGCTGACTTTCGAAAAACTGCGGTCTTTGTTTTCATTCCCCCGCAGGTGTAGGAGCTGGGAGATGGGCGTAAGGGGATCGTGGACTCACCTAGTACCTATTAGTACTTTGATTAAGAAAACTCTTAGCATAATCGTATCTTGTTTAATAGTAGACTAATCTCGTCTTGTGTAATAGTATGTTTCATGTTGAAGACACTTTTCCAGTTGTAATATATTAAGTATCGAATGTTTTGTTCACGATCCGCCATTTCTTTATGAGTAGCACCCTCCCGGTCTCTCCCAAGCCGGTAATAAGGGGGTGTTATAGAAATGATCTACCAATACAGCTCTATACAGAAGTACACTGGGAGTAGAAAACTGCAGTGAAAATGCAGTGAACTTCTGTGGAAAGGATTGAGAGTTTGATGTTCTTCTTTGGTGCTTTGTCAATACAGAAACTTGTCTCTTGTTTTTGCCCGTTGAGTCTCGTATATTGTTGCTTCAAAGGGAGATCCATTTATACTGTTTGAAGCTCTGCAAATCTTCCCAGATTTTCAGCAATAACTTCCTATTTTGTAGGCAACAACTTTGACTCTCTTTAACAGCTTTCTCTAACGGATAGTTGATCACAATCTTCAGAGATATTGTTGTGATCCTGTCCATAAGCAATCTGAGAAGCTGTCATAAGTCTCTGATTGATCACAAGATCAAAATATCCAACTATTTCCAAATCTGCACAAATTCAATTTTAGGAAATAATCCTGTAAATAATGGAAACAAAATTTCCTGCAATATCAAGGTCAAACAGATAGTATTTTATGATCAAAGCATGTTAGAATAATTTGTCTTTCATCATCTAATAACAGTGAATCAAACATATGAAAGATAGAGAGTAAATCAACTCAGAGAGTCTGCAGAAAACTCCCCATGAGGTTAAGCAGTTTTCAAGGCTTTGAATCCAGTTTCAAGGCCTTTAAAATACCTAAACTATTTTCAAGCCTCTGAGACTGATTCAAGGCTTTGAAAGCTGATTCATGACCTCGAAATAGATGAACTATTTCAAGTCTTGCACAACGTGATCTTTCAATCTACTCCTTGATGAAAGACAAAACCAAATTCTGTTTGAACCTTAGTTTCTGCAAAATAAACTGATTAGTTCACAATTTATAACACAGTATTTCCAAAAAGATTCAACTTATTCATAATACCAACAAAAACTTAAGCAGTTCAGGAAATAGCAAATAAACCTAGAAATAAAAACTAGCTCTCCTAGAATTTTCTCCCCCTTTTGGACTTTCATCAAAAAGATAGAAGATGTTGGATCAATTGTCTGGAAAATTTTGAAAACTTAAAGAAAAACTTTTAAGTAGAGAGATTGGGGAAGAAAGAGTAGGCAAGATTAAGGGGTTGGATCTTCATCTTCATCCCGATCGTCTTCCTCTTTCTCATTGTCTTCTTCATCAGTCTTGTCCTGGACTTCCTGTTCCTCTTCATTCCCACTAGCAACAGTTGCTTCTTCAGTCTTATCCTTTGCAGCAGCCTTTGGAGATTTCTTTTTCTTCTTAAAGGTAATCAGCAGTTCATCTGATTCAGGGCTATTGGCATCATCTTCTTCCTGTGAGGCCTGTTCTGCTACATGTTTTCCCTTATCTGAAACTGGAGTAACCTCTTCCTGGTCTGAATGCTCACTAGGCAAATCCTTGTCAGAGTCTCCTTTCTTTGTACCTTCAACATCCTCAGTAACATGCAAAGTCATGCTTCTGAAGATGCTTTCCACCATGTACTTGACTTGCCCCATATCACTTTCCAGTCCAAAAACAGTTGCTTTGACATCCTCCATGTCCAACTCCAAATCTTCAAGTCTCTGGTTGTCTGTTGGCTGAGAAGTATGACTTAAAGTGGGAGTCAAGGTATTGGTCTTAGGAAAATTTTTTGCACCTAGTTCTGCTTGAGTCAAGTCTAAATAAAGTTTCCAAACTTTTTCTTTGGTCTTTACCACTCCAATGTTCTCAAAGGCTTTCTAATTAAGTACTCCAAATCCAGATGTGGCTGATTCCTCTCCAGTAGTTGGAATCTCAAAATGTTCAAAGAACAAAGTGAGCAAGTTTGCATAGGCAGAGGGTGAATCCTTTTACTGGTAAGGCTAAAGAGCATATGTTCAATCACTAGTTTTGGAAGACCAATCTCATAGCCATGCATAACCAGATACATGATTTGCAGCATTCTCTCAGTCACCAATTCTCTAGAGTGCTCTCTGGGAAAAATGCACCTAACCAGGATGGTATGAAGGAATTTGGCTTCAACATTCGACACTGAATGTGTTAACTGTTTGGCTGTGGTGGAGATAATTGGAAGAAAGAACTCATCTTTGGCTAGCTTCAGGATTTCTATTTTTGGTGGATGGTTGCTAATGTCATACCTCTTTGGACACCCTAGCACATTGGCAACTCAGAGTGATCCAATTCAATTACTATCCCAGCAACTTTGGATTTGATCACCAAATGTGCAGATCTCTTAACTTGGGTCAGATTAAGGTAGAAGAGTCTGGTGAGTCTAGGGTAGGCTAATTCTTTAGGATTCAGCATACACCACAAAGACTTCTTCTTCAACATAGAGATGCACTTAAGTTTCATGTGTTCCACCACATGCTTATTAACCATACTACATAAACCAATAGATCTTGAAGCAAAACCATCTAACCACTGAGCTTTAGAGATGTTTGAGACAAACCAAGTCTCTTCAGGTACTGAGTTCTTTATTGAGGCTTGTGAATAGATCTGCATTGCCTTCTCCAATTGACCTTTTGGTTGTGTTTCTTTCACCTTTTCTTTCCCCTTTTCCTCCTGAGTTGCTTTCTTCTTCAGCTTCTTTGAACTAGTAGGCTCTGTGTCTGGTTGCTTTTCTGTAACAACTTTCTGCTTCTTTTGCTTTTCTAAAGAGGGGGTTGTAACCTTCTTGACCTTCTTCTTTGGTGCAAGAAGATCTTGAAATGCCTCTGCACTAGGAGTTCTGGAGCTAGAGTCTCCACTGACTTCTTGAAGCTCATCCACTGCTGCTTTTCTTTTCTTCTCAAAAATGGGTTTCGATCCTCCAGCCATCATGATTCTGTCTGAGGATCTCCTTGTGCTCCTTAGGGTTTGGGAGAAGAATAGAGAGAGGTGGATTGATACGGAATGAAGGAGAAGAGAAGAAGATAAATACTTAAAGAGTTTGAGTTTCAAACGGAAACTAGTATCTCTCTGATCTCAAAAGATTTACAATGATCAGAGAGATTTCAAATCTTTTACGCCGCTAGACAAAAATATATACTAATACTATTTTTGGCTAAAACAATTTTTTGAAAAGGGTAGGGGCTATATTATGTAAATATCTAAAGAGATATCTCCCAACATAGAATGATCCAAGATTATTGACTATCAGTGTAGCAGACTTATTTTCAAGACTTTAAAAAGGTTTTCAAGGTCTTGAAAAACTGTAACACTGCAACAAATAAAATCCAAAGATTTGAACTGATTTTCAAGGCTTTGAAACCCAGTTCAAACCTTTGAAAACACATAAATCTTACCTTTCTTACCTGATGCTCCCTCTAAACCAATGCATTTTTATTTAGCATTCTCAATTCCAATCTTAGAGCTGAAAACCTTTCATCTGCTAGTGGTTTAGTGAAGATATTTGCAAATTTCATGTTAGTAGCAAAAAAATTAAGAACAATATCACCTTTTTTAGCATGATATCTGATGAAATGGTGTCTGACATCAATGCTTGGTTCTTGAGTGTTGCATTGGATTCTTTGTAATTGAATTTGCACTGGTATTATCACACTTAATGGATATGCTCTTGAAATCAAATCTAAGGTCTCTTAGCTGTTGAGTAATCCATAACACTTGTGAGCAACATGCTCCTGCAGCTATATATTCAGCTTCAGCTGTTGATAGAGCAACTGAGTTCTGTTTCTTGGAATGTCAGCTGATCAATGATGATCTAATGAATTGGAAAGTTCATTAAGTACTTTTCCTGTAAACCTTGTAACCTGCAGAGTCAGAATCTGAAAATACATGCAAAGAGAATTGAGAATGTCTTGGATACCAAAGCCCTAAGTCTTTGGTACCATTGAGATATCCGAATATTCTCTTCACAGCAGTCAAATGTGATTCTTTTGGATCATCTTGAAATCTAGCACACATACACACACTAAACATAATATCTGGTCTGCTTGCTGTGAGATAGAGTAATGATCCAATCATACCTCTATACTCTTTTACATTGAAACTCTTACCAGATCCATCCTTGTCTAAGGATGGTGTAGAACTCATAGGATTCCTGGCTTCCTTATATTGAGCCATGCTATATTTGTTTAGTAAGTCTCTTGTGTACTTTCTTTGATGCAGAAAGATTCCCTTCTTCAATTGATGTATTTTGAAGTCCTAGGAAGATGTTCAGCTCTCCCATCATGCTCATTTCAAATTCCCTTCTCATAAGACTTGAGAATTATCTACACAATTGATCATTAGTAGCCCCTAACAATATATCATCAACATATATCTTCACTACAAGTAAATCTTTATCACGAGTCTTTATGAAAAGAGTCTTGTTTACTAAACCTCTTTTGAAATCATTTTCAAGCAGAAACTTTGACAGTCTTTCATACCAAGCTCTTAGAGCTTGTTTTAAACCATAAAGAGATTTTTCAAGTTGTAAACATGATCTGGAAACTTGTCATTTTCAAAACCAGGTGGTTGTGCAACATAAACTTCTTCTTGTAAGAAACCATTCAAGAAAGCACACTTCACATCCGTTTGAAACAGTTTCATGTTCTTGTGAGATGCAAATGCAAGCAAAATTCTAATTGCTTCTAACATGGCAACTGGAGCAAAAGTTTCCTCATAATCAATACCTTCTTCTTGATTGTAACCTTGAGCAACTAACTTTGCTTTGTTTCTGATCACATTTCCACTTTCATCCAACTTATTTTTGAATACCCATCTGGTACCAATGACAGACTGGTTTGTAGGTGGAGGAACCAGGTTCCACACCTTATTCCTTTCAAACTCATTGAGTTCACTTTGCATAGCAATGATCCAGTTTGCTTCTTGTAAAGCTTCCTTCACAGTTTTAGGTTCTACAAGAGAAATAAAAGCATTAAAAGCACATAAGTTCTTCAACTGTGATCTATTTTGTGTACCAGTGATTGGATCTGATATGATATTATCTGCTGGATGGGATGAGATATATTTGAATCTCTTTCTTGGATACCATGGTTCAGGCTTTCCATAGATCTTCTCTGGTCTGAAGTAGTGGCTTTGTCACTTGAATCCTTCTGATCATCTTTTTCAAGGCTTTGAGGTTTACTTTCAAGGCCTTGAGCACCATTTTCAAGGTCTTGGAAATGTCTTCTATTTTCTTCTGAGCCTTTCTTGAATCCTAGTGGATTCTCAGTCTCTTCCTCTGACTCATGTTTGTTCAAATTCAAGTCTGCAAAACTTTCACTCAAAGAACCATCATAGCTTTCATTTAAAAGAACACGAATGCTCTCTTCAACCAGTTTGGTTCTTTTATTGTGAAATCTATAAGCTTTGCTATTCAGAGAGTAACCAAGAAATATACCTTCATCACTTTTTGCATCAAACTTACCATGATTGTCTTTTCCATTGTTGTAGATAAAACAAGTACATCCAAAGGGTCTGAAGTATGAAATATTTGGCTTCCTTCCTTTGAATAGTTCATAAGGGGTCTTTTTCAGAATAGGTATGATCAAGCACCTGTTCAAAATATAATTTGTTGTATTCACAGCTTCTGCACAATAATGTTTTGGCAGCTTGTTCTCAAGAAGCATTGTCCTTGACATATCTTCAAGAGTCCTGTTCTTTCTTTCAACAACACCATTATGTAGAGGAGTTCTTGAAGAAAAAAAGTTGTGAGAAATACCATGCTTATCACAGAATAAATCAAATTCTAACTGATCAAATTATCTACCATGATCACTTCTGATTGAAGCTACAGTTAGGTTTTTCAAGTTTTGAAGTTCTCTGCAAACCTTTGAAAATTCAGAGAGTGCTTCAGATTATTCTTTGAGAAACATAACCCAAGTATATCTAGAAAAGTCATCTACAAAAACTAGCATATACCTTTTACCTTTTGGAGTAGGAGTCCTCATACGACCACAAAGATCCATATGAAGCAGTTCAATAGGTCTAGTTGTACTTACAATCTTATTTGGCTTGAATGAACTTCTGGTCTGCTTGCCTTGAGCACGTGCTTTGCATATTTCATCTTCTTTGAACTTGATAGGTGGAAATCCTCTTACCAAGTCCTTGGAAATCAACTTGTTCAAAGTACGCAAGCTGATATGACCAAGCTTCCTGTGCCAAAGCTTTGAATACTCTTTCAAGGCCTTGAGACACTTCAAACTTTCACCTGCAACTTTGTTAGCCTCAAAAGTATAAACATTGTTTGATCTAGAGGCTGTGAGAATGCAATCTCTGGATTTCTCATTTTGCACCACACACTTCTCTTTGTCAAAGATAACTTTGTGGCCATTGTCACAAAGCTGAAATACACTAAGCAGATTAAATTTCAAACCTTCAACTAGATATACATCAGAAATAGAGTTTTCAGAATTTGTACCAACTTTTCCAATACCGAGAATATTTCATTTGCCTTTGTCACCAAGTGTAATTGAACCTTCTGATTGCTCCTTCAATTCTGATAATAGAGATCTATTTCCGCTCATATGTCTTGAGCAACCACTGTCCATAAACCACTTCTGTTCTTTGATATTGGTGACAACCTGCAAACACCAATCACTGCCTTACCCAGCTGTTAGACCAAGTATGGAATTTGGATTGATATTCAGGATCAACCATGTTAGGTGGCCTAACCCCTTTAGGAACCCAAATCTGCTTAACTTGTCCTTTGAGTTGAAAAGGAAAAGTGTTCCTCATTATGTGAGGGTCTCTTCTTCTAAAAGGACAAGTTTTCTTAACATGGCCAGTTTTGCAGCAGTAATTACATGTAGGAGAAGTTTTGTTTCCATCTTTCACAAATCTGGTATTGTTCCTCCTTGGAAAATTTGGATTGAATCCAATACCAGCTTTGTGAACAGATTGTGAACTTCCTCCAAGAATCAAGTTCAACTTGTGTTCAGATCCAGCAAGCTTGACTTTGAGTAGTTTAGATTCTTGAAGTTTCTCAGTAAGAGTAGTCTTTTGTTTATCTAATTCATCAATTTGATGTCTTAGATTAACAAGGCTGTCACTCATTGAAGAGTTTTCAGTGACTACATCCTTGAATTGTGTTTTCAGGGCTTTGAAACTGGTTTTCAAGGCCTTGAAATCACTGTCAGTTTTCTTCTGAGAGATTTCAAGATTCTGATTTAGGCAAACAAGTTGCAAGTTCTCTTTTGCTTGCTCATGAAATTTTTCTTTCAAAAGTCTGATCTCTTCCAGATAATCTTCCTCATTCAAAAGCATTGTTCTGAGATATTCTGAAAGAGCTTCTTTTGGTTTTTAAATTAGACAATTTACCATTACCTCAATGTTATTCTCAGAACTTTCATCATGCTTGGCCATGAAGCATAGGTTGGCATGTTCTTCCTTAGATTCAGATTCACTAGAGCTATCTGAATCACTCCATGAAGCTATCATAGTTTTCTTTCTTCTTTCATGATCTTTCTTTTGAAAGCTCTTGCTTTTCTTGTGTGGACAATCCCTTATCAAGTGTCCTGCATCACCACACTCAAAGGAATTCATAACTTTTGATTTATTTTGTGAAGAGGACTTACCTTTGTAGTCCTTGATGCTGGATGATATATGTCTCTCTCTGTTGAAAACCTTATTTCCAAAGTTTTTCTTCATTTTGAGAATCCTTGTCAAGTCTTTGGAAATTAAGGCAATTGGATCTTCATCATCACCATCCTCAGTTTCAAGGCTTTGTTTTCTCTCATTCTCTTTGGCTTTGAGAGCTAAGTTCTTGACACCTTTTGGATGTTCTCCATCAACTTCATTCATAGATATCTCATGTGTCTGGAGCTTCCCTTGTAGGTCATCAAGTTGTAGATTTGAGAGATTCTGAGCTTCTACAATAGTTGTGGTCTTTGGTTCCCACTTTGCCTTTGGAAGACTTCTGAGAATCTTCCTCACCTTTCCTTCATTGGAACAATGTTTTCCTAGTGAATCAAGGTTGGTTACAATATCAGTGAACCTCTTGAACATGTCTCTTATGGACTCATCTGAATTCATCTTAAACAACTCATATTGCCTGAAATAGATTTTGATCTTAGTTTGCTTGACTTGAGTGGTTCCCTCAAAGGTAACCACAAGCTTATCCCAGATTTCTTTGGCAGTTGTGCATCCAGAGATCCTGTTGAATTCATCTGTACTCGAAGCACAATACAAAATGTTAATCGCTTTGTAGTTCTTAGAAAATTGCTCTAATTCAGAAGAGGAGAGTGAGTCTCTAGTTTTGGGAGTTTTAATCTCATCTTTCTCTGTGTAGAAAGTATGAGGTCCATTTTGGATAATGGTCCAAAGTTCTAGATCTTGATCAATAATGAACATTTTCATGAGAGCTTTCCATTGAGCAATATTTTCTCCACAAAAATAGAGGAGGTCTGTTAGCAGCTCTTCCCTGTGAGTAACCACCATCACCTGCAGTACTCATGATCACCAGATGGTTAAATATCATCCAGTGATACAAGCTCTGACACCAATTGAAAGTGTGAGTATGCAGATGTTAATGCAGCTAAGATACTCTAGAAGGGGGGGTGAATAGAGTATGACAACTTTTTGTAAAATTGGCTAGGAAGATGAAAACTTGTGAAAACAATGAAGTTCAAGGCCTATAGTTCAAGCCCTTGGAGAAGATGCAGACAGTATAAAGCAAGTATGCCCTTTTTAAAGGCCTTGAAAACAAGTTCAAACCCTTGAAAAACAGACAGTTTTGTGTGCTGCAAAAACTATAAAAAGAATGAACTGTAAATGCAGAAGACAAGTGATTTATAGAGTTTAGTCCACTTGGACCTACGTATCTACCTCAGGGATTAGATCCCTGCAGGATTTTCAACTCAATTCTTATTAATCAAAAGCTAAGCCCTAGAACTCAAGCCCAGAGAGTTCCCCTACTCTGTTACAGCTTGTGGTTTTCCCTAACTTGTCTAGTACCTGCTCTAGCTAAATGATTAACTAAGAATTCTCTATTGTCACTTTGAATAATCCTTGAGAATAGATGTAGATATAGTACATAAATGATCTATCAATACAGCTCAATACATAAGTACAGCTAAACTATTTTCAAGCCTCTGAGACTGATTCAAGGATTTGAAAGCTGATTCAAGGCCTTGAAATAGCTGAACTATTTCAAGTCTTGAACAACCTGATCTTTCATCCTCCAACTCTGGTTTGCCAGTTAGGCTCTGTTAAAATCTTGGATGTCTTTGAAGCCTATTCCACCTTCATCCCTGTTATTTTTAACTTTTTCCCAAGCTAACCAATTGACCCAATTCTCGTCTTCATTGCCCCACCAGAATTGTCTCATTATTTTCTCGATCTGCTGAGAAGTACCTGTAGGTAGAAAACACGACATAGAAAAGTTAGGAATGCCCTGGACAACAGCCTTCAGTAGCACTTCCTTCCCAGCTATAGATAAGTGTTTCTCTTCCATTATTTCAATTTTATGTAAATTCTATCCAAGATATAATTGAACGTGTGTTTCTTATTCCTTCAAGTGTTGTTGGCAGGCCGAGATATCTTTCGTGGTCTTCCACTGCTTTCACCCCATAAGCGGCACTGATGGAAGCTTTAAGAACATCTGGCACATTGACTGAAAAAAGAGATGTTGTGTAACACCCCCATCCTAGAGTATTGGAGAATTACACTTGGATCCCCCAGACTCTCCGGAGATGCCCTCCGCCAAGCACAGGAGTGCTCAGCAAGGAGTCAAACCCTAACGGTTTTGTTTCAAGACGGAATTAAAGAAACTGGAATTTCAAAATAACTTACTTCTATATCTCGTAAATGTTGGTGTGTCGACCCTCTAGGTGATTGCCTACTCCCCAATCTCCCGCTAACTCGCCTGCCAGGTATCAAAGGCAGTGACGTAACGACGTCAGGTTACAACAACAGGAAAAAAAAAAAAAAAACTTTCTAACAAAATTAGATATTTATATAGAAGAATTTGGAAACAATAAAGTCGTACCCGTAAACATATGTCCTATCATCCTGTCTCACAACACGTAGTAAAGAAACTGTTATACTTGTAATTCCAAGTTATCCGTTAAGAAAATAGCTACACCAAATCCATTTCAGTTACCCATTCCTGTACCACCCATTAATCTATCCTGACATACTAGACCTTAAGTGTGCACACTCCCTCTAGATCGCTACCCATAGGCGGAACCTAGCTGTCTAGCCGAGAGCTAGCAATGTACCGGCTGTAAGCCCGTAGATCGGGTCCCATATATGTATCAAGCCCGTATTCTGGGTCCCATAAATATTTGACCATATCTAGGTCTTGGGTACAGGAATAAGTTATTAAATAAGTATACAACACCATCATGATCAATACTCATAATTACCTGCTTAGATTCACTTACAGATGTCCATCTCAGCATTTTATTTTTCTCCAATTTCTGTATCTTATCCCCGTAGACACGTACGTAGAAATAATCGAATATTCTGTAATAGAAAATAAGCAAACATGTGCTTACTTGGCAGCCTGCCTGGTATTCTTGACCAGCGTTGTGGATTATCCATCCCGATAACCTCTAAACATACAAGTGTGTAAGTACTTATTAGTACAAGTTCTCGTTAGTGAGGTTAAAATGCATATGCAGGTGTCATGCTGACGGTCTAGCCCAGATTGACTATTCAGTCCCGAAGTTTCAGTCTTATCAGTACAGCTCCTGACTGTTATTGAACCTCTTTGCTATGCCTACTTGGCGAAACTAACGAGTTACTAAGTCTCCCCGGAGCCTACTTGGCTTGAATCCCCAGTTCTGATTATTTACACTAAAGTCCCTATAAGTTGTCCTAATTGCATTTTCTGAACTCCTCAAACAAGTCGAACAATGCTTAAAACTATGAAATTTTCATTTTTGCACTCTCACTTACTCATCGGGTTGAAAATTGCAACTTTAATTATTTGCACTTAGACCCCCTAAAGTT
Organism: Linanthus parryae; assembly: GCA_023055425.1. Lineage (NCBI taxonomy): Eukaryota > Viridiplantae > Streptophyta > Magnoliopsida > Ericales > Polemoniaceae > Linanthus > Linanthus parryae. The sequence continues at coordinate 1,735,620 of JALGPY010000038.1, read as the reverse complement.
ATCAAAACTGCAAATAGACCCCCAAATAGTTGACTTGGTCAATATTAACCTATAATAGCTTATTACAGCTCCAAATATGCATTTAAGACATGTTTATAACTCCAATACATAGATTTAAAGCTGACAAAATTCTTATGTGTAATTACAATTTTATCCCTCTGATACAGTTTGGTCCAAATAGCATATCCTAGGAGATTAACTTGGTAAAATTTGATGAGTGGTTTTCCAATTAGAAATATGAGTAACTTTTCTTAAGGATGTGAACGCCCGTAATGTCATTTTGAATAACAAATTGAGAGTCAAAGCTTAAGAGAAATCAACACAAACAGTCAACTTTAGAGCTGAATCATGATCAATTGAGAGAGGGTTTGGCAAAAATGATAACGGAGTTTTAAAAATGGTTCACCAAGGATTCCAGAACATATTCAAGTTCTTAGAAACTCAAAGTAGACAAGAAGATATTACTGATTGAAACCGGGCAAAATCAAGCAATTTCCCATACTTTAGTCATTTCATCAACTACACAGATTGAAACACGTTTTGTTGCAACTTTAGCTCCAGTTACATACAAGTTAGAGTTTGATTTGAAAGGTGGAATCTAAATGAAAGTTAGAGAGGGTAATGCAGAGATTACATAGCAGGAAGAATCAACTAAATCCATATACTATTGAGTGAGTTAACAAGCCTGAAAGTTGGCATCCTCACACAGTCCAAGAACAACAACATGAACACCAAGTTTTCCAGAATTTGTTTCCCCAACTTTGATCTTAAATTCAAGGTCTTTAAAGATTGATTCACAAGAAATACATAACATGAAAGTTATAGAAAAACTTCACAGGATTTCAGAATGCTAAGTTACGCAGGATTTGGATAAGATACGAGTGAGATATGTGCCCAAGAACAGGGTAGCGGACTCATCGTAAAAACCCAACAAAACCGAAGCAAAGCTCTGTCGAATCTTGATGTAATGGAATTCTGGTAAGTTTTGTGACATACAGACGTATTTAAGACACCACAAGGAGCAATTTGATGCATAAAACTCAAGATTTGGTGAAGGAGAAGAGTTAGAGAGCTTACCGTCGGCCATGGCTTTTTCCGGCGGCCAAGCTCTGCCCAAGAGCAAGAAAACAATAGTCAATTGCACTGAAACTAAACAGATTGGGATAATTTGAACGTATAATCAAGCTAGGGTTCATATATTTCAACCTGTGATTACTCTCTCAATACTCAAGGACTTACCGAATCGGTTGAGGCGTTTTCTCTCCTGAGTATGGGGAAGATTGGGCTATAGCAGGTCTCCAAGAGGTGATGATCTGGTGGTGGTCCAGTTAGTAAAGATGGAAGGTGTTCTTGGAGTTCCCATGAAGAATATGAGGAAGAAGAAAGAAGAATAAGAAGAAATTTTGTGTAGATCTTTCCAGACCACTCAGTTGGTGATGGATAGAGAGGTTGATGTGTCAAATTCCTGTTTCCAAGTGGCAAACATGCACCAATGGGGGTGCATGTAACAATTGCGCAAAGTTTGGGGCAAGAATGTGATTTAAGGAGAATTGAGTTTTCAATGAATAAAACTTTGACCCTGCTAACTTAAATTTAGTGGAAAAAAATTCCCCAAGTTTTATAGATCTCGATTTGGCCAAGAATTAGCCAGAATTTCACTTTGTTAGTAATTGTACACAATGCCCATGATTCCTAAATATTACATAACAACCCTCACTACGAATTCTCGTTTCACAGGTTTCCCAACTATTTAGATATCAGCCACGGCTAAACGGGTAAATTACACAACTAACTCAAAGTTTCAGAATATTACAATTCGACCCCTTATAAGAATTTGCAGGGTGTTACATTCTACCCCCCTTAAAAGAATCTTCGTCCTCGAAGATCACGTAACCTTACATATTCCTCATCACTTTTCCCCTTACTCCACCCAGAATCCATGTCAGTTCCCTCGCCTTATGGCCCCTTTCATTTTGAATTCTCGACCGACATCGATACCCAGCTGGGCGATAATTATATCCTCCTATAGGTGTCGTATTGTCCTTCTATCGCCGTCCATCTTTCTTGTTGCTCAGATTTTCTAGCATATCGGTTGGTCTGAACCTCATTAATACCTTGACCTGATTTCGTCATGTTGTAGACTTTAGTCCCTATTGACCACTGATTCTTTGCAGGTCCTACTGTAATAGTCTTACTAGTAATCTTTAACTTGGAACTTATACCAATCTCAAGTTAACATCGTACGCCTTCCTTCCATATTTCGTCTAGGTCACACGCTTTAGGTGTTTTCCCCCACTCTAGTCCTTAGAGTCCTGACAACCTCCAATAGAATGTCCATTGATAGTGTATTCTCCCTTTTATGCCTCTAATTCCCAAAACCCTGGACCCTTCACTGTCTATGCAGGTCTTAACTGTCTCCACCATTCATTGTTACCCATTAACTTAACGCTGCGACACGTTTCTCAGACCCCTTTGATATAACCTCCTTCACTGTTTTATGGTCGTCATCTCAAAGTTATCCTGCTCTTTTACCCTGGATGATTGTGACATTCCCCAGATAACGAATTTCCTTCGTCTAGCGATGATTATTTCCTGTGTGACAACTAAACCAGTCCATACCCCTTCTTTTAATGTCTTCATGAGCTTCTCTTATCCCTATTCAGCTTCCTTGATATACTTTTTAATATCTTGAACAGAATCATAGTATTGTCTTCCTTGTGGCCTTGTTCCACCCCTTCTCTCGCTCAGCCACCACTGATGAAACTCTTGGCGTGTCGTCTCCACGTACCTTCTCCAGATGTTCCAATGCGCTTCCTCATCCCGAAACGGTTTAATTCCTTATTAGTGTCCTTACTCAACTTAGACGCTACAACCTTTGATGTTATGTACCCAATTCGAATCTACGAACTCCTTCAACCTACTGTCTATCCTTAGGATATCGCTTTTATCCTTGTCTGACTCCTGGCAATTCCATCACCTTCTCACAACCTCTTTATAGTTATTGAAAACCCCGTATAAACTACCTGATATTCCAAAAATTCTTCATCCCTACCTTAATTTCATATTCCCACTTCTCTTATCTGACGCCTATCCCTCACTTTCAACCATTCCATTCCCGACTTGCTCCCCCCGAGTTCTCAATTCCTTTATCTTTTATCATAACAATTACCTTTCCCCCTTGAGCTTTCATCACTTGCCAAATCTCTTTTTATGCCTAAACTTCTCATGGCCCTTAGTTTTTCACCTTTCATCCCCGTATGTCTCACTTCCTTTACCCTTACTATTGTTTCAAAACCCCTCCATATCCCGCCATCCTTTTGGCTCCTTACTCTATATCCGCTTATTACAATAACACCACTTCATTCTTTCAAAATCCGTCATACATTCCCTGGTTTTTTTCCTCATACTTACCTCTCAGATCCCTACAAGTTGTGTCCCCTTATCCTCTAATTCATTTCATCCTCCCTCATATTTCCTTGTTACCAAGAAAAATACCTTACTCTAACATCCCTATGTTCCTAATTTCGATGGAACGTCTCAGAATGACTCGCACCCTTCAGTTAATACCTCATATACTCTAATCGATTTCGTTCCTGATGGGCCTTGCAATTACTAATCCCGCTTAACTCCCTTTTTGACTGTCATTTGGTTTTATAATCAACTAATCCCCCCTCACCTCTATACTTCTTTCAAGCACTTAGTACTTCGCGTAACAATAGTCGACGCTCCGTATGAAGTACGATCATTTTAGCTTATTCTTCTGACTCTAAATTTTCATTTTGAATTCCCTATCAGATGTACATCTCTTAGCCTTTTTCCAATCCATGTGAATACGGACCTAGATCTCCTTCAATTTTCTTATGATCAACCACCACTTCCGCATTATGAGTTTAACATCCCGTGAACATGTTACGATTCGCATTTCATAATTCAACGATCCATCAACATTTCTCTATCTCTTACTACTACCCTAACTGTCGAATGCTGGAGATCATCCTGAATCCTCCCTTATTCCTAATGTCTCCTAGTCCTTGCATTAGTCTTACATCCTGCCATACCACTACCAGAGCACCAATCCTTATTTAGATGAGTATGAAGCTTTCCTTCATGGATCTCATATTAATCACAACTATGCACTAACTCCTTTACCTTATCAAAATATTGTGTCTCCATTGCCATAAACATTTAGAAATTACTCAATACCCTCCCCCCTTTTCTTTCCTTATTCTCATCATCTCGCCTATATAAGTACAACCACTTATATATGAATCCCCTAATATTCAGCCACTACCTGATGAACGAAAATTTGTTACATTACCCTACCCTAACTCGGTATATAAACCCTCACCAATTACTTCCAATAGCAATCCAACCCATTGTTTTCAACATCCACACGATCCCGTCTTACTTATTACAGTTATCACCATTCATCTCAATCATCTTCCTGACAGGATCCCTACCTGATTCTATACCCCATCCCAAGAGCATAACCCATTAGTATCCTTCCTATATTATCCCCATATACATGTATTTCTCACCTCCTAATTTCTATAGATTCTGCTACTACGTCTTATTGCTATACTTGTAGCCTTGATTGTTTTACCAGAGTATCCTATACACGGCTTATTCGGTCCTAAGCTATCGTATCCAACCCTAGGATGCCTGACAAGGTCATCCAACTACAAGATTGTATACCAACTTAAGTAAACCTTGTCCAGTACCTACACATGTACCATCCCTAAACCTGGGCTCTTTGACAAGAATATCAAGCTAGAGGTCTGTATTTAACTTAAATACTTTAGTCCCTACTTGGTTATGGAACCTGTTAATGGTTTTGTCCAGGAAGAACATTCTCTTGTAATTATATGCCAACTCTCTTGTTGACAACACTGATATCCACAAATACTATTATCTTATACCAGATTGGTTTATACCATAAAATGTTCTTACCAACCCTTTATCAAGTTCCACACTATTCCTTCAGCATGATAGGATCATTCAGCTACAGGATTTATCTCAACTTAACCATCTAATTCCTATCTATCCATTGAAGTTAATATTGATTTCGTTTAAAAGAGAATTCACATTCAACCATATGGCAGCACTCCGGCTGACTGAGCAGTTATTCTAAACTAGTAACATTGATATACCAGACTATTTCACACCCACATGATTTCCCCTTTATCCGATCCCCGGATCATACTAGCGGCAAGTCCAATTACTGTTCCATGTCCAATAGTCTCTATTAGTCTAATGCAATCTACTTTATCATGCAAAACAACGAAGTAGCTCAAATCTCTGCCTGAGATTACAAAAACGTTGGCCTATTTGGCCTAAGAATGCACATATAGCTCTCTCACCAGTGCTCTCCACCAACCATCCTATTCCAGTTTTAGTTTGTTTCCTAACCAGCTTTTTTTTAGACACTATCCACCTATTTATTGAGTTTCTAATTTTGTCTTTCACAGAACCATTCTCTGATACCATCTGAAACACCCCCATCCTAGATTATTAGATAATTACACTTGGATCCCCCAGACTCTCCGGAGATGCCCTCCGCCAAGCACGGGAGTGCTCAGCAAGGAGTCAAACCCTAACGGTTCTGTTGCAAGACGGAATTAAAGAAACTGTAATTTCAAAATAACTTACTTTTATATCTCGTAAATGTTGGTGTGTCGACCCTCTAGGTGATTGCCTACTCCCCAATCTCCGGCTTACTCGCCTTCCAGGTACCAAAGGCAGTGACATAACGACGTCAGGTTACAACAACTGTAAAAAAAAAATCTAACAAAATTAGATATTTATATAGAAGACTTTGAAAACATAAAAGTCGTACCCGTAAACATATGTCCTATCATCCTGTCTCACAACACGTAGTAAAGAAACTGTTATACTTGTAATTCCAAGTTATCCCTTAAGAAACCAGCTACACCAAATCCATTTCAGTTCCCCATTCCTGTACCACCCATTAATCCATCCTGACATACTAGACCTTAAGTGTGCACACTCCCTCTAGATCGCAACACAGAGGCGAAACCTAGCTCTCTAGCAGGGAGCTAGCAATGTACCGGCAGTAAGCCCGTAGATCGGGTCTCATAAATATTTGACCATATCTAGGTCTTCGGTACAGGTATAAGTTATTAAATAAGTATACAACACCATCATGATCAATACTCATACTTACCTGTTTAGATTCACATATAGATGTCCATCTCAACATTTTATTGTTCTCCAATTTCTTGATCTTATCCCCGTAGACACGTACGTACAAATAATCGAATATTCTGTAATAGCAAATAGGCAAACATGTGCTTACCTGGCAGCCCGCCTAGTATTCTTGATTAGCGTTGCGGATTATCCATCCCGATAACCTGTACACATACAAGTGTGTAAGTACTTATTAGTACAAGTCCTCGTTAGTGAGGTAGAAATGCATATGCAGGTGTCATGCTGACGGTCTAGCCCAGATTGACTATTCAGTCCCGAAGTTTCAGTCTTATCAGTACAGCTCCTTACTGTTATTGAACCTCTTTGCTATGCCTACTTGGCGAAACTCACGAGTTACTAAGTCTCCCCGGAGCCTACTTGGATTGAATCCCCAGTTCTGATTATTTACACTAAAGTCCCTATAAGTTGTCCTAATTGCATTTTCCCCCTAATTGAGCCTGAACTCCTCAAACAAGTCGAACAATGCTTAAAACTATGAAACTGTCATTTTTGCACTCTCACTTACTCATCGGGTTGAAAATTACAACTTTAATTATTTGAACTTAGACTCCCTAAAGTTATCAAAACTGCAAATCGACCCCCAAATAGTTGACTTGGTCAATATTAACCTATAACAGCTTATTACAGCTCCAAATATGCATTTAAGACATGTTTATAACTCAAATACATAGATTTCAACCTGACAAAACTCTTATGTGTAATTACAATTTTACCCCTCTAATACAGTTTGGTCCAAATAGCATTTCCTAGGAGATTAACTTCGTAAAATTTGATGAGTGGTTTCCAATTAGAAATATGAGTAACTTTTCTTAAAGATGTGAACGCCCGAAAGGTCAATTTGACTAACAAATTAAGAGTCAGAGCTTAAGAGAAATCAACACAAACAGTCAACTTTAGAGCTGAATTATGATCAATTGAGAGAGGGTTTGGAAAAAAAGATAACGGGGTTTTAAAAATGAATCACCAAGGATTCCAGAACATATTCAAGTTCTTAGAAACTGAAAGTAGACAAGAAGATATTGCTGATTGAAACCGGGAAAAATCAAGTAATTTCCCATACTTTAGTCATTTCATCAACTACACAGATTGAAACACGTTTTGTTGCAACTTTAGCTCCAATTACAGACAAGTTAGAGTTTGATTTGAAAGGTGGAATCTAAATGAAAGTTAGAGAGGGTAATGCAGAGATTACATAGCAGGAAGAATCAACTAAATCCATATACTATTGAGTGAGTTAACAAGCCTGAAAGTTGGCATCCTCACACAGTCCAAGAACAACAACATGAACACCAAGTTTTCCAGAATTTGTTTCCCCAACTTTGATATTAAATTCAAGGTCTTTAGAGATTGATTCACAAGAAATACATAACATGAAAGTTGTAGAAAAAATTCACAGGATTTCAGAATGCTAAGTTACGCAGGATTTGGATAAGATACGAGTGAGATATGTGCCCAAGAACAGGGTAGCGGACTCATCGTAAGAACCCAACAAAACCGAAGCAAAGCTCTGTCGAATCTTGATGTAATGGAATTCTGGGAAGTTTTGGGACATACAGACGTATTCAAGATACCACAATGAGCAATTTGATGCATAAAACTCAATATTTGGTGAAGGGGAAGAGTTAGAGAGCTTACCGTCGGCCATGGATTTTTCCGGCGGCCAAGCTCTGCCCAATTCCGTCCAGGTCTTGTTTCCATCAATTCACAACCTCTATTTGGTTCCTCTAGGTCCGAAAAACACTCAGGAGCAAGAAAAACATAGTCAATTGCACTGAAATTAAACAGATTGGGAGAATTTGAACGTATAATCAAGCTAGGGTTCATATATTTCAACCTGTGATTACTCTCTCAATACGCAACAAATTACCGAATCGGCTGAGGCGTTTTTCTCTCCTGCGTATGGAGAAGATTGGGCTATAGCAGGTCTCGAAGAGGTGATGATCTGGTGGTGGTTCAGTTAGGAAAGATGGAAGGTGTTCTTGGAGTTCCCATGAAGAAGATGAGGAAGAAGATAAGAAGAAATTTTGTGTAGATCTTTCCAGACCACTCAGTTGGTAATGGGAGCTAGAGAGAGGTGGATGTGTCAAATTTCCTTTTCCAAGTGGCAAACATGCACCAATGGGGGTGCATGTAGCAATTTCGCAAAGTTTGGGGCAAGAATGTGATTTAAGGAGAATTGAGTTTTCAATGAATAAAGTTTTGACCCTGCTAACTTAAATTTAGTGAAAAAACTCCCACAAGTTTTATAGATCTCGATTTGGCCAAGAATTAGCCAGACTTTCACTTTGTTAGTAATTTTACACAATGCCCATGATTCAAAAATATTACATAACAACCCTCACTACGAATTCTCGTTTCACAGGTTTCCCAACTATTTAGATATCAGCCACTGCTAAACCGGTAAATTACACAACTAAATCAAAATTTCAGAATATTAAAATTTGACCCCTTATAAAAATTTGCAGGGTGTTACATGCTATCTTTGGTAAATTTACTTTCTGACCCGAGGCAATTTCGTAGTCTGTAATAATTTGTAGAAATCTATCAATATCTTCCTGTCCTGCCCTTGTAAAATATATACTATCGTCCACACAAAATAGGTGGGAAACAGTAGGGCCCGATATAAAAGCTTTGACTCCGGAAAGAGATCCACTAGTAAAAGCAGAAGCAGCATTCGGGAGAGGCATTCGCTACAGAGTAAAAACAAATACGACGACAACAGACATCCCTACCGAAACCCCCTTTGGGTAAAATTTCTCCGCCAACTGAATCATTAATATTAAATGCGTACTTTACAGAATAAATACAACGTTTAACAATACTGGTAATATTAGGGCTGAAACCCAACTTTAACATCATGGCTTCCAAGAAAGCCTATTCAACTCTATCGTACGCTTTAGTCATATCAACCTTAAGCGCAACATAACTTCTTTTCCCTTTTACTCTTGTCCTCATGGTATGCATAAGTTTAAAAGCGGCCAGAATGTTATCTGTAATTTGCCTTCCTGGAACAAAGGCACTTTGAGTTTCACCAATAATTGAATCAAGAAACGGCTTAATCCTGTTGGCTACAGCCTTCGCAGTAATTTTATAGACCGTAGTACAAAGACTAATTGGTCGAAATTCAGGCGGTATAAGGGTCTGTTTCACTTTCGGGATCAGAGTTATGATTGTATCATTGAGTTCCCCCAAACTAGCACCATCATTTAGAACTTCCAAGCATTTCTTAGTAACATCAGGACCAACAATATTCTATTTTTTTTTGAAAAAATAAGGCTGGGAATCCGTCTGTACATGGATATTTCAAAGGATGCATACCTTTAAGCGCACTATAAATTTCATCCACTGAGAAAACTGCTTCCATAGCCTTTCTATGTTCTACGGGAATAGAGTTTTTAACTGCATCGGTTACTCTGCTGATTGCCTCTGTAGAGGGGTTATCTGATTTATAAATTGAACTGAAGTGGTTTTTTAATAGATTCGTGATTGCTGCCTCGTTACTCACCCACACGCCATCTTCATTCTTGAAACCTTTAATCCGGTTCCTAGATCTGCGTTGAGAGGCCTTCTTGTGGAAAAAACACGTATTACGGTCACCTTTCTTGAGCTAAATGGCTCTACTTCTTTGCCTCCAAAGAGTTTCTTCTTGCTGTAGAACTTTATTGAGTTCTCTTTGGATTTGGCGCTGCTCCTGCCTCACTGTATTACTTTGCTGCTATTGCCATAATACTCGAATCCTTCCTTTGATATTTGTAACCCTAATTCTAATATTCCGAACTCAGCTTTCTCCCAGGTTCTAAGAGAACCAGCAACACCTTACAGATTCTGTTGAAGGTTACTTTTACCGATCCAGTTGTTAGCCACTTGATGCTGGCTGTTTGGATCGGACAACGAACAAGCTTCAAAAAAAAATATTGGACTTGCGGAGATTTTTCACCCCTCGATCAATAGTGAGTTGTATTCCCACGTGATCCGAATTGGTAAGAACTCGATGCTCCACCCGAGCAAATGAAAATCTATCCCTCCACTCCTCATTATCAAGCGCTCTATCGAGCCGTTCTCTAATGGTACTGCTGTCACTCTGCTTATTGGACCATGTAAACGGTACTCGTGTAAACCCTAAATCACTCATGCCACATCTATCGACCGCCTGAATGAAAGGTTCAATTTGAGAAAACGTGACATCGCGTCCTCCTTATTTTTCAGAGGCTGAGGAAATAGCATTAAAGTCCCCGATAACACACCAAATGCTATCGGTGGAAGGCTTTAATCTGTATAGAAGCTCCCATGAGTTGTGACGCTGACTAGCTGATGGATCGCCATAGAAGCCTGTTAAGAGCCAATCTTTTTCACCTTTGTCATTGCAAACCCAAGCTGTAATATGAAACCTAGAAATTTCAACAATCTTGACTGTAATTAGATGGGACCAAAGCAACTATAATCCTCTACTAAACCCCACACTAATAACGTGGTGGGCATATTGGAAGTTGAGACGTTGATGAATGAGTTCCATTCTCTTATCATGAAGACGCGTTTCAATAAGAAAAACAATATCGGGAGATTCGCTCTTCACTTCATCGTGAAGAGTTAGGAACGTGTCTGGATTCCCGAGTCCTGTCACGTTCCAACTTAGGGCCTTCACTGGGACTACCGGATCAATTTCAGAGACTCCTTCATCTTCACCCCCTGCATTCGGTCATATAACTATCTGTCGCGGGGTGGCAGATAGTGCGTTAAGGTCCAATTGTCTTCCCTTGTTGTGATTCTCTGTTTCATACACTTTGCTTGCTATCGGACTAAATACGGTGTCAGATTCCTTCCGTTTGGAGCTGTTTTGATCGCCTGATTTACTTAAAATCTTCCTTCGTGCTTGATCATTCAAGTTCCCTCCTCTTAATTTCTGCCCCGAATGGTTGAGTTCTTGAATCTGTCTCGGATGGTCAGATTCCTACCGACTTGCTTGGTGCTTTCAGATGCTTTTGGGAACTCCCTGTGGGATTTCCATGACTACTTTTAGGGTTTTGCAAAATACAGAACCCCCCATACTTCATAATCGCCTTGTCAAGTTCGAAGCGATCATCATTCGGGGTTGCTGATCCAATGAATGTTCTCGGGTCTGGAGGTTGGTTACCCGTAGAAGGCAAAGCAAGCTGCTGATTGTTTAGTAAAATATCGTTCGAGGTTTCTGTTCGACCCTTCTGTATTGGTTGCTTGACATTGACACTATCAATTGCCATTGTACTATTTCGTTGGTCAGCTTGAGACTCAGGTGGATCATCGGTAGTGGTTGGTTTTGCCTTCTTCTTCTTCTTTGGATGGCAGAGCAGCCAATCCTCGTAGCCGGGTTCAAGCCCTTGTTGAATATCCTTTGGCATTGCTTCAAATTCGTCCCCCTCGTGACTAACATGTCCGCTTCATTGACACAACGATGGTCGCCTCTCAAACCTAAAATCGAGCCAGATCGGATCATCTTCGCCTTGTATATGAATCCCCTAGGCAGCGGCTCACTGATCGGAAATCGACCCAGAACCCATTTATAGTTAATCCCATCTTCGCTTTCAATCTTCCGGTATGTGAGCAATGTTTCACCCACCAGATCGATAACTTTCCTACCAGTTTCCGGCTTCATAACCTGGATTGGTATTTTGCTAATCCGAACCCACATCTCCTCATGATTTATCTCAACCCCTTGCAGTGCTCACCCAAGGACCAGACTTTAAATAACAATAGCTTCCCGTTAAAGATCCAAGGCCCCCCAGAAGCCATTATTTCAAGGCTTGGAAGATCCGGGAATACAAATAGATATGTATTGATATCAACCTCAATGATATTAACTTCATTACCTCTGTTCCAAATCCGTCGTAAGGTTGATCGCATGATCTTGGTGTTTATTTGTTCATCAGCTGCAAACACCCCGATGAGGCAGTGCTGGAAGTCCTTCTCCCCATGTTCCCATTATTCATCGTCCAATACTAGCACCTGTCCGCTCCTTGATCATGGAATCTGGCGCTTTTTTGGTGTTTTCCATCGCCGCCGGTAGTAGCAAAACTAGGGTTTACTGGTTGTCTGTTACTCGGAGCGAAACTTTGTAACTTCACCTCAATTTCTTCTTTAAGTCCACAGTTTGACTTTTTAACCCGTAACTAGGTCACTTTGACAGTGTGAATTGGATAAAAACGATGTAATTTTGTCAGTTTTTTTTTCATGGTGTTGTAAAGTAAATGTTAATCTACCACACCATGAAAATATTATAAAAAATTGCATAGTTTTGCTATCAAAATCTATTAATCCAGCGAATAATGGTAAAAATCAGAACGTGAATTTAGAGAAGAACAGAAGTGGTTTGTAGCCGTGATGGAGGTGGTAAAATGAGATTTGAGAAGCAATGTGATAGTAACAGTTTCTTAAGAGATCGTAACAGGTTTTGGGTAAATTTGCCAAGAACAGAGGAAAAAAAAAATGATTTCATCAAATGAGGTAAGGGCAAACTGATGGACCTAATTTGTTCCTATGTGGATCCTGAGCAAAAATCACGTGGTTGCGTAAAAAAAAGTCAATCTATAATTCTTTGGCGAAATCATGCAGGTCAAAAGTTGCAAGAAAATTATGCTAGAACTTTGAATAATGATTCGCAGAAATTTCACCATTCTTAACTAAAGAAGAAGAATGTCAAGTTCATTTTAAGTGATGGGTATGAGTAAAATGTCACAAATAAATATGAGAAAACATTGAAGATATGAGATTATCTAAAATAAATATTACAAATATGGGTAATTAATTTAAGTGATGGGTATGAGTAAAATGTCACCGCAACTAAAAGTTGGTGCAACCATCAATAATGACCGATGTAAGAATCAATTCTCTAATTTTATGTTTTAAAATTTTTATCACAATTAAATTGGTTCTTCTCTTTTTAGTGTAACAGATCTATTGATTAAAATTGGTCTCAAAAGCCCACATCACATGTACTTCCATTGTTTCTTCTCTTTCTTCCACTTCTGACTTTACTACTATTCATCAGGTCGCTTTGACCCGATGATTTGATCAGTAATACAATGCAATTTTTCGGTAAATTTTTTGTAGTGTTGTACAGGAAACTTTACACTACAACACCATGAAAAATTACCAAAAAATTGTATCGTTTTGCTATCCAAATCACCGGGTCAAAGTGACATGCCTACGGATGAAAAAGTCAAAACTGAAAGAAAGAGAAGAAACATACCAAATATACGTTATGAAGTTAGCCCACATGGGCATTTAAAAATGCACAAATGTTGTCCTAACTCTATACTCTTTCGGAAAAAAAGAATGTGCTAAGCGGTTTCCTTACCTTCTAGTGTGACACAGCTATATTTCGGTAAAATCTCCCATAAAAGCTACACAGTCGCCCAAGAGGCTGTCCATTTCTATCTGGTTCCTCTTCTCTCTACGCCTCTTTCCTTCTTTGTAGAAGATGCATGATTCGAAGAGAATCGCTATAAAGAATTTCTCTCTCCATTCTGTTCTCTTATGCTAATCGAGGCCTCCCTCAAAGCTATGACCTTTGTTTGTAATGTCGATCTGTTCCAGCTTATGGCAGGGGCGGTACCAGGAAATTGGCCCAGTGGGGGCTAGAAACAATTTTAAGTTTAGATTTTTCGATAAATATTTTAAGTATTTATGGGTTAAATTGTTGACTTTACTAGATTGTTGAGGTGAATATGTAACACGAGTGGGGGCGAAGTAATTATATTAATGGTATGTAGGCTAAATATTATAAATATCAAAACTTGAGTAAGGGCTAATGTAATTAAATAAACAAAATATAGAGTGAAATTTGCAAATTTCAAAAATTGAGTGGGGGCTATCCGCCACTGGCTTATTGGGTGCGTGATGCCGAATATGAAACCCCACTGAGAGTCTCTGATGGCGGCGCCAACTCCTCTTTCATTATTTTATCGATGTTTCTGAGTCACATTTAATGTTTACCATATTCATCGGTGATGGCTTCCAAGGTTCTTCTCCGACTTTGGCTTCTGTATTTGGGATCTTCAAAGTCTTCTCCTTGGTGTGAACAAAAGCAAATTTTATCTCCCTCTTAAAAAAATATTCTCTTGTTAAATCATTGCCTTCAAACCTTCTTTGATTTCTGCTTTGCCATATTGCTAGATCTGTGTGAACAATCTCTCTTGGATTTATCTGGATATGTGGGTGAAGACGTCGACAATCCATTATGAGAAGTTTGAGTGCGTCGAATTAGGTTGCGTGTTTGCTAGTTACCATACTTTATGTACTCTGTTGCAGCCCACGAGCAGACAATTTACTGCTCTTCACGTTTACCGTACCATTTTCACTTGATCCGGATCAGTACTCCTCGACGGGGTAGGTTTGCAGCGACCGACAAACCATCTCTCCATCCCTTCCAAACCGGGTAAATGAATTTTTTTGCTATCTTAGGTGTCACATCTTCCTCAGCCTGTTTCACTTTCTTTCACCGCATGAGGCTTGACCTTCTCCACAGTTTTCTCTTCATACGATTTTGTTCCCGGTGAACACCGAGTATTCATCGTCATTGGAGAAATACCAGATGGTCGCGTTTTCAGCTTGGCTTGCTGGAATCTCAACCTTCAGTATCTCAAAGACATCGTAACCCTTCAGGTGTAGATCTATGTTCCATGTTCTGTTTTCCTTAGGGGTGTAAACGGTTTGGTTTGGTGCGGTTTGTGCAAAAACCATAAATCAAACCGAATATCGGTTTACTAATTTTGTAACCGAACCAAACCATTTAATAGGATGAACCGAACCGAACCAAACCGAAAGACTGCGGTTTGGTTTGATTCGGTTCGGTCGGTTTGCGTAAACATTATTGAATAGATATTATATTATTGCATTTTCAACGAAATTTAAATTTAAGTGATAGATAGATTAAATCGACGTAAAAAACTTCCACATCTATCGTTTTAGAAAAAAATATGATGGAGTGTGAGAGAAATAGAAAATATTAAGATCAATATGCTAATTTTAATTGAATCTATATACTTGCGTTCTATATTTTTAGATTATTTAATAAACATTATGCAATATATATTTTAAGAAAGTACATTAGGCACATATGAAAACCCTAATCAGACCACAACAAGGAGTCTCTCTGAGCCGTTTTGTCATGAGAGTGAGTTTGACTTTATCGGAATCTTTGATCTCGCTGATTATGGAGCTTGATTCCACGTTGAATTTATGCGATTTTATTTTATGTGATTCGATTTTGTGTTATTTGAAACTGCTGATGATGTTCTGTGATGGTCTCTACCAAATAGGGAATCGACAGAAGTTGGGTACAAGAAACCTTTGTTTTACCACCCCAATGGCAGACCCCAACCAATCTCATTCGGCGATGACTGACGAGGAGGATCTGCAGTTTGATATTGGGGATTTCCTCTGCCAAAAAGTGGAGGAAGCATACGCGTCAAGTCTTATTGGGAAGTTTTTTTTCGGATCACCCGGTGAAGGAGAAGCCTATGATGGAGGTTCTCAAGAGAATTTGGAATATGTCCAGTTCCGAATCAATATCTTAAGGAAGCGATAAGCTTTTCCTATTCAAGTTTGATTCTTTGAGGTTTATGGAGAGAGTTCTAGCAGGGGGCCCTTGGTCTTTCGATGGTACGATTCTTGCCATCCAGAAATGGGATCCGGCCACCCCTCCAATTAATTATGTGTACTCCGACATCACGGTTTGGGTTCATGTGTTAGGGTTGCCAACACCCTTTCGCAATAAGTACGTCGGAGCACTAGCTGGCGATATGTTGGGAAGGTACATGAAGACCGACGTGTTTGATGACGAGACGAATGGGGAAAGGGTGTTACGCGTTCGGGTGCGACTAGCAATCAAAAAAAAACCTTGAGGAAGGCAGTAAATGTTGGAATTGGCCACAGAGAAAGATGTGATGTAACGTTCCGATATGAGAGAACTCTGACGATTTGCTGTCGTTGCGGCTTAATTACTCACCAGCTTTCTTCTTGTCCCAGGCAGGGGCAGGCTAGAGGTGGTTCGGAAGCTGATCTCAGGTATGGCTCATTGATTCTCGCACCTGCTACTCTCATATGTCCTAGAACTTCTGCGGCGAAGCATGGTGGCCCATCCCGGCCGACGGTCCACTGTGGCCCGGCCATGAACTTTACAGATTCTCGCAGGAAGGTTTTAATGGGGCACAATTAATATGCATCCGTTACTGAAACGGATGAGTATGCGGATTTGGAGGGTTCCCTAATTGAGGCCTCCGCTGGTACCGGTCAAAAGAATTTTAATGAGGGTTTAACGCTACCCAATACTGAGGAAGTTACGCGGACAAATCTTATTAGTGCCCCGCCTATAACAGTCAAGTCTAGGGCTAACGTGGATTTGCCAACTCCCGGGTGCCCAAACATCGATGACGTAATCGGTAAAGAGCAGAGACTAGATTTGGGTAGCAAGTTATCATATTTACGACTGTATGGGGGGAGAAGTGGTTCACTGGTCAAACCCCATGGGAACAACCTGTCAGTATCTATCATGCAGTTCCCTCGACTCCAATGTTGTTCTCTACGATGGAAAAACCAGAGCCCTCTCACGGCTAATAAGGAAGATCCAAAACCAGAAGGTTCTAACTAGCCCTGAGGCCATTGAAAAGATAAGGAGATGAATCTAGCGGAAATCAAGGCGTAGATCCGAAAGGGAAAGGACAAGGTTACGGATTCGGATGATGTTGCAGAGATAGTTAAGAGAGAGACAGTGGAGGATTTTGCGCCAACCAATTTCACCATTGAAGTCCAAGGTAGAGAGAAACGTGCAAAACATGAGGCTCAGCTCGCGGAAGGGAACAAAGTACCGGTTGATGAACATGGTCAGTTAGAAAAGGAAACTTCATCAGAATCTTCAGAGAAAGCGGCGATGAGTGTGGAGCACCACCGCCGAGATCGATGATCGCCTTAGGATGGAACGCACGAGGTTTGGGAAATACTTGTGCGTTCCGTTCGCTTTCTCGACCTCATCAAGATGGAGAGACCCAATCTTTTTTTCTTAATGGAAACGAAATGTACTGAGTCCGAGATGGAGTAAATAAGAGTTAGCTAAAGTTTTCCTTTTGGTGTTCATGTTAGTTGTCGTGGGGTGGGTCGACAAGTTGGTTTATCATTGTTATGGGATTACTCTGTATCTGTTTTGGTGTTATCGACTTCTTTCTACTGCATCGATTGTTTAATAAATTTGGAACATTCGAGTTTCTTGTGGCATTTTACCGGACTATACAAGGACCCGGCCCCTGCATAACGAATTCACACATGGTCCCTCCTTGACCGCTTATGCAGATCGGATGCTAAGGAATGGTGCATAATGGGAGACTTCAACGCCATACTTTCGAACGATGAAAAGGAAGGGGGCGTGAACTTACGTTCCAACAAATTTCCCCTTTTTTAGAAGCGTTACAATGGAATGGGCTGAAAGATCTTGGATTTGGTGGTCCAAAGTTCACTTTTTCCAACAATTGTGGTGATGATGATAATGATCGTGAACGTCTAGACCGGGTAGTGGAGTGGAAACAAGCATTCGTGGGAGCTGTAATTAACCATATTGTCTCCTCCTCTTTGGATCATCTCCCCATCATTCTAGTCATGTCCCGAAGGCAAGGGATAAACTGCGAAATAGCCGCTGACGGTGTTTGTATGAGTCCTCTTGGTTGGAGGAGGAAATTTTGAATCAAATGGTCAGCTCATCTTGGCAAGTTGGTTCGAATGGGCTGATGGAGAAGTTGCAAGACATGGCCAGTAGGGTTGCAGGCCTGGGGAAGGGAGTCTTTTAGTTCTATTACAGCTCGACAACGGAAAATCCGAGTTCGTCTACATGAGCTGGCGACGCTTTTCCAATCTGCGGGGGTGGTGAATGAAAAAAAGGAGCTACAACTTGAATATGATAAATTGTTGCGCCTGGAGGAAGAATATTGGTACCATAGGTCCCGGGTCAAATGGCTGAAGTTCCGGGATCGAAACATGTGCTATTTCCACCAACACGCTATGGCTTGTCGCACGAAAAATGTGATACATGGAATTGAAGACTCACAAGGGTGTTGCAAATAGGAGGATGTTGAAGTGACATCAGTTCTTCAGGACTTCTATGCGGTCCTATTCACCTCGCAGTCTCCTCTTGGCGATGAGATGGCACTGGTAGTGGATAGAGTGCCACGTCCTTTTAATCACCAACTATCTGAGAAATTGGATAAGCCCTTTACGGAGGACGATGTTTGGAAGGCGCTTAAAGAAATGAGAGCTCATACCGCTCCGGGGATCGACGGCTTTCCGCCGCTAGTTTTTCAGAAAATGTGGGCGATTATTGGTAGAGATGTTAGTAAGAAGGTTCTCGGCATACTTAACGACGGGGATGAGGTATATTCTTCAAATCATACTCTTCTTACGCTTATTCCGAAGATTAAACAGTCGGGGAAACCGTCAGATACAAAACGATAAGCCTCTGCACAGTGAACTATAAGATTGTATCCAAAGCTATTACGAATAGATTGAAACATGCAATGGATAGTCTTATCTCGCAAAATCAAAGTGCATTTGTGCCTATTCACCTCGAAGTCTCCTCTTGGCGATGAGGTGGCACTGGTAGTAAATAGAGTGCCACGTCCTTTTAATCACCAACTATCCGAGCAGTTGGATAGGCCTTTTACGGCAGACGATGTTTGGCAGGCGCTTAAACACATGAGAGCTCCTACCGCTCCAGGGATCGACGGCTTTCCGCCGCTATTTTTTCAGAAAATATGGGCGATTATTGGTAGCGATGTTAGAAAGAAGGTTCTCGGCATACTTAACGATGGGGATGAGGTATATTCTTTAAATCATACTCTTCTTTTGCTTATTCCAAAGATTAAATAGCCGAGGAAACCGTCTGATTACAAAACGATAAGCCTCTGCATGGTGGACTATAAGATTGTATCCAAAGCTATTACGACGGGGATGAGCAATGTTCTTTAATCATACTCTTCTTACGCTTATTGCAAAGATTAAACAGCCGGGGAAACCGTCGGATTGCAAAATGATAAGCCTCTGCACGGTGGTCTATAAGATTGTATCCAAAGCTATTACGAATAGATTAAAACTGATAATGGATAGTCTTATTTCGCAAAATCAAAGTGCATTTGTGCCTATTCACCTCGCAGTCTCCTCTTGGCGATGAGGTGGCACTGGTATTAGAAATAGTGCCACGTCCTTATAATCACCAACTATCCGAGCAGTTGGATAGGCCTTCTACGGCAGACAATGTTTGGCACGCGCTTAAACAAATGAGAACTCATACCGCTCCGGGGATCGACGACTTTCGGCCGCTTTTTTCTTCCAGAAAATGTGGGCGATTATTGGTAGCGATGGTAGAAAGAAGGTTCTCGGCATACTTAATGACGGGGATGAGGTATATTCCGTAAATCATACTCTTCTTACTCTTATTCCAAAGATAAAAAAGCCGAAGAAACTGTTAAATTACAAAACGATAAGCCTCTGCACGGCGGTTGTTGACGACATAAAATTTCATGTTTTAGTATGTTAATGAACTCTTCATAACTTTCTAATACGCGCAATCTATCTATTTTATCTCTCTTTTTAGACTTATTCTTGTCTTCGTAATTTTGGTTGTTTTTATCTTGTTTTGTAGGCAAATACATGCTTTAAACAAGAAGCTAGCTAGGGGAGAGATTGAATGTTGAATTGAGACGCTTTGGAGGGGCCAAGAGACATGAAGAAAGGTCTTGGAGGACTTAATTGGAAGAATATTTGAAGATATGACACGATAACCGCAAGTGTACGGCTGTCGCGTGTAGTAATATCCGGTAATCCGGGTTTGTCGAACCCAAAGGACTTCTCGTGAACGAATTAGGATGATTAACTTTAACGTGGGAAAGTAATTGAGTTTGTTTGACTAATCTAAGAAAATAAGTAACAAGCTAATTATTAAAATTGAGATTAATATGTGGGATAAGTATCAGGATATCTCTTCGGTTCACTAGGGATCTCACACCATTAATGATTTACGTTCTAGTAACACGAATGTACTCTACTTAGCCAAACAAGCACATTTACCTTGAAGATTCCTCAACCAAAGCCTATAGTTAAACTCACGTACCTGATTCCTCTAGCCTACTCAAGTTTAACTACGCATTATGTTCTCTTGATCTACTCTTAGTTCTTAGCCAACTAGCAAGATTCCTCAACCCTAGATACAGCTAGTGCATGATTCAAGTTCCAGCAACGAATATTGATTCCTCTAACATTCATCACCTAGATCAATCCTATTGCTACGTCTAACAATATGGAAGATAGATTAAACTCATGAATCAAGCATAACTAAACAAAACACATTCAATTAAGCATAGAAGCATGAAACAAGATCCATAAATCACCAACCGTGGTGTTCAAACCCTAGCTACCTATGAGATATCCCGAATAGAAGATTTAGCTACTAAAACACATGATCAAAGTACAAAGTTTATTGATCATCAACAAAAAGTAGAGAAGAGAAGAGAATAGAAAATCAATTGATGGTCTCCAAGCTCCCAAGAAAGCTCCTCTTCTCTCCAATGGCATCCCTTTGATGATTCTCCTCAGCCCTAGGTCGTTCTCTACTATTAAAACCCGTTCCTTCTTTTTTAGTTTTCAGAAATAACACTTTTACCCCTTTCTACTCACGCCAGATCCAATAATGTGATCTTGTGATCACCTTTTGTGATCCTAGGATCACCTTTTTAGTTGTAGAGTCACGGTGATCTTCTATGTGGTCTTGCACTTGATCTTGTGATCATAGGATCACCTTTTTTTAATTGTAGGATCACGTTGATCTTCCATGTGGTCTTGCACTTGAACTTGTGATCACAATTTGTGATCCTCTACTTCAGTTGCTTCTTTTCACTCCTCTTGAATTTTTGGCCAAGTCTTTTTCTCCTCTTAGCTTTTACTCTCCTTCTTCCATTCTCTCATGCATTCTTTGAGTTTCTTTATTTCCGAAGTTCGCTTCCGCTCCAAAATCCGCACTCCAAGCTTCCGGCTCCTGAAATCCACAACACGAACAAATACCGGAAGATCAAATGCGACAAATAAAGTCTAAAGCATGCATAAAACGCCCGGATTACACAATGAAGTCTAAATACTCAAGTATGATCAAAACATATAAGAATTGGTCAATTTCTCATACAAATCACTCTAAACGCACGCAAATCGATGGTGAATCCTATAAGAATATAACTCCTAAAGTGGAGTTATCAAATACCCCCACACTTACCATTTGCGCGTCCCGAGCAATGTCTCATCTACTGCATTTAATTGTCTACTAGCCGACACGACTCAAACGAATCTAACACGACTCATGACACAAGTAATGCAGCAAGATGATGCTATGCAAATCTAGACTCGATCTTAAACACATAAAAGCTTTTAACTTCTTTGTTTTTGTGAGATCAAGCAATTTCAATAACATAGACTAATACTCATTGATGATGAAAAGAATTAGATAAGAGGTATGAAGCGCAACTAAACTCGACAACAAGTAAATCCCCATAGTTAGTATAGAAAGCTTAACTTTACTATCAAGAATGAACTACCTCTTCATGTGTGCCGATAAAAATAAGAGGCTAATCAAGGCTAAGCCACGTTCATAGTCCGAGCTCCTATTCCGCTAACGGTCAAATATGATGAGGCTTAGGGACAAAAAGGATATAACTTCTATGAAGCAGAAAATCCTAAAGCGTCACATAAACTCACCAAACATCATATCTCACACACCCTCACCATGATGATAGGAATCCACAACCCGAATCTCACCGACTCCGGCCCTCAATCCCCTCAAACCCCGGTACCATGTCAATCCTGTGGCCATCAATGCGAATACTGCGCGAAAACTCAATCAATCTTCAATCTGGAACTAGGAACTTTCACCACTCGTTTTCCAATAAGCACAACTCTATTCTTTCTTTATCTCTCCTTTTTCTCTCTCTTTTTTTTATTATTTTTTTCTCTTTTTTTTTCTCTCTCTCATCCAAACATCAATACAATCAAATAAATATGATTTGTCCTCTTTCAAGAATCAAGCTATAGTAATCATGTCAGGGAAAGGAAATAAACAAACCCATGAATGTATATCACAACAATAATACATCTCCCCCTAACTCCATGAAGTGCGATGCCACAAGCCGTCAAAGTCAAATCGTGTATGGGGGTGGAGTCGTCAATGCACAATCTCTATGTCCGTAGTCAAATGTCGACACCCCCACACTAGAGTGCAGTCATATCCCCCTCTCAAGTAGTCAAATAAGATATATGTCACGTGCCTAATCCAACCGAACCTCCTACACCAAGATGATAGGAATCCAGTACCTAGCACGTTCCACCAATCAAGAACAACCAACCCCATTTTTGTGCGGATTACACGTCACGCACTTAGGCTCTCCACCACTGTGTCCATGGTGTAATGACATGGAACACCGCCACACTGTAGTGTGCAAGCCGACTCACTCACCCTCACATCCCCTCGTAGATATCAAATGAAGCACATGCGATCTACAGAACTCACAGAAATATGTACTTACCCACTCCCTCAACTAACCCTCTCAACTACTGCTCCCTCGTGACGCTTTAGAAAGGTAATTCTAAACGATATATTATGAAGGCCAAGAATAGTCTCCCTAGGTCATATAGGCTAACAATAACTCCAAGGATCAATTAGGGTTTACTAGTGGTCCTACAAGGTAAGATCTAAAAAGCAGTGAGTGCTCTAATACACATCCTCGCACAGCTGTTCTGTGTGCCACTACGAGGCGGGCTGGCGACTACCTAAGACGGACAACATGGACGTTCGGCTTGTTTAGCAAACACCAAGCTCAACTCTTTTAGAGAAAAACAACACACACTTTAGCTTTTAAAATTTAATTTAGTTTAAAAAAAATAGATAGGCATTCCCGTAATGAGATTCCCTCTATACTTACTAGGGGGAACTAAAATTGTCACTCTCGGTCAAAATTCACACCCTATGCCTAAAGTTTTCACCTCTCACTAAATCAACCAAGTATATGCTTCTCTCAATTGCCTTTTCTCAAAATTTTCAATTTTTTTTTATGAATTTTCTCTTTTTTCATTTTTTTTTTGTATTTTTCATAATATCCTAACTCTATATGCAAGGCTTTGACTCAAAAAAATTTGACACAACACAGCTAACTTTTTTTGGTGGGTAGACTCAATTATTGAAAAGTGCAGACAATATGTAAACTACACTACACGATACGACAGTATAAGTAAAAACATAACATAAACCACAACACTAACTCACAATACAGTCTAAACACCCTACATGTAACTGGCTATGCAAGACACAATTGGTTAGTAGACAGTTAAACCACCCCCACACTGAATGCTTCGTTGTCCTCAACGAATTTAGAGATCATGCAAGAGAACTCAGCAATCAATGTGAAAGGCCAGTAGATGAGATGGAGCATGACATATACAATAAAAGTGACACAAAATCTAGCAAACGAAAAAGATACTCACAACCACCTCATGGGTGGGGAAGAAATCACGCCAAGCAGTCCCCAAGTACAGTAGTGATGCCACCATGCTCCTATACAGTCAATGTGTACTCGCACACCGGGGTCGACTGCCCTCCTCTACTAAAATCCATGTCTGAAGAATCCCCAACTCGCATGCACGAGTCCCTGTAAAGGTCATGTGTGCCATCGCACACCGGGGTAGATTCTCCCATAATATGCTCAAATATGTCACTTGGAAAAACACCATTAGTCCCTCTCTCTTTCATCTCTCCAAAATAACATAATAAAATAACTGAATTTAAAAACACAACTACACTAAAGCAAATAAATAGGTTGGGTTGCCTCCCAACAAGCGCCTTGTAGTTTAAGGTCGACGACCCGACCCAGTTACCTCAAACATGATTAAGACAGCTTTTCTCTCCACTTCTTCTTCTTCCACCATCGCTTCTCTTTTTGTCTCTTCTCAGGCGAGCATGCATAAGTCAATGGCAAGAAGGAAGAAAATTTGTTATCCGCCACATGCCTTGTTTTACCTTTCCTCTTCTTTTTCTTCTTCCAATTCTTCAAAATTACAGTCGTCAAGGATTGGCCATTTGAATATAGCATCTCAAGTGGAACGGCTTCAACAATAAGTTCTGACTTTCCTGCTTCCTTCCCTAGCTCTTGTCTTGGAATCACGGGTGGCAAGTCATGGATTGCATAAAACTGGGGCCTTTGGTCTTCCTTATGCGATTTTCCCAATTTTATAATCTCCAAGAGATATGGATTAGGCTGAGGAACTTCTTGATACATGTCCATGTGAACCTCTCCATGCAATAATTTATTAGTTTCATGGCTTTGTTTCTTAAAGCAAATATCTTCAGTGGGCCACAAGCTTGCAATGTCCACACTCTCCCATTCATGCCATGACTCCGGAATTATGCGAGGCACAAGTTGTATAGGCTTCACAATATCATCCCAATCTGAGTCCGAATCCGAGTCTGAAGCAGCCCGGAGATCTATTACTTCACGATGAACAGCATTATAAACATAGACCTCCTGGGGTTCTTCGTCTTCCTCTTCGCACTCCTCAACTAAGTCAGGCATGATACTACTTGGCCCATCGTCATTATCTGCATATGCCAATGCACTCGAAAGTTTTGCCAAGTGTTGTCCCTTCAGCTGGAGAGTTTCATCCATCCTATTAAGCCCTTCCTCCATTCTGTCCATACTAGCTATCAACTGCTTCAATACTTCTTTAATATGCTCATCTTCTTGATTGCAAGGAGGAGGGGTGTACATATCTCCATAGGAGTAGTACGGTTGGTAGACTGGAGAATGCCCATAGTAATTCTGCCCCCACATGATCACCAAGATACCTGCACAATTATTCACTAGGAAGCAGGTGAAATCAACAAATAAATAAACAAAAGAAAAAATAAAATTCCCTAAAGTTAATAATTCTAACTAATTCAACCGAAGTCCCCGGAAACGGCGCCAAAAACTTGACACGATAACCGCAAGTGTACGGCTGTCGCGTGTAGTAATATCCGGTAATCCGGGTTTGTCGAACCCAAAGGACTTCTCGTGAACGAATTAGGATGATTAACTTTAACGTGGGCAAGTAATTGAGTTTGTTTGACTAATCTAAGAAAGTAAGTAACAAGCTAATTATTAAAATTGAGATTAATATGTGGGATAAGTATCAGGATATCTCTTCGGTTCACTAGGGATCTCACACCATTAATGATTTACGTTCTAGTAACACGAATGTACTCTACTTAGCCAAACAAGCACATTTACCTTGAAGATTCCTCAACCAAATCCTATAGTTAAACTCACGTACCTGATTCCTCTAGCCTACTCAAGTTTAACTACGCATTATGTTCTCTTGATCTACTCTTAGTTCTTAGCCAACTAGCAAGATTCCTCAACCCTAGATACAGCTAGTGCATGATTCAAGTTCCAGCAACGAATATTGATTCCTCTAACATTCATCACCTAGATCAATCCTATTGCTACGTCTAACAATATGAAAGATAGATTAAACTCATGAATCAAGCATAACTAAACAAAACACATTCAATTAAGCATAGAAGCATGAAACAAGATCCATAAATCACCAACCGTGGTGTTCAAACCCTAGCTACCTATGAGATATCCCGAATAGAAGATTTAGCTACTAAAACACATGATCAAAGTACAAATTTTATTGATCATCAACAAAAAGTAGAGAAGAGAAGAGAATAGAAAATCAAACGATGGTCTCCAAGCTCCCAAGAAAGCTCCTCTTCTCTCCAATGGCGTCCCTTTGATGATTCTCCTCAGCCCTAGGTCGTTCTCTACTATTAAAACCCGTTCCTTCTTTTTTAGTTTTCAGAAATAACACTTTTACCCCTTTCTACTCACGCCAGATCCAATAATGTGATCTTGTGATCACCTTTTGTGATCCTAGGATCACCTTTTTAGTTGTAGAGTCACGGTGATCTTCTATGTGGTCTTGCACTTGATCTTGTGATCATAGGATCACCTTTTTTTGATTGTAGGATCACGTTGATCTTCCATGTGGTCTTGCACTTGATCTTGTGATCACAATTTGTGATCCTCTACTTCAGTTGCTTCTTTTCACTCCTCTTGAATTTTTGGCCAAGTCTTTTTCTCCTCTTAGCTTTTACTCTCCTTCGTCCATTCTCTCATGCATTCTTTGAGTTTCTTTATTTCCGAAGTTTGCTTCCGCTCCAAAATCCGCACTCCAAGCTTCCGGCTCCTGAAATCCACAACACGAACAAATACCGGAAGATCAAATGCGACAAATAAAGTCTAAAACATGCATAAAACGCCCGGATTACACAATGAAGTCTAAATACTCAAGTATGATCAAAACATATAAGAATTGGTCAATTTCTCATACAAATCACTCTAAACGCACGCAAATCGATGGTGAATCCTATAAGAATATAACTCCTAAAGTGGAGTTATCAATAGAGGCCAAAAAGTGAAGTTTAAGAAGACAAGGGACCAATTCGTAAATCCAAATTTACATCCGAGGGCTTATTTGAAGTCATTTTAACGGAGTTGGGGCTCAATTGCAAGATTTTAAACATTTTAAGGGCTATAATGCAGATTTGTTAACGAAGTTGGGGTGTCGTTGCGAATTTCCAAAACCTTTTAAAGAGCTGGGGTCCTTTTAAAACCCCCAGCAAGCAAAGGGGGGAGCCGGGTGTAAATAACGCGAACCAAAGCCCTCATCTCATGCGTTTGTTACTGTTTCTCTCTTCCCGTCGTCGCACCACAAGAACAGATGCACGAGAAGCCATTGAAGCTTCGGACGAAGCTTCCTCCAACCCCAAAACCCGACCAAAACTCCACAAAATCTCACAAGATTGGTCTCAATCTCCTCCCTAGACCGAGCTCTACCCGGCCCAAGCATCAATTCGGCCCAAGATCAAGCAAAGAGGAAAACCCTAAATCCAACTAGGGTTCTTGAGACGACAAGAATCAACGATGGAGAGGTAGAGAGGTCAATTGGAAGGCTAGGATCATTTCTTGGAGGCCAAGGCACCTAGAAGAAACGTCTATACATAGCTGAACCGAAGGATTGAAGGGTTCTCTACACACCCGTCGGTACCTTACAGTTCTCTGTTTTTCGCCTCTCTCTCTGATTTCGCCCTAACCATGGGTTGTTCTTGAGCAAGAACGTAGAAAGAGGAAGAGAGGGAGAGAGGAGGTGGGATTGAAGCCGTTTCTGGGTCTGTTTTTCTACGATTCTACTTCTGTTCGTACTCTATAGCTGCTGCTGCTCTGTTTCAGTCACTGTTGTTGGGTTCTACTGCTTTCTTATGCTGTGTTCTTGACTGTTGCAGCAGCAGCAGCAGAGATTTAGCTTGATAATTGCTTCATTTTCATAGCTTAGTTTGTGTTTTTGGCTATTGTGCTCTTGGTTATGTGTAGTTTCTATCAAGTGTTGAGGAAGAATTGATGAACAAATTGTTGAATTCAAGTATTGATAATGAAAACAGCATTTCTCTCTCACTTTCTTGAATCTATAATGTCTAGCTAGTTTAATTGTTGGGTCGATTGTTGAAGTTTGATGGATTGTTGTGAAGTGTTCAATTGTTCTTCAAGTTTTCACAAGTTTGGATGTCGAGTTCATTGAATTCGTGTCGAAAGACAAATCCGAATTGTGGCTTGATCTTGTATGTGGACTCACTTGGATGAGTACATATCCTTGATGCTTGACATCACTCGATTTTGGGTTTCGCTCTTGAATTCATGAGTTAGACGATTATGTTTGCTTTAGAATCCATGTTTCTTCAATTGATATAATTTTTGGGTGTTGAACTTCATTTACAAAGTTAGCGAAATCAATTGACCCAACTTCACTTTCATATCGACTAGTTCTTTTGAATCGTAGTAGTATTAGTATTCGTTTCCTTTGTTTATTACTTGAATTCTCAAACTTTCTCCATCACTAGTGGTGGATTTGATAGCTTGGCAAGCTCTAAAGCCTTTGAGAAATTTCCTTTAATTGCTTCACTTGGTCGTTTTATACTCTCTATTCTAGTTTAGCAAGTCATTGTCTAACCCTCCTCTCCTTGTGGATTCGACTTCGGTCTTACCGGATTACTACTTGAGACGATATCCTATAATTGGGATTATTTTTTTTCGAACAAGTTTTTGGCGCTGTTGCCGGGGAGAGGCTAGGTTTTAGATTTGATTTGCTTTACTTTCTTAGTACTTTTCTTGAGATTTTCTCTAGTTGCTTGTGGTTACTTAAGCTTGTGAGATTCAAGAGGGCTTGTGGAATTCATCAAGTACCTCTCATCTACTTACTTGGAAAAAAAATGTCTCATGAACATTTTGGACTTGGTGAGAGGCCTAACGTTCCTTACTACTATGCATTTACTAGTCATGAAAATCATTTTAAGGAATCAATGCGTTCCATACGTGAGCGTTCTTACAATAATGGTGATTATTTTCCTAGGAATGATTATTCTTGGCATGATAGTAGGACACTAGATTACACATCTCGTGCTTCTTGTGCACAATCACCTCCCTCAAACACTTACATGTTTTTGAACTCTCATGATTCTTGCACTTATCAATATAATGATATGATGTGTGAATCAAGAGGAGTTAATCATTTGGAGAGGGAAGCTTATGTGAATGAGGAACTAGAGAGGCCTATAAATAGTTCTCTTGAGGAGACAATGCAAAAATATCTCCAAGGCGCAAAAGAACTAAGAGATTCAATAAGAGAACTAAGAGAATCACAAAATGAACTTAAAGGATCATTTAGAGAAGTAGAATGATCGTTTTGTCACTTGATTGATAGAGTTGAATCCTCATATTCACAATCGCATGATAATGAGTCTCTTGCATATAGTTCTCACTTTTCACAAAACTCACCATCTAAAAAGTCTCTAGTTCCCATTCACACACATCACGAGCTTGCTCAAGATCAAATTTTAGATGATGTGTTTGATGATGGAGTTGTTACTACTAGGATAGGTGATTGTATTCATTTCTCATTTGCACATTCTAAAGAAGCATGTGATAGTGATATTGGTAGTGAGATTGATACTTTTGATGATGATTCTTCAACCCATGACATGAGTGAAGCCATTTTTGATGACTCACATAGTGACACATGTTCGGAGGATTCACAAAATGAAAACCACTCATGTGATGAGTTAGAAGTCAAATTGGATGCTACCAATCATGAAGGAAATGTTATCTTGTCTAGTGCTCATGAAGAGCCTATTACTCACCGGAGTTCCAATGATCAAGAGCATCACTTCTTTTGTGATAACTTAGAGAATACTCTAGGAGAACCCCCTCCATTAGATATTGTGGAAGAAACTTCAAGTAAGTTGGGGGGTTCATGTGTTGATACTCCGATTCATATAAACTCTTTTACTACATCTTCTAAAGAATAAGATGAGCATACTTGGGAGGAAATAGAATTTTTGTATGATAGTGAAGCTTCCTACTCATATCTTCTCATGAAAGATGCAATTAACTTTGATAAAGAGGAAAGACTATTAAATCAACTTGACCAAGTCAATGACCCAAATCATGAGCCTAAGGGTTTGGTTGTGGTTTCATGTTCCCAAATGATTTTACCTCTTTCTTGTGGAGTCACATCCCTAAATCCATGTGCTATGTATGAAAATTATGAGATTGAGGATTCACAAGTTGCCGCTATCTCTCAACTTGTGGTTTCAAGTAAAAAAATGGCAACTTATGAAGACCCATACTATGATTCAATTCATTTGAGGATTTCAAACCCTTTTCTTAAGATGATGCATGACATAAACACTTGCTCTACTTTAATTATTTGATTTTGCTTGCATGTCTTATTCATCTTTTGTGTCTTGCCCCTACTTCTCCTATCTATTCTAATTGATGAATCAAACTTTTTGAGGGAGAAGTACTTTTCTAAGAATGAAGTAGGGGCATGGCATGGAAAGAAATTTCCAAGATTGGGGATGGGATAGCATCATTTTGTTTGTTCCACCTCCCTAGTTGTAAATAAATAAATTAGTTTATCTCTATTTCTTGCATTCTCTTTTTCTATTACCATTTTGTAGGTTGCTCTTGGAGGAGGACTTGTGCTTGGTGGCCAAGGAAGCTAAAATGAGGTCTCTTCTATCCCTTAACTCTTGCTCAAATTTTGTATGCTTTTCCAATGTTCTCACACATTGCGGACAGTGTGACATTTTAGTTGGGGGTGGGAAGTAGATATATTACTTGGTTTAAATGGTCTATAGCATGATTTTTCTTTCATTAGTGATTTACATGAAAAATACAAACAAGTGAAATATTTGAAAAAAATCATAAAAATTAAAAAAATTAAAAATTTTGAAAAAATTTGTGTGAACCTTTCATGAGAAGCATCACTCTTTCCCCGTGTCAAACCATAGATTTTTTTCTTGTTTCTTTGGTAGTTTTATTTATTTTAACATTTCATCTTGAGTCTAGATTTTATTTTTTTCTTTAATAGATTTATTGATTATTAGAAAGTTGTAGTTGAGTCACTTATGTGAAAAAAAATGAAAAAAATAGAAAAATGAAAAAAGTAAAAAAATGAAAAAAAAAAAGTGAAAAGGGGAAATTTTGGAAAGCTAGATGTTTTCAAATAATGAAATCTTTTAGTCCATGTTCTTTTTATTTTATTTTAAAAATGAATTCTTTGCTTATACACAATACATCAACATCAATATCTCACATTCCGCGATTTCATGCGTTCTCACAAAGCGACACACTAAATTTACGTTTCATGTTGAAGTCCTTTAAGCTAAGTTGATCACATAAACTTTGACGTCTTACTACTTTTGATAAAGGGTGCATTTCTAAAGCAATTTGAACTCTACAACAAGGATTTAATTCTAATTGTTTTTGCGGTGAAAACTTGTAGCCCATTCGAGTGGTGGTTACCAATGACACCCCATGCGATGTCTAAGAAATAGAGGGGCGTCCGGGGATAATGTTATGTCACCACCTAGATAGCTCCCTTGGTTTAGCTTAAAAAGCCCACTCGCTTGTATATTCCTCTCTTTTGTTGTGGGTCTTGGAGAGCCTTGGATTGGAGGTGAAAAAAATGTTAATGCTATAAATGGCGGGAAAAAAAATGAAATTAGGATAAATCACACCACCTCCCAAAAATCCACAAAAGGATCATACAAGCCCACAACCACATCCCGCATTCTAAAACTCGTTTTTGTTCGAAGATTTGGAGGTCCATCCTACATGGGTGCTTTTGAATAAGCATGAGAATATCTAGTTTCATGGGATCCTTATTTTTGAAGGCATACTTTCTCGCAAATTGGACTTAATTTAACAAGTTTTGTGGTTCGCATGAGTCACCTTCTACCAAACACCGCCCACATTTGTATGAGTATATGCTTAGACGTCAATAGGCTTCTTTCTCCATCTTCTTGGACTTTGAGAATTTATTTGAGAAGACATTTATGCATTCTTCTTTTTCCCCCACCAAAAAAACAAGCTAGTAATATTTAGGATTTTACTTTCTTTGGGTTCTCACTTAGGATAGATAATGTGTGTATGTGTTTGTAAATATTCAAGTCTAGTGACGCGCCTAAATTACGCGTACTGCGCAAGTGTACAGTCAAGTAGTAAAGTGGAGTCTTTAGGACCCCAAGTTGTCGAACCCACAGGGATTTGAACTACTATTAGTCAATCATTAATCAACTTTTGGGTACAAAGTAACCGGTAAAAGGGGTTGAATGTTTATAAGTTTTTCACCCTCAATCAAGTGGATTACGTAACTAAGAACTGCAAATTAAATGAATGATAGTACTAAGAGTATGGAGAAACTAGATGATTTAGGGTCCCTAGGATGCTTAGTTGATTTCCGGATTCAATTCACAACACTTCACTATTTCTTTCACCATATCAGATTATATTCGCAACACATATCTCTCAATCATGTATCACACTGTAGTGTATTCAATAACAAATCATTTCAGTCTAATGTTGTTAAAAACACTACTCTAGTTGATATACTAAAGGTACCTACAAGACCTTTCAACCTTGCAAAGCTATCACTTTAACATAATCAACTGAAACAATCGTTATGTGATCACTCTCATTCTTTCACCTCTCAGTCTCAAGAATATTAAGAGTGTCTTTCTACTCTTCAAGAACCTAGGGTTGATTTATTTTCATACACTCTCCTAGATAGCTAACATGCTATGGGTGATCAAGCCTCACATGCTAAGAATTAAGAACTCAAGTAGAAGAATGGTGAGAATCAAAAGTGAAAATTAAGCTTTAAGCATGAAGCAAATCCATGAATCCATCAATCAACCAAGTAAACCCTAGTTCTCCATAATCACCTAGCTATGAGTTTAGCTAGACATGAAATCTCTTAATAAAATCATGATCTCCATAGAAAATAGTACAAGAGATGAAGAAAAAGAATCAAACGATGAAATCCTTGAATATGGGGCTTGAATCCTCTCTTCCTGGAGCTCCCTTGCGTCTCTCTTTCTTCCTCTGTCGTGTTGTTATGTTCTTCTAAGTCTTCTCCACGTTTTTTAATCAGCTGGGGCGAATTTTTAATGTACTTTGCTGAAATTGCATTGCAGCCCCTCCAGTTTGTAATTCCCGTCCAGAATTGTAAGCTGATGTTGCGCAGGCCATATCTCTCTCACCCGGACTCGGATTAAGCTCTGTGACCTATCGTCGGAAATATCTTTGAGTCTAGTTTCATTTGGAACTGGTCTCACTCCAAAATTATTTTTAGAACTCAAGATATAATCATATTAGTGCAGCCTGGTCATCCTAGCTTCTCCTTCTTTGCTTCCCTTCGTTCCACCAAAGTTCGTTCCATGCCTCCTATCAACCGATTGGCATTAGTTCCTGTCAAAACAACATGAAAAAACATACCAAGCGATTATATTTGACAAATAACAAATAAATATCCATAGAAACGCCCGGACTGACAATACAAAGCACGTGAAGCATCAAGTGATAAAACAACTCAGATTCTATAACATTAAGCTCAAATCACACGTGATAATGTGGTAAAATGGAGGTAATAGATAGCTCCTAAAAGGCGCTATCAAATTCCCCCACACTACCTTCTTGCTCGTCCCGAGCAACACTTTCTTCCTAGATTCACATATATCTTTACTTTGCCTTAGACGCAACAAATCAAACACTGGACTATGCAATCTACATGACTATGAACAATGCAACTCGATTATAAACAATGCAAGGAATTAGAGAACATATTTTTTTCTATTTAGTAGAGAGTGGGCAATCTCAAAGAACAAACCGGCATGTCATAAGGCTCTCACATCCCCTAGAAGATTCTAAACTTCGGTGTTCGGTAGAACTTGCGGCCAGTTTCGTCAGACAGAACGGGCACGAACACAAAATAAGTTTCTCCCACACACTCATCAAATGTATCCCTAGCACTTTCCATCCGAGCTATTTATCCACGGGTTTCAATTGTTGACGGCTTTAGGACGGGTAGGATATGATATTTAGAAGCGTAGTCCTATACGTCATGATACAACTCACAAAACCCGATTCTCACACTCCCTCACCAAAATCCAAGGAACCCCACCGAACTAACTACTCCGGCCCTCATTCCCTCAATCCTGGTGCAACGCCGTTCTCGAGGCCACAAATGTGAAGAAGTGATCTCGAACAATAGCTAATCTCCTTGGTCTTCATGAAGTTTAATTTCGGCTCCCTATTTCATTTCTATTTCAAATTCTGTTATTTTTTTCTCTTTTTTTTTTCAATTTCAAATTCATTCTCAATAAGCACATGGAGCCACCAATGATGATGCAATATCCAAGGAGATCAAATCAATATAGATAACGTGGGGTTGGAATGTGTCAAATCAAATAATGAAATCAAATATAAGTTGACACCCCCACACTTGATGTAAAGCATATCTCGAACCCGATAGTCAATGTGTAAACGTGCTAATTCCAGCCGATCCTCCTCATCACCTAAGATGTAGAAAATATTAATGAAGCAAAAGCACATCCTCCTATAAGATCAACCAACCCCCACCCCATGACGTGCGGAAAAAGTATCACGCACTACGACACTCCACCTGTGATCGTGGTGTATGGACACGACTCACCGCCACACCGAAGTGTGCTGCCGTCTCTAACTGACCCTCACATCCCCTAAAAAGATGACATGTAAGAAGATCCAAGTAAGATGTATCAAATCAGCTCACCCTCATCAAACCTACCTAACTCAACTCCCTCTATCATGACGCATAGGAAGAGACCATTCTAACTAGTGATAGAAGTCACAAGGAACGGCTTCCTAGGCTAGAGGCTGTGAATAAAAGGGGTAAATGGATCAAATTGGGGTAACTAGTGGAACTAGGCGATGGAGACGGGACGTGAGGTCCCCATATAAATCACTCGCACAGCTGTTCCGTTGCCACTACGAGGAGGGTTGACGACTACCTAAGTGACGGTGGTGTAGCGCTAGTAGGATAACTAGTTTAAGAGACAGGTACTCACAACTCTCAAGTGCATTGGCCCTATAGCCTTCCTACTCCAGATTCTCGCGTGTCTACCTCACCTCAGATTTTCATACTACCTAGGGAATACCATCATTGGGCCCTCTCCACGCTTACTCTCTTCAATTGCCCTTTCTCAAAAAAATTCAATTTTTAGGGTTTTTCCAATTTTCCATTTTTTTTCTTTGTTTTTGTTTTAATTTTTTTTTCTAACTCTATATGCTTGGGCAAAATCGATTAACGAACAACTATTGGGTAAGGGGACTCAATATTTAAAAGTTCAACAATTATATACAATGCAAATATTTAAACGTGCACATGCAATCCTAACTCCGACACCTACGTGCAAAGTGACTCACTATTCTATATGTAACGAGGAAATGCAAGTTAAGTCAAGTAAAGATATGTGTAAACCCCCCCCCCCCACACACTCTAGATAATCATTGTCCTCAATGAAATTAAAGTGTCCCCCCAATGACATGATCTCAACATGTAAGGATTCAAAAAGACAAGTGTTGCATGGCACTTTGCGTAAAACGAATCATATCGGCTAGAGCGATAATTTAAAGAGAGACTATGTGGTACCTATGATCCCGGAGTACCATTCTTACGGGATTAGTTTCGCAAAAATTAGTCAAGAAGGACCGAGTCGGTCGACCAAATTTTCCAAAAACTTGATCAAGTTGAAGCAAGCATACCGTTGATGTGCTCCTTTGTGTTCCCGTCTTGAGTTCTTCTTTGAGATTTGGCCGAATCCCCCTCCAAGACAATGAATTGGAAGATTTAAGCTCTTGGAGCTCTTCCTCTTTGAATTCCCCCACACTCATTTTGCTCGCTATCTCAAAAGCTAAAGAGTTAATCCGCTCACTATCTCAAAAACTTCGCGATTTTGATGCGTTTTGGGTTTGGGGTAAGTTGGTGTTCTTGAGGGTTTGGAGAGGAAGAAGATGAAGTTGGGAAGTGTTTGATCCAAATTGGGGTGTTAGGGGACTTGTTGGTTGGATATAGGCTTTAAACAATCAAGAAAACACCAAAAAACACCCCCAAAATCGGAC
Source organism: Linanthus parryae (assembly GCA_023055425.1). Classification (NCBI taxonomy): domain Eukaryota; kingdom Viridiplantae; phylum Streptophyta; class Magnoliopsida; order Ericales; family Polemoniaceae; genus Linanthus; species Linanthus parryae. Next base: position 1,699,801 of record JALGPY010000038.1, on the reverse strand, counting down.
AAACCCGCCCGATTTCGGCCCCCATTTCGGCCCGAAATGGGGCCCGAAATCACTGTAGCAAATCAAAGCAGTGAGCCTTTTTTATTACGGGCCGAAATCATCTTATTTAGGCCCTCACTTCGGCTCGAAATGGGTGCCGAAATGCACTGCTTTCGCCCGTTTTGTTTTTGCTCTATCTTCTTCATCCGGTATCCGATTTGTGCGATTCTTGAACCATTGGACTCCACACTCGACGAGGAATCCATTTTTGAATAGAAAATTCCCAAATCCAAGAAATTTTACATGTCTTCTCAATTTATCTCTCTTATGCAAAGAATCTCACCTCCAAAGCTTTTGAACTTTTATCTCCTCTCCGGATTCCGATGCGTGCAACCCCGATACTCCAACTTGCTACCCTGTTCCTCATGAATAATTATCTACTCCTCGACCTCGAATAGCTCCTTCATCAAGCTCAATGCTCCCGGTTAGCTCGTTGTTCCTCGTTTTTCATGCAAACTTGTGCACATGCATCAAAGTAAAGAATCCGGAGGTCCTCGGTACCTGCACACTCATCGAAGACATTAAAACACCCTCTCTCTCACCTCTCACTATCAAATATGGATAATTCAAAGAACATATGTAAAATAAAATAGCAAAATCCCTACCCTACCTTTGGTTGCCTCCCAAGAAGCACTTGTAATTTACGGTCGACGTTCGACCAAGTTACCTCACTCGTGAATAGGCGAATCTAAATAGATTGCCTCGATCTTGATCTTCGCTGGCATGGAGGGATAATATTGCTTTACCCTATTACCGTTCACACGGAAACATTCCTTGCTATGCGGGTCCTCTAGCTCCATCGCTCCCCATGGATAAACTTGGTGAATCCTGAACGGTCCAGACCACCTAGAACGCAACTTGCCCGGAAAGAGCCTCAACCTTGAGTTGAAAAGAAATACTTGCTGACCTACATGGAGCTCTCTTGGCTTGAAATGGTTATCACGCCATCGCTTAGTCTTTTCTTTGTAAATTTTGGAGCTCTCATAAGCACGCAACATCCATTCCTCTAGCTCGAGTACTTTCAACTTTCGTGCTTCACCAGCCAAGTTGTGGTCCATGTTCAATTGCTTGATTGCCCAGTAAGATTTTTGCTCAAGCTCAACAGGAAGATGACAAGACTTACCAAACACTAGATGAAATGGTGACATGTTCAGAGGAGTCTTATATGCTCTCCTGTATGCCCACAAAGCGTCATCCAACTTTACGGCCCAATCTTTTCTACCAGCATTCACTGTCTTCTCGAGAATCCCTGGAGCAATACCTATCTGATTGTATCTCGAGTAACCATCCAGAAAACAGTAGTACTCATGGTGGGCTAGCCTGTCAAGCATTTGATCAATGAAGGGAAGGGGAAAGTGATCCTTGAGAGTAGCTTCATTCAGCTTCCGATAGTCCATGCATACTCGCCAACCTGTAATGGTTCGCTGAGCAATCTGTTCATGGTTGTCATTCTCTACCACAGTCATCCCTCCTTTCTTAGGTACACATTGGACCGGGCTAGTCCAAGTGCTATCAGCAATAGGAAAGATGATTCCAGCTTCTAACCATTTCATCACTTCTTTCTTCACAACATCCCTCATATTCGGGCTGAGTCTTCTTTGAGGCAGTATTATTGGCTTCTTCACTTCCTCAATCCGAATTTGGTGCTGACAATATGCTGGGTTAATTCCCTTGATGTCCGCGATTGTCCATCCAATGGAAGCTTTGTATTTCCTCAACACTCCCAAGAGCTGATCCTCCTGTTCCTGAGACAAAGAAGAAGAAACAATTATGGGCAATGTGTCATTTAAACCAAGAAAAGCATACCTGAGGTGAGATGGTAATGGCTTCAACTCAACCACAGGTGGTGATTTGAGTGAAGGAATCAGAGTTGTTTCATTCTCGCCCAACTCTAGCTTTATCCATCTATCAACAAAGTGCACTTCCTTGGGATGAGGATCCCATTCTCCTTTGTTCATGATGGTTATTTCTTCCCACATAAGATCAACTTTCTCTTTCACAACATCACCTTCATAAATCTCTACCCATTAGCAATCTTCAAGGTCATGATAGGAAGGCATTTGCATTGCTTTAAACACATTAAATATAACCTTATTTTCATTTATCTGCATGGATATGCACCCGCTTTTCACATGAATGATTGCTTCTCCTGTAGCTAAAAAGGGTCTTCCAAGAATCAATGGTACATCACCCACTTCCATGTCAAGGATGACAAAATCAGCTGGAAAAATAAGTGATCCCACCTTGACCAAAATATCTTTAATAACCCCATATGCCTGGCGAATGGATCTGTCTGCCATTTGTAGCATCACCCACATGGCCTTAGGATCCCCCACACCTAGCTTCTTGAATATAGACAGTGGCATCAAGTTGATGCTTGTCCCAAGATCACATAGTGCAGAAGATGTTATGGAGTCACCTAAGGTAACTGGGATCACAAAACTACCTGGGTCCTTAACCTTCTTTGGCAAACCTTTCATTACACACTCTGATGCTTCAGCTGTCAAAAAAATCTGCTAACATCATCTATTCGCCTTCTCCCTGCCAATATGTCTTTCAGGAACTTGGCATAAATTGGAATCTTCTCTAGGGCTTCAGCAAAGGGTAGATTGATTTCCATCTTCTTAAATACCTCATGAAATTTCTGGAATTCTTTGGCATCACTTTTCTTCCTCGTCCTCAAAGGGTACGGAAGTGTAGGAGCAATGGGAACAAACTCATAACGTACCTCTTCTTTATTTGGCTCTACGTCCGCCTCTGCCTGCGTGGGTTAAGCTCCTACTACCTCATCATCAAATATCTCATGCTCTTTTGCCTTTGAGGCTGTGGCTCTAGCATGTGTTGGGTATGGTGGGTTGACCGATGTCTTCCCACTTCTGGTAGTGATAGCCTCATAGGCTGAGATTCCTCCCCATAAGTGATATTAGATCCCAATGGAGCTGGCGTGGCTAACTAGCTCACAATCTGACCCACTTGCTGTTCCACATTCCGTAATGCTGTCTTGGTAACCTGCAAATCTGCGGCCAAATGAGTCATCTGCTCGGTGAACTGGTTGACATCCCTTCCCATCTGAAGCATCATGCTCTTAAGCTCATCCATGTCACTGACTTTTCTTGTTTGTTGTGCTGCTTCTTCATGTTGTATCTTTGCTAAAACTGCTCTAACTTCTGACTCAGGAAGATTGGACAATTTCGTGCTTTCTCCTAACAGAGATTCTTGCTTTGCAATCTGCTTCATCAATTTGTATGCGCCCTCCTTATCAACTTTGAACAAGAAACTCCCTCCAGCTTCACTATCTACTCGTTCTTGGTTAGCACGGCCTAGACCGTGATAGAACACCTGAAAGGTCTTGTACTCTTCAGAATCATGGTTGGGCACTTTCTCAACGTTCCCATAAAACGTTCCCATTCTTCCACTAGTGACTCATTTTGTTGCTGCTCAAAACTCAGAATATTGGCTTGAAGTTGAATCACTCGGTGGACCGGGTAAAATCTCTCGAGGAACTCTTCAGCACACTGATCCCATGTAACAATAGAATTTGGAGCTCAATTTTTCAACCATGTTGCGGGTGCACCACTCAGACAGTACGGGAACAGCACAAGCTTAAAAACATCAGAGCTATCATCTTTATACTTTACCGTCCTGTAGAAAGCATTGAACTCCCCTATGAACTCATTCGGATCTTCTTCACTTGCCCCACTAAACTGAAATAAGCTCTTTTCCGCTTGGATAGTGGTTCCCTTAAGTTGAAAACTCTCAGCTTGAATATCTGGCACCCTGATGGCTGGACTAACTCCAGTTATGGGACCCGGAAATCCTTGACAAGAGACTTCCAATTGTGCAGAAAGCTTTTCCATCTTCCTTGTGATCTTTTTAGGAGCTATTTGCATACTCTGTGAGTCCTCATTGTCTGAGTGTGAGGCTTCACTAGATGAAGACGACATCTCTTGGTTCTCACTCATCATGAACACCTGCTCTCTGAGACCACAGACAAAGGGAAGAGATCACAGCAACTAACAAAAATAATAAAAGTAACTGAAAATAAAAAGTATCCTAAGCTAATTATCGATCTCACTAATAGTACCGTTAACTCCCTGGCAACGGCGCCAAAAAATTGACGCGCCTAAATTACGCGTACTGCGCAAGTGTACGGTCAAGTAGTAAAGTGGAGTCTTTAGGACCCCGAGTTGTGGAACCCACAGGGAGTTGAACTACTATTAGCCAATCGTTAAACAACTTTTGGGTACAAAGTAACCGGCAAAAAGGGTTGAATGTTTAAAAGTTTTCCACCCTCAATCAAGTGGCTTACGTAACTAAGAACTGCAAATTAAATGAATGATAGTACTAAAAGTATGGAGAAACTAGATGATTTAGGGTCCCTAGGATGCTTAGTTTATTTCCGGATTCAATTCACAACACTTCACTATTTATTTCACCATATCAGATTATACTCGCAACACTCATTGTCTGAGTGTGAGGCTTCACTAGATGAAGACGACATCTCTTCGTTCTCACTCATCATGAACACCTGCTCTCTGAGATCACAGACAAAGGGAAGAGATCACAGCAACTAACAAAAATAATAAAATAACTGAAAATAAAAAGTATCCTAAGCTAATTATCGATCTCACTAATAGTACCGTTAACTCCCCGGCAACGGCGCCAAAAACTTGACGCGCCTAAATTACGCGTACTGCACAAGTGTACGGCCAAGTTGTAACGTTGAGTCTTTAGGACCCCGAGTTTTCGAACCCACATGGAGTTGAACTACTTAGTCAATCGTTAATCAACTTTTGGGCACAAGGTAACCGGTAAAAAGGGTTGAATGTTTATAAGTTTGCCACCCTCAATCAAGTGGCTTACGTAACTAAGAACTGCAAATTAAATGAATGATAGTACTAAGAGTATGGAGAAACTACATGATTTAGGGTCCCTAGGATGCTTAGTTGATTTCCGGATTCAATTCACAACATTTCACTATTTCTTTCACCATATCAGATTATACTCGTAACACATATCTCTCAATCATGTATCACACTGTAGTGTATTCAATAACAAATCCTTTCAGTCTAATGTTGTTAAAAACACTACTCAAGTTGATATACTAAAGGTACATACAAGACCTTTCAACCTTGCAAAGCAATCACTTTAACATAATCAACTGAAACAATCGTTATGTGATCACTCTCATTCTTTCACCTCTCAGTCTCAAGAATGTTAAGAATGTCTTCCTACTCTTCACGAACCTAGGGTTGAGTTATTTTCATACACTCTCCTAGATAACTAACATGCTATGGGTGATCAAGCCTCACATGCTAAGAATTAAGAACTCAAGTAGAAGAATGGTGAGAATCAAAAGTGAAAATTAATCTTTAAGCATGAAGCAAATCCATTAATCCATCAATCAACCAAGTAAACCCTAGTTCTACATAATCACCTAGCTATGAGTTTAGCTAGACATGAAATCTCTTAATAAAATCATGATCTCCACAGAAAATAGTACAAGAGATGAAGAAAAAAAATCAAACGATGAAATCCTTGAAGATGGGGCTTGAATCCTCTCTTCCTGGAGCTCCCTTGTGTCTCTCTTTCTTCCTCCGTCGTGTTGTTATGTTCTTCTAAGTCTTCTCCACGTTTTTTAATCAGCTGGGGCGAATTTTTAATGTACTTTGCTGAAATTGCATTGCAGCCCCTCCAGTTTGTAATTCCCGTCCAGAATTATAAGCTGATCTTGCGCAGGCCATATCTCTCTCACCCGGACTCGGATTAAGCTCCGTGACCTATCGTCGGAACGCTCTTTGAGTCTACTTTCATTTGGCACCTATCTCAATCCAAAATTATTTTTAGAACTCAAAAAATCACCATATTAGTGCAGACTGGTCATCCTAGCTTCTCCATCTTTGCTTCCCTTCGTTCCACTTGTGCTCCCGTTGTTTTCGAAGTTCCTTCCATGCCTCCTATCAACCGATTAGCATCCGTTCCTGTCAAAACAACATGAAAAAACATACCAAGCGATTATATTTGACAAATAACAACTAAATATGCATAGAAACGCCTGGACTAACAATACAAAGCACGTGAAGCATCAAGTGATAAGACGACTCAGATTCTTAAACATTAAGCTCAAATTACACGTGATAATGTGGTAAAATGGAGGTAATATATAGATCCTAAAATGCGCTATCATCTAGCTTAGAATTTAGTCAAGACTTGTCTAGTGAGTGTTTGTCTCTCATGATTGGTTTTTCACTAAATTTCTACTCATATCGCTCTCTTTGCCCGAGGACGAGCAAAAAGCTAGTTTGGGGGGGTGTTAACGACATAAAATTGCATGTTTTAGTATGGTAATGAACTCTTCATAACTTGCTAATACGTGCAATCTATCTATTTTATCTCTCTTTCTAGACTTATGCTTGTCTTCGTAGTTTTGGTTGTTTTTATCTTGTTTTGTAGGCAAAGACATGATTTAAACAAGAAGCTAGCTAGGGGAGAGATTGAATGTTGAATTGAGACGCTTTGGAGGGGACAAGAGACATGAAGAAAGGCTTGGAGGTCTTAATTGGAAGAATATTTGAAGATAGAGGCCAAAAAGTAAAGTTTAAGAAGACAAGGGACCAATTCGTAAAGCCAAAGTTACATCAGAGGTCTTATTTGAAGTCATTTTAACGGATTTGGGGCTCAATTACAAGATTTTAAACATTTTAAGGGCTACAATGCGGAGTTGTTAACGAAGTTGGGTTGTTGTTGCAATTTTCCAAAACCTATTAAAGAGCGGGGGGCCTTTTAAAACCCCCAGCAAGCAAAGGGGGCAGCCAGGTGTAAATAACGCGAACCAAAGCCCTATCTCATGCGTTTGTTACTGTTTCTCTCTCCCCGTCGTCACACCACAAGAACTGACGCACGAGAAGCCATTGAAGCTTCGGACGAAGCTTCCTCCAACCCCAAAACCCGACCAAAACTCCACCAAATCTCACAAGATTGGTCTCAATCTCCTCCCTATACCAAGCTTTACCCAGCCCAAGCATCAATTCGGCCCAAGATCAAGCGAAGAAGAAAGCCCTAAATCCAACTAGGGTTCTTGAGACGACAAGAATCAACGATGGAGAGGCATAGAGGTCAATTGGAAGGCTAGGATCAGTTCTTGGAGGCCAAGGCACCTAGAAGAAACGTCTATACATAGCTGAACCGAAGGATTGAAGGGTTCTCTACACACCCTTCGGTACCTTATAGTGCTCTGTTTTTCGCCTCTCTCTCTCTCTGATTTTTCCCAAACCATGGGTTTTTCTTGAGCAAGAACATAGAAAGAGGAAGAGAGGGAGAGAGGAGGTGGGATTAAAGTCGTTTCTTGGTCTGTTTTGCTACGATTTTACTTCTATTCGTACTCTATTGCTGCTGCTGCTCTGTTTCAGTCACTGTTGTTGGGTTCTGTTGCTTGCTTATGCTGTGTTATTGACTGTAGCAGCAGCAGCAGCAGATATTTAGCTTGATAATTGCTTCATTTTCATAGCTTAGTTTTTGTTTGTGGCTATCGTGCTCTTGGTTATGTGTAGTTTCTATCAAGTGTTGAGGAAGAATTGATGAACAAATTGTTGAATTGAAGTATTGATAATGAAAACATCATTTCTCTGACTTTCTTGAATCTATAGTGTCTAGCTAGTTTAGTTGTTGGGTCGATTGTTGAAGTTGGATGGCTTGTTGTGAAGTGTTCAATTGTTCTTCAAGTTTTCACAAGTTTGGATGTCGAGTTCATTGAATTCGTGTCGAAAGACAAATCTGAATTGTCGCTTGATCTTGTATGTGGACTCACTTGGATGAGTACATATCCTTGATGCTTGACATAACTCGATTTTGGGTTTCGCTCTTGAATTCATGAGATAGACGATTATGTTTGCTTTAGGATCCATGTTTCTTCAATTGATATAAGTTTTGGGTGTTGAACTTCATTTACAAGTTCTCTAGCGAAGTCAATTGACCCAACTTCACTTTCATATCGACTAGGCTTTTGAATTGTAGTAGTATTAGTATTCGTTTCCTTTGTTTCTTACTTGAATTCTCAAACTTGCTCCATCACTAGTGGTGGATTTGATAGCTTGGCAAGCTCTAAAGCCTATGAGAAATTTCCTTTAATTACTTCACTTAGTCGTTTTATACTCTCTATTCTAGTTTAGCAAGTCATTGTCTAACCCTCCTCTCCTTGTGGATTCGACTCCCGTCTTACCGGATTACTACTTGAGACGATATCATATACTTGGGATTATTTTTTGTCGAACAGTGGTCTATAAGAGTGTATCCAAAGCTATTACGAATAGATTAAAATAGGTAATGGATAGTCTTATCTCGCAAAATCAAAGTGCATTTGTGTCGGGCAGGTTGATTACAGATAATGTTATTATGGCGTATGAGGTAATTCACTCTATGGATACTCGAATGAAAGGGAACAAGGGCATGATGGCTTTCAAAGCCGACATGAGTTAGGCTTATGATCGGGTCGAGTGGGTGTACTTGCAATCTATTCTCCTGAAGTTGGGCTTCGGTAATAAACTGGTTTCGCTGATTATGAACTGAGTGTCAACGGTGCGGTACTCTTTTATTCTAAATGGAGAGGTGGTAGGTGCAGTGATTCCACAACGTGGCTTTCGACGGGGCTACCCACTTTCACCCGACTTGTTCCTCTTATGTACTGAAGGTTTTCGCATTCTCTCCACCACGATAGTAGGAACTAATCTATTACATCTATGAACGCGTCTAGACGAGGCCCTGCTATCTCCCACTTGTTATTTGCAGACGTAAGTATTTTCTTCACAAAGGCGGATGAAATGAAATTCGCACCTTACGATAGATTTTGCATGAGTATGAGAGCGCTTCGGGTTAGATGATTAACCTTCAAAAGTATACATCCATGTTCTCACGAAATATTGCAGTCAACAAACATGTTCAACTTTGCGGTATTGCGGGAGTTCAACTAGTATCCGATTTTTCGAAATATCTTGGATTACCATCTAAGATTGGAAGGTATAGGATGGATCTGTTCTCGTGGATTTTAAAACGTATTATCTCTCGTCTGAATGGATATAGTGAGAAATTATTGTCCATTGACGGAAAGGATGTGTTGATTAAGGCGGTAATACAGGCTATTCCCAATTACGCAATGTCTTGCTTTCTTCTACCGTCCTCCTTATGTGATCAAATTGAAGCTCTGATCGACGATTTTTTGTGGAAACAAAAGGAGGATAAAAGAGTAATTTGTTGGATTGCGTGGAATGAGATGAATAAAACTAAAGAAAATAGAGGAATTGGCTTTCGGGATTTTCAGCCTATCAACCTTGCGCTCTTGGCGAAACAAGGATGGAGAATCCTTACGAATCCCAACTCCTTAGTGTCGCAAGTGCTAAAAGCTAAATACTTTGAAGCATCGGATTTCCTTCATGGTAACCTCGGCGCAAACCCGTCCCAAACTTTGCGGGGTATAGTAGCAGGGAAAACAGTTCTTGAGCAAGGAGTTTTTTGAAACGTTGGGTATGGATCCTCGCTTAATTCTCTAACGGGGAGATGGCTGCCACGGCCAACTTCTTTCACTCTCAGCTCGAGGAACCCAGCTTTGGGGAGTCTACGTGTCAGCGACCTCACCGACAGAGACTCTCATTCGTGGAAATGGGAAGTTCTAGAATTCCTACTAAATCCATCGGACCTCTTTGCAATCAAACAAATCATTTTACTAATCACCCGGCAACAAACCATTTGGGCATGGTATTTTGATAAAAGGGAGTATTTACACTGTTCGCTCAGGGTATTAGGTGGCGGAAGAACTCCGACGTGCGGAATCTGAATATAGTAGCAGTGGCCGAGCTCGATCGATTTCTTTTGATAAATTGTAGTGGAGGACGAAAGACCAAAATAAAGCGATTCATACTACTTGGCGGGCCTATTATGGAGCATTGCCCACGGCGGTGAATTTAACGAAGCGCAGCCAGAATGTTTCGACAACCCGCTCTTGGTGTGATGAAGCTGACGAGTCGGAGTACCATTTATTCATGCGGTGTACCCAGGTGCGTAATGTTTGGTCTGAGATTCTGGGTAACGATGCATGTGAAGGGAACAACTCTTCAATACAGAACTGGATCTTTGAATGTGTCAACAGGTTATCGCAGAGGGATAGAGCAAAATGGGCGATTGCAATCTGGTTAATTTGGATAAGCAGGAACCAACGTGTTTTCGATGGTAAATCAATATCCCAAGAAAGGCTGATTGCCGACATCACAAGGGCGTGAGAAGAATCAATTGCTGCACTAGATTCTTCAGCGCTAGGGGGTAACCCTTCTTTGTTCCCAGGACAGGATTCGCATTGGGTGGTGCCAAATAGATGGTGGGTGAAGGTTAATACGGATGGAGCTTTGGTAAATGATGAAGAGAAGTGTGCGTTAGCTGTTTTGATTCGTGATCATCACGCTGATGTATTGGCAACCATATCGGACAATCCACATGTGGTGTCAACGCCAAGCCTAGCGGAAGCTCTATCTGCTCGGGAAGGGTTACTGCTAGCTTGGCGAATGTAATGGACTCATGTTGAACTCTCGGTGGATCTTCAGGATATATTCCATGCGCTAACGAATCAGAACCCAAGACAATCAATTCGATCCTTCTTTGGAGCGGTAATGGCGGATTGTAAATTCATCGCAAGCAGATTTGCAGGTTTCAGGGTTGAATGGAAGGCGCGATCAGAAAATAGTGTAGCCCATGTCTTAGCTAAGTTTGGTACGTCATTAGAGGAAACGAGAGTCTGGATTGGAGTAGTCCCGGACTGTGCTCAAAGTTGTAATGCCCATGATGAGGCCATGCTTCGCACTTGACTAATGAAAATCTCCATTTCAAAAAAAAATAGGCACATATCAGTTCGGTTCAGTTTGGTGCGGTGTGATATTTTTACGAACCGAAAACCGAACCGATTAGTTTGTGAAAACTTGAAGCGTTCATAAATCGAACATCCAAAAAAATCGTCCAAAACCAAAGATTTCTGTTTGGTTCGGCCGGTTTGACCGGTTTGTTCGGTTTTCCTTACATCCCTAACATGAACCACATGATTAATGTCATAAAGAAATGCTTTTGACATATTTAGATACTCAAGCCAGAAAAATCTAGGCAAGAATGTATATCCTTAGGAGATATAATTTGTCATAATCCAAAATCGTAATTCTCAAGAACTCTAAAATACTATCCTCTTTGGAATAGGAGCTTCACTAATGAGAATACATCAATCCCATGCTCCTCCTTTAAAAGGGGTTCAAATAAGATAGATAATGAGCATAGAGCATGTAGACATAAAAAAAAAACTCATATAAAAATTCATCCAAATGAATAATATTGCACAATTCCTAAGAAGTGCATATGTAGTCAATCTAAAATAATCATAAAGTCTATTTGAAGTCTTATATCAATTATTCAAGCAACCAATCACTAACCGCTTGTGGAGTACCTTTTCATAGACTCAAATATTTCATAACATGAGAAATAAGCACACTTGGGGTCTTATGCATTTTTTTCTATTGTCGCTTCTTTTTTCTTGGGCGAGCCATAAAAGTCATCAGGGCTTCATAACAATCAAGAAACAAAAAAGTTGTAGAAACAAAGTAAATAGAAGGAGCTAACCTTGATACTAATGAACCATATACTCTGTAAGATTTCTTTAGAATTAATAAACAAGAGAAAGAATTATTTCCTAAAGTGCAGATATATACAACTTCACAGTATCATATATCTTGTAAAAAAATTGTGTTTAACAGATTTATGAAAAAGAAAAAAAAAAATATCTACCTCAAAAAAATACTTTTAGAAATCCTTAATTAGTGAAACTAACAATCTTGAATCCAAAATTGTGTTGCGCAAAAATACGATGTGGTAAGTTCAATTATAGTTCAAATAACCAAGGAGTTGGGAGGATCTTGAGTCACTCAACCAAAAATTTGCATATATATTGGGAGGATTGTAAGTCACTGAACCAAATATTTGCATAGATATTGGGAGCATATTTAATCTCTCTACCAACAAATATCATAGAGATCAATAAAGAAATGTGGCGTATTATAAGTATGCAACCATGCCTACTCACTAGTGGGCAGTATTTGTAACTATTGATGTATTTTGTTTTCTCTCCCCTGTTTTTATTTGGTCCTAGGCGATTAATCTTGGGTCATCACATTACTAAGACGGGATAGGTTCCGCAACAAAGTTCATGACTTGCATATTGTTTCGACCACATTGTTTATAGTATTCACTTCAGTGGATGCATTTTTATTCACTTCAGTGGATGCAATTTCATTCACTTAGAGGATGATATAATAGAACATCAACTCTTGGGATCCACTGCCGTTCACTCTTGAGAACGGTTCAAACTTAAAGAGTTAAAAAGAAAATAATATCATATATTATTTCTTCCATAACTTCAGGTTGTGTGAAAGATGTATCTCATGATTTCAAGCATCGATACATGGTTCAACTAAGAATGTCAACAACTTAGGACCAATTTATGGTCATGGGATCAAACCTCTCATGGGTTATGGGATCAAACCTCTCATGAGATTCCCCTTTTTTCTTTAAATTATAATAAGAAAAATCCGACGAAGCATCAACTCATCTTGAATAGATGGTCGGGATTTGAATCCATAGGAGCTTCGGATGCTTTTGAATGCATGCTATCAAATATTTCTTTTCGAGCAACAATATATATGCACATTCTTTTGAAGTTCCTTTCCAATCTTGTAAACAATTTTTTTTTTTTCATAATTGAAGAGAAATGTGTATAATCTAGATCAGATGAGCCAGATGGACGATTGATGTCAAAACCCAGTAACAACATCTTTCATTTTCTTTCTCATCTCTGAGTGCATAAAAAAGGAGTGCAAAAAGCATTGCGGTTTTATGGGCATTGGTTCTGGAGAACGGACGCCTCAACATATGCACCTAAATAGACGAAGTAAACAATTTATTCATCTAATTGAAAAAGTGGTTTTTTTTCCTAGAAAACGTGATTTTTTCTTAAAAATTGATTTTTTGGGGACTAAAAAGAACTGATTTTAAAGAAACAGAATTTGGGACCGTATCTTTTAAAAATCAAATGGGATTTGCCATTGAGAAATGTAACAGTAGTTTCAGTTTTTTTATTGGAAAAAATTGAGAAACTGGTTTATTTTTCTAAAAAACGTGATTTTTTTTTTCTTAAAAAAATATTTTTTTTTAGGGACTAAAAAGAACTGATGTTAAAGAAACAGAATTTGGGACCGGATCTAGTAGAAATCAAATTAGATTTTAGGGCTAAAAAGAACTTATGTTATAGAAACAGAATTTGGGACCGCATCTAGTAGAAATCAAATGAGAATTTAAAAAACCGCCTTGACATTAATTTCGAAAGCATGCCATGTTGGTCATAATAGAAAATCTTCTAAAATTGGAAACTAGTCTTATTGTTCCCATAACTTTGGAATCTGTTCCACGATTCACATACCTAAAGAAACAGATTAGGGTTTGCATGGGCTTGCTTTCACGAAATCCCTCCTCAAAAACTCTCTATATACAAGAATCGGGGTGACCATTTGTTTCACATACTTGAAACTCTCTCACCCACTCACTCTCACAATGTTGATGTTGGAAGGTTGGACACCTACGGCGATTGGGATCGTGCTGGCTAGTGTCGTGCTACTGTTGGGCTGCCTCGCTTTCAATTTCGCCAGAGGCCTAAGAATGAATCGACAACAGGAGGCAACGCAAGACCAAGCACCACCGGGTGACGGAGCAGCTTAGTTTCGGTTCCGATGAAGACGAAGAAGGAAGAGAGTACAAAAGCAAAGAGTGACTAGCTATGTTTTACATTTGGTTGTTAGTTTCTCTATTTCTCCATGGCGTTGAAGGGTGCGTTTGGTAGAGTGGTTTTTTTTATTTATGGTTTTAAAACTAAATAGATTATCGAAAGTGTTTGTTTGTAGTGGTTTAGAAAATTAGTTTTTAGTCTAATCTTTTTGTCATTTCGTTTTGGTGAAAAAAAATAATTTTTGATGGTTTTTCTTTTGGTTTATTTCTATGACACACAAATATGATATTACATTCACATCTTAGGCGTATTAGAATGAAAATCTCCTCTCATTGTGGTAGCTCTCTGACTTTTTTAGTTATCGACGTAATTATAAAGGTTGCACCAATTTATTTCGATAATTTTATCATAAATATTTTTTCTCACAGAACTCAATTCCGGCATATTTCGGACGATACATTTTATGTAAAATGTTCTTATAAAGATCAACTATTGTTGCGGTGTTCTTTCCTTAGTTTATTATATTTTTGTTATTCGTTACTCAACATGGCATCGAGTGTGAACAAAATTTCAAGAAATCGTTAACTTTTTGTTGAACTTAAGTATGCAAATTTTATTTTTTTGATTTCACACAACTATTAATTTATTCTTCAATTTTTTACTTTCATGAAAACGTTAAGCTCATGAAATCGTTAACTTTTGTACATTGCATTTGTTCCTTCTGAATCTGTAAAAGAAAATAAATTGAGGGTATCTTTGTCATTTATCTACATCATCTAGTTTAGAAACCACTAGCAAACACATCTTTTCAGTTTTTAATTAAAAATTACTACCGAACACATTGTTTAAACAGAACTCTTAAAAAAAACTAAAAAAAATCCATCACAACCTAAAAATCACCAGAAACCATTCTACCAAACTCATCCTAAATTGATGTTTTAGTAGTGTTATTTTGATTCTTTCCACGGGTTGTCTTCGTATTGAGCTTGCGTTCATTCAATTTGTTAGAATTAGTATAACAGCATTAAATCAAGAACGTCATGGCAAAAGTCTCTATATGTTGGAGAAAATTTTAGATACTCCAAGAGCACCATGTAAGCACGACACTGGTGCTCCACATCATTCATTAACTAACACATGTCCTACTAGGATTAACCACTACTATACGTTATAGAAAAAAAATCAAATTCTTACTTGATTATTTTCTCTCTCTCACTCATCTCACTTTTATTACACATGCTGAAATATGAGTGGAGCACCACGTGAAATTGCTCTATGAGCACGTGTATGTTCGACAATAATAATTCATACAATGCCATGTAATACAGTTGTCTAGATATCAAACCTTACTTTGCGAGCCGCTAGAGGCCATGAATTGAGGATTATTCAACCCGTTGTCCGTTCGGGCTGTTTCGACTTAGTTGCAGGCTTGCAGCAACGCGCTCGATGGGTCAACGATCTGTGGCAGCCTCATCCAGTCCATGATTTGGACAGACCCAAACAATTAAGCCCACGTACATTTCTTCTCCTCAACAGTCTATGCCTTATTAGTGGCGAGTCCAAATCTCCTATCAATACTCATAAAGTTATATATCTTTCTTAAATTACATAATTTATTCATGTAAAAAGGTAAATGTTTTTAAATTGAACCCAATCGGTGTTCCATTTGTCTTATTGGGTCATGTCACCAAATTTAATTCAATTGTAACTTTTGTAATCTATCTCACATGAATAAATTAAGTAATTTTAAAGGTGATTAACTTTATTATAAAATTTAAAAATATATACTTACTAAATCCCTGGATTCCTAGTGATATTAAACTATGAAATCTCAAAAAAAAAACTCAGGAAAGTAATAAAATATTTCGCTCGTCCTGGAAAAACTTTATGTGCTTAACCAGGTCGAGAAACACTAATGAAAAATTGGCTTACGGAGTCCAGTGAATCTACAGCGATGAGTGCCTTTACACAATCTCGCTTCGCTCTTCCGCTAAAGTCCTTTCATCTATTTCAGCCCATCTTCTCATCACAATTCTTTCATCAAGGTAGGGCAAGGAAACTCTATTTTGTTAAAGAAATCAAGATTGGGTACTGCAGGTTCACTACCGAGTGGAGGAAGGCTTTTACAAAGGGGTAGGTAAAAAAGTGAAAGTGCACGAGAGGATATGTTGCAAATGTACATTTCCGAAGTGAAATAGTAATGAATGGCTACTTATTAGGGGAAATGGTGTCAACGGTCTCGTTGAGACCGAGGCCGGTCAAGCGCACAAGAGCCACTAAAAAGCCTAGTTATAATAGCTTGTGGTACCCCGAGCTAGCTTCAACATCTATATCGTCACAACTCCTTATAGATGAGGTTATAGGTGAAGCCGGCGTATACTCCCCAGCCCCGGTTATACCTACTTTTCTTTCCTAGGCGAGGGCTTTTCTTGTTAGTTTACCCAGGAGCCTCTTCAGCAACCTCAGCTGCCAAAGCTTATTCATTCTATCTAGGAAGCCATCGTCTTTAGCAAGAACATCCTATGGTAAATCGTGCATTCACTCACAGCGTGTAATAAGACGTTATATAATAGATGGTAGTATCCCAATGTATCATCAGCATCTCGCTACAAGTCAAATAGAGGGTACTAGCAGGTAATTTCTGAAATGTCATGATTGTTTACATCTGAAGTCAAAGCAATTCCTCAATTGCACGAACCAAAGGCTACGAAATCCCTATTTGTGACATTCTATCTTTATACCGTAAGTGAAACCAAAACCGCACTAGCAAACTGATGCGATTGACCCATTCGTTCTTCTATTCATAGACTACTCTGCCGCTAAACCCCGATTCCTGACTCTCTAATGCCAACTCCCAATACAATAGGCTTCCTGGAACATCTCCTGCCCTTTCTATCTTTATCCCAGTGGCTAACGAAAGGAAGGATCAGTGCCAGTGGATGGTTGAAGACATTCCTTTGACTCACTTTCCTCAGGCATTACTTCAAGCCTATCCGGAAGGAAGAGAAATATCATATATAAGTCGTTCTGGTTCTTCCTTTTGCCACAGCGGGTAAATGGCTCATCTCAGGCTCTTTCAATTGAAGACAAGGGCCCGTATTAGGATTGTCTGTCAAGGTCTTCCACTTCCCTAATCCGCTAGGCAGTGTGACAAGGATTCTTAGGTCAAATTGGTTGTGGTAGGGCAATGAGTTGGTGAGATGAAGGAATAATAAGCTATAAAGAAGGCACGTAGAATGCTACCACGTGAATGGAACCTATGAATACTAACTCTCGTAAGAACGTTCCCGTAGAGATGAAGTAGGGGGAATCGATGGCTTGGGGGAAAGCGGGCTAGGGCCGAAAGATGGCTTTGAAAGTGGGTCAGTCTGGAGGTGTCAGGTGAGAAGCTAGTTGCAAAGGCTCTTCCTGCTTGGTAGTATCATTGAGTGATCTCTATTTGTCATAGAGAATGAAAGGGATGCTACCTCTGCGAGGTTTTACTTGTTCAAATTTTACCTTTCCGCTCTTCTCGAAGTCCCACTGGGTGGTAGATTGAGTAGTGAGTGTGCAAGATAGATCAGTAGTCAGGCCTGTTACGGTTCATTTCGGTACCTGAGTTTACGGGACAAGCCCACTAATCAACGGTCTCATATCTGGATTCGCATGTGGAATCAGGAATTATCATAGTAGGCATAAGTAGAAGGCGCTTCTGAAGCCGCAACTTAAGATGAAGCATAAGAAGAAGCATAAGACGATGAATAGCTTTCAATTCAAAGTAAGTAGGCTTTGTAGGTCTATACTATACTAAAGGAACTCAATGTAACTAAAGGAAAACCCCCGTAACTAGGCTAGTATAGGCTATTACCTTACCGGAAGCAATGGAAGGTGTATTCTTTATTCTATTCAAAGGTCATTATATTCGAAGAAAGAAGGCTCTATTCCCGAGGTAAGCTAGGGAGCTTTGTAGGAAGAATCTTAAACGACCAGAGCTCGGCCTGGTAAACCTTACTCTCTATCTATAGAACCTGCATTTCAAGTGGGTGTAGAATATATTGTTGTATCCCGTCTTATAGCTCGGTAGAACTCTAATAGAATATCTTAGAATAGAAAGGGAACCCCTGGCTTCCTACCGGCCCTATCGAAAGTAGGTGTTACTAATGAAAAAGACCTATAAATGAGCTAAGCTAAGATAGGATATCCTCTTCCTCCCCTTCTTTCTTGCGCTTTTCATTATAAAAATGAATCCTACATCACCGATTGGGCAAATTCGCAAACTCTAACGAAAGGTTTTCGGGGTTAACAACTGGTTTGGGGGATTGCTTGCTTGTGCTTGCTTCCGAGGGTTCGGTGAGCATATCCCGTGATTTCGAGCATAATGCCAATTTTCGGTTAGAAGTTGGTCTTGAAAATGAACAATTGGCTACAACACCGTGTTTTTGGACATAATGGCGATTTCCCTTCATAAGCGGGTCTCGAAATCAAACAAGTCGATGAAAACCCGTGATTTCGAACACTTAACCCATTTCCTTAGGTTGTGTAACACTCGATCGATCAATTTGGCTACAACCCCGTCTTAAGGCTTGGGCTAATTCTAACTCTTCTCTTACCCGAGAAACGGGTAATCCCGGAAGGCTAACGGCACATGGGCAAATCGAAGTCAGTTCCAGTAATGGCTTATAGGAGATGGCTCTGCTTCGATCGGAACCTGGTAATGTTATATCATAGGAGCTATTCCCCTCCGTCCAATAGAAGAGTTTAAGAAAGAACAATACTCGAGTTGAAGAGTGAAATTAGACTTCTTGTTTCAGTGCCTTTTACAGGATTTTGAACGAAGTATCATTGATTGATTTCATTCATTAGGTAGAACCAACCCGGCAAATGGGCTTGCTGCCCACTAAAAGACGGGATTTTGTAGGTATAGTAAACCTTCTCGCCAAGGACATTCATATAGCTTTGCTCGGAATCTTCGATTACATACTTGGTTCAGTACTAGAGATGTCGGAAACTTCAACAAGAAGAGCAAGAGGGGATGCTAGCCGATGTGCTATTAGCCCTTCGTCCAAAGACGCGAGAACTCATTTGAGTCGGGGATAAGTCCCTGCTTATTCTGTAAGTAAAGATGATCCTCTAACTAAGTCAAATCGGGCAAAGGACTTCTTTTCCATCTTAGGAGAAGACTTGGCCAGTACATATTCCACTGCATCACCAAGACCTATTCCAGACGCGCTTCGTTTCTCTTATGAAATTCTGAAATAAGAGTGAATTTTTGATGCTTTAATAGTTCTTTCTCACTTTCCAGTATTGTATTAGGCCTGGCCTTCTATTGGCAAAGAGCCTTCCCTCTAAAGAAAGAATAGAGCGAAGGCTGCAGTTCCCGGGTTGCCAAACCCACCCCAGAAAGGTGAGATGGTTGTTATAACAGGTTCGAATCCACATTTATCTATCGAAAGCGAAAGGGAGCCATTTCCGACGTGATGTATCGACAAGAGGAACAAACGCACCAGCCTTTTCCATGAGTATTCGTCGACGAGTGAAAGGTTACGAGTGGCCATTTTCTTATGTCGTTAACCGCAGTTGACTCCCTTCTTAGGATGATGCCTTATCCTGGTCTTTTTCCGATGGAAAAAACTCCTTCTCTTTCCCTTTTATCCCGGTAACTTCGTCCGGGTTAGGACTCCTGTTTTGAGGCGAAAGGTAGCTCATACCGAAGCGAATGTCCAATGCAAATGGTAATACCAAACCGAAGTCAAACATAAGTAAACAGCCGATGGTGATGCCATGGGGAGAAACTGAAGTCTTGTTTCTTGTTGCCCGAGCCAAGCCTAAGTAGAAGTAAAAGTCTTTTTTGCACAGGAATCAATAAGAGAAGAAGAAAAAGGTCCACTTTATGATCTCAAAAGACTTCAAAAAGGTGATTACACCCCGTGTTTTTCGTATCAAAAAGCGGAAATAGCGCTACTGAGCCATCTGCGGGTAGACGAGACTATGGGTCATCTTTTTTCTTATTTTATCATCAATCTGATGCCTTTTCATTACTATAAATGGTGGAAGTTTTATATAGTATAATATAATTGGGAATCTGCCATTGGAGCAAGAACTCCTTTAAGAATCGCTCATCGAATCAGTTACGGGAAATACTGCTAAGCGTGCTTCTGACAAAAAGTGTTTTACCGGGGATTTTAGTCATTTTATGGGGTTGGTGGCTCGAAACGTTAACCAAATCCCAAAGTAGAATGCGCAATGCCCAATGCTCAAGTGTTGTTAACGCCAGCTGCTACCGCCGAAGCTTATGGTGTTGATGTGCTAAGGTCAAACCAATCCTTAGGTCCCTTTAGAAAGTGAACGAAATTCGTTAGAGTAGATCCAAGAAAGTGCGAAAATCGGGAGCCAAGTAGCTTCGTCAGGAAGTTCCCGGTCGAGGATCATTTCTGAGCGAACCTTTTGAATAGTTGGTGGCACCCTTTCCTCAATTGGGTTTCGCTCTAACCGACCGGACCGCCAATATGATGATGGTGAGGGGGGGGGGTTACCCGAATGATTCCACTTTCCATTTGACTCTGCTGGATCACCTACAGGACTAGAAAGCAGCAACCAACTAAGAAAGATTCAACTCAGAACTCGTAGCTCATGTGAGATTACCGCTATCCTACTCATGACATTAGTTAGTCACTCCTCAAAGAAGTAAGCAGAGGTCTATATTATATAAATCAATTCGTTCTCCTGAACCGGGCCGGGGTATGTGGTTACCAACTTTTGCATCTATGTGCGAGAGGAATCCACTACAACCAGTACTAACAAGGGATCAATCGATGTCTGGCTTTCGCCTAGCGCCTTCGTCCGAAGGAGCATCTACATCGTGTGAAAGAGTACTTCCGCAACGAGAACTACTTCGAATACATTGAAAGATTTCCCGTCTATCTATTAGAATAGAATCTTTCTGCCCGAGATGTTTGATTTACAACTCTATTAGTTGATCAAGAGTGGGAGCAGGGTTTCAATCTCGTACCTGTAAGAGATGAGAAAAGAAAGTCAGATAGGAGATCCAACGAACGATCGCTCCATCAAGATCGTCTTATTTTAAGAATTGTGTGGAGCAAAGAACCAGACTTTCTTCTTTTTCATCAACAATGGTACTCTTTTCTTTCCGCAGCTGTTCCTAAACGAATCGTATATAAAGAATGAAAGCGAAGGAAGGGCTAAAGCTAAAGTATATTTATTTGGAAAGAACTCTTCCGTAGGAACAAAGCCACTTTCAAGCGTTTTGAGAAGTCCTGGGCTAGATGAATATTCTCTATGGGTATAGCTCCTATAAAAGGTGTTAGCAACGAAAGGTCTAAGGGATGCACTGATGCGCAAGCAGGCAGTCAAGATCGAAGCGCCGAGATAATCTACTGAAAGGCTATCGAGCGGGTTCTCTGTCTAACGAAAGAAAGTAGATATGAAAGAAATAGGAAAAGACATCCTCCTAAACTATAGATGTAGGACAGAATCCAAGGGAAAGCTTTTCCACTCCCTAGACTAAGGGAGTTGCTGCCACCAATGAAAAAGCCAAAGCCAACCCTTTGGTTTAGTGTGATCAAAAGAATAAAAACCTTAAGTATGTTACTTACTTCGGACATGACAAAGCATATACAAAAATCAAAAGATACATTTTAACTAAAAAACTGGTTCGCAATACTTCCTCAAACGAAGGCATCAACCGAAAGATCTATGCAGCTGCTACTAAATGGCAATTCAAGTAGCCGAACTTGTATTGCCTACTGGTTATTAGTCATATGTAACAAACATGGTCAACATAATTTGCTTAGTGTGGGTGACATTCTCACAAAAAGACAAAATAATTTGAAGTCTGGTCCAAATGAGAGATTTTTTCTTCTAAAAAAATGAGAGATTTTTTTATTTCTTTATTTTGAGATTTCGATGTTATTTATTATAATTAGGAAACCACATATTTAGTAGAGATATATTTCTGATTCTGTAATGATAATTCAGTACTTTTTTTGAAGTTTAATCAATACTCATAAAGTTATATATCTTTCTTAAATTACATAATTTATTCATGCAAATTTCCCTCAAAAAAAATATTCGTAATAAAAAGATATTTTTTAAATTGAATTAAATGTGGCGAAAATAGGAGAAATGGAACACTAAAGGAATACAATTCGCGAGTAGTAGATTTGGACTCCCAAATCATGGTGAATATGCAGTAATATATTATCATGAGACGAACTCTAATTATAATATTTTTTATTAGTGTAAATAAATGTTAAATTAAGTTGTTCCAGTTGACCCGAGTCAGGCAAGTGCTTTTGCCAGTTGACTCGAGTCGGCAAGCGCAACTCTCATCCATCACAACATCTAGTTCGACGGTTTTTTCTGGAAACATTCAGAAGATGGTACCTACTCAGTTTCAAGCGGGTACGAGGCTCAAAGGAAGCGGACAGTATCTCAAACCTCTACCTCGATGGGTTTTACTAACCATGACTGGATCAAGAAGATGTGTAGTTTACAAATACCCAAAAAGATGATTTACACGGTTTGGAGGATTTGGCATAACTCACTCCCTGTTTTAACGAGGTTGTCCCAACGAGGTATCGAAGTGCCTACAATGTGTCAGACTTGCAACAGATTTCAAGAGGATAAAGAACATCTATTCATGGGGTGTAAGAAAGTTAGAAACGTCTGGGATTGTTAGCAATTGGTGTGCCCATGTGGGGTGCCGAATGCAAATATTATAACCTTATGGGGTTAGCTGCAATAACGCACAAACCTAAAGGGGGTTAGTAGCAAAGGCTCAAATTCTAGGGATTTAGTTGCAAACGTAGGAGAAGTTTTGTGTATATAAGGAGGCAGCCTCCTACATATTTTAACTGATAATTTAGTCAGTAGAGAATTATTGTGCACATTCATTCTTTGTTGAAGAGAACTCTACTCTCTCTCTTCAATTAGAATCCAAGAAGGTGGTACGTGGGGGTGGATCAAAGTGTTCGTCCTAGTGATTCGCACTAGACCGGTGGGATCAAGACCAAGGTGCGGGCACATGAAAGCAAGCAACACAAAATCACAATCCGCTGCGCTAGGAGCTTGGGCGAAGAGGTAAATACATGAATCTTCCGCTATATTTAATGTTGTAGATCTATATGTGTTTAGATCAATCCCTTCCTTCGTTGGTATCAGATCCCTATACTTTTTTTTCGTGTGTCGTAGTACGTACCCGAATCTGACCTTTTGTAGAAAATTGAATTTCTGCAATTTCATAATCAGTAGGCGAATCATATATGTATGGATAGAGCTTTTCATGAGGATTGCACAAATATAAATTTTATAATTTTAGGACAAACATAGAGAAAGTTATGCCCCTTTAAAATGTCGGAACTGTATTAATCTTGACTGGTTTGATCTGATTAGAAAAACGTGTTTTTCCAAAAATGTTAAAATTGGATTTTGAATACATAGTTGGGATCATGATAAAGAGATGATTCCAATAATATAAAATTCATCGGGAACGGAGCACATGAAGGCGGTGAGGGGGCCACACGCGCCACCGCCTGTGTTACCACGCGCCGCGCGCACCAAAAGGGCCGGCGGCGGCTGCTGACGTGGGTTGGGATGGCGTGGCATGATGACGTGGTGGTGCAACGTCATCACGAGGCTGACATGGTGGCTGACTTGGCAATTCGCGGGTCGATTGATGAAGCAGTTGACATGCATGTGATGTGGCATCTGACGTCAGCATGTGTGCTGACGTGGCATGCCACATGGCATGCTAACATGGCAGACGACTGACGACAGCGCGTGACGGAAGCGGACACGCCCTTGCGCGGCGGCACGTGAGGGTGTGTGCGGCCTCCTGCCACCGTCATTTTTTTTCCTGTCTTTTTCTAGGTATTCCAAATTTGATTTCCTATTTTTTTGTGTATTTTTCCATAATTTTTGGAGAGACGAAAAGTTTTATTAATTTCTAGATTAATTAATTAGTGTTTAGCACACTTCCCGAGGCAGTTTGACAACCTTAAACACACTGCTTTGAGCCCAAATATTTTGTGGAGACTTAGGTCATAATTACCTACTGTCTACCATAGATGGTGAGACCCTAGGTGGTTTGGAGCAATTTTTGATCATTTGGGGTGATTAGACTATTGCCTATTAATTTCAAGTAATTAAAGATAAATTCTAGAAATTTCCTGAGAATTCCAGTATGCTTATTATGTGTTTTACATACTGTTGTGGGTTGAATGGATGTGTTTGGTGCATGGATGAGACATAGATGTTTTATATTTGGTTTTGGTTTTGAATATGTAATCAAAATACGGCCTGCATGTCGTGTCTCTATATCTGTCTTCTCTTCTCATCCAATCGTCTCTAGTGAGGTTACTTCTTATTAGAAATAAGATAGTTAGTGAAGATTGAAGATATAAGCTTCAAGAGAGGTGGCCAAACCAAAAGACATGGCGCAAGGTGCATGGAGCAAATAGACGATGTAAAGAGCCTCAAGCTTGGAGTCTTCAAGTTAGGCGAGATGGCATGAGATGAAGTTCAAGATTCGCTCAAGACCCAATAGCAGGAGTGAACCTTAAGGGCCACATCCATTTCGTATTTATTTATGCTTGTGTTTCTTTTATGTTATAAACTGCGTGTGATTGGATATAATCGTATAACCTCGCATGCTAAATAACTCAAACAAAACATCTCACATTAGAAGACATAATTAAAACTAATAGGGAATCATAAGTGACAAAATTTGATTCCTATAATTACTACTAGGTTTTGGTGTAGTCCTTATGAGACACTATTAAATTTTAATCGAGGGTCTAAATGTTAGCTAAGCAAATGCTAGTGATTAATTTCCTACAATATCTCAAATCAATCGTGTATGAATCAAAACTGTAAGGGCTAAATGGTGACAACAACGGCATGATAAGTCATCGTACTATGTAACCATTCGTTGGACATAGGTTGTTGAATCACCTACAAATATGGTTGAACATATGATGATTATTTGTCACGGCAGCACATAGACATTATCTTTAGGCCCACCAATAGTGGGAGGCAGCAGTCAAGATAATGTCATGGAGCGTGCTATGCCAAGGTGGGGAAATGACCTCATCAGTAAGTTCAAGACCACTTTTAAAATTTAGGAATTTGCCAAAGAAGAATCTTTGACCCACCTTAGCCATTTGCGTGCACTGATTATGAGTAGTGACTGATAAATTCCGCCTTAACTATGAGTTATGACTCATGTCATAATATTTAGCACTTAACGGTATCGACTGAGATTCATGCCATTTATGATAAGAGAGCTAAAGGCTGCTAGGCACAAGCTATCCGATCAGCAATTTGTTGCTATCACTGTCACACTTTTATGGAAGTACCATGAAGATGTATATTGAAAAGAGAGTATGTAGATAGATATGCAGCACATATACTCTAGAAGGGGGGGGGTTGAATAGAGTATGCCAACTTTTTGCAAAACATGGTGGATGAGAAGAAATTAATTGAAGAGCAGTGAAGTTCAAGGCCTTGAAAACAGTTTCAAGCCTTTGAAGTGAAATACAGTTTGAAATAAGACATACAAGTCTTTTTCAAGGCCTTGAAAAGAGTTTCAAACCCTTGAAAACATACTAGTTTGAATGTTGTAAGAACTATGAATGTAAATGAACTGTAAATGCAAGAGACAAGTGATTTGTAGAGTTCATTCCACTTGGACCTACGTCTCTACCTCAAGGATCATCTCTCTGCAGGATTTTCAACTCAATTCTTATTAATCAAAAGCTAATCCCTATATCTCAACCACAGAGAGTTGTCTTACTCTGTTACAGCTTGTGGTTCACTCTAACCTATCTAGTACCTGCTCTGGCTAACAGATTAACTAAGAATTCTCTATTGTTCACCTTGAAAAATCCTTGAGAATGAAATGGAGAAGTATTACAAGAATGATCTACAAATAAAGCACAATACAAAAGAACACTAAAGTGTAGAACTGCAGTGAAGAGTGCAGTGATCTTCTATGAGATGGATTATGAGAATGATGAACTTCTTTGATGCTTGTCAATCCAGAATTATGTCTCTCATTTTCGCCCGTTAAATTTCCTATTTTGTTGCTTCAAAATGAGCTCCATTTATACTGTTTGAAGCTTTGCAAATCTTCCCTGATTTTTAGCAACAACTTCCTATTTTGTAGGCAACAAACTTTGAGTCTCTTAACAGCCTTCTGCAACGAATAGTTGATCACAATCTTCTGAGATATTGTTGTGATATTGTCATTAAACAATCTGAGAAGCTGTCATAAGTCTTTGATTGATCACAAAATCATCATCTCTTATTATTTCATTTCCTGCAAAAGCCATATTAGGAAACCAATCTTGCATATTTAGGAAATAAAATTTCCTGCAAAACTGAGTCAAACTAATAGATGAAAACATGTTAGATATATCAGAACAGTTTGTCTTTCATCATCAAATAATAACACATCAAGCACAGGGGGGATAGAGAAAAATCAGATCACATGAGTTGAGAAAAACTCCCCCTTAGAACATGCATACAAGTCAGACAATTTCAAGGCTTTGAATCCTGATTCAAGACCTCTGCTATTTCAAGCATGTGATACCGGATTCAAGGCTTTGAAAACTGGTTCAAGGCCTTGAAATAACTAAGTATTTCAAGTCCATAAAACCTGTGACCTTACAATCTCCCCCTTGATGAAAGACAAAACCTTAACCTTGTTTGATTCTTAGTTTCTGCAAACAATAATAATTAGCACACATTTATGAAAATTAGTAATAACACAGTAATTCCAAAAGATCCAACTTATTAATAAACATAAGCAAATCTGCAAGTAAGTTGCTTATAATCCTACTGACCAAAAGATAGGTCACCTAAACAGAGATAAAAACAAAAGAACCTAAGATTTTTCTCCCCCTTTTGACTTTCATCAATAAAAAAATGAGAAGATGTTGGATCAGTGTCTGGAAAATTTTGAAAAATAAAGACTTAAAAAGAATTCGAAAAAAAGAATAGGCAGGATTAAGGGGTTGGGTCTTCATCTCTATCCTGATCTCCGTCTTCTTCCTCACTGTCTTCATCAGTTTTATCCAGTTCTTCTTGTTCCTTTTCATTCTCACCAGCAGTCTTTTCTTCAGCCTTGTCCTTATTAGCATTCTTTGGAGATTTCTTGTTCTTCTTCAGGGTTATCAGCAAATCATCTGAGTCGGGGCTGTCTACTTCATCTCCTTCCTGAGCAGCTTATTCAACTACAACCTGCTTTCCTTTATCTTTGACTGGAGCAGCCTCTTCCTGGTTGGAATGTTCACTTGGCAGATCTTTGTCAGAGCCATCTTTCTTGGCACCTTCTTCATCCTCAGGGACATCAAACACAGTCATTCTTCTAAATATGGTTTCCACCATGTATTTGACCTGTGAGAGATTAGTCTCAAACCATGCTGATTCTCTTTGATCTCACTATTTTCCATCTCTAGACCATCAAGTATTTGAAGGATTGAAGACAAATCATGAGGTTGAGAGGTCTGGCTTGAAGTAGGGGTCAAGGCCTTGGGCTTAACAAATTTCTTTGCATCCAGCTCTTCTTCAGTCAAATCTGAATACAAATTCCAAATATTCTCTTTGGTCTTAACTACCCCAATCTTCTCAAAAGCTTTGTCATTCAGCACACCAATCCCAGAAGTGATAGACTCTTCACCAGCCGTAGGAATCTCAAGGTGTTGGAAGAACAGAGTGAGAAAGTTTTCATAAGGCAAAGGATGCTTTCTCTGATTTGTTTGACTGAATAGCATGTGTTCCATTACATGTTTATGCATATCAATGTCATAGTCATGCATGATCAAATACATAATGTATAACACCCTCTCAGTGACTAACTCCTTGGAATGTTCCCTTGGAAAGATGCATCTCATCAAGATAGTGAATAAAACTTTAGCTTCAACATTTAACACAGAGTGTGTTAACTGTTTGGATGAGGCAGGAACATTTGGTAGAAAGAATTCTTCTATGGCCAACTTCAAAGCTTCATTTTTGGGAGGGTAGTTCTGTGTGTCATACCTCTTAGGACACCCTAGGACAGATGAAAACCCAGCATGATCTAATTCCATTGTAACCCCAGCAACTAAAGTCTTGATAACTAAGTGTGGACAGTTCTTAAGTTGCTTCATGTTGAGATAAAAGAATCTGGTAAGTCTTGGATAGGCTAGCTCAGGGGGGTTTAGCATGAACCACATAGAGATTTTCTTCAACATAGTGATACAATTCAGATTCATTCCAAGCAACATATGCATGCTGATCAAGCTACCGAAAGAAATCTTCCTAGATGAAAAACCATCCAACCACTGACCTTTTGAAGTGTTTGAGGTGAACCAAGATTCATCAGGAGCAGTGTTCTTTGAGTAGATTTGCAAGGCTTTCTCGACATTGTCTCCTGGTTGTTCCTCTGTTACCTTCCCTTTCCCCTTTTCATCTTGAGTTGCCTTCTTCTTTTTCTTCAACTTCTTGGGCCTAGAGACCTCTGTTTCTGGTTGCTTCTCTGCAGCAGCCTTCTCTTTCTTCTTCTTCTTCTTCTTGTCTGAGGAGGTAGTTGCATCCTTCTTGACTTTCTTCTTGGGTGGAGGAAGCTCAGCAACTACCTCTGCACTAGGAGTTCTAGAACTAGATTCTCCACTAATCTCTTGAACTTCATCCACTGCTTCTTTTCTATTCTTCTCTGTACTCTGTTTTGAACCTCCGACCATCTTAATTCTGTCTGAGGCTCTTCTATTGCTCACTAGGGTTTGGGAGAAGAAAAGAGAGAGGTAGATTTGATACGTAGTGAAGGAGAAGAGAAGGATATAAATACTGAAAGAGTTTGTATTTGAAAAGTAAACTGCAATATTTTTCTGATCTTAAAAGATCTGTAATGATCAACAAAGATCAATCTTTGAAGCCGTTGGAAATAAATAATTTTATTCTATATTTGGCTGAAAAAGAATTTTTGAAAAGGGTAGGGGCAATATTGAGCAAATATCTACAAAGATAGCACCCAATACTGAATGATCCAAGAATTATTCACTAACCAGTTATCAGACTTATTTACAAGGCTTTGAAAATAGTTTCAAGGTCTTGAAAAGCTGTTAAGCTAAAACACATCAGATCAAAACTTTGAACAGATTTTCAACGTTTTGAAAATCAGTTCAAACCTTTGAAACACATAATAACTTACCTTCCTTACCTGATGCTCCCCCTAAACCAATGAATCTTTATTCAGCATGTCTAACTCCAGTCTTAGAGCTGAAAATCTTTCATCTGGAAATGGTTTAGTGAAGATATTTGCAAGTTGCATGTTAGTAGAAACAAATTCAAGAACAATATCACCTTTCTCAACATGATCTCTGATGAAATGGTGTCTGACATCAATATGATTGGTTCTTGAATGCTGAACTGGATTCTTTGTGATAGATATTGCACTGGTATTGTAACATTTGATGGGAATACTTCTGAAATCAAATCCAAGGTCCCTCAATTGTTGAGCAATCCATAATACTTGTGAACAACATGCTCCAGCAGATATATATTCAGCTTCAGATGTTGATAAAGCAACAGAGTTTTGTTTCTTGGAATGCCTACTGATTAGAGATGATCCAATAAATTGGCAAGTTCCAGAAGTGTTTTTCCTGTCAAATTTGTAACCTGCAAAGTCAACATATGAAAATTCATGCCAAGAGAAGTTAGAATGTCTTGGATACCAAAGCCCTAAGTCTTTGGTACCATTGAGATATCTGAATATTCTCTTCACAGCACTTAAGTTTGATTCCTTTGGATCAGCTTGAAATCTTAGACACATACATACATTGAACATGATATTTGGTCTACTAGCAGTGAGATAAAGTAATGATCCAATCATACATCTATACTCTTTAACATTGACACTCATACCATATTCATCTTTATCTAAAGACAGTGTAGAACTCATGGGAGTCTTGATCTCTTTGGATTGAGACATGTTGTACTTGTTTAACAAGTCCCTAGTGTACTTGCTTTGATGTAGAAACATGCCCTACTTCAGCCGATGTATTTGACGTCCAAGGAAGAAGTTCAACTCTCCCATCATACTCATTTCAAATTCCCTGCTCATAAGACTTCAGAATTCTTTGCATAGAATATCATTAGTAGATCCAAACATAATATCATCAACATAAATCTGAACTACAAGTAAATCTTTCTCATGAGTCTTTATGAAAAGAGTCTTGTCTACCAATCCTCTTTTGAAATCATTTTCAAGCAGAAATGTTGACAATCTTTCATACCAAGCTCTTGGAGCTTATTTTAAACCATAAAGAGCTATGTCAAGTTTGTAAACATGATCTGGAAACTTATGGATTTTAAAATAAGGAGGTTGTGCAACATAAACTTCCTCTTGCAAGTAGCCATTCAAAAACGCACATTTCACATCCATTTGAAATAGTTTCATGTTTTTGTAAGATGCAAATGCAAGTAAAATTCTAATTGTTTCTAACTTGGCAACTGGAGCAAAACTTTCCTCATAATCAATACCATCTTCTTGATTGTAACATTGAGCAACTAACCTTGATTTATTTTTGATCACCTTGTCATTCTCGTCTAGTTTGTTTCTGAACACCCATCTGGTACCAATGACAGACTGGTTTGTTGGTGGAGGAACTAGGTTCCACACCTTGTTTCTTTCTAACTCATTGAGTTCACTTTGCATTGCGATAATCCATTCTGCTTCTTGTAATGCTTCCTTCACAGTTTTTGGTTCTACAAGAGAAATTAAAGCATCGAAGGCACAAAGATTCTTCAACTATGATCTTGTTTGTGTACCAGTGGTTGGGTCAGAGATGATGCTATCAGCTGGATGAGATGAAAGATATTTGAATCTCTTTCTTGGAGACCATGGTTCAGGCTCTCCATATTGCTTCTCTAGTCTTGAAGTTGTAGATTTGATCTTTGTTTTCAAGGCTTGAGTCTTGTTTTCAAGGTCTTGAAAATGGCTTCTGTTTCCTTTTGAACCTTTCTTGAATCCAAGTGAGTTCTCAGCTTCTTCTGATTCATGCTTGTTCAGATTCAAGTCTGCAAAACTTTCGCTCAAAGAACCATCATAGCTTTCATCAAAAATAATATGAATACTTTCTTCAACCAGCTTGGTTCTTTTATTATAAATTCTATAAGCTTTGCTAGTAAGATAGTCACCAAGAAATATACCTTCATCACTTCTTGCATCAAACTTACCCAAGTTGTCCTTACCATTGTTGTGGACATAGCATGTGCAACCAAAGGGTCTGAAGTATGAAATATCTGGCTTCCTCCCCTTGAAGAGTTCATAGGGGGTCTTCTTCAAGATGGGGATGATCAAGAACCTTTCAAAATGTAATTTTCTGTATTCACAGCTTCTGCCCAATAATGTTTTGGCAACTTGTTTTCTAGAAGCATTTTTCTTGACATATCTTCAATATTCATGTTCTTTCTTTCAACAACTCCATTCTGTTGAGGAGTTCTTGATCACTTCTGATTGAAGCAATTGGTAGGTTTTTCAAGTTTTGAAGTTCTATTTGGATTTGGTATCCTCATAGGACCACACAAATCCATGTGAAGTAGTTCAATAGGTCTATAAGTACTTACAAACTTCTTTGGTTTGAATGAGCTTCTGGTCTGCTTACCCTGAGCACAAGCTTTACATACTTCATATTCTTTGAACTTGATAGATGGTAATCATCTTACCAGGTCTTTGGATATCAATTTATTCAAGGTATGCAAGCTGATGTGACCAAGCTTTCTGTGCCAAACCCTTGAATCCTCTTTCAAGGACTTGAGACACTTTAAGCTTTTACCTGCAACTTTGTTAGTCTGAAAGGTATACACATTGTTTGATCTAGAGGTTGTGAGAATGCAATTGCCTGATTTCTCATTTTGCACAACACACTTCTATTTATCAAAGATAACCTTATTGCCATTATCACAAAGCGGAGATACACTAAGTAAGTTGAATTTCAAGCCATCAACTAGATATACCTCAGAAATAGAGTTTTCAGAATATGTACCAACTTTACCAATACCAAGTATGTTGCATTTTCCTTTGTCGCCAAGTGTAATTGAACCTTGATATTGCTCTTTCAATTCTGAGAATAGAGATCTATTTCCACTCATGTGTCTTGAGCAACCACTGTCCATAAACCACTTCTGTTCTTTAACATTGGTGACAACCTGCAAACACCAATCACTGCCTTACTAATCTATTAGACCAAGTGTGGAATTTGGACTCATACTCAGGATCAACCATCTTAGGTGGTCTGACCCCTTTAGGAACCCAAATTTGCCTGACTTGTCCTTTAAGTTGAAATGGAAATGTGTTCCTCATTATGTGAGGGTCTCTTCTTCTGAAAGGAGAAGTCATCTTCATATGACCAATCTTGTTACAAAAATGACACTTAGGAGAATTTTTGTTTCCAGCTTTCACAAATCTGGTATTGTTCTTTCTTGGAAAGTTTGAATTGTACCCAATACCAGATTTGTGAACTGACTTTGAACTTTCTCCAAGAATCAGGTTCAACTTGCAGACTTTGAGCCAGCAAGATTGACTTTGAATAATTCAGATTCGTGAAGTTTCTCAGTAAGATTAGTATTTTTTTATCTAATTCATCAACTTCATGTCTCAGATTAACAAGGCTGTTACTCAGTAAAGAGTTCTCAGTGACTATTTCCTTGACTTGTGTTTTCAAGGCTTTGAAACTGGTTTTCAAGGCCTTGAAATCACTGTCAGTTTTCTTCTGAGAGATTTCAAGATTTTTATTTAAACAAACAAGTTGTAAATCTCTTTTGCTTGCTCATGAACTTTTTCTTTCAAAACTCTAATCTCATTCAGATAATCATCTTCATTTAAAAGCAATGTTTTAAGATAATCTGAAAGAGCTTCTTTTAGTTTTGAAATCAAACATTTTACCATTACCTCAATGTTCTTCTCATAACTTTCATCATGCTTGGCCATCAAGCATAGGTTGGCATGTTCTTCTTGAGATTCAGAGTCACTTGAGCTATCTGAATCACTCCATGAAGCTATCATAGTTTTCTTTCTCCTGTCATGGTCTTTTTTCTGAAAGTTCTTGATTTTCATGTGTGGACAATCTCTTATAAAATGTCCTGCATCACCACACTAAAAGCAGTTCATGACTTTGGATTTATTTTGAGAAGAAGACTTACCTTTGTAGTCCTTGCTACTAGATGATCTATGTCTTTCTCTTTGGAATTCCTTGTTTCCAAAGTTTTTCTTCATCTTGAGGATTTTGGTCAAGGCTTTGGAAATCAATGCAAATGGATCTTCATCATCATCTTCTGTTTCAAGGCTTTGAACTTTCTCATTATCTTTTTCCTTGAGTGCTAAGTTCTTGAAACCTTTAGATAGCTCTCCATCAGCCTCATTCATGGATACTTCATGTGTCAGGAGATTCCCTTGTAGATCATCAAGTTGTAGTGATGAGAGATCTTGAGCTTCATCAATGGATGTTGTCTTTGGTTCCCATTTAGCCTTTGGAAGACTTCTCAGTATCTTCATCACTTTTTATTCATTGGAAATATGCTTTCCTAATGAATCAAGGTTGTTGACAATGTATGTGAACCTCTTGAACATCTCTCTGATTGACTCATCCGCATTCATCTTGAACAACTCATATTGCCTGAGATAGATTTTGATTTTGGTTTGCTTGACTTGTCTGGTTCCTTCAAATGTCACCACAAGCTTATCCCAGATCTCTTTGGGAGTCTTGCAGCCTGAAATCCTGTTAAATCATCTGTACTCAAAGCACGATACAAGATTTTAATAGGTTTGTAATTCTTAGAAAATTGTTCTAATTCGTAAGAGGAGAGTGAGTCTTTAGATTTGGGAGTTCTGATCCCATCTTTTTCTGTTAAGAAAGTGTGAGGTCCATTCTGAATAATGGTCCAAAGATCTATGTCTTGATCAATCATGAACATTTTCATCAGAGCTTTCCAGTGAGCAAAGTTGTCTCCACAACATAGAGGAGGTCTGTTAGCAGCTCTTCCCTATGAGAAACCTCCATCACCTGCAGTACTCAAGGTCACCAGATGGTTAAATCTTATACAGTGATACAAGCTCTGATACCAATTGAAAGGGGAGTATGCAGATAGATATGCAACACAGATACTCTAGAAGGGGGGGTTTGAATAGAGTATGCCAACTTTTTGCAAAACTTGGTGGAGGAGAAGAAATTCTTTGAAGAGAAGTGAAGTTCAAGGCCTTGAAAACACTTTCAAGCCTTTGAAGTGAAATACAGTTTGAAATAAGACATACAAGGTTAAGGCCTTGAAAAGAGTTTCAAACCCTTGAAAATAGACTAGTTTGAATGTTGTAATAACTATGAATGTAAATGAACTGTAAATGCAAGAGAAAAGTGATTTATAGAGTTCAGTCCACTTGGAACTGCGTCTCTACCTCAGGGATCTTCTCCCTGCAGGATTTTAAACTCAATTCTTATTAATCAAAAGCTAAGCCCTATATCTCAAGCAAAGAGAGTTGTCTTACTCTGTTACATCTTGTGGTTCTCTCTAAGCTATCTAGTACCTTCTCTAGCTAACTGATTAACTAGTAATTCTCTATTATTCACCTTGAACAATCCTTGAGAATGAAATGGATAAGTATTACAAGAATGATCTACAAATAAAGCACAATACATAAGAACACTAAAGTGTAGAACTGCAGTGAAGAGTGCAGTGATCATCTGTGAGATGGATTGTGAGAATGATGAACTTCTTTGATGCTTGTCAATCCAGAAATATGTCTCTCTTTTTTTCCCGTTGAATGTCCTCTTTTGATGCTTCAAAATGAGCTCCATTTATACTGTTTGAAGCTCTGCAAATCTTCCCAGATTTTCAGCAACAACTTCCTATTTTGTAGGCAACAAACTTTTACTCTCTTAACAGCCTTCTCCAACGGATAGTTGATCACAATATTCAGAGATATTGTTGTGAACTTGTCATTAAACAATCTAAGAAGCTGTCATAAGTCTTTGGTTGATCACAAAATCATCATCTCTTATTTTTTCCTTTCCTGCAAAAGCCAGATTAGAAAACCAATCCTGCATATTTAGGAAATAAAATTTCCCTGCAAAACTAAGTCAAACTGATAGATTAAAACATGTTAGATATATCATAACAGTTTGTCTTTCGTCATCAAATAATAACACATCAAGCTCGGGGGTGATAAAGATAATATCATATCAGAAGAGTTGAGAAAAACTCCCCCTTAGAACATGCATACATATCAGACAATTTCAAGGCTTTGAATCCTGGTTCAAGGACTTGAAATAGCTTCAAGCCTGTGAAACCTGATTCAAGGCTTTGAAAACTGGTTTAAGTCCTTGAAATAACTAAGTATTTCAAGTCCATGAAACCTGTAACCTTACATATATGACATACTTTATGAGTGTCAAGATGTTTGGATGAGACCAAACATCACTTCATTCTAGTATTTAAGCAATAGGAGTTTTGCTAAGAATACTAGTCCGGCATACTTATGAAGCCTAAGAAATTATTGCTAAAGGCTGTGAATAAAGTATGATTAGAAGATAAAGTCCCTAGCCCAATATTAGGACCGTGGGGCAATATGTGGGGCAAGGATAAGGGAATTTATGGGCATATTGGTATAAGACCAATAGCCCAAGACTGGCAAACGCAAAAGGGAGCGAAGATTTTTTCTAAGACTAGAGATACGGCCAGAATTGGCAACAACTTCTCGCCTAAGGATCCGTAGGATTATCTTTGAGGGAGAAGCCACCAAATTTGAATTTAGTCACATTTTTTACTTTGGAATTGGTCATGTTATGTTTGGTTTTTGCGTTCTCAAATTCCAGCATGAGTAACGCCTCAGAATATTTGGATGTCACCTCAGTAGTGACTTAAGATTCTGATATGTGGCGCGTTAGATTAATACACACAATAAAAGGAATGGATGTTCGGGCTAGCTAGGGCAGGCCTGCTTGGAATGTGCCCAAGGTACCCTTACCTGTGTGTGATTCTTGTCTTACAAGAAAGGCAAAATGCAAACCATCAAGTAGAGCATTAAGGACTATTGAGTCTTTACATCTTATTCATTTTATTATTATGACCCATTAAATGTTAGAGTTAACACATGGTTCTTACTGTTCCATCACATTCGTAGATGATTGTCCGCGTCTAAACTATGTGTGCTAGAGGCCACATAAGTCTGAGGTACCAGGGTGCTTCAGACAGGTATCTAAAAAAGGTAGAGAACCACATGGACGAAAGAATATGTCTTTTGAACAGAAAGAGACTGCGAGTATCTATCTGAGCTGAGAGCTTTGTGATGAAATAGCAAGGCAGTTGGCTATTCTCACGCCTCGCAGCAGGATGTTGTACCAAATAGGTGGAATATGATACTATAGGATATGGTTTGATATATGATAACAGGGTCAAAATAAATGTTCCCTATTTGGAGGAGACACTTTTCTAAAGGGCTATCAACATGCTCAACCAATAGTCCACCAAGTCTGTAGCCACTACACCCTACAAGATGTGGACCAAAAGGCAACCTGAATGAGGTCAACTTAGGCCATGGCGATTGGCAGCTTATGTGGTAACTAAATTTCAATTCATGAAGAGGTTCGTTGATAAGTAAGTCTCTGCAAAACAGAGGTTTCACTGGATGACAACCCATCCATGAATGATCAACAGGATATAGTTCCTACAGATCTTCAGGGCAGTGGGAGTAACTTGCCTAGTGAACAGCCCATCATAGATTATGACTATGCGGAGGAACCCTCATTGCGTAGGAGCGATCTTTGGAGTGTACCCCGTCGAAGATTTGACATCGAAGGGGAGACATGATGGTCACCACGCTACATAATGATGAACCTAGGATATTGTCCCAGCATCTTCTTCATCACCTGAAAAGAAGGAATTTGAAGTTAGACCCTAGATGGAAGAAATGTATCTTCGTGGAGTAACGTATCGCCTTATGCTATTCGGAGCACTCTAGGGGTTGCATATTCGTACATTACTATGAAAAGGGATTGCTCGTGATCCACGAGATGACAATCCGATGAATCTGGGGGATACAAGAGTTATTACTATGAATGGTTTCTTAAAATGGTAGGTTGCGCCTAGCTCATCTCGTATGGGTTTAGAGCATGGAACTCCCGATTGCAGGAACTCTCACCGGTCACACGCCACGGCCGCAACGATACTTTTTGTAGATGATAGTAGTTGGACATTGAGGGAGACTAGATGAATTGTGGTTGTGCAGCCCCACTGTGCGAGTGGGAGATGTTAGCAATTGGTACGCCCATGTGGGGTTCCCAATGAAAATATTATAACCTTATGGGATTAGCTTCAATAAGGCACAAACCTAAAGGGGGAGGTTAGTAGCAAAGGCTCAAACCCTAGAGGTTTAGTTGTAAACCTAGGAGAAGTTTTGCCTATATAAGGAGGCAGCCTCCTACATATTTTAAATGCTAATTCAGTTAGTAGTGAATTATTGTCCACATTCATTCTTAGTTTTAGAGAACCCTAGTCTCTCTCTTCAACTAGCATCCAAGAAGGCGGTGTTGGAATAGATGCCCTAGAGGCAATCTTATTTTAGTATGAACATTACTTTTTGGCTAGATTATTCATTTAATTATTTTTGAAGATATTTAATATAATGAAGTCCTTAGACTGCAAATATGTTGTTTATCTTAGATATCCCTAGTCGATTATATTGATTAACAGGACGATCAACTATAGACTAGTATGGGGTTGGATTGATATGGTGATATCACGATCCAACACATGGGTATGCATTAGGAGTAATAGCATACTGGATTGACCCATAACGAGAAGGCTACATACAAGTTATGTAAAGTCACAAGTGCTTCTCGTAGTGACAACGGTATTTTCATCCTAAAAACTTGAAGTCACTAAATCCTCTAGTTGTGGATTGTTGTATTTTGACATTGTCAAACGCTACGCCATAACTGGGTAGTAATAAAGGCGTTCGTCGGATACAATAAAGAAGCAAGTTTAGAGATGGTAGTGACGTAGATAGGATGTGTCCCTCCAACATAAAGGGAGTAGATTTACACGGCCACTCGAGGGATGGTGCTCATAGAATGTCTAGCCAGACTCATATAAATCAATATAGGATATTGATGTTATCTGCATGGATGAGACTATTCCCAGGATCGATAAACTATGGATTGGTTATACGAGTGTGACTTGTATGTCACGTGTCCAATCTGGATATAGATACAACGAGATGAGACAATACTTGCACAAGGTATGTCAGATGACAATTTCTATTAGTTGGGTAGCAAGGATGTCTTGCCAGTGGTCGCTCCATGTTAGTAATTTGTTACTACCAACTAAGTAGAAACCTATGATGTCACACTCCCTATGGATTAGATCGGACTAGGTAAGTAATTAATATGATTAATTTATTAGAAGGATCAATACGCAAAAGCTTGTAAACTTAGTAGGACTAATTTGCAAGTTGGACTAATCTGTCTGTGGACAGGATTAGGATAGGGGCTTTTATGCAGTCAACAAAGAGTTGTTGGACTATATAAAGGAACTCCTAGCTTCCTTCCCACATAACTAATGCTCATAACATATTGAGTGGAATAGAGAAGCAAGGGTAGAGAGAAAGCAACAAAGAGGCCGAAGCCCCTTTGCCGCCCGCCCCTCTACCCGTCGGCCACAAGGAGGTCCGCCCCTCCTTTTCCGTTTTGCGTGATCGTGATCTGCTTCTTCTTCTTCCTTAAATCCTAGATAGCACAAAGGTTTGAAGGATCCGAATTCAAATCCGGGGAGTGGATTAGCCATATAGACGTGAACACAATTTCACGTGAGAAGTCATCAAAGGAGATCCTAAAGGTATTTTCATACTAATCCATTACTATCGTTATGTAATCTCTTCCTGTGATCCTTGGAGGGTCTTGAACGGATTAATTTATGTTTATTCCGCTGCGTATCTGTTATCAAAAACCTACAGGTGGTACGTGGGGTGGACCAAAGTGTTTGTCCTAGTGATTCGCACTAGACCGGTGGGATCAAGATCAAGGTGCAGGCATGTGAAAGCAAGCAACAACAAGATCACAATCCGCTGCGCTAGGAGCTTAGGCGAAGAGGTAAACTCATGAATCTTCCGCTATAATTCATGTGGTAGATCTTTATGTGTTTAAATCAGTCCCTTCCTTTAGAGACATTATCATGGGATATGATTTTATCGCCAAGAAGAAAACCCCTATCAACCAGTGGATAAGAGAAGTCACTGAACAAAACACTACTACTCAGTGCGGAAAATTTATTGCCGGTTGCTGGACAATCTGGAGGAGTCGCAACAAATAGCGATTCGAGGGAATTAACCTCTCGGCAGAGGAGGTGGAAAATACGGGACTAAATACGCTGACCTCGTACAGGGAGAGTAATCTCCGTGGCTTGTTTGAACCCCACTGTACAACCACTGATCAAAATGAGAAAGCTTGGAAGCCACCGCCAAATGACTTCGTGAAAATGAATTCGGCGTGGAAGACTAATGGTCCTGCAGTGGGACTCGGGGCTGTACTTCGAAGCAAAGCTTTGTTGGAGGAAGAATCCGAAGATACCAACAAACTCGCACTCATCTGTTAGCCGAAGTCGAAGTCATCTTCATGGGTTTGAAATTTTCCTCGGAAATGAGGAATTTCAAACTTAGCCGGAGTTGCTTTGTTCGGAAATGGAAGCTTTGTCAAGATTGATGGTCTGAACTCCCTATCCGAGCTAAAAGAGCTGCTACTACGTGGAAGAAACCTCTTAGCCTGTTTTGAAGTAGCTTATATTAAACATATTAGTCATGAAGGAAAATTGCAGATCATATGCTTGCTAATGGAGCTCTACTTGTAGGAGAATCGAGCTTTTATTCTAAAACGCCCAATTGGACTATTTATGTAATTCAGGCAGATTTACCGGATGCAACTACCCCTTTATAAACAAATTCTTCCCCTAAAAAAAGTTAAATTAAGTATTCATACTCAAAAATTATTGTCAATTATTATCTTAGTAAGATTACTTATTAAGCCCAAATAAAAATATCGTACACTCCAAACTACAAAGAAATTTAGAGACATGTGTTCTTATTAACCTCAAGATTTATGCGAATGTATCAAACAACTTCAAGCATATTGGAGAAAGCCTTAATAATTATCTGAAAAATAGAGCATATATTTGATGCGGGGAGTTCCGTGTAGGGATGGAAACATGTCTGATTCAGATCGGAACAGGCTCTTCTTGATCCAAATCCAACCTGGAGAAATGGAATTCAGATCCGACCTAGGTCCGTTCGGATCGTCACCAGATTCGGATCGGATCGGGTTTCATTCAGCTGATCCAAACCTGATCAGTAGATCCATAAAGTGCGTGATCAGATCAGATTCGACTCGGATCTGGATTAGGTTTGCAATAAAATATAAAAAATAACATAAAAAATAAACATTATTTCATACGTTAAGGCATGTTTGTACGTTATGAAGCTTAAAAACAAAAGAAATAGCTTTGTAGGTTGGAGTTACTATTGTATTTCTTCTTGGAAGTGTAGTGGGGAGGTAATAGGGGTATAATTGAAAAGCACACATATACGTCGGATCGGTTCGTGTCGGAACCCAGTGGATCTCCCCTCATATCCAAATCCAAATCTGATTGGTTCTGGCTTTATGGATCCAAATTCGATCCATTTTTATTTGGATGGGATTCGGATCCGATCCATTTGGCTCGGGTTGATCGGATCTCATATCGGATCGGAGCATATTGCCATTCCTCGTTTGGGCTATATTATGGTTTTTCTCAAATTGGTTGGGATAATATAATATGTGACATACTTTTTGAATGAGGATGCGCAGTGACATAAGAAATTGATAAAATCCAACTTCCACATCAACATGTTATAAACTCGCATACTCTAATCAACAATTTTCATTAATCACAACGGATGAAAACCATAGATGTATGTCAAGTTTGTTGTAACAGAACTCCTGTTTCAGAGCTATGTTACTAGTTTGTTATAACTTGGGGATATTCGAGCAAAAACGACCAAAGCAAAACAAGAACGAGATAGATATTTAACGTGGTTCACTAGTGAATTCGTAACGAACCCGCCAGCTAGTCACAGAACCAGATATTTTATTGAGAAGAGAACCCAATAACAATGCACGCCGTGGCCCCGACGGCCATGGCGGTCACCCGAAACAACCCACCCATGACACTCACACAAGAGAAGCTCTCAAAGCTACCAATTTTCCACTATACTCACTGTGTGTTGTGTACCTATTGAAAACCAAAGAATGCCTATATATATAGTCCATGGCTAAGAGATTACTTTGGCTGCAAGCCAAAGAAATCACCGCCCCAAAGGTTATGTTGCCCAATTTGACTTTGAACAAAAACATCCCCTATTTGATTGCAAGTCAAAACTCAACAAATCTCCACCTTGACTTGAATCATCTCTGCAACCCGAAACCTGAACCTGATGCTCCTCTTCTCAAACCCGAACCGGATGCATTTCCCAGAACCTGAAATGAGCACGCCTCCTCAAACAGATGTTTCGCAACTGTATGCGAAACCCGAATCGCCACATCGTTTCTCCAACTACCAGGCGTTCCCGCAACGAATGCGCTCGATGCGGATGCACTTCCAGAAACAGAAACAAGTACTCCACCCGGAACCAGACTCGAATACATTCACTGAGAAAGCAGGACAGAATGTATTCCAGATGCGCCCAATTGCGCCAGAAAGATGCACCACGACAAGTGCTCAAATGTGATTTCTTACCAGACCCGATGCACCTAATCACAAGTGCCCAAACATATTTGTCGTGCCTGATGCGCCCCGTATGCCTCAGATGCGCCAGATGCTCGCCAGAAATAGATCGCCCCAGATGCGAGCTTAATTGTGTGTCATGGTACACGCCTAGAAAAGAGAACATATGCACGCTAGAACAAACTCGTGCAGAATGCGCGACAAAACCAAGATCAGATGCGCGTGCCAGAAATCTCACGCGCCAGATGCTCCATGTTGCTCCAACTCCAATGAGTTCCTGCAACGCATGAGCCAGAACCAGATTCAATTCACACGCCAGATGCTCCACGCCGGGAGCCAGATTGCGCCTGTACGTCAATCACCAGAACGCCGGATGCGTGTGAACCGCCATATTCGCGTCGGTACCTAATGTGTGTTGGATTTGCCAGATCCCTTGCATACCTAATTAGATGCGCGCCAGATAGCTCTGACAGGAGCCCAGATAGCCCCCTCCATGCGAATTCAGATGGTGGGTGTACCTGCTTCTCTCTCATGAATAGATCGAACTTGATCGTCAAACCAT
This sequence comes from Linanthus parryae, assembly GCA_023055425.1. NCBI lineage: Eukaryota > Viridiplantae > Streptophyta > Magnoliopsida > Ericales > Polemoniaceae > Linanthus > Linanthus parryae. Next base: position 1,657,622 of record JALGPY010000038.1, on the reverse strand, counting down.
ACATCGTTCTTGGCGGAATCTCAAAATCAACCTCCCGATAGCCTGCTCCACCTGAAACGTGAAACCCTAGCTTTGAGTTCCACCAAAAGGTGAAACCCAAGCTCTTGGTTCCACCCTGATCTTGGAACCCTGGCTCTGATACCAGTTTGTTGTAACAGAACTCCTGTTTCAGAGCTTTGTTATTATTTTGTTATAACTTGGGGGTACTCGAGCAAGAACGACGAAAGCAAAACAAGAACGAGACAGATATTTAACGTGGTTCACTAGCGATTCGTAACGAACCCGCTAGCTAGTCCACGACCAGAACCAGATATTTTATTGAGAAGAGAACCCGATTACAACGGCCACGGCGGCGACCCGAAACAACCCACCCACGACACTCACACAAGATTAGCTTTCAAAGCTACCAATTTTCCACTATAATCACTGTGTGTTGTGTACCTATAGAAAACCAAAGAATGTCTATATATATACTCCATGGCTAAGAGATTACTTTGGCTGCAAGCCAAAGAAATCACCGCCCCAAAGGTTATGTTGCCCAATTTGACTTTGACCGAAAACATCCCATATTTGATTGCAAGTCAAAACTCAACAAAGTTCGAAGACACAAAAGAATCAACATCGAAATTCATGAAACGAACATATGCATGGGAAGAGCAGTTGAGGAATCGAGTCAAACAATTCGTTACCAGTGTGCGAAATTGAACAGTAGATCGAATGTAGGCTTGTTCTATCGTGGAATTGCCTGGAAGTAGGTCTTTATCGTTTTCCAAGCTACTGTAGGCTACTTATTCAAAGAAAAATAGTTCAAATTGAAGGCGTTTATCCGAAGTGCCGGTTTCTTCCATCGGAGGCTGAATGGAGAGACCTCGGGGAAGTCACATAGAGAGGAGGAATGGAGATCTGATGGGAGAAAGAAGGAACTGAATGAGAGACGGAGAGCTGGTTCGTCCTCTTCCGTTTCCCCGTTTAATTTTATTTTTCTAGGGATTTAAATTTTCATATTCAATTAATAGTTAATAATTAATTGCACGTTGAAGTGCTACAATGGTGTAACTGTTGCACTTGAACCCCACAAAATTACCATGATTCATCTAAGACGGTATGAAACAACCTCAATTGTCAGCCAGTGACTAAACTGCAATTACCATGAAGAATCTCACCCAAGTCACTCCATGGCTACCCAAACGAGGCCCTAATTCTTAAGAAATAAGCTTGAATTTGCAAAACTGGGTAAGCAGTGTTTATACGCTCACTCTCACAAAACTCTCAAATTCTCCCAATTTTTTAACTCGTCCAAAACTCATGCTCGTCGGAGTTGGTATTTGTCTCTCAATCCTTAGTTTTTTTTTTCAATTAGAAAGCATGAGCATGCTTCTCCTTAAATAATCGAAATCTTATTCTAGTATTCATTCTAGCTTTTGAATCATCATGAAATTGCACATCAATATGAATTTCCTTATTATAATGGTTGTGTTTCTACTTGAACCCCCAAGGAAAGTTGTTATGAATTTTTTATGGTCATGTTAGTCTTCTTTATAGTTGTTTATAATATTTTGAACATTTTTGAGCCTTTTTGCGATAAAGTAAAAGTATGTTTTGGCATTTCCTGCAATCAAATAATAGTTTGGGGCCTTCATATCACTTTCTTAAATTAGGAAGACTTCTAATTAATATTTTGGAGTTGTGTTGACTTAGTTTCACTACAAGGGCTTAAATGCGAATTTTCATGAAACGGGGTTCTTTTGTGTAATTTTCTCAAAATTTGTCTTTTGTGTTCTCGTCGAGTTTAAAAATCTAGCTATAAGAATAATTAAGCTTTTCCAGAGTTGTCTAGTTATCTGAGACTAATCAGGAGACTGTTTTAGGGTTTTGCATTGCTTCAAGAGAATTTTAACTAGTCACTCCATCAGTTATTATGCATCGTTCATCGTTCATTGTCACCGGCATTGGTGGTTCAGTTGTTGACTATCAGTCATACAATTTTTCCATAGATTCTTTTGGTGTGTTTTCATTTGGAGCGGCAACTGTTCATGTGAGTGTTTATGCTTGACTTGTCTTGTGTGGAATTCATGTACTTGCACATACTTGTATAGTGATTAAGTTTCTGGAAACAAATTGTTAACTTTCTTGGTTACAACTTAACTTACTTTCGGGGTTACGTACCGTTTTTTCCAAACAATAGAGCTTTCAAATTCAAAACTCAAAACATTTTCTTTAATAAGAAACAGTTTGATGCTTAACCTTCAGAAACGAAGTTTCACAACATTAAAATGGATTTAAATTTAGAGTTTGGGAATGAAGTCCTAATGCCACGACTCAGAGGACGTGGAACCTGTCGACCTATTGTGATGGAATTCGACATTGTCACGCTTAAAACTGTATTATACTACATTGTATAAAAAAAAACTCGTCGACTCGAAATACAGGCTAAAGTAAACCAATTTTGTTGAGAGAGGGAACAATGAAGTTTCAAAATAGAAAACCTGTGCATGGGCTCTATGCTCAAACCTTTTGTAAGCCCAAAGATTTATTTTGTCAGTTCCTCTAATAGGCTGTATTGGACTTTTACAAGCCCACCTCTAATTCCCCATAGCAACATATTTATCATTTACTATTATTCCTGCCCACGTGTTGCGTAAAAATATAACTCAAGAGAAATAATTAGATAATAATAAGGAAATACTAAAGGTCCCCTTTTTTTCTTCATCCTTTCATTTCACCTTCTATGTGGGTGTTTTTGGTGGTGATGTAATTATAGAAATATATTAAAATAAATATCTTAAACAATCATATCTTGACATGTAGGAGGTGAATTTGAAAGGTGAAGAAAAAGGGTGAATCATAGCGCCCCTCTATATAATATGATTTGACTAAAACAAAATGAAAAATATTAATCAAAATGATTTTGGTAGGAGTGTTTACAAAATTATCCTTTTAAACTTTGGATAATAAGAACCATTTTGAGAAGTACACATGTTTCACCAAAAAATAATATGTTTGCATTTATAAGGGCATCTCCAATAGTCTATGCAAAATGCAAAATATAAAGAATATGATGAAAAATTGACCTCCAATAGACAATGCATATGCTCATGCATTTTGCAGAATATGCATCCTCCTCTCCATTAGAGCATCTCCAGCAGGCAATGCAAATCGATTTATTATGCAAAATATAAAGAACTTGGGCAAAAAATGCGATCCAGCAGAACATGCATCCCCTCATGCAAAATAAATGTCATGCATCTTGATCGCCAAGTTTGGCGATAATCATCCCTCGCCATCTTATTTGTTTTCCTGTTTTGTAGGTGTATTCCTATTTTTTTGTTTTGTTCTTACTTTTTAGTATAGTTGTCCTAATATCATAATAGTAATAAATAATTTTACAAAACTAATATGCCTATCTTTTAGAGCATCTCCAACAGTAACATGTATTTCTAATGCAAATTATACATAATAATGTTATTTTACATTTTGTAAAAGGTGTCCTACTCCAGCAATGATTTGTAAAAGTTATACAAAATATGTTTTTTTATTTAATCTTCACTCACAACACGTGCAAATGATGAATTGTGGATGAGAGAGAAAACTAAATTGTAGGAACTCATATGTCATTATGTAATAATTATAGGAACATGGGTTGAGAAAAAAGAGGAAACATGTTCAAAATATTTTGCAGAACCAATTATCCTCGCCAAGTTTGGCGAGAGTTTTGCATGTTCTGCATTTTGCCTCTCAAGATGCATGTACTGTTGGAGTCCAATTTTTTACAAAATCCTTTATATTTTGCATAAAATGTTGATTTGCATGATCTGTTGGAGATGCTCTAATTAGAAGCCTTTGCACAATTCGCTTCTGATCTTGATAAAGCTACTCAGAATCAATTGGCAAGAGGTCAACGATTACGTGAATTGCTCAAACAAGCCCAATCAGCCCCCCTTGCGGTGGAAGAACAAATAATTACTATTTATACCGGAACAAATGGTTACCTTGATTCATTAGAAATTGGACACGTAAGGAAATTTCTTGTTGCTAGAGTTGGTAATAAAATTTGTGGACATGCAAAATGCAAAAATGTAATTTTATGCATAATTTGCATTTCTTTTACATAATATTGCTGGAGATGCTCTTAATAGCTAGCAAGAAAGTAGGCATGCAAAATTTTGTGTCTATCTCTCTCCTCCCATGCATCCTTAATATGTATATTTTAACTTCTCATAACTACAAAATGTATAAATTGCATTTTACTGCTGGAGAAAAATTACAAATGCATGCCATGCAAAATTTAGAACATGCAAAAAATACCTACTACTATTGGAGATGCCCTAATTAGTACAGATAACTGAACCGCACTCAATCCTGTAACACATACTTTTCATCAAATCACCATCATCACAAGATAAGCCTACAGAAGTCCATCTCGGCCGATATGCTCTTGCTAGGCCGGACTTCGACCGCTTTCTACTTCTATTTTCTTTTACCCCTCCTTGTGATATGAGATATTAAATCTCGCACATGGATATGGGCACAATTATATACTATTGACCCACTATAAAGACACTGCATGGGTTATTATATGAGTGTCACTTGTGTTTCTTATAGTGATAGTACTGTTATAGTCTTTTTTACTTAGAGTCATTGCATACTCAGATATGGAGTGACGTGTTTTAATATCGCCAAACGTCTGCAGTAACAAGTGATCATAAAACCGATACTCAAATACATTATGGATCATGCGGAGGAGCGTGAATAATGCATACGGGAAATGGTCTTGGCTGCTTTTGTATGTTAGAAACTCATCAGTAAAGAGGGGTGACTTTATGGGTGGACAAGAAGGCTAAAAATAATGATTTCAACATCCCTAAAATATCCTCTAATTATCAGAGCTTGGAGCCTCCGATCCAAGGAAGACGGAACTTATAAAAGTGAATTCTATTGTATCATGGTAAGGGATATTATTCATAGTAAACTCTTGGGAAGATATTTATACAGGTAGTTCCTACCCAAAATGATGGTGAAATTGCTTTACCCGAAGGCAATTCTTTTCTATTTTTGCTATAAGCTGAGGGAACTTGATTTACATCGCCTCTCTTCTCATCCAGAAATCGGTAATGTTTATAAATAGTTTTGCTTATACGACAATTTATTATCTCATAACTAAATGAAAAAGGCACCAAAGAATCCTAATCCACCCACCAATCACGTTGAATAAAGCATACCACTCCGTTCCCTCTCTTCCTACCCCTTTCTATTTCTGTCCGTTCCCTCTCTTCCTACCCTTTTCCTTTTTTGGCATGTTTAATAATGGATAAAGACGAATTTGCCCTTTCAATTAATACCCACCTTTCATCTCAACATACCCCACCCATCTCATTTTTTTTTCTTTAAAAAAAAGAAATGCTCATTATCACCACCCATTTCATTCAGATAGGATAGGATATAGAGATTGTTCAAAAAAGAAAAAAGATAAGATAGTGAGAGAGAGGGACACGGCAGAGCAAGAGGGACAAAGAGAGGAAGAAGGGGAGGAGAAGGAGACGGAAGAGCGATCTGTACGGTGATCTCGACGGCCATCGACGAAGGGTGGCTCCGGCGCCGTTACACTCCACCTGGCCGGAGCCGCAATCGGCGGTGCCACACGAGCCTTCGCCGGAATCGTCGAATACGCAGGTGGTTCTGCCCCAGAACCGGTCGGCGCCTGAAAAGAACGAGATTCGCCTTTTAGGAGCTCGAACAGGTTGTCTAGTGCCGTCTAGTGCCGGCGGTAACAGGTTGTTGATCACCTCTTTAGATCTCACCATCCGATCTCCACATTCTTCTTCCCTCCATTCTTCTGTTTAGATCACCATCAGATCTCCGGTGACCAAGGGTGGCCCAAATTCTTCATCTAGTCCTCTGTATTTTTTTTCCAACTATAAATTTTTGATTCATTAATATGTACTTTTGCTTAAACATCCTCTTTGGATCTGTAATTTAAAAGTGGTGTGGTTGTAGTTGACTGGTGGTGTTTGCGGTGTCTGTGGTGTTGTTGTTGTTGTTACAGCAGAGAGAGAGGAGAGAAATAGAAGGGAGAGAAGAGGACAGAGAAAGAAGAGTTGTGGAAGTGCAGGGGTATAATGGTAAAACACGCGTTTTTATTAATCTTCGTGCCCTCTCCAAGGTATAGGAAGAGAGGGAACGGAGTGGTAAGCATCTTGCTTCCTATCACACTACAATTAACAACTGAAAAGTTTATGACAAACATTTTTTGATAAATTAGATTGACTTGTCCCTTTCATAAGTTGTACTAGTACCAATTCAAGCTACCTTATCTTATTGGTTTATTATACAACAAACATTCATGTTTCGCAGAATTTGCACGACTTTTGTCGTATACAAATTCTGCATGTGAAAGAATACCTTCATGTATATGACACTTCCATGTCACTTCCTATTATCTTCTTCTGCAAGAACAGAATTTTATATTTTGATATCTGCGATTTTTTTTAGATGCAGATTTGTTAGTTGCATAAGTGTAATATTGAATAAGTTGGACTAGCTAATATTAATATTTAGGCTTAATTACTTAATGCATATCCCCAGTATACCGAAACTAACGGATTGCAACCCCCACTTCTAGAATAGGCTTATTGCATCCCCCGTTTGCGAAATATATAACTTGTTGAAACTGGTAAAAAAGATCCTTCCAACACTTAACGGAATATTCCATTTGTTGACAAAATGGTTCTTTTTATTGAGGGTAAAACAGTCCACTCCATAAAAATAAGAACAATCACTGTAGCCTGCACAATCTCTGCCGTGAGCAGCCCAGACTCCGGCGAAATCCCGGCAACATATCTGGTGGGGCTCATGTAATATTCTTAAGAAATTCCTAAGAAACAAAAACACATATAACCCACTGTCAATAAGGGTTTGTCTTTTCTCTTTCCCCTGTTTTATCACACACGAGCAGCGAGGGAAGAGACCAAATTCAAAGGGTTAGCGGCGTTCTTGATGGGCGAGGGTGGCGCACGAACGGTGTTTTTGTTATATGACCGATGACCCAACAACGAACCCAACAGGGAATTAAATACCATGACCCAAGAACCTTTGATCTCCAACTTCAAACAAAGCTTCAATCCAATCCATCCACCGCGAACCCTAGTCTCAATCCACCGGAATACACCAAAATCGAAACCCCAGCCCAGAAGGTGCGAGGGAGGGGGAGAGGGAGAAATGGTAAAACTATGAACATGAAAAAAATCCCGAAAAAAACCCAATTTGATTTCCCAAAACTTGAATCTGAAAAGGTACATGAAATTTAGAGAAAATATCCCAGAAAGTGAGTGAACCAGATTGGAATAATGCGGTTTTGCAATGGATTAGTCAATATATGGTCACTAGTTAGAAATAGGTGAGAGACGGGAGGAAGAACCAAAGGCAGAGTGAGGATTTCTTTTCATCTTATTCTCGTCTTCTCAACTTATCTCGTTAGAATTTATTGATAATGCCTCAATTGATTGGATTCAATTTGTGCTTCAGCGAAGATTTTTGTTTCAGCCACAGTGGTTACTTACTTCTCTGATTCTAGACACAGGTTTGACTCCCTCAGCCTGTCAGGTGGCGTAGGTGATTTTGTAAAGAAGTCTCAGTCGGAAATCTGAGTTATAATTCGCCGAATTCTGGGTTTGTTTCGGCGGTAGCGGTAGCGGTGGTGGACTGGTTGATGATTATGATCTTGATATGAATCTTCATACATAATTCGAACTGACAAATTTACCCTTAAACAAAAGGACAGAGCAGTCAACTAACCGTTCCTTCCGTTAAGTGTGTGACGGAATTTTCTTACCAGTTTCAACAAGTAGGTTTTATTGCAACTGGGGGATGCAACAAGCCTATTCTAGAATTGGGAGTTGCAATGTGTTAGTTTCGTTATATTGGGGGTATGCATTAAGTAATTAAGCCTAATATTTAATAAATCTTGACTAATTACGTCAAGGTCATAAACTTCGGCTGCAAGTCAATTGACTAGATCAATCCTGTTAAATTAAAATCTTAATTTTTTTTTTTTTTTTGGTAAAACAAGAGGCAAACCTACAAGGCTACAACAACCTAATTAAAATCTTAAATTAACCACAAGGTTTGTATGAGTTAGTTTGCCACTCCAATGTTTTAGGATTAGTGAAAACTAGAATGTTAAAGTAACTCAGTCTATATAGATTGGTTAGTTACATTTTACCCCATTTAAGAAGGGATGTGGGCGAAAGACCCCCTGTGCGAAAATCAATTGAAAATTTAGACGCGAAACAATTGAGAGGTTTAACACACAGCTGAATTAAGAGAAAAACCGTAGATTTTCACCTCAACTAACTAATGAAAAAAAAAAATTCTTAAAATGTTAGAAAAGTATAATCCTACCTGTTCTTACTAGATAGAAACAGAACAAATAAAAAAAATTGACTTACTGATCGAAATCCAATTGAATGCATATTTTATTTGAAGAACAGTTTCGTATATGGACAATGTCCTTAGGACATTATTCGTCTCCTACCGACGGTGCATTGGTTCATACAGCGGCAAATTGTCCCTCAAAGTAAAAATTCTTCCTGTGTTGTAGAAGAAATGCCGGTCTACAACACACAATGGGCGAGACTAGCGTCAGAGAAACTGTGGAAATGTTTTGTGTATCGAAAGCAGTGAGTTCGGAATGAGAATTCTGAAAAGAGGACTTCTTTTTTTATAGGCAGTGAGAGGAGGAACACAACCGTTGAAACGGTTGTAAGTGTTGGGTGTTCAAAAATTGAACAATTAAAGTTGTAATCGTTCTGTTAATTAACAGAAATAAAACATAGTAATTTCGATTAAATTTGTGGCAGCAGAGAGGTAGTTTCTAGCCCAAAAAGTCTAGCCAAGTTTGGCGAGGATGTTTGACTCAATATTGAAAGGATTCAAGAGCTATTGAAACTGTAAACCCTAATTGAAAGGGTAAAGCGGCGAGAGAGAGTATAGTATATACAAAACTGAAGAGAACAGAAATGAAACCCTAATTGATTGATGAAGAGGCAGCAGCAGGTATTTATACAAGACGACCAACGGTCGGATAAGGCCAGCTCATCATCCAACGGATGGATTTGAGTCTAGGGTTTAGATGCGAGCGAAAAAGACTATTATACCCTTATAATGATGGGTAAATTACAAACCAATACTTGCAGTAATATTAAGTGGGCTTCTGGGCTTCACTTCTGGACTTGTTACTATATTTGGGCTTGATATGGATTAGTCCGTTAATACGCCCCCTTAAACTAATGGGGAAGCATGGACCATTAGTTTACGTCGAAGACCTTCAAATTGAGCAGCTGGTAGACTCTTTGTGAATATGTCCGCTATTTGATCTGCACTAGAAACAGGAAGAACAGTAAGATGTTTAAGTAATGCTTGTTCACGAACGTAATGATAGTCAAGTTCTATATGTTTAGTACGAGCGTGGAATATAGGATTGGAGGTAAGGGCTAAGGCTGATAAATTATCAGTCCACAAAATTGGAGGTTGTGGCAGAAAAATACGAAGGTCATGACATAATTGTCGAAACCATGATAGATCAGCGGCTGCAGTAGCCAAAGCCCGATACTCAGCTTCCGTAGAGGAGCGCGAAATAGTGGGGTGCTTTTTAGCGGCCCAGTGGACCGGATTTGGGCCGAGAAAGACCACCAGTCCAGTGGTACTACGACGGTCGGTGGGGTCTCCGGCCCAATCCGCATCCGTGAAAATTTGAAGAGGCAAATGGCCCTTTTGATAAAATAAGCCTTGAGTTTTGGTACCTTGTAAGTAGCGGAGTACTCGTTTGGCACCACTTAAGTGTATGTGTGTGGGATTGTGCATAAATTGACATAAATGATTAACCGCGAAAGCAATATCGGGTCTACTAAACGTTAAATATTGTAAAGCACCAAGAAGTTGGCGATAAATACTAGGGTCTGGTAATAAATCACCTTGAAGAGCATGATATTTAATACCACCTGCTAGAGGGGTTGGACTAGGTTTGCAATTAGACATGTTGAAACGATGTAAAATATCAACAATGTATTTTTCTTGATTGATTAGAATCCCTTGTGAGGACCTGTGGATTTGTAATCCAAGAAAATAAGTAAGTGGTCCTAAATTTTTCATATCAAATTCAGTACTAAGTTTATGGTTTAAACTAGAAATGTAAGGGATGTCATTCCCTGTTACTATAATGTCATCGACGTACAATAATAAAATAGAGAGTTTATTATTGTTATGTCGGACAAAAAGTGAGCAATAGCAGCAGAGGCTTGAAAGCCCAAAGAAAGCAAATAAGAGGTAAATCTCTCAAACCAGGCCCGTGGGGCCTGTTTAAGCCCATAGATAGATTTATGTAAAAGGCAAACATGATTTGGAAACTTGGGATGAACAACGCCTGTGGGCTGCTTCATATAAACCCTTTCTTTAAGAAATCCATGAAGAAAGGCATTTTTTACGTCTAACTGATGCAGTGGCCATGAAAAAGTGGCAGCAAAAGCTAAAATGGATCTAACTGTTGCATGCTTCACTACGGGGCTATAAGTTTCGTCATAGTCAAGGCCATGGGTTTGATGAAACCCCTTGGCTACTAGACGAGCTTTAAAACGAGAAATTGTGCCATTGGGATTATATTTAGTGCGAAATACCCACTTGCTACCAATGACATTTTTATGGGATGGAGGTGGTACAAGACTCCATGTGTTTTGTGCTAAGAGACTGCTAAACTCAGCTGACATGGCTTCACACCAATGTGGAGATTTAGCAGCCTCTGTGTAAGAGGTAGGATCAGTAGTGTGTGAAGGTGTAGAAGCAGAAAAACCAACAGTTGAAGAAGGAGTAACATAATAAACTAATTTCTTCTTGTAGATGCCAGATTTACTCCGTGTTTGCATTGGATGCCCACCATGTGGTGCAGAATTGGGACATGTAGGGGGAGTGGGGGGGGGGGGGGTTGTCATCACTGGACCAACTTGCTCTGCCAAACTAGGACTGGGTTGTTGCACCACAACTCTGCCTGGACTTGGTGTAGTATCTGAGGTGGTGTGGGAAGGACCACCAGTGGGACAGAGTGCAGGAGAGTGTGGAGCTTCAAACCCAGCAGTGTGCAGAGAGTTGAGGCCCTCAGAATGAGATGTGTCTGGAATAAGTCCAGACTGTGTAGTATCTGTATTGGGAGGGACAGGTGTGGTGGAGTGTGAGACCCCTGAAACAGAAAAAGTAGAAGAATCAGTAGTAGCATTGGAAGCAGCAGCATAAGGAAAATTAAATTCATCAAAGTAGACATCCCTGCTAATAAAAAATTTGGAGTTTGATGCATCAAAGCAGAGATACCCTTTGAATCCAGAAGCATAACCAAGAAATATGCATTTCCTTGTTTTAGGATCAAGTTTGGAGTGTGTGTAATCAGTCAAACGAGGAAAACAAGCACAACCAAATACACGTAAATGTTCATAGTCAGGTTTGGATTTAAACAAAATTTCATATGGTGATTTGTGTGAGGTGTTAGAGCTTGGCATTCTATTGATTAAGTAAGTAGCTGTTGCTACTGCATGATACCAGAACTTTTTAGGTAGAGAAGCAGTTTCAAGTAAAGTTACAGCAGTCTCTAAAATATGTCTATGTTTACGTTCTGCAATACCATTCTGCTGTGGAGTATAAGGGCATGACTTTTGATGTGAGATTCCATGTTCTTGCAAAAATTTTTGAAAAATAAAAGCAGTAAACTCTCCTCCACCATCTGATCTTAAAATTTTAATTGGATAGCCAAGCAATTTCTCAATAAACAGTTTATAAGAGGCAAACACAGAATTAACCTCAGATTTCAACTTAAGTGGAAATAGCCAAGTGAATCTAGAGTAATGATCAATAAACAGTACATAATATTTGAAACCATTATAAGATAGAGTAGATGCAGGACCCCAAACATCGCTATGAATTAAATGCAATGGTGCAGGTGCTGTATAATCCGATAAAGCATAAGGTAGACGAGAAATTTTTCCAGCAAGACATGCTTCACAGAGAGTATGATTGTTTTTAGCAGAGGAATTTAAACATTTCACACATTTAGACAAAACAAATTCAGAAGGGTGACCAAGTCGAGAATGCCACAGTTGAGATTTGACTCGTTGGCCCAAAAGAGCTTGCGGACCAAGTTGAAGAGACACAGAAGAGAGAGGATATAGCCCATTTTTACTTGGACCCTGAAAAATGATTTTCCCCGTATCCTTGGCCTGGATACAAAACGATTCCTTATCAAAAATAAATCGGGTGTTGTGATCCGAACAAAATTTATGTACTGACAACAAGTTAACAGAAAGATTTGGTACGTGAAGTGTGTTGTGCAAAGTAAAAGATTGATTAGAGGTAGTGAGAAATGCAGTATCGGAGCTTTGAATAGGTAGAGAGGATCCGTTACCGACGGTGACGGTGTCATTTCCGGTATAAGGTTCAACAAGAGAGAGATTCCGAAAGTCCGAAGTCATGTGGTTGGAAGCTCCGGTGTCGGTCAACCACAAGTCAGAGAGATGAGCTTGTTGTGGAGAAGAGGAGGCAGCCATGGCGGAGAGCTGCTCTGGTGGATGACGACCTTGATAAGCATAATCCATTCTATGGTAGCAGTCGAGAGCCGAATGGAAGTCGTAGCCACATATCTGGCAAGTGACTGGACCAGAGCCTCCTCGACCCGAACCGGTGTAACGCCCCCTCGAACCGGAGCGTCCACGACCATTCCCAGATCCGGAACCACGACCCGAACCGGAACCATAAGACTGACCCGAACCGGATCCGTAACCCTGACCTGAACCGGATCCGTAACTGGATCCAGATCCATATCCGGGACCGAACCCATAACCAGATCCGGAACCTGAACGGCCTCCTCCTCTGGAATCGAATCGACCACCGCCACGAGAGCCAGATCGACCACCACCAGTGAAACCAGAGGGTTGCCGGCCACCACGACCACCACGGTGATGATAGAAGGCGGTCGGAGTGGAGAGATCAGGTGCAGGGTGTTGAGATTCATGCATCTGTTCCTCGGCCTTGAGCAAAACATGGAGCTCTTCAAAGGAAATCGGATCTGAGTGAATACGGAGAGATGACCGGAAAGAGTTGGACTCCGGTGGAAGGCCATTCAATGTGTATAGTAGCATATCCTCATCATCGATGTGGACTGATGAAACAGCAAGGCGATTCCGAATCGTTTTGAGCTTCTGCATGTAGGTATCAATTGAATCGGAGTTCTTCTTTAGGGTTTGGAGATCAGTTTTGAGCTGGAGTATGTGAGATCTGGTGAGTGAAGCATAGCGCCGCTCTAGAATCAACCAAGCATCACGAGATGTAGCAGATCCAATCACATGGGTGAGCGATTCTTGGGACAAAGTAGCGTTGAGGATCGTCAGGACCGCCTGATCCTGTAGATGCCAAGCAACAAAGGCCGAATTCGGTGTCGGAGGCTGAGATCCGACAGGGGGTGATAAAAACTCATCGGGACAGGGAAGAGACCCATCCAAGAACCCAAACAACGTATGGGTTCGAAAAATAGAGGTGATTTGATGCTTCCACAAAACAAAATTGGAAGCATCGAGTTTGAAGGGTAACAAATTGTGAATATTGGAGAGGAGGTATACAGGCGTTGAAGCCTGGTGTGTGGTGGTTGTAAGAGACATCAAGCTCTGATACCATGAAAGGATTCAAGAGCTATTGAAACTGTAAACCCTAATTGAAAGGGTAAAGCGGCGAGAGAGAGTATAGTATATACAAAACTGAAGAGAAAAGAAATGAAACCCTAATTGATTGATGAAGAGGCAGCAGCAGGTATTTATACAAGACGACCAACGGTCGGATAAGGCCAGCTCATCATCTAACGGATGGATTTGAGTCTAGGGTTTAGATGTGAGCGAAAAAGACTATTATACCCTTATAATGATGGGTAAATTACAAACCAATACTTGCAGTAATATTAAGTGGGCTTCTGGGCTTCACTTCTGGACTTGTTACTATATTTGGGCTTGATATGGATTAGTCCGTTAATAAATATGTTATCCTAAATTTTTTACTTGACAAACCACTTTCAAACAATTACTCATTCTCTCTCACCCACACTTCATCATACATTAACGTTTTACACATAAAAAATATTATTTTGCATTACTGTTATAAAACACACCTGTAGTACGACTCTTTATGCACAATACAAATGAGTATTTTGATTCTAAAAAAAAATACAGATGAGTATTTTTTATTTATAATTTTATTACATTTTTCAGTCACAATTGGAGATGACGGCATCTCCAAGAACTGGTTGAAAACTGTCTACGACCTTAACTTAGGCCTCACTCAAAAACCAGCTCCACACAGCTGATAAGTTGAGCAAACTCACTATGTTTCTATAGTTCTACTCCCGTTTCCCAAGTAATTGTTTGGTTGCTTACCCATCAACATCAAGTGAAAGTAAAACGTAACTAGTTAGCTATTCAAATAAATAAAAAAATGTAGCTGAGTTAATGGGTTACGTAGTTGTACTTATAAGTTAAGTTATCTGTAAACGTATTTCATAATCAAATGAAAGAGGCACAAAACATCCCGCAATTCTCACAAGGTTGACATCCTCGTGTCAGAAACACAGAATATTGTTGATGAAAGCGACGTGCAATTACTTACAATTAAAAGAGAGACCGTATTTTATAAGTTATAACGGAGGGTGTCAAGAACGATAAAAGAAATCAAGAACGACACATATCTAACATCGTTCACTAACGAAATCGTTAGCTACCTTTACAGACATAAAATCAGACTTTTAAACTGAAGGAGAAACCAGAAATACAACCATAGAAGTCTAGGGCACGAAACTGCATCAATACACAGAGATAGAAAACCTTAAACTTGTGGTCCTAGTCAAAACAGCCGACCTCAGAGCCGTCTGTCGCCCTCGTGATCGCACGATCACCCCATCCTGGTTGCACGATCAGACTTGTGACCGTGCCAAAGCAGAGGGCATGTTCTTTGTCTCACGACTACGACTTCTGATCGCACGATTCCATTCCTTTGATCGCACAATCAGAAGGTGGTGGCTTACTTTGCCGATTGATTCAAGTCACAATTCTAATATAGACAATCTAAGAGTGTGATCACTAAAATACCCAACAATACCAACAAACACAATTACAATTACCACTTCGTCCCTGCTCTTTCTTCTCAAGTTGACTTTTTGACTCGTATATGGGTCACTTTGACCAGGTGATTTGGATATCACAATAATGTTTTTTAATAATCTTTTCACCTTGTTATAGAGCAAATTTTACTCGACAACATCATGAAAATATTATAAAAAAGTGACATCTTTTTGCTATCTAAATCATTGGGTCAAAGTAATCTAGTAATAATGGTAAAAGTAATTTGGGAAGAAACAGCAGGGACAGAGTGGTATTTCGCTAACACTTCCCTCTTGTCATTTCCAATATTAAAGAATGCTGCTTTATTTAGTACAAGTGAGACGTATTGCTTCCTCTGTTCTCTTTGCTGCTTCCTATTTTGACTTTTATGGGTCACTTTGGTCTGATAATTTTGTCAACAAGCAATGTAAGAATTTGACAATTTTATCATGATGTTGTAAAGTATAGTCAGCTCTACAACACTGTCAAAAAATTTTAAATCTCGTATCGTTTTGTTTACCAAATTACTAGATCAAGTGATTCGGTGAATAGTGGAGTAGGAGGTATGACAAAATAACATGATGAATTAGACTCAAGCGATTCGGTGAATAGTAAAGTAGGAGGTATGACAAATAACATGATGAATTAGACTGAATTGTCCTTTTTCATGTGTAGTGCCAATTCAAACAACCTTATCTAATTGGAATTATACTATTCAACAAACATTCGTGTGTCTTTTAGAGAATTAATAAATGGAGATTAATTCGCCAGTGCAACATTATCATATGTTTCCTGTCAATTCCTTCATGTTTCCCAGAATTTACTTCACTTTTGTCTTATACACCTCTGTCCCAGCTCTTCCCCATCATTTTGACTTTTACCACTATTCACTGAGTCACTTTGACTCGGTGATTTGGATAGCAAAGTAATTTAATTTTTTGATAATTTTTTCATGGTGTTGTAGAGTATAAGTTGCTCTATAACATCGTGAAAAAATTGTCGAAAAATCGCATTATTTTGTTATCGAAATCACCCGGTCAAAGTGACCCATATACGAGTCAAATATTCCCAATGATGGGCAAGAGCTGGGACAGAGTAGTACTAGTACTACCAGTCTACCAGTAGTACGAATGCTGCATGTGAAATGATACCTTCATGTTTATTCGTAGACGTTTCCGTGTCACTTCGTAGACACTGCCCCCACCTCAGCTTTGAAATAAAGACACTTTCACCTCTTTCAGTTGCACCATTGATGGTGTTGCTCTGTACTCTTAGATCTCGTTTGGGTAGCGGATAAGGTATAACGGATATGGCTTATGCTGGGATACGAGGTAGGATATGTATGCTGTCGGATAAGGCCTGATATGATATGCTGACTTACTGTGTTTGGGTGCTCCAAGATACGAGGCAGGATAAGAAGCAGGATATGTATCCAAATAACTATAATACCCTCAGTGCAGTGATTTTGTATAAACAACTTGTATTTTATATTGATGCCTAAATTGTATGAATTGTTTGTAAATAACGATGTCTTTCAAGATAATGTTCCTTTTGATTCAAAAAAAATTACGTAAATGATTGTCATATAGTGGATTAATTTTATGTAATATTGATATTGTAGTTAAATAACAAGCTAACCAAATCACCGGATCAAATGAACCATCAAAATTCTTTCAAAATACTACAAGCACCAATTTCTATAGGTACGACAACATTAGAGCAGCCCTATATATTCACTACAATCTCTCCCATCAATTGCGTTCACTAAAACGAAACAATGATATTGTTGAGATTAGTAACTGCAAGTCAGTGATTAAGAGTTCTTGTTGGAAATTATCATACCTTTCACAGGTTCAATAAAACAACAACATTGAGACAGCTTAAAAGAATTATACATTCGGAAGAAAAATATAATTCAAGATATACAAAAGACATATGCATGCCATTTGTGACACAGGGAGAGTGAGTCTTCATCGTTTATTTTCAATTTCCCAAGCAGAGATTCGTAGTGCCACTTGAAACAAGGATGACTTGAATTTGTGAACCACATGTTGAAACAAGGCAATGTTCAACAAATTTTGATCAAGTGCTCATCCGGTTCCCAAAAGCACAACACGTGAACAACAAAGGTAGATTTTCTGGAACAAAAAATCCAGGAGTAGAACATCTGAAAGTAATACAATCTCTTGCTCTCTTTTTACCATCTTCTCCATGCATTCCTGCAAACTCAAACTACCAGACACTATTTGTGGCCATAGCAACTCAACATCAGCATTTTCCACCACCTCTTTTCATGCTTTAGAGCCAGATAAAAACACCTGGCCTTGCTTAGAATACACTGATATCCACTTCATATAACAGATTAACAAGAGCAACAATCAGAAAGCTCAGTACAATATGGTTTCATCCTTGCATTTACCCAATTTGATGAAACCAAGGAATGAAGTTGTGACTCCATAGGATGAACCAAAGTATGCAGGTATTTACAGAAAAATATCCAATTCAATTTAAACCCAGAAATCCGCAAATCATTCTAAACCAAAAAAAAATCCCAAATCAATTTAAACCTAGAAATCTAACTGGATTGAACCCACCTGATTCTTCCATAACCACATCCATGTGGGCTGCGCTGGTTGGGGGATGATGACGGCAGTGGGTAAGGAGGAGGAGGAGGAGGAGGCGATGGTGGTGCACTGGCTTCTAACGGCGATGGTGGTGGCTTCTCGACAACGGCGGTGTGATGGAGGTCGAAGTGGACGACGGCTGTTGGCGTATGAGGAAGACGAAGTCTACGACAGTTGCGGTGGCTTCGTGCAGTAGCTTGAACGGGAAAGAGGGGTTGAAGTTACGAAGAACAGAGAGGGAGAGGAGAGAGGGAGTGAAGAGATGGCTGGATAAGTGAGAGATGGTTAACAGTAGATAGGTCTGGGAATTTATACCCATGTCATTTTGGTAAATTTATGAGGGCATTTTTGTCCAAATAAATTAGCCCATATCCTCCCCAACTCTTATCTGATGTATACCACCTCCCCCATGGGATAAGATTTTAGGCAAAAAAGAGAAGGTGAATATGGCTTGGATATGAGTTCACCCCCTTATCCGCTAACCAAATAAGGGATAAGATACGGGAGGGGGTATCATATCATATCCCCCCTCCTTATCCGCTACCCAAACGAAGCCTTAGATGAGAAGTTTGTCCCATAAACTACTACATCTAGCTCCATTTTGCCATTTTTTTCCTACTTTGATTTTTACCACTATTCTTAAATGTGACTCGATGATTTAATTAGTAAAATGATGTAAGAATTTGATAATTTTTTTATGGTGTTGTAGAGTAGAGTCTGGTAATCTCTTCATGGATGTTGTAGGATAAAAAAAATTCATATTTTGCTATCCAAATCACCGGATCAAAATGACATAATTACGGGAGAGGTGAAAATGTCAAAGGAAAAAGAAGGTGACGAAACTGAGATAGTACTATTATTGGCAAGTTGGCAGCAACCACCTGTAGGGTTTTGATTCATGGATGCGCAACGGAAACAAAAATAACCATGCAAAACCCTCCAAGGATCACAAGTCAAGAGACATAACGATGGTAAAGGAAGAAATCAATAACACACCTTAGGGTTCTCCTTTGATAACTTCAAACGCGAATTGTGTCACGTTCTCTATGGTTGATCCACGCCTAGAGTTGATCCTAGATCTCCCAAGTCCTTGGTGCTAGCCCGGAAGAGGAAGAGGAAGAAAAATCACGCAACAATGGAGCACCAAGGTGGGGCGCCACCTCCATGTGAGGCCGACGGGTAGGGGGCGGTCCCATTGGGGTTTCGGCCCTCTTTTGGGACTTGCTCTCTCTCCTTGCTTTGTTCTCTCCTTTCTTCTATCATATAGATGTGTGTTGTGTAGAGAGAAAAATAAGATAGGAGTGTTCTTTATATAGTCCAACAACTCCTTGTCCTACTACATAAAGAACCCCTCTCCTAATCCTACTCAAGTTCGGATTAGTCCCTTTTTGCAAAAATATTCCTTCTCATGTCAATACATGGATTAGTTCTATTTGCAAATTAATCCTAATCATGTCTCTACATGAATTAGGCCACTTTGGCATATCCTAATCATGTCTATACATGGATTAGTCCAACTTGCATATTAGTCCTACTAAGTTAGCAAGTTGTTGCGATTTGATCCTTTTAATTAATTAATCATATTAATTAATTAATTCCCATGTCTAGTTCACCCCTATATGGCGTGTGACCCCATAGGTTCTATTTAGTTGGTAGTAACTATTTACTAATATGGAGGGGCCTCTAGCAAGACATCCATTCTAGCCAACAAATAGAATAGTCATCATGACAAACCTTGTGCAAGTAATTATCTCATCCCTTTGTCCCAATATCCGGATTGGACACGAGACATACAAGTCACACTCGTATATCCAATCCATAGTTTCTCGATCCTGGGAATAGCCTTATTCGTGCAAATAACATCAATATCCCATATTGATTTATTTGAGTCTGGCCAGACATTTTATAAGCACTATCCCTCGAGTGGCCTAGGATATTTGCTCCCGCTATGTGGGAGGGACAAATTCTATCTACGTCCACTACGATCTCTAAGCTTGCTTCTTATTGTATCCACTACACGCCTTTATAACTACCCAGTTACACGCTACCAAAATCACAATAATTCACAACTAGAATATCTAGTGACTTCAAGTCTAAGGATGACAATATCGTTGCACCGCGAGAAGCGCTTGTGACTTAACATCACGTGTATGTAGCCTTCTCGGAGATGGGTCAATCCAGTATGCAATTACTCCTAATGCATACCCATGTGTTGGATCATGATATCTCCATATCAATCCAACCTCATACTAGTCTATAGATTATTGTCCTATTAATCATTATAATCGACTAGGGATATTTAAGAATATAACACTTATATTCTAGGACTTCATTCATGTTAACATATCTCCATATCGATAACATAATGAATCGTAAATCCATAAATGTCACAATTAGTTGATTGCCTCTAGGGCACAATTCCAACAGTCTCCCACTTTCACTAGAGCCAATCTCCTGCATCATATGCCTATTGATCTAGCGCGGCCCTCCATGCTTCCGCTGCGTAGGGGCGAGACATCTGTTGGTACCTTGCAAATATTCACATCTCATCTATCAACAATTTGATTGAGATTGAATATTCTGAGTAAATGCATCTTATGTATTAATTTACTCAGTTTTCCATGTTAAAATCAGTGACTGAATCTTACCCGGAACCTTTACAGCTCACAGTCGCTCCCACTAGGGCAAAACACAAAACTCGGCTTTATAATTTGAAATCTTCTTTGTTAGATTTGAAGTTCGCATCACTGTAACCCCTTAAAGCAAACTCTTCATATTATCTATTTATCAAGAATTCATCCTTTAGTTCTTCTCAAGCACTTAAGGATAATTTTGATAATTATCCAGTGACGCTCACCCGGATTTGACTGGTATCTTTGTGTCATGCCTTATGACACATCTGGCCTAGTACATTCTATGGCGTATCTCGGGAATCTTATTCATACGGTCCATTCCCAATCTAATTGGAAAGACAATTAGCCTTCCAAAGACTAATTCCATGTGACATGGGTAAGAATCAATATTCTTTTCACGTTGAACCATTTCAACACCTTTGTCAATTTATGTACTATGACCTAAGCTATACAACCATCTTGATCTACCTCAATAGATCTTCACAAGTTGCTTCGCTTAATTCTACCATTAGAAAGTCAATTCCCTAGTCAATCTGCGTAAGACTGTCAAGTACGGGCAACATTCCTAATGATTAAGTATGTCTCCACATACAAGACCAGAAACATAACTGTGCTCCCACTAACCTTCTTGTAGACACAAGTCTCATCTTCAATTTCGAGGGAATCAAACTCCTTTGATTGCATCATCAATTCGAAGAATCCAACTCCAAGAAGCTTGATTCAATCTATAAACAGATTGCTACAAGCAAGATACTAATGGATTTAAGCATCACAACTGGGAAAGATTTTGTCATAGTCTATACTATGAACTCACAGGAAATCTCTACCCAACCAATTGTCCTTTAAAGGTAATCATATTACCATCCATGTTGGTTTCCTCATAACCCACTTGCACCTTTCAGGTGGTTCCATCAAAGTCTATACTTTGTTGGTATACATGGATTCCATTTTGTATCCCATGGCTCCAAGCCATTTCTGAGAGTATGGCCACACGTGGCCATCTCATAGGTTGTAGACTCATCTTGATGAGCAATATATCAGGGGTTATGAGAAATCTTTATTTCTCTAGTCTCTCGATATATCCTACCTGAACTGCGAGGTTCTTGTGTTTTCTGAGTAGGTTGCTCCACAACACCTTGTGATCCTGCTCATGTTCCATCAAAAGGATCAATGTTCAGTTGTGGTTCTTGAACTTTTCAAGTTCTACTGTCCTCCCACTGTTTCCTTTTAGAGACAATCTCTACCTTAGAAACATTGTGGTTCGAGCAACAAACAGTTTGCTCTCGATTGGGTTGTAAAAAAAATATTCTTTTTCAGGATATCCCACAAAACATTTATCCGACTTGGGTTCAAGTTTATTTTGTAAACTCTTTTACATAAACGTCATAACCCCAAATCTTTATGAATGACATACTAGGACACTTCCTAGTCCATATCTCATATGGCGTTATTCATATTCCGTTTTTGATGGAACAAGGTTAAGGGCGAAATTTGTTGTAATTAGAACATAGCCCCAAAAGTAAACTATGAGTTCTGTTTGACTCATCTTGGACCGAACTGTGTCCTACACGGTTTGAACTCTCCTCTTAGACACGTCAAACCCATGTGGCGTGCTAGGTGGAGCGAATTTTGGATCATATCCACTACTCCCATAGATTCTTGTCAAATTCTTGGCTCAAGTACTTTCCTCCATGATCCAATAGTAGAGTCTAAATACTTTTGCCAAGATGGTTCTCTACTTCATTCCTGAATACTTTGAACAATTCAAAGGATTCTGATTTGTTTCTTCCTAAGATACACAAATCCATATTTCTCTGATCCTATCAGTAAATATGATGAAGTACTAAAAAACCATCTTTAGCATTTGTGCTTAGCGGCCTTCATACATCAATATGTATGATTCCCAAAAGATCATATCTTTGTCTAATAAGTCTTACATGTCTCATATGATTCAATAATTAAATGAGTTCTAGAAATCCATCCTCATGGAGTTCTAGATATGTATCTCTTATTTATGAGGCCTAAACGATAATGCTAAAGATAAGTGAAGTTCATATCATTGTATGCAAACCTCTAGGTATTAATGTTATATATGAAATTATCATGATTATGGATATAGAATCCACTTAGACAAAATTGCATTACAATAATGCATATCATAATAAATGGAACAACATTTGTCCGTTATTATGATAAGGAGCTTTCTTGTCCAAACAAGAAACTATGATAATGGTCCTACTCATAGCTAGGACATGATCGTCTTTGTCTAATTCATGAACAATTTCTTAAAGGTAGAAATAATTCCCTACGGCTTATTCAGCAACCCTTTGCTTCATAGCCCCACGTGTAGGATTATTTCTTCCTTATCCAATTGTCTTCGTCTCTTGAGATTCTCCACATTTCTATAAATGTGAGATCCTCATCTAGTATCATATACTTATGATGATAAGATAGACACATTGATTTCTATAACAAAATACCCATATTGGAATTCATAATTCCTTTATTACTTACTTCCAAGTACTTTGGGTAGCCTCTCTTCCTCTACACCACCTATGGGACTCCAAGGCAACTTAGTTTTAGCAACAGGCTTGCTTTATACCCATGGGGTCGGCGCAAACTATTTGCCCTTACCCATGTTGTTATCCATTAACAACTTTGCCCATGCCCATTATTAGTGTTTTGTTTTAGTGATTTTTCAATCATATTGAATAAATCAATTTTAAAACTAAATAATAATTACATCCAATGCAATTCTTGGTCCACTTGGGTGAATAACCGTTTATTCTTAATCTATCTCATAGATAATGCATATTCACTAATGTTTCAATCATATTGAATTAGTATATTTGCATAACCCAAAGTGGAGCAACACTTCAAACCTTTCATGTTTAGCTCGCTCTTTTGAAAGAGCTTCTTTTAATGTATGATCATATCATACTTCTCCATGTTTCTCTTCTTGCTTCCAAAGCTCAGAGTTCATGGCAGCTAGCATGAGACAAGTCATAACCAAAGAACCATTCTTTGGTGTTCCTTTCATAGGTTTTAGTGTGTTTTTGGTAGTCGGTGGAAGAGAACTTTATGTTCTACGAAGTACAACAATTTATCTTTTATTTGAGAACAATTCTCAATTTTATACCAGTCTAGAAAATAAAGTCGTGTTTTTGTTTGTTTAATGCCATGGGTATTCAACATAATAGGATTATGCAAAGTTTGTGACGTTTAACTCTATTTAACAAGGATTTAAATTGTTAAACATAGCTCCCACTATTTTACTACGGATTAATAACCCTCAAGATATTAATGAGGAAAATATCCTTATATTTTCTAGTGGGCCAAGATCCATGTTTCATCTCCTTATGAGCTTGCTTTGGCAAGTCATCCATAATTTGAATACTTTAGGTAGGAACAATTCCAATTGCATCCCTTATGCAACTCTTGGTTCAATTGGGCAAATAACTCCTTATTTATCCATCCATATGGATAATCCCAATTGATTGCCTCTAGGTTTCTTAATCACATTAATTTCCTAGTTGTGTTCAACCTCTTACTTAAACAATTACACACGAGGTGTGCCATCGGATTCCATCATTATGAACCAAGTCGCCATGCTTTGGCACGCACGAACTTGATAAATAATGATGATCATGAGTGTTTAAATAACGAGAAGGCAAGAACACAATATTTGATTTTTGAGGGATTTTGAATTCAATTTTAATTGTTTTGTTGATCAATATCAACTAATCTATCTATTTGAGTTTGGGCACAACTCCAAATAATAGATCTGGGTTGTCTAATTATCTTATTATCCTAATTGCATGCATCATCCATACACCAACCACACAATAATAAGAAAATGAAGTAAACAACCACAAAACAAAAATTAAACGTGATGTGGATATGACCTTCTCTAACTAAGATAATTCCAAGCCAATGGAATTATCTATGAACCCTAAAAGCAAACACATCTCCATGCGTCTTGATCTTTTTGGTCCATCCTTTTAGTCATGTGGAATGCTCCATGCTCCATGCTCCATCTTCTGTGGCTCATTTTGGCTTTGGGCTTCTTTTCTTCAATCTTGGCTAACAATCTACTTTTATCTAGCACTAGCTAACTTCTATACTAAATAAAATAAATCTCACAAGTTGAGAAAAAATGGCAAGCAGGCCATTAAACCCTAATTAATTATTACAATTAATTGATCAGCTCGCAGGCCGTAAAACCAAATTACAAAATTAAACATCCACATCAAACCACATCCTAAGGCCATATCCAATCACCATGCGAATTGCACATAAATAGTTAAAATCCAATTTTAACGCGCTTGGTCAATTTTAATTAGTTTTAGGATTTCTAGGGTAAAAACGGTCCATGGGCCCAACAATCAAATTGCCCGGGCCCAAAAAAGGTGAACCACAAGGCCCTACGGCCGGCCCGGCCCATAACCCACGCGGCTAGGCCGCGGGCTAGGGTCGCCCGGCCCCTAGGGCGGCCAAGCTTGGGCGGCAAGCAAGAGAGGCGGTCCCCTAGGGGGCCGAACCTCCTTGAGGGAGTTGTTTCCAAAACAACTCCCTTGCTTGGTACCCAAGTTTGGTTGTTTCCTTGTTTTGGAAGAACTCCTTCCTCCCCAAGGATGCCCAAACCCTAGATCTAAGATCCTAGATATTCTCAAACTCACTAATTCATGCATCTAATGCAAAAATTAGATCTTGTTATGAAAGTTTATTGACAAATTGCATCCCATGCTTGATTTGTCTTGTTTTACGCGATAAACAATCAATTTAAGGTGTAAAACAACTAAAACGTAACACATAAACCATGTTTATGCTCTACGACCTGTGGCTCTGATACCACTGTAGGGTTTTGATTCATGGATGCGCAACAGAAACAAAAATAACCATGCAAAACCCTCCAAGGATCACAAGTCAAGAGACATAACAATGGTAAAGGAAGAAATCAATAACACACCTTAGGGTTCTCCTTTGATGACTTCAAACGCGAATTGTGTCACGTTCTCTATGGTTTATCCACGCCTAGAGTTGATCCTAGATCTCCCAAGTCCTTGGTGCTAGCCCGGAAGAGGAAGAGGAAGAAAAATCACGCAACAATGGAGCACCAAGGTGGGGCGCCACCTCCATGTGAGGCCGACGGGTAGGGGGCGGTCCCATTGGGGTTTCGGCCCTCTTTTGGGACTTGCTCTCTCTCCTTGCTTTGTTCTCTCCTTTCTTCTATCATATAGATGTGTGTTGTGTAGAGAGAAAAATAAGCTAGGAGTGTTCTTTATATAGTCCAACAACTCCTTGTCCTACTACATAAAGAACCCCTCTCCTAATCCTACTCAAGTTCGGATTAGTCCCTTTTTGCAAAAATAGTCCTTCTCATGTCAATACATGGATTAGTTCTATTTGCAAATTAATCCTAATCATGACTCAACATGAATTAGGCCACCTTGGCATATCCTAATCATGTCTATACATGGATTAGTCCAAATTGCATATTAGTCCTACTAAGTTAGCAAGTTGTTGCGATTTGATCCTTTTAATTAATTAATCATATTAATTAATTAATTCCCATGTCTAGTTCACCCCTATATGGCGTGTGACCCCATAGGTTCTATTTAGTTGGTAGTAACTATTTACTAATACGGAGCGACCTCTAGCAAGACATCCATTCTAGCCAACAAATAGAATAGTCATCATGACAAACCTTGTGCAAGTAATTGTCTCATCCCTTTGACCCAATATCCGGATTGGACACGAGACATACAAGTCACACTCGTATATCCAATCCATAATTTCTCGATACTGGGAATAGCCTTATTCGTGCAAATAACATCAATATCACATATTAATTTATTTTAGTCTGGCCAGACATTTTATAAGCACTATCCCTCGAGTGGCTTAGGATATTTGCTCCCGCAATGTGGGACGGACAAATTCTATCTACGTCCACTACGATCTCTAAGCTTGCTTCTTATTGTATCCAGTACACGCCTTTATAACTACCCAGTTACGGTGTAGCGTTTGACGTTACCAAAATCACAATAATACGCAACTAGAGTATCTAGTGACATCAAGTCTAAGGATGACAATACCGTTGCACCGCGAGAAGCGCTTGTGACTTAACATAACGTGTATGTAGCCTTCTCGGAGATGGGTCAATCCAGTATGCCATTACTCCTAATGCATACCCATGTGTTGGATCATGATATCTCCATATCAATTCAACCTCATACTAGTCTATAGATGATTGTCCTATTAATCATTATAATGGACTAGGGATATTTAAGAATATAACACTTATATTCTAAGGACTTCATTCATGTTAACATATCTCCATATCGATAACATAATGAATCGTAAATCCATAAATGTCACAATTAATTGATTGCCTCTAGGGCACAATTCCAACACCACCCTGATACTAACGTCGTCACAATTAGGATGTGTACTTGTCCTGAAATTTGGCACATTGTAAGAGTGTAATTTTGTAAACTACAAAGGGGTGGAAGTGTCTTTGCATCAAACTGATGATATGAAATTGTCTTTTACCGAAAGCAAATTTGATGGACTTAAGAGTGTTGTTTGCACCCGTTAAAATCATGCAAAAAAAAAAAAAAAAAAAAAAAAAAAAAAATCGACGTCGATGTTTCTGAAAATTGTTGTTTGTGAACAAAAAGACGTTTTGAAAAGCTAGAAAAAAAAAGAAAAACAAAAACAAAACAAAACAAAACAAAACAAAACAAAACAAAACAAAACAAAACTAAACAAAACAAAACAACAACAACAACAACAACAACAACAACAACAACAACAACAACAACAACAACAACAACAACAACAACAACACCAAGACCAACACCACGGCGATGTTGTTGAATGTGTTCTCAGAAAAACTTTCAAACAAATGACACTCTTGCACTAAGTGAAAGATTGGATAGAATGAGGTACTTTAATTATTGACTAATAAATCAAGGTCATAAACCAATTGAGTATTGGTTTCGGGTTTCGACAATGACTAGGTCAATCCGATATAAAAAGTTCGTAATCCGTTCGATCGAAAATTGAAACGCTTTAGTTTCTAGACATTGTGTTTCAAGATTGAGCGACCGGCTTGACTCAATCTCCTACATTCATCATTTTATGGTTCTAGAAAAGGAATATTTCTCCGTCTCAAATTATTTGTTTTCTTTGACTTTTCACACATAATAAAGTAGTGAAAAAAAGATGTCAAAAATATTATGCATTATCAAAGATGCCCTCATATACTAGCGGTGATAGTACATATTGGCCTGCATAGGAAGAACAAAAACAAGTAATTAATAAAGGGCAAGATTGAAAAAAGTAATGGTAAAAAGTGGTTGTAAGACAGATAGATTAGCAAGTGTGCAAGAAACTTTAATCATTCCCTACTTTCTCCACTTTTTGGAAGCTACTCCCAAATTTCATTAGTCAACGGACATGCAATTTTATTGACCACTAACATGCGCCGAGACTTAGACCGATAAATTGGACAAAGTTTGAAAACTCATTTGTCAAACCATTAGAAGAAGCACTACTTGCAAGTTGCAACATGACAGAGTTGTTGACATTTTCACCTCACCCGTAAGCGCACCTCCTCTCTCGGGGAGGTGGAAGGATTGGTCATGGGCGAAGAAATATAACCTTCATGTACAAACCTCAAGGGAAATGGGGGTAGAAAGGGTGGGGTGGGAGGGAACTTTTTAGGCATGAGTGGGGTGAACGAGCTAAATAATCAAAGTTTTGAATAGTTAAGGATGAATAATTTTATTTATAATATAATATATATTTTAATTTTGACTACATTTTAATTATATACTGAACTTTTCATTACGAAATGATATATAATATTTTTGGTAATGCCTCTTATTATTGTGACAATTAGCAATTATCATTATTGAATGATTTAGTAAAAAAAATAATTCTCTTTGTTGTAAAGCCTTATTTTTTTTTTGTACTTGTACCCTTTATTTTAACGAGAAGTGCTTTCTAATATTATTGTTATCATCACTTTTGTAATACATATATATATATATATATACATATATATATATGTATGTATCTATCTATCTATCTCAAATATATAGTCATTTATAGTTATTTATTTTGGCATTATAATATATCTATCTTTTATTACTATAAGTACTTATTTGAAAATTAATAGAAACAACTCTAAAATAAAAGGGTAATGGACGCTAAACCTACATGCAAAATGCATATTGGGACAAAAAATCCCATGCACTTTCAATTTCCCACTACAACCCCCTGCAATATACATGTGACACATAACTCCCTGTAGTTTCAATTTCCCACTAAACCTCCTACAATGTGTGTTTGTGTGTGACACTTTGCCCCAATTGATAACGGATGTCAAATTTTTAACGGAAATTCATCACGTGATATTCTCGTGCTGGCTCTATGGATGAAGAAAAAACAACTTCAAATACCATCACATTATTAGCACGTGATGAATTTCTGTTAGAAATTTGACCCCCATTATCAATTTGGGGTTAATTGTCCCACACAGAGTAAAACCTCCATAAATTAATACTCGATAAATTAATAACTTCGATAAAATTAATAATTTGTCCATTCTCAACTTGGGACCAGTACAAAATTTGACCCCAATCAATAAGATAATAATTTTTTTGTAATCCCAGTGTATATATATTGGTCCCAACGAAACTATAAATTAATAATTACTTAAAGATTTCAAATTCTAATATTACCTAGTGAAAAATGAATCTATGGTCACTTGTTTTTGGTTGAACATCAGATATGTGCTGAGTTCATCTTTAAATCTCCTCATTGTAATTAAGAGTTTGGGCATTGTCTTCTCGTATTGCAACCAAAAGTTGTGAAGAGTCGTTGCCGCTTGCAATGCTTCTTTCCGAGTGACCAATTCCAACGCTATTGAATCATCCTCAACTTCGTCATCGGTCGGATTTTGAATGGTATTCGCCATAATTTCTTCAATGCTTTGGGAATCTAGTATTCGTTATTTTCACCAGGATGATCTAGGAAGTGATTCACATCCATTCAATAACGATAAAACGGGTTTGTTTTTAACTAATATACATTGTAACTACAACATTGGACTTAAAAATTTAAATGTCATACGTAAAATCTCTCTGAGTTAATAAATTATTAATTTATCGATAAAATAATATCTCGCTAAATTAATAAAATATCTCGGTCCTAACATTATTAATTTATAGAAGTTTTACTGTATGTATATTGTAGGGGGTTTAGTGGGAAATTAAAAATGCATGGGGTTATGTGTCCCATGGATGTATATTGCAGGGTGTTGTAGTGGGAAATTAAAAGTGCCGGTTGTGTACCAAAGTGCATTTCGCATGTATGTTTAGTGTCAATTACCCTAAATTTAATTGGGCAAATGGAAGGGAAGAGGGAGGGGAACAATTATACTATATTTTTTAATTTATGATAAGTACTTTTAGGTGGGGGGGGGGAGAGGGAGGGGGAAAATTGTGAGCTAGGGTAGAGAAGGAGTGTTGGAATAGATGCCCTAGAGGCAATCTAGTTTAGTATGAATTAATTTTGGCTAGAACATTCATTGTACTACTTATTGGATATTTAATATAATGAAGTCCTTATATTTACAATTGTGTTGTTTATCTTAAATATCCCTAGTCCAGTATAATGATTAATAGGACAATCATCTATAGACTAGTATGGGGTTGGATTGATATGAAGATATCATGATCCAATACATGGGTGTGCATTAAGGGTAATGGCACACTAGATTGACCCATCTCCGAGAAGGCTACATACATGTTATGTTAAGTCACAAGTGCTTTTCGTGGTGCAATGGTATTGTCGACTTGAAGTCACTAGATATTCTAGTTGTGGATTATTGTGATTTTGGTAGCGTCAAACGCTACACCGTAACTGGGTAGTTATAAAGGCGTGTACCGGAAATAATAAGAAGCAAGCTTAGATATCGTAGTGGACGTAGATATAATTTGTCCCTCCCACATAACGGGAGCAAATATCCTAGGCCACTCGAGGGATAGTGCTTATAGAATGTCTGGCCAGACTCAAATAAATCAATATGGGATATTGATGTTATTTGCACGAATAAGGTTATTCCCAGGATCGAGAAACTATGGATTGGATATACGAGTGTGACTTTTATGTCTCGTGTCCAATCCGGATATAGAGACAAAGGGATGAGACAATTACTTGTACAAGGTTTGTCGGATGAATATTCTATTAGTTTGCTATAATGGATGTTTTGCTAGAAATCGCTCCATATTAGCAAAGCGTTGCTACCAACTAGATAAAACCTATGGGGCCACACGCTATATAGTGTTGAAATAGATTTGGGAATTAATTAATATGATTAATTAATTAGAAGGATCACTTTGCAACACCTTGCAAACTTAGTAGGACTAATTTGCAAGGAAGGGACTAAACCGAATTCTAGTAGGACTAGCATAAGTCCTTTAGGTAGTTGGAAAGGATTTGTTGGACTATATAAAGGATGCTCCTTCCTTCCTTCCTTCCCATACTCACGAGCCTTTTGTTAATAACTTGAGTGGGAGAGGACAAAAGGAGAGAGAGCAAGCAAGCAAAGGAGGCCGAACGCCCCCCTTGCCGACGCCCCTACCCCGTCGGCCACCAAGGAGGACGCCACCCTCCTTGTTGCCTCGTGTTGCGTGATTTCTTCTTCCTCTTCCTCCATTCCTAGCTAGCACAAAAGGAGAAAGAAGATCTAGATCTCAACTCTAGGCGTGAATCACCTATATAGACGTGACACAATTCACGTTACAAGTCATCACATGAGAAACCCTAAGGTGTGTAACTTGATTTCTTCCTTTACCATCGTTATGTCTCTTGTCCTGTGATCCTTGGAGGGTATTGAATGGATGAATTATGTTTTTCCGCTGCGTATCCATGATTAAAACCCTACAGTGGTATCAAAGTCACAGGTCGTAGAGCATAAACGTGGTTTATGTGTTACGTTTTGATAGTTTTACACTTTAAATTTATTGTTTATCGCGTAAAACAAGACAAATCAAGCATGTGATGCAATTTGTCAATAATCAATCAAAAGAATACCTAATTTTTGCATTGGATGCATGAATTAGTGACTTTAAGAAATGTTAGGATCTTAGATATAGGGTTTGGGCATCCTGTGGAAAGAATGAGTTCTTTTCAAACAAGGAAACAACCAAACTTGGGCACCAAGCAAGGGAGGAAACAACTCCCATGGAAGGTTCGGCCCCCTATGGGGACCGCCCCTCCTTGCTTGTCGCCCAAGTAAGGGACGGCCTAGGGGCCGGGGCAGCTCTAGCCCAAGGCCTAGCCGTGTGGGCTAGGGGCCGGCCGGCCCAAGGCCTTGGCGGTCCTCTTTTGGGGTTCGTGCAATTAAATTGTTGGTCCCCTTGGACCGTTTTAACCCTAGAAAATCAATTAAAATTGACCAAGCGCGTTAAAATTGGATTTTAACTGTTTATGTGCAAATCGCATGGTGATTGGATATGGCCTTAGGATGTGGTTTGATGTGATTGTTTAATTTTGTGGTTTGGTTTACGGCCTGCGAGCTGATCAATTTGTAGTAATAATTAATAAGAGTTTTATGGCCTGCGAGCCATTTTTTTTTAACTTGTGAGATTTATTTTATTTAGTATAGTTGTTAGCTAGTGCTAGATAGAATAGATTGTTAGCCAAGATTGACGAAAAGAAGCCCAAAGCCAAAGGAAGACACAAAAGAAGGAGCATGGAGCATTCCACATGACTATGAAGGATGGACCAAAAGATGAAGACGCATGGAGATGTGTTTGCTTTTAGGGTTCATAGATAATTCCATTGGCTTGGAATTATCTTAGTCTAGAAAAGGCCATATCCACATCATGTTTTATTTTATTTTTGTGGTTGTTTATTTTATTGTCTTATTATTTTGTGGTTGGTGTATGGATGATGCATGCAATTAGGATAATAAGATAATTAGACAACCCGGATCTATTATTTGAAGTTGTGCCCAAACTCAAATAGATAGATTAGTTGATATGGATCAACAAAACAATTAAAATTGAATTTAAAAAAATCCCTCAAAGTTCAAATATTGCGTTTTGTCTTCTCGTTATTTAGACACTCATCATCATCATGTTTTCCCAAGATCGTGCGTGCCAAAGAATGGCGACTTGGTTAATAATGATGTGGTGCGATGGCACACCTCGTGTGCAAATTTTTTAAGTAAGAGGTTGGGCGCAACTAGGTGTTTAATAGGATTAAATGCTAGAGACAATCAATTAGGATTATCCATAAGGATTGATAAATAAGGAGTTATTTGCCCAATTGAACCCAAGAGTTGCATAAGGGATGCAATTGGAATTGTTCCTACCTAAAGTAGTCAAATTATGGGTGACTTCTCATTAGGAGATGAAACTTGGATCTTGGCCCACTAGAAAATATAAGGATATTTTCCGCATTAATATCTTGAGGGTTATTAATCCGCAGAAAAATAGTGGGAGCTATATTTGATAAACTAGCCATTATTGAATATAGTTATAAAATTCACAAATACTAAAAACTTGTGTATCTTCCTTTTGTAGAATTCCAAATGGTAAACAACTCATCGAGTTGACAACATTCCCTACGATTTGTCCTTGAGAAGGACAAGCTCTCTGAAACCAACTTCCTTGATTGGTACAGAAACTTGAGAATCGTTCTCAAGCAAGAGAAGAAACTGTACGCAATAGAGGAGCAAGTTCCAGCAGGTCCATAGAACAATACCCCTGCAGCCCTAAAGGCGTATCAAAAGCGTGTTGATGACGCTAATGATGCGGCCTTCCTTATTCTATGCACCATGACTGCTGAGCTTCGGAAGCAACACGAAAACATGAATGTTGTCGACATGATCGAGCATCTGAAGCAGCTCTTCCAAGAGCAGGCAAGGGTTGAGAGGTATGAGGTCTCTAAGGCATTGTTCAAGTGTCATCTGGCTGAAGGGAAACTGGTGGGACCCCATGTACTCTGAATGATCGGATACTTGGAGAATCTCGCCCGACTAGGGTTCCCGGTCAGCCAAGAGTTGGCAACCGATCTCGTGTTTCAATCGTTGCCTGAGAGTTATGGACAATTCATCATGAACTATAACATGAACGAGATCGTGAAACGACTGCCAGATTTACTCAATATGTTGAGGACAGCTGAACAAAGCATCAACAAGGGTAAGTGCAAGGCCATAATGATGGTACAGAAAGAAAAGGGCAAAAGGTTTGCCTCATCCTCCAAGGGCAAAGGCAAGTCTGTTGCCAAACCCAAGGAACCTGCCCTTAAGCCTGTTGGTGGCATTGCCAAAGGTGTGACTAAAGGTGAGTGTCACTACTGCAGTCATCCTGACACTGGAGGAGGAACAGCCCAAAATATCTGGAGGACAAGAGGCTTGGAATAGTGATTCCACCACCACCAGGTATTTTTGTTGTAGATGTCAATTTAACTGTCTCTACATCATGGGTATTAGATACTGTATGTGGATCTCACATTTGTCGAAATGTGCAGGATCTAAAGAGAAGTAGAAGATTGGCTAAAGGGGAGATAGACCTGCGCGTTGGAAATGGAGCAAAGGTTGCTGCATTGGCCGTAGGCGTGTACGAGCTGTCTCTACCTTCAGGATTAGTTTTAGAATTAAATAATTGCTATTTTGTGCCTGCTATGAGCAGAAACATTATTTCTATTTCTTGTTTGGACAAAGAAGGTTTTATTATTTCAATAAAGAACAATTTTTGTTCCTTTTATTTTAATAATATTCACTATTTTAGTGCGCAATTATTTGATGGGCTGTATGTCCTTGATCTAAGCAATCATGTCTACAACATTAATGCCAAGAGGATTAAAATACATGATTTAAATCCTGCTTACTTATGGCATTGTCTTTTAGGCCATATAAACGAGAAGCGTGTATCTGGACTCCATAAGGATGGACTACTAGACTCATTTGATTTTGAATCATATGAGACATGTGAAGCTTGTTTATTGGTAAAAATGACAAATTCCGCTTTCAATAAGAAAGGTGAAAGGACTAGTGAGCAATTGGCGCTCATACATACTGATGTGTGTGGGCCATTTGCCACGCCTGCCAGGGGTGGTTACGTCTACTTCATTACATTTACTGATGATTACAGTAGATATGGATTTGTGTACCTTATGAGGGCCAAATCCGAATCCTTTGAAAGGTTCAAAGAATTCAATAGTGAAGTAGAGAAGCAACTTGGCAAAAGTATCAAGGCTCTACGATCGGATCGTGGAGGAGAATACTTGAGCCAATAGTTTGACGACTATCTTAGAGAGTGTGGGATCGTGTCCCAACTCACTCCACCCGGAACGCCACAATTGAATGGCGTGTCCGAGATGAGGAATCGAACCCTATTGGATATGGTTCGATCTATGATGTGTCAAACCGATCTTCCGTTATCATTTTGGGGCTATGCTCTATTAAGTGCAGCTTTCACCATTAACCGTGTTCCATCTAAATCAGTCATGAAAACACCACATGAGATGTGGAGTGGGAGGCGTCCCACATTGTCGTTCATGAAGATTTGGGGCTGCGATGCCTATGTAAAACGTTTACAATCGGACAAGCTAGGGCCAAAGTCGGATAAGTGTAAATTTTTGGGGTACCCTAAGGAAACTAAGGGCTACTACTTCTACAATCCAACTGAGAACAAAGTGTTTGTTTCTCGGTCCGGCGTGTTTCTAGAAAGAGAGTTTGTCTCTAAAGAAGAAAGTGGGAGGATTGTAGAACTTGAAGAGATTCAAGAACCACAAATCACTGAACCGATTATGGAACATGAAAAGGAACCACAAGCAGTTGTGGAACAGCCTGGTCAGGTAACATAAGAGCTTCGTAGATCTAGTAGAGTGAGCCAGGAACCCGAGAGGTATGGACTTCTCGTGACTGATTCCGGTCACACGATGCTCATAGATGATGAGCCTACTACCTATGGGACATAAAAGGGCTAGACTCTCAGAAGTGGCTAGAAGTCATGAGATCCGAGATGGAATCCATGTATACCAACAAAGTATGGACTTCGGTGGAACCACCCGAAGGGACGCGACCCATAGGGTGCAAGTGGGTCTTCAAGAAAAAGATCGACATGGATGGTAATGTGATTACCTATAAGGGCCGATTGGTGGCTAAAGGATTCAGACAGATTCATGGTATTGACTATGATGAAACCTTTTCACTAGTCGCAATGACCAAATCCATCTAAATCCTACTTGCAATTGCAGCATACTACGACAATGAGATTTGGCAGATGGATGTCAAAACAGCATTCCTTTATGGGAATCTCCTCGAGGACGTGTTTATGATACAACCGAGGGTTTTGAAGATCCAAAGCAAGCCAACGAAGTCTGTAAGCTGCAACGACCCATTTATGGATTGAAGCAAGCTTCTAGTAGTTGGAATCGACGTTTTGATGAAGTAGTCAAAAAGTTCGGCTTCATCAGAAACGAAGATGAGTCTTGTGTCTACATGAAGGTTAGTGGGAGCTCTGTAGCTTTTCTGGTCTTGTATGTGGATGACATACTACTCATTGGAAAAGACATTCCTATGCTGCAATCTGTTAAAGATTGGCTAGGAAAGTGTTTCTCAATGAAAGACTTAGGGGAAGCAGCCTATATACTTGGTATAAAGATCTATGGAGATAGATCTAAGAGACTACTAGGCCTAAGTCAGAGTACCTATATTGACAAGGTGTTGAAACGGTTCAACATGCAAGATTCCAAGAAGGGATTCTTGACCATGTCACATGGGATTACTCTTTCGAAGAGTGGTTGTCCTTCCAATGAGATTG
This sequence comes from Linanthus parryae, assembly GCA_023055425.1. NCBI lineage: Eukaryota > Viridiplantae > Streptophyta > Magnoliopsida > Ericales > Polemoniaceae > Linanthus > Linanthus parryae. The sequence goes on along the minus strand of JALGPY010000038.1, from coordinate 1,621,347 downwards.
AGAAGGAACGCATGAGTAGAATTCCTATGCCTCGGTCATAGGATCTATCATGTACGCCATGTTATGTACTAGACCAGATGTGTCATATGACTTGAGTATCACACGCAGATACCAATCCAATCCGGCTGAGAGTCACTAGATTGCAGTCAAGAACATCCTAAAGTACTTGAGAAGAACTAAGGATGCTTTCTTGATATTTGGCAGTGAGGAAGAGTTGCGTGTAAGGGGTTACACGGATGCAAGCTTCCAAATCGACAGAGATGACTTTAGATCAGAATCGGGATATGTGTTTTGCCTGAATGGAGCAGCGGTGAGCTGGAAGAGTTCCAAGCAAGAGACGGTGGCTGATTCTACAATAGAGGCTGAGTACATTGCTGCAAATGGCGCAGCAACGGAAGCTGTTTGGATAAGAAAGTTTGTTTAACTTGGTGGGTTTCCTAGCATTGCGGATCCAGTTGAGTTGTACTGTGACAACACTGGGGCGATCGCGCAATCAAAGGAGCCCAGGTCGCACAAGAAATCCAAGCACGTTCTCAGGAATTTCCATATGATTCGAGATATTATCGATAGAGGAGACGTTCGGATATGCAAGATTCCTACAGATGAGAATATGTCAGATCCACTTACAAAGCCGCTTGTGCAGTGGAAGCATGAAGGGCACACTAGGAGCACGGGAATACGAGATGCGTCAGATTGGCTCTAGTGGAAGTGGGAGACTGTTGGAATAGATAACCTAGAGGCAATCTAGTTGAGTATGAATTTATTTTGGCTAGAATATTCATTGTATTATTTATTGGATATTTAATATAATGAAGTCCTTAGATTTAGAATTGTGTTGTTTATCTTAAATATCCCTAGTCCAGTATAATGATTAATAGGACAATCATCTATAGACTAGCATGGGGTTGGATTAATATGGAGATATCATGATCCAACACATAGGTGTGCATTAAGGGTAATGGCACACTGGATTGACCCATCTCCGAGAAGGCTACATACACGTTATGTTAAGTAACAAGTGCTTTTCGTGGTGCAATGGTATTGTCGACTTGAAGTCACTAGATATTCTAGTTGTGGATTATTGTGATTTTGGTAGCGTCAAACGCTACACCGTAACTGGGTAGTTATAAAGGCGTGTACCGGAAATAATAAGAAGCAAGTTTAGAGATCGTAGTGGACGTAGATATAATTTGTCCCTCCCACATAACGGGAGCAAATATCCTAGGCCACTCGAGGGATAGTGTATATAGAATGTCTGGCCAGACTCAAATAAATCAATATGGGATATTGATGTTATTTGCACGAATAAGGCTATTCCCAGGATCGAGAAACTATGGATTGGATATACGAGTGTGACTTGTATGTCTCGTGTCCAATCCGGATATAGAGACAAAGGGATGAAACAATTACTTGTACAAGGTTTGTCGGATGAATATTCTATTAGTTTGCTAGAATGGATGTTTTGCTAGAAACCGCTCCATATTAGCAAAGTGTTGCTACCAACTAGATAAAACCTATGGGGCCACACGCTATATAGTGTTGAAATAGATTTGGGAATTAATTAATATGATTAATTAATTAGAAGGATCACTTTGCAACACATTGCAAACTTAGTAGGACTAATTTGCAAGGAAGGGACTAAACCGAATTCTAGTAGGACTAGAATAAGTTCGTAAGGTAGTTGGCAAGGATTTGTTGGACTATATAAAGGATGCTCCTTCCTTCCTTCCCATACTCATGAGCCTTTTGTTCATAACTTGAGTGGGAGAGAACAAAAGGAGAGAGAGCAAGCAAGCAAAGGAGGCCGAACGCCCCCCTTGCCGACGCCCCTACCCCGTCGGCCACCAAGGAGGACGCCACCCTCCTTGTTGCCTCGTTTTGCGTGATTTCTTCTTCCTCTTCCTCCATTCCTAGCTAGCACAAAATGAGAAAGAAGATCTAGATCTCAACTCTAGTCGTGGATCAACTATATAGACGTGACACAGTTCACGTTACAAGTCATCACATGAGAAACCCTAAGGTGTGTAACTTGATTTCTTCCTTTACCATCGTTATGTCTCTTGTCCTGTGATCCTTGGAGGGTATTGAATGGATGAATTATGTTTTTCCGCTGCGTATCCATGATCAAAACCCTACAAGGAGATGATGAGCAAGAGATTCCCTAAGATGAAGTTTTCTTGACTACCAAGATGGGTAATGAAGTTCGGCTTTCAGAATCTAAGAGCATTTTCAATGGGATGCTAAAATTTATTCTAATCCTATAATTATAGAATTTGGGTGCTCTATTGGTGTGTAAAAGTGGTGCTAATTCTAAAACTTTTAGAATTATGCTATGTGTGGTATCAAATTTAAGATCACGTACAAGATTGTGCTAAAGATAGAACTAATATTCTATCATTTGATCTATCGATTGTTGTTTACATATTTACCATTTTAATTATATTCAACCACCATAAAATTAACATGGCATACATAATAAAGCATGCTATATTTGCGTATGACGTTACTCCCTTAAAAATATTTGTTGGATTTTTTCCATTCCCAGACTGGAGCAATAAACATTCACTATTTTTGGAAAAAATTGTTTCGTTCGAAACATAGAATCAGAGGAAAAATTTAAGGCTTAAAGATTCGAGTGAAGTCATTCCTTATTTTGACCTGAATATGTTGTTTAAGTCATTCCATTGTCATGATCATCGCCCTAATTTACCCTCAACGGGTGAACGCCTCCAATAGAAGTTCACACTTACAATATTTGTCACGAGCATCGCCCAAATTTAGTCAAAATATGTTATTTAAGGGTCAACATTACCAGCTTTTCTATTTTCAGTAATATTTCTTTCATCAATTAAGTCAATTTGGGTGAATCTTTTTACTAATTATTTAATTTATATTAGAACTATTATTCGGAACTATTTTTTAGATTTCTACCCTTTTTGTAAAGTTAAGTTTTTCGGCTATTGAAGTTCGGCTTGTGGACTAGTTTCAGAATGTTAGGGTTTATTGAATAATTGTAGAAGCCTAGTGAGGTTTCTCATTGTTTTGTTCATTATTTTTCATTTTGTTTGGATTGCTTCTTGATGCTTCCACAAACGCCTGATTCAGCTCGGAGAAAGTTGGTATCCGAGCTCAAAGCTCTGTGGGAAGAAGATCACCCTCAAAGATGGTAAGTGGACGTCCTGACGGCCGCAGGCTGGTCCAAATGAGGAAGCCCTCCAATATAAACGTAACCTCTAAGATGTTTTAATGATAGTGGATATAGAGAGGCAGTCCAAGGATTTGAAGAGGCAAGTCGTTAAAGGTCAGACATTGGATCATGACTCGGAGCATGCGTTCAAGATCCCACTCAACCACGATCATTGTGGTCAGAACGAGCGTTATGGAGGGCCAAGTTTCAGCATCTACGAGCTACATTCTTCGGGTATGTTACAAATTGAACATATTTTTCAAGATTTTCATTTTTCAATTGGATTACTTCTTGCTCCTCCCACAAACGTATGACTCGGTTCGGCGTCAGTGCATATAATTCAAGCTACCCAACATACCAGGAAAGTCCCCCTTCTTCGCCTCATGAAAGAAAAAATTGATGTAAACATTAATTAATAAATGTGAAAAAAATCTATTTTTTTGTGATTGTTACATAAGTACTGTAAAATAAATGCAAAATTTTAAGACATCCTATTTATATTACAGTCTGCTACATTGTAAAAGAGGTTCGGTTATTATGGCTGTTTAGTTGATGGTGTAAAGAACTTGTATTTTAGAAATAAAAGTTTTATTTTAATTTGAAATAGCAATTGAAATAGGATTTCATGATTGTTCAATTTCAACAAGACTCCATTTCTGTAGTGGATTCGGGTGTAACACCCCTCGTTCCCAAACTTTCCGTTCCGGACCGGAGAGCCTGGGAGGGTGCTACTCAAAATGAAGTGGCGGAAATCAAGAACAAACACTGTCATAATTATACATTACATAGTCCAACTGTCTCAAACATTGTCTTAAAATATTATTACACAAAAGATGCAAACCGTCTAAGAGTCCGAATTACTAGAAGTGCTGATAATTACTAGGTGAGACCGCGTTTCCCCCATTTAAGCCAAACCGTCTTCGTCTAGACCTGCGGTGGGAATAAAACAGGAACCGCAGTTTTTCTAAAGTCAGCAATGAAATACTGAGTAAGTAAACACCCAAGCTTGTAAACAGATTATGAGGTATATTCTTTCAAAAACAATCATAAATGGGAATGAACAATCACTGAATAAATCCTTGAAGAATAAAGTACGAATACTGAAACACGTATGAAATTCTCTTTCTTCTTATCTTGCATATCAATCCTTCTCTTGTATCTCAAACGGGGAATATTATTCCCAATCTATCTCTTCTTTTCTTTCATAAATATCTCTTTCTCAAAGAGCTTCATATTAATAATTTGTTGATACGGGGAAGATCTATCCTTTCACTAGCTACCATGACCATAAGTGCCGGCACCCCCCTAAGACTTCTTGCGGCCAGAGAGGTAAGTACATGGAGACACCCGGCAGGTTGCGACCGGGTTAAAATAATACTTGGTCGAGTGACACGAAGTCAACACGACAATCTATGCATAATATATTGATCCCCGCACAACTCTTTCCGCTTTGCATTATTAATGAATTATCAATCTCGTGTAACATTCTCAAAACATTTATCTCAAGACGAAATCAATCTCATGAATAGCATGTAAATCATAAAACACATTTTGAGACGGATATAAAATCACAATTTCAACACGAAAGAAGCCAGGGCACGCTAGGCTTGGCATGTCTACTTACCTCAATAACACGACAAATAGCGCGTAAGCTCTTACGGGTAGACGTAGCCCTCGTCAACAAATTCGTCACCTACAAATTTATAATTTTCTAATTAATCGAGAGTCTAACTATCTTGTAATATGCAAGTGATGACATGGAAAAGACCAATTTAATTCAATACGATGTCTAAATCTTTCTTTGTGACCATAATTGTCAAGAGTTGCTAGTTTACAATAATTATATCTTTAAATAATAATTATCTAATATTACTATTCAATTTCACAAATAATACACTTGTATTTTAAATAGTGAGAAAATAATATATTTACTTTTTAGATTTTCCCTAAGTATAAATCTTACAATAGAAAAACATTAGTTTAGACTTTATTGTAAAGAACCACATTTTATTCTTAATACTTTAACAATTATATTTAACTTTTCTAGAATAAGTTATTTATAGCAAAGAAATTATTTACTTAACGAAATTAACTATTGGAGATATATTCTTAATAGTGAAATAAAAAGACTATATTCTAACTTGTTGAGGAGATGACATCATAAAATATTCATTAAGATACAAGTGTGATATAATATATGCATATAAGTATGAGAAATAATTATTTTAAATATTAGATAAAGATATTAGTTAAGTAAACTATTCATAAATATTTCTCAAATTACTTCATAACAATGTTTAGATAATTTTACTTAAAAATATCATCTTACAATATTTTGAGATTAACTAATTAAGTAAAACTGATATTAATTATTGAATATAGGCTTAATGTATTAAACAACTATATTTTAACTTATAACAACTATTCGTTACAAAATCTCATTATCCAAGTTATTTCTATTTATTTAAATAATAATTAGAAGTTTAGAAATTGACTTTAAATCTAAATTTTCTATCTTTAATTTCACATATATACATACATATATATACATACTTATGTAAATTACGTTTCCTTAAAATACAACAATAACCCCCTCCTTCTAATATTAATATTTTCAGATGCCCCAATACATAGCCACAAATTCTCAGAATGTGCACAAAGTACCCCTCTCCACTTATACCCAGTTTACATAAAAGACACATTTCACCTCCTATACGTAAACTATCAAATCGATCAATATAAGCATGGATTCAAAGCTCAAATAGCGATTCTGATTGCATAAAACGACTAATTAGAGGATTTAGAGTGTACCCAAGCCGAAAATTTCTGAAAACGGTCGAGAAACGGACCGATTCGAGCTTGTCGTCGAATGGGTCGGCGGTGATGTTTGCTCGTGATGATTCCGGCGACCTGGGCTAGGTTCGAGCGTGCTGCGAGTCTCCTCGTACTTCCCGGAGGCGATGGGAAGCAATCCTAAGGGCTGGGTGTTGCTAATTTTGCCGGGCTCGGAGCTTTGCCGGCAAAAATGGAGGTCCGGCGATTTGCGGCGGTGACTCGACGAAGTTGTTGTTTCTGCTGCTGAGATCCTCTCTTGGTCGCGAGGAAGAGAGGAGAGGAGGGAGACTGAGGGGAGAGACAGAGAGTAGATGGTGGAGGAGGTGGTGATGGTGGTTCCGTCGCCGACGGGGGAGGCAGCGGCAACGCTGCTTCCTCTGCTTTTCGTTGGGCAAAACAGGGGAGAGGGAGAGAGGTAGAGGGAGAGCGAGGTCGTGATGGAGGCTGTGGAGATGGAGGTGGTGATGGCGGCGTAGATTTTCCTGTCGGGTTTTCCGGCGGCGGTTGTTGCAGTGGCCGAAGGCCACTGTTGCTGCTGCTGGTTCTCTCTCTTTTCTGTTCGACCAAGGGAAAAAGAGGCAGAGAGGGAGAGATGGAGGGTGGGATGGTGGTGTCGGGGATGGTGCTGGCGTTGGGGGTGGTGTCGGGTGATGGGGGTGAGCAGAAGGAGGAGGAGGAGCTGTATATGAAGAAGGGGAAGAAGAGAAGAGGGCTTTGGGAGTCTCACCCCGTATAGGGGTCTGTTCCTTATTATTATTATTATTATTATTATTATTATTATTATTATTATTATTATTATTATTATTATTATTATTATTATTATTATTATTATTATTATTATTATTATTACCTTATATCAAATTGCTCACTAGGATTTATAGCTTCTTCAAACTACAATTTCTACCCCCAATCTTGACTAGCAAATACTATATTGAATGACAACTACTTCCCCTTTCGCTATATAATTAACATATAAACTATACGAAAAGTCACTTATTACCCCTTATAAAAACGGGGTATTACATCCTTCCCCGCTTAAACAGAGCTTCGTCCTCGAAGCTTAAACTAACTAATCACGAGATGCTACTATAAGATTTTATATATATCGTAACAGCCAACACACATAATATGATAAATTTATTGATATTTCGTTCGATACATGTGGCGTGGGAGAAGTACAAGGATTGAGATCACGAAAACTAAAGGGTTACATCGGGAGTAACGCCATACGGTGATTTGCAGACCGGTTCTTCCAATGTCGCCGTTCTTCTTCGTCGGAGACGTAGGAAAGCCTTCTAGTGGATCTCTCTGGTCGTTTCACCCATGGAAGCCTTCTAAAACTCTAATTCGACAATGCCTTGGCCTACTTACTCTATGTGGATGATTGAATTATGTTTCTAAATGGTTCTAAGTGCTCCATCCTAGTGGCCAATAGAGTGTTGGCTAATTGAGGCAATGTTACATCAACTGATTATTCCTGGGAAGATCAGTTTCTTAATTTCAGATTCGGTTCCTTATCTTCGTTGGAGTTATATTAAGACTCGGCTGTGTTTTCCTTTCAGAGCTTTCCCGATTATCTATGTAGGCGCTCCTCTCTCGTGGTGAAGACCTTGCACTGCAGATATTTAGGGTTTGGTTGAGTGCGAAAGAGGGCTGATGGCTGGAAAGCCAAATACCAGTCGGCGGGAGGTCGGCTCACTCTTAATCGTAGTGTTTTGGCTTCCATACCCGTTCATATTCTTTTGGTCCTTTCGGTTCCGAAGGGGGTTCTGCGCAGGCTTCACTCTTTGTTTGCAGATTCCTTATGAAGCTCGGGTGACAGGATTCAGAGGCATTGGATTGTGTAAGGTCACAGGTTTCATGGACTTGAAATACTAAGCTATTTCAAGGCCTTTAACCAGTTTTCAAAGCCTTGAATCAGGTTTCACATGCTTGAAATAGCTTCAAGGCCTTGAGCTAGGATTCAAAGCCTTGAAACTGTCTGACCTATATCCATGTTCTAAGGGGAGTTTTTCTAAACTCTTCTGATTTGATTTTATCTCTCTCACCCCTATGCTTGATGTGTTATTATTTAATGATGAAAGACAAACTGTTTTGGTATATCTAACATCATTTAATCCATCTGTTTGACTCAATTTTGCAGGGAAATTTGATTTCCTAAGTTTGCAAGATTGGTTTCCTAATCTGGCTTTTGCAGGAAAGGAAACATTAAGAGAAGATGATTCTGTGATCAATCAGACACTCATGAAAGATTCTCAAATTGTTTAAAGACAAGATCACAACAATATCTCTGAAGATCATGATCAACTATCCGTTGGAGAAGGCTGTTAAGAGAGTTAAAGTTTGTTGCCTACAAAACAGAAAGTTGTTGCTGAAAATCAAGGAAGATTTGCAGAGCCTCTAGCTGTATAAATAGAGATCATTTTGAAGCAACAATAGACATCACTCAATTGGGAAAAAAGAGCGACTCATTTCTGGATTGAAAAGCATTTAAGAAAATCATCTTTCTTACAATCTAACTCACAGAAGACCACTGCACTCTTCACTGGAGTTTTATACTTCAATGTTCTTCTGTCTTGTGATTTATTTGTAGATCATTCTTGTATTACTTCTATCTCTCATTCTCAAGGATTTTTCAAAGTGAACAACATAGAATTCTTAGTTAATCAGTTAGCTAGAGGAGGTACTAGATATGTTAGAGAGAACCCAAAGTTGTAACAGAGTAAGGCATTTCTCTGTGCTTGAGATCTAGGGCTTAGCTTTTGATTAATCAGAATTGTGTTGAAAATCCTGCAGGGAGAAGATCCCTAAGGGTCCAAGGGACTGAACTCTATAAATCACTTGTCACTTGCATTTACAGTTCATCTATATACCTAGTTTTTATTCAGCATTCAAACTATTCTGTTTTCGAGGGTTTGAAACTCTTTTCAAGGACTTGAAAAAGACTTGTCTGTTTTATTTTAAACTGTATTTCATTCCAAAGGCTTGAATTTGTTTTCAAGACCTTGAACTGCATAGAAATTCTTCTCCTCCACAGGTTTTATTAAAAGTTGGCATACTCTATTCAACCCCCCCTTCTAAAGTATCTGTGCTGCATATCTATCTGCATACTCCCCTTTCAATTGGTATCAGAGCTTGTATCACTGTATAGATTTAACCACCTGGTAATCATGAGTACTGCACGTGAAGGTGGTTTCTCACAGGGATGAGCTGCTAACAGACCTCCTCTATTTTGTGGAGATAATTTTGCTCATTGGAAAGCTCTGATGAAAATGTTCATCATTGATCAAGACATAGAGCTATGGACCATTAGTCAGAATGGACCTCACACTTTCCACACAGAGAAAGATGGGATGAAAAATCTCAAATCTGAACCCTCTCTGTCCTCATCTGAATTAGAACTATTCTCTAAGAATTACAAAGCTATTAACATATTGTATTGTGCTTTGAATACAGATGAATTCAACGAGATTTCAGGCTGCAAGACTACCAAATAAATATGGGATAAGCTTGTGGTAACATTTTAAGGAACCAGTCAAGTCAAGCAAAACAAGATAAACATCTACCTCAGACAATATGAGCTATTCAAGATGAATGCAGATGAGTCAATCAGAGAGATGTTCAAAAAGCTCACAGACATAGTCAATAACCTTGATTCACTTGGAAAGCATATATCCAATGAAGAAAAGGTGAGAAAGATTCTGAGGAGTCTACCAAAGGCAAAATGGGAACCAAAGACTACTGCAATTGAGGAATCTCAAGATATATCATCACTACAGCTTGATGACCTACAAGGGAAGCTCCTGACTCATAAAATATCCATGAATGAAGCTGATGGAGAGCTACCAGAAGGTGTCAAAAATCTAGCACTCGAGGCCAAAGAGAATGAGAAAACTCAAAGCCTTAAAACAGAAGATGATGGTGAAGATCCATTTTCACTAATTTCAAAAGCCTTGACCAGAATCCTCAAGATGAAGAAAAACTTTGGAAACAAATAATTCAAGAGAGAAAGACACAGGCCATCCGGTAGTAAGGACTACAAAGGTAAGTCTTCTTCACAAAGTAAATCAAAGTTCATGAACTGCTTTGAGTGTGGTGATGTAGGACACTTGATAAGAGACTGTCCACACAATAAAAGCAAGAACTTTCAAAAGAAAGACCATGACATGAGAAAGAAAGCTATGATATCTTCATGGAGTGATTCAGATACCTCAAGTGACTCTGAATTTGAATAAGAACATGCCAACCTATGCTTCATGGCCAAGCATGATGAAAGTTATGAGAAGAATATTGAGGTAATGGTAAACTGTTTGATTTCAAAACCAAAAGAAGCTCTTTCAGATTATCTTAGAACAATGCTTTTAAATGAAGAGGATTATCTGAAAGAGATTAGAATTTTGGAAGAAAAAGTTCATGAGCAAGCAAAAGAGAATTCACAACTTGTTTGTCTGAATCATAATCTTGAAATCTCTCAGAAGAAAACTGTCAGTGATTTCAATGCCTTGAAAACCAGTTTCAAAGCCTTGAAAATACAAGTCAAGGAAGTAGTCACTGAGAACTCGTTACTGAGTAACAAACTTGTTAATATGAGACATCAAGTTGATGAATTAGATAAACAAAAGACTATGCTTGCTGAGAAACTTCAAGAATCTGAATTAGTCAAAGTCAAGCTTGCAGGCTCAGAACACAATTTGAACTTAATTATTGGAGAAAGATCAAAGTCTGTTGACAAAACTGGTATTGGATACAATCCAAATTTTCCAAGAAAGAACAATACCATATTTTTGAAAGATGTAAAAAGAAACTTCTCCTTAGAGTCATTTTTGCAACAAAAATTGTCATGTTATGACTTGTCCTTTCAAAAGAAGAGACCCTCACATAATGAGGAACACATTCTCATTTCAACTCAAAGGAAAAATTAGACATATTTGGATTCCTAAAGGGGTCAGATCACCTAATATGGTTGATCCTGAGTATGAGTCCAAATTCCACACTTGGTCTAACAGCTAGGTAAGGAGGTGATTGGTGTTTGCAGGCTGTCACCAATGTCAAATAACATAAATGATTTATGGACAGTGGTTGCTCAAGACACATGAGTGGAAAGAGATTTCTATTCTCATAATTGAAAGAGCAATCTGAAGATTCAATTACTCTTGGTGACAAAGGCAAACGCAACATTATTGGTATTGGTAAAGTTGGTACACATTCTGAAAACTCTATTTCTGATGTATATCCAGTTGATGGCTTGAAATTAACTTGCTTAGTGTATCTCAGCTTTGTGATAATGGCAATAAAGTCATATTTGATAAAGAGATGTGTGTGGTGCAAAATGAGAAATCAGGCAGTTGCATTCTCACAACCTCTAGATCAAACATTGTTTATACTTTTCAGACTAAAGTGTCTCAAGGCCTTGAAAGAGGATTCAAAGCTTTGGCACAGAAAGCTTGGTCACATTAGCTTGCATACATTGAAAAAATTGATCTCCAAAGATCTGGGAACAGGATTACCATCTATCAAGTTCAAATATGATGAATTATGCAAATCTTGTGCTCAGGGTAAACAGACCAGAAGCTCAATAGAGCCAAAGAAGTTTGTAAGTACTTCTAGACCTATTGAATTACTTACATGGATTTGAGTGGTCCTATGAGGACACCAACTCCAAAAGTTAAGAGGTATATGCTATTTATTGTAGATGATTATTCCAGATACACTTAGGTTATGTTTCTAAAAGAAAAATCTGACGCCCTCTCTGAATTTTCAAATCTTTGCAGAGAACTTCAAACATTGAAAAACCTACCTATTGCCTCTATCAGAAGTGATCATGGTAGAGAGTTTGATCAATTAGAATTTGATTTGTTCTGTTTTAAGCATGGTATCTCTCACAATTTCTCTGATCCTAGAACTCCTCAACATAATGGAGTTTTTGAAAGAAAGAACAGGACTCTTGAAGATATGTCAAGAACAATGCTTCTAGAAAACAAGCTGCCAATAAATTATTGGGCAGAAACTGTGAATACAGCAAATTACATTATTAAGAGGTGCTTGATCAGACCTATCTTGAAGAAGACCCCCTATGAACTCTTCAAAGGGAGGAAGCCAAACATTTCATACTTCAGAACCTTTGGTTGCACATGCTATGTCCACAACAATGGTAAGGACAACTTTGGTAAGTTTGATGCAAGAAGTGATGAAGGTATATTTCTGGGTTACTCTCTTACTAGAAAAGCTTATAAAATTTATAATAAAAGAACCAAGCTGGTTGAAGAAAGTATTCATGTTATTTTTGATGAAAGATATGATGGTTCTTTGAGTGAAAGTTTTGCATACTTGTATCTGAACAAGCATGAACCAGAAGAAGAAGCTGAGAACTCACTTGGATGTAAGAAAGGTTCAGAAGGAAACAGAAGCCATTTTCAAGACCTTGAAACAGATCTCAAGGCCTTGAAAATAGAGATCAAAACCTTGAAAAGGATGATCAGAAAGATATAAGTGATCAGGCTACAACTTCAAGACCAGAGAAGCAATATGGAGAGCCTGAACCCTGGTCTCCAAGAAAGAGATTCAAATATATTTCATCTCATCCAGCTGACAACATTATATCTGATCCAACCAATGGTACACAAACAAGATCACAGCTAAAGAATCTTTGTGCTTTTAATGCTTTTATTTCTATTTCAGAACCCAAAACTGTGAATGAAGCATTACAAGAAGCAGACTGCATTATAGCTATGCAAAGTGAACTCAATGAGTTTGAAAGAAACAAGGTGTGGAACCTAGTTCCCCCACCTACAAACCAGTTTGTCATTGGTACCAGATGGATGTTCAGAAATAAATTGGATGAGAATGGCAAAGTGATCAGAAACAAAGCAAGGTTATTTGCTCAAGGTTACAACCAAGAAGAAGGTATTGATTATGAGGAAACTTTTTCTCCAGTTTCCAGGTTAGAAGCAATTATAATTTTGATTGCTTTTGCATCCTACAAGAACATGAAACTATTTCAAATGGATGTGAAATGTGCGTTCTTGAATGGTTACTTGCAAGAAGAAGTTTATGTTGCACAACCTCTTGGTTTTGAAAGTGACAAGTTTCCAGATCATGTTTACAAACTTGACAAAGCTCTGTATGGTCTAAAATAGGCTCAAGGATCTTGGTATGAAGGATTGTCAAAATTTCTACTTGAAAATGATTTCAAAAGAGGATTGGTAGAGAAGAACTTTTTTATAAAGACTCGTGAGAAAGATTTACTTGTAGTTCAAATTTATGTTGATGACATTCTGTTTGGAGCTACTAATGATCTTCTTTGCAAAGAATTCTCAAGTATTATGAGCAGATAATTTGAAATGAGCATGATGGGAGAGTTTAACTTCTTCCTTGGACTTCAAATACATTTGTTGAAGAAGGGCATCTTTCTGCATTAAAGCAAGTACACTAGAGACTTGTTAAACAAGTATAACATGTCTCAATCCAAAGAAATCAAGACTCCTATGAGTTCTACACTGCCCATAGACAAGGATGAATCTGGTAAGAGTGTCAATGTAAAAGAACATAGAGGTATGATTGGATCATTACTCTATCTTACTGCCAGTAGACCAGATATCTTTTTTAGTGTATGTATGTGTGCAAGATTTCAAGCTGATCCAAAGGAACCACACTTAACTGCTGTGAAGAGAATATTCAGATATCTCAATGGTACCAAAGCCCTAAGGCTTTGGTATCCAAGACATTCTAACTTCTCTTGCATGGATTTTCAGATGCTGACTTTGCAGGTTACAAAGTTGATAGGAAAAGCACTTATGGAACTTGCCAATTCATTGGATCCTCCTTGATCAGTTGGCATTCCAAGAAACAAAACTCAGTTGCTTTATCAACAGCTGAAGCTGAATATATATCTGCTAGAGCATGTTTCTCACAAGTGTTGTGGATTGCTCAACAGTTGAGAGATCTTGGATTTGATTTTAGAAGCATACCAATCAAATGTGACAATACCAGTGCAATATCATTTACAAAGAATCCAGTTCAGCATTCAAGAACCAAGCATATTGATGTCTGGCACCATTTCATTAGATATCATGCTGAGAAAGATGATATTGTTCTTGAATTTGTTTCTACTAACATGCAACTTGAAGATATCTTAACTAAACCATTGCCAGATGAAAGATTTTCAGCTCTAAGACTGGAATTAGGCATGCTAAATAAAGATGCATTGGTTTAGGGGGAGCATTAGGTAAGAAAGGTAATTTATTATGTGTTTCAAAGATTTGAACTGATTTTCAAAGCCTAGAAAATCATTTAAAAACTTTGATTTTACTTGTTTCAGTATAACAGTGTTTCAAGACCTTGAAACCATTTTCAAAGCCTTGAAAATAAGTCTGATAACTGGTTAGTGAATGATTCTCAGATCAATCAGTATTGGGTGCTATCTTTGTAGATATTTTCTCAAAATTTCCCCTACCTTTTTTCAAAATACTTTTCAGCCTAATGTAGTATTAAATTATTTCTTTCCAACGGCTTCAAAGATTTGAATCTTCTTTGATCATTATAGATCTTTTGAGATCAGAGAGATTGCAGTTTCCTTTTCAAACACAAACTCTTTCAGTATTTATCCTCTTCTCTTTTCCTTCACTCCGTATCACATCAACCTCTCTCTATTCTTCTCCCAAACCCTAATGAGCACCAGAAGAGCCTCAGACAGAATCAAGATGGTCGGAGGTTCAAAACCTAGTTCACAGAAGAAGAGAAAGACAGTTGAAGATGAAGTTCAAATAATCAGTGAAGACTCAGAGTTAAAAATCTTTACTGATGAAGAACTGGAGTCTTCACCACCTAAGAAGATGATGTAAAAGGACCATATTCAGCAACTGGCAAGAAGAAACAGACTACAATATCTACGCAAGAGAAGTAGAAGGGAATTCATATTGGAAGTCCTAAGAAAGATAAGAAAAAGGCAGACACATGGATCGAGGGAAAAGGAAAAGAAATTCTCATTCCATACTCAGACTCAGATACTACTTCAGGATCCTATGGAGTGTATTCTGTGTCCAACAATGGAAGACATGAGAAAGATCCTTCAAAGTCTGTGCATGCATCAAAAACAGGAAAGAAGGATCACAAGATTTCCTCTGCACAACAGAAGAAGGTGTATGTGAAGAAGAAACTACAACATGGAAGAAAAGCTTTAAAGGGACTCACTTTCTTGTTCAACAGTGTTATAGAAAATATCAGTTCTATCACTGAGGAAATTGATGTGATTCAACAAGAAAAACAGGACAATGATGAAGACAGTGAGGAAGAAGAGGGAGATTAGGATGGAGATGAAGACCCAACCCCATAATCTTGCCTATTCTTTCTTTATCATTCTTTTTTTAAGTTTACTTTTCAACATTTTCCAGACTCTGATCCAACATCTTCTCGTTCTTTTTAATGAAAGTCAAAAAGGGGGAGAAATCTTAGGTTGTTATTATTTCTGTTTAAGTGACCTATCTTTTGGTCAGTAGGATTATTTACAACTTATTTTTTTTCTTCTTCTTGAGTTTATTAATAAGTTGGATCATTTGGAATTAATGTGTTGTTACTATTTGAACTGTGTGCTAATCAGTATTTTTTGCAGAAACTAAGAACCAAACAGATTAAGGTTTTGTCTTTCATCAAGGGCGAGATTGTAAGGTCACAGGTTTCATGGACTTGAAATATTAAGTTATTTCAAGCCTTGAACCAGTTTTCAAAGCCTTGAATCAGGTTTCACAGGCTTGAAATAGCTTCAAGGCCTTGAACTAAGATTCAAAGCCTTGAAACTATCTGACCTGTATGCATGTTCTAAGGGGAGTTTTTCTAAACTCTTCTGATTTGATTGTATATCTCTCACCACTATGCTTGATGTGTTATTATTTAATGATGAAAGACAAACTGTTTTGGTATATCTAACATCATTTAATCCATCAGTTTGACTCATTTTTGCAGGGAAATTTGATTTCCTAAGTTTGCAGGATTGGTTTCCTGATCTGGCTTTTGCAGGAAAGGAAACATTAAGAGAAGATGATTATGTGATCAATCAAACACTCATGACAGCTTCTCAAATTGTTTAAAGACAAGATCAAAACAATAAATCTGAAGATCATGATCAACTATCCGTTGGAGAAGGCTGCTAAGAGAGTCAAAGTTTGTTGCCTACAAAACAGGTAGTTGTTGCTGAAAATCTAAGAAGATTTGCAGAGCCTCTAGATGTATAAATAGAGCTCATTTTGAAGCAAAAATAGACAACACTCAAAGGAAAAAAAGAGAGACTCATTTCCGGATTGACAAGCATCGAAGAAGTTCATCTTTCTCACAATCTAACTCACAGAAGACCACTGCACTCTTCACTGCAGTTTTATACTTCAGTGTTCTTCTGTCTTGTGCTTTATTTGTAGATCATTCTTGTATTACTTCTATATCTCAATCTCAATGATTTTTCAAAGTGAACAATAGAGAATTCTAGTTAATCAGTTAGCTAGAGCAGATATTAGATAGGTCAGAGAGAACCACAAGTTGTAACAAAGTAAGGCATTTCTATGTGCTTGAGATCTAGGGCTTAGCTTTTGATTAATAAGAATTGTGTTGAATATCCTGCAGGGAGAAGATCCCGGAGGTAGAGACGTAGGTCCAATTGGACTGAACTCTATATATCACTTGTCTCTTGCATTTACAGTTCACCTACATACCTAGTTTTTCTTTCAGCATTCAAACTAGTCTGTTTTCAAGGGTTTGAAACTCTTTTCAAGGCCTTGAAAAAGAATTGTCTTTTTCATTTCAAATTGTATTTCATTCCAAGGGCTTGAAATTGTTTTGAAGGCCTTAAACTGCATAGAAACTCTTCTCCTCCACAAGTTTTGCAAAGCGTTGGTATACTCTATTCAACCCCCCTCTAGAGTATCTGTGCTGCATATCTATCTGCATACTCCCCTTTTAGATTGGTTGGGACAGACTTTTCGCTCCTGGGCGGAGGGTGGTCTGGGTCTCCCTTCTTTGGCTCATGTTAGTCTGGCGCTCCATATGAGGATATCTCGGTCCTTATTTTAGATAGCGTATTTTTTAGATCGATTTTGTATTGTCGTTATGGTACCCCCAGTGATCACATCCTCGAACATTGTGGTAGCCTTGTTTGGAGAATGATAGCGAAGCATCTTGGGGGTCAGGTCCTGCTTGGATAGTGATGGTTCTTCCAAGTGTGTTTGGAGGCCGGACTCGACATGTCAGTTTACGGTCAGGTCCTGCTAGTCCATCATGCGTAATCAGGCTGCGATTTTTTGTGGTGTTCCAGACTCTGGATTTCTCAGCTCCCATCTAAGTTGGGATCTTCATGTATCGCCTCATCTTTAGATCTCTTTCGACATATGACGAGATTCGACGCTCAGGGGTTCCAGTGGCCTGGCTGTGTTTTTGCTGTTTCTTAGCATAGGAGTTGTTAGCTCATCTTTTTATTTACGGCAGGATAGCCAGAGAAGTTTGGGAGGCTTTCTTTCCCTTGGGGGGATCCTTGTCTCATACTTCGGTTAATGGGCTGTTAGTGGATTGGTGGGGCTCACCAGGATCTTCTTCCAGATCCATTTCTTACGCACAGGCACTCCTTCTTTGGTGTGTTGGGAGTTGTGGAGGTCAAGAAACGAATCTATTTTTTATCAGCGTCCCATGGTTGCAGATGTTGTTATCAGTAGTGTCTTGCGATGGTTGAGTGAGCTTCTTCTGCATTTCTCTCCATCTCGGGATCTTGGTAAGTTTGATCAAATACAGTGCCTCAGTTGCATCTGCATCTTCTTCGCCCTCCAGTGAGGAGTGGGTCTTTGATCAGATGGTCTCGTCCTACTTCTCGTCAGGTGACATTTCATTTTGATGGTTTTGTACCCTTTTGGTTAGGGTGCTGGTGGTGGGCTGTTTAGATACCATGATGGTCACCTTATCGCGACTTTCACTTGTAGGTTTGGCCAAGTTTCGTCGTTTGATGAGGAGGCACATTCTTTACTATCGGGTCTCACCTTAGCTTATACCTTGGGTATTTCGATTGATTGGGAACATGGTGATTCTCTTTTTGGTGGTCCAAATAGTGCCGGGTCATGTATTGGTTCCTTGGCTGATTTATCCATTGGTGCAGGATTATCGTGACCTTCTATTTGGTGCTCGTATCAGGCATTCTCATAGACAGGGAAACATGGTGGCAGACGCTTTGACGACTTTTGGCCATTCATGCTCCTCTTTTGTTAGTTTCAGCTTCGTGAGCTTCCTTCTCAGGTTAGAAGCCTGTACAAGCAGGATGGTATAGATATTTTATTTTATCGTCTTCCATGAGGGTTTTTGTTGGTCAGCAGTGGGTGTGGTTTTTGTCCTCCACAGTTACTATGGGTGTTTGGCCACTTATTTTTTCAAATAAGATGCGGGTTATGCCACCCTACCTCAGTGTAGGTAAAATAATCGAAATTCATGTCATGTATACATTGAAACATGAAATACTATATATGTCCAAATTCACTATTCACATGCTAAAGTAACATTGGGAATGAGATCTCCAATTGAGATGTGAAATACCGCGACTTTTACGAAACTTGGGTCACAAGCTATCTGACTAATATCAAATCAGTTGTTAAATTTAACTCTTTAAAAACATATATCATTATTTTAGTCGGTTCCATATTCCATGCTCATGATATAAAATAAAATAGCTGTCGATTTGGATGTGCATTGCTGTGTACATTTATTTCGTTGTGTTTTCGTCATTGATGGCGTAACCAGTAACCATGATAGTCTCTGGCACTGATCATTTAACGCCACGCAACAAAATCTTATTTCCTTCATAAGGTATATGAAGATTTTATTCAATCTCTTTTTTCTTCAGTGTCAAGTATAGTTGACTTTTATTGTCATATCTCAACTACTACTACGGTACTCTATTTGAATCACACGTGCCAATTTAATTATTATCGCATGGTGAAGAGTTTGAGGTGGTCCTCTTCCTCCCAATACTCTAACGTGGACGAAACATTCTAATTCGCATAACACCATAAACTTGTTTTTCCCCAAAATTATATGGGTAAAAGACACTTTGCACCCTTACATTTAGGCAAAAAGACACTCGGCACCCTCGTGTTTTGGACAATACACTTCACCACCCTTGTAACTGACGGAACCCAAACGATTCTCTGAAATGACGACTTTACCCTCAAAAATTCGGAAAATTACCTACTATATATTCCCATATCTTCTCATCTTTTTGTTCTTCTTCAACAATCCTCTGACCTAGCCGCCACCAATACCTCTCCCTCTCTTCTCTTCTCCTTCCCCGATCTCATCTTCTCTCTCTCCTCTTCTGTCTCTGTCCCTCCCTCCCTCGATCTCATCTTCTGTCTCTTTCGCCCTCTCTCTCCTTTGTGAACCCATCGCCACTGCCGCCTCCACCTCCGGAAACCTCCACGAATTTCATCTCCTACCCACAGCCGACAGAGGCGGCTCTGGGCTTTGAACAAGGCGGCGACTCTTGTTTTGGGTTCACAACCGCCACCACTACCCTGTGTCAACCAACAACATCACCACGGCACCACCACTTCTGGTGTTGATTTTTGCAACCAAACCCGAAATAAAGACTAATCATTAGATTTTGGTTCATGTGGGTTTCTAGTTTTCAATCAGAGCATAGTTTATCTAGTTTGGATTCATCAAGGTAGAGGTAAGGCAATTAGAGGGATTTTTGGTTGAATGGTGCTCAATCAAAACTGAGGCAGTGCATAAGTTTTTGCTCAATCGAAACTTGTTCTGCTCTTCTTCTTCCTTCTTTTCTTTGTAATTTTTCTTTGTGATGCTCCAGTTGATTAATTCCTCTGTTTGTGAAGAGCTTGGTCCACCTGTTACTACTTAAGTTGAATATTGAAAGAACCTCTTCATCCTCAATTCCAGAACAATAAAGTTCGTGAATCTTAAAGCTTGATCCGCGGTGGAGATTGTTGTGACTGGTGACGATGAGTTCTTAAGCTTGATTCATGGTGATTTTGCTTTTATAGTAATGGTGAAGAACAAGACCACCAAGAACAAAATATACATCAAAAACATTGAACACCGAAAACATCAAGAAATGACTCTAACAACTAGGGACAAAATTGTCAAAAAATATTAATAAGTGACATTTTGGACGGAATTGGACAGAAGGGTGTTAAGTGTCCTTGCTTTTTTCCGTTACAAGGGTGGTGAAGTGTATTGTCCAAAACACGAGGGTGTCGAGTGTCTTTTTGCCTAAACATAGGGGTGCAAAGTGTCTTTTACCCAAATTATATTAAGCATTATAGAGAAGGGTAAAAACAATAACTACTCTCAAATTGAGGTAAAAATATATTTGTGTCCCCTGTTTTTCGGATAATTTCAGTTTACTTCCTTCGTAGCAGAAAATCTGACGACACTAGGCACCCTTCTCTCATGTTTCGACCATAGAGTCACTTTTTACTATGTGTTTTTTACAATCTTATCCATATTTGTATTTTGTGTTTATTGTGTTCATGTTTCATGTTCTTGTCATTCTTGGCGTTCTTAACCATGGCCTCCAACACCACAAAATCCCCACCAGCAACATCACCACCACGACCACCACCGAATCTCCATCAGCAACACCACCAATACCAAAAAATACACCACCACCACCACCACCACAACAACAACAGAAGAAACAAACAACAACAACAACAACAACGAACAAAACTTAACAAGAGGCTCAGATCTATAATAGAAAACAAGCAATAGAAGATTGCACCTAGCTAACATGGCTGCAAAATTAGTTGCCCCGCCACGAAAGTAACAGTGTTTTAGCAACTGAATTCAATAGATCAAAATCATCACTATCGCCAAATAGAAGGGGAAAATCAAGAGACAAACAAAGCGAAGCCACAAATAGATCATGAACCCCATAAGCCAAATCGATAAAACACTGTCTTTTCGATTCCCCCTCCTCGGCCATCACCTAAGATCCATAGACCACCAAAATCAACCAATACCCAGTAGAATCAAACCCATAAGTGGGGTCGAATGATTTTCATAAAAAAACACATGAAGAATCAAAGAAGAAACCCAAAAATCGAACCAAAATAACCACAATTCGAACCTCTTCAAATCTAAATCGAGAACGTGTGAATCTTTCTATCTGGGTTTCAATATTTTTTATTGAAGCTTCTAACTGGGGAAATCATAAATCAGATGAATGAACCCCCTGCCTTTAACCACAAACCACCCAACCATCGTAATCGAAGGCAATGAAGATAGAGGTTGGAGAGACAGAGATAGGAGAAGAAGAAATATGCCACTGCGTGGGCGGCATCGATTCGATGGGCATTTGATGGTAGGAGGTACGACTGCCTTTGGTTCGCCACCAGTGCTACTATTGAGGCTGCTGCTACGGCTTCCTCCATGGACTTTGTGCGTACACCATCAGTCGGATATTGGTCCTCCGTGGACTTTACTTCCGTCTTCACAGAAATAGGGGAAGAGAGAAAGAGGGGGAAGAGATATGGATGCTAGGGTTAGAAATGAGAGGATGAGAACAAGAAACGAGTTATATAGTGGTGTAATTGTGCATCACTGTTAGGGGTAAAATTATATTTTCACCCCAACTGTTAAGGTCTGTTAGTTACGAGAAGCAAGGTAAAATTATCCGAAACACAATGGATCAAAGTGTACTTTTACCTAAACTTGAGAGTGGTTATTATCTTTTATGCTATAAAGAAGGGTAGAAAACACATTCGCCTCAAATTCGACGCAAAGATGTGAAAAATATTTCACATCAAAATCAATTGACAATGAAGGGAGTAACTCAATTATTAATATACACAATGAGGGAATGCGCAGTAGTTTTTTTTATAGAAGTTTTGAATAAAAATATATTGATATTATTTTACATAAGTAATGTGTTAGTCATGAGTAAATAGTGTATTTATCAAAAATTATAAACAAATGAGTATATGCTTTACAAATTATTTTTAAATATTTGATAAAAATATGAAAATATGGCAATGTGGGACACAAATAACTCATTATATATGCTAAAATACTAAGAAATGCACCCGTATTTTTAATTTCGAATGAATAACTAGTATACAAATTATACACGTACATATAGAATACTCGAATTAATCAAATTCTGTATTTTATAACCGAATTTTTACTAACGTATTTTTAACATAAAATCGTATAATACACGTACGTACTGTACCACGATTTATTTCCGTCACGTATTTTACTAACTATTCGAACAACAACTCCCACCAGGCACCTCATGCGATGAAGGACTAACAACAATTCTCAGCACACCATCTTACGTGCATCATGCAAAATAGACTGACATAAAGCATGATGCATGCTCATATACCATGTCTGGCATACCTTCACACCAGCAACACCTTTGGAATGGAGCACTTCACCTATGCAACATTAAGGCTTCATTTTTATTTTCCTGTAATAGCCAAAATCCCACAATTCTGCAATAAAAATCAATTGGAAATAATGAGAGAAGAATCCCTAATATCTTTATTAGGGGAGAAACAAACGAAATTCTGATGTGGGATCAAAAATAACTCTCACAAGCCTCTTTACCCGCAGCTTGTAGAATAGATATACATGATCGTCAGAATCGAACAAATCATAAAAATGCTTTGATACTATGTTAAGACTTTTGAGATTCCACATCAAAACCAATTGGCAATGGAGGAGTAGCTAAAATATTTTATTAGGCACATACAACACAAACATAATCCCGATGTAAGAACAACAACCTCTCAACAAGCCCTCTCACGCGATGTGGGACGAACAAAAACTCTTAACGTGCTCTCTCATGCACAGTATGCGAAACTAACATACGTGATCAGTAGTCAGGCTCTAGGCATTTACGAAGGGGCTATCCTTAGCCCATGATTAAGAATTCTGTGATTCCACATCAATACCAAAAAATGGAAATGGTTGTACCCTGAGTATCTTATTTACATATGAGTCTCTGTGTGGGAAACGACAACTCTCAAGAAAAGAAACTTTAATAAAATGGAGTAGTTAAACTCTCTCTCTCCCTAAAATTTTCTCCCCAAGAAAACCCTAGTCGCTCCCTCCTTCCCTGGCAGCGGCTCCTTCTCCACCATAAAGTTGCCACCCGGTTTCTTTCTCTTGAAACGACCCGGGATCTCGGTTCAGGGTTAACGCGACAATCGATAACCAAAAGTAGATTATTAACTATTAAGTTTACATATCGGTTAAATTACATTACAAAATCTCGATAATAAGAACAATCTAAAACAAATCGTGTGTGATATACTAAGTGATTTGACTTAAGCTAAACTTCTTCGTCTCGATCCGCGTTCCTATTCTCCAAACTTGATTGACAACCTGCGGTTTTAAAATGGCAATAGCCGACGTAATTTTGAAGAAATGATCAGTAAAAACTGAGTAAATACATACTACGACATGTAAAGCAACGAGTGGCACGGAAGCATGAGTTGAAACAAATCAGAAGATTTAAACAGAATAGTTATCATGTTGGAGAATTTGGAACAACTGGAAGTAACCGAGGAACAAAAACCTCTCAATTTAATAACATTGAGAAACTACGAGTAGTTGGTAACATATCCAAAGTAAACAAGTCCATTTAAGAGAATAACTTAGTTCATGAGTAGCCAAAGCATTTCAAATCATTTCAGTTGATTAGGGCAATCCAGAGCCACAAAAAACATTAATAAAGTAGTCAATTCTTAATTTCGACTTCAATCAACAGTTTAATTTAGCTGAGGCATGTCCAGAGCCTTCAGCAGGATCGATGTAAACAGAGGGATCACGAAATTATCACTAAGGGTTCCTTATAGGGTCTATCAAACCCTATTTCACCCGAGCGTTAAGGGAGCTCATTCGTCAACCCCGCTCACAACATTAGCTAAAAGGCCTTAAGTGTCGACACCCCTATACCGTAGTGACCCTTACAAGTATAAGTAGCACTCTATAGCTCTACAAACCCCTTGACCTCAATATCTTGATACATTTAGCTCATCGAGGGCGGATTCGTGAAAATTAACGTTCTATCCAATAATAAGAAGCATTGCTTCAATGGTCATAACCATAAGAAAATGGAGGATCGCTTGATGCCTCCCATTAATAACAGTACTCTGTACATCGTCATAAGTCTATTAGAGGTATTTTATTTCTTCTCTATCACATAACTAGAATCAGAATATCAACATTTCACAACTAATTTCCGAGAGTTCTCAAAGGAGGTGAATAAAATAGTTTAACAACATTCGAGTGGGAAACATGCATTCTCATACTTTTTCATATAACAAGTATTCATTTGAAACATCAAACACATGCGCACATTTGATATGAAAAGGTCGTACACATGTACTTACCTCTGGGCCATGAAAGGCGCAAATCAATGCTAGCACTCCTACAACACTCGTCTCATATGAGTCCGGGTCTCACAGTCAATGCAGCAGCACGAAAAGATACGTCTACTTGGAACAATCCTTAACAACAGCTGTATATGCACAAGTAAAGTATAGAACATATTAGCATATACCCTCTATATGAGGTTGTATGCAAGAATGCAATGGAAAGCGGGTCATGTAAGCTAACTTGACCAAAATGCCCCCGATACTTCAAAACTCTCTAGTACAGTCCCTGGCTGTGCTTGAACTCCAAATTACATTCATATTGGCCCAACAACATGCAAGGATGACTCTTAACTCTCCCATATGAGCTTAGCATCGAAATGTACAACTTTCAGTAAATTGCACTTAGGCCCCTAAAGTTTAGTAAAATTTCAAAAATACCCCAACATTTGACTTGGTCAACCCTAGCCCAGAATTACAGACAAGTACTCCAAAAACGCATACAAGACATGCTGACAAACTCCAATTTACTAAACTAACCTCAATTCAAAGTTTAAGTGAAATGACTATTTTGACTCAGAATATTAATACGAACAAGTTTCGTGAAGAACGCTAAGGCCAGAAATGTCATTCAAATGGTCAAAACTGAATATCAAAGATAGCGAAAAGTCGTTTGAAGTAGTCAACTTTGCGACTGATTTCTGATCAATTGAGAAGGAGTTTTAAGAAACTGGAAATAGAGTTTTAAAGATGACAGTTCAAGGATTCCAGAACATATTTGAACTCCTAGAAACTCTAAGTATTCAAAGAGATATCGATACTCAAAGTTGGACAAAAATTTCGATTCGACACTTAAGGAAAATTCAAGAAAGTTTCATGAGTTCAAACTAGCAACTTTAGACTCGTTTTGTGAGCAATCCGTTAGAAATTTGAACATGACCCAGAGACGATGAAATGAAGTATTGTATACCATCTTTCCACAGAAGAAAACAGATCTACATTTCAGTAAGTTTTGAAGAAGATACAAGGGTTAGAAAATGGGTGTTTCACCATGACATTCTATACTTAAAAAACTTTTGAGTTTTTTCTAGCGAAGAACATCAACATTACAGCAAATTTGGAGCCAAAATCAGAGGGTCTAGCGTTAAAATTGGACCAAGAAATCAAGACAAAAGTTGTAGCCAATTCACCAAGGATTCCAGAAAGCTAAAGATCATTCAAAACGGTCCAAAAACGAGGGAGATACAGAGATCCAAAGTTGGGTGAAAAACTAGGATTTCAACACTTAGAAAAAAAATTCTGCACTTGGACAGATTGAACAACAGAAAACGCAGCGACTTCAACTCGATTTTTAGGTAGTTTAGAGACCGAAGTTAACAAAATTTAAAACACTAAAGTTGTAGCCAATTGTCTGAGGTTTCCAGAAAGTCTAGAATCGCTCCAAACGGGTTAAAAACGAGAGAGATATGATCATTTGAACGGGGGCTGTCTATGCATGACGGAAAAACAAACCAAGAGTGAAAAGTGAAATCAAACTCGACTCTAACAACAATCTAGGCATATTTCGATGCTTATAATGAATTCCTAAGGTCATGGGGATCTCATTGATGTAAGGAACATCGAATTTGGTAGAAAAATGAAGGATTTACCATTTTCGGTCGGCCATGGAGGTTTGGCGGCGGCAGCACGGTGGCTGGAGCAAAATCCGGCGATTTGCAGGGCATGCTTGTGCTTCCCAGGTTCGCCTCGACACAAGGAACAATAATATGTGTGTTAATTGTGATGGGTTGCAACGAGGAGGGAGAAATCGACGAAAAATCGAACTAGGACTTTTACGTTCAAACCCGAATTCTCACTCGATTCTTGATGAAATCCCGAACTGTTTGGGGGCGTTTTGATCCTTGTGGTGAGGGCTAATACGGGTGGTAGCAGGTCGGGAGTTGGTGGTTGTTTGGTGGTAGTTCCTTGGTGGAGGTGGTGGTTTCATGGTGGAGATGAATGAAGAAGATGATGAGAGATGATGAGGAAGAGGGAGATGATTTCTCTCCATGATCTGATGGTGGAGGAGAAGGTAGTTCATTAGCTACCACCTCACTATTGAGGTGTTAAAATGATACTTCCAAGGGGCTCTCATGCAAGGGGGGTGAAAGTGTATTTTTTCTAAACTTTTGGGTACAACTAGAATTAGAGCTTCTACTTAATTTCAGAGAATTTCACAACCACCCCAAACATTTCTAGTGCTTCAAAGTCATTCTAACAACGTCCAAATATCGCTAAAACTCCAAAATGCCCACTTTAAAGTCGTGATAAACTATTTACAAATTAGCCCCCAAAGTCTTGATATTGCACTAAGAACTCTCTCGGGAATTAAGGGTGTTACACCTCTCCCCCTCTTTAGATGAGTTAGTTGTCTCCCACCACCGTAGCTACTGCAACCTCGTCGCCTCCACTAGCCTCCTGCTCCCCGCCGGTCTCTTCTTCGCCTTGCCCTTACCGTTTCTCAAATCTCAGGTGCGCCGCTGGGATTCTGGAATCGAAGCCGAATGCTCATCTTTCATTGCTTTCCCCTCTCCTCAGCGGGATGAGGGAATTCCGTTAGTATTTCAACTACCCCATCGCCCCGTCCCAAAAGTGATCCTTCTCCACTCGCCGCTGCAAACCACCTATGTCCGCTCAGATGCCGCTGCGCCAGATCTGCTGCTCCAACCGCCGTCCTCGCCTCCATCTCCGATGCGCCCCTCCCTCCTCCTCCTCCTCTCTACAGATTCCCGTGGTTTTCTACTGCACCCTTCAAAGCTCCCGATATCTTCTCCCCCTCCTCCTCCCCCTCCCCCTTCCCCATTTTGTTTTTCCGGTTTGGGGAGCAGAACGAGTCCCGTTGACCCCTGCAGCCCCAAAATCCCCACATCCCCTGTTTTCTAGTCTTCGTCGAGGTAGGGTCCACCACCGCTGCCACCACCGTCTCTGCTGCCTCCATCCTCGAGCAAGGCTGCCTCCGGATTGCACCATGGAATTAGGTTGATGCATATTTTTTGGGCTTTTCTTTCGGGGTGAGGCTTGGCCTTGTAGTCTTTTGGGCTTTTTTTGTTTGGGCTTCACTTTTTCTTGGGGGCATAGGAGGCTTGTGGTGCCAATAGTTATGTTTTTTTTTTTTTTTTTTTTCGGGGTTAGTTTATTTGGGTGCCAATAGAGTAAAGCCCACTAGGTTTTTAGTTAGTGTTGAGGCATTAGGCTTGTTTGCAGTTCTATCGGGTTGGTTTTTCTTTTCTGGGGTATGCCCAATTTTCTCTTTGTAATCGTTTCTCCTTATTAATGAAACATCTTTCGTTTCCGGTGAAAAAAAAGAAACTTTCCCCTTCCTCAAGTTTGTAAAAGGACATTTTCACCCCTCTTGTTGGTGATGCTGGTGGAAGTTGTTGATGATGATGATGGTGAGGTGTAATCGTGCATAAATGATCAAGTGAGAGCTTCAAATGTAAACTCATACTAAGTGAAGGTAAATTCATCCAATAAAACAATTTTAGTATGGTGCCTCACTACTAACTATCGAACATACACAGACATGGAAGGAGTCAAGTGAAGATTCATCATAACTGAGGATGTGAGAGTGAAATGTACCCCGTTAGAGTGTTTTCTTTCAGCGATATGTATGGAGTTAGATGCATTTTTATTCATTTCTACGATATGCATGGAGTTAGATTAATATTTATTAAATTTGAAAGTATAATTTGGTAATCCTTCGAATTTTTTAATTTGTATAGGTAAGTTTTTGAAATTTGAACTTTTTTTCGAAGTTACAAATTTATATTAATTACTATCTATGCCACGTGGGTGTCTGTCTAAGCATGGACCCAAGAAATCCTAAATTATTCTTGTAAAATAACACACACACATATGTAAATACTTTCAAAATATCCATGTAGTATGAAGTATTGAGCTTCATTATAAATGCATTTTATTTTGTTGGATCATAACTCAATGCCTCATTAACGAAAAACATGAAGGCTTTTAAGCATAAAAAGTTTCATTAGGGTTTGTTAGCTCCGAAAACTTTGGAGATCGTTGGGCATCTTTCTGGCGAACAAGGCAGCGGCGAGGGCTTTCTCGATCTCCTCCGTTACGGCAGAGGCCTCGATCGACACAACATTATCTCTCTCTCACTGAGGTAGTTTGTCGTCTTCGCGATAGCTACACCCTCTTATATTACTCAGGATTTCGGTAACTAACAATGGAAGAAGAAGTAGTGGTTTGCTTTGACCGCGAGAACTGTCTGCAGGCGGCAAAGGAAATGGGGCCTTTTTTGGTCGGTAGCTTCTCATGCTGATCTGGTTCAATGTATGGGCAACAAAAATCCTCTTCAAGAAGATCTCGCCACGAGGCGACGAAGTTAGTATCCATGAACCCTCCCCAAACCGGTTTATCTTTCAGTTCCCCTCCAAGGATTCAAAGAATCTAGTCCTCCACGGAGGACCATGGATATTTGACGACAATGTGCTCCCCTAAAGCAATGGACGATTACAATGAAGACTGATAAGGTCTCTTTTGACGCAATCGACGTATGGGTGCAAGTTAGGAATATACCGTTCTACGTGCAGACAAAAAATGACTTGAGGATGATTCTGAATGGCATAGGTCCAATCCTGCAAGTCGACTCTTGTATTCTCACCAGCTCCGAAGGAGATTACATGAGAGCTCGCGTTAGTCTACCGCTTGATAAAACTCTCCGGAGGGGTCGAAACACAGAGATCATCGCTGACATTGCTCGACTACAAGTACGAGCATATCGGTAAATATGACATTGGTGTGGTAGCTTTTTCCATCATAGTGATGAATGTATGTCCACGTCCTATGAGGAAAAGCTGAGAGAGTCCCCGGGTTATGGAGATTGGCTTATCTTCCGTCCCCTGGCGAGGAAGCGGCTGATATTTACTGATTTGGATGAAGAGAAGACGAAAACAGTTGGAGCGAATATGGAAGTGGATGATAGTCCAAACTTTGAGAGACATGGGATTCTCGGTTTCCCATTTTACGTGACGTAATAATCAGGAAGGTACTGCAGCTATCAGAGAGAGATTAGAAAGATGTCTAGTCAATGACAGGTGGATGGATGCATTTGGCTGGGCTATTTTTCAGCACTTGATAGCCGAGATATCAGATCATACTGCCATAGAGATTTCCTGGGAATCGTCCGATTCACGTGCAGCTAAGGTGACGGGACATTTCATTTTGAGGCAATGTAGCTTCAACATGGGGAGTGTTCAGAAGTAATTAAAGATTGCTGGTCCAGTTCGTTTAATTAGTTGGATGGTAAGATTATGAATGTAGCCAAATGTCTTAAGCAGTGGAAGCGCATCTCTTTTGGCCACGTCAAACGACAGCTTCGGATCCTTCGGGACAGACTTCAGGTTCTCCAAGACGGGGAAAAATCAGTGGAGGCATTGTTTGAGGCCATAACAGTGCGCAACAACATTCTCCAAATCCTGCTAAGATAGGTAAGATGTGGAGACAACGCTCTCGAGAGATTTGGATGCGCAAAGGGTACCAGAACACTGGATTCTTTCATTGCAAAGCTTCAAACAGACGAAATAGAAACAAAATCAGAGGGTTAGAAGACACTAATGGTATTTGGGTAGAAGACAAGCAGCAAGTGGCCGCTATTCTTGAGAACTACGTCATGGATTTATTATCTTCTTTCGACCCTTCTAGAGCACAAATGGAACCAGTCATGGCAGGATTGAGGAGTTGGTTTCTCTTGAACAACGCTCTCTTATGAATCAACCTTTCACTTCGGCTGATAATTTCCTTACCCTGAGTAAGATGACGCCCCTAAAGGCGCCCGAATGGTTTCCCCCCTCTCTTTTATCAGATATTCTAGCACGTGATTGGGGAGAAGTTGGCGAAGTTTGCCTAGGCATCCTCAACGAGGGTGATGATATCTCTGAGTACAATCACACCGTCATTGCCCTAATTCCAAAGGTGAAGAAGGTTCGTAAAGCTATTGACTTGCGTCCGATTAGTTTATGTAATACGATTTACAAGATTGTTAGCAAAACCCTGGCTAACCAGTTGAAACTTATTCTGCACTCCATCATTCCTGAGAATCAGGGTACCTTTGTTCCGGGTAGACTGATCACTGATAGCACTTTGCAAGCTTTCGAACTGCTTCACACTATGAAAAACAGGAAGAAAGGAAGAACATGGTATGTGGCTCTGAAAGAAGACATGAGCAAAGCATACGACAGAGTCGAATGGAACTTACTTCGTGCCGTTATGCAGAGAATGGGTATCGGTGGACGTTGGATCGATGTGGTGATGAACTGCGTGTCCACGGAAGCCTACAAACTCATTGTAAATGGGGAGGATCAGGGGAAAATCATCCCTCAAAGGGGCCTTCTCCATGGATGTCCACTCTCCCCTTACTTATTTTTTTCTTGTTAGCGAAACATTATCTCATAGTATGAAGATTGCAGTGCAGGAAGGTCACCTCAGTAGACTTCCGAATTCCAAGGGTGGTCCTATTATTTCGCCCGTGTTTTTTTTTGCAGATGACAGCTTACTGTTCACTAAAGCAACTGTGACAGATATTGACAATCTCAAAGACATTCTGAACAACTACGAGATCGCATCCGGCTAATTTTTAAACTATCAAAAACTTGTCAGGAGCGTTTCCTAATAACAAGGAGCATGAGGAAAAAATATCTCCTAGTCAGCGACTCGGAGTCCGACTAGCGGACGAACACGAGTCCTATCTAGGGATCCCAACCACTTTCAGCCAAAACAAATCTATCTCCTTTAGCTATCTTCCGGACCGGGTCAGCAACAAATTAAAGGGATGGAAGTGAGAGGAGCTCTCAACTGCAGGAAAAGATGTCCTTATCAAAGCAGTAGCTCAGACGATTCCTAATTACGCTTTGGGTTAGTTCCTTCTTCATAAGAAGGTTTGTAAGGACATGGAGTGGCTGGTCAGACGTTGCTGGTGGGCGGGGGGAACAAAGCGAAAATAAAGCTCCATTGATAGCCAAGACCGTATGAAAATGTCAAAGTCAGATGGAGGTCTTGGATTCAGAGACTTCTATGATTTTAACGTTGTAATCCTGGTAAAGCAAATGTGGCATTTCTTGAGTATTTTGGACAGCCTAGTCAGCCGAGTTTTTAAAGCTAAGTACTTTCGCAACTCGTCTATTCTAAATGTTTCTTTCGATCAAAATTGTCAGATTTCATATGCTTTTCGAATTATTATTGTTGTTCGTGATCTCATTGAATTAGGATTACATTGGAGAGTTGATACAGGTAACCGTATCAAAAATTTTGGTGACGGTTCGCTGCCCCGTGGAAGTACGAGGAAAGTGATTACAATCTGTCCGGCAGGCTTCGAAAATGCTACAATCGATTATCTTATTGATGCCCAGTCCAGAACATGGAATGAAGAGAGATTGGAGCAACTTATTTTACCAATTGACTGAGACACCATCCGAAACATCCCGCTAGCTGCGACGGCGGATCAAGATGAACTATTCTGGGCTCATTTGGAAGATGGTATCTACTCAGTATCGACCGGATACAAAGCTCAGTCCATTTGTACTCGAGGGGAACCTTAACCTTCTATTCAGGGACAAACGATCCAACCACCGTCCATTGTCACACCTGTTCCCCAACTTCCAGCTATTCCCTCCAACATTCCCTCGTAATATCCCTTGCCTTCTCCGCCAGTAACCGTGAGCAATGTGGCTTACACCCCAAACCCAACCGCTGTGTATGTGTCTCCACCAGCTGCAACCCTTCCTCCTGCTGTGGGAGGGAGTGCACCAGCAAGCATGACGGCCTTGGAGCAGCGCATAGAAAACTTCCTGGCCAACCAACCTTTTACAGACACCATCATCCCGAAGGTTGACAATGCCCCTCCTATTCCGCGGGAGATCTACTTGATGCCCAACCCCGCAGGGTATAAGGCCCCTAAGTGGGAAAAAATTGATGATGTTAATGGGAATGCCCAAGAGCATGTCATGCGCTTCATTGATGTGATGGGGCGATATGGGGTTGACCCCAATCTGTTGATGCGTGAGTTCCCGAAGTCTTTGGGGGAACGTGGCTTACAAATGGTACCGAACTTTGGAGGCTGGATCCGTCAAGACTTGGGATGACATGGTTAAGAAGTTCTATACCAAGTTATTACAGGTGGAGGAGAAGGTTACGATGATACATCTTTCGCGTATGTACCAGAAGCGTGACGAGGATGGCGTCACTTTCATCAAGAAGTTCGGAGCAAAATCATTGGAATGCAGAGGTGAAGTGCTCGGGGGCCGGCTCGTGGAAATATGTCTCCAGGGGATGCGAGACGAATACAAGGGTATGTTAATTAACTTGCAAACACCTACTTTTTTGAAGTTAATTGAATGTACCAAGAACACAGAGCCTATAGTCGAGAGGCAAAAGAAGAAACATGCTCCTGAGCGATCTCCAGGGGGACCGAATTTCAAGATCGGAAGATTTAGCTACAAGATGGGGCGCGAAGATGAAGTCAATACAGTTTCGCCACACAAGAAACCCAGAGTTGCGACTTCGGACGCCCCGCCTCTGCCATGTTCTTTGGAGGAGGTGATAGACCTATGCAAACAGTGGCGCAAGGATAGGGTCCTACCTCCGCTCGAAAGAACACCCTCCAGGTAGATGGTGAGGGGTCCGAAGTGGTGCGAGTGCCACGGGAAGTTTATGCACCCCATGGCTGATTGTAAGAAGCTCAGGAACCTTGTGAGCCGGAAAATGAAAGAAGGGGAGTTGATTGTCAGCGACCAGAGGCAAGATGTGCGCAATAATCCGCTCCCGGCTCATGCGGAGAAAGATCCAAAGGACAAGGAGGTAGCTATGATCGCAATCATGGACCTCGAAGAGATTGCAGAAGATGGTCTGCTATCATTGCTGAAGTCCACGATGAGGAGGATTACATCACAAATACAGAGGACTCGCGTGCCGACAGGATGAAGGGGTCGCACGGCTTCATAAAAATATTTGATGATATGAAATTTTCGGAAAAGTGCCGGAAAGAAATGACGAAGGCAATCCTCAGGGTAGCGGAAGATTTCGAAGAGGACATTGTCCTCTCAAACGGAAGAGTTGTTAGGGCCTCTCGCTCGAAAGAGAAGATAATGACTTTCTCTGAAAGCGAAAAAAAGACGAACGCGAGTCACCAGAAGCCCTTGTATGTGACCGCGATAATCAATGACGTTGAGTTCAAAAGGGAATTCGTCGATGGTGGTGCAGCCGTTAATGTGGTCTCGCTCAACACCCTGAAGTTGGCAAAGATTCCTGAGAAGAAGATCATCAGACGCCTATCTTCGCTGATGGGATTCGGAAGTGACTCTAGGATGACGATGGGTTGGATTTGCCTTGGTATCCATATAGGAAAGATCAAGTGTTCCGACAAGTTCTACGTCATTGATGCGAACACTACGTATCACATTATCATAGGTCGAGCCTGGATTCATCGCTTTGACGCGGTTCCATCAACAACTCACAAAGTGATGAAGGCCATTTGGAATGGCAGAGTAGTCGAGGTACCAGCCTCGACGAATCCCTTCAATTTGAATGAAGCGCATCTCACGGAAGCAGTGTGGTTCACTAAAATGGCGGATGAACAGACGTCGGGGCCATTCAACCCAACTCCTCTGCCTCGATGGGAAGACATCAAGGATCAGTCACCGGCAGGAGTAATGGTGACGATAGAGGATGCCAAGGAAAAGATGCATGCACGCGATGAAGTGCCACAAGTTGCGTACCAAAAGAAGAACATGTACACTCTGAAGAGGGTGGTAAAGCATGACCATAAAGGCAAGGAGATAGAAAACTTCTATTCCAATGGAAAGAAATGTCACCGCATATGAATGTGCGCGGGGGGTACCCCCATCCAAACATGGGGATATACCTGGGAAAATCAATCAACTTGAGCAGGGCCCGGAGAAAGACAAATTGAGGTCAGAGGTACCGGAGGACAAGTTGAATGAAGCGCCCCGGTGTATGGAGGAAAGGCCGAAGCCACAAAAACAGGAACTGAAGGAAGTGTTCCTAAGTCCAAATGAAGAAAAGAAAATGCATGTTTTCCTGAGCGCAGACCTCACAAACGAGGAGGAAGCAAAATTGCTGTAGTTGCTAACAGCGTACAGGGATGTGTTTGCTTGGGAATACGATGAAATGCCAGGTCTGGACACGGGTGTAACAATGCACATATAGGATGTTGTCCCAGGATCCAAACCAGTGAAGAAAAGCGCGAGAAGTTTCAGACCAGAGATAAATGTGAAGATCAAGCAAGAGATCATCAAGTTGTTGAATGCTAAAGTTATCGAGCCAAATCATCATCCCACCTGGTTGGCCAACATCGTGCCAGTGATAAAGAAGAATGGGCAGCTCTGCATCTGCGTGGACTTCAGGGATCTCAATTGTTTTTTCCCAAAGGACGACTTCCCAGTGCCCAACATCGACTTGCTCATCGACTCTACTGCGGGACATCGGATGTTCAGCTTCATGGATGGTTTCAGCGGATATAACCAGATTAACATGGATCCTGAGGATGCAAGAAAAAATGCGTTCATCATGCCAGTTGGGGTCTTTAACTACACAGTTATGCCTTTTGGACTGAAGAATGCGGGTGCGACTTATCAGCGAGCAATGACGGCTATTTTCCATGACATGATGCATCAGGAAGTAGAGTTCTATGTTGAAGATCTGGTTATCAAGTTAAGGGAGGAAGCATACCACCTAGGAGACCTGCGAAAGGTATTCGAAAGATGTAGGAGCTTCCAACTGAAGATGAACCCAATGAAATGCGCGTTCGGAGTAACTTCGGGGAAGTTTTTGGGGTGTGTAATTAATCGCCATGGGATTGAGCCTGACCGTGCAAAAATCTCAGCAATCACTAGCATGGTAGAACCCCACAATCAGAGTACTCTGAAGAAATTCTTTGGAAAGCTGTCTTACATGCGGAGATTTATCCCAGCAATTGCAAAACTGACTTTCTGCTTCGGCGATCTTCTCAAAAAGAATGATGTGTATAACTGGACAGAGGAACATGAAGCCGCATTCGGGAAGCTGAAGGACCTACTGACATCACCGGGAGTAATGATTGCACCACAGGTGGGGTCACCACTTTTGTTGTACCTGACATCGACAAAGAAGTCCATAGGGGCACTGCTCGCCCAAGAGCATGAAGGGCAGGAGAGGCCAATTTATTACATCTCTCGCGTGGTATAGCCGTCCGAATCAAGGTACACGGATATTGAGCGTCACTGTCTTGCTTTATTTTTCGTAATAGGGAAGCTAAAGCATTATTTTGCCTCACACAAAGTCGTGGTAATCACAAAGAGCGACCCCACCCGGTATCTTTTAAGTCACTCTTCTCCCTGCGGTAGATTAGCAAAGTGGTACATGACCATCTCGCAGTACGACATAACATGTACTCGACCAAAAGAAATCAAATCGCAAGCAGTGGCAGAACTTTTAGCACAGTTTCCAGACAACAACTATGAGCCAATGATAGAAGAGGAGCTAGAAGGTCCTGAGATCTATGCAATCGAGTCGCCATATTGGATGCTTCATTTCGATGGGTCATCGACAAAGAAAGGAGGTGGAATTGGCATCGTTCTGACTAAGCCATATGGGGAGGTCATCCAAATGTCCACCAAGCTCAATTTTCCTGTAACGAACAATGAAGCAGAGTACGAGGCTCTGATCGCAGGGCTCCGCGCGGCCAAGGAACTATAAGTTAGCAATTTGACGGTCATGGGGGACTCCAAGCTAATTTTCAAGCAAGCTTCAGGCGAGTATGGGTTGAAGGAGGTCAACTTGTTGCCTTATCGGACTATGGTACAGAAGCTGGTGCAGCAGTTTCATGATTTCAAGTACGAGCACACGCCTAAGGCTGATAATCGACATGCGGATGCTTTAGCCACCCGGGGGTCCAAAATCAGTGCGGACAAATGCCCAGCAAGAATTTTGACCGAGGCTAGAGCAACCCCAGCCTTAACACAAGAAGTATGCGAGGAGGATCCCGCAAAAGATGAGGATTGGAGAAAGCCAATACTGCGTGCGATTGCTGAGGGGACAAGCAAAGAAAATTGGGCATCCACAAGGGGATATTGCGTGCACGATAACTCCCTTTACTTTAAAGGGCCAGGAGGAAAACTCATGTGGTACATCTCGAATCAGGAAGGGCAGGAATTATTGGAGAAGATCCACCAACACTCTTGTGGAGAAAATGAAGTCTCGGTCTACAGAAAAGCCCAGAGATACGGTATTCATTGGCCGGGTATGTCGCGTTCGCAGCGATCATTCAAGGGAATTGCGAGAGCTGCAGATTGATTAAAGACTCCTTGAAAATTGCTGCAATCGATGATGACACAGATTGGAGGAAGAAACTCTTTGATTACTTGACTGAAGGAATTGAGCCAACTCAGAGAAAAGAAGATGAGAAGCTTAAAAGAAAGGCAACTGGATATGTCGTGCGGGAAAATATGATTTCGCGAAGAGGCCACGGGGGAAATCTACTCAGATATTTAGGTAGCCAAGAAGCGCAAGAGGTAATGGATTTGTCTCATCAGGGAGGCGCGAAGCTATGCAGACAACTCCTCACCGTTGGCTATTTTTGGCCCACAATGGAAGCAGAGTGCCGTATCAAAGTGAGAAGATGTCAAGAGTGTCAGTTCAAAGGCAACCTTGTGCACTCTCCTGCTGTAGACTTACATGCATTGGGAACACCCTGTCCATTCCACACATGGGCCTTGGATTTTATCGGCCCCATTCGACTAGCCTCGCATGGAAATCAGTTCATCTTGACTGCAACGCAGCAATTTACTAAGTGGGTGGAAGCAGTGCCGCTCAAAATAGCAAATGCGCTTACAGTTGTTAACTTCGTTCAAGAGAACATTATATACAGTTTTGGGATCCCCAACACTATCCTCTCAGACAACGAAACACCTTTTTTGAATCGCCAGGTGGCTGCGAAACTGGCAGAGTACAACATAAGGCAGATTTGCTCCACATCTTATTACCCAAAAGGGAATGGACAAGCGGAAGCAACAAACAAGACACTGCTAAGGATTATGAGTAAGATGGTCGCGGATGATCATAAGAAGTGGGCGAATTCTCTAAATTTGGCTTTATGGGCGTATCGCACTTCGCCGAGGACCCCCACAGGAGTTTCCCCGTTTCTTCTATGTTATGGAGCCGAAGCTGTTGTACCAGCATAAATAAAAGTCAACTCTGCAAGACTAGCCTTTCATGCCTTGTATGAAAATCAACGTGATCATGATCTGACTCTGCTGGAAGAAAAGCGTGAACAGACTAAGAGAGCTAACACGAGGTACAAGGAAAGGATCGCTCGCGCATACAACAAAACAGTTCAGCACCGAGACTTTGTTGTTGGGTACTTGGTTCTGCGAGCTTCAGATCATTGCATGCGAGAGGCAGCCCATCCAAAGTTCGCAGCTAACTGGGAAGGGCCATTTGAAGTTAAAGAAGTCTTTGACAGCGGTTACTGCACAATCCAGAGACTTCATGGGACTGCAGCAACTCCAAGCCCAATCAATATGCGATGGATCAAAAAGTATTATCCTTAGCCCATCTCTTTATTTTTGATGCCAAAGTCTGTTGCTTTCGTTACTTTTGATTCAAAAAGTCTAGTTGCCTCATGTATCCTGCGCTATTTCCTCCCATATGAGGAATTTGTTTTCATGCTCCTCCCATATGGGGATGCTTTAATAATAACGACTCTCCCATATGAGAGAACTTTATCAAATTGTTCTCAATTATTTTATTTACTTGTCTGTTCATGCTGTTTAAATTTATCAACTCATTCAAAGCCTATCTACCTAGATAGCAGATATAACAAAATAATCCTCTGCGATCAAAAGCCTTTCTGCCTAGATAGCAGCTACAACAAAATGATCCTTTGCGATCAAAAGCCTATCTGCCTAGATAGCGGCTACGACAAAATGATCCTCTGCGATCAAATGCATATCTGCCTAGATAGCATTTATAAGAAAATATGATCCCATGCGATCCAAAGCTTATCTGCCTAGATAGCAGCTGTAACGAATTACGATTTGGAGTGATCTAAAAGCCTATCTGCTTAGATAGCAGCAATAACAACAACGCTCTCGTGCGATTTAATGCCTATCTGTTTTGATAGAAAATTATTCAAATATTATACGGATATAACTGCGATAGAAACACAACTTGTTTCGTCATATAGCAAGTTCGCACGCGAAGTTACAATTTATTGCAGCAGACAAAAACAGCGAATGAAAATTCATATTTTCATACAGTCAAATATGGCTTACAATTTATCTGTCAAGATAGCAACTTACAAGCAAAAGCTTACATTAAAGGGAATCTCCTAATCTAAAGCATGAATCTACGAGTGCTAAGACTACGAGACACGACGCTGACGTCGACGTCCTTGATAAAAAAAGAGCTCTTATTGGTACCCCTGCCATGGTGAGATGCCAAATGAAATTCATGCCATGAAGGCTGTGGACGTGAAGAACAAATGGGAGAACAGCTCATGGGGCAGGAAGCTGATTGTGCACAAGAGATGAGCACAATCACTAGTTACGCCTTGTTTGAAACAATGGTGGCAAACAGTTCTCTGTCGAAGAATCGGCAAAGATGCACACCATTAATTACTCACTAGTAGTGGAGCCGGTACAAGACCGTGCTTCACCGGAAAGTCACCGGAGACAGTGCCTGCAAACATAATGAAGAAGAAAGAATCTTTGTTCCAACCGGAAACCTTACGCAATCGATCTTCAAAAAGATCATGTAGATCAAAGGGCTTTCCGAAGAATTTGTTGGGAGCTGTTTCTATAGCACAAGGCACAAACTCAGGTTTCAAAGCCCAGACCTGATATGAATCAACGAAGGTCAAGGGCCTATACCATCAGTTGTGAGAACTCACGGGAAACAACATTTTGATGAAGAACCAAATAGCAATAAGGTAGG
This sequence comes from Linanthus parryae, assembly GCA_023055425.1. Classification (NCBI taxonomy): domain Eukaryota; kingdom Viridiplantae; phylum Streptophyta; class Magnoliopsida; order Ericales; family Polemoniaceae; genus Linanthus; species Linanthus parryae. The sequence continues at coordinate 1,581,972 of JALGPY010000038.1, read as the reverse complement.
TTTATATAGAGTTCAAAAAGGACTCTTCGGTTCCCTTACTGAGTTAGCAACGCCTCGGAAACGGGTAAGAATCAATTACCCTACTAAAAGCTACGACGATACAGTAGCACGCCCCATTTAATGACGCAAGGCCATGATAAGGATGGGGCCTACTGCACGGTAATCACGCTTATTTAATAAATTAATAGCGCAATAATCAAGGTAGTTACGTCAAAACATGACATCACAGTTGATATGGCATTAAAACGCGAGCAGAATATCTTTGAAAAGAGCAGCAAAAGCTAACATAGAATTCCCAAAGTGTTTGAAAAAAAGGGGGAAGCATTAAAGTATGCGCAACTTTTAAAATAAATCCTTGTCTAGAGGGTCTTCTGGTGATAACAGGAGCGACGCCTTTGCTGCCTGGTTAACCTCTTGTTTTAGCTTCTCATAGCTAGTCTTCATCGCGTGGAAGAGATTGGCAGCCTCCTCAGCCTTCGTCTTTTGCTCCTCCAATTTCCTCTTTTCAAATGCGAGATTGCGGTAGCCATACTTCAGCATTGCAGATGTGAGGATTTGGGTAACCTGTTGAAAAGGAATCCAAAGTCCAACCTGCCTGAGCTTTAACCTGAAGGCTCTTACATGTATCATAGAGCGTCCGCGCATTATCAGTTGATATAGTAGCAGGGGTTCTCACAGACAGTTGCTCCAAAATCCAGGTGGCTTCAGTCAAGAAAAATCTTCTATCAAAGGGACCCAGCTCTAGGGCTCTCGCAAATGACCACGGGTATGAAAGGCGCATCTTCATGAGCCAGTCCACATCAGGTTTCCTCATTCCTAAATAAATGACAAGTTTAGGAATGCAAATTACTAACAAATACATACAGTATGACATGTGGTAACACTATAGTATACATGTTCCTTCGACGATTTCATGCAGAGTAGGAATGCACATAACAGGGAAAGCTGAAGTATCTCCTCGCTGCATTGCCTGCCTGTCAGCTTGGATCTCGCGTTCATTGTAGTCAGCAGGAATTAAGAAGTTGGCAGCAGGTGCGATGGGAGCTCTTGCTTGCGAACCCCAAAAACTCCACGCGAGGGGAACTTGAGAAAAAATAAATCTCAACAGGGGCAGAGCTTGGCTGAGGTCCTGACACATTAAGGGGAGCAGCAGCACTTGAACAAAATTTGTGGAATGTTAACACCACTAACTTCAGCAACAGTTGTGATAGTGGGAGGACCTCCATTTCCGCCGCTGACTGCGATCTCCGCTGGGACGTCCACATTGGTGTGCGATGGCTGCAAGATGCCTTGGTTAGTTTCTGCTTGCCCAAGGACTTCTTCATCCACGAGAGGTTCTTGTTGCTCAGGAGCATCCGTTGGAACATCGACATTTTCATGCGATGTTGTGTCTTCCATGACCTGCTCATTTCCATGAACTCCAGCTCCAACATCCTCTGTTTCCATCTCCTCAATTACGCCAGTTTCTACCACATGCTCGAATTCAGCATCTCTCTCTCTCATTTCGGTGTCGAGTTTGACATCATCAGACACTTCAATAACATCTTCCAGGGGCTTTCCCACATCTTCGGCCACCGCCAGAGGTTTCTCTGTGTGCGAACTTAGTTCTGGAACATGCAACATAGGAAGCTGACTTCTCTGCTCCAACATGTTCTCATCAGAGCCGCCAATACTGGCCTCATTAGTGACCTCTCTTGCAGCTGGAATATCAGCGGTGGTGCCCTGTGCGACGGCAACATCACTTGGCAGCAGGGTCAACATTAGCAGGTTCATTTCAAGCAGCACCACCTGCAAGAAAAAATTGAAAAAGATATTGAGGTAACTTGCATTATGAGTTATGTCTTATATTTTATTTTAGTAGACCAGAAGAGAGCACCTCCACACTTATGTGGGATCGCAGTTCCGGCATCATACGTTACAGATGCGACACCATATCCTACAAAGGTATCTTCACTTATCACTTCTTTAAAGTGCGCGTGACCTGATGTTGCGAAGGATTTCGTTAAAATAGGGAATGAGTTGTTAAGAGTTGTTTACAAACATTGTTCAAATGTTTACCAGAGGGTTCGCCACATTTGCTTACTAACCATCGGCGAATGTCATCTTTTGATAAGCCGTGCTTTAACACACCAAAAATTACTTCTTGATAAGTCACAACAAGGTTAAAAATTGTACCTTCTTCATCGCATGCGATCTCCTCAAAATATTGCTGAGCTCGCTCTAAGGCAGCCACGCTCATGCTACCAGCATGCTGCTCTTCCAAATTTCTTCTCTTCATGGTCTCAGTGTCATCTTCCTCGCGCTTTCTCCTTCTCTCTTCTGCCTCAGCAGACATTCTTTTAGACTCATCGATTATAGCTTCGTCTATAGGCTCATTGGACGCATCTGAGCGAGACCCCTTTGTCTTCCTATTTTCTTTGGCCAAAAGGCCACTAATGGTCTTTGTATCATCATCTTCGAAGAAAATTTTTAGTTAAAAACACTATTGCGAAAGCCATGATTTAAAGAGGATAAGTTCATTTGATTTACCTTCTGAACTTTCTTTTCCTATATCCTCTCTTTCTTCTTCCTCTCTTTCTTCTTCCTCTCTTTCCTCTTCTCCACTTTCTTCTTTTCCTTCTCCTTCCCTCCCTTCTTCTTCCTTAGCTTCTTCCTCCTGATCATAGAGGATGAACGTCTCAACCGCGAGATATTTCCGTGTCTTGCCCTGCATGCGACCCTTGACTTTGCCCTTGGGAATAGGGGACTTCACAGGCGACGAAGCTGGAGCTTCCCAGGGTGGCGAAGAAATCACAATTCCCTTATATTTTTTCTTTTTAGCTTTCGGGGCAACCTCTACGTCCACTTTAGCATCGTCGTTTATCAGGGAACGAGCGAATACGTCCATTTCCTCACGTATCAGAGCCTCTACTTCGGGGGCCAATTCCATGTCCAGATGGATTTCTTGCTTTTGCCTCTTGGCTTTAACAATAGAATTGACCAATGATGGACAACGGTCCCCAGAGGCGAACCTCCTCAAACAGCACTGAAAAAGAAAATCTTATGTAAGTCACAGTATTTCAAAGAAAGAAGTACTTCAAAGACGAAGGAGAGTTGTTTACCTTGGCAAAAGCTTCGTTGTAATGGATCACACATACAACTCCGCCCCTAACAGCAGTCATCTTTTCCTCGAGAATCGCGGCTGGGCACAAGTGGTTATCAATATCAAGCAAGGAATAGAATCCATACTTTGAATCGTCCAAAATGCAGTTCTAACGGAACGGGAAGGTATTCCTTTTGATCGCAGGAGCTTTGCTGAGACGGGGAGGTGAGGATACATCAAACCTTATTTGTTGAGCGTCCCAGTAAGCAATCCAGTTCTTGTTAAGGCGACCTACACGTTTCCCTGAATGCTGGGTGAAAGGCAAGTTGCTAAGAAGGATAGATTTACATTTCCTTGTCAACATTCGCTTGTAGCAATCTCTGTTCACTGACCAAGGCCAAATAGAAGGCGCCACTGCGTCAAAATCAAACTGGGGGGAGACGCGAGTCGGGTCAACATCTACTATGATCCGCTCATACTTGGAAGTTATTTCAGAAACATTTTCGGCAAGGGCAGGCAGTGAACCTCTCAAGCACCAGCAGAGGAATTCCCTGTAGCAATCATCCCCCTTGAGGAGAGTATCTTCGGAGAGGGATCCATCTCTACTAGGTTACAGGCTCGGGAAAAATCGCACATTATCAATGCGAGTAGTATAGGGCCTGGCTGTAAATTTTGTCCGATCATCGCATACCAAACTCCATGAACACTTAGGAGGGTTGGTCCTATACCGTCGGGCAGCTCTCCCACTTCGAAGTGCATTCTTCGCACTCGGAACGTTCCAAGAGTTGGGTCTAGAAGGGACAGGAGCATAAGAGGGCCACCTTTAAAAGACCCACATGGTAAGAAATGAAATGCTGACAAAACTCAACACATCAAGACGCCCACGCGACTCCTCAATCGCAACCACAAGCTGGTCTAACCAATGCTACAGGGTTCCTAGCACCAGAGGCCCAAGTGCGACCTTCTGGCCAAGAGCCAACTTAATAGCAAGGGACAAGACATGATAAAAGACCTCGTCGTGAGGATGACCGTCGATCAAATATCGCGACAGCCAGGCACAGAGGAAGCCGCACAAGGTCAAATGATACCCCTTTCCCTCGATATAATTCTTCTCTTTCGGATCCTTCTCCGGTATCTCCTTGGTGATCTTACTATTCGCATAGTCGCGAAAAAAATATTGCACCCATTTTCCCCAAGTATTCTTCGCAGAGGTTTCAACCAACTGCCACGTGGGAAGAAATTCCGCAGATGTCCAGCGGGTGGAAATTTTCTTTACCTCGGCTAAGCACTCCTCCATCTGCGCATAAAAGGCGAGCTCCGGATCAGAATTCAAAGGAGTCAAGGGGTCGACTTCGCCCATGGAAGAGAGCTCATACAGTATTTGCACGTCTTCCAAAGTGGGGGCGGCCTCAAACTCAGCAAAGTGAAAAGTATGAGTCGCAGGCGAGTATCGAGAGAAAAGGTTTAGAAGCATAGTTTGGTCTAGCTTCACGGCAGCACCCTTTGTAGCCCTGACAACATAGTAGATTCCAGCTTGGTCTAGCATAATGGCATGGTGAGTCAGTACATGGTCAATCCACTCATCCATTAAATCTATCTTCTGAACGAAGGCCAGAGTAGAAATGTGAGTATGGGGGAAGAACCCATTTTCAATACCTAATCTCACCACATCGTTGGCGTCAATTAACTCCAACCTGGCTTGACTAGTGAGAGGGTTCAACAGTATCAGATCTTCAGTAGCGGGATCTGGTAGATTCCTTACTTCAGTTCTAGCATGATAGAAGTCTTCTCCACCCAGATATGGAGCTTTCTTCCACAAGGTTTTTGGATGATCAGGGATTTCTTCAGGTTCCTTCACGGATTTGGTCGCTTTTGTCTTGGCCATTTCTATATTAAAGCAAAGAAAAGGGAGAAATATATCCACTTTCAGTTTCAAATCCAAGAGCAGATCATACAAGTTTCTGAGTGCAAGATTGTTAATTTGGGAAGATGAACAGTTCTGAGTTTACAATTGCAGAAAATTACCGTCTTAAGTCGTTTCAAATCTTTTAGGGTTTTAGAAGAAACCTCTTCAGCAGTATTAAGCGATGGCGTATTTCAAACGATTCTGGGTTTTTCAGATTCAAGAAATTCAAAGGTATTAAGTGCATTAATTTAAATTGAGTGAAGCCAACCTTGTTTTGATGAAGCGATTCGAAGAAGACGGTTTGCAAGGAAGAATTGGTGGTTGATTATATGTATTTGCTCTTGGAAGCTCTCAGAGAACATTCACTTTAGAGAGAGAAGTAATATCTTGCAACAATGGAGGACGAAGGGTATTTATTCAAAAACACCGAAGAGTCGCGTCCTTTCAGTGGTCGAATCGCAACCGTCACCGCCGAACCGCGCAATCACAGGCCAACGCTGACGTCACGCCTAAAACCCTAGAAGAACAGAAGGCACGACTCTATCCTAGGTCATAATAACGCGCACGGGGTTGATTTTGCGTGTATTTGATTTGGTGCGTAGCAACGACGCGCACGCTGGTTTTTTCACATTGAATTCTATCCGATTAAGTGTCTTCACGCGCAAAAAGGGGGCTAATGTAGATAGTGCTTTCCAGACAGACAGATCACTGCCACGTGGCAGTCATCCAGCACACCTAGCTGTGCTCCACATACACTGGATCACCACCCGCGCTGATCCACGTGGGGGCTGCGAGACAGGGCCCTCGCACACCACAACACGGGACTTGTAGGGACTTAGTGGTTTGGAGGCTAGAGTAAGTTCCGTCCGCGCGAGCGACAACCAAGCCCGCGCGCGACCTTTAGTAACTGCTTTGAGAGAGTTATGGCACGAGCTCCATAAACCCGGTCAACCTCATAACGATTCCGGTATACGCGGACGAAGTGTGTAACGGTCCTTATATATGTGGACGAACGTGTCGTTGTGGTTAAGGTAATTAAGCCGTCATTAATGGACGCATTAACCCACTACAACGGTCATATTCTCCACTATATATAGGATCGTTGACCCTTCCTTACATAGGACTAATCACCTGAACAATGCGGAAGCTCTGCCAAAACTCTCTCTCTCTCTCTCATACAGCTACTACTGTCTCACTCTCTCCCTACTCACATCCCTACGTCTCCTGTGTCTCCCTTATTCTCTGTTCTTGGTGTACCTTGAATCTGCCCAGAGGATTCTCCCGTACACCCCGAATGCAGCGATCTTGTTCCTCCCCATCCAAATGAACCATAGTTCTACTAACTTCTCCAATTGACACTCCAATTGCAAGCCCTGCATCCTCATGTATTAAGTGCAATGGGAGACCCTTAATCTGGATCCAAACATGAATATTCATAAACTTCACATCTTCTGCACGTACCTTCCTATCCCAATGTTGGAGGAGGAGGAGTTGATCATCATAACTCCACGGTCCTCCTTTTGAGCACGTTATCTCGGATAGTGGCGTTGTCAAACTTGAGGATGAATCTGTTTGAACCCATTGAATCACTATCAGATCGTTGTTTGGGCACCAAAGTCGTTGGAACAACTCCTTTTTTTTTATCCAACGAACTTTCTGGCTAGGCTAAACTTTCAACTTTCTTTTGCTTTCTTGCTGATATCAGCCTTGATTATCACTGGTTGAGATTCCTTGGGGGTTAGCTCGATCTTATCCAGCCAGACCGAGTCTGCATCTTCCATGGCTATCAAAGAAACTCCGATGAATTCTTGCTAGAGAGAGAGGAGAGCTCTAGAGATAGAAGTTCAGATATTGTACTATTGCCGTCCCAATCCTAGCTGTCATGGAAATAAATTTAGTGTTTCTCAGAAAAAAAAAAAAAAAAAGTAAATTTAATAAATAAAGCGCATATGTCTTGTGTAATGACAAATATATTAGATTAAGTTAACCAAGTCATTACACTACTCCATTCTAGAAGTTCATGCCTATTTAGATTGGGTTATGGAGTCTTTCGAACAACGTCAAATTTAAGTTCCCCCATATAGAAACGGGAGAAAATTATTCAAAACGGGTACACCCAAACGTGAACGCGCAAACAAGTATTTTGTCGATTAACTCTGCTTCCCATCGATTCTTTCTACCCGAACATACAATAGTTAAAGGAGAGGTGTTTCAGTGTTCACCGAGTGCCACAACAACATCAGTCACATGGAGTACTTAAGACTTACTAGTAGACACCAATGCCACTGACTCGCAGCATAAAACTAAGTGTGCGGCACGGTAAGACCCTAATTTCTAAAAATAATACTATTTAGTCATATATTTTATAAAACAAATTTATTTGTGCCCAGAGTAAATTATAAAAATGTCTTGTTATTTTTTGAAATGTACAATTGTGTTATAGTATTTAATATTTTCTAGTTCGGCCCCTGATGACTCGTACGAGAAAAAAACATTAAACATATAAATTGCACAGTTGGTGAACTATAATGCTTTCTATTTCCATTACTCACAACTCACTTTACTTCGTACATTGAGAGAAAAACGCTAAATGTGGAGAAATTTTGGCTACCCTTTACAATAGAGTTCTCTAAAATTATTGAAAAATTATTCGATCAAAGATAAACTCATGTAGAAGCTCAATTTATCATATTTTTGTCAAATCATCTTGTTCAATGATTCATTTATAAGTAGGGATGGTAATGGATCGGATTCGGATCGGATCCACCTATATCCGTATCCAAATCCGATCAAAATAAGTGGATCCATATTCGATCCAAATCCGACCAGATCCTAAACGGATTCGGATCGAATTCGAACCGGATTTAATTTGTAATATCCGTATTCGATCCAACAATCCAAATCTCCAGAAACGGATCTGATTCGGATCCAGATTTGGATCCTGAACATTTTTTTTTAATTCTCATAAAAAATACACAACAAATTCAGAAAAATACGTAAAAAAGAGTCACTAAAAAAGTAAAAATATATTAAAAATATTTTACCAATATGGCAAACGTAAATCTTCCAAGAAATATAAGCAAGTCATTCAAAGGTTTAAGGCACCAATAATGTCTAAAATTGTCTACAAATTCAATCAGAAAACACTAAAATTGTCCATAACCATTGTAGAATATTTTCTTCAGGCCTGAAAACATAATGTGAAGTGATTTGTGTAATGTGTTTATATATATGTAGGTAAAAACCTATTTTTTTATAACTCTAAGGGTATTTTCGTAAAACTATGTGTGTTCGGATCCTTTCGGGTCGGATATTCATCGGATATCCTAATATATTCGGATCGAATCCGGATACGGATCGGATTTTGATTTTTAATATCCATATTCGATCCATTTTAAAATGGATCGGATTCGGACTTGATCCATTCGGATCGAATCACTCGGATTTCGGATCGGATCTAACCGCATTGCCATCCCTATTTATAAGCACCATGTTACATAAGCTTCTTGGCATACTGTTTTATTTCCCATAACTGTATAAATCAAACAAATGTCAGTTGTTTAAAGACTAAAGACTACAAATCATTACCACTTAACTCAATCAATTTGAGCAAATATTTTCTCTGATACATAATTTTTGCTTCTTTTAACATTAAACATGACAGTTATATCTAAAATTTAAGTCACATCTATCCTAGAGACCGAACACCACATATATCTAAACCGAGCTCGAACTCGATCTAACTATAAGCGTCACATAGTCCAATATTTATGAAACCAACTGAACCCGAGGTATGCGAAGCCTTTAACTTGACTTAGCTACACGTTTTTTTAGAGACATTGTTTTGTCGTCAACCGGGTTTGAACCCGTGACCTCATGCATGGACTTCCAACGCACTACTACTTGAACTTCCTCTTAACTGTGACTTAGAAACTTAAGATAAGTTTTGATAGAAAAGTGCACCAATGATACTCACACCATGCTGTCACATTTTGATAACCACATTTTTCAACTTTTGTTACCACAATATTCAGTTTTTAAAATTGTTGCACACATTTCATCAACGTTCGTTTTAACGTAACTTAAACACGCACTTCTCACGTGACTAACTTTTAATCGGGACATTTACTTTGCAAGCATACAAAAGTTTCTCATTTTATTTAGGGTCAAACACACTTTCACCCCTCTAGTTTGATTGAAGGAAACTTTCACCCTTTCTAATTTGGAAAAGGACACTTCTACTCATTCAGTGTGTAACTTACGCCCCCAGTTATGACCATGTTAGTCTGGATGTGAGTTCCACCATTTAATGTAATTTTGGAAACAAATCCCTCCCCCCCCCCCCCCCCCCCCATATTAAGCACACAGTCTATTTGCACTCATGTTAGAGTAGCTTTTGGAAACAAATCCCCCCCCCTCCCATATTAAGCACACAATTTATTTGCACTCATATTAGAGTAGCTTTGTCACTGAAACTGTTTTATTAAATGGTACAGTAAAACCTCTATAAATTAATAATGTTGGGACCGGAGTATTTTATTAATTTAACGAGATATTATTATATCGATAAATTAATAATTTATTAATTTAAAGAGATTGTACGTATGATCTTTAAATTTTGAAGTTCAATGTACTAGTTACAATGTATATTAGTTAAAAACAAAACAGTTTTATTCTTATTAAATGGATGTGAATCACTTCCTAGATTAACCTGGTGAAAGTAATGAGTATTACGAGGATCAAAGCATTGAAGAAATTGTGACGGATACTATTCAAAATCCGGTCCATGACGATGTTGAGGATGATTCAATAGCATTGGAACCGGTCACCCGGAAAGAAGCATTGCAAGCTGTAACAACTCTTCACAACTTGCAATAAGAGAAGACAATGCCCAAACTCTTAAGTGCAACGAGGAGATTTAAAGATGAACTCATGATAGATTTGAAGTTCAACAAAAAATAAGTGACTATAGATTCATTTCTCACTAGCAAATATTAGAATTTAGAATATTTTAGTAATTATCAATTTATAATTTCGTCGGGACCAATATATACACACTGGGTTTTCAAAAAAATTTATTATCTTATTATTTTATCGATTAGGGTCCAATTTTGTACTGGTCCCACGTTGGGACTGGACAAATTATTAATTTTATCGAAGTTATTAATTTATCGAGTATTAATTTATAGAGGTTTTACTGTATACAGTTTCTGTAGTTTGACACACTAAAGGAGTAAAAGTGTCCTTTCGAAAACTGGAAGTTGTGGGAGTGTCCTTCAGTTGAACTTCAGGCCGTGAAAGTGTCTTTTACCCATTTATTTATGATAAAAAATGTGAAAGAGGTCCATTCAAAGAAATAACGCCCTCCTCACTTGTCTCCTCCCAACCGCGTCATCAATATCAACATTCAACAACAACCAACACCACACCAACACTATTTAACCCCCACCAATTCCCCCAAATTCACACATTCCACACCCCACCCTCTCTCTCTCACAACACCAAATCAACAATTCAACTCCCGAAACTGATCTTTTCACATCATGGAATCAGCCAACTTCGACGAACAGTTCACAGACGAATTCAACTGGAAGATGAAACTCATCGATTCCGACGGCGAAGAGGTCGAAATCGAACCTGGCGAAATCCACAGCGACGACGAGTTCTCGTTCTCGTTCTCGCTCACCGGTGCCGGACCTGACGGATCTCCGGTCTCCGCCGACGACGTCTTCCAGAACGGCCAGATCAAGCCGATCTTCCCTCTCTTCGACCGCAGCCTCATCGGCTTCGACTCCAACGGCTCGGAACCGCGTCTAATGTCGCCGGTGAAGGTTTTCGCCGAAACGAATGATTCAAATAGGGAAGGGCCGTACTGCGAGTGGTCCGGCAAGGCGGTGGAGTCTTCGGCTTCGCAGCCGGAGACGTGTAAGAAGAGTAATTCGACCGGATTCTCGAAGATCTGGAGATTTAGAGATCTGATGCACCGGAGCAGCAGCGACGGCAAGGACGCGTTTGTGTTTCTGAACAGTAGTTCCGCCGCCGCGAAGAGCGGCGGCAGCGGCGGCGGCGGAGGCGGTGGCGGTGACGGAGAAGTACGGACGAAGGTCGGCGGAGAGAAGGTAGCGAAGGGGAATAAGAAGGTAGGGAAGGGTAAAACGGCGTCGTCGGTGCACGAGATGCATTACGTGAGGAACAGAGCAGTGAAGGAAGGAGATCGACGGCGGTCGTATTTGCCGTACAGGCCTGAGCTGGTTGGGTTCTTCACAAACGTACATGGTGGAGTTAGGAGGAATATGCACCCGTTCTAGAGAATAGTATCTCCTCCGAGGATATGGTCTTCTGAGAAATGTTATTTTGTTGTAATTGTTTGTGTAGAAAAAAAAAAATCTAATATTTCGTCCTAGCTATATGAAGTGGCTTGGTTTTTGTAAATCCAACTTCTATCTAATTAATCGTGTAGAGCAGTTTGTGAACGTCTGGACTTGATTTTACTAAAAATGATGAAAATGTTAGATACCAACTATTTACGCGTTGGATAGTCCGTTTCTTATTTTGTGTTGAAGCAATTTATAAAGCATAGGCTGAAAGAGGTGAAATTAAAGAGCATTGCTTGAATTCGACTGCAGCTACGTCTGATTAAAAGGGCCATTATCTTATGCCGGGTAGGACTTGAAACCGTTGCACGACTATTTTGCGTTCGGTGCCCGATCGAGGAATCTCGGGTGCCAAACTAGTGGTGACCAGTGTACTGCTTTTCTCAAAAGCCGGGCACCGCGCATCTTTCACGTCCTTTAATCCCGTGAATGGCTTGGTTCTCGCACCATAAACGAAATAAATGACTTGCTTGTTATGTAATCACTGGGGCACGGGTGATTTACTGCCGGGCATCGATTATTGGTAAATTTCATCTGATCCCCTGCTATTCCTTTTTAGACGATTAAAAATACTATGTGACTAGCTAAATCTGCGAAAAAAAAAAATGTACCAGTTTTCGAAAAAAAACTGGATTTCCGAACATTTCACAAGTTTTATAACCCTAGAATCGGGTTTTCCAAGGAGGCCCAATGACACATTAATACTCGGGTCACCCTAATACTCAGTCTTTTCCTATCTCTATATAGAATAGAGATATGATTCTTACAATGCAAAAAGTGATCCTTACAAAGCCACCAGTTAATTTTACATGTAAAGTACGTGTAAACAGTATATGTAAAATTAGTTAGTTCATGGTTTTTGAATAAGTAAAAAAGTTAACCACTTTCGAATAAATAAAAAAGTTAGTTCATGGTACAAAAAAGTTGGTCCATAGAACCAACGCAGTACATTAATTGAATTTGTTAAGTTCATTGTTTTTTAATAAGTAAAAAAGTTAGTTCATGGTACAAAAAATTTGGTACTTGAAACCAACGCAGTACATTAAACATGATTAGAAATTGAGCACTATAAAATGTCATCTGAAAATTTTAAAATCACATCAACTATGGCTCCTAAATTACTAGGTGTTCAAAAATCAACCATGACCAATCAACTACGGATATTGTTGTGCTAGTATAAGAGAGATCACCAATGATGTAGTAAACTAGATTTGGTGCACTAGGTTGTAAAAAATTTCAATGCCCCAAATCTTAAATGCATTGAAGAGATTTAAAGATGAACTCAACATAGATTTACAGTTCGGAAAAACAAGTCACTATAGATTCACTTTTACTAGACAATTTTAAAATTTAAAATTTTTGAGTAATTATTAATTTATAATTTTGTTGGGACCAATATATATGCACTGGGATTCAAAAAAGTTATTATCATGTTATCATATCGATTGAGTTCAAATTTTATACTGGTCCCAAATTAGGACTAGACAAATTATTAATTTTACCGAGATTATTAATTTATTGGATATTAATTTATGATTTTTTTTTAAATCCATTGGATTAGCAAGAAGGTGCATTGAAACGGCCCAAAAAGTCATACATAAGAGTTCTATGGCCCAAACAGGTGGACTACAATACCAAGACTGACTGTCCCCAAGGCCCATACCCGAACCCATATGGGCGAACCGAACAGCTACTTGTTTCCATTTACTGTAATTAAGATGACAGCACCTAAAATAAATATCATTTTGCGGCTTTGAAGGTTGAGAAAATGAAGCAAGAAATGTGATAGGCTGAATCTTTTCTTCTTCTTAAATCTGCTCCATCAAGCAACAAATGCTAGAAAATAAGATGTTTTAAGCCTTGAAAATTGTTTTCTTAGAAGACAAAATTGGTTTAAATTGGCATAGAAGTGCTAAAATGTCTACCTTTCGATAACTTATCAGCAGTTAGCAATGGTTACGTAATTAAGGTACAGTTCCTTTACCTTAACCGAACACATACCTCTTCTTTTTTTATATCAAAGTACGAAGTAGAAGAATACCTAAAGAATGGGCTTAGGTGTTAAGGTACCGTTAATCACTTTCGATACCAGAGATGAGTTATAAATGTTGGGCTTTGTCTATGGGCTTCTGCTGTAGCCTTGAGAGTTGAGATTGCAAGTGTTGGGCTTTATCTAGGACTTCTGTAATATGATCCGCTAATAGCAAGTCCATCTTAGCCGCGCGCTTTAAAAGATGGTTACAGGAGGTTAGACTTGAGACTAAACAAAAGCATCTAGATGATATACTATTTGAAACATAGAAGCTGCCGGTGACAGGGGCGGATGAAGAAATAATAATATACTGGGACACAATCATAAATTGCAAATAAAGATGGGGCATTTTTCTAATTTCATCAAGGGCACTATTGAAAAATTCTGATAAAAATAGGGGTATTAGTGTTATTTTCCAAACTACGGTGTGACACGTGCCCTGCCGTGCCACAATGCAGCTCTGCCTCTGGCCAGTGAAATGTAGTTTAACCTGGTAGATCCTTACGAAATACTGTATTAGCTTAGATTAGATTTGACTAGATATGACACATGTCTTAGTTGTATTGTGTTCGGTTGTTTTGTACTAACATTTAATATTACTGCTAAATAGTGAAGAGAAGTGAAGAGATTGATGTTTAGTACCCTAAACAAAAGTGCCCCATAGCCCCTGTGGCATGTTATAGCTAATAAACGCACATGTTGTAGATTCGTAATCTCGTTTACTGGAGGCATAAGGGCAATCCAGGGATAACACAGAGAACCAAAAGTTTTAAGAAAGTGTAGATCAGGTGCTTCCTGAAACAGTAATTCATGAGGAGAAGTGAAAGTGGGGCATTCAAAGACTTAATTAAGAATAACCGGTTATTGTTTTGAGCAAATTTTTACACTGAAACAAGATCATTGATGATGTGTCGTGATTCTTATTGTTTAAGAAAGTGCAGAGTAAGTAAGACTAAGTTGTTACTATCTCCGTTTCTCTGGGATCTTCCCAGTTGAGTTTTATTTTTTCACTTTCATTGAGTCACTTTGACATAGTGATTTGATTAGCAAAATGGGGGTAGTATTATTTTAAGAAAGTGTAGATCATGTGCTTGCTCACATTTTCTTCTATTGTGTAATTATGGTGGCACTGTGTCGTGATTCTTATATATGACGTCTTTCCGTTTAAGGTTGAGGGGTGATTCAATTGATTCATTCACCTAGAACTTCTCATTTCGTATTAAATTTATTTGGCGGGGTCAATCATGCATGCTAAATTGTGTCAGTGTCAAACTACATAGTAACATCTCCTCATAACTTGTATTATATAATTCTGTGATAGTATCGTTAGCATGAATGGTTGCACTTGTAAATGTCTCACCCAAGAAAGAACCAATTTTTACCTTCTTCAAAAGTCCTAGTGAGAGAAAGTAGTGAGATGTTTTTCCTCTGCTAATTTTGTCTCAGTTAGTGTTTTGAGACACCTCTCTGGTGAATTTCCTTAGGCAAAGCTTTCGGTCCACTCTAAAAGCTTTGACCTAGTCCTTGGATCCTCTGTGGTATTTTGTTGTTTGCACCTTATTTCTTAGTCTTTTGCACTTTCTCACTTCGTCATTAGTTGTCTTAATCTCTTCTCCCCCTGTTTCCATGGACTGTGAAATCTATGTCCCCAGAATGCTAAACCCACCTGATTCTGATTTTGAATCGTACGGAAAATTAAAATAGTTCTTGTCGAAGGCCCAAAAACTAATTTCTTCCCAAAAAGATGCCTATTTGGCAAAATTTGGGCAAAAAGAGAGGAACGCCCCTAAAGTGTCTCTACCCTTTTCCACTCCATTTGGAAGCTTACAGGAAATTTCATGGTAAGGGTGAAGGGAAAAAACACCTTCGTCTTCATGTACGATTTAGAATCAGACTATAACAGAGTCTGGGATGGAACGTCATGGTCAGTGAAGAACATACGCATGGTCTTGAAACATGAACCATATACAGACCCAACAAAATTGGTGTTTAATGAAACTCCGATATATGGCTTAACGCCAGTGGTATCCCGCCAGAGAAAGTGACCAGATCCAAAGCTGGAACTATTGGTGCTCTAATCGGCCCGGTTCTTCATGTGGATGTTGGTAAAGAAACAGAGCTTATAATCAGTCCCCATCTCCGAATCAGAGTTCTCGTGAATATAAACAATCCCATTTCTCAAGGTTTCTTTATGAAGAGGAAGGAAAAGAGTTCGGTATGGATCAAATTTTCATTTGAAAAGCTACTGGACTACCGTTTCCTCTGCAGTCGTTGGGGCATGAAAAGCTCTACTGTAAGTTCCTAAAGCAGAAGGAAACTCTCAACAATGGCTACGGATCCATCCTTCGTGCTCCGGAGCAGAGGCATTACCACCCACGCAGAAGGATTCCATTTCCTGATGGAGACCCCAAAACCCACGGTTCGGAGATACAAGTTTCAAACAAAGGGAGTGGCTTCCCAAATTTTCCGTTATCTGGATATTCTCCAGAAATAAACTTTCTGAGCACATG
Organism: Linanthus parryae; assembly: GCA_023055425.1. NCBI lineage: Eukaryota > Viridiplantae > Streptophyta > Magnoliopsida > Ericales > Polemoniaceae > Linanthus > Linanthus parryae. Next base: position 1,566,068 of record JALGPY010000038.1, on the reverse strand, counting down.
AATCCAGATAAAGAGGGGCGCGTGGAGGACTCACGCACGGGACTGAAGATTGTGAAGATCTTTCACCGTACAAATTGAGCACACTTGTCATTGGCCCTTTGGCTGGAGAATGTGTACATCTCTCAAAATCTGTATGGATTCACTCGGGGACCATTGGATCATCAAGAACCCTCATCAACAATTAGGTGTGGCGGCTGAAGACCTTGAAAGTTTTTCCAAAAGGGGTACTCTGGTCCTTTCAATAATGACAATTCAGGTGAGGCCATTATACGCTATTTTATGTGGGCTTCTGAATCGCCAAACCCAGCCCATTCTTTGAGGAACTATAAAGGCCCAACTATTTAAGATATTTGCAGTCCACATGAATAAATAACAAAGGTAGACACCACAATCTGAAATTAGTTAGTAAAAAATGAGTAAATACACACTACGACATGTAAAGCAATGAGTGCCACACGAACATGTGTTGAAATAAGTCGAGACATTTGAAATAATTATAAATAGAAGATTTGGGATTTTCTGAAAAAATATAAGTAATCGTAGCAAGTATCTCTCAACTTTAAAACGTTTATAAACTACTAGTATTCAAGGAACTCTTCAACAAGTAAAATATCAAAAGTAAAAAAGTTATTTTGAACTGATAAGTTGAGGGAAAATGTTGTGTACTTCAAATGTTCTTGAGCTGTCAATACTTGGAAAAATTTAGCCATTGACAGCTCAAGAACACAACATTTCCCTCAACTTTAGGCTCAGATGCAAACCAGTTAGAGTGTAAATTAGCTCAAGATATTCAAAGGGAGGTTGTAAAGATAAGTCTAAGCTTTCCATAAAGCCAAGAATCAATGAAAACAGATTAAAATCGAAGATGATATGAGAGTCCAAAGTTGACATGAAAATGCAAATTTCCCAGAATTCAAGAACACATTTTAGTTTGAACTACAACTTAAAAGTGAAGTTGAAGATGGATTTAGGCAGTTTAGAGACCAAATCACGAATTCAATATAACACTGGAGTTGTATAGGGAATAACAGGGAGTAAATAGAGTCAAGATTCAAACCAAGTAAACAAGAATCAAGCAAGATACAGGCAGTTAAATTTGCAGCATTTCTCGCCGAACAATGCGAAGTACACTAAATCGAACACATCAAAATCTTGTTTCTGGGCTAGGGTGCAGGGTCTAAATGCATTAAAGAGCATATAAGGGTGATTTTGAAGCAACAAGCAGCAAGAATAAGCAAGGATTTAAGGTTCTACCTTATCCCGCCGGCCATGGCAGAAACCGGCGGCATGCCGTTCGATTTCCAATGCTTACACACGATCCTAGAAGCTTCTGGGTTCCCCAGAGTGTTCCATAATTTCCATAGGCCTCATTGAAATCTTCGGGAGGGTAGGACGGGCCAAGAACGGAGAGATCGCCAAAATCTGGTGTTCAACGACTGTTTCATCGGGTTCTTCAACCCCAAAATCCGGCGAGCGAATTTCGGCGAGCTGGGTGGAGAAAAAGTGTGCCGTCGGTCCGCCTCCCCCTTGCGAATCCAACGGGACATGTTAAAGCCTCTGATTCGCAATACACACAACACATTTTGACAAAAAACAAGCTAGGGTTCATATCTTCAATACCCGATTTCTCTCTCAGTTTTGAATGAAATAAAGAATCTTTTTGGGGTTTTCTCCCCAAGTAATGGTGATTATGCGCTAGTAGCAGCTTGGTGGTTGGTTGAGTCTTGGTGGTTGTTCTACAGTGATGATGGTGGTTGTTCTTTGTGGAGAGGAAGAAATTTGAAGGGGATGTTGTTGAAGATGATGAAAAAGATGTTTTCAGATTCTGCTGGTGGTGAGGGTGGTTGGAGGTGTTGCCACCTCACCTAGTGAGCTGTCAAATAGAATCGGACAAGTTGAATGCATGCTAAAAGGGGTTGAAAGTGTAGCTTTCCAAACTTTAGGCTACAAACTAGAATTAGAGGTTCTACCTAATTTAGGATAATTCTACAACAACCCCAAACACTTCTAGTGCTTCAAAATCACTCTAATAACTTCCAAAAATTGCAAGCACTCAAAAATTCCAACTTTAAATACGTGAAATATCATTTACAAATTTCCACCCTAAAGACTTGATATTGCACTTAAGAACACTCTCGAGAACTAGGGGTGTTACAATTGTTTTCCTTTAGAAATCACAGGAATACCGTGAAGTTGTGTTTGCTGATATAAGTTTAACTGCTTTCCTTTTTCATGGCACAATGACCGGTGTTCCTTGGCTGCTCATCAGTTTCTATCATAGTTGTGAATTCCGTTCCGTTCTGGTCTGGAACAGCCGGAACGTCCCGGTTTTAAGCTCAAACGAAACATAATCAACTCTGATTCATACCAGCCTCAATACCGGTTCGATCCGGCCAATCCGGGTCGATCAAGCCAAAATTCTAACCGATCCGGATCACATTTAAAAATTAAATGTTGTTGCCAAGAATTGAACCCACGCCCACTGCCGTGTAAGGCAAATGCCTTTCCACTGAGCCAAACGCTATTATATTTCTTTATTTGATTTGTAAATATTTATTAGTATCGTAGCTGAATTAATACAATTACTAGTAATTAAAATTCTTTCATTATATGAAGTCTTTATTCTAGTATTTCAAATTTCTGTTTGATACTACATATAAACACAACTAATGAATATATCTATTTAGGTGTTTGTGTGTTCTTTTACCGAATATGAATTTAGTATCATAAATTCTTTGTTTGGAATTTTTTTTCAACATTACTTTTAGATCTTATAAAAAAAGTATTTTTTAATATCATAACAACTTTCTCATAAATTCTTTGTTAGACCTCAAATTAGTAGTTTGAAATGTCAAACAACATTGACATATGTTGAAAAATATTATATTTTGATGTTGATATGAAGCATCACTAATGTTTTGTATAATATGTATATTGTATGTATATATAATATAGTAAAAAAAGCGGTAAATCGGGAACGGATTGTTGTTCCGTCCGGATCCGGGATCGTTACGTTCCCAAGAGCAAAACGGAGCGGGGACCAGAATGGTATTCACAACTATGGTGTCTATGCTCCCTGCAATGATAGTAGAAGAAAACTTGTCTGTCAGCAAATAAAAGAAATATATGAAATTTGCCACCTCCCCATGCCCCTGTTGGGGGATTTCAATCAAGTTATAAATCAGGTGGACAAAGGAGGGGGTAGATGTGTTGCTAAATCCTCAAACGGATTCTTATGTAATTTCATTCATGATCTTGGCATGTTTGGCACTGGTTTTGTGGGTCCCAAATTCACTTGGTGCAATGGTTGGAGTAAAGGAAGCCTGATAAAAGAAAGACTGGACCGCTGGTTATGTGACATTGTTTGGAGGAAGCTCCAGCCCAGGGCTACAGTCACCTCACAACAAGAAGCAGTGATCATATCCCCCCCATCCTTGACATTGACCTTAAAAGAAGACCCTCCTATTTACCCTTTCGTTTTGAGGCAATGTGGACAAGAGATAGAAAATGTAAATTCCTCATCAGGGACACATGGACCCCTCACAGAGATGAAAACCAAAGAAATTTTTGGGATCAAAATCTGAAAACCACAAGGAAAGTTCTGCAGAAGTGGAACATGAATGTTTTTGGAAACATCAACACTCAAACCAAGGAGGTGCAGGGTAAACTTCTAAAGATCCAAAATGAAAATTATCCTCAAAATTAACCTAAGGGGGAAGAATTTGAAAAGTGATCTTCAAGAGCTACTCAAAAGACAAGAAGTGTTGTGGAATTATAAATCTAGAATCCAGTGGCTGGCTGAAGGGGATGCAAACACTAAATTCTTTCACACTACTGCTGCTATAAGAGACCACATAAACACTATCAACAGGATTGAGAAGAGTGATGGTTCCTGGGCCACTTCCAATGCTGAAATTTGCCAAGAATTCTGTAGTTTCTTCTCATCCTTATTCACCTCTAGCAAGCCCACCTTCCATACTGGCTTGAAGATATTTTCCCTAAAAAATCCAAGTCCATAATTGGGACTCCCTATGAATCATCCCAACTAGGGAGGAGATTCATGATGTCCTCTTCTAGATGGGTAGTTTCAAGGGTCCTAGCTCGGATAGGTTTCCTGTCATCTTCTACAAGCATTACTTGGATGTTATTGGTGATAATTTTTTCTCCAGTGTTCAAGAGTTCTTCAAGAAGGGGTCCCTTAATGCAAAATTGAATGCCACCTCCATTTTTCTCATTCCCAAAAACACAAGTCAAGTTTCGCCACTCCAGGCCATCAGTCTATGAAACACCACATACAAGGTCATTTCAAAAACTCTTGCTTAAAGGATTGCCCCTTTCCTTCCGAATACCATCTTTAGAAAACTGCTTTCTTCCAAGGAAGAACCATTCAAGAAAACATCATCCTTCTTCATGAAAGCATCCACACTATGAACAAGAAAAGAGGAAAGCATGGACTCATGGCTCTGAAAATTGATATGGAAAAAGCAAGTAATAAGCTAGAATGGAGCTGCATATGCAGCATTCTCAAATAATGTGTCTTTATACCTAAATTTATTGGCTAGTGATAGCGCCTTTTAGGAGCTATATTTCTTTGGCATTTACCACATGATTCATAGGTTTTTGGGGGAGTTCGGAGCCTAATATTATTGAGATATGCATTTTTATCACTTGCTTCCTTAATATGCTTAATTCTAGTTCGGGAACGTTTTATATGTTGATTTATGCTTTATTTTTCGGATTTAATCGCTTGGTATAGTGTTTGTTGTCTTTGACAGGAAACAAGACTTAAGGAGCGATTGGAATCAAGAACGTGAGCTTTGGAAGCTAAGAAGGACAAGGAAAGAGGCTTAGAACCAAGAAGTTGAAGATTCAAGAACACATTCTGCAGACCATTTCGCACGAAATGGAAGGATTTCGTACGAAATTCATTTCGTGCGAAATGGTGCATTCGCACGAAATGTGCGGGGACGGGCGCAGAAATAGTGGGGCTAAAATGCAAATTTCAAGACTTGGACTTCATTACTTCGAACTAGGTAGCAAGGGACGACATAGTACACCACTCTACGCAGAGAAGAGAGCCAAGAACAACAACGAGAGTTAGGAGAAGCCATTAGGAGCATCAAAAATAAAGAGACGAGCCCGAATCAACGTCATCACCATATTTTTAGTGTTTGATCTACTTTTCCTCTTTCTCTCTTGTATGAAATATTTTAACATGTTAACTTTTGTTATGAGTAGCTAAACTCATACCTAGGCATCTATGGAGAGCCTAGGGTTTATGTTTTGAGGATGTTTTTCCGGATTTGATGAAGTTTCACACTTAGGGTTTATGATTGAATGAAGATTGTTCTAGTTTCTATTATATTAAGTTCTTCTATTGATAAAGTAGGATCAAGATATGTGATGTTTATTATCTCTTTCTTCATTCAAGAATAATCTTTGCTTAAATATGATCTTAGTTAGTTAATATATCTTTTATTGTGCTTAATCCTTAGAAAGTTAGGAGTCATGACCCAACCTTGTTAATTCACTAGTGAGTGTGTGAAAGCAACTCTACCCTAGTTGGGATGAGTAAACGAGTGGAGGCCTAATCAATGAGACCGAGAGGTGATTTGAGTAGGAATGGCTAGAAAAGGGTAGATTCGGTAGGAAATAGTGAGGTGTTCGTGTGTTGGTGGTCTGAAAGGACATCATTCCAGGCATTGCCATTAGCCTACTAGAACATGTCAGTAACCAAAGTGTCATGAGAGGGACAGGGAGGTACAGATTTGTAGAACGACAAGAGACCGATAGTTAATAGTAGTGCTATTACCCAGCTTAGTTAGCTAATAGTTATCGTGTTAGAACATGGAATCCGGAATCGTCAAAATTGCCCTAGGTAATTTATAGATTTCCTAGATCTCTCTGTGTTGATTCGATCAAAATCATTTCTTTTGTGCTATTTACTTATAATTTCTAGTCACTTGATTGAGGGTGACAACACTCAATTCTTCAAACCTTTTTACCGGTTACTTTAGTATATTAGATTTAGTTGCTACTCCTAGGTTATATCAAGTTCAGCTTGACCGTATACTTCCGCAACCATGCATAATATAGACGCGTCAGCTAGAACAAGGAATGTTTAAGCACTGCTACCATCTCTATTATGATCAATGGTACCCCTTATGGTTATATCAATTTTAGTTGTGGTATCGAACAAGGTCACCCCATCTTTCCCACCCTATTCATTTTGTGCTCTGAAGTCCTCTCTAGAACCCTTCACTTTGTCTCTGGAGATGGTATAATCCATGGGATCAAGTGGTCCAAAGACTGTGAAGCTATTGAGCATTTGATGTTTGTATATGATCTTGTTCGTCTTGGTATAGAAAATCTAAAGGAAGCCTAGAATTTGAAGTTGTATTTAAACCTCTATGAGGAGTGTTCTGTCCAAAAGATAAACCAAAGAAAATATTCCATCTACTTCAGAACCCTCCCAAAGAAGTCAATAGGAGCATCAGAGAGGAGCTGAACCTAAAAAAGGGAATAAAAACTCTGTCTATCTGGGCCTCCCTATGATCCCAACAAAGTCAAAGTGTAAGGATTTATTCCCCTCTCTTGAAAAGTTTCGCATTAGAGTTGCAGGGTGGAAGTCAAAGATCCTCTCCTTTGGTGGTAGGCATACCCTCATACAAAGCATTCTCAGTGCTTCCCTCTCTTATGCAATGTTTGTGTTCCTTCTCCACTCATCACTTTAGACAAAAATGGATGGTGTCAATGCTAGTTTTTGGTGGGGTAGCTCCAAAGAGAAAATTAAGGCACATTCTAAATTGGGACTCTCTTTCAAACTCCAAAGATCTTGGTGGTCTGGGTTTCAGGAAGTTTAGAGCTCACAATCTGGCTTTCCTTGCAAAGCTTTCCTAGAATCTGTGGTCCACTCATGAGGTGCTATGGGTTCAACAAGTTCTGAAGTTATTGCTGTAGAATTGACTTCTCAAGAAAGGAAGGAAAGCGAGGAGACTCTTCCTTTTGGAAGGGTATGCTTCTTTCCAGGAATATCATCGAGCCATTTTCTTACAAAGTGATTGGAAATCGTAGAAAAACAAATACTTGTTTTGATCCTTGGGTTCCAAATCTTGAGAAATCCAAACCAAAACCCTCATATTACCTTTGGAGCGCCTCCCAAATTTTTCCATGAGCTCACTTATGCAGATTCAAACTACCAGGACCAACAAATCCTCACTCAATGGTTTATCTTGGAGGAACATGAGGAAATAATAAAAAAAAAAATCCATCCTCATACTCCCTACTGAAGACTCTTGGTGTTGTAAAAAGGACAAAATTGGCAAGGTCACAACAAAATATGCATATAATTTGCGAACCATTGAAAGTAATCATATGGGGACTAATTTATATGGTTTTGGATTTGGAAAGGCCCCTACACTTTAGGCTGAAGAACATGCTTTGGAGAACAGCTTCTAGATCTCTCCCCAGCAGCACCATCTTGTGCAGTCTCAGTGCCATTTTTTTCACTCTAAAATTCCTCCGATACTCACCTTTTCTTCAAGTGCCATGTTACAAGGAGTATTTGGTTCCTTTTTTATCCATGATTTCATTGGTGCAGATTCAAACTACTAGAACCAACAAATCCTCACCCAATGGTTTAGCTTGGAGGAACAAGAGGAAATAAATAAAAATATCCATCCCATCCTCCCTACTATAGACTCGTGGTGTTGGTAAAAGGACAAAAGTGGCAAGGTCACAACAAAAGATGCATACAATTTGCAAACCCTTGAAAGTAATCATATGGGGACTCATTTCAACTGGTTTTGAATTTAGAAAGGCCCCCTACGCTTTAGACTGAAGACCATGCTTTGGAGAACAACTTCTAGCTCTCTCCCCTTGCAGCACCATCTTGTGCAGTCTCATTGCCCCTTTTGTCACTCTGAAGGTTCTTCCAGTACTCACATTTTTCTTCAAGTTTCATGTTACAAGGACCATTTGGTTCATTTTTTCCATGCGCTCATTGCTACAGATTCAAACTACTAGAACCAACAAATCCTCACTCATTGGTTTAGCTTGGAGGAACAATACGAAATAAAAAAGTACTACCAATCCCCATCCTCCCTACTAAAGACTCTTGGTGTTGGCAAAAGGACAAAAGTGGCAAGGTCACAAAAAAACTTGCATGCAATTTGCAAACCTTTGAAAGTAATCATATGAGGACTCATTTCAACTGGTTTTGGATTTGGAAAAGCCTACCTACTCTTTAGACTGAAGATCATGCTTTTGAGAACAACTTCTACCTATCTCCCTTTTAAGCACCTTCTTGTGCAGTCTTAGTGCCATTTTTGTCACTCTAAAGGTTCCTTCAGTACTCACCTTTTTCTTCAAGTGTAATCTTACAAGGAGTATTTGGTTCCTTTTTGGTAACCTAGACTTTGCAGATATTAAAGATCGGCTGCATTTCCTCTAAGATCCAGAATGTGATTTCAACAGTAATGGGGAAAGCTATGAAGACTGGAAGTGTCTGTGTGCTATGATTCTGGAGAGGATTTGGATGGCTAGGAATGCTTCCATTTTTTAAGGAGTGTCCTCTCATCCTCCAAGATATCATCAAATACATTGATAGGCTTTGGTCTGAGCACAAAACCAGGTTTCTCCCTCATTCCGAGTGACAACAACAGTCTGGACAAAAAGCTCCCTAGAAAGCCTGAAACTTTTCAGGGTGTACAATGCTTTTGTGATGCAGGAGTTTCACTGTTGCATTTGTCATTTTAGATGTGCAAGGTCACCTCAAAGTCACTGGTACCAATTCTAGGGTCTGCTCCAAGGAACATGCAGAATTTTGTGAAGTTGAGCTGGCACCACAACTAATAAATTCAGAGGGCTAGAGTTCAATCTGTTGGAATAGATGTCCTAGAGGCAATCTAATTTAAGTATGAATTGGCTAAAATATTCATTATATTATTTATGGAGATATTTAATTTAATGAAGTCCTTAAATTTACAAATCGTGTTGTTTATCTTAAATATCCCTAATCAAATATAATGATTAACAGGACGATCATCTATAGACTAGTATGGGGTTGGATTGATATGGAGATATCACGATCCAACACATGGGTATGTATTAGGGGTTATGACATACTGGATTGACCCAAATTCGAGAAGGCTACATACAAGTTATGTAAAGTCACAAGCGCTTCTCGCGGTGATAGGATATTATCATCCTTAGACTTGAAGTCACTAGATCCTCTAGTTGTGGAATATTGTGCTTTGACAACGTCAAACGCTACTCCGTAACTGGGTAGTTATGAAAGCGCATGTTGGGCACAATAGGAAGCTTACTTAGAGATGGAGAGTGATGTAGATAGAATTTGTCCCTCCCACATAACGGGAGCAGTTATCCGAGGCCACTCGAGGGATGACGCCTATGGAATGTCTGGCCAGTCTCATAAGAATCAATATGGGGATATTGATGTCATATGCATGGATAAGGCTATTCCCAGGATCGAGAAACATGGATTGGATACACGAGAGTGACTTGTATGTCTCGTGTCCAATCCGGATAATGAGACAAAGGGATGCGATAATAAGATCACAAGGTTTGTCAAGATGACTATTTCTATTAATTTGGTGGCATGGATGTGTTGCTAGACACCGCTTCATGTTTGTAAATAGTTACTACCAATTAAGTAGAAACCTATGGGGTCACACGCCATATGGATATAATTGGACCAGAGACTTAATTAATAGAGATTAACTAAATGGATCATATTGCAACAATTTGCTAACTTATTAGGACTAATTAGCAAATAATACTAGTCCATATATGAATATGATTAGTATTGGGCCCTTTAAGGAAACAACTAGGAGTAGTTGGACTATATAAAGGAACTCCTTCCTTCCCTCTCAATACATGTTATTCATAACACATACTGAGAGGAGATAAAAGAGTTGAGAGCAAGCAAGGCAAGAGGCGCGTCCGCCCCTTACCCGCTGCCCCAACCTGTTGGCCACACAAGGAGGCCGAACTCCTCCTTGTGGCTTCGTTGCGTGATTCCGTTGTCTCTTTCTTCCGTTCTAGCTTGCACAAGAATTTTGGGAGGTCTAATTCTCTATCCTAGGCGTGGATCAACCATAGAGAACGTAACATTATTCGCGTTTGAAGTCATCAAAGGAGAACCCAAAGGTACACACATATTAATCTTTTACTATCGTTATGTGTTCTTGACTTGTGATCCTTGGAGGGATTTGAACGGAATAATTATCTTATTATCCTGCGATTCCATGTTCAAAATCCTACAGTGGTATCAGAGCCACATGTCGTAGAGCATAACGTAGTTTATGTGTCACGATTTTGTTGTTTTAACACTTTAAATTCATGTTTATCGCGTAAATCGACAAATTAAGCATAGCAATTGAATTGAGATTCAATCTAATAAAATCTAATTTTGCATTGGATGCAACAAATTAGTGAGTTTCTTGGTTTGAATATTAGGTTTTGGGAACATGTTTGAAAAAGGGGTTTTTCAACATGGAAACAACTTGAATTGGGCAACAAGGAAGGAGTTGTTTTTGGAAACAACTCCTATAAAGGGTTCGGCCCCCCATAAGGGACCGCCCCTATGCCTTGCCGCCCAAGCCACGCACAACCTAAGGGTCGGCCGGGCCTAGGCGCGACCGGGGGGACCGGCGGCTTGGGCTAGGTCGGGCCCTAGGGCCGTGTGTGATCTAATAGGGCTTTGGGAAGTCCTTTTGGATTATTTTGACCCTACTTCTTCCAAAACAATTAAAAATTGTACAAGCGCGTTAAAATTAGTTTTAACTGTTTATGTTCTATTCACATGGTGGTTGGATATGGCCCTAGGTTGTGGTTTGTGTGCGATTGTTTAGTTTGTGGTTTGTTTTACGGCCTGCGAGATGATCAATTAATGTAATAATTAATTAAGGTTTACGGCCTGCGAGTCGTTTTTTCTCAAATTGTGAGATTTATTTTATTTATTATAGGTGTAGCTAGATAAAATATATTGTTAGTCAAGATTGAAGAAAAGAAGCCCAAAGACATTGGGGCCATGGAGATGGAGCATTCCACAAAACTATGAAGGATGGACCAAAAGATGGAGGCGCATGGGGATGTGATCTATTTTAGGGTTCATAGATATTCTCATTGGCTTGGGAATATCTTAGTCCAGAAAGGCCATATCCACATCACGTTTTTTGTTGTGGTTGTTTATTTTATTGTCTTATTATTTTGTGATTGGTGTATGGTTGATGCATGCAATTAGGATAATAAGAAAATTAGACAACCCTGATCTATGATTTGGAGTTTTGCTCAAAAATCAAAAATATAGATCATGTTGATATAGATCAACAATACAAATTAGAAATTGAAAGGCAAATCCCTCAATCAAAATATTGTGTTAATGCCTTCTCGTTATTTAAACACTCATCATGATCACTATATCCCATGATTGTGCGTGCCAAAGCATGGCAACATGGTTTGTCGTGATTAAATGCGACGGCACGTAACAATGTGCAATTGTTTAAGTAAGAGGTTGGACACAACTATGTAGATTTAATAAGATTAAAAGAACCTAGAGGCATCAATTGGGATTATTCATGGGGATGGATAAATAATGATTATTTGCCCAATTGAACCAAGATTTACATATGATGTGATTGGAATGGTTCCTACCTAAATAACCAATTCCGAGTGACTTTCCAAAGAAAGCTCGGAAGAGGCGAAATATGGATCTTGGCCCACTAGAAAATATAAGGATTTTTTTGCATTAATATGGAGGGTTATTGATCCGAGAAAAATAGTGGGAGCTATATTTAATAATCTAGCCATTATTGAGTATAGTAAAATCATACTAAAATCTTGTATATTTCTCGTTTTTGTGGAATTCCAATGGCAAACAATTCATCGAATTCATCACACTCCCTACGGGTTGTTCCTGAGGAGGACAAGCTTTCTGGAACCAACTTTCTGGAATGGTACAGAAATTTAAGAATTTTTCTTAAACAATAAAAGAAATTGTACACACTAGAAGAAGAAGTTCCAGAGGGTCCAAAGAATAATACTCCTGCAGCCCTAAAGGCGTATCAGAAATGTGTTGACGATGCTAATGAAGCGGCCTGCCTTATGCTTTACACCATGTCTCCTGAGCTTCAGAAGCAACATGAGAACATGAATGCAGTCGATATGATCGAACACTTGAAGCGGATCTTTCAAGAGCAGGCAAGGGTTGAACGGTATGAGGTTTCTCGAGCATTGTTCAAGAGTCACTTGGCAGAAGGGAACCCAGTAGGACTGCATGTGTTGCGGATGATCGGGTATCTTGAGAATCTTGACCGTCTAGGGTCCCCGATTGGTCAAGAGTTGGAAACAGATCTCATCTTGCAATCGTTGTCGGATAGTTATGGACATTTCATCATGAACTATAACATGAATGAGATCGCCAAGCCTCTTCCAGAGCTACTCAATATGTTGAGGACAGCTGAACAATCCATCAACAAGGGAAAGGGCAAGGCCATAATGATGGTGCAAAAAGTAAAGGGTAAAAAGTTTGCTTCTACTTCCAAGGGTAAAGGCAAGGCAGTTGCTAAACCTAAGGACACTGCTCTTAAACCTGCTGGTGGCGTGATCAAGGGTGATTGTCACTACTGCAGTCAGCCTGGACACTGGAAAAGGAATTGCCCAAAGTATCTGGAGGATAAAAGGCTTGGGATAGTGATCCCACAACCACCAGGTAATTTTGTTATAGATGTTAATTTAACTAGTTCTTCGTCATGGGTATTAGATACTGGATGTGGATCTCATATTTGTCGAAATATGCAGGATCTAAGTAGAAGTAGAAGATTAGCAAAAGGAGAGGTGGACTTGCGCGTTGGGAATTGAGCAAGAGTTGCTGCATTGGCTATAGGCGTGTATAGGCTGTCTCTGCCTTCTGTATTAGTATTAGAATTAGATAATTGCTTTTATGTTCCTGCTATGAGTAAGAACATTATTTCCATATCTTGTTTGGACAAGAAAGGTTTTACTATTTCAATAAAGAACAATTGTTGTTCCATTTATTTTGATAGTATTCACTATTGTAGTGTGCAATTATTTAATGGATTATATATCCTTGATCTAAGCTATCCAATCTATAACATAAATACTAAGAGGATTAAAATGAATGATTTAAATCCTGCTTATCTATGGCATTGTCGTCTAGGCCATATAAATGAGAAACGTGTATCTAGACTCCATAAGGATGGATTTCTAGAATCATTTGATTTAGAATCATATGAGACATGTGAGGCTTGTTTGTTAGGAAATATGACAAAGTTCCCTTTCAACAAGAAAGGTGAAAGGACTAGTGAGCAATTAGCACTCATACATACTGATGTGTGTGGGCCGTTATGTCTACTTCATTATATTCACTGATGATTTCAGTAGATATGGATTTGTATACCTTATGAAGGCTAAATCCGAATCTTTTGAGAAATTCAAGGTATTTAAGAATGAAGTAGAAAAGCAACTTGGAAAAAGTATCAAATCTCTACGATCAGATCGAGGAGGTGAGTACTTGAGCCAAGAGTTTGATGATTATCTTAGAGAGTGTGGGATATTACCCCAACTCACTCCACCCGGAACGCCACAATGGAATGGCGTATCCGAGAGGAGGAATCGAACCTTGTTGGACATGGTGAGATCTATGATGTGTCAAACAGATCTTCCGCTATCTTTTTGGGGCTATGCTTTAATGTGTGCAGCTTTCACCATTAACCATGTTCCATCCAAATCAGTCATGAAGACACCACATGAGATGTGGAGTGGGAGCCATCCCACAGTGTCGTTTATGAGGATACAGGGTTGCGATGCTTATGTAAAACGTTTATAGCCAGACGAACTCGGGCCGAAATAGGATAAGTGTAAGTTTGTGGGGTACCCTAAGGAAACTAAGGGCTATTACTTCTACAATCCAACCGATAACAAAGTGTTTGTTGCTCGGACCGGCGTGTTTCTAGAAAGAGAATTTGTCTCTAAAAAATCAAGTGACTGTAGAACTTGAAGAGGTTCATGGACCACAAATTACTGATTCGGTTGTGGAACATGAACAAGAACCACAACAGGTTGTCGAGTAACCTGTTCAAGTAACACAAGAGCTTCGTAGGTCGAGTAGAGTGCGCCAGTAGCCAGAGAGGTATGGACTTCTCGTGACGGAAACTGGTGACACTATGCTCATAGGAGATGAGCCTACTACCTATGGAGAGGTCATGCAAGGGCTGGACTCTCCGAAGTAGCTAAAATCCATGAGATCCGAGATGGAATCCATGTACACAAACCAAGTATGGACTTTGGTGGAACCACCCCAAGGGGTACGCCCCATAGGGTGCAAATGGGTCTTCAAGAAGAATACCGACATGGATGGTAATGTAATTATCTATAAGGGCCGATTGGTGGCTAAAGGATTCAGACAGATTCATGGTATAGAATATGATGAAACTTTTTCCCCAGTCGCTATGACCAAATCCATCCGAATCCAGTTACAATTGCGGCTTACTATGACTATGAGATTTGGCATATGGATGTCAAAACAGAATTCCTTTATGGGAATCTTCTCGAGGATGTGTACATGAAACAACCATAAGGTTTTGTAGATCCAGAGCATGCAAATAAAGTCTGTAAGCTTCAACGATCCATTTATGGATTGAAGCAAGCTTTTAGGAGTTGGAATCGACGTTTTGACGAAGCTGTCGATTCCGAAACGAAGATGAATCTTGTGTCTAAAAGAAGGTTAGTGGGAGCTCCGTAGCGTTCCTGGTCTTGTATGTGGATGACGTACTACTCATTGGAAATGACATTCCTATGCTGCTATCAGTTAAGGATTGGCTAGGAAAGTGTTTCTCAATGAAAGATTTAGGGAAAGCAGCCAATATACTTGGTATAAAGATCTACAGGGATAGATCTAAGAGGTTGCTAGTCCTAAGTCAAAGTACATATATAGACAAGGTGTTGAAACGGTTCAACATGCAAGATTCCAAGAAGGGATTATTGCCCATGTCCCATGGAATTACTCTTTTTAAGAGTGATTGTCCATCCAATAAAATTGAGATGGACCGCATGAGTAAGATCCCCTATGCCTCGGCCATAGGATCTATCATGTACGCCATCTTATGTACTAGACCGGACGTATCATACGCGTTGATTATGGCGAGCAGATATCAGTCTAATCCGGGTGAGAGTCATTGGATAGTAGTCAAGAACATCCTCAAGTACTTGAGAAGAACTAAGGATGCGTTCTTGATATTTGGAGGCGAGGAAGAGTTGCGTGTAACTGGTTACACTTATGCAAGCTTCCAAACCGACATAGATGATTTCAGATCACAGTCGGGATTTGTGTATTGCCTAAATGGAGGAGCTGTGAGCTGGAAGAGTTCCAAGCAAGAGACGGTTGCTGATTATACAACAGAGGCCGAGTATTTTGCTGCAAATGGTGCAGCAAAAGAATTTGTTTGGATTAGAAAGTTTGTTTCTGATCTTGGTGTAGTTCCTAGCATTGGGGATGCCACAGTGTTGTATTGTGACAACACAGGTGCGATCGCTGAACCTAGATTACACCAGAAATCCAAACACGTACTCCGAAAGTTCCATCTTATTCGAAATATTATTGATAGAGGAGATATGAAGATATGCAAGATTCCTACAGATGATAATCTGGCAGATCCATTCACGAAGTCTCTTGTCCAGCGCAAGCATGAAGAGCACACTAGGGCAATTGGCATACGCGATGCACCAGATTGGCTCTAGTGCAAGTGGGAGACTGTTGTAATAGATGCCCTAGAGGCAATCTAATTTTAGTATGAATTGGCTAGAATAATCATTATATTATTTATGGAGATATTTAATATAATGAAGTCCTTAGATTTACAAATTGTGTTGTTTATCTTAAATATCCTTAGTCAAATATAATGTTTAACAAGACGATCATCTATAGACTAGTATGGTGTTGGATTGATATGGAGATATCACGATCCAACACATGGGCATGTATTAGGGGTAATGACATACTAGATTGACCCAAATCCGAGAAGGCTACATACAAGTTATGTAAAGTCACAAGCGTTTCTCGTGGTGATAGGATATTATCATCCTTAGACTTGAAGTTTCTAGATCCTCTAGTTGTGGAATATTGTGCTTTGACAACGTCAAACGCTACTTCGTAACTGGGTAGTTATAAAAGCGCATGTTGGGCACAATAGGAAGCAAGCTTAGAGATGGTGAGTGATGTAGATATAATTTTTCCGTCCCACATAACGGGAGCAGTTATCCGAGGCCACTCGAGGGATGGCACCTATGGAATGTCTGGCCAGACTCATAAGAATCAATATGGGGATATTGATGTCATATGCATGGATAGGGCTATTCCCAGGATCGGGAAACATGGATTGGATATACGAGTGTGACTTGTATATCTCATGTCCAATCGGATAATGAGACAAAGGGATGCGATAATAAGATCACAAGGTTTGTCAAGATGACTGTTTTTATTAATTGGGTGGCATGGATGTGTTGCTAGAAACCGCTTCATGTTTGTAAATAGTTACTACCAATTAAGTAGAAACCTATGGGGTCACACGCCATATGAATATAATTGGAAAAAGACTATATTAATAGAGATTAATTAAACGGATCATATTGCAACAAGTTGCTAACTTAGTAGGACTAATTAGCAAATAATACTAGTCCATATATGTATATGATTAGTATTGGGCCCTTAACGGAAACAACTAGGAGTAGTTGGACTATATAAAGGAACTCCTTCCTTCCATCTCAATACATGTTATTCATAACACATATTGAGAGGAGATAAAAGAGTTGAGAGCAAGCAAGGCAAGAGGCGCGTCCGCCCCTTACCCGCCGCCCCAACCCGTCGGCCACACAAGGAGGTGGCTTCGTTGCGTGATTCCGTTGTCTCCTTCTTCCGTTCTAGCTAGCACAAGAAGGTTGGGAGGTCCAATTCTCTATCCTAGGCGTGAATCAACCGTAGAGAACGTGACATTATTCGCGTTTGAAGTCATCAAAGGAGAACCCAAAGGTATACACATATTAATCCTTTACTATCGTTATGTGTTCTTGACTTGTGATCCTTGGAGGGATTTAAACGGAATAAATATCTTCTTCCGCTGCGATTCCATGTTCAAAACCCTACGCAATCCACATCTTCATTGACTCTTCCATTGTTGCAAGTTCTCTAATGTAAGATCAGGTTGTGCAAGGCTTGAAATAGTTTGACTATTTCAAGGCCTTGAACCAGCTTTCAAAGCCCCGAATCAGTTCTCATAGGCTTGAAAGGCCTTGAAACTGGATTCAAAGCCTTGAAACTGCTTAACCTGTGTGAACATTCTCAGGGGGAGTTTTCTGCAAACTCTCTGAGTTGATTCCCTCTCTATCTTTCATATGTTTGATTTATTATTATTTGATGATGAAAGACAAATCATCCTAACTCGTTTGAACATAGAATATCATATGATTGACTATTCTTTTGCATGAGATTTTATTTCCTAAAGCTTTAAAAGATTTTTTTCTAAACTGAACTTATGCAGATTGGAAACAGTTGGACAAGTTGATCCTGTGATCAATCAGACTTGGATGACAGCTTCTCAATATATTCAAATACATGATCACGACATTATCTCTGAAGATTGTGATCACTTAACCGTTGGAGAAGATTGTGAAAGGGTCAAATTCTGTTGTCTACAAAATAGGAAGATTGTTGCTAAAAATTCGGGAAGATTTGCAGAGATGTTTGAAGTTTCAATAGAGCTCAATTCCGAAGCAAAAAGACACAACACTCAACGGGAAAAAAAAGAGAGAAAGAGTTCTGGATTTACAAGCATCAAATAAGTTCATCATTCTTCCAATCCATTCACAGAAGATCACTGCAGACTTCACTGCAATTTCTACACTCTAAGTGTTCTTCTGTATTGTACTTCATTGGTAGATCATTCTGTATTAGTTCTATCTCCATTCTCAAGGAATGTTCAAAGTGAACAATAGACTATTCTTAGTTAATCAGTTAGCTAGAGAAGGTACTAGACAGGTTAGGGAAAACCACAAGCTATAGCAAAGTAAGGGTACTCTCTGTGCTTGAGATATATGGCTTAGCTTTTGATTAATAAGAATTGAGTTGAAAATTCTGCAGGGATCTAATCCCTGAGGTAGAGACGTAGGTCCAAGTGGACTGAACTCTATAAATCACTTGTCTCTTGCATTTACAGTTCATCCATTTTAATAGTTTTTGCAGCACACAAAACTGTCTGTTTATCAAGGGTTTGAACTTATTTTCAAGGTCTTGAAAAAGGCTTACTTGTTTTATACAAACTGCATTTCTTCCAAGGGCTTGAACATGTTTTCAAGACCTTGAACTTCACTAGTTTTCACAAGATCTCATCTTCCTAGCAAGTTTTGCAAGAAGTTGGCATACTCTATTCAACCCCCTCCCCCTTTCTAGAGTATTTTAGCTGCATTACTACCTGCACACTCACACTTTCAATTGGTATCAGAGCTTGTATCACTGTATAGATTTAACCATCTAGTGATCATGAGTACTGCATGTGATGGGGGTTTCTCACTGGGAAGAGCTGCTACCCTCCGCTCTTATGTGGAAAAATTTTTGCTCACTGGAAAGGCTTGATGAAAATGTTCTTCATTGATCAAGACATAGAGATTTGGACCATTATTCAGAATGGACCTCACACTTTCTACACAGAGAAAGATGGGATTAGAACTCCCAAATCTGAAGACTTACTCTCCTCTTATGAATTAGAGCAATTTTCTAAGAATTCCAAAGCTATTAACATATTGTATTGTTCTTTGAGTACAGATGAATTCAACAGAATTTCTGGCTGCACTACTGCCAAAGATGTAATACTTCATATTTTCTGTAAGGGTATTACGGTAATTTATTTTTATTTATACTATATTTAAATTTAATCTTCTCTAATCAAAGTAAATACGTATTCGTTTATAATTATTTTAACAAATTAATTATTATATATATATATTTTGTTTAAATAATGTGATTTTGTTTAAATAAAAAGTTAACTATTAATTATAAACTATATGTTTAGTAATTATTATTGAAATAAAAGTATTTACGAGTTTCCACAAATCAATACGAAGTTTCTAAGTTAAATTTCTTTTTATCAGTCGAACTTAATTTTATTAGTCAAATTTATTTTACATTAGTTAAACTATTTTTAACAGTTAGATCTATTTTGTCAGTAAACATTTTGTATTTATCAGTTAAGGTTTAGTTTCTCAGTCAAAAATCATGTTTATTTGTTATTGTATTTGTTGCGTATTGCGTGTAGTATTCTCGCCGCGTTTTTATTTTTAGTCACGTTTGTTTTAAATTTTCGTCGCGTGTCCGACCACCGCGTAAACTCGTGTCTCCGCCACACCCAATAATTTTCTCTCACCCATCAACTCACCTCCTTCTTCCCCTGCTTTCCGCTGTTTCAGCCGCCCACGCTTCCGACAACCACGCTCGGCGTGGTTTCACTTTCACCAGCTAGCTACCAGCTAGCTTCTATCTAATCACCATCAACACTTTTTCTCCTCCTCTTTACCCTCTTAATCTTCTCCTTCCCCTTCATCCTCTTCACCCTCAACTCTCTGTTTTTTTTGCCGAGAGCAACCAATATCACCACCATCGTCCCTCTCTCCGACAACAACACCACCAAACAACCACCGCCTGAAAAACACCACCTTCTATCTCTCTGCCTCACCTCAACCTCTATCTCTCTCGTCTCTGGGTTTTGGCCGAAGAAAAAAAAAAAAAAAAACCCAGCCACCACCAATCACCCAAACCTCCCTCCATTCACCACCACTGCCACCTCCCTCCACCTCTCATCTCCATCTCCCTCTCTACCTTTCTCACTGTTTTGCCGAGCAAACCCAACACCACCATCATCCACCTCCATCTCCACACTCTGTTTTTGCCGAGAAGAAACCCGGCAAAACAGAGCCCCGCCAATCACCACCTCAAATCACCACCACCACGCAGCACCATCCTCACCCAACTATTCCCGCTCCCCTCTCTGCCTCGGAAGCAACCCTGAAACACATAGGAGCAGCGGCAACCGCTGCAAGTAGCAGCAGCCGACGCCGGAGAACAGAGCCCCGACGCCGCCACCACCGCTGCAATCGGCGGGTTCTTCCCCGACTCTGTTCGTCTCTTCTTCCGCCTCTCTGTCGAGCTCCGACGAAACCCAGCCACCGGATTAAACCGGCGACCAAGACCCAGAAACCTCGACGACTCCATTGCCGTCCGGGCTCCGACGAAACCTCGACCCGGAGCTCCTCTTCACCGAATCGATTGATTCTTCGTTTGGGTACTCTCTCCACTCGATCTCAATTCTATTTTCTTCGTCAAATTCTTGTCCTTGCATTTCAATTCGCGTTTGGGTGTTGGGGTCGCCGTACGGATCGAGAGGAAGAAGAAGACCTCTGTGTTGTGTGAATAGGGGGGTACTTTTGCTCATTCTAAGAACTTAAGGGCATGTTTTGTCACATATTATAAGTTTCTATTAAGATAGGGGGGTGCTTGCTGTCATTACCTATAAACTGTATTTATACATATGTATTTCTTTTCTTTTTGTGATTATTAAGTTTAAAATATTTATTTAAATTCTGATAATATTTATGTATTAGAATAAATAAATACAAATAAATATTTGTGTAATATGAATAAAAAAAAGATAAATTTCTATGAATTACAAATTTGTTACAATTAGATATTTATAACGAGTTCTTCAAAATAAGTTAATAAAATATATTTTTGTATATGTTTAAATATATATATTCAATAAATATTATGTTGTTAAAAGATAATTGGAATCTAGTTTTCTTTAATCATCTAATGAGATTTCGGTCAAGTATAAAATTTGATATTAATTTTATCACCAAGTAAATTTGTTTAATTAGAATATTAAATATTTTTCACTCCTTAAAATTATTGGTTAGTTTTCTAAAATAAATTAGGAGCTTAGAAATACGTTAAGGGTACTCGATTAGGCTTTCGATTCCATATCATATAGGACATATGCATTGTCTATTTGCAATACGAACTTGTTTGTGATTAGGAATTTATGTGTATGATTGTAGAGCGTGCCTTCGACGACCTAGTTGAACCGGACGTTGTTTACGAGTAGCGGCTTAGATAGCACTTTTGGCTCTCACGGTGAGTATCCATGCTTAGCCTTGCGTGCTTATCTCCTTTCGTGTCAAAATGTGATTTTATTTCATGTCTCAAAATATACATGTGAGTATTCATGCTTAGCGTTGCGTACTTGACTTCTTTCGTGTCAAAACGTGATTTATGTCTTGTCTCAAAATATACATGTGCTTACGTGTGCGTGCCGAGTTCTTTAAAATGATCTGCTTGTTTATTTGAAAATAAATGTCGTACTTTATTCCGAAATTAGACTTGTCGTACTTGCTTTTAGATCATCGGTTTACTACTCGTATTCGAAACGGCAACTCGTTCAAATTTCATTAAGTCAGAATTCATTAACAACGTAAAGTGATAGATCGCATGTACCGGAACCAGTAGGTTGTTATTTGATTTCCCTTCGTTGGCTTTGATCTGCCTAGCATGGCTTATTATTATTATAGTGGGGGCGGGAAAGGTTTTCCACAACGCCAGGCACGGAGGAAAGGTTTTCTCTCTCGTTGTCGTCCTACGCCGGGAAAGGTTTTCCCTAATTGTGACTTGATTTATTATTATAGTGGGGGCGGGAAAGGTTTTCCATAACGCCAGGCACGGAGGAAAGGTTTCTCTCTCGTTGTCGTCCTACGCTGGGAAGGTTTCCCCGGGAAAGGTTTTCCCAATTTTGATATAGATATCCGATCTGAGATGACATACTTCACCCTGGTCTCCCCTGGTTACTGCGACATAATAATATGACTTATTTCATATTCACGTTTGGAAACGTATGAATATCTCGGTAAACGATTCAACTACTCATAATAAATCTCAGTTTAGAAACAATAACTTCTAAGAACTCTGATAATCGTGACTTCTACTCGTACTTATATTTCTGAAAATAGTTCAAGTCTTTACTCTGATGTTTATACTTATACTCTGTTACTGTTTAAACTATGTCAAATGTAAACCCGATAACCTTTCTTAGCCACTCTGTTTTACATGCTAAGGTGTTTATTCACTCAGTTTTTACTGATACTCGAAAAACTGCGTCCTTGTTTCTTTTAAATTCCCCGCAGGATTATGATTGGTTGCTTGGGGTAACGCGCTGGATCACGAACACGTTCTCTCATGCAAACAGTAGAGCTTAGTAATTAACCGGAGAGCCCACTTTTGATGTAAAATATTTTGTTAGACTTGGTGTCCAGTTTGGAACCAGTCACGAATGTTGTAAACTTTTATCGTAATGAATCAGTAGTTGGATGTTTCCTTTCACTTGTTTTCGGTTACCACTCCTTGTACGAAAGGGTAAAATCCCCTGTACGGAGGGCACCAACCGGTTTCCGGCTCCTCTGGAAATCGGGGGTGTTACATTTGGTATCAGAGCAGTGACATCCAGTAGGACTGTAGGGAGAAAACACTTAAAACTAAGATTTTTGAAAGTAACTAAAGCTAATTTTGAATTTGAACTTGAAATCGATAGGGTAAGATGAACTGAAAAGTAAAATCTGAATCAGCCGGGGATTATGGGTTATGTCTCTTGTTTTATCTCCGCATGCCTACCTGATATGTGTTACTTGTCTTTACTTTCATTTCACTTCATTTCGAAGCCTCAGTGCTTATACGTGTTTGAATGACCAGTGATTGACTAGGGGTGTATCCCACCCTCCCTCGCCCTTTTGTTTGAGATATTGCTAACTTGCGCTTATATGTTCTCTCTCTTACATGTATTAAGAGTGTTTACACTCACTTTGTGATGATGTCTGTCTGTGCAATCGCACTTCAGGATATGATCTTTTACTTGTGAGAATTTTGTTCTCGGATTTCGAGTTTCTTGATGATCAAACATGTTTTGCTAGTAGATGTTATTCCGTGTGTTTTTATGTCATACCTATTTGTATACCCCCGCACCGCATAGTTGATAGACTTTAGCGTACGATGCCCGTCTAATAGCTAACCCTGCTACGCCACCAAAGTCGACGATCAACCCCAAATGGAGGAATTTAGCTCATAAAAACGACTTGAAGCCAGGTGGACATACCTTTATGATGAATCAAAATCGGAGCGGAAGCAGTAAACAACATGGCGACCGATGCGCTGCCTGCCCACTAGCACCCTACTTTTCCCTTCATACTAGAAACCCATAGAGACTTGTAGAAACCCTTAGAGCTTCGAGGACGAAGCTCAGAACTAAGTGGGGGAAGATGTAACGACCCTGTTTTGTCCCTGCATTCATTTGCTTGCTAATTGTCGTTTTGATAATTGTGACTTAAATAGAGACCTGTAAGATCTAGTACCAAGTTCAAGCTTCGAGGACGAAGCTTAGTTCAAGGAGGGAAGGATGTAATACTTCATATTTTCTGTAAGGGTATTACGGTAATTTATTTTTATTTATACTATATTTAAATTTAATCTTCTCTAATCAAAGTAAATACGTATTCGTTTATAATTATTTTAACAAATTAATTATTATATATATATATTTTGTTTAAATAATGTGATTTTGTTTAAATAAAAAGTTAACTATTAATTATAAACTATATGTTTAGTAATTATTATTGAAATAAAAGTATTTACGAGTTTCCACAAATCAATACGAAGTTTCTAAGTTAAATTTCTTTTTATCAGTCGAACTTAATTTTATTAGTCAAATTTATTTTACATTAGTTAAACTATTTTTAACAGTTAGATCTATTTTGTCAGTAAACATTTTGTATTTATCAGTTAAGGTTTAGTTTCTCAGTCAAAAATCATGTTTATTTGTTATTGTATTTGTTGCGTATTGCGTGTAGTATTCTCGCCGCGTTTTTATTTTTAGTCACGTTTGTTTTAAATTTTCGTCGCGTGTCCGACCACCGCGTAAACTCGTGTCTCCGCCACACCCAATAATTTTCTCTCACCCATCAACTCACCTCCTTCTTCCCCTGCTTTCCGCTGTTTCAGCCGCCCACGCTTCCGACAACCACGCTCGGCGTGGTTTCACTTTCACCAGCTAGCTACCAGCTAGCTTCTATCTAATCACCATCAACACTTTTTCTCCTCCTCTTTACCCTCTTAATCTTCTCCTTCCCCTTCATCCTCTTCACCCTCAACTCTCTGTTTTTTTTGCCGAGAGCAACCAATATCACCACCATCGTCCCTCTCTCCGACAACAACACCACCAAACAACCACCGCCTGAAAAACACCACCTTCTATCTCTCTGCCTCACCTCAACCTCTATCTCTCTCGTCTCTGGGTTTTGGCCGAAGAAAAAAAAAAAAAAAAACCCAGCCACCACCAATCACCCAAACCTCCCTCCATTCACCACCACTGCCACCTCCCTCCACCTCTCATCTCCATCTCCCTCTCTACCTTTCTCACTGTTTTGCCGAGCAAACCCAACACCACCATCATCCACCTCCATCTCCACACTCTGTTTTTGCCGAGAAGAAACCCGGCAAAACAGAGCCCCGCCAATCACCACCTCAAATCACCACCACCACGCAGCACCATCCTCACCCAACTATTCCCGCTCCCCTCTCTGCCTCGGAAGCAACCCTGAAACACATAGGAGCAGCGGCAACCGCTGCAAGTAGCAGCAGCCGACGCCGGAGAACAGAGCCCCGACGCCGCCACCACCGCTGCAATCGGCGGGTTCTTCCCCGACTCTGTTCGTCTCTTCTTCCGCCTCTCTGTCGAGCTCCGACGAAACCCAGCCACCGGATTAAACCGGCGACCAAGACCCAGAAACCTCGACGACTCCATTGCCGTCCGGGCTCCGACGAAACCTCGACCCGGAGCTCCTCTTCACCGAATCGATTGATTCTTCGTTTGGGTACTCTCTCCACTCGATCTCAATTCTATTTTCTTCGTCAAATTCTTGTCCTTGCATTTCAATTCGCGTTTGGGTGTTGGGGTCGCCGTACGGATCGAGAGGAAGAAGAAGACCTCTGTGTTGTGTGAATAGGGGGGTACTTTTGCTCATTCTAAGAACTTAAGGGCATGTTTTGTCACATATTATAAGTTTCTATTAAGATAGGGGGGTGCTTGCTGTCATTACCTATAAACTGTATTTATACATATGTATTTCTTTTCTTTTTGTGATTATTAAGTTTAAAATATTTATTTAAATTCTGATAATATTTATGTATTAGAATAAATAAATACAAATAAATATTTGTGTAATATGAATAAAAAAAAGATAAATTTCTATGAATTACAAATTTGTTACAATTAGATATTTATAACGAGTTCTTCAAAATAAGTTAATAAAATATATTTTTGTATATGTTTAAATATATATATTCAATAAATATTATGTTGTTAAAAGATAATTGGAATCTAGTTTTCTTTAATCATCTAATGAGATTTCGGTCAAGTATAAAATTTGATATTAATTTTATCACCAAGTAAATTTGTTTAATTAGAATATTAAATATTTTTCACTCCTTAAAATTATTGGTTAGTTTTCTAAAATAAATTAGGAGCTTAGAAATACGTTAAGGGTACTCGATTAGGCTTTCGATTCCATATCATATAGGACATATGCATTGTCTATTTGCAATACGAACTTGTTTGTGATTAGGAATTTATGTGTATGATTGTAGAGCGTGCCTTCGACGACCTAGTTGAACCGGACGTTGTTTACGAGTAGCGGCTTAGATAGCACTTTTGGCTCTCACGGTGAGTATCCATGCTTAGCCTTGCGTGCTTATCTCCTTTCGTGTCAAAATGTGATTTTATTTCATGTCTCAAAATATACATGTGAGTATTCATGCTTAGCGTTGCGTACTTGACTTCTTTCGTGTCAAAACGTGATTTATGTCTTGTCTCAAAATATACATGTGCTTACGTGTGCGTGCCGAGTTCTTTAAAATGATCTGCTTGTTTATTTGAAAATAAATGTCGTACTTTATTCCGAAATTAGACTTGTCGTACTTGCTTTTAGATCATCGGTTTACTACTCGTATTCGAAACGGCAACTCGTTCAAATTTCATTAAGTCAGAATTCATTAACAACGTAAAGTGATAGATCGCATGTACCGGAACCAGTAGGTTGTTATTTGATTTCCCTTCGTTGGCTTTGATCTGCCTAGCATGGCTTATTATTATTATAGTGGGGGCGGGAAAGGTTTTCCACAACGCCAGGCACGGAGGAAAGGTTTTCTCTCTCGTTGTCGTCCTACGCCGGGAAAGGTTTTCCCTAATTGTGACTTGATTTATTATTATAGTGGGGGCGGGAAAGGTTTTCCATAACGCCAGGCACGGAGGAAAGGTTTCTCTCTCGTTGTCGTCCTACGCTGGGAAGGTTTCCCCGGGAAAGGTTTTCCCAATTTTGATATAGATATCCGATCTGAGATGACATACTTCACCCTGGTCTCCCCTGGTTACTGCGACATAATAATATGACTTATTTCATATTCACGTTTGGAAACGTATGAATATCTCGGTAAACGATTCAACTACTCATAATAAATCTCAGTTTAGAAACAATAACTTCTAAGAACTCTGATAATCGTGACTTCTACTCGTACTTATATTTCTGAAAATAGTTCAAGTCTTTACTCTGATGTTTATACTTATACTCTGTTACTGTTTAAACTATGTCAAATGTAAACCCGATAACCTTTCTTAGCCACTCTGTTTTACATGCTAAGGTGTTTATTCACTCAGTTTTTACTGATACTCGAAAAACTGCGTCCTTGTTTCTTTTAAATTCCCCGCAGGATTATGATTGGTTGCTTGGGGTAACGCGCTGGATCACGAACACGTTCTCTCATGCAAACAGTAGAGCTTAGTAATTAACCGGAGAGCCCACTTTTGATGTAAAATATTTTGTTAGACTTGGTGTCCAGTTTGGAACCAGTCACGAATGTTGTAAACTTTTATCGTAATGAATCAGTAGTTGGATGTTTCCTTTCACTTGTTTTCGGTTACCACTCCTTGTACGAAAGGGTAAAATCCCCTGTACGGAGGGCACCAACCGGTTTCCGGCTCCTCTGGAAATCGGGGGTGTTACAAAAGAGATCTGGGATAAACTTGTGGTTATTTTTGAAGGAACCAGTCAAGTGAAGCAAACTAAGATCAACATCTATCTCAGGCAATATGAGCTGTTTAAGATGAATGCATATGAGTCTATTAGAGACATGTTCAAGAGGTTCACAAACATTGTCAACAACCTTGATTCACTGGGAAAACATTTTACCAATGAAGAAAAGGTGAGGAAGATTCTAAGAAGTCTTCCAAAGGCAAAGTGGGAACCAAAGACCACGGAAATTGAAGAAGCTCAGAATCTCTCAACTCTACAACTTGATGACCTAAAAGGGAAGCTTCTGACACATGAAATATCTATGAATGAAGCTGATGGAGAGCTACCATAAAGTGTCAAGAACTTAGCTCTCAAAGCCAAAGAAAATGAGAGAACTCAAAGCCTTGAAATTGAGGATGGTGATGATGAATATCCAATTGCCTTGATCTCCAAACCCTTGACAAAGATTCTCAAAATGAAGAAAAACTTTGGAAAAAGAGACTTCAACAGAGAAAGGCACAGACCATCCAGTAGAAAAGACTACAAAGGTAAGTCGTCTTCACAAAATAAATCAAAAGTTATGAACTGCTTTGAATGTGGTGATGCAGGACATTTGATAAGAGATTGTCCACACAATAAAAGCAAAAGCTTTCAAAATAAAGACCATGACAGAAGAAAGAGAGCTATGATAGCTTCATGGAGTGATTCAAATAGCTCAAGTGAATCAAAATCTGAAGAAGAACATGCCAACCTATGCTTCATGGCCAAGCATGATGAAAGTTCAGAGAAGAACATTGAGGTAATGGTAAACTGTATGATTTCAAAACCAAAAGAAGCTCTTTTAGAATATCTCAGAACAATGCTTTTAAATGACGAAGATTATCTGAAAGAGATCAAACTTTTGAAAGAAAAAGTTCAAGAGCAAGCAAAAGATAACTTACAACTTATTTGTCTAAATCAGAATCTTGAAATATCTCATAAGAAAACTGACAGTGATTTCAAGGCCTTGAAAACCAGTTTCAAAGCCTTGAAAACACAAGTCAAGGAAGTAGTCACCGAGAACTCAGTGATGAGTAACAACATTGTCAATCTAAGACATAAAATTGATGAATTAGAAAAACAAAGACTACTCTTACTGAGAAACTTCAAGAATCTGAATTGGTCAAATTTAAGCTTGCTGGATCAGAACACAAGTTGAACTTGATTCCTGGAAGAAGTTCATAGTCAGTTCACAAAGCTGGTTTTGGATTCAATCCAAAATTTCCAAGAAAGAACAATACCAGATTTGTGAAGGCTGGAAACAAAACTTCTCCAAAATGTAATTACTGCTGTAAAATTGGTCATGTTAAGATGACTGGTCCTTTCAGAAGAAGAGACCCTCACATAATGAGGATCACTTTTCCTTTTCAACTCAAAGGACAAGTTAAGCAGATTTGGGTTCCTAAAGGGGTTAGATCACCTAACATGGTTGATCCTGAATATGAATCCAAATTCCACACTTGGTGTAACAGCTGGTTAACGCAGTGATTGGTTTTTGCAGGGTGTCACCAAAGAACAGAAGTGGTTTATGGACAGTGGTTGCTGAATACATATGAGTGGAAAGAGATCTCTGTTCTCAGAAATTGAAGGAGCAATCAGAAGGTTCAATTACACTTGGTGACAAAGGAAAATGCAATATTCTTGGTATTGGTAAAGTTGGTACAAATTCTGAAAACTCTATTTCTGATGTGTATCTAGTTGAAGGTTTGAAATTTAACTTGCTTAGTGTATCTCAGCTTTGTGACAATGGCAACAAACTTATCTTTGATAAAGAGAAGTGTGTGGTGCAAAATGAGAAATCAGGAGATTGCATTCTCACAGCCTCTAGATCAAACAATTTTTATACTTTTCAGACTAACAAAGTTGCAGGTAAAAGTTTGAAGTGTCTCAAGGCCTTGAAAGAGGATTCAAAGCTTTGGCACAGGAAGCTTGGACATATCAGTTTGCATACTTTGAACAAGTTGGTTTCCAAAGACTTGGTAAGAGGATTGCCATCCATCAAGTTCAAAGAAGATGAAATGTGTAAAGCCTCTGCTCAAGGAAAACAGACCAGAAGTTACTTCAAGCCAAATAAGTTTGTAAGTACAACTAGACCTATTGAAATGCTTCATATGGATATCTGTGGTTCTATGAGAACTCATACTCCAAAAGGTAAAAGGTATATGCTAGTTGTTGTAGATGATTTTTCCAGATATACTTGGGTTATGTTTCTCAAAGAAAAATCTGAAGCCCTGTCTGAATTTTGAAAGCTTTGCAGAGAACTTCAAACTATGAAAAATCTACCTGTAGCTTCAATTAGAAGTGATCATGGTAGAGAATTTGATCAATTAGAATTTGATTAGTTCTGTGATAAGCATGGTATTACTCACAACTTTTCTGCTCCAAGAAATCCTCAACAGAATGGTGTTGTTGAAAGAAAAAACAGGACTCTTGAAGACATGTCAAGAACAATGCTTCTTGAAAACAAATTGCCAAAACATTATTGGGCAGAAGCTGTTAATACAACAAACTATATACTGAACAGGTGCTTGATCAGACCTATTCTGAAGAAGACCCCCTATGAACTATTCAAAGGGAGGAAGCCAAACATTTCATACTTCAGGCCCTTTGGATGTACATGCTTTGTCCACAACAATGGAAAAGACAATCTTGGTAAGTCTGATGCAAGTGGTGATGAAGGTATATTTATTGGTTACTCTCTGAATAGCAAAGCTTATAGAGTTTACAATAAAAGAACCAAACTGGTTGAAGAAAGCATTCATTTTATTTTGATGAAAGCTATGATGGTTCTTTGAGTGAAAGTTTTGCAGACTCGAATTTGAATAAGCATGAATCAGAGGAAGAGGCTGAGAATCCACTGGGATTCAAGAAAGGCTCAGAAGAAAACAGAAGACATTTTCAAGACCTTGAAAATAAGTCTCAAAGCCTTGAAAAAGATGATCAGAAGGATACAAGTGACAAAGCCACTACTTCAAGACCAGAGAAGATCTATGGAGAACCTGAACCCTGGTCTCCATGAAAGAGATTCAAATATATCTCATCTCATCCAGTTGACAATATCATTTTAGATCCAACCACTGGTACACAAACTAGATCACAGTTGAAGAACTTATGTTCTTTTAATGATTTTATTTCTCTTGTAGAACCAAAACCTGTGAAAGAAGCACTACAAGAAGCAGACTAGATCATTTATATGTAAAGTGAACTCAATGAGTTTGAATGGAATAAGGTGTGGAACCTGGTTCCTCCACCTTCAAACCAGTCTGTCACTGGTACCCGATGGGTGTTCATGAATAAGTTGGATGAAAATGGCAAAGTGATCAGAAACAAAGAAATGTTAGTTTCTCAAGGTTACAACCAAGAAGAAGGTATTGACTATGAGGAATCCTTTGCTCTAGTTACCATGTTAGAATCAATTAGAATTTTGCTTGCATTTGCATCTTACAAAAACATGAAATTATTTCAAATGGATGTGAAGTGTGCTTTCTTGAATGGATACTTACAAGAAGAATTTTATGTAGCACAACCTCCTGGTTTTGAAAATGACAATTTTCCAGATCATGTGTACAAAATTGACAAAGCTCTTTATGGTTTAAAACAAGCTCCAAGAGCTTGGTATGAATGATTGTCAAAGTTTTTGCTTGAAAATGATTTCAAAAGACGATTAGTAGACAAGACTCTTTTCATAAAGACTCATGAGAAAGATCTGCATGTGGTTCAGATCTATGTTGATGATATATTGTTTGGAGCTACTAATGATCAATTATACAGAGAATTCTCAAGTCTTATGAGCAGGGAATTTGAAATGAGCATGATGGGAGAGCTGAACTTCTTCCTAGGACTTCAAATTCATCAGTTGAAGAAGGGCATCTTTTACATCAAAGCAAATACACAAGAGACTTGTTAAGAAAATGTAACATGGCTCAATGTAAGGAAGCCAGGACTCTTATGAGTTCTACACTGTCCTTCGACAAAGATGAATCTGGTAAGAGTGTCAATGTGAAAGAGTATAGAGATGCTGATTTTGCAGGTTACAAAGTTGATAGGAAAAGTACTTCAGGAACTTGCCAATTTATTGGATCATCGTTGATCAGTTGGCACTCCAAGAAACAGAATTCAGTTGCTCTATCGACAGCTGAAGTTGAATATATAGCTGTAGGATCATGTTGCTCACAACTACTATGGATTGATCAACAGCCAAGAGACCTTGGATTTGATTTCAGGAGCATACCTATCAAGTGTGATAACACTAGTGCAATGTCAATTACAAAGAATCCAGTTCAACATTAAAGAACCAAGCACATTGATGTCAGACACCATTTCATCAGAGATCATGCTGAGAAAGGTGATATTGTTCTTGAATTTGCTGCTACTAATATGCAAATTGCAGATATCTTCACTAAACCATTAGCAGATGAAAGATTCCCAGCTCTAAGATTGGAATTGGGAATGCTAAATAAAGATGCATTGGTTTAGGGGGAGCATCAGGTAAAGAAAGGTAAGTTTTATGTGTTTTCAATGGTTTGAACTGATTTTCAAAGCCTTGAAAATCACTTCAAAGCTTTGATTTTTATCTGTTACAATATTATAGCGTTTCAAGACCTTGAAAACCTTTTCAAAGCCTTGAAAATAATTCTGTTGTACTAGTAGTCAACAAACATGGGTCTTTATGTATTGAGTGATATCTCTGTAGATATTTGCATAATATAGCCCCTACCTTTTTCAAAACTTTGTTTTAGCCAAAAATAGTATTAAAATATTTTATTTTATAACGGCATAAAATATTTGAATTCTCTCTGATTATTGCAAATCTTTTGAGATCAGAGAGATATCCAAGTTTCCTTTTGAAACTCAAACTCTCTCAGTATTTATCTTCTTCTCTTCTCCTCTCTCCGTGTCATTCCTACCTCTCTTTATTCTTCTCCCAAACCCTAATGAGCACAAGGAGAGCCTCAGACAGAATCAAGACAGCAGGAGGACCAAAACCTGGTTCAGAGAAGAAAAGAAAGGCAACATTGGATGAAGTTCAAGAATTCAGTGGAGACTCTAGCTCTGGAACTCCTAGTGCAGAGGCAGTTCCAGATCTTCCTCCACCCAAGAAGAAAGTCAAGAAGGTTACAACTTCCTCCTCAGAAAAGAAGAAGAAGCAGAAAGAGAAAGCTGTTACAGAGAAGCAACCTGAAACAGAGATCACTAGTTCAAAGAAGCTGAAGAAGAAGGCAAATCAAGCAGAAAAAGGGAAAGGAAAGGTGATAGAAGAACAGCCAGATTACCACTTGGAGAAGGCCTTGCAGATCTATTCAAAGGCCTCAACAAAGAACACAACTCCTGATGAGACTTGGTTTGTCTTAAACATCTCCAAAGGCCAGTGGTTAGATGGTTTTGCCTCCAGATCTATTGGTTTCTGTAGCATGATCACGTAGGGTTTTGATTCATGGATGCGCAACGGAAACAATAATTAACCATGCAAAACCCTCCAAGGATCACAAGTCAAGATACATAACGATGGTAAAGGGAAAAATCAATAACACACCTTAGGGTTCTCCTTTGATGACTTCAAACGCGAATTGTGTCACGTTCTCTATAGTTGATCCACGCCTAGAGTTTATTTCTAGATCCCCAAATCCTTGGTGCTAGCACGGAAAGAGGAAGAGGAAGAAGAATCACGCAAAACGAGACCAACAAGGGAGGTCTCGACCTCCTTGTGGCCGACGGGGACGGGCGGCGGCGAGCTAGGGGGCGGCGGCTCCTTAGCTTGCTTGCTCTCTCTCCTTTTGTTCTCTCCCACTCAAGTTATGATCTAATGAATCATAAGTATGTGAAGGAAGGAAGGAATTTCCTTTATATAGTCCAACAAATCCTTGCCAACTACCTAAAGGACTTATTCTAGTCCTACTAGAATTCAGTTTAGTCCCTTCCTTGCAAATTAGTCCCAACAAAGTTTGCAAGGTTTTGCAAAGTGATTCTTCTAATTAATTAATCCAATTAATTAATTCCAAAATCTATTTCAACTCTATATAGAGTGTGACCCCATAGGTTCTATCTAGTTGGTAGCACCTATTTGCTAATATGGAGCGGTTTCTAGCAAAACATCCATTCTAGCCAACTAATAGAATAGTCATCTTGACAAACCTTGTACAAGTAATTGTCTCATCCCTTTGTCTCTATATCCGGATTGGACACGAGACATACAAGTCACACTCGTATATCCAATCCACAGTTTCTCGATCCATGGGAATAGCCTTATTCGTGCAAATAACATCAATATCCAATATTGATTTATTTGAGTCTGGCCAGACATTCTATAAGCACTATCCCTCGAGTGGCCTAGGATATTTTCTCCCGTTATGTGGGAGGGACAAATTCTATCTACGTCCACTACGATCTCTAAGCTTGCTTCTTATTATATCCGGTACACGCCTTTATAACTACCCAGTTACTGTGTAGCGTTTAACGCTACCAAAATCACAATAATCCACAACTAGAATATCTAGTGAATTCAAGTCTAAGGATGACAATACCATTGCACCGCGAGAAGCGCTTTTGACTCAACATAACGTGTATGTAGCCTTCTCGGAGATGGGTCAATCCAGTGCGTCATTACCCTTAATGCACACCTATTTGTTGGATCATGATATCTCCATATCAATCCAACCCCATACTAGTCTATAGATGATTGTCCCATTAATCATTATACTGGACTAGGGATATTTAAGATAAACAACACAATTGTAAATCTAAGGACTTCATTATATTAAATATCCAATAAATAATAAATGAATTTCTAGCCACAAATAAATTCATACTAAACTAGATTGCCTCTAGGGCATCTATTCCAACAGATCAATATGCATATGTTGGAACATATGAAACTTAAGTGCATCTCAATGTTAAATAAGAGCTCTATGTGGTCTATGATGAACCCAAAAGAATTAGCCTTCCCTAGACTTACCAGACTCTTCTACCTGAATTTGACACAAGTTAAGAGATCTGCACACTTGGTGATCAAATCTAGAGTTGCTGGGATAGAAGTTGAGTTGGACCACTCTGAGTTTGCCAATGTGCTAGGCTGTCCAAAGAGGTATGACACTAGAAATCATCCACCAAAGACATAAACCCTGAAGCTAGCCAAAGATGAGTTCTTTCTTCCAAAAATCTCCTCCTCAGCCAAACAGTTAACACATTCTGTGTTAAATGTTGAAGCCAAGTTTCTTCACACCATTTTTGTTAGGTGTATTTTTCCCAGAGAGCACTCTAGAGAATTAGTACCTGAGAGGATGTTGCACATCATGTATATGTTTATTCATGGATATGAGATTGATCTTCCCAAACTAGTGATTGGACATATGCTCTTTAGCCTTACCAGTCAAAGAAAACACCCTCTACCCTATGCAAATTTTCTCACTTTGTTCTTTGAACACATTGAGATTCCAACTGGTGGAGAGGAATCAGATACTTACTAGATTTGGAATGCATAATGAGAAAGCTTTTGAGAAGATTGGAGTGGTAAAGACTAAGGAAAAAACTTGGAAGTTATACTCAGACTTGACTGAAGAAGAACTGGGTGCAAAGAATTTTCTTAAACCCAAGACCTTGACTCCCGTCAGACTTCTCAGTCTACAGACAATCAGAGATTTGATGGTATGGAATTGGATTTGGAGGACATCAAAGCAACTGTTTATGGACTTGAATCTGAAATGGGGCAAGTCAAGTACATGGTGGTAAGCATTTTCAGAAGCATGACTTTGCTTGATGTTCCTGAGGATGATGAAGGTCCAAAGAAAGGAGACTCTAACAAGGATCTGCCTAGTGAACATTCAAACCAGGAAGAAGTTGCTCCAGTCTCAGATAAAGGAAAGCAGGTGGAAGAACAAGATTCACAGGAAGGAGATGAAGTCATTAGTTCTGAATCAGATGATTTGCTGATTACCTTTAAGAAAATGAAGAAATCTCCAAAGGCTGCTACAAAGGACAAGACTGAAGATGTAACAGTTGCTGGTGAGAATGAAGAGGAAAAGGAAGGGCAAGACAAGACTGATGCTGAAGACAGTGAAAGAAGAAGGAGATCAAGATGGAGATGAAGACACAACCCCTTAATATTGCCTACTCTTACTTCCCCATTCTTCAACTCATAAGTTTTTAATTTTCTCTTTTTAAAATGTTCCAGACACTTGATCCAACATCTTCTATCTTATTGATGAAAGTCAAAAAGGGAGAAATTATAGGTTTTAGTTTTTTATTCCTATGTGTAATTTGCTATTTGCTGAACTATTTACTTTCTGATGGTAATATGAATAAGTTGGATATTTTTGGAATTACTATGTTATTATAAATTGTGAACTAACCAGTTTTTTTTGCAGAGACTAAGGATCAAACAGAATCTGGTTTTGTCTTTCATCAAGGGGGAGATTGTAAGATCAGGTTGTGCAAGGCTTGAAATAGTTTGACTATTTCAAGGCCTTGAACCAGCTTTCAAATCCTTGAATCAGTTCTCATAGGCTTGAAAATAGTTTAGCTATTTTCAAGGCCTTGAAAATGGATTCAAAGCCTTGAAACTGCTTAACCTGTGTGAACATTCTCAGGGGGAGTTTTCTGCAAACTCTCTGAGTTGATTCCCTCTCTATCTTTCATATTTTTTATTTATATTTATTTAATGATGAAAGAAAAAGCATCCTAACTCGTTTGGACATAGAATATCATCTGTTTGACTATGATTTTGCAGGAGATTTTATTTCCTAAAGCTTTACATGATTGTTTCCTAAACTGAACTTATGCAGATTGGAAACAGTTGGACAATTTGATCCTATGATCAATCAGACTTGGATGAAAGCTTATCAATATATTCAAATACATGATCACTACATTATCTCTGAAGATTGTGATCACTTAACCATTGGATAAGATTGTCAAAGGGTCAAAGTATGTTGCCTACAAAATAGGAAGATTGTTGCTGAAAATCTGGGAAGATTTGCAGAGATGTTTGAAGTTTAAATAGAGCAGGCAACAAGACACAACACTCAACGGGCAAAAAGATAGAAAGAGTTATGGATTGACAAGCATCAAAGAAGTTTGTCATTCTTCCAATCCATTCACAGAAGATCACTGCATAATTCACTGCAATTTCTACACTCTAAGTGTTCTTCTGTATTGCACTTCATTGGTAGATCATTTTTGTATTAGTTCTATATCCATTCTCAAGGATTTTTCAAAGTGAACAATAGAGAATTCTTAGTTTATCAGTTAGCTAGAGAAGGTACTAGACAGGTTAGGGCAAACCACAAACTATAACAGAGTAAGGGAACTCTCTGTGCTTGAGATTTAGGGCTTAGATTTTGATTAATAAGAATTGAGTTTGAAAATCCTACAGGGATCTAATCCCTGAGGTAGAGACGTAGGTCCAAGTTGACTGAACTCTACAAATCACTTGTCTCTTGCATTTACAGTTCATTCATTTTAATAGTTTTTGCAGCACACAAAACTGTATGTTTTCAAGGGTTTGAACTTGTTTTCAAGGCTTTGAAAAAATGCTTACTTGCTTTATACAAACTGCATTTCTTCCAAGGGCTTGAACTAGTTTTCAAGGCCTTGAACTTCACTAGTTTTCACAAGATCTCATCTTCCTAGCAAGTTTTGAAAAAGTTGGCATACTCTATTCAACCTCCCCCCTTCTAGAGTATTTTTGCTGCATTACTCCCTGCACACTCACACTTTCATCTAACAAGTCTGCAGGTGGTGACTGGAATTGGAAAACCTGGATCACAGCCTGCCAACCCAGTCTCTCAGTAAAGCAAAGCAAGATTTGTTTCATCTGCGCAGAGACCAATATTTTGATAACAACTTTGTTAGATGGGCTAGAAAAAACAACTTCTCGGGGCATGTAAATCATACCGACAACTCTTTTTTGGATATTCTTGTTGGGACTAATGCCCCATTTTCTTTTGGTTCGTGTTACTTCAAATCCAGTTCATCAAAAAAATTACCCTTCTTCATTTTTATTCATCTGTGTTTGATAAGTGTGATCTACATTTCCCTCTCTAAAACTACTTTTTAGATATGTGTTGGTTTATTATATGACCATGATTTACAGGGTTTATATAGAAATTTCATCTCAATGAGGAATTCATTATGATTCGAAGATATCTTGAAGTCAATGAATGACCATAAAATTACGACATAAAGAAGAGAAACAGTAATCGCGTCTTTATAATTTTCTGCGGATCTTTGTATCTCAATCTCTATCTACTATTCCATATTCATAAATATGATAAGCTCACTTAAAAATTCAAAATCAAACTAATGTTGTCATGGTCAAAGGTAATTTTGAATCTTAAAAAAGTAGCATTCATATGTGATTGACTGACCATGCACAAAGCTCCAACTGGATCACCCATGCGCAGCCTGCTCGACATAGGCGATTTTTAAAAATACAAGGCAAAAACTCGTTACAACATTTAATGCATGGTCAATAGTATATGGACACAATCTCTTTTCTTTATCATCTAGGATTACATCATTACAGTCTCCTTTCAAGTCAAGCACAACAAGGCAAGTTCTTAGAATTACAAGAATTGACTACATTATTTTAAGAAGCATTACCTTTATACACAATGTACACAATTCAATACCATATTCTCTATAAATCAATAGAAAAATTAAGCATTATTGGAAAGATCCATGGGTACAAACCTTTTTAATATCGCAAGTTCCAACACTGACATATGAGCTGTAACACCCTAAAAATTTATGGGGGTCACACGTTAGTAATTCAAAATTTGAATCACGTGTATGAAAATATCTTACCAAACACGACGACACAATAAGAATCTAACGCGAAATATATTGGTTTCGGTCGATATGAAACGGGTTTCGGGTCGACCCACGACAATAACCAATTTTTCTTCATTTTTTCAAAAACATATTGGCATCATAATAATATTTAGATTTACATGACGACACGACACGAACTCCACACGAATTTTGAGGGTTATAGTCGACGTAAATCCACAACGGGTCATAAATAGATCGACTATTAAGTGAACGTGTTGAATTTGTGCCGACCAATTTTTTACCCAACATTATTCGACCAAACCCGTAACCCGACAGATTGACCCCAACTGTCATGGCCTAAGTATATGGTAAAGGCTTGTTTGAATGATCACTAATATATATCGTTGTCAAAATTCCTTAAGGTAAGTTTTCTTTTAGTAGAACTAGATTTTTTTTCATGAAGTTAACTCAATGTCCTTTGATGCTTCATCAATATTGTTTTGAAGATCCCTATGGTTTACACAAATGATATGTGAAATCTTACTACTAGTACGAAAAAAGAAGAAAGAAAACAAATTGGATCATATTTCAAATGACACGTACGTCAAGAATATAATCATGGCTCACATTTTCAAATGACACGTGTGTCAAGAATATAATCATGTCACAGTCACGTCTCAAGGTATCAAAAGGGCTGGGCCGGCCGGTTAGGAGGCGTGCTAGGAGAAGATGGGGTCGAGCCAGGTTGGTGGGCCTGTGACGGGGGGGGGGGAGGGGGGAGGGGCCACGGTAGTGGTGAGGTGATATGAACCAGTCCCAGGCCTAAATCCGAAGTGTTCAAGAGTTAGGGGGACGGGGGACCAGTTCGGTCATTCCCTCAACTCGCTAAGCTAAGTTATTGTAGTAACAAAATTTTGGTGCGTGTTACTTATGAAGCTGTAGTTATTGTAATAACAGAATTTTGTTTCACCAGATTCACACCTAGGACACTTAAGATGCGGTAGCTCCGGGAAGCTCACAGAGTTTTCACAAACTCTTCCATTGATCTCACTCGAAGATTTTAACCCTCCATTTCCCTCTCTAAAACCATTTTTAGATACGTGTTATTTTTCTATATGACCACGATTTGAAGAGTTTATATAAAAATTTCAGCTCAATGAGGATTTCATTATGAGTCGAAAATATCTTGAACTCAATGAATGACCATAAAATTACCACATAAAGAAGAGAAACAATAATGGCGTCTTTATGTTTTTCTGTAGATCTCTGTATCTTAATCTCTACCTACCTATACTATATTCATAAATATGATAAGCTCATTTAAAAATTCGAAATCAACCTTATGTAGTCATGGTCAAAGGTAATTTTGAATCTTAAAAAAGTAGCATTCATATGCGATTAACTTACCACGAGCAAAGCTTCAACTGGATCACCCATGGTCAGCCTGCTCGGCATGGGCAATTTCCAAAATACAAGGGAAAAACTCGTTACAACATTTATTGCTCGATCAATACTATATGGACACAATCTCTTTTCTTTATCGTCTAGGATTACATCATTACAGTCCCATTTCAAGTCAAGAACAAGAACGCAAGTTATTCGAATTAAAAGAATTTACTACATTATATTAAGAGGCATTACCTTTATACCCAATGTACACAATTCAATACCCTATTCTCCAATAATCCTTAGAAAATATAAAAATTAGCGGAAAGATTCATGGGTACGAACCTTTTCAATACCAGAAGTTCCAACACCGAAATATGAGTTGTAACATTCTGAAGTTATATATGGGTCCACACGGTAGTAATCCAAAATTTGAGTCATGTTTATGAAATTATCTTAGCAAACACGATGACACAATACGAATCTAACTCGAAATATATTGGTTTCGGTCAATATGAACCCTCAACGGGTTAAGGGTCGACCCGCGACAATAACCATTTTTCTTCATTTTTTCAAAAAAATATAGGCATCATAACAACATTCAGGTTGACATGAGGACACGACACGAACTACACACGAATTTTGCAGGTTATAGTCGACCCGAACCCGTAACGGGTCATAAATAGGTCGGCTATTAAGTGAACTCGTCGAATTTGAGCCGACCGATTTTAAACCCAACATAGTTAGACCCAACCCGTAACCCGACGGATTGACCCAAACTTGCATGGCCTAAGTATATGGTAAAGGCTGGTTTGAATGATCACTAACATATTTCTTTGCCAAAATTCCTTAAGCTAAGTTTTCTTTCAGTAGAACTAGATTTTTTTCCTTGAAGTTAACTCAATGTCCTTCCAATGCTCCATCAACAATGTTTTACAGATCCCTAGAGTTTACAGATATGATATGTGAAACCTTACTACTAGTACGACAAAAGAATAAGGAAAACCAATTCGCTCAGATTTCAAATGACACGTACGTCAAGAATATAATAATGTCAAAATTGGCTCAAATTTCAAATGAAACGTATGTCAAGAATATAATCGAGTCACAGTCACGTCTCAAGGTGTCAAAGAGCTGGGCCGGCCGGTTAGGAGGCGTGCTGGGAGAAGATGGGGTCTTGACAGGTTGGTGGGCCTATGGCGGGGGGTGGGGGGGGGAACGGTTGATATGAACCGGTCCCAGGCCTAAGTCTAAAGGGTTCAAGGCTTAGGGGAACGGGGGTACCAGTTCGATCATTCCCTCAAATCGCTAAGCTCAGTTATTGTAGTAACAAAATATTGAACTCTGTTACTTATGAAGCTGTTGTTATTGTAGTAACATAATTTTGTGTCACCAAATTCACACATGGGACACTTAAGATGCGGTAGCTCCTAGAAGCTCAACAGCGTTTTGACCAACTCTTTCATTGATTTCACTCTTTGAAGATTTTGACTCTCCATTCCCCTCTCTAAAACCATTTTTTTAGAAATGTGTTGTTTTTTTTATGACCACGATTTAAAGAGCTCTTAAAGAAATTCCATCTCAATGAGGAATTCATTATGAGTGGAAGATATCTTTAACTCGATGAATGACCATAAAATTACCACATAAAGAAGAGAAACAGTAATGTCGTCTTTATGTTTTTCTGTAGATCTCTGTATCTTAATCTCTACATAACTATTCTATATTCATAAATATGATAAGCTCATTTAAAAACTCAAAATCAAACTAATGTGGTCATGGTCAAAGGTAATTTTGAATCTTAAAAAAGTAGTATTCATATGCGATTGACTGACAACGCGCAAAGCTCCACCTGGATCACCCATGTGCAGCTTGCTCGGCATAGGCGATTTCCAAAAATACAAGGTAAA
This sequence comes from Linanthus parryae, assembly GCA_023055425.1. Lineage (NCBI taxonomy): Eukaryota > Viridiplantae > Streptophyta > Magnoliopsida > Ericales > Polemoniaceae > Linanthus > Linanthus parryae. Next base: position 1,524,777 of record JALGPY010000038.1, on the reverse strand, counting down.
AATCAGTTACAACAGTTAATGCACGATCAATACAATATTGAAAAAAATCTCTTTTCTTTATCATCTATGATTACATCATTGCAGTCCCCTTTCAAGTCAAGCACACACGACAAGTTCTTCGAATTAAAAGAAATGACTACAATATTTTAAGAGGCATTACCTTTATACACCATGTAAACAATTCAATACCATATTCTCTATATTTACATTGAATATTTAAGCATTAGCGAAAAGATCCATGGGTACGAACATTTTTAATATCACAAGTTCCAACACGACACACGAGTTGTAACACCCTGAAATTTATGGGAGTCTCACAGTAATAATTCAAAATTTGAGTCATGTGTATGAAAATATCTTACCAAACACGACAACACAATACGAATCTAACGCAAATTATATTGGTTTGTCGATATGAACCCTCAACGGTTTAAGGGTCGACCAACGAAAATAATCATTTTTTCTTCATTTTTTCAAAAAAATATGGGAATCATAACAATATTCAGGTTGACATGACGACACGACACGAACTCCACATGAATTTTGCAGGTTATAGTCGACCCTTACCCACAACAGGTCATAAATAGATCGGCTACGAAGTGAATGTGTCGAATTTGAGCCGACCGAATTCTTACCCAACACAGTTTGACCCAACCCGTAACCCGTCGGATTGACCCCAAATTGCATGGCCTAAGTATATATGGTAAAGGCTTGTTTGAAAGATCCCTAAATTTCAATATCCTTCCAATGCTCCATCAACAATGTTTTAAAGATCCCTAGGGTTTACAGATTTGATATGTGAAATCTTACTACTAATATGACACAAGAAGAAAGAAAACCAATTGACACACATTTCAAATGAGACATACGTCAAGAATATAATCATGTCACAATTGGCTAACATTTTCAAATGAAACATACTTCAATAATATAATCATGTCAATGTCACGTCTCAAGGTGTCAAAGGGTTTGGCGGGCCAATTAGGAGGCGTGCTGGGAGAAGACGGGGTCGTGCCAGGTTGGTGGGCCTGTGGCGGGCAGGGGGGGGGGGTGAAGGGCCCGCGGTAGTGGTTAGGTGATATGAACCGGTCCCATGCCTAAATCCGAGGGTTCAAGGGTTAGGGCGACGGGGGACTAGTTCGATCATTCCCTCAAATCGCTAAGCTATAGTTATTGTAGTAACAAAATTTTGGTTTATGTTACTTATGAAGCTGTAGTTATTGTATTAACATAATTTTGTGTCACGAGATTCACACATGGGACACTTTAGATGCGGTAGCTCCTTGAAGCTCAAAAGAGTTTTCACCAAATCTTTCATTGATCTCACTCCTTGAAGATTTGTACTCTCCATTTCCCCCTCTAAAACTATTTTTTTAGATATGTTTTGTTTTTTTATATGGCAACGATTTAAAGAGTTTATATAGAAATTCCAGCTCAATGAGGAATTCATTATGAGTCAAGATACATTGAACTCAATGAATGACCATAAAATTACCACATAAAGAAGAGAAACAGTAATGGCGTCTTTATGTTTTTCGGTAGATATCTGTATCTTAATCTCTAACTAACTATTATATATTCATAAATATGATAAGCTCATTTAAAAATTCAAATTAACACTAATGTGGTCATGGTCAAAGGTAATTTTGAATCCTAAAAAAGTAGCATTCATATGCGATTGACTGACCACGCGCAAAGCTCTAACTGGATCACCCATGCGCAGCCTGCTCGACATAGGCGATTTCCAAAAATACAAGACAAAAACCCGTTACAACAGTTCTTGCAGTCAATACCATATGGACACAATCTCTTTTCTTTATCATCTAGGATTACATCATAACAGTCCCCTTTCAAGTCAAGCACAACGAGGCAAGTTCTACAAATTAAAAGAAATGACTAAAATATTTTAAGAGGGATTACCTTTATACCATATTCTCTTATTTACATAGAAAATTTAAGATTTAGCGGAAAGATCCATGAGTACGAAACTTTTTTAATATCGCAAGTTCCAACACCGACATACGAGTTGTAACACCCTAAAATTTTATGGGGGTCACACAATAATAATTCAAAATTTGAGTCATGTGTATGAAAATACCTTACCAAACACGACAGCACAATACGAATCTAAAGAAAAATATATTGTCTTCGTTCGATATGAACCCTCAACCGGTTAAGGGTCTACCCACGACAATAACCATTTTTTCTTCATTTTTCCAAAAAAATATAGGCATCATAACAATATTTAGGTTGACATTACGACACGAACTCCACATGCATTTTGAGGGTTATAGTCGACCCGAAGCTGCAACGGGTCACAAATAGATCGGCTATTAAGTGTACGTGTCGAATTTGAGCCGACCCATTTTATACCCAACATAGTTTGACCCAACCCGTAACCTGACGTATTGACCCCAACTTGCATGGCCTAAGTATATGGTAACGGCTTGTTTTAATGATCACTAATATAATTCGTTGCCAAAATTCCTTAAGGTAAGTTTTCTTTTAGTAGAACTAGATTTTTCTCCCTGAAGTTAACTCAATGTCCTTCCAATGCTCCATCAACAATGTTCTAAATATCCCTAGGGTTTACAGATATGATATGTGAAATCTTACTTCTAATACTACAAAAGAAGAAAGAAAACCAATTGGCTCACATTTCAAATGACACGTACATCAAGAATATAATCAACTCACAAACATTTTCAAATGACACGTACGTCAAGAATATAATCATGTCACAGCCACGTCACAAGGTGTCAAAGGGCTGGGCCAGCCGGTTAGGAGGCGTGCTGGGAGAATATGGGGTCAAGCCAAGTTGGTGGACCTGTGGTGAGATGATATGAACCGGTCCCTGGCCTAAATCCAAAGGGTTCAAGGGTTAGGGGACGGGGGACCAGTTCGGTCATTCCCTCAACTCGCAAAGCTGGGTTATTGTACTAAACAAATTGTGGTTTATGTTACTTGTGAAGCTGTAGTTATTGTACTAACAGAACTTTGTGTCACAAGAGTCACACCAGGGACACTTAAGATGCGGTAACTCCTGGAAGCTCAACATAGTTTTCACTAACTCTTCCATTGATCTCACTCCTTGAAGATTTTGACCCTCCATTTCCCTCTCACAAACATTTTTTTAAGATATGTGTTGTTTTTTATATGACCACGATTTGCAGAGTTTATATAGAAATTTCAGGTCAATGAGGAATTCATTATGAGTCGAACATATCTTGAACTCAATGAATGACCATAAAATTACCACATAAAGAAGAGAAACAATAATAGCGTCTTCATGCTTTTCTGTAGATATCCGTTTCTTAATCTCTACCTACCTATTCTATATTCATAAATATGTTTAGCTCATATAAAACTTCAAAATCAACCTTATGTGGTCATGGTCAAAGGTAATTTTGAATCTTAAAAAATTAGCATTCATGTGCGATTGACTGACCACGCGAAAAGCTCCAACTGGATCACGCATGGTCAGCCTGCTCGGCATAGGCGATTTCCATAAACACAAGGCAAAAACCGTTACAACATTTATTGCACAATCAATACTATATGGAAGCAATCTCTTTTCTTTATCATCTAGGATTACATATATACAGTCCCCTTTCAAGTCAAGCACAACAAGACAAGTTCTTCGATATAAAAGAACCGATTACGATATTTTAAGAGGCATTATCTTCATACCCAATGTACACAATTCAATACTCTATTCTCTATAATTCCCTAGAAAATATAAGCATTATAGGAAAGATCCATGGGTACGAACCTTTTTAATATCACAAGTTCCAACACCGACGTACGAGTTGTAACACTCTAAAATTTTATGGGGGTCCACACGGTGGTAATTCAAAATTTGAGTCATGTGTATGAAAATTCCTTACCAAACACGATGACACAATACGAATATAACACGAAATATATTTGTTTCGGTCGATATGAACCCTCAACGGGTTAAGGGCCGACCCACGACAATAATAATTTTGTCTTCATTTTTGAAAAAAAAATATAGGCATCATAACAATATTCAGGTTGACATGACGACACGACAAGAACGACACACGAATTTTTCGGGTTATAGTCGACCAGATCCCATAACGTGTCATAAATAAATCGACTATTAAGTGAACGTGTTGAATTTGAGCCGACCGATTTTTGACCCAACATAGTTAGACCGAACCCGTAACCCGACGGATTGACCCCAACTTGCATGGCCAAAGTATATGGTAAAGACTTGTTGAATGATCACTAATAATTTTTGTTGCCAAAATTCGTTAAGCTAAGTTTTTTTTGTAGAACTAGATCTTTTTCCCTGAAGTTAACTCAATGTCCATAAAATTCTCCATAAACAATGTTTTAAAGATCCCTAGGGTTTACAGATATGATATGTGAAATCTTACTACTAGTAAGACAAAAGAAGAAAGAAAACCAACTGGCACACATTTCAAATGACACGAACGACAAGAATATAATCATGTCACAATTGGCTCACATTTTCAAATGAAACGTATGTCAAGAATATAATCATGTCATAGTCACGTCTCAAGGTGTCAAAGGGTTGGGCGGGCTGATTAGGAGGCGTGCTTGGAGAAGACGGGTCGTGCCAGGTTAGTGGGCATGTGGCGGGTGTGGGGGTGGAGGGGCCCACGATAGTGGTTAGGTGATATGAACGAGTCCCACACCTAAATCTGAAGGGTTCAAGGGTTAGGGGGACGGGGGACCAGTTCGATCATTCCCTCAAATCGCTAAGCTGAGTTATTGTAGTAAAAAAAAATGGTTTTTGTTACTTATGAAGCTGTAGTTATTTTATAAACAAAATTTTGTGTCACCAGATTCACACATGGGACACTTAAGTTTTTGTAGCTCCATGAAGCTCAAAAGAGTTTTCACCAACTCTTTCATTGATATCACTCCTTGAAGATTTTGACCCTCCATTTCCCTCTCTAAAATCATTTTTTAGATATGTTTAATTTTTTTATATGCCCACAATTTAAAGAGTTTATATAGAAATTAGCTCAATGAGAAATTCATTATGAGTCGATGATACCTTGAACTCAATGAATGACCATAAAATTATCACATAAAGAAGAGATACAGTAATGGCGTCTTTATGTTTTTATGTAGATCTATGTATCTTAATCTCTACCTTCCTATTCTATATTCATAAATATGATAAGTTCACTAAAAAATTCAAAATCAACCTTATGTGGTCATGGTCAAAGGTTTTTTTAATCTTTAAAAATTAGAATTCATATGCGATTGCCTGACCACGGGCATAGCTCCAATGAGATCACCCATGGTCAGCCTCTCGACATAGGAAATTTCCAAAAATACAAGGAAAAAGCCCGTTACAAAATTTATTGTACGATCTATACTATATGGACACAATATATTTTCTTTATCATCTAGGTGTACATCATTACATTCCCCTTTCAAGTCAAGCACAACAAGGCAAAGTTCTTTAAATTAAAAGAATTGACTACATTTAGGGATGGCAATACGGTTCGATCCGATCCAAAATTCGAGTGATTCAATCCGAATGGATCAAGTCCTAATCCGATCCATTTTAAAATGAATCGGATGTGGATATTAAAAATTAAAATCCGATCCGTATCCGGATTTGATTCGAATATATTTGGATATCCGATGGATATCCGACCCTAAAGGATCCGAACACACATAGTTTAACGAAAATACTCTTAGAGTTATAAAAAAATATTTTTTTACCTACATATATATAAACACGTTAAGCAAATCACTATAAATTATGTTTTCAAGCCTGAAGAAAATATTCTACTATGGTTATGGACAATTTTTGTGTTGTTTTGATTGAATTTGTAAACAATTGTAGACATTATTGGTTCCTTAAACCTTTGAATAGCTTGCTTATACTTATTGGTAGATTTACATTTGTCATATTGGTAAAATATTTTTAATAGATTTTTACTTTTTAAGCATATTTTTTTTGGTGTGGTGACTCTTTTTAACGTATTTTTCTGAATTTGTTGTGTATTTTTTATGAGAAGTAAAAAAGAATGTTCAGGATCTGAATCTGGATACGAATCTGGGTATTTGAATTGTCGGATCGAATACGAATATTGCAATTTAAATCCGGTCCTATGTCGATCCAAATCCTTTTAGGATCCGGTCGGATCTGGATCGAATATGGATCCACTTATTTTGATCGGATTCGGATATGGATATAGGTGGATTCGATCCGAATCCGATCAATTGCAATCCCTAACTACATTATTTTAAGAGGCATTACCTTTACACACAATGTACCCAATTCAATTCCCAATTCTCTATAAATCCCTAGAAAACATTAGCGAAAAAGATCCATGGGTACGAACCTTTTAAATATCGCAAGTTACAACACGGACATACGAGTTGTAACACCTTGAATTTTTACGGGGGTCCACACGATAGTAAGTCAAAAGTTGAGTCATGTGTATGAACATATCTTACGAAACACAACGACAAAATACGAATCTAACGCGAAATATTTTGGTTTCGGTCCATATGAACCCTCAACGGGTTAAGGGTCGACCCTTGTCAATAACTATCTTTTCTTCATTTTTTTCAGAAAATATAGACATCATAAAAATATTCAGGTTGACATGACGACACGACACGAACTACACACGAATTTTGCGGGTTTTAGTCGACCCGAACACTTAAGGGGACATACATAGATCGGCTATTAAGTGAACGTGTCAAATTTGAGCCGACCGATTTTTGACCCAACATAGTTAGACCCAACCCCTAACCTGACGGATTGACCCCAACTTGCATGGCCTAAGTATATGGTAAAGGCTTGTTTGAATGATCACTAATATATTTCGTTGCCAAAATTCCTTAAGCTAAGTTTTCTTTTCGTAGAACTAGATTTTTTCCCTATGAAGTTAACTCAATGTCCTTCCAATTCTCCATAAACAATGGTTTAAAGATCCATAAGATTTACTAATATGACATGTGAAATCTTACTACTAGTACGACAAACGAAGAAAGAAAACCAACTGGCTCACATTTCAAATGACACGTATGTCAAGAATATAATCATGTCACAATTGGCTCACATTTTAAATGACAAGTACTTCAAGAATATAATCATGTCACAGTCACGTCTCAAAGTGTCAAAGGGCTGGGCCAGCCTTTTAGGAGGCGTGCTGGGAGGAGATATGGTCGAGCTAGGTTGGTGGGACTGTGGCCGGGGGGGGGTCACGGTAGTGGTGAGATGATATGAATCGGTCCCAGGCCTGAATCCGAAGGGTTCGAGGGTTAGGGGGTGGGGGACCAGTTCGGTCATTCCCTCAACTCGCTAAGCTGAGTTATTGTAGTAACAAAATTTTTGTTTCTATTACTTATGAAGCTGTAGTTATTGAAGTAACATAATTTTGTGGCACTAGAGCCACACCTAGAACACTTAAGATCGGTAGCTCCTGGAAGCTCAACAGAGTTTTCACCAACTCTTCCTTTGATCTCACTCCTTGAATATTTTGACCCTCCATTTCCCTCTTATATTGTGTTGTTTTCTGATATGACCACTGTTTATATAGAAACTCCTGCTCAATGAATAATTCCTTATGAGTTGAATATATCTTGAACTCAATGAATGACCATAAAATTACCACATAAAGAAGAGAAACAGTAATGGTGTCTTTAAGTTTTTATGTAGATCTCTGTATCTTAATATCTACCAACCTATATCTATATTCATAAATATGATAAGCTCATTTAAAAATTCAAAATCAACCTTACGTGGTCATGGTCAAAGGTAATTTTGAATCTTAAAAAAGTAGCATTCGTATGCGATTGACTGACCACGCACAGAGCTCCAACTTGATCACCCATGGTGAGCCTGCTCGGCATAGGCGATTTCCAAAAATACAAGGCAAAAACCCGTTACAACATTTAATGCACGATCAATACTATATGGACACAATCTCTTTTCTTTATCATCTAGGAGTACATCATTACAGTCCCCTTTCAAGTCAAGCACAATAAGGCAAGTTCTTCCAATCAAAAGAATTGAATACATTAATTTAAGAGGCACTAACTTTATACACAATGTACACAATTCAATACTCTATTATCTATAAATTCATAGAAAATTTAAACATTAGCGGAAAGATCCATGGGTACGAACCTTTTTAATATCGCAAGTTCCAACACCGACATACGAGTTGTAACACCCTGAAATTTTATGGGGGTCACACGGTAGTAATTCAAAATTTGAGTAATGTGTATGAATATATCTTACCAAACACGACGACACAATACGAATCTAACGCAAAATATATTGGTTTCAGTCGATATGAACCCTCAATGGGTTATGGGTAGACTTACGACAATAACCATTTTTTCTTCATTTTTTCAAAAAAATATAGGAATCATAAAAATATTCAGGTTGACATGACGACACGACACGAACTAAACACAAATTTTGTGGGTTATAGTCGAACCGAATCCACAACGGGTCATAAATAGATCGGCTATTAAGTTAATGTGTCGAATTTGAGCCGACCGATTTTTGACCCTACATAGTTAGACCCAACCCGTAACCCGACGGAATGAACCTAACTTGCATGGCCTAAGTATATGGTAAAGGCTTGTTTGAATGATCACTAACATATTTTGTTGCCAAAATTCCTTAAGGAAAGTTTTCTTTTAGTTGAACTATATTTTTTTCCCCTGAAGTTAACTCAATGTCCTTCCAATGCTCCATCAACAATGTTATAAAGATCCATAGGATTTACAAATATGATATGTGAAATCTTACTACTTGTACGACAAAAGAAGAAAGAAACTCTATTGGCTCAGATTTCAAATAACACGTACGTAAAGAATATAATCATGTCACAGTCACGTCTCAAGGTGTCAAAGGGCTTGGCCGGCCGGTGAGGAGGCGTGCTGGGAGAAGATGGGGTCGAGCCAGGTTGCTGGTCCTGTGGGGGGGGAGGAGGGGCCACGGTAGTGGTAAGATGATATGAACCGGTCCCATGCCTAAATCCGAAGGGTTCAAGGGTTAGGGGGACGGGGAACCAGTTCGTTCATTCCATCAACTCGCTAAGCTAAGTTATTGTAGTAACAAAATTTTGGTTTCTGTTACTTATGAAGTTGTAGTTATTGTAGTAACAGAATTTTGTGTCACCAGAGTCACACGAACACTTAATATGCGGTAGCTCCTTGAAGCTCAACATTGTTTTCACCAACTCTTCCATTGATCTCACTCCTTTAAGATTTTGACCTTCCATTTCCCTTTTTTAAGTTATGTTTTGTTTTTTATATGGCCACGATTTGCAGAGTTTATATAGAAATTTCATCTCAATGAAGCATTCTTTATGAGTCAAAGATATCTTGAACTCAATGAATGACGATAAAATTACCACATAAAGAAGAGAAACAGTAATGGCGTCTTTCTTTTTGTGTGTGTAGATTTCTGTATCTTAATCTCTACCTACATATTCTATATTTATAAATATGATAAGCTCATTTAATAATTCAAAATCAACCTTATGTGGTCATGGTCAAAGGTAATTTTGAATCTTAAAAGAGTAGCATTTGTATGCGATTGACTGACCACGAGCAGATCTCCCACTGGATCACCCATGGTCAGCTCGCCATAGGTTATTTCCAACAATACAAGGCGGAAGTATGTTACAACATTTAATGCACGGTCGGTACTATATGGACACAATCTCTTTTCTTAATCATCTAGGATTACAGCATTACAGTCCCCTTTCAAGTCAAGCACAACAAGGCAATTTCTTCGAACTAAAGATTAACTTTATTATATTAAGAGGCATTACCTTTATACATAGTGTACACAATTCAAACCCTAAATTTGGTACTAATATTCTCTATACATCCATAGAAAATTTACGCAATAGCGTAAAGTTTCGTGAGTACGAACCTCTTGAATATTGCAAATTCCAACACCGACATACGAGTTGTAACATCCTGAAATTTTATGGGGGTCACACGATAGTAAGTCAAAATTTGTGTCATGTGTATGAAAATATCTTACCAAACACGATGACACAATACAAATCCAACGCGAAATATGTTGGTTTCGTTCGTTAAGAACCCTCAACGGCTTAAGGGTCGACCCACGACAATAACAATTTTTTCATCATTCTCTCAAAAGAAATTATGCAGCATAACAAGATTCAGGTTTTCATGACGACACGACACGAACTCCACACGAATTTTGCGTGTTATAGTCGACCCGAACACGCAACGGGTAATAAACATATCTGCTACTAAGTGAACGTGTCGAATTTTAGTCGACCTATTTTTTTTATAAATCCATAAAAAATTTAAGCATTAGCTGAAAGATCCATGAGTACGAACCTCTTAAATATTGCAAGTTCCAACACCGACATACGAGTTGTAACACCCTGAAATTTTATGGCGGTCACACAGTAATAAGTTAAAATTTGAGTCATGTGTATGAAAATATCTGACATAACACGACGACTTAATACGAATCGAACGTGAAATATGTTGGATTTTGCTGATATGAACCCTTAACCGCTTAAGTGTCGACCCACGAAAATAATCATTTTTTCTTGATTCTCTCAAAAAATATAGACATCATAACAACATTCAGGTTGACGTGACAACATGACACGAACTCCACAAAATTTAGCAGGTTATAGTTGACCCGATCCCGCAACGGGGCGTAAACACATCGGCTATGAAGTGAACTTGTCAAATATCAGTCGACCGATTTTTGACCCGACATGGTTCGACCAAACCCGTAACCTGACGGATTGAGCCCAAAAATAATAATTTTCTGGTTGACATGACGACATGACAGGAACTCCACACGAATTTAGCAGTTTATAGTTGACCCGAGCCCACAACAGGTCATAAACAGATCGACTATTAAGTGAACGTGTCGAATTTGATTCGGCCGATTTTTGACCCGACACGGTTCGACCCAATCCGTAACCCGACAGATTGACCCCAAATTGCATGTACTAAGTAAATGGTTAAGGCTTGTTTGAATGATCACTAATATATTTCGTTTCCAAAATTCCTTAAGGTAAGTTTCCTTTACTAGAACTAGATTTTTTCCCTGAAGTTAACTCAATGTCCTTCCAATGCTTCATCAACAACGTTTTAAAGATCCCTAGAGTTTATAGATACGATATGTGAAATCTTACTACTAGTACAAAAGAAGAAGAATAAACAGACCCAATTGCCTCACATTTTCATATGACACGTACGTCAAGAATATAATCATGTCACAGTCACATCTTACGATGTCAAAGAGCTTGGCTGACCGGTTAGGAGGCGTGCTGGGAAAAGATGGGGTCGGGCTATGTTGGTGGTCCTGTGGGGGGAGGGATGGGGTGAAATACCACGTTTTGTGACTATGGGTATTTTGTGATATTATTATAAGTGTTGGGAAGTTAATTTAATTGTAGAGAGTTAATTATAACGGTTTTGAGAGTTTGGGGAATCTTTGTGACTTTAATCAAAGGTTTTAGTGTCTTTTACTTGAGTTTGGGGGAGGTGTTTGTCTTTTGGCAAAACTAAGGGGGAATAAGTGTCATTTGACCTAACTTTTCGTCCTACGTAAAAGTTCATAATTCAAGAGGGTTTCCTACTTATTAAGTTCATTTTATTTCCAACTCTCATAAAACCCTCACTCTCCCTATATTTCTCTATCTCTCTCCCGTCTCTCTCTCTCTCTCTCTCTCTCTCTCTCTCTCTCGTCTCTCTCTTGTGGCCGACGGCAACCACCGCCACTGCCGCCGTCTCTCTCTCTCCGGTGAGGTAATCTCTCTCTCTCTCTCTATTTTTCTTTCTTTCTTTCTTTCTTTCTTTCTTTCTTTATTTCTTTCTTTCTCTTTTCTTTCTCTCTTTCTTTCTCTCTCTCTCCGTCCGCCTCTCTTCCCGTCTGGTCTCCATGCGGGTCTGAGGTAGTTTTGTTTCTTCTTTTCTTTTCTCTTGTTGATCTCTTATTCTTGTGATCACACGTTCATGATTCATGTATGTTGCATGTAATCTTTAATTTTCAGTTTTTTATTGTTAGGATCATTGTTCATGGATTTGTAGGATTGCTAATCAAGTTTTAGGGTTTATCATGTTCTTGGGTGTTGGGAAGAAACCCTAGTTTGGAAGAGAAGTTTGATTAAACGATTTGGGTGTTTGAATGATCATAGTATGTGGGGTTACAATCTGATTTGAATGTGGGAATCATGTTATATTAGGTTTAGTATGAATATAGGATGAACTAGATGCTTGGGGAAAAAGTTTCATGAAGATTGACAATTCCCGTATGGATATTTTGAGTGAAATGGGAAACTAGAAACTAGTGTAACTTTTGATTCAGGAATCAAAATTAAGATCCGTTTGAGGCTAAACTTATTATTCCGAACGTTTTGAATCCAATGGAACTGTTTTTAGACCATGATCTGTTTGGCAAACTGGATTAATAAATTGGTGGAGTTATGATAGGTTATGTATGCTTTAGGTTGGAGGATTTTGAAGCAATGTTTTGGGTTTTGTTTTGAAGTATGAATTGAGTGAGATGTTAGGTTGGTGTTAGAACCCTAAAGCATTGACTATCATATGCATGTAATTAGTATAGCAAGTATATTGCTAGAATAATTGTTTGATGAGAATATTGTTACGTGTAGGTAACGAGTTCGTCGACGACGAGTACGTAGAGTACGTTGATTGAGTTGCTATAGTTGGATTTTGCTTTGAGGTAAGTAAATATGCCAAGCCTAGTGTGCTTATCTCTTTCGTTTTAAACGAATACTTGTATTTCTATACGTCTCAAAATGTGTTTATGTGATGTGACATGCAATATGTGATTTTTACATGTTAAATGCTTTTTCTTGGAAATATTACCATGATAATGATAATGCATTAATACGTAAAGTGAAATAGTTGTGCGGGGACATTTATTATTGGCTACTATTGGCATTGGACGGTTTGATCTCGGTCTTCCATTTCAATTTATTTTTATTTAATCCGGTTGCAAGTCCCCGGATAGCTCCCTGTACTCACTCCTCTGGCCGCTAGAGTCTTTGGGGGGTGTCGACACTTAAGGTCTTGGATGCTTGCGAGATGGTTTGGTTTCCCCCGTCACAACAAATTAATAATTGATTTTGGTTTTGTTAACGGAAAGAAGTTAACAATGGATTTTGGATTTTCCTAATGATTATGGAAATTGGTTGGAATATTATGGAATTGGGAACTCTTATGTTTTATTACAAGAGTCAACTTTATTACCGTTGTGTTTGTAAAAAACTCTTACTTACAAATGAGTCATTGTTTTATAACTATCCAATCATCGTTTTACATGTTTGGATGTTTATTTACCAGTAATTCATGCTGATTTTGTACTGTGGTGTTTCTTTTTTGATTCCGCACCACAGGTTTAGAGGATGGTTATCTGGCGTAGAAGGGGACGCGTATCATCACATGGAACACTAGTAGTAGTATCTCATTTGAATTTGAACTCTTTATTAGTTTAAACACTTTAGTTTCTTATGCCTGGTTTGTGGCTAGGATGTTGGATTGCAATAATGATTAGTTTCAATTAATTTTAATTATTATTGTGGATATTTTGCTTGAGAACCGTGTTATAAAATCTCCTTGTATCCGGGCTCCTCTCGGGTACGGAGTGACATCCCCGGATCTCCGGCTTGGGCAATCTGGGGGTGTTACATGGGGCCAGGTTAGTCGTGAGGTGATATGGATCGATCCCGAGCCTAAGTTTGACCGGTTCAAGGGTTAGGGGGACGGGGGACCAATTCGGTCATTCCCTCAACTCGCTAAGCTGAGTAATTGTGGTAACAAAATTTTGCTATATGTTACTTGAGAAGCTGTAGTTTTTGTGGTAACATAATTTTTTGTCACCTGAGTCACACCTAGGACAGTTAAGATGCGGTAGCTCCTGGAAGCTCAACGGAGTTTTCACTAAATCTTCCCTTGATCTCACTCCTTGAAAATTTCTACCCACCATTTCCCTCTCTAATTTTTTTTTAGATATGTGATGTTTTTTATATGATCAAGATTTTCAGAGTTTTTATAGAAATTTTAGCTCTATGAGTCAAAGATATCTTGAACTCAATGAATGACCATAAAATTATCACATAAATAAGAGAAACAATAATGGCGTCTTTAATAATATGACAAGCTCATTTAATAATTCAAAATCAAACTAATGTGGTCATAGCCAAAGGTAATTTAAAAATTTCAAAAAATTAGCTTTCATATGCGATTGACTGACCACGAGAAAAGCTCCCACTGGATCACCCATGGTCAGCCTGCTCGGCATAGGCGATTTCCAACGACACAACGCGAAAACCAGTTACAATATATAATGCACGATCAATACTATATGGACACAATCTCTTTTCTTCATCATTTAGGATTACCTCATTACAGTCCCCTTTCTAAGTCAAACACAACATGGCAAGTTCTAAGAATTAAAAGAATCAACTACATTATATTAAGACGCATTAAATTTATACACAATGTACACGATTCTATGCCCTAAATTTTGTATTAATATTCTCTGCATATCCATAGAAAATTTAAGCATTAGCAGAAAGATCCATGAGTTCTAACCTCTTAAATATCGCAAGTTCCAACACCGACATACTAGTTGTAACACCCTAAAATTTTATAGGGGTCACACGGTAATAAGTCAAAATATGAGTCATGTGTATGAAAATATCTGACCAAACACGATGACACAATAGGAATAGAGCATGAAATATGTTGGTTTCGGTCGATAAGAACCATCAACGGGTTAAGGGTCAACCCACGACAATAACTATTTTTTCTTCAATCTCTCAAAAAATTGTAGGCATCATAACAATATTCAGGTTGACATGACGACACGACACGAACTCCACACGAATTTAGCGGGTTATAGTCGAACCGCAGGGGGTCTTCAAAAGATCGGCTATTAAGAGAACGTGTTAAGTTTTATTCGACCGATTTTTGACCCGACACGGTTCGACCCAATCTGTAACCCGAGAATTGACCCGAAATTGCGTGGCCTAAGTAAGTGGTAAAGGCTTGTTTGAATGATCAGTAATATATTTTGTTGCCGAAATTCCTTAAGGAAAGTCTTCTTTTAGTAGAACTAGATTTTTCCCCCGAATTTAACTCAAATATCCTTCACATGCTCCATCAACAATGTTTTACAGATCCCCTAGGATTTATAGATACGATATGTGAAATCTTACTACTAGTACGACATAAGAAGAAAGAAAACTAATTGGCTCACATTTCATATGACACGTACAGAATAAAATCATATCACAGTCACGTCGCAAGGTGTCAAAGGGATGGGCCGGCTAGGAGGCGTGCTTGGAGAAGATGGGGTCGGGCTGGTTTGTGGGCATGTGGGGTGGGGGGGGGGGGGGGCAGGATAGTGGTGATGTAATACGGACCGGTCCCGAGCCTAAATCCGACATGTTCAAGGGTTGGGGGGACGGGGGACCAGTTTGGTCATCCCTTCAACTCGCTAAGCTGAGTTATTGTAGTAACATAATTTTGATTTATATTACTTGTGAAGCTGTAGTTATTGTAGTAACAGAATTTTGTGTCACCAGAGTCACACCTGGGAGACTTAAGCTGTTGTAGCTCTTGGAAGCTCAACGGAGTTTTCACTGACTCTTCCCTTGATCTCACTCCTTGAAGATTGTGGCCCTCCATTTCCCTTTCTAAAACAATTTTTGTTAGATATGTGATGTTTTTTATATGACCACAATTTTCCGAGTTTATATAGAAATTTCAGCTCAATGAAGAATTCATTCTGAGTCAAAGATATCTTGAACTCAATGAATGACCATAAAATTACCACATAAAGAAGAGAAACAGTAATGGCGTCTTTATGTTTTTCTGTAAATCTCTGTATCTTAATCTCGACCTACCTATTCTAGATTCATAAATATGATAAGCTCATTTAATAATTCAAAAATCAAACTAATGTGGTCATGGTCAATGGTAATTTCGAATCTTTAAAAGTATCATTCAATATGACTATTTATGTTATGTTCCTAATAACTATGATTTTCAGTGCAGATTTACAGTCTAAATAGAATATTTGTTTTGTCTTTCATCGAGGGGGAGATTGTTAATTGAGATTCTTGTTTCAAAGCTTAGGAAATCTTGAGAATAAGTTTGAACTGAGGGGGAGTTTATCTCCTTGTTTTAAACTATACTTATTGTGTGATGAAAGACAAATTCATCTTGACAAATTATTTGTGCTTGCTTAAATTCTGTTTTGCAGGGAAATTACTTAACTATCTGAATGCAGGATTATCACATAATGCTCATACTCTGATTATGCTAGTTTGTGTTCTACCTTTTTTTTCCAGGAAACGGCCATATTAAAAAGCGTTTCAAAGCTTTGAAAATCTTTAGAGACCTTAGCCTGAGATTCCTAAATGCAGGAGTGCCAAGCAGATCTCTAAAATTCTAGCTATTTTTATGGGATTTGTTATAAACTTGTCTCAAGCTTGCGGGTGCAGATTATGCTCAATCTCAGTGCAGAAAATTAAGCTTATATCCGTTGGAAGAGAGCTGTTGGGAAGCAGAATCTGTTGAGGATTTTTAGGGAGTTTGTTGCAACAAACATTGTGACTGTTGAAGCAAGCTTTTAAATTAAAATAGAACTGAAGCTGAAAGAAAAAAGAAAAGAGACTCAGAGAAACACTTCGGGATTGAGAAATCATCAAAGAAGGAGATCAATTCAGCATTCAATCCATTCCAAACTCAGAAGAACACTTCCAAGCTTTCCAGCTCACTGTCTTCACAGTGTTCTTCTACTTGTGCTTAACTGTTAATTCATTAGAGTTCTTTCTAATTATTTTACATTCTTCTTTAGTTGAGTTGTTCAAGTGAACAACTGAGAGTCTTATTGTATCAAGTAGTTAAAGTTGTACTAGATAGGTTGGGAGAGTACCATAGGCTGGTATAAGATAAAGGCAATTCTCCTAGGCCTGATATCTAGGGCTTAACTAGTGATAAATAAGAGGTCGTTCAGATACTAGAGGGATTAGATCCCGTAAGCGGAGAGTAGGCCTTTTGGAGGCCGAACTTCGTAACAAATACCTATGTCCAGCTCTTTACTTTTTGGTACTTTACTTGCTTGCAAAACTGTTTCAACATAAGACAAGTTCAAAGCTTTGAAAGGATTTTCAAAGCTTTGAAAAATCTCAGAAGTTTTTTAAACTGTCTGTTTCGGTTCAAAGCTTTGAAACTGGTTTCGAAGATTTGAAACTGGTTTCGAAGATTTGAAAACCTTCAAAACCTTCATGGTTATTTTAAAACATCTATTTTTGCAAAAAGTTTATACACTCTATTCAACCCTCTCCCCCCCCCTTTTAGAGTATATATATTTGATCATGTATTATTACCTACTTACGCACTTCATATCCAATAGCCGACACGTATGGGATCTTACTCATGCGGTCCGATAACTCAGTATTAGAGTTATATTTCTTCTACGTTTGTGTATCGTTTTGTGTGAATTTCGGGTAGATTATATTGGAAATACACTATGAACTAAAAAAAATTAGTAAGTTTAGCTTTGAGCGGTAAATTGTAAATTCGGGCGTTTCTCGCGTTATTTTATGCTATTTTGTCACGTTTGATCGCACGGGGTGTTTCGTGTTGTTTTGACAGGAAACGTAACTCGGAGACTGAACGAAGAGGAGAAACGAACTTCTGAAATTGAGACAAAGCTCGGGATTGGTCAAGAAAGGACAAGAGAGGGAGTAGGCACAACAGAAAGAAGAAAGAAAAGGAGAAAAGAAAAACAAGTTCAGCAGATCGCACGATCAGCTTTACTGAGGTCGTGCGATCTGGAGCAGGACTTAGAAAAAATCCGGAGAAGAAAATTGAAGAACTTACTGTTTTCACGATCTTAGTGGATGATCGTGCGATCAGCTAATCAGGTCGCACGACTTGATATTGCATATCGTGCGATCAGACTTGGTCCTTAGAAATATTTCGTGCGATCTGAAGCAAGAGGGAAGCAGATCGTACGATCAGCTTTGCTGAGATCGTGCGATCTCCTTAAGAAGAAAAAACACACGGACGGAAGGAAGAAAAAAGGTTGGCTTTGTTGGTTCAAAACTGCGTAGTTTTGTCTTAGTTGTCTACTAAACCTAATTGGAGATAATTAATACATAAAAACTACAATTAAGGAGAGATTCATTCATTCTACAAGACATCAACGCAAGTAGAAGAAATGAGGACGGACGCACGCAAAGAGGAGGACTCCTCCTCCATTGAAGCTCTAGGTTTCATCTTCTTCTTCTTTCAAATCTTGTATAGAGAAACTATTGCACTTTGTTTGGTTGATCTTTATTAGCTAGAAGTTTTGATAGGCGTCTCTATGAGAGACTAGGGTTTATATAGATGATACTTTTCCGGATTGAATCTAGTTTCATGCGTATTTAATTTCATCTTGTTGAATCAATGTTAGTGTTTGATTATTGTTAGTAATCCTAGACTATTGACACGTTTAGGAGAAGATCTAATGTTCATAAACTAGGGTTTGGTTCATCAAGTTGATTCGTGCTTAAAGTTAATATCGTTCTAATTCAATCGTTCTTGTTCTATGCTTAATCTTTAGTATGAATGGAGTAGCTACCAGGACGTACTAGCTAATTAGATGAGTGCACGACAGTGACTCATCCTAATTGTGAAGATAACTTGAACACAATCCCGAATCACCGAGACCGAAAAGGAGAAATGTTAGGATTGGCCTAGTGTGGGTAGATTCGGTAGGATTATTTAGCTGTTTCGTGAAACGATGGGCCGACAGGACCCGTTATCGTACCAGTAGATGACCTGCTAGAACAGACCGGTAGACAACATGAGACTGAGAGGAGATTGTAGTCAACCGAGATGTAAAATGACATGAGACCGACAGGATATTTTCATAGCCTATTACCCGGCTTGATTAGGATAGAATTAATGTGTTACCCAGATAATCCGGAAATCGTCTACATCCCTAGGTGATCTAGAGATCGCCTAGTTTCTCCATATCTATTTATTAAAAATAAAAAATAAAGAATTTTAGCCTAGATGTTATTTCACTTCTTAAATAAATCAAATCTTTCCTCATGTACAGTACTCTAAATTAAGTAACTAATTAGATAATCTAAAGTCTGTCCTCGTGGGATCGATAACTCGGGGTTGAAATACCACTCCTATATTACTTGACCGTTCACTTGCGCATACGCATTAAGAAATCGCGTCACGATCCTTCTCAATCTGATTGGAAGGATAGCCAGCTTTCATAAGGGTGACTCCATGTGACATGGTCAAGAATTCTTTCTTCGTTCTTCCATGTTACCGTTTCAAAACCATGTATATATATGTACTTTGACTTAAGCCGAGCAACTTCCTAGATCTATCCCTATAGATCTTGATACCAAGTATATAATCTGCATTACCAAAGTCCTTCATTGAGAAACACTTTCCTAGCCAATCTTTCACGGATTTCAACGTAGGGACATCGTTTCCAATGAGTAGTATGTCATCCACATACAAGGCCAAAAACACAACAGAGCTCCCACTAAACTTCTTGTAGAAAAAAGGTTCATCTTCATTCTTGATGAAGCCAAACTCTTTGACTGCATCATCAAAACGTCAATTCCAACTCCTAGAAGCTTGCTTCAATCCATACATGGATCGCTGCAACTTACAGACTTTATTTGCATACTCTGGATCCTCATACCCCTCTGGTTGTGTCATGTACACATCCTCAAGAAGGTTTCCATACATAAACGATGTTTTGACATCCATCTGTCAAATCTCATAGTCGTGATAGGCTGCAATAGCAAGTAAGATACGAATGGATTTGGTCATCAAGACTGGGAAAAATGTTTCATCATAGTCAATACCATGAATCTTTATGGATCCTTTGCCACCAATCGTCCCTTGTAGGCAACAAAATTGCCATCCATGCCGTTCTTCTTCTTGAAGACCCACTTGCACCCTATGGGTCGAGCCCCTTCTGGTGGTTCCACCACAGTCCATACTTTGTTAGTATACATGGATTCCATTTCGGATTTCATGGCCTCAAGCCATTTCTGAGAGTCCGCCCCCTTCCCGGCCTCTCCTTAGGTAGTAGGCTCATCATCCATGAGTATTACGTGAATGGACTCAGTCACGAGAAGTCCATACTTCTCTGGCTACTAACGTACCCTACTCGACCTACGAAGTTCTTGTGTTACTTGAGCAGGTTTCATCACAACAACTTGCGGTTCCTGCTCATGTTCCACTGTAGGATCAGTGTTTTGTGATTCTTTAACTTCTTCAAGTCTACAGTCCTCCCAATGTATTCTTTAGAAACAAACTCTCTTTCTAGAAACACCGGTCCAAGAAACAAACACTTTGTTCTCGGTTCGATTGTAGAAATAATATCCTTTCGTCTCCTTATGATATCCCACAAACTTACACTTATCCGAATTAGGTCCGAGCATGTCTAATTTTAAACTCTTTACATAGACGTCGCAACCCCAAATCTTCATAAACGACAATATGGTACGCTTCCCAGTACATACCTCATATGGCTTCTTCATGACTGATTTGGATGGAACACGATTAAGGGTAAAAGCTGCACTTAATAGATCATGTCCCCAAAATGATATTGGAAGATCTGTTTGACACATCATAGATCGAACCATGTCCAACAGTGTTCGATTCCTCCTCTCAGACACACCATTCCATTGTGGTGTTCCAGGTAGAGTGGGTTGGGACAGTATCCCACACTCTCTAAGATAGTCATCAAATTCTTGGCTTAAGTATTCTCCAACACGATCCGATCGTATATCCTTAATGATCTTGCGAAGGTACTTCTCTACTTCATTCGTAAATTCCTTGAACTTTTAAAAGGATTCGGATTTGTACTTCATAAGATACACAAATCCATATCTACTGAAATCATCAGTAAACGTAATGTAGTAGGGATAACCACCTCTGGCGGGTGTGATAAATGGTCCACAAACATCAGTATGTATGAGTGTCAACTGCTCACTAGTCCTCTCACCTTTCTTATTCAAGAGGATTTAGTAATTTTCCCCAATAAACAAGATTCACATGTCTCATACGATTCATAATCAAATTAGTCTACAAATCCATCCTTATAGAGTCTGGAAATGTGTTTCTCGTTTATATGGCCTAAACGACAATGCCATAGATAAGTAGGATTTAATATTTAGTTTAATCCTCTTGGTATTTATGTTATAGACAGAATTATCAAGATCAAGGATATATAATCATTAGACAAAAGAGCATTACAATAATGCATACTATCAAAATAAACGAAGCAACATTTGTCCTCATTGTGACAGAAAAACCTTTCTTGTCCAAACAAGAAATAGAAATAATGTTTCTGCTCATAGCAGGCACATGAAAATAATAGTCTAATTCTACAATCATTAATAAAGGTAAAGATAACTCATAAACGTCTATGGCTAATGCAGCAACTCTTCCGATAAAAAAATGCAGCAACTCTTGATCCTTTCCCAACGCGCAAGTCTATCTATCCTTTATCCAGCTACTTCTCTTTAGATCCTGCACATTTCGACAAATGTGAGATCCACATCCATTATCTAATACCCAATATGAAGATACAGACAAATTGACATCTATAACAAAAATACCTGGTGGTGGTGGAATCACTATTCCAAGCCTTTTATCTTCTAGATATTTTGGACAATTCCTCTTCCAGTGGCCCGTCTGACTACAATAGTGACATGCGCCCTTAGAGACGCCATCAGTAGTCTTTAAGGAAACTTCCTTGGGTTTTGCAACTGCCTTTCTCTTCCCGTTGGAGGTAGAAGCAACTATCTTGCTCTTCCATTTATTGACCATCATTATGGCCTTGCCTTTGCCTTTATTAATGCTCTTTTCAACGGTCCTCAACATATTGAGAAGGTGAGCAGAGTTTTGTTGATCTCATTCATATTGTAGTTCATGATGATCTGACGATAACTATCCGAAAACGATTTCTAGATGAGATCAGTGGCCAACTCTTGGCCGAGTGGGAAGCCTAACCTCTTGAGATTCTCCATGTATCCGATCATACGGAGTACATGAGGCCCGACTGGGTTCCCCTTTGGCAGACTGCGCTTGAACAGTTCTTTAGATACTTCATACCGCTCATGCCTTGATTGCTCTTGGAAGAGCTGTCACAAATGTATTCTTATATCATACGCCTCCATGTTCTCATGTTTCTTCTGAAGCTCAGAGTTCATGGTGAATATTATAGGACAAGTCACATTAGCAGAGTCATCCACGATCTTCTGATGTGCCTTGGTTACAGCAAGATTAGCATTATTACCTAGTGCCGCTGGAACATGTTCCTCTAAAATGTACAGCTTCTTTTCTTGCTTAAGAATAATTTTCAACTTTCTGTACCAGTCAAGGTAATTGACTCCAGACAACTTGTCCTTCTCAAGGACATAACGCAATGATATAGTCTGTGTTTGGTTGGTTGTCATTGGAATTCTACAGCATGAGAAATATACAATTTTAGTATCTGTGAACAATAAACTAAATTTAACAATGGCTAGATTATTAAATATAGCTCCCACTATTTTCCTCGGATTAATAGACCTCACCATTAATGCGGAAAATATCATAAACTTTTTAGTGGGCCAAGATCCATATTTCACATCTTCTTGAGCTTGCTTTGGCAAGTCACCCAAAAGTTAAGTTAGTTATTTAGGTAGGAACAACTTCCAATTGCATCCTATGCAACTCTTGGTTAAATTGGAAAAATAGCTCCTTATTTACCCATCTCATAGATAATCCCAATTTCCTTGTCTCTAAGCTTTCAATCCTTTGGAAGAGCTCAGTTGTGTTTAACCTCTTACTTCAACAATCGCATATTACTAGCTTGTTCCGTCGCACCACATCATGAACAATCAAGTCTCCTTGCTTTGACAAGCCCGACTTAATAATCCCTGAATATGACGAGTGTTAAGCATGAGAAGGCAAAACGCAATATTTATCATCGAGGTATTTCCTTGTCATTTTTTTAATTTTTTTGAATGTATCAAATGATCTACTTATTTGGATTGGGAAATCCAAAAAAAGATCCAACTATTTAATTATTACCTTGTTATGTTTTGCATGCATCAACCATACACCAAAATAAATAACAAGACAAACAATAAATAAATAAATAAATAAATAAATAAATAAATAAATAAATAAATAAATAAATAAATAAATAAATAAATATGTGGTATGGATGTGGCCCCTAAAACTAAGATATTCTCAAGCCAATGAGAATATCTATAAGCACTAAAGTGACAAGCTCATCTTCATGTGCCTCCACCTTTAGTCAATGTGTCCTAGCTTGGTGGGTCTTCATCGTCTTGTTGTTTTTCTAGTCTTGGATCTTCTTCTCCATGACTTGGCTATATTCAATCTGAAAGTGTGTAATGCATGTATAAATCAGGATCAAGATACTCTATAAGGGGGAGAGGTTGAATAGAGTATGCAAACTTTTGCTGAAATTGAACTTTTGAAACTTTAACACAGAGATCTGATAGATTCTCAAAGCATTGGATAAGTTTAAAGAAGTTTGAAACTGTTTGAAACTGTCTGGAGCTTCAAGGTTTTGAAGCAGGAAATCCTCCAAAGCTTTGGAGCTACTCTGTGCTGAGAAGTTTTGTGAGCAGACTAAATTGCAGCTAAGTAAATCAAAGAACATATTGATTTTTTACGAAGTTCAGTCACCAATGGGCCTACTCTCCACCTGAGGGATACTATCCCTCTACGAATTAAAAACCTTCTTATTAGTCACAGATTTAGCCCTAGATCTCAAGCCTAAGTGAACTCCCTTACAACTATACAACTTGTGGTTCCAAACCTATCTAGTTTCAGCTACAATCTAATGAAACAATAATAACCTCTTGTTGTTCACTTGAACAACTAACTTGTAACAGTTTGTGAGGTATAGAAATTCTAATGAATACACAGATAAAGCACAAGAATGAAGAACACAGAGAATAGATTAAGCAGTGAAGCTAGGAAGTGTTCATCAGAATTCTGGAATGATTGAGATGATTGATCTTCTTCAGTATTGAGCTCTCAATCTATTTGAATGGTTGAAGAGTAGATGGTTGATTTCCACGTATGATCTCTCTTCTTTTTTCACTGTTGATCACTTCTCTATGCAGCTTGAAATTCAAACTCTGTATATCCAAGCTGGTAGCAACAACCTGAGAGATTTTATGAACAAACTTCCTGCAAAATCTCAACCACCTAACAACTTCTTTCAACAACTATATTCAAACGCCTGTTTGATTTAGTCATATAGGTTTGACCAAAGTCTAGCCCTGCAAAACTTGAGCACAATTTAAGACAGACTCCAGATTAAATAGCATATTATAAAGTCCTGTTTGGCAGGCCATTTTAAACCAGTCTGCAAAACTATTTTCTGAGTGTGAACATTATATAAATATACCAAGATAATAATCAAAATTAATAATATAACTGAGAATAAGTCAATAATCAACCTCACAGCTTCATATGTCATCTTGCAACAAGAGTCTATTAGCCAATATATCACAGACAGAAGTCAAAGGCAACCTCCAAAGCTTTGAAGCTTTGGCCACCTTCAAAGCTTTGTTCCAACATTTAATAATTCTTAAGACATATCAATATGCATACTTGTCTATCAATGTAAGCACAATATATAAGTTCAAGAATATTTGTGAGAGATAATATAAATTCTAAAATAAGCTTTCAATCCAAACCAATATAAGTCATGCAGCACAGAAACTGTAAGCAAGAATATATGCACTATAAGCTTCAAAGGTTTGGAGCTTTGATCATGCCTCTCAAACATAACATGTCTTTCATCAACATCAAAGTATAAATCCTCCTGAGTTTATACAAATCCTTAATTCAAAAGGATTGAATTATCAATCTCCCCCTTGATGAAAGACAAAACAAATATTCTTCCTGTTCTCAAACAATATTTGAACAATAAAACTATAGCACTTAACACATAGCACATAGCATAGAGATAAACCAAATATTGAACTAACTTAGATGAAACCTACAACATACAAAATATTACAGAAACCAAATAAATATTACATTACCAGATAATCACATATCATCTCCACCTTTTTTACTTTCATAAAAAAAAGAGTTGAAGGAATGCAAGATCTTGTTCTGAGTGTTTTAAAAGAAAACATTAAAACTTAAACATATTTTAAAAGACTCAAAGGCTTTGAGGTAGAAGAAAGAAATATATAGAAGGAAGAGAGGGTGGGTTCAAGGCTTTGGAATTCAATCTTTTACAACGGCATCCTTCTTGGATTCCTTCTTTCATCCCTTATCCTTTCTCATCACTTTGTTCTTTCCCTTGACTGTTTGATTTTCTTCTTGAATTTCTTTTTGCTCCTCCCCTATTGATTTATCATCACCTGAAGCTTCTTCTTCAGCTTGCCTGCTTTTCCAATGAACATATAAGAATCAATACTGTCTTCATCTTTACTCTCAGCAGACGGTACTTTCTCCAGATTCAAACCTTTGATGATCAAATTCAGCTTCCCGTCCATTGAAGTCATCACAGACTTGAGCTTCCCAACTTCTTTGGACAAGTCAAACTGACTCTGCCTTAAATCCTCAAGTCCATATTCCAGATTCTCTATCATGTCTATAACCAGAGAAAATTCCAGGTTGGTTGAAGCTTTGGGTATGGTTGCAGCTTTAGGTTTTATAAAACTCTTCTCTTTAAGCTCATCAGCCGATAGCTCAGAATAGAACTTCCAGCTCCCTTTTCCAGTTTGCACAACTCCAATCCTTTGAAGAGAATTTTCATCCACCAAACCAAAACCACCTGTAATCTTTTCTTCATCCTTCACAGTAATCTTGAAATACTCAAAGAAAAGAGGCAACAGGTTTGCATAGGGTAGGGAAGGGTTCCTGGTCCTAGTACCACAATACGCCATATGTTCCATCACTACACTAGGATAATCAATGTCAAAGCTTTGACATATCAGATACATCAAAATTAAGACCCTATCAGTCACCAGTTCCTTTGAATGCTCTATGGGAACTACACATCTCATAATGATAGAAAACAAGATTTTAGCTTCACAATTCAACACAGAATGTGTTAATTGCTTTGATCCAGACTCAATACCCTCTTGAAAGAACTCAGTTTTGGCTTTTTCCAAACACTCCTTCCTGTCAGGATGTTCATGAACCTTATACTTTCTTGGAACCCCAAAACTTTGGCAAAAACCTTATGATCAAGTCTCATGTCCAAACCAGCTAACCTAGAGGTTAAAACATAACTATCGTCCTCCTCTTGTTCAAAATTCAGATAAAATAATCTAGTTAACCTAGGATATACCTTAGAAGTAGGGTTTAAGATCTTTCAAACAGAATAATCTCTAATTTTTCTCATGCAGTCTATATCCAATTTATCCAATAATTCCTCAGAAACCATACTGCAATATGCTATCTTAGAAGATGAATAACCATCCATACATATACCCCTAACTTCAGAATTTATGAACCAAGATTCCGGCAGTAAATTCTTACCATGGCTAGAAACCACTTTGCTCTTTGGCTTCACATAACTGTGCTTGACCGTTGACTTCTTCTCTGAAGTATGATCACCCTTCTTTTCTTTTCTTTTCTAGGCTTCTACTTCTTTGGTGTCTGACCACCCTTCTTTTATTCTAGCTTCTTCTTCTTAACACCACCTTTCCTCTTCTCTGTTGATTGATCACCCTGATCCTTCTTGCTTTCTCCCTTTTCTTTCTCAAAATCAGACCCTATTTCCTGCACATTTTTGTCCTTTCCGATCTTCTTTGCTGGAGGAGAAGACTTTTGCTTGCTGGCAGTTTTCCCTAAATATGAGTCAGAGATGGTGACCTCTATCTTTCTATTTGCTCTTCTCTTCTTCCTCATTGAATCACCTCGACTCTGCTGCTGAATCCTTTGTGACTTGCGCTCCATTAGGGTTTAGGGTTTTAGAAGAGATAGATACATTTGAGAGAGAGAGAGAGAGAGAGAGAGAAAAGAGATACGGAGAATGAAAGCGATGAAAAATAATTTCCTCCAGTGTTTACCTTATAAGAGTTTTAGACTTGAACAAAAAATGACTCTTTTGAAATTTATCTAGATTAGTACCAGAAAGATATTTTAGGATATTTTGAAAAATTCCCTGAATAACTATAATATTATGCAATTATCTATTATGATAATATCAAATATTATATGATCTAATTATTGAAAAAAAATAAGCAGAATTATTCTCCAAAGCTTTGAAGTAGAGGTCCAAAGCTTAGGTGAACTGCATAACAGACAGAAACTTTCAAAGCGTTGAAGAGTACTTCCAAGGCTAGGAAAGTATTGTTTCAAGGCTATCAAAATTTCACACACATAACATATATAATCTAATACTCCCCCTAAACCAATGCATCCTTGTTTAGCATGCCCATTTCAAGCCTTAGAGCTGCAAACCTTTCATCTGGCAATGCTTTAGTGAAAATACCAGCAATCTGCATAGCGGTAGATAAAAAAGATAAAGACACATCACCATTTTCAACATGATCCCTTATGATGTCTTACGTCAATGTGTTTAGTTCTGGAGTGATGCACAGGATTCTTTGTGATTGAAATGGAACTTGTGTTGTCACATTTTATAGGCACTTCTCTGAATTCATATCCAATGTCTCTCATTTGTTGAGAAATCCAGAGAACTTGTGAGCAACAACCTCCAGCTGCTATGTATTCAACTTCTACAGTTGACAAGGCTACTGAGTTTTGCTTCTTTGAGTGTCAGCTGATCAGACATGAGTCAAGGGATTGGCAACATCCTGATGTGCTCTTCATGTCAACTTTTTATCCTGCAAATTCTGCATCTTAATAACCACTCACAGAGAAACTATACCTTCTTGGATACCAAAGCCCCAAGTCTTAGGTACCATTCAGATATCAAAAGATCTTTTTGATAGCAACTACATGACATTCCTTATGATCAGCTTGAAACCTTGCGCACAAACAGACACTAAACATGATATCTGGTCTAGTAGCAGTCAAATATAATAGTGAACCAATCATACCTCTGTTTTCCTTTTGATTCACGCTCTTACCATTTGTATCCTTATCTGAGGATAATGAAGAACTCATTGGAGTCTTGACTACCTTCGACTGAGACATATTATAGTTATTGAGCAAGTCCTTGGTATATCTTTCTTGATGCACAAATATTTCTTTCTTCATTTGATGTACATGGAGTCCAAGAAAGAAGTTTAATTCTCCCATCAAGCTCATCTCAAATTCCATGCACATTAGACTTGAAACTCTTTTGATAGAACATCATTAGTAGAACCAAACAATATATCATCAACATAAATATGTACTACTAAAATTACTTTTTCATGAGTCTTTAATGAAAAGAGTTTTGTCTACTAGGCCTGTCTTAAAATTATTTTTAAGTAAATACTTTGAAGGTCTGTCATACGAAGCCCTTGGATCTTGTTTGAGACCATAGAGAGCTTTGACCAATTTGTAAACATGGTCAGGGAAATTATCATCTACAAAACCATTAGGTTGAGCAACATATACTTCTTCTTGTAAATAACCATTTAAGAAAAGCACATTTGACATCCATTTGATAAAGCTTTATGTGTATGTGATATACAAATGCAACAAGTATTCTGATAGCTTCTAACCTGGAAACAGGATAAAATTTCTCCTCATAATCAATACGTTATTCTTGATTATACTCATGTGCCACAAGTCGGGCTTTGTTTCTGAAAATCTTATCATTTTCATCAAGCTTTGTTTCTGAACGCCCACCTGGTTCCAATAACTAAATGAGACTTTGGCCTAGGAACCAAGTTCCATACCTTGTTCCTCTCAAATTCATTCAGCTCATTTTGAATTGCAATTATCCAATCTGCTTCTTTTAATTCCTCCTTTGAATTCTTAGGTTCTACAAGTGATACAAAGGCACTGAAGGCACACAAATTCTTCAACTTTCCTATGGTATGTGTACCAGTGGTTGTGTAATACCCCGTCTTATTTCTAGGGGTAATTTAGTAATTTAGAGAGTTAGCAAATAATAATAATAATAATAATAATAATAATAATAATAATAATAATAATAATAATAATAATTAGTCGCGAGAAATAAGTTTGGGTTATTTATCGTATAAATATTTAAAATACGTTACGTTAATAGTCGTAATTTAAGACACGAATATTTTTTTCTACTTTATCTTTTAACGCGTGTTAAAGCACCGCGAAACTTGGTAGTTGTATTGCACACAATTACTCTACACTTTGGTGTGCCCAACCACACCAGATAATTTCTTAAGAATTCAACTCCAACTTGTGCATTCTCTTCCCGATTTTTTCTTTCTTCTTTGTCATCTTCTACTCTCTTTTTTCTTTCAGTGATTTTTATCACCGCCACCGCCACAATCATCCTCATCTCCTCCCTCACTTTTTGCCTCCTATATAACCACCACCAACATCATCATCAGCTCTCAATCACTCCCCTCAGCTCCATCATCATAATCATCATCTTCATCTTCTTTTACTCCGGCCAACACCAACACCACACCGCCAACATCGCCGATCACCACCACCACCAACACCCACTGCCATATCTCTCTCTTTTCCTCCCTCCCTCTCCATCTCTCTCTGTCTCACACTCTGTTCTGGACAGAACAGAGCATAGCAGCAGCAGCAGCGGCAAAAGCCGCCACCAGCACCTCTGCCGCTCCCCGACGGGAACAACCCACCAAGCACCGCCTCTGTTTCTTTACCTTCCTCTCTCTCTCTCTCTCTCTCTCTCTCTCTCTCTCTGACCCGCACAGAAACACAGAGAAAGCAGCAGCAGCAGCAACCGGCGACGAAACCCAGCCACCACCGCTGTCGTCGACGGGAAAGAGGCCCGAACCACCAAACAAGCCCTGTTTCCTCCCTATCTCTTCATCCGTCACTCCTTCTCTCTCGCTCTCGACCCTCCTATCTGTCCAAAACTCAGAATCATAGCAAGAACAGAGAGTTCAACCCACGCAGTGAAGAAATCGCCGGCGAGCTCCATCTTTTCCGGCGAACAACTCGACCCAACCAAAACAGAGGCACCCAAGCCTCTAGACCCATTCCCCTAGCCCCTAAAACCTCCGACTAGAACTTTAGGAGCATCAATCGGATCTGGGGAAGCCCCAATCGCCGGCGTCGAGCTCCACCTCCGACGCCGCCGTTCGGCAACCCGACCCGGACCGTTTCTTGACGGTTTCTTGCAATTTTCGGTACTGGTACGCTCTACTCTCCGCCCTGAGTTGAATTACATAGCCAAAATCAAGCCTTGCATCCTTCAATTCATGATTTGATTGATGAAATTGAAAACTCATATTTGGGGAGCTAAGTGTATTTTAAGGAAGTTGTTTTCAAGACCTTAGGGGTCATGAGTGTCTTTTAATGAAACTGTTAGGGGTTGAATGTAGTTCATACATTCTGTTATTACAATTATCTAATTAGTTTAACTATTAAGCTAATATTGATTTACTTTATATTTCAACTAGATAAATACAATATATCCTTTATGGAAATTATATATGTGTGTTAATTTGTGATAATAAATTATTTATCTTAGAAAATGAACTAGTAAGAGTATTTGAATACATAAATATATTATTATCTTAAATTAGAGGTGTTTATAATAATTGTTTACAAAAGTATGTTGCAAATAAATAAATAATTGAACAAATGTTATTATAATGTTCTTCTTGAAAAATAAGCTATAAAGGTATTATATTTGTTTATTTGAAAAATACTATTTGGCACTTATTTTTATTTAAATAAGTTGAGTTTCAATAATTATACACTAATATATTACCAATAAATATAAGTATTTATTTAGAGCTAAAATAACTCATTAGTAAGTATTATAGTTCTTTCCTTATTATCTCTAGTAGTTGTGATATTAAATAATTCTAGATGTTCATCACTTAATATGGACTCGTAAAGAGAGTTGTTTTGATTATTCAAGTTATTTCAAGAATATTTCTATACATGTATATATAAGTGTATAACTTAGATACGAGATTTATAAGGGAATAGTGAGAGATGTAATTAGTGCTCAACGTAGTCGAACATTGGTATAAGGCTAATGCATTTGCATGTTCAGAAATAGCACCGTTGTGACCAGCTATTTGTAAATTGTAGGCGACGGATTTGTGGACATAGGATTCGTCGACCATCCTACATACTAGCTGCTAAGTCGTCTTCAGGTGAGTTCGCATGCTTAGCCTAGCTAGCCTAGCTCCTTTCGTGTCAATATGTGACTTTTATGTTCTGTCTCAAGATATATTTGTGAGTTACATGCCTAGCCTAGCTGGCCTAGCTTCTTTCGTGTCAATATGTGATAGGTGATCTGTCTCAAGATATATTTGTGAGTTCACATGCTTAGCCTAGCGAGCCTAGCTTCCTTCGTGTCAAGTTGTGATATTTGTTATTTGTCTCAAGATATATTTGTGAGTTATATGCTTGGCCTTGTATGCCTGTCTTATCTCGTATCATAGCATGATTTATATCTTGCCTCAAAGTGTGTTCTGTGAATCACATGCTTTTACGTGAACTTGATTAAGTTACGGAAAGATTGCCTTGACATGTTAAGATCGTAAAGTGGATTGCACATACTGGAATCCGTTATTAACAAGGAAGTCCTTTGTTGACCACTGACAAGGAGGTCCTTTGTTGACCACTGACAAGGAGGTCCTTTTGTTGACCACTAACAAGGAGGTCCTTTGTTGACCACTAACAAGGAGGTCATTTGTTGAACAGTAATCAAGGAGGTCCTTTGTTGACCATTACTGACAAGGAGATCCTTTGTTGACCACTAACAAGGAGGTCCTTTGTTGACCATTAACAAGGAGGTCCTTTGTTGACCGTTAACAGTTGGAGGTCCTTTGTTGACCGCTAATACTTGGGAGGTCCTTTGTTGGCCGCTAACGTTTTGGGAGATCCTTGGTTGACCACTATGAGTTTACTGTGTATGATAAGAGGATATTTGATTCTATATTTGGAAACTGGCTCTAGTAAAGGATTTAATCGGGAATGTTTGAAGCTCTGAATGTTGCCATTCAACTATGTGTTTATGATGCTGCAAACTCTGATATTTCTTACTCGCACTCTCCAAAGTTTTATATAACTCTGAGAAATATCAAGTTATGTCATCTTTCCTGTTTTACACGCTAAGGTGTATCTCACTCAGCATTTCAAGCTGATTTTGGAAACTGCGGTTCTTGTTTTCCTTCCCACCGCAGGTCTAGGAGCTCGGATTGTAAGTAGAAGGGGCGCGAGAATCATCTAGGCAATGGACGTCACCAGTAGTTTATCTAAAGACGTTAGATAAGTGTTATGTAATAGTAATCAGTTTGTATAAGAGACTATCTACAGTTGTTTAATAATACACTAAGAGTTTTGGATTGTATTGCTTTTGATCTCCGCCGCTTCTATTAAGCATCGCCCTCCCGGTCTTGTCCCGAGCCGGATAAGGGGGTCGTTGCAGGTGGTATCAGAGCGGTTCTTTCCAAATAGGGAATTAAACCTGTAGGGTAACCTAAAATGAACTTAGGGCAAGATAAAATACGGAAAAGCCGGGTATTTGGGGAGTTTTGATTTGATTCCTCTGGCATTTTGAGTTGCTACGTGCTATACGACATTATCTTGTTTCGTGTTGGGACTCTGATGCCGTCTTGACATAGGGTTGTCCATTCTATGTGTGGATTCAATAAAGTGTATCTCGATGAGATATCACAAGGTTGGCTGATATTGCCTATTTTCTGATTGTGAAATGCTTCTCGTATTAAGAACATGAGTATGTGGAAAAGTTCTTGTTGATACCTGTTAATGTGTCTTACTTGTTCCAGTGCCTCCTGCTAGTTTGAAATGAAGTCGGATTGAGTAATGACCCCATGCACCGTACGAGCGAACCTCATAGTGTGTCCTCGTATTTCCTTTGTACTGGTGGTCTGATATGCGTCATGGAGTTAGCAATAACTCTAAGTTCTGAAACCCTATTTTCGACTCGAGCTTCGAGGACGAAGCTCATTCTAAGGAGGGGAGAATGTAATACCTCGTCTTATTTCTAGGGGTAATTTAGTAATTTAGAGAGTTAGCAAATAATAATAATAATAATAATAATAATAATAATAATAATAATAATAATAATAATAATAATTAGTCGCGAGAAATAAGTTTGGTTTATTTATCGTATAAATATTTAAAATACGTTACGTTAATAGTCGTAATTTAAGACACGAATATTTTTTTTCTACTTTATCTATTAACGCGTGTTAAAGCACCGCGAGACTTGGTAGTTGTATTGCACACAATTACTCTACACTTTGGTGTGCCCAACCACACCAGATAATTTCTTAAGAATTCAACTCCAACTTGTGCATTCTCTTCCCAGATTTTTTCTTTCTTCTTTGTCATCTTCTACTCTCTTTTTTCTTTCGGTGATTTTTATCACCGCCACCGCCACAATCATCCTCATCTCCTCCCTCACTTTTTGCCTCCTATATAACCACCACCAACATCATCATCAGCTCTCAATCACTCCCCTCAGCTCCATCATCATAATCATCATCTTCATCTTCTTTTACTCCGGCCAACACCAACACCACACCGCCAACATCGCCGATCACCACCACCACCAACACCCACTGCCATATCTCTCTCTTTTCCTCCCTCCCTCTCCATCTCTCTCTGTCTCACACTCTGTTCTGGACAGAACAGAGCATAGCAGCAGCAGCAGCAGCAAAAGCCGCCACCACCACCTCTGCCGCTCCCCGACGGGAACAACCCACCAAGCACCGCCTCTGTTTCTTTACCTTCCTCTGTCTCTCTCTCTCTCTCTCTCTCTGACCTGCACAGAAACACAGAGAAAGCAGCAGCAGCAACCGGCGACGAAACCCAGCCACCACCGCTGCCGTCGACGGGAAAGAGGCCCGAACCACCAAACAAGCCCTGTTTCCTCCCTATCTCTTCATCTGTCACTCCTTCTCTCTCGCTCTCGACCCTCCTATCTGTCCAAAACTCAGAATCATAGCAAGAACAGAGAGTTCAACCCACGCAGTGAAGAAATCGCCGGCGAACTCCATCTTTTCCGGCGAACAACTCGACCCAACCAAAACAGAGGCACCCAAGCCTCTAGACCCATTCCCCTAGCCCCTAAAACCTCCGACCATAATTTTAGGAGCATCAATCGGATCTGGGGAAGCCCCAATCGCCGGCTTCGAGCTCCACCTCCGACGCCGCCGTTCGACAACCCGACCCGGACAGTTTCTTGACGGTTTCTTGCAATTTTCGGTACTGGTACGCTCTACTCTCTGCCCTGAGTTGAATTACATAGCCAAAATCAAGCCTTGCATCCTTCAATTCATGATTTGATTGATGAAATTGAAAACTCATATTTGGGGAGCTAAGTGTATTTTAAGGAAGTTGTTTTCAAGACCTTAGGGGTCATGAGTGTCTTTTAATGAAACTGTTAGGGGTTGAATGTAGTTCATACATTCTGTTATTACAATTATCTAATTAGTTTAACTATTAAGCTAATATTGATTTACTTTATATTTCAACTAGATAAATACAATATATACTTTATGGAAATTATATATGTGTGTTAATTTGTGATAATAAATTATTTATCTTAGAAAATGAACTAGTAAGAGTATTTGAATACATAAATATATTATTATCTTAAATTAGAGGTGTTTATAATAATTGTTTAAAAAAGTTTGTTGCAAATAAATAAATAATTGAACAAATGTTATTATAATGTTCTTCTTGAAAAATAAGCTATAAAGGTATTATATTTGTTTATTTGAAAAATACTATTTGGCACTTGTTTTTATTTAAATAAGTTGAGTTTCAATAATTATACACTAATATATTACCAATAAATATAAGTATTTATTTAGAGCTAAAATAACTCATTAGTAAGTATTATAGTTCTTTCCTTATTATCTCTAGTAGTTGTGATATTAAATAATTCTAGATGTTCATCACCTAATATGGACTCGTAAAGAGAGTTGTTTTGATTATTCAAGTTATTTCAAGAATATTTCTATACATGTATATATAAGTGTATAACTTAGATACGAGATTTATAAGGGAATCGTGAGAGATGTAATTAGTGCTCAACGTAGTCGAACATTGGTATAAGGCTAATGCATTTGCATGTTCAGAAATAGCACCGTTGTGACCAGCTATTTGTAAATTGTAGGCGACGGATTTGTGGACATAGGATTCGTCGACCATCCTACATACTAGCTGCTAAGTCGTCTTCAGGTGAGTTCGCATGCTTAGCCTAGCTAGCCTAGCTCCTTTCGTGTCAATATGTGACTTTTATGTTCTGTCTCAAGATATATTTGTGAGTTACATGCCTAGCCTAGCTGGCCTAGCTTCTTTCGTGTCAATATGTGATAGGTGATCTGTCTCAAGATATATTTGTGAGTTCACATGCTTAGCCTAGCGAGCCTAGCTTCCTTCGTGTCAAGTTGTGATATTTGTTATTTGTCTCAAGATATATTTGTGAGTTATATGCTTGGCCTTGTATGCCTGTCTTATCTCGTATCATAGCATGATTTATATCTTGCCTCAAAGTGTGTTCTGTGAATCACATGCTTTTACGTGAACTTGATTAAGTTACGGAAAGATTGCCTTGACATGTTAAGATCGTAAAGTGGATTGCACATACTGGAATCCGTTATTAACAAGGAAGTCATTTGTTGACCACTGACAAGGAGGTCCTTTGTTGACCACTGACAAGGAGGTCCTTTTGTTGACCACTAACAAGGAGGTCCTTTGTTGACCACTAACAAGGAGGTCCTTTGTTGACCAGTAATCAAGGAGGTCCTTTGTTGACCATTACTGACAAGGAGGTCCTTTGTTGACCACTAACAAGGAGGTCCTTTGTTGACCATTAACAAGGAGGTCCTTTGTTGACCATTAACAAGGAGGTCCTTTGGATCTGAGATGATATTTTATACTGGTTGAGCAGACAGATATTTGAATTTATTTCTTGGTATCTGATGCGCAAATTGCGGGCTATTCGCAAGTATACGAAATCAAGTAGTACCGGGTGTATTTCAACTCGGGTTATCGATCCCACAGGGACTGACTCGGGTTTTCTCGAGTAATTAGTTTTGGTTGACAAAGTGTAAAAAATGAGGAAAAGGGGTTGTGTTTGTTGTTACGGAACTACGTAAAACTAAAAATGCAAAAACGTAAATATATTTTTTGTGACATTTTCTGGAATAAACTTGCTTTTTGTACTCTAGGGTTGATGGGAACTAGGCTCCAGGATCCCCTGGGGTTTATACAGATTTTACGTTTTTCGGTTTGATATGAAAACACTCAGCAGTCTCGTTATCAGTGCAACGTACCGGTTGTGCAGTGACCTTTCAGATTCCACACGTAATCCCGATCCTACAGACGTTCGGATTCCTGTTAAGCTGCCTAAGTCTGCTGTCTCGTTCTAAGCCTGTTAGGGTTTCTAACCTGTCCTAATGGCCCGGGTCAGATTCTCCAACAGTCGGTCTCACGTTTTTCTATGCTAGCCCTATCTCCCTTTCTCTGGTCGGTCCATCAGGGTAAGGTACTAAATCCTGTCTTTTCTTCCTAACCCTAACCTGACGTTTTCACCTACAGGCTCGGGTCTATAGCAATTCTGGTTCGCAACTCCGATCATGCATATATGATAACAATCAAAGAGAGAATAACAGATAAAGCTGCTGAATTTAAGATAACAATCATGAATCCATAATCAAACGTCTATAATAAAATCTGGATACGAAACCCTAGGTTCACCGAGAACCTAGGTAAAAGTTTTAGCTACTAAGTGACATAATTAAATAACAATGTTTCTGAATAAGAGAGATAGTGAAATCAAACGCGTGCTGTAGATTCTGAATTCCTGCTTCCGTGCTCACCGAGAGTGCTCTGCGATCTCCTTTAGTAAGTTGTTCTGTTTTTTTCTGATGAGCACTGGACGAGTCTTTATATAGTGCTGGAGGCGTTTCTGGGAACTGCCAAAATTACGAAACTGCCACTGGGTCGAAACCGCCTCGGGAAACGGGCCGTCTGCCACCGCCTCGGGAAACGGGCCAACTGCGCAAGATAGCTGCGTAGTACCGCCTCGCGAAATCAAAGTGTGTCCCGCTGTGTCAATTTTTGCATCGGACTGCGCGAACCTGGCGTTCATGGCCTGCAATGTGGCGTTCAGTTTACTCATCTGCTCCTCGAATCGCTGTGCTGTCAATACCGGCTGGGCCGGCTGAACCTAGGCTGTTGTCTGATTGGCCAGCTGCACCGGTGGCTTGTGCTGGAACCCTGGTACGTACATCCCAGAATTAGGATTTCCGTACCGGAAACCGGGATGATCTCTCGTGCCCGGTCGGTACCGGCTCGGGTCCCACTGCTGCTGCTGGGCATAGTTAACATCCTCGTTCCTTAGATCTTCGATAGCCGCGTCTAGCTCTGGACCGTCTACCGCTGCAACCGTCTTCTTCTCAGAATATACTTTCTGCACTAAGTCCGTGACAACCTTGGTCAGGTTGTTGATACGATCATCTGCAAACGGCTCGGCCATGGCGGTGAGTCTGCGCTCGTCAAACAGGCGGGTATCCTGTTTGGCTAATTGCTTCATCAATTCATAGGCTCCGTCCTTGTCCACATGGTATAGAAAGTTGCCACCGGCTTCTCTGTCAATTCTGTCAGCGTTGTCCCTGTCGAGGGCATGGTAGAAAACCTGCAGAATTTTTGGGTCCCCGAGACCTTGATTCGGGCACTTCTTCACCAGTAGCATCAATCTCTCCCATGTCTCCACTATCGTTTCTCCCATCTTCTGACTGAACGACAAGATCTCGCTCTGCAGTTTAATCACTCGGGAGGCGGGGAAAAACTTGGCCAGAAAATCCGAAACGCACCCTTCCCAGGTTGTGATGGATTTGGGCGGTCGGCTTTCGAGCCAGTCCTTGGCGGCCCCGTACAGGCAGTACGGAAACAGGATCAGTTTAAGTGTATCGGCCTCGACCCCTCGGTACTTGACTTTGTTGCAGTAATCATCGAATTTCCCGATGAACTCGTTCGGATCTTCATCGGCTTTACCATGGAACGGACAGTGCGTCTGTGCCGTCTGGATGGTGGAGGATTTTAGGTCAAAGTGCTCTGCCGTAATCGGAGGCACTACTATGGCTGGTTCGTGTCCTCCGGACGGGACCTCGAAATTTTCCACCAAAGCTTTTCCAGATCGGTTGTACGTCCTCTGATGGAGCATGGACTTGAAGCCAGCTGCGACTAGCTCTTCAATGTACCGAGCCATCTCGGCGGGGGTACGTGTCTCAGGTTTGGCCTCTTGGCCAGTGACTATCGGGGTAGCAGGATTGCCCGTGTGAGCCATTCTGCTTTCTTGGTGTCTGCGGTTCTGCTCTGTAAACAGCTTTTCTGGGTTGTCGAGCGGTGTGGCCAAATCGCGAGGCAATCTGGGCATTCACTCAAGGTTACTGAAAAATGAGATTACGAGCAGTTAGATAAGAGAAAAACGAAAAAGAAAAAATAAAAACTCTGAAAACTAATTCTGACTACTAAATAAACCCTAAAATAGTCCCCGGCAACGGCGCCAAAACTGCTCGGGATGCCTCGGGATGCGTTCCAGGCTCCTCGGGATGCGTGCCAGGCTCCTCGGGATGCGTGCCCATCTCCTCAGGATGCGTGCCAGGCTCCTCGAGAAACGTGCCAATCTTCTCGACTTGCATGCTCGGCTTCTCAGCCTTCTTGGACCCTTCACCCGCATGCCTGCTTCTTTTCCGGCTCCTGCACAATCTTGTCCCTGCATCAACGACACGAAACAAAACCCGTGATCATATCTCGATATACGTGAAATAAAGCAGTTTATGCGTCTAGGAGATAAAAACAGCAAACCGTAAATTCCCGAGTCAAACGGGGCAGAAATTGACTAAAACGCTCAATTAGGACGAAAATACCCCTCAAATTGGGTTAACCGATAACTCCTAGTGAGGAGCTATCAAATTACCCCCGCACTAATCTTTGCTCGTCCCGAGCAAACATCCTGAATACTGCCCTGAAATGCATACATATCTGTCTTGCAAATACCCCCTGCAAGTTCGATCCAAGACCTTTTCCCTTCCATCAGTTTGCATACTCTTTCTACCCGTCCATATAACCCAGACGACTCGATCAGAAACTGACTCAGAAAGAATATACACAGACTCAATACACACGACTCAAAAGTACTAAACAATTTATTTTTGGTGAGATTGGGCCATCTCAAAAACATAACCGAGTGTCCTCAAAATCTCATCCTTTTTCCAGAAAATACTTCCCTGCAATCGATCGGTAAGTCTGAACAGATTTCTTTGGTGGATTTAAGCGCTGGACCCGAGTACTATTACTTTTGCTATCAACCTGAGCGAATCCCTAATTAACCGACCATCCGAGCTATTTCCGAATCAAGGTTCTAAGTCTAACAGGCAGGATATATATATGTGTAAAGGTACGGCATGATCCTACTCGTTATGACATTCTCACAATTTCCCCAAACTCACACCCCTCACCGAGTTCCCGAAAAACTGCCTGAAACAACTAAGTTCCTGCCATATCAATCTTCCTATCCCCCGGTGTGTCTTCGCCGTTCTCGCGGCCACAAATGTGAAGCGGTGTAACTGTCTCGAAAATTGTGCTACTCACTCAGCTTTTTGACTCAATAACAAAAACAACATAAATAACTGAAAAAACTGCAAAACTAGATCATTTTCTCTTTTTTTTTCTTTCTCTTTTTTTTCATCATTTTTTTTATTTTCTTTCTTTATTTTTTTTTTCTGTTTCTTTTTTTTAATACGACTCTATATACACATAAATACACGAATAACAATAAATAAACTGACTAAAGCTGAGCGAGTAAAAATAAACTGTCGTCGTGGGGGTATGAAAAATGTCCTCATATGGAATACCCCCACACTAATCCTGAAGCGCTGATCCTGTAGTCGGAATAATACTGTGCAGTCCCACCGAACCTCCTCATCACCAAAGATGTAGAAAACTGGCACAACCACCAATTAACCTCACAACCCCCCGGACCCCATTGTGTGCGGAAAGATGTCTCGCACGCGACTAACTCCTCCTACGGTCACTATGTAATGCAGTGATCCACCTCTGCAAATTAATGCACTGTCGCCTCTCACTCACCCTGTCCTTCCCTCGAAAAACGTGTCAATGTCAAAACTGTCCAAAACCGATATATCATGAAGTGCTCCCATCTAAAACTCTCCCCAACTCACTCCCTCCGTCATAACTCGTAGAATAGCCAACTAACGACTGATGAGGTCTCAAAGAAGGCTTCCTAGGCTATAGTGGCTGAGAATAAAAGGGGTAAATGGCTTCAAACGGGTTTACTAGTTGGACCTAGGGGTAAGAAACAGGACGTGAGGTCCCTTGATAGCCAGTCACTCCACCGAAAGATGCGATGACCGTGACGGCGCCCGTGGGCGGGTTGTCGACTACCTAGATGACGGCGGTGTGGCAACTAGTCGGATCCTTAGCTCAGATGATAACTACTTGCGGTTTCCAAGGGTCACTGGCTCTCACCTATCTACTATACCTCGGTGCAAGCTTTCTTTTCTGTCAAAGGATTTAACCTCGATTTCTTCCCAGTTTCTGATCTCTTGATTGCCTGTTCTCAAATTTTCTGATTTTTAATTTTTTTGGATTTTCTGAAAATTTTCGATTTTTTTTTTTTAGATATACACAATGCAAGGCCAGAAATTTGTGGTGGGTAGACTCAAAAATAAAAACGTGCTGACTCAATAAATAAACACAAAACTGCAAATGAACATGAAAAAACGTGCAGACCTGGTTAATGCAGACACGACCACCACCCCCACACTAAAGAGGTGGCATGCCCTCATGGCACTCACTCGAACTCGTCTGGAACATAGGGCGGGTCTGACCCGGACTCGGAAGTACCGGACATGCTACTGACAGAACTGCTGGTAGACCGAAACCTAGAACTGCTAGGCTCAGTGGGTCTCGTGCCACGGACCCCTCGGCGCGCTGGCGCTGGCGGCGTCTCTCAAGCCAGTCCATAACAGCTAACGAAAGCAGAAAATTCAGAAATTAAATTTTTTTTTTTCAAAACGCAAAAAATTCTGTCAAAATGCAGATACGCAGTCAAAACAGCTAAATACGCAGCTTAAACAGTCAATTACGCAACCCTATGCCGCCAAAAACTTGATGCGCAAATTGCGGGCTATTCGCAAGTATACGAAATCAAGTAGTACCGGGTGTATTTCAACTCGGGTTATCGATCCCACAGGGACTGACTCGGGTTTTCTCGAGTAATCAGTTTTGGTTGACAAAGTGTAAAAAACGAGGAAAAGGGGTTGTGTTTGTTGTTACGGAACTACGTAAAACTAAAAATGCAAAAACGTAAATATATTTTTTGTGACGTTTTCTGGAATAAACTTGCTTTTTGTACTCTAAGGTTGATGGGAACTAGGCTCCAGGATCCCCTGGGGTTTATACAGATTTTACGTTTTTCGGTTTGATATGAAAACACTCAGCAGTCTCGTTATCAGTGCAACGTACCGGTTGTGCAGTGACCTTTCAGATTCCACACGTAATCCCGATCCTACAGACGTTCGGATTCCTGTTAAGCTGCCTAATTCTGCAGTCTCGTTCTAAGCCTGTTAGGGTTTCTAACCTGTCCTAATGGCCCGGGTCAGATTCTCCAACAGTCGGTCTCACGTTTTTCTATGCTAGCCCTATCTCCCTTTCTCTGGTCGGTCCATCAGGGTAAGGTACTAAATCCTGTCTTTTCTTCCTAACCCTAACCTGACGTTTTCACCTACAGGCTCGGGTCTATAGCAATTCTGGTTCGCGACTCCGATCATGCATATATGATAACAGTCAAAGACAGAATAACAGATAAAGCTGCTGAATTTAAGATAACAATCATGAATCCATAATCAAACGTCTATAATAAAATCTGGATACGAAACCCTAGGTTCACCGAGAACCTAGGTAAAAGGTTTAGCTACTAAGTGACATAATTAAATAACAACGTTTCTGAATAAGAGAGATAGTGAAATCAAACGCGTGCTGTAGATTCTGAATTCCTGCTTCCGTGCTCACCGAGAGTGCTCTGCGATCTCCTTCAGTAAGTTGCTGTGTTTTTTTCTGATGAGCACTGGACGAGTCTGTATATAGTGCTGGAGGCGTTTCTGGGAACTGCCAAAATTACGAAACTGCCACTGGGCCGAAACCGCCTCGAGAAACGGGTCGTCTGCCACCGCCTCGGGAAACGGGCCAACTGCGCAAGATAGCTGCGTAGTACCGCCTCGGGAACTCAAAGTGTTGATTGCTGGGTCAATTTTTGCATCGGACTGCGCGAACCTGGCGTTCATGGCCTGCAACATGGCGTCCAGTTTACTCATCTGCTCCATGAATCGCTGTGCTGTCAATACCGGCTGGGCCGGCTGAACCGGGGTTGTTGTCTGATTGGCCAGCTGCACCGGTGGCTTGTGCTGGAACCCTGGTACGTACATCCTAGAATCAGGATTTCCGTACCGGAAACCGGGATGATCTTTCGTGCCCGGTCGGTACCGGCTCGGGTCCCACTGCTGCTGGTGGGCATAGTTAACATCCTCGTTCCTTAGATCTTCGATAGCCGCGTCTAACTCTGGACCGTCTACCGCTGCAACCGTCTTCTTCTCAGAATATACTTTTTGCACTAAGTCTGTGACAACCTTGGTCAGGTTGTCGATACGATCATCTGCAACCGGCTCGGCCATGGCGGTGAGTCTGCGCTCGTCAAACAGGCGGGTATCCTGTTTGGCTAATTGCTTCATCAATTCATAGGCTCCGTCCTTGTCCACATGGTATAGAAAGTTGCCACCGGCTTCTCTGTCAATTCTGTCAGCGTTGTCCCTGTCGAGGGCATGGTAGAAAACCTGCAGAATTTTTGCGTCCCCAAAACCGTGATTCGGGCACTTCTTCACCACTAGCATCAATCTCTCCCATGCCTCCACTATCGTTTCTCCCATCTTCTGACTGAACGACAAGATCTCGCTCTGCAGTTTAATCACTCGGGAGGCGGGGAAGAACTTGGCCAGAAAATCCGAAACGCACCCTTCCCAGGTTGTGATGGATTTGGGCGGTCGGCTTTCGAGCCAGTCCTTGGCGGCCCCGTACAGGCAGTACGGAAACAGGATCAGTTTAAGTGTATCGGCCTCGACCCCTCGGTACTTGACTTTGTTGCAGTAATCATCGAATTTCCCGATGAACTCGTTCGGATCTTCATCGGCTTTACCATGGAACGGACAGTGCGTCTGTGCCGTCTGGATGGTGGAGGATTTTAGGTCAAAGTGCTCCGCCGTAATCGGAGGCACTACTATGGCTGGTTCGTGTCCTCCGGACGGGACCTCGAAATTTTCCACCAAAGCTTTTCCAGATCGGTCGTACGTCCTCTGATGGAGCATGGACTTGAAGCCAGCTGCGACTAGCTCTTCAATGTACCGAGCCATCTCGGCTGGGGTACGTGTCTCAGGTTCGGCCTCTTGTCCAGTAACTGTCGGGGTAGCAGGATTGCCCGTGTGAGCCATTCTGCT
The DNA here is from genome assembly GCA_023055425.1 of Linanthus parryae. Classification (NCBI taxonomy): domain Eukaryota; kingdom Viridiplantae; phylum Streptophyta; class Magnoliopsida; order Ericales; family Polemoniaceae; genus Linanthus; species Linanthus parryae. The sequence continues at coordinate 1,481,080 of JALGPY010000038.1, read as the reverse complement.
TTCTTGGTGTCTGCGGTTCTGCTCTGTAAACAGCTTTTCTGGGTTGTCGAGCGGTGTGGCCAAATCGCGAGGCAATCTGGGCATTCACTCAAGGTTCCTGAAAAACGAGATTACGAGCAGTTAGATAAGAGAAAAACGAAAAAGAAAAAATAAAAACTCTGAAAACTAATTTTGACTACTAAATAAACCCTAAAATAGTCCCCGGCAACGGCGCCAAAACTGCTCGGGATGCCTCGGGATGCGTTCCAGGCTCCTCGGGATGCGTGCCAGGCTCCTCGGGATGTGTGCCCATCTCCTCGGGATGCGTGCCAGGCTCCTCGGGAAACGTGCCAATCTTCTCGACTTGCATGCTCGGCTTCTCAGCCTTCTTGGACCCTTCACCCGCATGCCTGCTTCATTTCCGGCTCTTGCACAATCCTGTCCCTGCATCAACGACACGAAACAAAACCCGTGATCATATCTCGATATACGTGAAATAAAGCAGTTTATGCGTCTAGGAGATAAAAACAGCAAACCGTAAATTCCCGAGTCAAACGGGGCAGAAATTGACTAAAACGCTCAATTAGGACGAAAATACCCCTCAAATTGGGTTAACCGATAACTCCTAGTGAGGACCTATCAGTATCCAGGGTTCTGGTTCTCCAGTAATCGTTTGAAGCCTTTGAAATTTTGATGCAGTGCCTGGAACATTTTGTCATATGTGAAGTCCAGTCTCAAAGCTTTGAGGATTTTGTTCAGAAGGTTGTTCAAAGATTTTTTATTCTCTTGGTTGTTCATGTAGATTAGTTTTGCTTCTTTTCTCTTTCTCAATATCATCATCCGCTTCATACTTATTTATATTGAGATCTGCAAAACTATCACTCAAGGAACCATCATAGCTTTCATCAAAAATCACATGAATGCTCTCTTCTACAACCTTGGTTATTTTATTGAAAACTCTATATGCGTTTCTAGATTGAGAATAACCAAGAAATATACCTTCATCACTTCTAGCATCAAATTTACCAAGATATTCTTTCCATTCTTATGCACATAACAAGTACAACCAAAATAATTGAAATAAGAAACACTTGGCTTTCTGCCTTTGAAAAGTTCCTATGGAGGTTTCTTCAAAATAGGCCTAATCAAGCATCTATTTAGCACATAATTGGCAGTGTTAGTAGCTTCTGCCCAAAAATATTTTGGAAAATGACTTTCAATAAGCATGGTTCTAGACCTATCTTCAAGTTACTTATTCTTCCTCTCAACTACTCCATTCTGCTTAGGAGTTCTAGGTGCAGAAAATTTGTGTGAGATGCCATGCTGTGCACAAAATAAATCAAAGTCAACTTGATCAAACTCTCTACCATGATCATTTCTAACAGATGCAACATGCAAAATTTTCAAAGTTGAAGCTCTTTACAAATCTTTGAGAATTCAAATAGTGCTTCATATTTTTCTCCAATAAACATAACCCAAGTAAATCTAGAGTAATCATCTCCCACAACAAGCATATATCTCTTACCTTTGGGTGTTTGAACTCTCATAGGACCACACAAGTCTATATGCATCAATTCTTAGGGTCTAGTAGTACTTACAAAGCTCTTTGGCTTGAATGAACTCCTTGTCTGTTTACCTTGGGTACATGCCTTGCATATTTCATCATCTTTAAACTTCATAGCTGGTAATCATCTTACCAAATCCTTCGAGATAAGCTTGTTCCTTCTGTTCATGCTTATATGCCCAAGTTTTATGTGCCAAAGATTTGAGTCCTCCTTCAAAGATTTGAGACACGTCAGACTTTCTCCTCCAACTTTGTTAGTACTCATAGCATAAACATTATATGACCTTGGAGAAGTGAGTATGCAATTGCCAGATTTCTCATCTTGCACCACACATTTCTCCTTGTCAAAAATAACTTTATTTCCCTTATCACATAATTGAGAGATACTAAGCAGATTATATTTCAATCCAGCTACCAAATAAACATTATAAATAGAACTTGCAGATTCAATACCAATACGACATATGTCAATAATGTTGTATTTGGCCTTGTCACCTAGTGTGATTGTTCCTCCACTATGCTCTTTAAATTCTGTGAATAGAGACTTATTTCCTCTCATATGTCTGGAGAAACCTGTAATACCCCGTATAACTCCTAGGGGCAAAACAGTAAATTAAAAAATCTAAATTAGAATTTAGTTGTGAAAAATAAAGTTGGGTAAATAATTGTGTTTTTTTTTCTAATTATGACATTCACGTGAGTTTTTAGAATAATATTAGACTAGTATTTGTAGATAAATACGCGGGGTCTTTTCTTCTTTAAGTATTAACGCGTGTATGAACACTGCGAGCTTTAGTACATGTGCTACACTCAATTACCTAATAGAATGTTGCCCCAACCACAACGGATAATTTCCAATCATCTTCTTCAACTTGAATTTTCTCCTATAGATTTTTTTCACCGCCCACCGCATCTATCAGCATCACCGCCACTTCTGGAGAACAATCTCCCCAAGAAACCCTCCCTATTTAAACCGCTCACCTACTCCCTCCTCTCGCACAACCGATTCCAACACCACCATCATCATCATCTCCACCATCATCAACTTCATCTTCTCCACCACCACCGCCGCATCTCTCGGACGAGGAAACCCAACACCACCTCCATCATTCTCTCACCCACTGATCTCTCTCTCTCTCTCTCTCTCTCTCTCTGTCTCTCTCTCTCTCTTTCGGCGGTCAGAAGAGACAACAGCAGCAACAACAGCTACGTCGGAACCCAACCCGACGGTAACCACCGTCACTACCTCAACTCTCTCTTCCTCTGTCTCGTTCTCCCTTTCTCCAAATCACTAAATCGACCAGAAGGAAGGAAGAAAGAAGGGATAATCTGTAGCAAAGGCAACCGTAACAGAGCACCAAGCCATCGCCGCCGTTCACCATAGTTTCCGGCAAGGAGGTTCACCGGAGCAAATCCGGCGCTACCCACCCCTTGATTTTTGTACCAATCTGTACCTAGAGATTCGGGGAGCTCATATCAGCCCCTAAACGAAGCTAGGAGAACCCCATCACCGGCGACGAAGAACACCACCGTGACTCTCCGATGGTGAACCGGGAACAACCCGTTTCTTGACCGTTTCTGGCCATTCTTGGCCTAGGTATGCTATAAATCCTCTAATTAGTTGTTTTAGATAATCAAAATCAAGTTTTGGAGCTTTAATCCATGCTTATATTGATTAATTTGAAGATTCATGTTAAGGGGTTGAAATTGTCTTTTACTTAAATTAGGTGTAAGGGGGTAACTGTCTTTCTGGGAAATTGTGGGGTAGTTAGTGTCCATTATTAAAACTGTTGTGTGAGTAGGGTGGGGTACTAGCTGACTTTTTGCATAACCTACCATGACTTACTTGTCTTTTACTTAAGCAGCATTTTTTATGCGAAAATAAAAATGTTATTTTTTGGTTAAAAATATTTTCTAAAAATAGTAGTTTTTGTCCCGGTTACGAAAAAGTGATTCAGGCATGGGAATAGTATACGAGTCGTTCGTTAAAATTAAAAAAATGAATGTTTTATTAAAAACGTAATAAAATTTGTTTTAATCACTTAGTTTTTAAGTTGATTTGTTCACCACTTGTAAACATTGATATTAGCTAGTTTATAAATGTTATATTGTCGTGTTTGGAAGAAGTTTTGTTGACAACATAATATTTTTAAACATCGTTTAAATCGTTATAGTTACAATAAGTCTTTTTCATAAATATAACTAGTGTTCGTTTCACTATTATACAAACAACTCCTCTGAGTAAATAATTACTTTTTGAAACATAACATGTAACATTTATTTAAAAATAGACGCCTTGTTTTACATAATTTCGATATTAAGAAGATGTAACTAAATAAAGAGACGATGCGAAATAAGCGAGAGAATTTCAGGCTAGTCTAAACTCACTTAATAGGATTCTCTATATGACTTAAAATACTATATTTGGATTGACGATCTAGAGTCTCCAATTTGTAGGTGGCGTTTACGTAGGCGAGGACTACGAGTAGAACGATATGTCGCTTTTGGGCTGAGGTAAGTAAATATTCCTAGCCTAGCGTGACTAGCTTCGTTCGTGTCGTTACATGATTTTTGACTTGTCTCACAATATGTTTTGTGCTATTACATGTTTTATTCGAGATTTGTTTACATTTTAGAAATGTCTGCTTTGAAACTGTCACACGAAGAATAATAAGTCGTAAAGAACATAAAGTGGAAATAGTTGTGCATGATAAGTTTATTATTTTCGTGTTGACTTCGGTCACTCGTCCTGTGACTATTATTGTCGTGTTGACTTCCGTCACTCGGGCTGTGATTATTATTTTCGTGTTGACTTCGGTCACTCGGCCTGTGATTATTATTGTCATGCTGACTTCGGTCACTCGGCTTGTGAATTTTAATCCGGTCACAACCTGCCAGATCGCTCCATGTACTTACCTCTCTGGCCGCAAGAAGTCTTAGGGGGCTGCCGGCAGTTAAGGTCATGGTTGCTAGTGATAGTAGTTCCTTCCCCGTATCAACAAAGTTAAAATATGGTTCTTCAAAACGAGGAATTTAATGAATAGAAAGAAGACGAGATTAGGATGTTGCTCCCCGTTACGAAGCAAGAAGGAAAATTTTAAAGATAAGAGTTTTACTTGTGTTCATGTTTTGTTTATCAAGCTTACGCTTTCTGATTTATTCCTCATTATGTTTGTTATGAGCTGAAATCATGCTTCATCTTCTGTTTACAAGCTCGGGTATTTGCTTACTCAATATTTTATGTTGATTTTAGAAACTGCGGTTCTGGTTTTCCTTCCCACCGCATGTTTAGGAGCTTATGGCATAGCGGGTTAAGAGACTCACTAGGAAGACTGTCGTCACGAGTTGTAAGATAGTATGAATAATGTAAGCATAATGTGTAACAGAGACGTATGAAAGACTCGAGAATGTGCTGTAATGTTTAATAATATGTAATACAAATGTTGCGAGTCGTGCTTTTGATTTTCGCCGTTACTTTAAGCATCACCCTCCCGGTTCGCCCGAGCCGGATAAAGGGGGTTGTTGCAAAACCACTGTCTAAAATCCACTTCTAATCCTTACCCTTGGCGACAGCCTGCAAAATTCAATCAATGCCTCAACAGGCTATTAGACCAAGAGTAGAATTTGGACTCATATTCAGAATCAATCATATTAGGTGGCCTGACTCCTTTAGGAACCCAAATCTTCTTTACTTGTCCCTTAAACTGATATGGATATGTATTCCTCATTATGTGAGGTTTTGTCCTTTTAAAGGGGAAAGTTAGCTTCACATGACCAAAATTTCCATAATCATGACATTTTGGAGAATGTCTTTTTCCTGATTTCACAAAGGTGGTTTGGTTCTTCTTTGGAAAATTTAGATTGTAACCAATTCCAATTTTGTGTATAGAATGCAGACTTCCTACAAGCATGTGATTAAGGTTATGTTATGAGCCTGCAAATCTTGATAAAAATTTTCTGGATTCTTGAAGTTTCTCAGTCAAGGAAGTGTTCTGTTGTTCTAAATCATTTGAATAATGTTTTAAATCAACAAATTTGTCAGATAAAAGAGTATTTTGATTCACAACTTCCCTGAAATGTGTCCTCAAAGCTTTGCACCTGTTCTTAAAGGCTTTGAAGTCATTGTCAATTTTTGACTTAAACACTTGAAGAGTCTTATTGAGAAAAAACAAATCTAAATTTTCCTTTTCCAGCTCATGAACTTTTACATTCAAAGAATCAATCTCATTTCTATAAATTTTCTCACTTAAAAACATGCTTTTTGAGGATTTCAGGTAGAACATCCGATGAACTAGCAAGTAATTTTTTTACCATTTCCTCAATGTGTCTGTCTGAGCAGTTTCCTTCTTCATGCTCAGCCATTAGAAAAATATTGGCTTGTTCTTCATCTGAATCTGAATCACTTGATGAATCAGAATCACTCCATGAGGCAACCATAGCTTTCTTCCTTCTGTTGTCAGTTTCCTTCTTAGGGAAATGCATGTTCTTCTTATTTTGTGGACAATCCCTTACCAGGTGATCTGCATCTACAGATTCAAGTAATTCATTACATTATATTTATGTGAATGTGAAGAAAACTTATCTCTGTGATCCATGTTGCTAGGATCTGGACTTGTCTTTGTTGTAGTCCTTGTTTCCAAAGTTTTTCTTCATTTTTAGAATTCTGGTCAAGACTTTCGAGATCAAGGATAAAGCTTCCTCATCATCATCATCATCATCATCATCATCATCATCATCATCATCATCTTCATGTTCAAGGCTTTGAGATTTTTCACTATATTTTTCCTTGAGTGCTAGGTTCTTGATGTTGTCACTCGTATCACCATCCACTCCTTCATAGAGATCTCATGAGTGAGCAGCTTTCCTTGCAGATCATGTAGCTCTAGAAGGCTCAAATCATGGGCTTCCTCAATTGCAGTGGTCTTTGGTTCCCACTTGGCTTTTGGAAGGCCTCTTATAATCTTTCTGACATTTTCTTCATTTGAGAATGCTTTCCCCCAAGGACTCTAGGTTATTCACAATTTTTGTGAAACTTTTGATCATGTCCTTGATAGATTCAACATAATTCATCTTGAATAACTCATATGCCTCAGAAGAATGTTGATTTTGGTCTGCTTGACCTGGCTGGTTCTTTCATAAGTCACAACTAGTTTGTTCCAAATCTCCTTGGCACTTTTGCAATTGGATATTCTATTGAACTCATATGCACTAAGAGCACAATATAAAAAGTTCATGGATTTATAGTTCTTTGATACATTCTCTAATTCAGTTTTGAAAGATCCTCTTCAGTCTTGACAGTTCTTATTCCATTTGCAGTAGAATAGAATATAAAGGGGCCATTCTGAGTAATTGACCACAGTTCCATGTCATGATCTATGATGAAAATTTTCATCAATGCTTTCCAATGAACAAAGTTGTCACCACAGAACAGTGAAGGTCTGTTGGCTGCCCTTCCATGTGAGAATCCTGCATCACCTACATTACTCATTGTCACAACATTGTTAGATCTTATATAGTGACCCAAGCTCTGATACCAATTTAAAGTGTGTAATGCATGTATAAAACAAGATAAAAAACTCTAGGGGGGGGGGTTGAATAGAGTATGCAAACTTTTGATAAAATTGAACTTTTGAAACTTTAACACAGAGATCTGATAGATTCTCAAAGCTTGTGATAAGTTTAAAGAGGTTTGAAACTGTCTGAGTGAACTCCCTTACACCTATACAGCTTGTGGTTCCAAACCTATCTAGTTCCAGCTACAATCTAATAAAACAATAAGAACCTCTTGTTGTTCACTTGAACAACTAACTTGTAACCGTTGGTGAGGTATGGAAATACTAATGAATTACACAGATAAAGCATAAGAATGAAGAACACAGAGAATAGATTAAGCAGTGAAGCTTGGAAGTGTTATTCTGAAATTTGGAATGATTGATAAGATTGATCTTCTTCAATGTTGAGCTCTCAATCTGTTTCAATGGTTGAAGAGTTGATGATTAATTTCCCACGTATGATCTCTTCTTTTTTCACCGTTGATTTATGCAGCTTGAAATTCAAACTATGTATATACAAGCTGGCAGAAACAACCTGAGAGATTTTAGGAACAAACTTCCAGCAAAATCTCAACCACCTAACAGCTTCTTTCAACGACTATATTCAAACGGCTGTTTTGATTTAGTCATGCATGTTTGACCAAAGTCTAGTCCTGTAAAACTTGATAAGACACAATCCAGACAAAATAGCATATTATAAAGCCCTGTTTGGCAGGCCGTATTAAATTAGTATGCAAAGCTATTTTCTAAGTGTAAACATTAGATAAATATACTAAAATAATAATCAACATTAAGAATATAACTTAGAATAATTCAATAATCAACCTCACATCTTGATATGTCATCCTGCAACAAGAGTTTGTTAGCCAATATATCATAGACAGAAGTCAAAGGCAACCTCCTAAGTTTGGAGCTTTGGGTACCTTCAAAGTTTTGGCTAACATTCAATATTTCTTAAGACATACCAATCTGCATACTTGTCTATCAATGTAAGCACAATATATAAGTTCAAGAATATTTGTGAAAGATAATACAAATTCTAAATCAAGCTTTCAATCCAACCGATATAAGTCTTGCAGCACAGAAACTGTAATCTCTTATATGCACTATAAGCTTCAAATCTTTGGAGCTTTGATCATGCCTCTCAAACATAACATGTCTTTCATCATCATCAAAGTATAACTCCCCCTGAATTTATAGATCCTTCTTTCAAAGGGATTGAATTATCACTATCTATCTAATTCGAGCTACCATCTACAAACTAAAAAGAGATACCTCACATGCGAGGGAGAAGACGACACACAGTTCGTACATTAATTACATCAAACACACACTAATAAAAGTTTTTTTTTGTAGGGGCCAAACCGGCCTAGAGGGGGCCAAGCTAAGGTGAAGTTAGCCGATGGGGGAAGGGGGTTGCGTCGGTTAACAAGGGCAATGTGTGATCCGGGGTGATTTGGGGGTCGGACTGGGGTTGGGTTAGGCTTTTTGGGGCTGGCTCTAACCGGCTTAGTCTGTGGGCCTGCCCTTTTGACACGTGGAGTCCCATCTGACGTTTCTTTCATCCCTTAGCTCTCTGACCTTCTATCTTATCCCATTACCCGACTCCCTTTCTATGCCTCCCTACCGATTTTTTAACTGCTCTTCTATCTAATAACCTAAACCAATAATCTAACCCAATCATATTTCCATCGCATAGTGTAAACTCCCGCGACTTCCGTATAATGTTCTTATCACTTGACCCAAACTTTAAATTTTCTTTGACCTAAATACTTTAGTTCACTTTAACGTAAGACGGTATCCAAAAATAGCATATGTCACGATAGTCACGCACAAATCCAATTTCATGATAGGTAGCCGTACACGAGTCCCCAAAAACCTCACCTCATCATTGTATATCGCCACCGATTTCTAAAAATACACTCCTACGCTAAAAATCAAAAGAACACCTCATCATTTGCTAAAAATACACACCCACACTCTACAAAACATATGCCCGCAACTAAATCGCTCCTACACCATCCGATCAAAATCGTGTCCCAATATTTTTTGTTGGTGTAGTTAAGCTGGTCAGACATACATTTTATGTTCAAAATTTTGTTAATTTTTTTTTAATGTTTGTCTAAATGTGTTAAGTTCGAAATTCCAGAAGATTCAAAGTATTATCTACCGGTCTTCTCATCTACGAGTCTGTCAATTTAAGTTTAAGTTCTCTCGAGTTAATTAACCTCTATGGTGTGGTTTTCACGCTACTGCAAGAGAGTAGAGTTTATCCAATAAAAGATTTCGTCACGCTATTCCTCCAATTACTGGCGCGGCCACCAAACTCACCACCGTCGATTACATCATCCATATCCGTTATTCCATATCCACATCCAACTCTTACCTCATTAATTTCCATCCCATTTTAAGACACATGACCGTGGGTTAACAATTAACCACGGTTACTTTACTTCTGGTGCCTATATACAAATCCGATTTCGTATTCAATTCGTTTCTGTTACAAGTTACAAACTCACGAGTTCATTCCCTCAACTCGCTCGCTCGCGCTCTCTCCGAAGACTGAAATCAACCTTTTCACGCTCAGAACCTTCCGAGGTCCGTACTCAATTCAACTCCTTTGTTGTCCCAAATCTGTTAAATCTCTGTTTATGCTTCTTATGATCTCGAACCGGCCGGTTTTGTTTTCAGCTGTGGAATTTCATGATAATTTTTTTTATCGATTTCCAGTTTCAATTCAAACGAAAGTTTCAGATAAACTGAACTGAACAAAACTCTGTTCTCTCTGTTTATTTGAAACTGCTTCAATCGAAATCGTTAATGTTTTGCGGTCATGCTCGAAATATTGATTGATTTGATGTCCGATGAGTTGAGAGTTTGATTCAGTTTCGGTCGTCGATTTTGCAGAAAAGCGACGATGACGATCGGTTCATACGAAGACGCCATCGCTGGACTCACCAACCTCCTCAGGTCTCTCTCTCTCTCTCGCAATGGAAAAAATAAATAAATAAATAAAAAAGAGTCACGAACAAATTAGCCTCTGAATTTCGCAATGGAAAATAATAATAAAAAATTGATTTCATAACCCGCGTTTATCGGAGCCAACGGATGGGCGACACGTGTCCGTTGCGTCCGTTAATCTCGCGTCTCTGAGCAAGTGTGTTTTACTTGTGTGTGATTTTCTGTGTAGTGGTGCGGAGAAGTATGATATGGAGGCGGTGGTGACGGCGAAGATAAGGCAGATCACGGCGGAGCTGGAGGCGTCAGCCGGGAAACAACCTTTCGACGCGGCGGAGAGGATCAGGACCGGATTCGACCGGTTCAAGAGAGAGAAGTTCGAGTACGTAATTTGCTTTGTCGTACGTTGAATTTAGCTAAAGCATGCTTTAATTGTATGTCGTACGTTGAATTAAGCGAATTAAGCTAAAGCACGCTTTAATTGGACTCTTTTCTAATGGATTTTTTTTTAATCTTTGAGTTCATGTTTAAGTAAAAGACACTTTCACCCCCGCAGGTTTAACACAAATGTACTCTCACCTCTTTTTAATTTGGGAAATGACACTTTTTACCCCTTCTATGTTACCAAATTTCAAGACACCCACACCTTCTAATAGTGTCATTTCATACTGTACGATCAGTGGCAGGGCCAGGGAATCAAGACAGTCGGGGCATGAATTGATAGAGAGGGTCAGAACTGATAGTTATTAATTTCAGGGGGCAAGATACTATATTTCGTAAGAAAAGCCTAAACAATTAGGGATGCTAATTGAAATTTTCAAAACTCAGGGGTTGGGGAGCAAGTGCCACCCCTGGCCACCACATGGCTCTACCCCTGTGTACGATTGCAGTTTTATTTCCAAAAAACTACCATCAGTGACGTGACGGTTCCTGTCACAGACTAACGACATCTTAATTAGTGGGTGTACGTGTCATGAAATTTGGCACTGAAGCGATGAAAGTGGCATTCCCCAAACTAAAGGGGGTGAAAGTTCCATTAAACTTTAGGGGGTGAAACTGTCTATTACTGTTTATATTCAGTTGAAATAGTGACTGATTTGGTGGAGTATATTAATTAACTTGTTCTTTCAGAACCATAACTAATTTCTGATGTAAGAAGACTCATTTGTTCATTTTCAGCCAAAATCCAGCATTATATGGAGAACTTGCCAAAGGACAGAGCCCCAAGGTAGCGTATAACATCGCCAATGTTATTATTTCGTTATGTTTTCATGGTATATCTTGTGCCGACTACGAAACATTGATGTTAATCTCTTCTGTTTTATGATACTTTTTTGCCAACTACAATATCAATTGGGAAAATCCAAATTTTCATTTGAGAGAATAGTATAAATGAGATGTTGTCGTGTTTTCCAACAATAGATAATAGTTGGTAAATCCATAACTAAAATTTTGGATTACAGAAAGTACGTTTGTGTTTACAACTATCGCAGTTGTTTGGAATTTTATAATTATATGGAATGTGAAAATAAATTTGTAATACAATAAGAAAAAGACTTCATGGGTCATTTTATTGTTCTGAAAGAAACAATTCTTGGTATCAACTTCACTGGCACAGGGCTTATTGGTATCAACTTTACTGGCACAGGGCATTTCCTTATCCATCTCTAAAGCACAGCATAATGTTGCACCCATTATATTCTACTGTATTAATTGAGGTATCTTCTTTCGGAAAAGCAACCACTCAGAGGAAATAAGAATTATCTCCATAACAAATAAACTAAACTAAAAGGAGAAACAAAGAGGAAAAGAGTCCAACCACCAGAGAATGATTTTAGGCAGCCACTCCTTGAAAGTTGACCTTTATCAAATTGCATGATAAGTGCACTTTGCTTTTTCTCTTATTGTTGATCAAATACCTAATAAGTGCACTTTACAGCCTACAAAATGGGACTTTGTCAACAAACTTGGGCTAGGCTGGCCAAGATTCATAGTTCCACTCACCACCATACGTTTCTTGTAATAGAACAAGATGTTTTGGTGTTCATATGAGTTCTTAAGGTCAACAGAGACTTATTTTTCATAAAATATAACATTTCAATAACGTTGTTCACGCAGGAATAAATGATGACCGATCAATTGGAATGTTTACGTATCGGGTAACAGTGTAACATAAGTGTTTCTTTGGCCATCAGAGAATGTCATACAAAGATCTCATACTTTAGAAGTAAATTAATATCAAACTAGTTGACTTGATTAAGAACAAATTACTTTGTCATGCATGTGCAGGACGAGCATCTCTACCAGGTTATTGCTTGTGCATCTGAATAAAATTTTACACATTATCAAGTTATAATAAGATTAAAAGTTATTCATTAAGATGCAAAGTCCAATGGTATTACAAGCAATAAGCGCTCTTCGATACATGATCGTTGAAGTTCAGTGTCTAAGGGAGTATAATTGTTGTTAATTGATGCAGTTTATGGTGTTTGCTTGCTCCGACTCCCGCGTGTGTCCTTCTCACATCCTTGATTTCCAGCCTGGAGAGGCCTTTGTTGTCAGGAACATCGCCAACATGGTTCCTCCATATGACTTGGTTACCCCCTTTCTCTCCCTCCAATCTACATATTTGCTTTTGCTTCTGAATTTGCACCATTAAACTGCTATGATCTTACATTAGTTGAGCTATTATTTGGGTGCATTAGCAGTAATTTATTTGTCATCTTATTCTAAAAAAGTACGATGTTGCTATATAAATTTAAAATGAAAACGTCTTAAGGAGCTATTTTCCCCAATTCAAGAAAGTTTTGTTAGGTTAACTTATTAGTAGGTGACAATAAAGTTTGTTAGGTAGTTTCTTATCTCTCTCGAGAATAAGACGGAAGCCTTATCCTATAATCACGTCAATCGAATCCTGTTGACATTTTTTTTTTTTCGATTTATGTTTTGCAGCTCGTTTGATGACACATGCTATTAGTCTAGCTAGTTCTTATCGGTAGTTAGTTTCTACGACTTTCTGCTGATGTAATCCTTGGCTCTGCCTGAATTGATTGTGATATGTATATATTGATACTTATATATTGCTGTCACGAGAAAAGGGAAAAAAGAAAAAACTTCTGAATGCAAAATGATCAGTAGCTGACAGCACTTGGTATCAATTAGTATATGTTTTCACTTAAGAATTTACGAGTCACAAAGAAATAAACCACTGTCTACGAAGTTCTTGTGAGTAGATTGAACTTGGACTTGGACATGGACACGAGTGAATTACTGTTTCTTTGACATTCTTCATTATTTGATGCAGACAAAATACTCTGGAGTGGGGGCTGCAATTGAATATGCAGTAAAGTTTCTGAAGGTGATTATGCAATTTAAATATATTTTTAGGCCATTACCTTTCTCTTTCATTAATCATGCTTTATTTTACACGAACTTTATCCGTTAATTTAATTATACTAAATATATTGGTGGTGGATGTAACATAACAGACCATAGTAATTAGAGCCACCTTAACTAATTTACAGTTGGTTGGAGCTGCCTCACTATGTTTAAAAACACTAATCACAAGCAGTTAGTTTTTCGCAAGGAGCTAGTTTATTCCGCTTAAACTCTAAGTTTGTTAGTTCTTCTGAGCTATTGTTAGAACTATACATGTGATTCAGCTTCAAAATAGATGGTGTCGTCTCTAGGAAATCAGAAGCCCTAAAACATAGCTCAGGGTTGTGTGATTATGCTGCAAAGCTAGTTGCTGTTCTGAACACTGGCCAAAGTTAACGCTTGTCACATCGTATGAGTACAAATACCGGAACAGCACAACTAGCGTATGATATTTAATGGATTCACCTCTGTTGGTGTTTCGTCCACTCATGGTGGAAAGCCAAGTCAAGAGGCTTACCTTTGTCTTGGGTGCTATTCCTCTTCTTGAAGATGCGACAAAATACGGTTTTTGGTGATGGACCTTTAGTATGCAGATGTACGGGTGTAAATGCACGAAAACACGGAAGTCACTTTTGATTGTCGAATTTGGCATCCGGTTGAGATGCTAGGGTTGACATGCAAGAGATACTTTTTTTTCAGGTTGAGAACATTCTGGTGATCGGACACAGTTGTTGTGGAGGGATAAAGGGACTCATGTCTATTCCAGATGATGGGAACACTTCAAGGTGAGTTCCTTTTGTTGGAAAAGCTAAAAAGGAAATGAAGTATGGCTTATGCTTTTTTTATGCACATATCTTATCATATGCTTCATGAATCATGACAATGATGTGATTCAGTTCACTTTCGGCTTTATTTGCTTTGGGTTCATAAGAATAAAAATTGGACTAGGCCTGCAAACTTGTCCATGAAGAAGTGGGTTTTTGCATGGGCCGGGTGGCTTGTTTCGGGTCGGGTCGAGTTGGGTTTAGTTCAGTTTGGCCCGAACCCGCCCGATTGCCCTCCCTATCTCCACCTAGCTAAGTAGTAAAATGTTGCATCTTGTGTCAGCTGTCTGGGCTAGGGTTATATGCTGTTGCTAGTGTTTTCTCGTAGTCCAAATCATGTTTTCCCTACCTGCCTGTCTTGGTGCTATCTACGGTTCAATGCTCGCACCAAAAACAATACCGCAAACTCGCCTAGGAACACCAGTCAGAGCCTGTTTGGTACCAACTGAAGATCCAAATAATCAGCTGAAAATAATTTGAGAAAATAATATGGGTGAAAATTTTAAGTAGTTAAAAGCTTCGTCGCTGTTTGGTCTGGGCTTAAAATCTGCATAATGTGAGAGGATCTGCAAAATTGGCCATTAAATTTTGCAGACTATTGGTTCAAAACAGATTTTAATCGGAATTGCAAAACAGTGTAATAAACGGAATGAAATTAAAATAACTGATCTTAATCAAAACTGATTAAAATTGGGGTTCCCGAACATGCACTCAATTTTATCATTTATAAAATCAGTTAAGTCGCCGCGTGATTCAGGTTAAAAGTAAGTGGATGTATCAGAAGAGGCGCTCTCAAAGTCATATCAAGTCATATGGTTTGAAACTTATTGTTACTCACGAGTTATATGTAATCCAAACACTACTTGGGTTAGCGAGAATATGCAACTTATTTTGAAGAACACAGTGACAATTATGGGCTGTTTACGAGAATATGTAAACTTAAAAGTGTATATCTTTAGATCATAACGGGTACTAACTTTTTTTTTTTTTGAAATTATCAGCGAATTCATTGAGAATTGGGTTAAAATCTGTTCGCCTGCCAAGGCCAAGGTGAAAGCAGAGTGCGGCAGCTTGGAGTTTGACGAACAATGCTACAACTGTGAGAAGGTAACTCTACAGTTTGAACCATTCTTATTTCTTACCTACATTAATCTGAAGTTGAAAATCAACAAGTCTTCAAAAATCATCTCCTTTATTTGGGTCAAAGCCCCAACCCATATACCAAAGACATTGTTCCAGTTACAAAAATGACCTAGTTTAGTTTCGGATGGGTTTATCAGTTCAGGCAAGCAAATCTATACGAATCATATGAAATTAACAAGTTCCGGATCATTTTGGTATACTAATGCAGGAAGCTGTGAATGTGTCACTTGGAAACCTACTTACCTATCCGTTTGTGAGGGAAGGCGTTATGAACAAAACACTGTCTATAATGGGAGGACACTATGACTTCATCAAGGGCTCTTTCGAGAGTTGGAGCCTGGATTTCGGCATCTCCCCCTCTGTATCTGTATGAGAATGTCCTTTGAAAACCTGCCCTTTGTACTAGCTATTTCTCTTGAACTCTCCTTTGTGGTGCTTGTACATGTCTACAAAGATCTCAGCTTATAGAAATAAATCGCAGTGAAGATGTTGTTTTTTGCTTGTCGTAATAACAATGTGAAAATATATAGATGGGTGGGTTATACTCGATTAACCCACCCTTTTGCTTTGCTTTAGAATCAAACTGTTGTTTCCTTGACTTCTTAATGTGGGTTGATAGATTGATATTGCATTCTTTCAGGGCTACATTGTTTTTTTATCGAGAACTTGCATGGAAGGTAGGGAACCATAATCCGTGTATTATTCTAAATCAAATAAGGCGGGCTTCTAACCGTTAATGAGAAAGTGGTGGGACATTTACCTTACTCATTAGAACAAGAGCCTTCAATTTATGAAAACTAAGGAGAGCGAGAACCATGAGTGTGCTTATGAGTGTGCTTTATCTAGACGCCAAACAATAGGGCATGACACAAATTAATCGTGGGAAAAATACGGTAGGGAACGGTTCAGTCCCCAGCATAGCTTATGTCACCAGCATATAATCACTAAAGATAACGTCTATAGAAAAGCCCTTATTGCAAGTGAAAATGAGACCAAATAGAGGGCATTGACATCTGGCTCAACTGATTCGGACCAACGCAATACGGAAAAGCAGTAGTGAAATCGACATCATGATCTAAAAATATCCCTCAACCCACTCCCTGCCCTAGTCGAATTGATCCATCAAAATGAAAGGATGGCTGATTAGGACCATGTAAGTCCTATAGATTTAAGCACCCCCCTCCTCACAGGCACAATAATACTAGGAAGTTGTAGATTAGTCCAAATTCGAACAAGCCAATTCGGATTCGGGCCGAATTCGGGCTAGCCCATTAAACTAAATAAATTAGCATAATTATCACATTCAACTCAATCAAAATTGTCCCATCAAAGTTAAGTTAATAACTTACATATAAAAATAGATACCGGATGTAGATACTTTATTTTTTTTTATTTAAGGCTAAAAAATGACTATATATTGTTAAATTGAATTAAAAAAATTGTCTATTTATACAAGAGAATACTAAATAATTTGTGGAAAAAAACTATTAGTTAAAAACATAAACATAACAAAAATATCACTATTAATTAATATAAAATTAATAAATTCTTGATAAATATGATATATAATACTCTCTAAATATAACATTTATAGGTCATGAGTACACAAAACGGGCAATACGGGCTAGCCCATCATTTAATATTCGTACCCAAGCTCGACCCTAATTGCAATTCAGGTTGAGAATTTTTGCTCGAGCCCGTCCAAATTACTCAAAATATGTGTCCAAGACCGACTTTAGTCCGGGCTGGGTCCGTCTTAGTCGGGCTCAACCCGTCCAAGTTGCACCCCTAATCTTTAGACCACATGTAACCCTAGTGTTTTGATCTTATCGGCTGTCTACATAGTCTGAAGAATTAGACAATACATGAAAACCTTTTCTTTCATAGGAAACTAGGGTAACCAAATTCGATGTGCCAAAGGAGACCTAGGTCCCGTGGGCGGAGAAGACACGAGAAAGATAGAAGAGAGAGTCTCCTGAGGGGTTAGGGTCCATATCACACGTGTAAATCCATCACCTACTACTATTCAGTAAACCTCGATAAATGAATACTCTTGGGACTATATAAATATGATAAGTCTGAAGCTCATAGATATTATGATAAAACAATACAGGCAGAGAGCTTAGCTCCTTGATGAGCCAGAAACACAAGCATAAGAAATTGCTAAGTACCAAAGCTTCAAAGCTTTGAGTTACTGTAGCAGTTCATATATGTTGTATTTGTATAACTATTTTGTGCAGGTTTTGGTTATGTTTTGTTGATGATTAGTTTAGTTATATGATTATATTCAGCAATCTATGTTCTAAGATGATCACTACATGATTAAATTGGATTGAAAATCCACTATACATTCTGGAGAAGTAAGCAGACAAAGCTTCAAAGCTTTGAGATTTTCATGTCACTCTTTACTGCTAAGTTCTTCTAACCATCTTTCTGTGTGCAGATGGATTCAGTATTACTTGGATATTGTTACATGTTGTTGCTGTTTCAAGCAGATCTCTTTGCTAGATTGTATTGTTATTTGTTTGATCTTGTTTGCTAAGTGTTTGCAGGTCTGTTGGAATCTTCAACGTCCATAAACAGATCAGCAATGTATTCAAATTGAGCTGTTAACAGGAGCTTAACAGATAGGAGATATTTTAGGAATTATGTTCCTGAAATCTCTCAAGTTAGTTGCAGACTAAAACAGCTACCTAAGTTTGAATTGCAAAGACTATTTAGAGACACAGAGGTCGTAATTTTGAAGAGAACAATCATCTGGGAAGATCAATTACATACAGCTCTTCAAATCATTCTGGGAATCAATTCAAGCAGGCTGAAGATCATTCAAATCCAGAAGAACTCTTCCAGGCTTTAAACAGCTTATTCTTTGTGAGTTCTTCTCTCTGTACTTAATTGTATCATCTTTTCTTTATTTCTAAAACCTCACTAAACTTAGTAGTTTGGTTGTTCAAGTGAAGAACAAGATGTTCTTATTGTCTCAACAGGTTGTAGCCTGTAACTAGATAGGTTGGGAACCACAAGCTGTATAAATGTAAGGTAGCTCACTTAGGCTTGAGATCTAGGGCTAAATCTGGGTGATTAATAAGAAATTGTGTTTGAATCCTGGAGGGATTAGATCCCTAAGGCAGAGACTAGGTCCAATTGTGACTGAACTCTGTAAAATATATGTGTCATTGCTATTTACTTTTGCTGCATTTACTGACAATTTAAAATAGAAGTTTCAAAGCTCTGGAGCTTTCCAAGTCTCAAACCTTTGAAGCCTCTATTCTCTGCTGTTATATCTCTAAGCTTTACAAGTTCTTTTCAAAGCTTTGAGATATCAACAGTTTGTTCTTCTTAAAGTTTCAAAAACTTGAGTTTTGGCAAAAGTTAGCATACTCTATTCAACCCCCCCCCCCCTTCTAGAGTATTATTATACCTGTTTGCACCTACATTACACACTTTCAATTGGTATCAGAGCTTTGGGTCACAGTTTAAAGATCTAACAATCTTGTGACAATAAGTTTTGTAGGTAAAGGATGATTCTCACAGGGAAGGGCATCTAATAGACCTCCATTATTCTGTGGTGATAACTTTGGGCATTGGAAGGCATTGATGAAAATTTTCATCATAGATCACGACATAGAACTATGGTCTATTATTGTGAATGGGCCAAACCTATTCTACACTAATGTGGATGGTGTTAGGACTGTCAAACCTGATGAAGATCTCTCAGTTACTGAACTGGAAAAGGTATCAAAAAATTACAAAGCTTTGAACTTATTTTATTGTGCTCTTAGTGCAGATGATTTCAACAGGATATCCAACTACAAGAATGCAAAGGAGATCTGGGATAAGTTGATTGTTACCTATGAAGGAACTAGCCAAGTCAAGCAGACAAAGATTAATATCCTTTTGAGGCACTATGAACTGATGAACTCTGATCAGTCCATCAAAGATACGTTCAAAAGGTTTACAGATATTGTGGACAACTTGGAGTCTTTGGGAAAAGTATTCTCAAATGAAGAAAAAGTCAGGAAGATTCTCAGAAGCTTGCCTAAAGCCAAATGGGAGCCCAAAACTACTGCCATTGAAAAAGCTCGGGACTTGAGCATTCTGGAACTGGATGATCTGCAAGGAAATTTACTCACTCATGAGATCTCTATGAAGGAGGTTGATGGTGAACTGAGTGACAACATAAAGAATGTGGCACTCAAGTCAAAAGACAATGAAAAATCCCAAAGCCTTGAACCAGAGGAAGATGATGATGATGATGATGAGGAAGCCTTAGCCTTGATTTCCAAAGCCTTGGCCAGAATTCTCAAGAAAAAGAGGAACTCTGGAAACAAGGATTACAACAAAGAAAAGTTCAGATCCTCAACTAGCAAGGATCAGAAAGGTAAGTCCTCTCCACAATCATATAAACCTAAAGTTATGAATTGCTATGAATGTGGATATTAAGATCATTTGGTGAGAGACTGTCCTCAAAATAAAAAGAACAGACAATTTTCAAAGAAGGAAATGACAACAGAAGGAAGAAAGCAATGGTGGCCTCATGGAGTGACTCAGATTCTTCAGACTCAGACTCTGATGATGAGCAAGCCAATCTCTATTTAATGGTTGGACATCAAGAGGACCATTCCACTGAGAAGCCAATTGATGAAATGGTAAAAAATCTCTTATCTAGTCCTTCTGATGTGTTACCTGAAATCCTCAAAAGTATGTTTTTAAATGAGGAGAGTTACAGGAATGAGATTGACTCTTTGAAACTGAAAGTTCATGAGGAGGCAAAAGAAAATTTAGGTTTGGTTTTTCAGAATAAATGTATTGAAGCTACTAAGTTAAAAATTGACAGTGACTTTAAAGCCTTGGACAGTAGATTCAAAGCTTTGAAATCACAAGCCAAAGAAGTAGTTGATCAAAACACGATTTAACTGATAAGTTTGTTGATCTAAAAAATCATTCTGATGATTTAGAACAACAAAACACTACTTTGACTAGTAAGCTTCAAGAATCCAAGAAAATTCTTTCAACTTTTGCTGGCTCAGAACAGAAGTTAAGTCTCATGCTTGGAGGAAGTCTGCAGTCTGTTCACAAAAGTGGAATTAGATATAATCCAATTTTTTCAGGACAAAGCCAAACCACATTTGTGAAAGCAGGAAGCAGACATTCACCAAAATGTCATTATTGTTGTAAAATTGGACATGTAAAAGTAACTTGCCCTTTAGAAGGACATAACCTCACATAATGAGGAACACCTATCCTTATCTGCTGAAGGGACAAGTGAAACAGATTTGGGTTCCAAAAGGAGTTAGACCACCTAATATGGTTGACTCTGAGTATGAATCCAAATTCTGCACTTGGTCTAATAGCCTGTTAAGGCATTGATTGATTTTTGCAGGATGTCACCAAAGCTTTGAAAGATCAGAAATGGATATTTGATAGTGGATGTTCCAGGCATATGAGTGGAAGAAATATTTATTCTCATAACTGAAAGAACAATCAGAGGAAACAATCACACTTGGTGACAAAGCAAAGTGCAACATAATTGGTATTGGAAGTGTTGGTACAATTCTGCATATTCAATTTCTGATGTTTATTTAGTTGATGGTCTTACGTATAATTTGTTGCGTATTTCTCAGCTTTGTGACAAAGGTAATAAGGTTGTTTTTGACAAGGAGAAATGTGTGGTGCAAGATGAGAAATCAGGAAATTGCATTCTCACTGCTCCTAGGTCACATAATGTTTATACACTATGTACTGACAAAGTTGCAGGTGATAGTTAGAAATGTCTCAAAGCTTTGAAGGATGACTTAAAAATATGGCACAGAAAGCTTGGTCATATAAGCATGCATTCCTTGAATAAGCTCATCTCAAAAGATCTGGTAAGGGGATTGCCAATCCTTAATTTCAAAGATAATGAGTTTTGCAAGGCATGTACACAAGGTAAACAAACCAGAAGCTCATTGAAGCCAAATAATTTTGTAAGTACCTCCAGACCCTTAGAAATGCTGCATATGCACTTGTGTGTTCCTATGAGGGTTCAAACACACAGAGGTAAGAGATATATGCTTGTTGTAGTTGATGATTACTCTAGATATAATTGGGTTATGTTTATTATAGAAAATTCTGAAGCATTATCTGAATTTTCTAAACTTTGCAAGGAGCTTCAAACTTTGAAAAACTTACTTGTTGCGTCTATTAGAAGTCATCATGGTAGGGAAACTTATCAACTTGATTTTGATTTATTTTGTGCAAAGCATGGCATCTCACACAACTTTTCTGCACCTAGAACTCCTCAGCAAAATGGTGTAGTTGAGAGGAAAAATAGGACTCTTGAAGACATGTCTAGAACCATGTTACTTGAAAGTAATTTGCCAAAATCTTTGTCGGCAGAAGCTGTTAATACTGCCAACTGACACGATTTCTTACTTGTATACGCAAGTGCACGGTCGAAGTAATAATGATGAGTATTAAAACTCAGGTTGTCGAACCCACAGGGACAGTCTCTAGATTATTTAGCTAAACGATTAATTTAGAGTTGAAGTAACCAGTAGGAAAAAGTTGTGATTTAAGATTCGTCACCCTCAAACAAGTGACTGAAATAAAATAAACGAACTAAGCTAATATTTTTGTAATTATCTGATTAATACGAAAATGGAGAACACTAAATAGTTTTAGGGTCACTAGGGCATTTAGACGTTTCCGGACTAAGATATGAAACAGTCTACCTACGTCCAGTTATATCGGGTCACACTCATTACGATCTTCTTTCGATCTCACGCAAATCTACGTTACGGTCTACTTCGGGTCCTGTCGCTCCACCTATGTCTACCATTACTTTCTAGTCAGCTAGCCAGGTTCACCGGGTCCTGTCGGTCCACCGATCATGCTAATCCTAACTAAGTCTAACCGAAACAACCCACACACGGTCATTCAAGTCTCTAGCTCCTGTCGGTCTCAAGAAACTACGAGAATGTCAACAACGTTCTTCACGAATCTGGGTTATGTTCACTGTCGTGCAACAAACCTAGATAACTAGCATGTATTGGGTGATATAACCAAACAAACTAAGAGTTAAGAACAAGAACTTGTCAAATAACTAGAACAATACGTCGATTTTAGTATCAAAACATGAATCAAAGAGACAAAAGTCCGGAAAATCTAATATAAACCCTAGTTTTCCATAAACTATCTAGCTATGAAAGCTTAGCTAGACATAATCTCGTTTAGCTCTACAAAGTTCTCAATAAAACTTATAAAGAGAGAGAGAAGAGATCAAACGTGAAATTGGAACCTTCCTTCGTTCTTGTTCGACCTCTTTTCTATTCTGCGTTGTCTTTTCGGTCGAATGGCGTAGTAGAATGATGAGAATACCCTCTCTTTGTCTAAATCAGCCTCGTCCTTCACTTGGAGTGAAAATCATATTAATTGCACAATTTCCCCTCCAAGTTGTGGGAGCACAGTTAGGGTTTTATTAAAACAAACTTGTGCCTTTTTTTCGCCGTATGCTTTTGTTTTCGTTCAGTAGGTCGTGCGATCACCTCAATTAATTGTGCGATTAGAACCCCTCTTGCCTCTGATCGCACGATCAAGTGGTAAGGTCGCGAAAACAGTGAGTTCTCGAACTTTTTATCCGAAAATATTCCCAAGTCTTGTCTCTGAGCACGATCAGGTGATGAGGTCGTTTGATCAGCTGGGTTATTTCTTCTTCTCCCTTTTCTTCTCTGATTCTGCTGTTGCGCTTCTGCTGCTTTTTCTCCTCCTCTGTTTCTATCTCCAGGTGGGTTTCTTGCGCTCCTGCTTCTTGTTTTGCGTCCATGGCTGCTGAGAAGGTTTGATGGGGTTTAGGTGGCTGTGGTGCAGGGTATGATCATGGGGGGTCTGGTGGTCTTAGTAGGTTGTTGTGGTCGTTAATGTAATGGTGGTTGTAGTGGTGTTAGGTGGGTTTATGGAGGTAGCAGCTTGATGATGGTGGTTATGGCTGAATTAGGTTACTATGATAGTGGTGGTGTACTGAGCTAAAGGCAGTGAGTTCAGGTTCGATGGTGGCTAATGTGGATGAAGGTCTGATGGTTGTTTTGAGGGTGAAGGCAGTGGTGTGAGTGATGGTTTTGAATGTGGGTTGTAGGTTGGGTGTTTGGTTGAATTGAGTTGTGAAGTTGGAGGTGGCAGCGAGTTTGTTTGAAGGTAGTTATGGTGGTTTGAAGAGTGAATTAGGAAGTACGGGTGGTGTTTATTTGAAGTTGGTTTCAATAGTTTTAAATGGAGGTTTAGGTAGTTGTTTAGGTGTGCTGAGATGTTTTGTTAATTTGGTTGTTATTCGCGGGGAGTTGGCTATGGAGGTTTACAGGTGGTTTAATTGGTTTTGGAGGGAAATGGGATGGTTGTGAAGGTGTTGGATGAATTTGGTACTGGTAATTGGAGGTGAGTTTGGTGAAATGGTGGTCTATTATTTAATTGGGTGTAATGGAGTAGATTAGGTCTGTTGTAGGTTGATAACAAGGTGAAGTCAGGGGGTTTCATGTAGGCAGTTAGGAATTGGCAAGGTTGGTTATATGATATTCATGATTGGCTATGCAGGTTGTTAAGGTGGAGGTGATAGAGAATTGGACTGGGTAATGGCATTTGAATTGCAGCAGATTGTTCTTCACTTCCTTCACCTTAGCTACTTTCTCGAGCTTCATCGTTTCTGAAGTTCGTTTTCTTTCCGTTCCACATTCCAAGCCCTAGGTACATGAGAATCAGGCAACTACAAATATCGGCATAAAATATGACAATTACAGCTCAAATTAACTAGAAAACGCCCGGACTAATTAAATAACGCTCAAAGCTCAACTTGTTCTATTTCTTTACATTCACAGTGTATTTCTAACATAATTTACACAGAAATCACGCAAAGCGATAGGCTTTTAAGTGTCAATATAACACCGTAAACGGGGTTATCAAATACCCCCACACTACCTTTTTGCGTGTCCTGAGCAAGTCAAAAACATCCTCACACTACGATCTTTCGATCAACCGTTTCGCATACAATTCTACTAGCCATGTGACACAAACGACTCACACACACGACTATGCAATCTCCATGCTATATACAATGCAACTCGATTATTTCACAATGCAAATATTGAAACGACACAATTATTTTTTCTTTCCTTTTCCTTTAGAGATTGGGCAATCTCGCTATCACTAACCAAAATCATCAAGCTCTCACAAGTCTCTTTCGAAGTTCCACAACCAATAGCAAGGAATTGAAGGTTGAATGATCCTACGCACTAGTTCACTAAGGGGTCCCCAAACATCCACCATAAACAATCCAAGACTAGGGCACGTCCTTTAGCTCAGAGGGTCTAGGCATCTTGAATACTAAGATAGTCTTTCGTCGCCAAGTCATTTGAGGTTTTCAGACCCTCTTAGCCGCGATTGCATTTGAATGCAAATTGTCCCAGTGACTGGAGACACAACTCTGTGTAATACGGCTTGACTTTAATTTTCCCTAATCACTCTAATTGGATTGAATCCATATTCCCCGTGTGAACGGAGGCACATTAGGTTGTTCACCGTATCTAATCCAAGAGAAGATTTTGATTCATTCTTTTTTTTCATTCTCTTCTAATTTTTTCAACCGTGCATTTAGAGCAACTAAGTGTGGGCTTTTTCGGTTAACTCTTGAAAACGCCTTAAGGGATGGTGGAGTACACTCCCTCACTTCACTTAGTCTAAAGCAGTGTACCACATGGAACCGACTCTACACGAAGGTCCACCCCAGATTTACAAGAGGCCACAAGTTTCCACCGAAAACAGACTATTCAACTACCTCATGACTAAATCCTCCTAGAACAATAATGGAACAAAAGGTATGCCCTCGTCTACTTTCCACTTTTACCTGAATACCCGGGACATCCTTCAGTGAAACAGGTGCGCAAAATGCTAAAAATTAAGGACATTCCTACTACGGTGCTTCCTATTCTCAGAGACTCTTTCACTGAACTCTCTTCGGTTTCTAGCTTCATCAATTGCCCTTATTCTCAAAATTTTAAATTTTACTGATTTTTCACTTTTCATATATTTTTTCAATATTTTCAATTTTTCCTAACTCTATATGCATTGGCAAACTCGACTAATCACAACGATTGGGTAGGGTGACTCAATAAGTAAACGTGCAAACAATGCAAAATTTAAACCTAACACAATACGATAATGTATTAAACACACTAACCACACTACTCACAATACTACACAATCTATATGTAACAGGCTACGCAAAAACAGACACGGCTAGCAAAACTATACACAACCCCCCCCCCCCCACACACTTAAGCGTTTCTTTGTCCTCAATGAATTTAGAGATCAAATACGAGGTTTCCTCGCTTAAATGTGTTGGCGGTGGATCTATACTATCATCGCTCGAAAACGTAGAAGTAGAAAGAGTAAGAGATACCTGGGGTACCCGGACCTACATGGGCACCGTGTCCGCGAAACTGCAACAAGAAGGGGTTGACAGTTTCCCGCTGATGAAAATCACTCAAGCAATCCCCGAGCTACATGCTACAATGTAGCTCCCCTAAGGTCGAGTGTGCCTCGCCCACCGGGGTAGACTGCTCCATGCTGCGTATAATGCGCACGAAAATCCCCAACTCCCTCACGAGTCCCCATGTGGGTCAAATGTGCCATGGCACACTGGGTAGATTTATCGCTAAAGCATGACCTGCAAACACTAGATAAATCAACAGTTTCTCTCTCTCATCTCTCAAAATCAGTTATGGAGAATTAAACAGAAATAAAGTAAATAACATCCTACTCTACATTGGGTTACCCCCCGAGAAGCGCTTGTAAATTAAGGTCGACGACCGGACCCAGTTACCTCTGCCACCTCACGAGGGTGGTCTGGCACATTGTGCCGCTTCCAGCTTAGCTAACCTGTGTTGGATTTTAAGCACTGCTTCATGTGCGTACACCGCTGATGGCTTGTTCCTATCCCAATAATCAGGTGGATCCCCTTGCGATAACTCTGGGATTTGGCTCTTCACTTGTACAGCAAATGGCACCCCTGGCTAATACTCCCATGAACACTGGGGTGACAGTTTAAAGACCCGAAAAGTTTCCATGTCATCATGTACCCTCATAATCAGTTCTCCATTCTCTACGTCAATGAGAGTACGACCAGTCGCCAAGAATGGCCTGCCCAAAATGATAGGCACATCACTCGCTGGCATGTCTAGTATGACAAAGTAAGCTGGAATTATCAGGCTCCCAACTCTCACAAGTACGTCCTGAATCGTCCTACATGCTCTCTTGGATGATTTATCTGCAAATTGGAGAGTAATCCAGGTTTTCGGAGGCTCCCCCACTCTTAACTTTTTGAATACCGACAACGGCATCAAATTCACGCTCGCTCCCAGATCACAGAGAGATTTTCCAGTGTAGGCGTCACCAAATGTAGCTTCAATGACGAAACTACCTGGATCCTTCTTCTTCTTAGGCAACCCATGCAAAACACATGAACTAACCTGTTCATTTAGGTTCACTCTCTGGAACTCATCAACTGATTTCTTTCCAAGGACCGCATCCTTAATAAATCGAGCATACTTAGGCATCTTTTGAAGTGCCTCAATCAATGGGATATTGTTATGCAGTTTAGAGAAGACATTCAAAAAGCGTCTGTATTCTTCTGAATCATCCTTCTTCTTCCTAGTATGTAATGGGTATGGAAGTTCATGAGAAGAAGGAGAAGGTGAAAGTGGTACCTGAGTATGCTCCTCCTCGACTGGTGGAGTCATGCCCTTTGATTGGGGGACCATGACAGGTGTCTTCTCAGAATCAAAGACTTCATGTTCCTTTGCCTTTGAGGCTTCTGCTCTGGAATGACTCGGATAAGGAAGGTCCTTAAGTGCAGTACCGCTACGAGTAGTGATGGCTAGAGCATGTCCCTCAGATGTGTCCACAATGTTTCCCAATGCTCTTGGTTCAAGTTTTTCCTTAAGATCTTTTATTTCTTCTTGAGCTACTTGAAGTGAAATTGCAACAGAGCTAACCTGTGTGGACATGTCCATAACTTGCTGATCCATCATCTTTATTATCCCTGTCATCTCGGTCAACTCTGAAGGTGGTACTGGCTGTTGCTGATGCATCTCTGAAACAGTCGCTTCATGCACTGCCTCCACCGCATTCACCTGAACTTTTCTATATGCCACTGAGCTATGCTTCATCAGTTCTTGTTGCTGGTACTCATAATCCAACCTCTCATCTTGCTCAACCACACGTCTCATCAACTCATATGCACCCTCCACATCAAATTTAAACAAGAAGTTGCCCCCAGCTTCTCTATCCAGCTTATCTCTATTGGCCTGTCCAAGTGAATCATAGAAGATTTGGATTACCTGTCTCTTGCAATACCATG
Organism: Linanthus parryae; assembly: GCA_023055425.1. NCBI lineage: Eukaryota > Viridiplantae > Streptophyta > Magnoliopsida > Ericales > Polemoniaceae > Linanthus > Linanthus parryae. The sequence goes on along the minus strand of JALGPY010000038.1, from coordinate 1,453,297 downwards.
GTTGGGACATTAACGTAGCAAATGATTGAAGCGCTCCCATTCTTTGACAAATGAGCTTTTGCCTGAACATCCAGATCATATTCTGAAGCTGAATCACACGTGAGATAGGATAGAACTTACTCATGAACTATGCGACACACTCTTCCCACGTTTTGATTGAACATGAAGGCATAGAGTCTAGCCAATCCATAGCAGCTCCCTTGAGACAATGAGGAAAGAGCATCAGTTTGAGCGCTTTAGATGTGACCCCACTATATCAGATAAGCCCACAATGGCTCAGAAATATCCCAATGAATGCATGCGGGTCTTCCTCATTTGTCCCAGCAAAAGTGCACTGGTCCTGAGAAAATTGAATTGTGCCCAACTTGAGACAGAAGGTTTCTGCCTGAATTGGTGGCACCATAATTGCTGGCTCCCTTCCTTTATGATCCGCCTCAAATACCTTGAATTATTGCTTTCCCTGAACGATTATATGGCATTGAGGTCGTGTGCGGTCTAGATGTTGCTGCCAGTGCTTTCTCTACAGCTTCAGCTACCAAAGCTTGTAGCTGCTCTGTGGTGAGGCTAATGTGCCCTTGACCTTCCGCCATAGCTACCTGAGAAAACAACACTAGCACACCCATGAGGTAAACAGATAGTAACAAAAAGAAAAATAAAATAAAAAATCTAAACTAATTTCTAACTAACCAATCTACCGTTGTCCCCGGCAACGGCGCCAAAAACTTGACACGATTTCTCACGTGTATACGCAAATGCACGGTCTAAGTAATAAAGATGAGTAGTAAAACTCAGGTTGTCAAACCCACAGGGACAGTCTCTAGATTATTTAGCTAAACAATTAATTTAGAGTTGAAGTAACCAGTAGGAAAGGTTGTGATTTAAGAGTTCGTCACCCTCAAACAAGTGACAGAAATTAAATAAACGAACTAAAATAATATTTTTGTAATTTTCTGATTAATACGAATATGGAGAACACTAGATAGTTTTAGACGTTTCCGGACTATGATTTGAAACACTCTACCTACGTCCAGTTATATCGGGTCACACTCATTGCGATCTTCTATCGATCTCACACAAATCTACGTTACGGTCTACTTCAGGTCCTGTTGGTCCACCTCTGTCTACCGTTACGTTCTAGTCAACTAGCCAGGTTCGCTCATCTGGTCATGTCGGTCCACCGATCATGCTAATCCTAACTAAGTCTAACCGAAACAACCCACACACGGTCATTCAAGTCTCTATCTCCTTCCGGTCTCAAGAAACTACGAGAATGTCAACAACGTTCTTCACGAATCCGGGTTATGTTCACTGACGTGCAACAAACCTAGATAACTAGCATGTATTGGGTGATCAAACCAAACAAACTAAGAGTTAAGAACAAGAACTTGTCAAATAATTAGAACAATACGTCGATTTAAGTATCAAAACATGAATCAAAGAGACAAAAATCCGGAAAATCTAATATAAACCCTAGTTCTCCATAAACTATCTAGCTATGAAAGCTTATCTAGACATAATCTCGTTTAGCTCTACAAAGTTCTCCATAAAACTTATAAAGAGAGAGAGAGAGAGAGAAGAGAGATCAAACGCGAAATTGGAACCTTCCTTCGTTCTTGTTCGTCCTCTTTTCTATTTTGCGTTGTCTTTTCCGTCGAATGGCGTAGTAGAATGATGAGAGTACCCTCTCTTTGTCTAAATCAGCCTCATCCTTCACTTGGAGTGAAAATCCTATTAATTGCACAAATGCCCCTCCAAGGTTGTGGGAGCACAGTTAGGGTTTTATTAAAACAAACTCGTGCCTTTTTTTCCGCCGTGTGCTTTTGTTTTCGTTCAGTAGGTCGTGCGATCACCTAACCTGATCGTGCGATTAGACCCCCTCTTGCATCTGATCGCACGATCAGGAGGTAAGGTCGCGGAAACAGTGAGTTCTCGAACTTTTTCTCCGAAAATATTCCCAAGTCTTGTCTCTGATCGCACTATCAGGTGATGAGGTCATGCGAACAGCTGGGTTATTTCTTCTTCTCCCTTTTCTTCTCTGATTCTGCAGTTGCGCTTCTGCTGATTTTTCTCCTCCTCTGTTGCGATCTCCAGGTGGGTTTCTTGCGCTCCTTCTGCTTGTTTTGAGTCCATGGTTGCTGAGAAGGTCTGATGGGGTTTAGGTGGCTGTGGTGCAGGGTATGATCATGGGGGGTCTGGTGGTCTTAGCAGGTTGTTGCGGTCATTACTGTAATGGTGGTTGTAGTTGTGTTAGGTGGGTTTATGGAGGTAGCAGCTTGACGATGGTGGTTATGGATGAATTGGGTTACTATGATAGTGGTGGTGTAGTGAGCTAAGGTCAGTGAGTTCAGGTTCGATGGTGGCTAATGTGGATGAAGGTCTGATGGTTGTTTTGAGGGTGAAGGCAGTGGTGTGAGTGATGGTTTTGAATGTGGGTTGTAGGTTGGGTGTTTGGTTGAATTGAGTTGTGAAGTTGGAGGTGGCAGTGAGTTTGTTTGATGGTAGTTATGGTGGTTTGAAGAGTGAAATAGGAAGTACTGGTGGTGTTGATTTGAAGTTGGTTTCAATTGTGTTAAATGGAGGTTTAGGTAGTTGTTTAGGTGTGCTGAGATGTTTTTAGTTAATTTGGTTGGTATTCGCAGGGAGTTGGTGATAACTCCTTAGTTGGAGTTATATCTCTTAGTTAATACACTACTATTTTGCGTGATTTCCGACAATGAGATGAAATTTTGGCCGTGTTTGTGAAATATTATTGAATGTGAGCTTTATGTGCGTATTTGTCAAATCCGGGCGTTTTTCGTATTTATTTTGAGCTATTTTTATATCACATTTGATCCCGGTATCTTTAGTGTTGTTTGTTTCAGTTACCGGAGGCTCGGATCATGGATTGGAGGTGAAGACGAACTTCGGAAACGCGAGAAAAAGCTCAAAAAATAGCTAAGGAAGTACAGCAGGGGAGGCAAGCGCAGTTTGAGAAATTCCTATTAAATACACATGGCTACCCCCATCTTTACACTCCCTGGACATGCCTCCCAAAGCACCGAATCCACACCTGCACACCCCCACCAACCATCACCACCACTGCCTTCCCTACCACCGCAGACTGCCCTGAAACCCGCAAATCACCACCTCTCCACCTGGTTCTCTGATCCGAAGCCCCAATCCGCCATAACCGCTGACCCACCATCATCTTCAACCTCCCTCTCCTCCGATGAACCCAGAACTCCTCGACCACAACTCCGACGCCGACCTTCGACCAAAAGCCGACCCAATTCCTCTCAATAACCCGAATCTTCAGCCACAACCAAAGCCCTCCGAACCACCAACACCGAGACCCTCTTCAACCACCAATTTCGCCTCAATCCCAAACCAATCGCTACTCTCAGGTCACAATTCAAAACCCAGAAACAGCAGCAGACCCAATATTCAATCCGACTCCCCCATCGTCAATCCCCAATTCGACAGAGGCCTCTGAACCACCGTATCAGACCCAAACCATCACCGAAGAACTCACCTTCAATCTCTCTCTTCTCCGAAGAAAACAGCCGGCCCAAAACCGCATCCACCTACCTCATTCACCGCCCTTAAATCTGACGAACCCAGTAGCGGAAATCAGCGAGCAAAGGGTGAGAAAACCCAGTAGTGGTTTGTTTCAGGAATTCGCACGAATTTCCGGTTGATTTCGCACAACCAGTCGAGGAGATAGCTGGGTTTTGCACGAAGCCATTCCAGTCAGTTTTCTCACGGATACAGGGAATAACGCAGAACACCAGGTCACAGTCCCTTCGCGAGAATAAGAGAAGAAAGGGGGCAGGAAGGCAGCACAAATATAAGGGGGTTTAGTGCAATTTTTAAATAGTGTTGAAGTTAATAATGTGAGGAGAGTATTTATTAGACCCTAAGGTCAGTTTGTAAAAGGGGAACGCACGGGAGACCTGCGCAGAGCACTGCAACAGACCACTGAACAGAAAAATAAAAAATAAGAAAACGCAGAAGCAATACACGGTTGAAGCAATGAAGGCTCGGGAGCGCGGAAAATTCGTTTGATTTCTCTAAAACTCTCGTTATCTCTCTCGTCTATCATGAACGTTATGGATTTCTGTACTGTTTTTGTTACGATGAGTAGCTAAACTTCGTAATCAGTACCCGAGTTTGGGGTTAGGGTTTTTCGAATTGATTATGCGTTTTATGGATTGAGATTCATGTTTTGATAAACCTAATCGATGAGTTTACGTTTGCTATGATTGTTTTGTGTTCTTCATCATATCTAGTTAATTGGATACGTCTTGTTATCTAGAACTTAGTTTGAAATTATTTGGTAACTCGGTAATTATTAAACCCGGAAAAGCAAACAACACTCGTTCTTCGTGAAAGCAAGAATTGGGATCGTTAGAATAGAATTCATCGTTAATGCGTGTTTAGGGATAATTAAAACTTGGTAACTCGGTTTGAATCTACCCTAGACATAAGATGCTCACTTGGTAACTCGGTGAGCTAGTATTGCTCGATTAGCAACATAAATTTCGTCTGTGTTTCACAAATCGTAGAACTTTGTCAACAAGAGAATCCTAACAATCCCCCAAACGAGGTGTCCTTGTTGTTTCTCCCATATTAAATCTTAATATTTAAATAATTGTTTTGCTTTTTAATTATTTAGTTTAGAAAAATCTCTCAATTGCTAGCCCACATGAAGTTAATCATACTAGTTGGTTCACGACAATTCCTTTGGGTTCGATAAACCCGGATTTCCGGATATTACTACACACGACGGCCATACACTTGTGGTTGAATCATGTCAATTTTTTGGCGCCGTTGCCGGGGACTTCGGTTGAATTGATTAGGATTATTAACTTTAGGGATTTTATCTTTCTGTCTTTATTTATTTATTTGTTAATCTCATCGGCTCCATAGAAAATTATTTTACAGATAACTTGGTGATCATGTGGGGGGAAAATTATTATGGGCAATATTCAGGCTATTCACCGTACTACTCCTATGGAAATTTTTACACTCCTCCTCCTTGCAATCAAGAAGATGAGCATATGAAATAAATATTGAAGCCCATGTTAGTAAAAAGGGACAAAATGGAGGAAGGGCTGGATAGGATGGAGGAAACTGTCATGCGTCATGGACAACGCTTGGCAGAACTTTCGAGTGCATTGGCATATGCAGATAATGACGATGGGTCAAGTAGCATCATTCCTGACTTAGTTGAGGAGTGCGAAGAGGAAGAAGAAGAACTCCCAGAGGTCTATGTCTATAATACTGTTCATCATGAAGTAATAGATCATCGGGCTGCTTCAGACTCAGATTCGGACTCAGATTGGGATGATATTCTGAAGCCTATACAACTTGTGCCTCGCATAATTCCGGATCCATGGCACGAATGGGAGAGTGTCATCGCAAGCTTATGGCCCACCGAAGATATTTGCTTTGAAGAAAGTCATGAAACTAAGGAATTACCGCAGGGAGATGTTTGCAAGGACAAGTATCATGAAGTTTCTCCGCCTAATCCATATCTCTTGGAGATCATAAAATTGGGTGAATCACATGAGAAAGACCAAAGACCCAAGTTTTATGCAATACATGAATTGCCACATGTGATTCGAAGACAAACACTAGGAAAGGAAGCAGTCAAGACGACACTCATTGCCATTACTGTGCCACGTGGGATTATATTTGCACATGACCAGTTCTTAATGACATTGATTGTGAAAAATTTGAAGAAGAAGAAGAAGAAGAGGAGAGGTACAAGGGTTCATGATGTGGTTGATGAATTCCCAAGAAGACCAGTGATCAAGGAGTGGAAGCACAAAAGAATGAATTTTTTTGAGGCTGTCTTCTACAATTTCTTTGCACCATATGCATCTCGTGCATGCTCACTCGAGAAGAGACAAAGAGAGAAGCAATGGTGGAAGAAGAAAAATTGGAGAGAAAAATCTCCTAAACATCTTTTGAGGTAACTGGGTCGGGTCGTCGACCTTAAATTACCCGGCACTTTTTGGGAGGTAACCCAACCTATTTATTTGCTTAAAGTAGGGAGTGCGTTTTTAATACATTTTCGTGTGTTTTGTTTATTTATTTTGGAGAAATGAGAGAGAGAGAGGGACTAACATTTGTTTCCAAGTGACATATTTGAGCAGATTATGGGAGAATCTACCCCGGTGTGCCATGGCACACATGACCGTCATAGGGACTCGTGCATGCGAGTTGGGGATTCTTCAGACATGGATTTTAGCAGAGGAGGCATTCGACCCCGGTGTGCGAGAACACACTGACTATATAGGATCACGGTGGCACCATTAGTGCTTGGGGATTGCTTGGAGTGGATTTCGTCCCCGCCCTCGAGGTGGTTGTGAGTATTTCTTCCTTTAGCTAAAATTATGTGTTTCTTTTGTATATGTCAGCTCCATCTCATCTATTGGCCTTACACATTGATTGCTGAGTCCTATGTTTAATTTCTAAATTCGTTGAGGACAACGAAGCATTCAGTGTGGGGGTGGTTTAACTGTCTATTAGCCATGTGTCTTGCATAGCCAGTTACATCTAGGATGTGTCTAGGTTGTATTGTGAGTCAGTATTGTGGTTTATGTTATGTTTTTCCTTATATTGTCGTATTGTGTAGAGTAGATTTAAATACTGTTTGCACTTTTAAATAATTGAGTACACCTACCAAACAAAAAGTTTGTGCAGAGTTAATTTTTTTTTCCGAGTCTAAGCCTTGCATATAGAGTTAGGATGTTATGAAAAATACAAAAAATGAAAAAAACAAATCCATAAAAAATTTAAGATTTAAAAATTTGAGAAAAAGGCAATTGAGGATCTTGAAACTGAAGAGAGCTCAGTGAATGAATCCTTTTGAGTAGGAATTGCCGTAGTAGGGAAATTTTTTTATTCTTTAATATTTTGTGTAGATGTTTCACTAAGGATGTCCCGGGAATTGTTGGAAGTTGTGAAAGAATGACATGAAAAAGTATACCTAAGTTTCCTATAGTGTGCTAATTAGATTGAGTTTTACTGTAGCTGAATATTCTGTTTTCAAGTGGAAACTTGTGGTCTCTTGTTGATCTAGGGTGGAACTTCATGTAGAGTTGGTTTCATGTGGTACGGTTGCCTCAGCCTAAGTGAAGTTGAGGGGCGTACACCACCATCCCTTACGGTGGTCACAAGAGTTAACCGAAAAAACCCACGCTCTTTATGCTCTATTGCACGGTTGTAAAAACAGAGGAGGAAAGAAAAGAAAATGAGAAAATCTGGAAAAAGAAAAATAAAAGAAAAATTGTGCTTCCAGGAGGAACAACCTAATGTGCTTTCGGTCACACGGAAAATTTGGATCCCATCCAAGTAGAGCTTAGAGAGGAAAACTAGAGTCAAGCCTTATTTCACAGGAGTTGTGACTCCCTTCACTGGGACAATTTGCATTCAAATGCAATAAAGGCTAAGAGGGTCTGAAAACCTCAGATGATTCGGCGAAGAAAGGCTACAGTGAAATTTGAGCTTGATTAGACCCAACGAAGCTTAGGACGTGCTTGTGTCTTGGTTTGAATTGGTGGAGGAAAGGGGACGCCTTAGTGAGCTTTTGCACTGAATCAAATTTTTATTTCAAATTCTTGCTACATGTATATGAATTTCAAAAAGGATTAGTGAGATCTTGATGATTTTCAGTTGATGAGAGGGAGATTGTCTGATCTTACCAAAAAGAAAGATTTAAAGCGCTTTGTGTGTTGTGTTAAGATAGGGTCTAGAATTTGCATTTGCATCATATTGCTGCATTTTTGTGTCGTGAGTCTTGTTAGAGTCGTTTGAGTCTTGTCGTCTAGTAGACAGATAATGCAGTAGATGAGACTTTGCTCGGGGCGCGCAAATGGTAAGTGTGGGGGTATTTGATAACTCCTTAGTTGGAGTTATATCTCTTAGTTAATACACTACTATTTTGCGTGATTTCCGACAATGAGATGAAATTTTGGCCGTGTTTGTGAAATATTATTGAATGTGAGCTTTATGTGCGTAATTGTCAAATCCGAGAGTTTTTCGTATTTATTTTGAGCTATTTTTATATCACGTATGATCCCGGTATCTTTAGTGTTGTTTGTTTCAGTTACCGGAGGCTCGGATCATGGATTGGAGGTGAAGACGAACTTCGGAAACGCGAGAAAAAGCTCGAAAAATAGCTAAGGATATACAGCAGGGGAGGCAAGCGCAGTTTGAGAAATTCCTATTAAATACACATGGTTACCCCCATCTTTACACTCCCCGGACATGCCTCCCAAAGCACCGAATCCACACATGCACACCACCACCAACCATCACCACCACAGCCTTCCCTACCACCGCAGACCGCCCTGAAACCCGCAAATCACCACCTCTCCGCCTGGTTCTCTAAACCAAAGCCCCAATCCGCCATAACCGCCGACCCACCATCATCTTCAACCTCCCTCTCCTCCGATGAACCCAGAACTCCTCGACCACAACTCCGACGCCGACCTTCGACCAAAAGCCGACCCAATTCCTCTCAATAACCCGAATCTTCAGCCACAACCAAAGCCCTCCGAACCACCAACACCGAGACCCTCTTCAACCACCAGTTCCGCCTCAATCCCCAACCAATCGCTACTCTCAGGTCACAATTCAAAACCCAGAAACAGCAGCAGACCCAATATTCAATCCGACTCCCCCATCGTCAATCCACAATTCGACAGAGGCCTCTGAACCACCGTATCAGACCCAAACCATCACTGAAGAACTCACCTTCAATCTCTCTCTTCTCCGAAGAAAATAGCCGGCCCAAAACCGCATCCACCTACCTCATTCACCGCCCTTAAATCCGACGAACCCAGTAGCGGAAATCAGCGAGCAAAGGGTGAGAAAACCCAGTAGTGATTTGTTTCAGGAATTCGCACGAATTTCTGGTTGATTTCGCACAACCAGTCGTGCATATAGCAGAGTTTTGCACGAAGCCATTCCAGTCAGTTTTCACACGAATGCAGGGAATAACGCAGAACACCAGGTCACAGTCCCTTCGCGAGAATAAGAGAAGAAAGGGGGCAGGAAGGCAGCACAAACATAAGGGGGTTTAGTGCAAGTTTTAAATAGTTCTGAAGTTAAAAATGTGAGGAGAGTATTTATTAGACCCTAAGGTCAGTTTGTAAAAGGGGAACGCACGGGAGATCTACGCAGAGCAATGCAACAGAACACCGAACAGAAAAAGATAAAAAGAAGAAAACGCAGAAGCAATACACGGTTGAAGCTTTGGAGGCTCGAGAGCGCGGAAAATTCGTTTGATTTCTCTAAAACTCTCGTTATCTCTCTCGTCTATCATGAACGTTATGGATTTCTGTACTGTTTTTGTTACGATGAGTAGCTAAACTTCGTAATCAGGACCCGAGTTTTGGGTTAGGGTTTTTCGAATTGATTATGCGTTTTATGGATTGAGATTCATGTTTTGATAAACCTAATTGATGAGTTTACGTTTGCTATGATTGTTTTGTGTTCTTCATCCTATCTAGTTAATTGGAGACGTCTTGTTATCTAGAACTTAGTTTGAAAATTATTTGGTAACTCGGTAATTATTAAACCCGGAAAAGCAAACAATCGCTCGTTCTTAGCGAAAGTAAGAATTGGGATCGTTAGAGTAGAATTCATCATTAATGCGTGTTTAGGGATAATTAAAACTTGGTAACTCGGTTTGAATCGACCCTAGACATAAGATGCTCACTTGGTAACTCGGTGAGCTAGTATTGCTTGATTAGCAACATAAATTTCGTCTGTGTTTCACAAATCGTAGAACTTCGTCAACAAGAGAATCCTAACAATCCCCCAAACGAGGTGTCCTGGTTGTTTCTCCCATATTAAATCTTAATATTTAAATACTTGTTTTGCTTTTTAATTATTTAGTTTAGAATAATCTCTCAATTGCTAGCCCACATAAAGTTAATCATACTAGTTGGTTCACGACAAGTCCTTTGGGTTCGATAAACCTGAATATCCGGATATTACTACACACGACGGCCATACACTTGTGGTTGAATCGTGTCAGTTGGCTATGGAGGTTTACATGTGGTTTGGTTGTAGGTTAGGAGATTGTGTTGCTGTGAGATGAGATGGTAGTTTAATTGGTTTTGGAGGGAAATGGGATGGTTGTGAATGGTGTTGGATGAATTTGGTACTGGTAATTGGAGGTGACTTTGGTGAAATGGTGGTCTATTATTTAATTGGGTGTAATGGAGTAGATTAGGTCTGTTGTAGGTTGATAACAAGGTGAAGTCATGGGGTTTCATGTAGGCAGTTAGGAATTGGCAAGGTTGGTTATATGATATTCATGATTGGCTATGCAGGTTGTTAAGGTGGAGGTGATAGAGAATTGGACTGGGTAATGGCATTTGAATTGCAGCAGATTGTTCTTCACTTCCTTCACCTTAGCTAGTTTCTCGAGCTTCATCGTTTATGAAGTTCGTTTTCTTTCCGTTCCACACTCCGAGCCCTCGGTACATGAGAATCAGGCAACTACAAATACCGGCATAAAATATGACAATTATAGCTCAAATTAACTAAAAAACGCCCGGACTAATCAAATAACGCTCAAAGCTCAAGTTATTCTATTTCTTTACATTCAAAGTGTATTTCTAACATAATTTACACGAAAATCACAAAAAACGATAGGCTTTTAAGTGTCAATATAACACCGTAAACGGGGTTATCAAATACCCCCACACTACCTTTTTGCGTGTCTCGAGCAAAGTCAAAAACATCCTCACACTATGATCTTTCGATCAACCGTTTTGCATAGAATTCTACTAGCCATGTGACACAAATGACTCACACACACGACTATGCAATCTTCATGCTATATACAATGCAACTCGATTATTTCACAATGCAAAGATTGAAACGACACAATTATTTTTTCTTTCCTTTTCCTTTAGAGATTGGGCAATCTCGCTATCACTAACCAAAATCATCAAGCTCTCACAAGTCTCTTTCGAATTTCCCCAACCAATAGCAAGGAATTTAAGGTTGAATGATCCTACGCACAAGTTCACTAAGGGGTCCCCAAACATCCACCATAAACAATCCAAGACTCGGGCACGTCCTTTAGCTCAGAGGGTCTAGGCATCCTGAATACTAAGATAGTCTTTCGTTGCCAAGTCATTTGAGGTTTTCAGACCCTCTTAGCCGCGATTGCATTTGAATGCAAAATGTCCCAGTGACGGGAGACACAACTCCGTGTATACGGCTTGACTTTAATTTTCCCTAATCTCTCTAACTGGATTGAATCCAAATTCCCCGCGTGAACGGAGGCACATTAGGTTGTTCACCGTATCTAATCCAAGAGAAGATTTTGATTCATTCTTTTTTTTTCTCATTCCCTTCTAATTTTTTCAACCGTGCATTTAGAGCAACTAAGTGTGGGCTTTTTCGGTTAACTCTTGAAACCGCCTTAAGGGATGGTGGAGTACACTCCCTAACTTCACTTAGGCTAAAGCAGTGTACCACATGGAACCGACTCTACACGAAGGTCTTTAAGAGGCCACAAGTTTCCACCGAAAACAGACTATTTAACTACCTCATGACTAAATCCTCCTATAACAATAAAGGAACAAAAGGTATGCCCTCGTCTACTTTCCACTTTTCCCTGAATACCCGGGACATCCTTCGGTGAAACAGGTGCTCAAAATGATAAAAATTAAGAACATTCCTACTACGGTGCTTCCTATTCTCAGAGACTCTTTCACTGAACTCTCTTCGGTTTCTAGCTTCATCAATTGCCCTAATTCTCAAAATTTTAAATTTTACAGATTTTTCACTTTTCTTATTTTTTTTCAATATTTTCAATTTTTTTAAACTCTATATGCATTGGCAAACTCGACTGATCACAACGATTGGGTAGGGTGACTTAATAAGTAAACGTGCAAACAATGCAAAATTTAAACCTAACACAATACGACAATGTATTAAAAACTACACACGAACCACACTACTCACAATATGCAAAAACAGACATGGCTAGAAAAACTATACACAACCCCCCCCCCACACTTAAGTGTTTCGTTGTCCTAAACGAATTAAGAGATTAAATACGAAGTTTCCTCGCTTAAATGTGTTGGCGGTGGATCTATACTATCATCGCTCGAAAACGTAGAAGCAGAAAGAGTAAGAGATACCTGGGGTGCCCGGACCTACATGGGCACCGTGTCTGCGAAACTGTAACAAGAAGGGGTCTTGTGGACCGTTGACAGTTTCCCGCTGATGAAAGTCACTCGAGCAATCCCCGAGCTACATGCTACAATGTAGCTCCCCTAAGGTCGAGTGTGCCTCGCACACCGGGGTAGACTGCTCCATGTTGCGTATAATGCGCACAAAAATGCCCAACTCCCTCACGAGTCCCCATGTGGGTCAAATGTGTCATGGCACACTGTGGTAGATTTTTTCGCTAAAGCCCGACCTGCAAACACTAGATAGCTCATCAGTCTCTCTCTCTCTCATCTCTCAAAATCAGTTGTGGTGAATTAAACAGAAATAAAGTAAATAACATCCTACTCTTCATTGGGTTGCCCCCCAAGAAGCGCTTGTAATTTAAGGTCGACAGCCCGACCCAGTTACCTCTACCACCTCACGACGGTGGTCTGGCACATTGTGCCGCTTCCGGCTTAGCTTTCTTGTGTTGGATTTTAAGCACTTCTTCATGTGCGTACACCACTGATGGCTTGTTCCTATCCCAATAATTAGGTGGATCCCCTTGCGATAACTCTGGGATTTGGCGCTTCACTTGTACAGCAAATGGCAACCCTGGCTGATACTCCCATGAACACTGGGGTGACAGTTTAAAGACCGAAAAGTTTCCATGTCATCATGTACCCTCATAATCAGTTCTCCATTATCTACATCAATGAGAGTACGACCAGTCGCCAAGAATGGTCTGCCCTAAATGATAAGCACATCACCCGCTGGCATGTCTAGTATAACAAAGTAAGCTGGAATTATCAGGCTCCCAACTCTCACAAGTACGTCCTGGATCATCCCACATACTCTCTTGGATGATTTATCTGCAAATTGGAGAGTAATCCAGGTTTTCGGAGGCTCCCCCACACTTAAATTTTTGGATACCGACAACAGCATCAAATTCACGCTCGCTCCCAGATCACAGAGAGCTTTTCCAGTGTGGGCGTCACCTAATGTAGCTTCAATGACGAAACTACCTGGATTCTTCTTCTTCTTAGGTAAACCATGCAAAACACATGAACTAACCTGTTCATTTAGGTTCACTCTCTGGAACTCATCAACTGATTTTTTTCCAAGGACACATCCTTAATAAATCGAGCATACTTTGGCATCTTTTGAAGTGCCTCAATCAATGGGATATTGATATGCAGTTTAGAGAAGACATTCAAAAAGCGTCTGTATTCTTCTGAATCATCCTTCTTCTTCCTAGTATGTAATGGGTATGGAAGTTCATAAGAAGAAGGAGAAGATGAAATTGGTACCTGAGTATGCTCCTCCTCGACTGGTGAAGTCATGTCCTTTGATTGGGGGACCATGACACGTGTCTTCTCAGAATCAAAGACTTCATGTTCCTTTGCCTTTGAGGCTTCTGCTCTGGCATGATCGGATAAGGAGGGTCCTTAAGTGCAGTACCGCTATGAGTAGTGATGGCTAGAGCATGTCCCTCATATGTGTCCACAATGTTGCCCAATGCTCTTTGTTCAAGTTGTGCCTTAAGATCTTTTTTTCTGCTTGAGCTACTTGAAGTGAAATTGCAACAGAGCTAACCTGTGTGGACATGTCCATAACTTGCTGAGCCATCATCTTTATTATCCCTGTCATCTCGGTCAACTCTGAAGGTGGTAGTGGCTATTGCTTATGCATCTCTGAAACATTCGCTTCATGCACTGCCTCCACCGCGTTCACCTGAACTGTGCTATATGCCACTCAGCTATGTGTCATCAGTTCTTTTTGTTGGTACTCATAATCCAAGCTCTCATCTTGCTCAACCACACGTCTCATCAACTCATATGCACCCTCCACATCGCAATTGAACAAGAAGTTGCCCCCAGCTTCTCTATCCATCTTATCTCTATTGGCCTGTCCAATGAATCATAGAAGATCTGGATTATCTGTCTCTTGTTAATACCATGGTTGGGACATTTACGTAGCAAATGATTGAAGCGCTCCCATGCTTTGACAAGTGATTCTTTTTGCTTTTTCCTGAACATCCAAATCGCATTCTGAAGTTGAATCACACGTGAGATAGGATAGAACTTACTCATAAACTGTGCGACACACTCTTCCCACGTTTTGATTGAACATGAAGGCATATAGTCCAGCCAATCCATAGCAGCTCCCGTCAGACAATGAGGAAAGAGCATCAGTTTGAGCACTTCAGATGTGACCCCACTATATCGGAAAAGCCCACAATGGCTCTGAAATCTCCCAATGAATGCATGTGGGTCTTCCTCGTCTGTCCCAGCAAAAGTGCACTAATCCTGAGCAAATTGAATTGTGCCCAGCTTGAGACAGAAGGTTTCTGCCTAAATTGGTGGCACCACAATTGCTGGCTCCCTTTCTTTAAGATCCGCCTCAAATGTCTGAATTATTGCTTTCCCTGAACGATTATATGGCATTGAGGTCGTGTGCGGTCTAGATGTTGCTGCCAGTGCTTTCTCTATAGCTTCAGCTACCAAAGCTTGTATCTGCTCTGTGGTGAGGCTAATGTGCGCTTGACCTTCCGCCATAGCTACCTGAGAAAACAACACTAGCACACCGTGAGGTAAACAGATAGTAACAAAAACAAAAATAAAATAAAAAATCTAAACTAATCTCTAACTAACCAATCTACCGCTGTCCCCGGCAACGGCGCCAAAAACTTGATACGATTTCTTACGTGTATACGCAAGTGCACGGTCTAAGTAATAAAGATGAGTATTAAAACTCAGGTTGTCGAACCTACAGGGACAGTCTCCAGATTATTTAGCTAAACGATAAATTTAGAGTTGAATTAACCAGTAGAAAAAAGTTGTGATTTAAGATTTCGTCACCCTCAAACAGTGACTGAAATTAAATAAACGAACTAAACTAATATTTTTGTAATTTTCTGATTAATACGAATATGGTGAACACTAGATAGTTTTAGGGTCACTAGGGCATTTAGACGTTTCCGGACAATGATTTTAAGCACTCTACCTACGTCTAGTTATATCGGGTCACACTCATTACGATCTTCTGTCTATCTCACGCAAATCTACGTTACGGTCTACTTCGGGTCCTGTCGGTCTACCTCTGTCTACCAATTTGTTCTAGTCAGCTAGCCAGGTTCGCTCACCAGGTCATGTCGGTCCACCGATCATGCTAATCCTAACTAAGTCTAACCGAAACAACCCACACACGGTCATTCAAGTCTCTATCTCTTGTCGGTCTCAAGAAACTACGAGAATGTCCACAACGTTCTTCACGAATCCGGGTTATGTTCACTATCAATCAACAAACCTAGATAACTAGCATGTATTGGGTGATCAAACCAAAAAAACTAAGAGTTAAGAACAAGAACTTGTCAAATAACTAGAACAATACGTCGATTTAAGTATCAAAACATGAATCAAAGAGACAAAAATCCGAAAAATCTAATATAAACCCTAGTTCTCCATAAACTATCTAGCTATGAAAGCTTAGCTAGACATAATCTCGTTTAGCTCTACAAAGTTCTCCATAAAACTTATAAAGAGATAGAGAAGAGATCAAACACGAAATTGGAACCTTCCTTCGTTCTTGTTAGTCCTCTTTTCTATTCTGTGTTGTCTTTGCCGTCGAATGGCGTAGTAGAATGATGAGAATGCCCTATCTTTTTCTAAATCAGCCTCGTCCTTCACTTGGAGCGAAAATCCTATTAATTGCACAATTGCCCCTCCAAGGTTGTGGGAGCACAGTTAGGGTTCTATTAAAACAAGCCAGTGCTTTTTTTTCGCCGTGTGCTTTTGTTTTCGTTCAGTTGGTCGTGCGATTACCTCAACTGATCGTGCGATCAGACCCCCTCTTGCCTCTGATCGCACGATCAGGAGGTAAGGTTGCGGAAATAGTGAGTTCTCGAACTTTTTCTCCGAAAATATTCCCAAGTCTTTCTCTGATCGCACGATCAGGTGATGAGGTCGTGCGATCAGCTGGGTTATTTCTTCTTCTCCCTTTTCTTCTCTGGTTTTGCTGTTGTGCTTCTGCTGCTTTTTCTCCTCCTCTATTGCGATCTCCAGGTGGGTTTCTTGCGCTCCTGCTGCTTTTTTGTGTCCATGGCTGCTGAGAAGGTCTGGTGGGGTTTAGGTGGCTGTGGTGCAGGGTATGATCATGGGGGTTCTGGTGGTCTTAGCAGGTTGTTTTGGTCATTAATGTAATGGTGGTTGTAGTGGTGTTAGGTGGATTTATGGAGGTAGCAGCTTGATGATGGTGGTTATGGCTGAATTGGGTTACTATGATAGTGGTGGTGTACTGAGCTAAGGTCAGTGAGTTCAGGTTCGATGGTGGCTAATGTGGATGAAGGTCTGATGGTTGTTTTGAGGGTGAAGGCAGTGGTGTGAGTGATGGTTTCGAATGTGGGTTGTAGGTTGGGTGTTTGGTTGAATTGAGTTGTGAAGTTGGAGGTGGCAGTGAGTTTGTTTGAAGGTAGTTATGGTGGTTTGAAGAGTGAAATAGGAAGTACTGGTGGTGTTGATTTGAAGTTGGTTTCAATGGTGTTAAATGGAGGGTTAGGTAGTTGTTTAGGTGTGCTGAGATGTTTTTGTTAATTTGGTTGGTATTTGCAGGGAGTTGGCTATGGAGGTTTACAGGTGGTTTGGTTGCAGGTTAGGAGATTGTGTTGCAGTGAGTTGAGATGGTAGTTTAATTGGTTTTGGAGGGAAATGGGGTGGTTGTGAATGGTGTTGGGTGAATTTGGTACTGGTAATTGGAGGTGAGTTTGGTGAAACGGTGGTCTATTATTTAATTGGGTGTAATGGAGTAGATTAGGTCTGTTGTAGGTTGATAACAAGGTGAAGTCAGGGGATTTCATGTAGGTAGTTAGGAATTGGCAAGGTTGGTTATATGATATTCATGATTGGCTATGCAGGTTGTTAAGGTGGAGGTGATAGAGAATTGGAATGGGTAATGGCATTTGAATTGTAGCAGATTGTTTTTCACTTCCTTCACCTTAGCTAGTTTCTCGAGCTTCATCGTTTCTGAAGTTCGTTTTCTTTCCGTTCCACACTCCGAGCCCTCGGTACCTGAGAATCAGGCAACTACAAATACCGGCATAAAATATGACAATTATAGCTCAAATTAACTAGAAAACGCCCAGACTAGTCAAATAACGCTCAAAGCTCAACTTATTCTATTTATTTACATTCACAGTGTATTTCTAACATAATTTACACGGAAATCACGCAAAACGATAGGCTTTTAAGTGTCAATATAACACCGTAAACGGGGTTATCACCAACTATGTGTTCAATTGATGTTTGATCAGGCCAATTTTGAGAAAACCCCTTATGAACTGTTTAAAGGCAGGAAGCCTAGTGTTGCTTACTTTAAGCCTTTTGGATGTACTTGTTTTGTGCATAACAATGGCAAAGATAATATTGGTAAGTTTGATTCAAGAAGTGATGAAGGTGTGTTTCTTGGTTATTCTCAAACCAGCAAAGCTTACAAGATTTACAATAAGAGATATAAGATTGTAGAGGAGAGTATTCATGTTGTTTTTGATGAAAGTATTGATGATTCTCTGAGTGGAAGTTTTGCAGATCTTAGTTTAAATAAATATGAGGCTGATGAAGACCTTGAGAAAGTCAGCAAGAGCAAAACTAAGCATCAAAAACTTTCAGAAGAATCTCAAGGCCTTGAACCCCCTGCTGAGCCAAAATCTCAAAGCCTTGAGACAGAGATTGACAGGAAATATGATGCTCCTTCTACTGTATCAAGAACTCAAAGCCTTGAAGGTCCATACACTTGGACACCCAGAAAGAAGTTCAAATATCTCTCAGATCATCCTGCTGAGAATATTATATCAGATCCAACAACTGGAACTCAGACAAGAGGTCAATTGAGAAATCTATGTGCATTCCGTGCTTTTGTATCACTCATTGAGCCCAAAAATGCAAAGGAAGCACTAGAAGATGCAAATTGGATCATTGCAATGCAGAATGAGCTGAATGAGTTTGAAAGGAACAAGGTCTAGAATTTGGTTCCAACACCAAAAGATCAATCAGTGATTGGAACAAGATGGGTGTTCAAAAATAAACTTGATGAGAAAGGTAAGGTTGTGAGAAACAAAGCAAGACTGGTTGCACAGGGATACAATCAAGAGGAAGGTATTGATTATGAGGAAACATTTGCCCCTGTTGCAAGTTTCGAAGCTATCATAATACTTCTTGCATTTGCATCACATAATCACATAAAACATTTTCAGATGGATGTTAAATGTGCTTTTTGAATGGTTATGTGCAAGAAGAAGTATATGTTGCTCAACCACCAAGTTTTGAAAATGATATCTTTTTAGATAATTACAGAATCTTTTCAAATGTTCAAAGATTTGTTCAAAATATCTACAAATATCTTGAAAATCTTCTCAAATCTTTTTGCATGCATATTTCCTACTTTTAGTCAAACCCTCTACCTACTTAAGCCAGCTTCAGGAATTATTTTCTTTCATTCTCTACTTCAATCTATTCGTTTCTATCTCTCTCTCTCTCTCCCTCCCCGTTATCTCAATTTCTCAAAACCTACCCAAATGGAGAGAAAATCCGAAAGAATCAAGCAGCTAGGTCAGACCTCCAACAAGAGGGTGAAGAGAAAAGCAAACAGAAAGATCACCATTCATGGATCAGATTCAGAAGACACGGCTAGTGTTCATGAGACCTCACCCCCTGCAAAGAAGACCAAGAAAGGGAAGGAAGTCCAAGAGGAAACTAGGGATGGGTCAGATTTAGAATCAACAACAAATGAGGTTGTGAAAGAAAAGGGGAACAAGGATCAGGAGGAGGAGTCAAGCTAGAAGAAGAAAGAGGTGATTGTTGAGAAAGAAAAGAGGAATGTACCTTCTACAAAGGAGAAGAAGGCTGGTGACAAGAAAGTAGAAGCAACCCCATAGAAGAAGGGTGAAGAAACCACTCAGAAGAAGAGGGCGAACATAGTGCAGTACAAACCAAGAAAGCCACAAACTTTGGTAAGTATCTCTTGCTTGAATCTTGGTTTGTTAATACTGATGTCAAGAAGGTATGGATGGATGGGTATGCATCATCAAATGTATCGTTTTTTAGTATGATCAGTTCTGATTTATTGGAGATTTTAGATTTAGACTACATTAAGAACTTGAGAAGTTCATCTGTTGGAAGTAAGTTAAACCCACCCTATGAAGCCTACCATAGGTTAACCAGACTGTTCTATTTGAATCTGGTTCAAGAGCTTGATGATAGTGATAGCTATATCCTAATCTCAAAGGTGGCTGGAGTGGACATTAGGTTAGATCACAGGGTGTTCTCCAAAGTTTTGGGAGTACCTAGGAATATAAGGCGGGTGATTATCCTGATAGAAAAGAGATCCTAGAGAAAGCCAAAGCTATATTTTTCTTGGAGGGAACCACTTCGAAACCCAAGCAGTTAAAACATTTTGTGTTCAACTGAGAAGCCAAAATCCTATTTTCCATTATCATGAGGTGTGTGGTACCTAGGGAATACCCCAAAGAGTTGGTGACTGACAAGGTTTTAATCTTGATGTACTTGATTTGTCAAGGGTTTGAGGTAGATCTTCCTACTGTGGTGATGGAACACATGGTCTACTGTGGGACTAGGACTAGAAACCACTCTCTACCCTATGCCAATGTTTTAACACATTTTTTCAAACATTTTGGAGTATCTTTGAAGGATGAAGAGAAGATTACTACTGGTTTTGGGATGGTTGATGAAGCATCTCTTCAAAGGATTGGGATTGTATATACTGCTAAGTGAAAGTGAAAGTTCTATTCAGAGTTGAGTGCTAAAGAGCTGAAAGGAAAGCAATTCATCAAACCTAGAGCTGCTTCAACCCCTAAGGTACCTGGTCATCTAGATTTCTCACAGATTATAGATAGGGTTGAAGTTCTGGATGATGGTGTGGAAGATTTGAGACAGGGATTGTTTGACTTGTCCAATGATCTGACTAAGTTAAAAGGTTAGGTGCTTAACAAGCTTGACCTGATCATCAAAGGTTTGGATCTAGAGAAAGTGCCTTCTTCAGAAAGCAGAGAGACTAGTATTGATTCAGAAGAAGTTCTGGGAGAAGCTCTCAAGAAATAGAAGAAGAATAAAGGTATTCATGTTGTTCTGACATCAAAGGATCTCTTTGATCAGTCTGATGTAGAGGCAGAAGATGAGGAAACTGCTGCAGAGAAAGCTGAAAGGGAAGCTGATAATCTGGAAAAATTGGTTGATGAGGTTGTTGAGAAGATGCAAGATGAGGAAGCTCAAGGAAAGAAGGCTGAAGAGCAAGGAGATCCAGCTAAGGGATAGGCAGATGATGCAGAAGTCTCTGAAGAAGAACAAGAAGAGGCTCAGGGGCAAAGGCAAAGGAACAACAAACTCTACAGGATCTTCAAAGCCTTGAATCTCATCTCTCTATTCTTTCTACTCTCTTCAGTCTTGAAGCTTAGGCTATTATACCTATTTTATTTTAAAAACTCTGAACATATCCAACATTTTCTCCAACTCTTTTGAGAAAGTTAGAAAGGGGGAGAAGATTATGTGTTTTATGTGTTTTTGTTTTTGTTTCATGGATGTTTAGTAGTTTTTAGGATGTTTTGTATCTAATTTTATGATTTGTAATAAATTATGGATCTGGTGATGTTTATTTATGCAATTACGTGGTTTGTGAATTTATGTTATGTGATTTATTTACTGCTGTTCGTAAGTTGCAGGATATCAATTGCTCAGATAATGTGTTTTGTCTTTCATCAAGGGGGGGAGGATTGATAAGTCTGAAGCTCATGGATATTATGATAAAACAATAAAGGCAAAGAGCTTAGCTCCTTGATGATGAAATCCACAAACACAAGCATAAGAAATTGCTAAGTATCAAAGCTTCAAATCTTTGAGTTACTGTAGCAGTTCCTATATGTTGTATTTGTCTAACTATTTTGTGCAGGTTTTGGTTATGTTTTTTTGATGATTAGTTTGGTTATATGATTATATTCAGCAATCTATGTTCTAAGATGATCAGTGCAGGATTAAATTGGATTGAAAATCCAATATACATTCTGGAGAAGTAAGCAGGCAAAGCTTCAAAGCTTTGAGATTTTCAAGTCCCTCTTTACTGCTAAGTTCTTCTAACCATCTTTCTCTGTGCAGATGGATTCAGTATTACTTGGATATTATTACATGCTGATTATTGTCTATTATTTTGGACTCTATATTGGTTATTTGATATATTCATGAGATTGAATATATTTGTTAACTCGGAACTATCAGCAGACAAGTATAGCATGTTTTTCTCTTTATTGGTTAGCTGCTGTTTCAAGCAGATCTCTTTGCTAGATTGTATTGTTATTTGTTTGATCTTGTTTGCTAAGTGTTTGCAGGTTTGTTGGACTCTTCAACGTCCATAAACAGATCAGCAATGTATTCAAATTGAGCTGTTAACAGGAGCGTAACAGATAGGAGATATTTTAGGAATTCTGTTCCTGAAATCTCTCAAGTTAGTTGCACACTAAAACAGCTACCTAAGTTTGAATTGCAGAGACTATTTAGAGACACAGATGTCTTAATTTTGAAGAGACCAGTCATCTGGGAAGATCAATTACTTACAGCTCTTCAAATCATTCTGGGAATCGATTCAAGCAGGCTGAAGATCATTCAAATCCAGAAGAACTCTTCCAGGCTTTAAACAGCTTATTCTTTGTGAGTTCTTCTCTCTGTACTTAATTGTATCATCTTTTCTTTATTTCTAAAACCTCACTAAACTTGGTCGTTTGGTTGTTCAAGTGAACAACAAGAGGTTCTTATTGTCTCAACAGGTTGTAGCCTGTAACTAGATAGGTTGGGAACCACAAGCTCTATAAGTGTAAGGTAGCTCACTTAGGCTTGAGATCTAGGACTAAATCTGGGTGATTAATAAGAAGTTGTGTTTGAATCCTGGAGGGATTAGATCCCTCAGACAGAGACTAGGTCCAATTGTGACTGAACTCTGTAAAATATCTGTGTCCTTACTATTTACTTTTGCTGCATTTACTTACAGTTTAAATTGGAAGTTTCAAAGCTTTGGAGCTTTCCAAGTCTCAAAGCTTTGAAGCCTCTATTCTCTGCTGTTATATCTCTAAGCTTTACAAGTTCTTTTCAAAACTTTGAGATATCAACAGTTTGTTCTTCTTAAAGTTTCAAAAACTTGAGTTTTGGCAAAAGTTAACATACTCTATTCAACCCCCCCCCCCTTCTAGAGTATTATTATACATGTTTGCACCTACATTACACACTTTCAAAACATATTCATCGAGTGATATTGTTTACTTATCAGTAAATGGATATATTATTTGTTTATCGATTTATGAAATTTTATTTATCTAGAAAGCAATTTTCACATTTTTTTTTCTCGTATGATTTATTATTTTACATCTAATAAACAAATGCGAATAGAAGGTAGGATCAATTACTCATTCGTCACCCCTGTATAGAGTAATGAATGATATACCACCTCCATCTTGTATTTTGTAATTACCCACCTCCAATTGCTAATTGCAAGCACTCAACAACTGGGATAAGGAGGGTCATATGTGAGCACTCCGGATGTGTCATAAAAAGAATATTTTAGCAGTAATCACCCTATAGAAGTACTTTCTTCTGCATGAGCATAATATTTCAAAAATATTGTTCGTGTTACAAAAAGTCATGGATGAGAACAATTTTGTTGGAAGGACAAAGCAAACAACTTTAGACGCTTTTTTGAATAAAAGAGTTATTGTATGAACAATGTTAACTGGATTTTTTTTTAGTATGTATATAGCTTATGCATTTTGGTAATTGCTCATTTATATTTACATGGGGTTTTTAAAAATTCAAAAAAAAAAATTAATCCGTAATGAATTTAGTGAGGCTATTCATTTAGCCCATTTTCCCAAATTAGGACCGTAAAAATTATTTATTGGACGAGATTATCCGTTTATCAAACATTCATTTATCGAGGTTTTATTGTAATGAACTGTCGCGATATCATCCGTCAAATGAAACTATTGTGGTGTACTGGGACATGATTACGAGGGGGGCCATAAAGACGTCGACTGAACTACGCAAAGAAGGAATTCACCTGCTAGTAATACCCAACTCATTTTAACCGTAATGGTATGCTAATATGAATCAAAGAAAGAGGACCTAGCCCCTTCCTTTAAAGGAAAAGAAAGTTTAATCGAGGTACTCCAATGTCTGCGGGTAGCTCTCCCCCGATGACTAGAAATAGTCAACAAACTGGGTATGTAGCCTCCTAAGCACTGTCTTCGAGACCAGGATGACCAACATGATCACCAACATACAACAACTTGGTCTTCCAACATGCACTCCTAGTCTGAACCTTCTCCACAAGCCCTTCGAAATCAACACTCCTTGGTAGCTCCAAGAGACTAGAGCGCCCAAGCACCGAATGAGAAATGGTTTGAACCCAAACCCTAGCCAGCCAAAAGTTAAGTTTTTCTTAAAAATAAGAATACTTTCACAACTAAAAAGATACTCTTCCCCTAGTTACTAGTTTGATATGAGACTGACGTGTAATAAGCACGAACACACTTTACCCCTTCAATGACCATTCGTATTCATTGAGAAAAAGATAAAAATCGTATGTGTAAGGAAAGTGATAGACCAATATCGTGGATCAAGAACAAAGATAAAGCATAATATGGCCCTCTTCCAAGGCCTGATTCCATACCCTACTCAAAACTTTCATGTGCAGTGAAAAGAGAGTACGAGCCAGAAGGTCTGTCGAACTCTTTGGGTAATGCGAAAGAAGCCAATAATCTATCCCTATAAACTAATAGTGTACCAACATTTGGATAAACAGTCAACCCACATGATTTTCAATTGAACTCAAATTTACGCATGAGAGATAAAATAAAATCCCGTTGCATTCGATCATAAGCCTTTTCCATATAAAACATAACTACCACATTCACTTCAAGTACCTTACGCCTTCCATCTGCGAGGATTCCATGAGCAAGGTTCACATTCTGGTGGATGGAGCGGCCAGGGATAAAGCCTTCCTACTCAGGGAAAGTAATCGAAGGAAGAACTTCCCTCAATCTATCTGAGATGATCCGAGCTATGATTTTGTAAGAGAAATTAGCTACGCTGATAGGGCGCATATCTGCAAATGACCGCGGAGGGACTATCTTTGAAATTAAAAAAAAAAAAAAAAAAAAAAAAAAAAAAAAAAAAACAAGTTGGTCGAGTGAAGGCCATTGCCATATAGCCCCTCTGAAAGAAACTTCGCACAACATGAATTAATAATATCCCGACATGCACAATAAAAATGTAGGGTTTTGATCATGGATGCGCAACGGAAAAACAAATATAATCCATGCAATACCCTTCAAGGATCACAAGTCAAGAGACATAACGATGGTAAGGGAAGAAATCAAGTTACACACCTTAGGGTTTCTCCTGTGATGACTTGTAACGTGAATTGCGTCACGTTCTCTATAGTTGATCCACGCCTAGAGTTGAATTATAGATTTTCCTTCTCCTTTGTGCTAGCCCGGAATGGAGGAACAGGAAGAAGAAATCACATAGATTTTCCTTCTCCTTTGTGCTAGCCCGGAATGGAGGAACAGGAAGAAGAAATCACACAACGCGAGGAAACAAGGAGGATCGGCCTCCTTGTTTGGGCCGACGGGGGCGGCGGCAAGGGGGGCGACGGGTCCCTCTTGCTTGCTTGCTCTCTCATTTTGTTCTCTCCCACTCAGGTTATGAACTTAAAGGCTCATAAGTGTGGGAAGTAAGGAAGGAGCATCCTTTATATAGTCCAACAAATCCTTGCCAACTACCTAAAGGACCCATTCTAGTCCTACTAGAATTCGGTTTAGTCCCTTCCTTGCAAATTAGTCCTACTAAGTTTGCAAGGTGTTGCAAAGTGATCCTTCTAATTAATTAATCCTATTAATTAATTCTCAAATCTAGTTAACTCTATATAGCGTGTGACCCCATATGTTCTATCTAGTTGGTAGCAACAATTTGCTAATATGGAGCGGTTTCTAGCAAAACATCCATTCTAGCCAACTAATAGAATAGTCATCCGACGAACCTTGTACAAGTAATTGTCACATCCCTTTGTCTCTATATGCGGATTGGACACGAGACATACATACACTCGTATATCCAATCAATAGTTTCTTGATCCATGGGAATAGCCTTATTCGTGCAAATAACATAAATATCCCATATTGATTTATTTGAGTCTAGTCAGACATTCTATAAGCACTATCCCTCGAGTGGCCTAGGATATTTTCTTCCGTTATGTGGGAGGGACAAATTCTATCTACGTCTACTACGATCTCTGAGCTTGCTTCTTATTGTATCCGGTACACGCATTTATAACTACCCAGATACGGTGTAGCGTTTAACGCTACCAAAATCATAATAATCCACAACTAGAATATCTAGCGACTTCAAGTATAAGGATGACAATACCATTGTACCACGAGAAGCACCTGTGACTTAACATAACATCTATGTAGCCTTCTCGGAGATGGGTCAATCTGGTGCGCCATTACCCTTAATGCACACCCATGTGTTGGATCATGATATCACGATATCAATCCAACCCCATACTAGTCTATAGATGATTGTCCCATTAATCATTATACTGGACTAGGGATATTTAATATAAACAACACAATTGTAAATCTAAGGACTTCATTATATTAAATATCCGATAAATAATATAATGAATGTTCTAGCCAAAATAAATTCATACTAAACTAGATTGCCTCTAGGGCATCTATTCCAACAGTCTCCCACTTGCACTAGAGCCAATCTGGCGCATCTCGTATGCCCATGCTCCTTGTGTGCCCTTCATGCTTCCATTGCACAAGCGGCTTTGTAAGTGGATCTGACAGATTCTCATCTGTAGGAATCTTGCATATCCGAACGTCTCCTCTATCGATAATATCTCGAATCAGATGGAACTTCCTGAGCACGTGCTTGGATTTCTGGTGCGACCTGGGTTCCTTTGATTGCGCGATCGCCCTAGTGTTGTCACAGTACAACTCAACTGGATCCGCAATACTAGGAACCACACCAAGTTCAGAAACAAACTTTCTGATCCAAACAGCTTCCCTTGCTGCGCCATTCGCAGCAACGTACTCAACCTCTGTTGTAGAATCAGCCACCGTCTCTTGCTTGGAACTCTTCCTGTTGGAATAGATGCCCTAGAGGCAATCTAGTTTAGTATGAATTTGTATATGGCTAGAAAATTCATTTATTATTTATTGGATATTTAATATAATGAAGTCCTTAGATTTACAATCGTGTTGTTTATCTTAAATATCCCTAGTCAAGTATAATGATTAATGGGACAATCATCTATAGACTAGTATGGGGTTGGATTGATATGGAGATATCACGATCCAACACATAGGTGTGCATTACGGAATGTTGCACTGGATTGACCCATCTCCGAGAAGGCTACATACATGTTATGTTGAGTCACAAGTGCTTCTCGCGGTGCAATGGTATTGTCATCCTTAGACTTGAAGTCACTAGATATTCTAGTTGTGGATCATTGTGATCTTGGTAGCGTTAAACGCTACACCGTAACTGGGTAGTTATAAAGGCGTGTACTGGATACAATGAGAAGCAAGCTTAGAGACCGTAGTGGACGTAGAGAGGATTTGCCCCTCCCACATAACGGGAGCAAATATCCTAGGCCACTCGAGGGATAGTGCTTATAGAATGTCTGGCCAGACTCAAATAAATCAATATAGGATATTGATGTTATTTGCACGAATAAGGCTATTCCCATGGATCGAGAAACTATGGATTGGATATACGAGTGTGACTTTTATGTCTCGTGTCCAATCTGTATATGGAGGCAAAGGGATGAGACAATTACTTGTACAAAGGTTGTCAAGATGACTATTCTATTAGTTGGCTAGAATGGATGTTTTGCTAGAAACCGCTCCATATTAGCAAATAGTTGCTACCAACTAGATAGAACCTATGGGGTCACACGCTATATAGAGTTGAACTAGATTTGGGAATTAATTAATTAGAAGGATCACTTTTCAAAACCTTGCAAACTTAGTAGGGACTAATTTGCAAGGAAGGGACTAAATTGAATTCTAGTTGGACTAGAATAAGTCCTTTAGGTAGTTAACAAGGAGTTGTTGGACTATACAAAGGACCCTCCTTCCTTCCTTCCTCATAACTTATGCTCATTAGTGAACATAACAAGAGTGGGAGAGAACAAAGGAGAGAGAGCAAGCAACAAGGAGGCCGAACCCGACCCCTTGCCGCCGCCCTCACCCCGTCGGCAAAAAGAGGGCCGAAGCCCCTCTTTTGTCTCGTTTTGCGTGATTCCTTCATCCTCTTCCTATTCCGGGCTAGCACCAAGGAGTGTGGGAGATCTAGGATCAACTCTAGGCGTGGATCAACTATAGAGAACGTGACACTATTCGCGTTTGAAGTCATCAAGGAGAACCCAAAGGTGTGTTTATGATTTCTTACCTTCACTATCGTTATACATCTAGACTTGTGATCCTTGGAGGGTTTTGCATGGTTATTTGTTTGATTATGCTTCCGTTGCGCGTTCCATGAATCAAAACCCTACAGTGGTATCAGAGCCACAGGTCATAGAGCATAAACGTACTTTATGTGTTACATTCTTGTTGTTTTACACCTTAATTTGATAGTTTATCGCGTAAAACAAGACAAATCAAGCATGGGATGCAATTTGTCAAGAATTACTCATAACAAGATCCAATTTTTGCATTGGATGCATGAATTGGTGAGTTTGAGAAATTTTAGGATCTTAGATCTAGGGTTTGGGCATCCTTGGGGAAGAAGGAGTTCTCCCAAAACAAGGAAACAACCAAACTTGGGCTCCAAGCAAGGGAGTTGTTTTGGAAACAACTCCCAAGAGGAGGTTCGGCCCCCCTAGGGACCGCCCCCTTGCTTGCCGCCCAAGCTTGGCCGCCCTAAGGGGCCGGGCGGCCCTAACCCGCGGGCCTAGCTTGCGGGTTTTGGGCCGGGCCGGCCCTAGGGCCTTGTGGTTCACTTTAATGGGCCCGGGCAATTGGATTGTTGGGCTCATGGACCGTTTTAACCCTAGAAATCCTAAAATCAATTAAAATTGACCAAGCGCGTTAAAATTGGATTTTAACTGTTTATGTGCAAATCGCATGGTGATTGGATATGGCCTTAGGATGTGGTTTGATGTGGATGTTTAATTTTGTGGTTTGGTTTTACGGCCTGCGAGCTGATCAATTAATTGTAATAATTAATTAGGGTTTTATGGCCTGCGTGCCATTTTTTTTCTCAACTTGTGAGATTTATTTTATTTAGTATAGATATTAGCTAGTGCTAGATAAAGTAGATTGTTAGCCAAGAATGGAGAAAAGAAGCCCAAAGCCAAAGGAGCCACAAAAGATCGAGCATGGAGCATGGAGCATTCCCCATGACTATGAAGGATGGACCAAAAGATCAAGACGCATGGAGATGTGTTTGCTTAGGGTTCATAGATAATTCCAAAGGCTTGGAATTATCTTAGTCTAGAAAAAGGCCATATCCACATCACGTTTAATTTCTGTTTTGTGGTTGTTTATTTATTGTCTTATCATTTGTGTGGTTGGTGTATGGATGATGCATGCAATTAGGATAATAAGATAATTAGACAACCCGGATCTATTATTTGGAGTTGTGCCCAAAATCAAATAGATAGATTAGTTGATATTGATCAACAAAATAATTAAAAAAGAATTTAAAATCCCTCAAATTTTAAATATTGTGTTCTTGCCTTCTCGTTATTTAAACACTCATTATCATCATTATTTATCAAGCTCGTGCGTGCCAAAGCATGGCGACTTGATTCATAATGATGGAATGCGATGGCACGTAACAATGTGCAATTGTTTAGATAAGAGGTTGAACACAACTAGGCTATTAATTTGATTAAGAAACCTAGAGGCAATCAATTGGGATTATCCATGAGGATGGATAAATAAGGAGTTATTTGCCCGATTGAACCAAGAGTTGCATATGGGATGCAATTGGAATTGTTCCTACCTAAAAGTAGTCAAATTATGGGTGACTTGTCAAAGCAAGCTCATAAGGAGATGAAAAGATGGATCTTGGCCCACTAGAAAATATAAGGATATTTTCCGCATGAATATCTTGAGGGTTATTAATCCGTAGAAAAATAGTGGGAGCTATATTTAATAAACTAGCCATTATTAAATATAGTCAAAAATTCACAAATACTAAAACTTGCGTATTTTCCTTTTTGTAGAATACCAAATGGCAAACAACTCATCGAGTTCACAACATTCCCTACGATCTGTCCTTGAGAAGGACAAGCTCTCTGGAACCAACTTTCTTGATTGGTACAGAAACTTGAGAATTGTTCTCAAGCAAGAGAAGAAACTGTACGCAATAGAGGAGCATGTTCCAGAAGGTCCAGAGAACCAGACACCTGCTGCCTTAAAGACGTATCAAAAGCGTGTTGATGACGCTAATGATGCGGCCTGCCTAATGCTTTGCACCATGACCTCTGAGCTTCAGAAGCAACACGAGAACATGAATGCTGTCGATATGATCGAACATCTAATGCAGCTCTTCCAAGAGCAGGCGAGGGTAGAGAGGTATGAGGTCTCAAAGGCACTGTTCAAATGTCATCTGGCAGAAGGGAACCCGGTGGGACCCCATGTACTCCGAATGATCGGGTACTTGGAGAATCTCGCCCGACTTGGGTTCCCGGTCGGCCAAGAGTGGCAACCGATCTCGTGTTGCAATCGTTGCCCGAGAGTTATGGACAGTTCATTATGAACTATAACATGAACGAGATCGTTAAACCACTGCAAGATTTACTCAACATGTTGAGGACGGCTGAACAGAGCATCAACAAGGGTAAGGGCAAGGCCATCATGATGGTACAGAAAGGAAAGGGCAAAAGGTTTGCCTCTTCCTCCAAGGGCAAAGGCAAGTCAGTTGCCAAGTCCAAGGAACCAGCCCTTAAGCCTGTTGGTGGCATTGCCAAGGTCGTGACTAAGGGTGAGTGTCACTACTGCAGTCAGCCTGGACACTGGAGGAGGAACTGCCCAAAATATCTGGAGGACAAGAGGCTTGGAATAGTGATTCCACCACCACCAGGTATTTTTTTTGTAGATGTCAATTTAACTGTCTCTACATCATGGGTATTAGATACTGGATGTGGATCTCATATTTGTCGAAATATGCAGGATCTAAAGAGAAGTAAAAGATTGGCTAAAGGGGAGGTAGATCTGCGCGTTGGGAATGGAGCAAAGGTTGCTGCGTTGGCCATAGGCGTGTGCGAGCTATCTCTGCCTTCAGGATTAGTTTTAGAATTAAATAATTGCTATTTTTTGCCTGCTATGAGCAGAAACATTATTTCTATTTCTTGTTTGGACAAGGAAGGTTTTATTATTTCAATAAAGAACAATTGTTGTTCCTTTTATTTGAATAATATTCACTATTTTAGTGCGCAATTATTTAATGGATTTTATGTCCTTGATCTAAGCAATCCTGTCTACAACATTAATACCAAGCGGATTAAAATAAATGATTTAAATCCTGCTTATTTATGGAATTGTCGTTAGGCCATATAAATGAGAAACGTGTATCTAGACTCCATAAGGATGGATTACTAGACTCATTTGATTTTGAATCATATGAGACATGTGAGGCTTGTTTATTGGGAAAAATGACAAAGTCCCCTTTCAATAAGAAAGGTGAGAGGACTAGTGAGCAATTGGCGCTCATACATACCGATGTGTGTGGGCCATTTGCCACGCCTGCCAGGGGTGGTTATGTCTACTTCATTACATTTACTGATGATTACAGTAGATATGGATTTGTGTACCTTATGAGGGCAAAATCCGAATCCTTTGAAGTGTTCAAAGAATTAAAAAATGAAGTAGAGAAGCAACTTGGCAAAAGTATCAAGGCTCTACGATCGGATCGTGGAGGAGAATACTTGAGCCAAGAGTTTGACGACTATCTTAGAGAGTGTGGGATCGTGTCCCAACTCACTCCACCCGGAACGCCACAATGGAATGGCGTGTCCGAGAGGAGGAATCGAACCCTATTGGATATGGTTCGGTCTATGATGTGTCAAACCGATCTTCCATTATCGTTTTGGGGCTACGCTCTATTAAGTGCAGCTTTCACCATTAACCGTGTTCCATCTAAATCAGTCATGAAGACACCATATGAGATGTGGAGTGGGAGGCGTCCCACACTGTCGTTCATGAGGATTTGGGGCTGCGATGTCTATGTAAAACGTTTACAATCAGACAAGCTAGGGCCCAAATCGGATAAGTGTAAATTTGTGGGGTACCCTAAGGAAACTAAGGGATACTACTTCTACAATCCAACCGAAAACAAAGTGTTTGTTGCTCGGACCGGCGTGTTTCTAGAAAGAGAGTTTGTCTCTAAAGAAGCAAGTGCGAGGAATGTAGAACTTGAAGAGGTTCAAGAACCACAAATCACTGAACCGATTATGGAACATGAACAGGAACCACAAGCAGTTTTGGAGCCACCTGTTCAGGTAACACAAGAGCTTCGTAGATCTAGTAGAGTGCGCCAGGAACCCGAGAGGTACGGACTTCTCGTAACTGATTCCGGTGACACGATGCTCATAGATGATGAGCCTACTACCTATGAGGAGGCCATGAGTGGCCCAGACTCTCAGAAGTGGCTGGAAGCCATGAGATCCGAGATGGAATCCATGTATACCAACAAAGTATGGACTTTGGTGGAACCACCCGATGGGGAGCGGCCCATAGGGTGCAAGTGGGTCTTCAAGAAGAAGATCGACATGGATGGTAATGTGATTACCTATAAGGGCTGATTGGTGGCTAAAGGATTCAGACAGATTCATGGTATTGACTATGATGAAACCTTTTCACCAGTCGTTATGACCAAATCCATCCGAATCGTACTTGCAATTGCAGCATACTACGACTATGAGATTTGGCAGATGGATGTCAAAACAGCATTCCTTTATGGGAATATCCTCGAGGACGTGTATATGATACAGCCGGAGGGTTTTGAGGATCCAAAGCAAGCCAACAAAGTCTGTAAGCTACAACGATCCATTTATGGATTGAAGCAAGCTTCTAGGAGTTGGAATCGACGTTTTGATGAAGTGGTCAAAGAGTTTGGCTTCATCAGAAACGAAGATGAGTCTTGTGTCTACAAGAAGGTTAGTGGGAGCTCTGTAGCTTTTCTGGTCTTGTATGTAGATGACATACTTCTCATTGGAAACGACATTCCTATGCTGCAATCTGTGAAAGATTGGCTAGGAAAGTGTTTCTCAATGAAGGACTTAGGGGAAGCAGCCTATATACTCGGTATAAAGATCTATAGAGATAGATCTAAGAGGTTGCTAGGCCTAAGTCAAAGTACATATATTGACAAGGTGTTGAAACGGTTCAACATGCAAGATTCCAAGAAGGGATTCTTGCCCATGTCACATGGAATCACTCTTTCGAAGAGTGGTTTTCCTTCCAATGGGATTGAGAAGGAACGCATGAGTAGGATTCCCTATGCCTCGGCCATAGGATCTATCATGTACGCCATGTTATGTACTAGACCAGATGTGTCATATGCCTTGAGTATGACAAGTAGATACCAATCCAATCCGGGTGAGAGTCACTGGATTGCTGTCAAGAACATCCTAAAGTACTTGAGAAGAACTAAGGATGCTTTCTTGATATTTGGCGGTGAGGAAGAGTTCGTGTAAGGGGTTACACTGATGCAAGCTTCCAAACCGACAGAGATGACTTTAGATCACAGTCGGGATATGTGTTTTGCCTGAATGGAGCAGCGGTGAGCTGGAAGAGTTCCAAGCAAGAGACGGTAGCTGATTCTACAACAGAGGCTGAGTACATTGCTGCAAATGGCGCAGCAACGGAGGTTGTTTGGATCAGAAAGTTTGTTTCTGAACTTGGTGTGGTCCCTAGCATTGCGGATCCAGTGGAGTTGTTCTGTGACAACACTGGGGCGATCGCGCAATCAAAGGAACCAAGATCGCACCAGAAGTCCAAGCACGTGCTCAGGAAGTTTCATCTGATTCGAGATATTATCGATAGAGGAGACGTTCGGATATGCAAGATTCCTACAGATGATAATCTGTCAGACCCGCTTACGAAGCCTCTCACGCAGTGGAAGCATGAAGGGCACACTAGGAGTATGGGCATACGAGATGCGCCAGATTGGCTCTAGTGCAAGTGGGAGACTGTTGGAATAGATGCCCTAGAGGCAATCTAGTTTAGTATGAATTTGTATATGGCTAGAAAATTCATTTATTATTTATTGGATATTTAATATAATGAATTCCTTAGATTTAAAATCGTGTTGTTTATCTTAAATATCCCTAGTCAAGTATAATGATTAATGGGACAATCATCTATAGACTAGTATGGGGTTGGATTGATATGGAGATATCACGATCCAACACATAGGTGTGCATTACGGAATGTTGCACTGGATTGACCCATCTCCGAGAAGGCTCATACATGTTATGTTGAGTCACAAGTGCTTCTCGCGGTGCAATGGTATTGTCATCCTTAGACTTGAAGTCACTAGATATTCTAGTTGTGGATCATTGTGATCTTGGTAGCGTTAAACGCTATACCGTAACTAGGTAGTTATAAAGGCGTGTACTGGATACAATGAGAAGCAAGCTTAGAGATCGTAGTGGACGTAGAGAGGATTTGCCCCTCCCACATAACGGGAGCAAATATCCTAGGCCACTCGAGGGATAGTGCTTATAGAATGTCTGGCCAGACTCAAATAAATCAATATAGGATATTGATGTTATTTGCACGAATAAGGCTATTCCCATGGATCGAGAAACTATGGATTGGATATACGAGTGTGACTTGTATGTCTCGTGTCCAATCTGGATATGGAGGCAAAGGGATGAGACAATTACTTGTACAAAGGTTGTCAAGATGACTATTCTATTAGTTGGCTAGAATGGATGTTTTGCTAGAAACCGCTCCATATTAGCAAATAGTTGCTACCAACTAGATAGAACCTATGGGGTCACACGCTATATAGAGTTGAACTAGATTTGGGAATTAATTAATTGGATTAATTAATTAGAAGGATCACTTTGCAAAACCTTGCAAATTTAGTAGGGACTAATTTGCAAGGAAGGGACTAAATTGAATTCTAGTTGGACTAGAATAAGTCCTTTAGGTAGTTAACAAGGAGTTGTTGGACTATATAAATGACCCTCCTTCCTTCCTTCCTCATAACTTATGCTCATTAGTGAACATAACAAGAGTGGGAGAGAACAAAGGAGAGAGAGCAAGCAACAAGGAGGCCGAACCCGACCCCTTGCCGCCGCCCTCACCCCGTCGGCAAAAAGAGGGCCGAAGCCCCTCTTTTGTCTCGTTTTGCGTGATTCCTTCATCCTCTTCCTATTCCGGGCTAGCACCAAGGAGTGTGGGAGATCTAGGATCAACTCTAGGCGTGGATCAACTATAGAGAACGTGACACTATTCGCGTTTGAAGTCATCAAGGAGAACCCAAAGGTGTGTTTATGATTTCTTACCTTCACTATCGTTATGCATCTAGACTTGTGATCCTTGGAGGGTTTTGCATGGTTATTTGTTTGATTATGCTTCCGTTGCGCGTTCCATGAATCAAAACCCTACACTTCCAACACACCGCTGCTCCATTCAGGCAAAACACATATCCCGACTATGATCTAAAGTCAT
The DNA here is from genome assembly GCA_023055425.1 of Linanthus parryae. NCBI lineage: Eukaryota > Viridiplantae > Streptophyta > Magnoliopsida > Ericales > Polemoniaceae > Linanthus > Linanthus parryae. The sequence continues at coordinate 1,418,376 of JALGPY010000038.1, read as the reverse complement.
CTCTGTCGGTTTGGAAGCTTGCATCAGTGTAACCCCTTACACGCAAATCTTCCTCTCCGCCAAATATCAATAAAGCATCCTTAGTTCTTCTCAAGTACTTCAGGATGTTCTTGAATGCAATCCAGTGACTCTCACCCGCATTGGATTGGTATCTGCTTTTCATACTCAAGACATATGACACATCTGGTCTAGTACATAACATGGCATACATCATAGATCCCCTGGCCGAGGCATAGGGAATTCTACTCATGCGTTCCTTCTCAATCTCATTAGAAGGACAACCACTCTTCGAAAGAGTGATTCCATGTGACATGGGCAAGAATCCCTTCTTGGAATCTTGCATGTTGAACCGTTTCAACACCTTGTCAATATATGTATTCTGACTTATGCCTAGCAGTCTCTTAGATCTATCTCTATAGATCTTTATACCGAGTATATAGGCTACTTCCCATAAGTCCTTCACTGAGAAACACTTCCCCAGCCAATCTTTAACGGATTGCAGCATGGGAACGTCGTTTCCAATGAGAAGTATGTCATCCACATACAAGACCAGAAAAGCTACAGAGCTCCCACTAACCTTCTTGTAGACACAAGAATCATCTTCGTTTCTGATGAAGCCAAACTCTTTGACTACTTCATCAAAACGTCGATTCCAACTCCTAGAAGCTTGCTTCAATTCATAAATGGATCGTTGCAACTTACAAACTTTGTTGGCTTGATTTGGATCCTCAAAACCCTCCAGCTGTATCATATACACATCCTCGAGGATATTCTCATAAAGGAATGCTTTTTTGACATCCATCTGCCAAATCTCATAGTCGTAGTATGCTGCAATTGCAAGTAGGATTCTGATGGATTTGGTCATAGCGACTGGTGAAAAGGTTTCATTATAGTCAATACCACGAATCTGTTTGAATCCTTTAGCCACCAATCGGCCCTTATAGGTAATCACATTACCATCCATGTAAATCTTCTTCTTGAAGACCCACTTGCACCCTATGGGCCGCGCCCCTTCGGGTGGTTCCACCAAAGTCCATACTTTGTTGGTGTAAATGGATTCCATCTCGGATCTCATGGCTTCTAGCCACTTTTGAGAGTCTGGCCCATTCATGGCCTCTTCATAGGTAGTAGGCTCATCATCTATGAGCATCGTGTCACCGGAATTGGTCACGAGAAGTCCATACCTCTCGGGTTCCTAGCGCACTCTACTAGATCTACTAAGCTCTTATGTTACCTGAACAGGCTGTTCCACAACTACTTGTGGTTCCTGTTCATGTTCCATAATTGACTCAATGATTTGTGGTTCTTGAATCTCTTCAAGTTCTACAGTCCTCCCACTTGCTTCTTTAGAGACAAATTCTCTTTCTAGAAACACGCCGGTCCGAGCAACAATACTTTGTTCTCGGTTGGATTGTAGAAGTAGTAACCCTTAGTTTCCTTAGGGTACCCCACAAATTTACACTTATCCGACTTTGGCCCTAGCTTGTCTGATTGTAAACGTTTTACATAGACATCGCAGCCCTAAACCCTCATGAACGACAGTGTGGGACGCCTCCCACTCCACATCTCATGTGGTGCTTTCATGACTGATTTAGAAGGAACACGGTTAATGGTGAAAGCTGCACTTAATAGAGTGTGGCACCAAAACGATAATGGAAGATCGGTTTGACATATCACAGATCGAACCATATCCAATAGGGTTCGATTCCTCTTCTCAGACACGCCATTCCATTGTGGCGTTCCGGGTGGAGTGAGTTGGGACACGATCCCACACTCTCTAAGATAGTCGTCAAACTCTTGTCTCAAGTATTCTCCTCCACGATCTGATCGTAGAGCCTTGATACTTTTTCCAAGTTGCTTTTCTACTTCAATTTTGAATTCCTTTAACATTTCAAAGGATTCGGATTTGGCCTTCATAAGGTACACAAATCCATATCTACTGTAATCATCAGTTAATGTAATGAAGTAGACATAACCACCCCTGGCAGGCGTGGAAAATGGCCCACACACATCAGTATGTATGAGCGCCAATTGCTCACTAGTCCTCTCACCTTTCTTATTGAAAGGGACTTTTTCATTTTTCCGAATAAACAAGCCTCACATGTCTCATATGATTCAAAATCAAATGAGTCCAGTAGTCCATCCTTATGGAGTCTAGATACACGCTTCTCATTATATGGCCTAAACGACAGTGCCATAAGTAAGCAGAATTTAAATCATGTATTTTAATCCTCTTGGTATTAATGTTGTAGATAGGATTGCTTAGATCAAGGACATACAGTCCATTAAATAATTGCGCACTAAAATAGTGAATATTATTCAATTAAAAGGAACAACAATTGTTCTTTATTGAAATAATAAAACCTTCCTTGTCCAAACAAGAAACAGAAATAATGTTTCTGCTCATAGCAGACACAAAATAGAAATTATTTAATTCTAAAACTAATCCTGAAGGCAGAGATAGCTCGCACACGCCTACGGCCAACGCAGCAACTTTTGCTCCATTCCCAACGCGCAGATCTATCTCCCCTTTAGACAATCTTCTACTTCTCTTTAGATCCTGCACATTTCAAAAAATGTGAGATCCACATCCAGTATCTAATACCCATGATGTAGAGACAGTTAAATTGACATCTACAACAAAAATACCTGGTGGTGGTGGAATCACTATTCCAAGCCTCTTGTCCTCCAGATATTTTGGGCAGTTCCTCCTCAAGTGTCCAGGCTGACTGCAGTAGTGGCACTCACCTTTAGTCACACCTTTGGCAATCCAACCAATAGGCTTAAGGGCAGGTTCCTTGGACTTGGCAACTGACTTGCCTTTGCCCTTGGAGGATGAGGCAAACCTTTTGCCCTTTCCTTTCTGCACCATCATAATGGCCTTGCCCTTACCCTTGTTGATGCTTTGTTCAGCTGTCCTCAACATATTGAGAAAATCTGGCAGTGGTTTCACGATCTCGTTCATGTTATAGTTCATGATTAACTGTCCATAACTCTCGGGCAACGATTGCAATACGAGATCGGTTGCCAACTCTTGGCCGACCGGGAACCCCAGTCGGGCGAGATTCTCTAGGTACCCGATCATACGGAGTACATGGAGTCCCACCGGGTTCCCTTCTGCCAGATGACACTTGAACAATGCCTTAGAGACCTCATACCTCTCAACCCTTGCCTGCTCTTGGAAGAGCTGCTTCAGATGCTCGATCATATCGACATCATTCATGTTTTCGTGTTGCTTCTGAAGCTCAGAAGTCATGGTGCATATCATAAGGCAGGCCGCATCATTAGCGTCATTAACACGCTTTTGATACGCCTTTAGGGCTGCAGGTGTTTGGTTCTCTGGACCTGCTGGAACTTGCTCCTCTATTGCGTACAGTTTCTTCTCTTGCTTGAGAACGATTCTCAAGTTTCTGTACCAATCAAGGAAGTTGGTTCCTGAGAGCTTGTCCTTCTCAAGGACAGTTCGTAGGGAATGTTGTGAACTCGATGAGTTTTTTGCCATTTGGAATTCTACAAAAAGGAAAATACGCAAGTTTTAGTATATGTGAATTTTTGACTATATTCAATAATGGCTAGTTTATCAAATATAGCTCCCACTATTTTTCTACGAATTAATAACCCTCAAGATATTAATGCGGAAAATATCCTTATATTTTCTAGTGGGCCATGATCCATGTTTCATCTCCTTATGAGCTTGCTTTGGCAAGTCACCCATAATTTGACAACTTTAGGTAGGAATAATTCCAATTGCATCTTCTATACAACTCTAGGTTCAATTGGGCAAATAACTCCTTATTTATCCATCCACATGGATAATCCCAATTGATTGCCTCTAGGTTTTAATCATATTAATAGCATAATTGTGTTCAACCTCTTATTTAAACAATTGCACATTACTTGTTTGTGCCATCGCATTCCATCATTATGAACCAAGTCGCCATGCTTTGGCACGCACGAACTTGATAAATCATGATGATAATGAGTGTTTAAATAACGAGAAGGCAAGAACACAATATTTGAATTTTTAGGGATTTTTCAATTCAATTTTAATTGTTTTGTTGATCAATATCAACTAATCTATCTATTTAAGTTTGGGCACAACTCCAAATAATAGATCCGTGTTGTCTAATTATCTTATTATCCTAATTGCATGCATCATCCATACACCAACCACAAAATAAAGACAATAAAATAAAACAACCACAAAACAAAATAAAATGTGATGTGAATATGGCCTTTTCAAGACTAAGATAATTCCAAATCAATGGAATTATCTATGAACCCTAAAAGCAAGCAGCGTCTTCATATTTTGGTCCATCCTTCATAGTCATGTGGAATGTTCCGTGATCCATCTTTTGTGGCTCCCTTTGGCTTTGGGCTTCTTTTCTTCAATCTTGTCTAACAATCTACTCTATCTAGCACTACCTAACAACTATACTAAATAAAATAAATCTCACAAGTTGAAAAAAAAATGGCTCGCAGTCCATAAAAACCTAGTTAATTATTACAATTAATTGATCAGCTCGCAGGCCGTAAACCAAACCACAAAATTAAACATTCACATCAAACCACATCCAAAGGACATATCCAATCACCATGCGATTTGCACATAAACAGTTAAAATCCAATTTTAATGCGCTTGGTCAATTTTATTTGATTTTAGGATTTTCTAGGGTTAAAACGGTCAATTGGGCCCAACAATCAAATTGCCCGGACCCAAAAAGAGGACCGCAAAGGCCTTGGGCCGGCCGGCCCCTAGCCCACGTGGCTAGGCTGCGGGCTAGGGCTACCCCGGCCCCTAGGCCGTGCCTTGCTTGGGCGGAAAGCAAGGAGGGGCGGTCCCCTAGGGGGGCTGAACCTCCTTTGGGAGTTGTTTTCAAAACAACTCCCTTGCTTGGTGCCCAAGTTTGGTTGTTTCCCTGTATGGGAAGAACTCCTTCTTTCTATAGGATGCCCAAACCCTAGATCTAAGATCCTAAAATTTCTCAAACTCACTAATTCATGCATCCAAAGCAAGAACTAGGTCTTGTGATGATTGATTATTGACAAATTGCACCATATGCTTGATTTGTCTTGTTTTACGCGATAAACAATAAATTTAAAGTGTAAAACTATCAAAACGTAACACATAAACCACGTTTATGCTCTACGACCTGTGACTCTGATACCACTGTAGAGTTTTGATCATGGATGCGCAACGAAAAACAAATATAATCCATGCAATACCCTCCAAGGATCACAAGTCAAGAGACATAACGATGGCAAGGGAAGAAATCAAGTTACACACCTTAGGGTTTCTCCTGTGATGACTTGTAACGTGAATTGTGTCACGTTCTCCATAGTTGATCCATGCCTAGAGTTGAATTCTAGATCATCCTTCTCCTTTGTGCTAGCCCGGAATGGAGGAAGAGGAAGAAGAAATCACACAACGCGAGGAAACAAGGAGGTTCGGCCTCCTTGTTTGGGCCGACGGGATGGGGCGGCGGCAAGGGGGGCGACGGGTCCCTCTTGCTTGCTTGCTCTCTCCTTTTGTTCTCTCCCACTCAAGTTGTGAACTTAAAGGCTCATAAGTGTGGGAAGGAAGGAAGGAGCATCATTTATATAGTCCAACAAATCCTTGCCTACTACCTAAAGGACCCATTCTAGTCCTACTAGAATTCGGTTTAGTCCCTTCCTTGCAAATTAGTCCTACTAAGTTTGCAAGGTGTTGCAAAGTGATTCTTCTAATTAATTAATCCCATTAATTAATTCTCAAATCTAGTTCAACTCTATATAGCGTGTGACCACATAGGTTCTATCTAGTTGGTAGCAACAATTTGCTAATATGGAGCGGTTTCTAGAAAAACATCCATTCTAGCCAACTAATAGAATAGTCATCCGACAAACCTTGTACAAGTAATTGTCACATCCCTTTGTCTCTATATCCGGATTGGACACGATACATACAAGTCACACTCGTATATTCAATCCATAGTTTCTCGATCCATGGGAATAGCCTTAGTCGTGCAAATAACATCAATATCCCATATTGATTTATTTGAGTCTGGCCAGACATTCTATAAGCACTATCCCTCGAGTGGTCTAGGATATTTGTTCCCGTTATGTGGGAGGGACAAATTCTATCTACGTCTACTACAATCTCTAAGCTTGCTTCTTATTGTATCCGGTACACGCTTTTATAACTACCCAGTTACGGTGTAGCGTTTAACGCTACCAAAATCACAATAATCCACAAATAGAATATCCAGCGACTTCAAGTTTAAGGATGATAATACCATTGTACCACGAGAAGCACTTGTGACTTAACATAACATCTATGTAGCCTTCTCGGAGATGGGTCAATCCAGTGCGCCATTACCCTTAATGCACACCCATGTGTTGGATTATGATATCACGATATCAATCCAACCCCATGCTAGTCTATAAATGATTGTCCCATTAATCATTATACCGGACTAGGGATATTTAAGATAAACAACACAATTGTAAATCTAAGGACTTCATTATATTAAATATCCAATAAATAATACAATGAATGTTCTAGCCAAAATAAATTCATACTAAACTAGATCGCCTCTAGGGCATCTATTCCAACAAAAAATTCCATGTCAGCCATCTGGGCCAGGAGGACTATCCCTATTGATTGAAAAAATTACTCGACGGATCTGATTTACATTCGAGAATGCGGTAATCATCTCGTTATGCTAGTATAGGATAATAGTAAGAATTATCCTGATCATGCTCAACCGAGATAATACTCTGAAAATACTCATCCATTGATGGCCTAGGACCTGAAGGCCCAATAACTCGTATCCATCTAGTTGCCCTACCGAGAGAATACTTAAAAAATACTCAATGTTGATGGGCCTAGGACCAAAAGGTCCCAGGACTCAGATCCATATGGTAAATGCAAACAAATAGATTGAAGATGTTGGTGTTGATCCTTAGTAGAAGCATGACTGTATGCATTACTACGATCCCCCTCCTGTAACCATCAAACTCGAGCTTTTCTCGTGCAAAAGCAATTCCTACTGCTTATAAACCTTTGTTAGATTATGACGTATTTGGGTATAGTCATGCATTTGTATCTTGGTCTCCCGCCTGAATTCTACCGTAAATATGTAAAAAATCATTCAGAAGAGAGTAGATCAAACTACATCACCGAGGACCTCCTAATTCATCTCCCAAAATGCGTACTAAGAAGTTTACGTATTGTAACTAACTGCACATGGGAGCAGCTCCAAAATATACTTTCTAGTGTTGCTGAAAAAGACACATGAAAGATGCATGGGAAACCATACCTGGTGGATGCGAACGTGTTTAATACAAGACTAGAAAGAAGGGATGATACCAACAGACAGACATGATTTGAGATCCCCTGAGCCAAGTGAGTAACCACCATAGCAAGTAAGCTTGAAGGAAAGTTGTTGAAACTAGAATGCAATACAAATCACAATAGGTTATAGCCAAACTCTGCCGGTCATTACACCACGTGTAGCATGAACCCAGAAACCAACATCCGTTAAATCAACCAGCATTTGAAAGTCAAGAAACTCTCATGCAGAGAGATAATCAAAGGCAACCTGACAAATCTTCTCAAAGGCAGACGACGTGACAGTAAAACTCACCTCCCATCAACCACGGGTTGTTTGAGCTACACTGCTGTGTTGGTCTTTATATTCAGTTTTTATGTACTACTACAACGTGTTCCTGTGCCTAAGGACACACTACTGTTTTGGCATATATGTTCTTTCAAGCTATATATCTTTCTATGCATTTTAAGATGAGTCTTTTCCAACTCACAGGTTTAATTGATGATTCTTCGGAAGCAAAAGGGATGATGTTTTTCCAGAACCTGCTTGTGATTAATTCTATTACACCTGATTTTAATCATACATATTTTAAAATTTTCAATAATTATTTTATAGAACTGATACATGTCATACATTTTTTTATCCTTTTACTCTATCGCATCATATTCATATGCCAAACACGAAATTGATGTATCAATTGTTTACCTTAACTTTTACGTAATATTTACCAAGCAACATTTTCTCTGAAATCCACATCAATAATTTCCACAATAACCTCTTACACAACTTCATGCACCGCGATAACATTATTAAACTGACCCTTACTCAAGGTGTTAGGGGGGCGGGCCAAGCTTGAACCGGTCCGATCCACACTATAATGAGCCAAATTTGGCCCGGGACCGCCCCTCCAACATCCGAACTGGCCCAGCACCCTAATCCCCTGGTCACCAACTTGGTGCGGTTCAACTCGTACACAAATGACATGGCCGACCCCATCCCCCCCCCCCCCCCCCCCCCCCCACCCTACAACACAAAAAATGGTACCTGTTATTAATATATTATTAATTTGCATATATATATATACTATTAAAAATATATTATACAATATATTAATAATATATATTTGCTAGGCTCTCGCGACCCCTTAATCCCTAACCCCACTGATTTAGGGGTTCGGGATCGGCGCAGTTCAAGTTTCCCAACCCCTCGACTCGGAACACACACACAAACCTCACCGGCCCCCTCCAACCCGACCCGCACCGTTGACACCTTCAAGTCCCCCAGTCTTTGGCATGAAGAGGACCCAATCAGTTGTCCGATAAAACTTCAGGGCTAAAATTGTAAATTAGAATTCAAATAAATACATCTTTGGTCCGAAAGTCACTGCAAATCCTCGATCTCTCCGCTCTCTCTCCTCTCTCTCTCTCTCTCTGCGCAGATCTCTCCAACAGCTTCAGGTGCGCTAATTCAACTCTTTCCTTATGTTTGAACTCCGTTTCATCTATTCATCAAACACACTGAGCTCAAATCTCTTCATTGAAGCCATTTTGAACCCATTTGAGCTCGAATTGACGAACTTTCTAATTACTGTGTTTCGAGCTTTTATTGTGATTTGATTATTCTGTTTATGCTCATGAGGTTTAGATCTTGGGATATTGCTGAACAATTTCTTGGTTTTCAGAAAAAAAAAAAGTTTTTTTAAAATCCCATTTCCTCAAAAAAATAAAAAAAATAAAAATGTAGATCTTGGTATGTTGCTGATGAGTTTTTGGGTTTTTAGAAAGAAGGGTTTTTGTTCAAATCTCTTTAACATTAGAAGAAAATTATTGATGTGATTATGTTTATATCAATGAAGAGATTCAATATTTAAATGGTTCTAATTAGTTTTTGAATTTTGGGGGAAAAGGGTCTTTGTTTATCCAAATGGCTGAACAGAAGATGTCCAAAGTTGAGCAACTTCGCCCTCTAGCCGAAGGCCTTAAGCTGACTGTGAAAGTAGTCAGTTCAAAACTGATTACCCCCAGGGGAGGTAACCAAGGAGGCTATCAAGGACGACAATCGCGCCTCGCTGAGTGCTTGGTTGGTGATGAGACCGGAATGATTGTCTTCACTGCCAGAAATGAGCAAGGTTTGTGCTTTCTAGATCATTCTCAATGACATGTGTCTTATGTGTATGTACCGATTCCTCTGATGTCAATAGTGTTTTTCTATATATATGTCAATGTTGTGCACTTCGTGAATTGATATTTGATCGTTTTAGTACTCTATATGGATCTATAACTAATAAGGTATTGGACTTGTGTGTGTGTGTGTGTGATAAATATGTCTTGTTGAGAGATGCAGTACTGGTGTTTTTGGTTTGTACTAACAGATTCTTGGATTAAGTGGACTAGCGGAGCTCTAATACTTTAGCAAGTGAAGGACAATTTGTTGACTGCTAAAGTTGGACAAAGGTCGAATTGTTGTTCTTCGAATGGTTTCAGTAGTAACTACTTTCAAGTGAATGAGTACCTCGGGTGTTTTCTACCAAGATTTGTGCTTTTCTAGATCATGCTCATCTGATAACTTTTGTGTTAGTCTAGATTTTGTTAGCCTTTCGGGCATATTTACCAAAATAATGCACTTTATATGTATGTATATTCTATTGTTACAGTAACAATTAATAAATATCTTTAGGCTATTAGGTAAACTGGGTTATCCTTTCTTATCATTGATAGTTTATAATTCATAGATGTCTTCTTTAGTGAGGCACCGTATACCCTTGAAGACTTTAGGTGTCGCAGCTCCAGATACATTTTGTTGTCAAAAGAGGATAACAGTGAAAGCAATGACCTTTGATGGGTTTGAATGACTTTTGGTCGTAAGTTAGTGACTAATGCTCTACTTGATGCATATCTTTGGTACTTTGACGCCATCATAATTTGTTGGTTTTTGGACTGAAACTGATGCCTGATTGCTGTTGATCAAGAAAGGCAACAGCTATTATATGATTAATCATTCATTGGGTAGATATCATTCAAGGAAAGATGTTGAGGCATCTCATCCAATTTGACCTTAATTATTGGTCAAGTTGGATTTCTAGATTCTGCCTTCTGACAGGAAGTGGTGGGACTGAATGTGATACTGTCAGAAATGTGCAAGTGTATAGGAGGTTAAACATTCTTTTGCTTGCCTTGCCAATCGACAATGTATAGAAATGGAAGAAGTGCGAAGGCGAGACTCTTTGGCACTTTTATATGTAATTAAAAAACAAGAATGCTCAAAATTGGTCTCCCTCCATCCCACAAAGGGTGTCGAGTCATTATTCTTGAGGTAGATATCATTCAGTAGATGAGACATTATGTTGCTTGACTTGCTTGTTCAACAGTGTATAGAAGGCAGAAGTGCAGAGGAGAGACTCTTTGGTTCGATTATATGCAAGTAAAATAATAAGAATGCTCAAAACTGTTCTCCCTCTTCCTGCGTAGGGTGTCAATTTATCCATTTTAGGATGTCCTTAAGTGGTTGCCTACTTTAATTTTGAAGTTTTAAATATAATGGTCTACAACATTTTCCATAATATGCATTAGCCAGTCTTGGACAAAGGGAAAGAGGGCACAAATTCGGAAATATTTTAGGTATCTTGGAAATATTTTATCTAAAGCGTACCCTCGGGAAATTAAGAAAGAAACTATGCCACAATACAAGTGTAACTAACTACATTGATAATAAAGAGTGACTGAATGGTTAATTATGAAGAAAACTAATACAAAATGAATCCACATACGACGGGTGATGATTTGACTCAAGTTGAGAGTGGTAACATAAACAGAGGGAACAGAGGGAAAATATTTGAGGTGTCCTTGATGCACTGGTGCACATATGAGGTTAACGATTTGATTCAAGTTAAGAGTGGTAACATAATAGAGGGGAGTCTATGATATCATGGGTTCAGGTAAAAGCTACGATCTAAGCTATAAAAGTTTAGACGAAACTTTTCTTCAGACTGGAACTAATCAATTAAACATTAATTGAAGTAGCCAAGTCTTATGAAATTAGGAAAAATGCTTTTTGAGTGGAGGTTGTGAACATTTCTGTATACTGTATGGTAGATGTGTCTCAAGTGTCTTTTGATTTTCTGTTCTCCATATGTGGTTAAAGTCTTAATTTGGTTCATCAACTCTAATAGAGATAGGCCTCACATGCCTTCGGGATGGTTACAATCAATCGAGAGATCACGTCTTAAATTTTATTCAAACAATTCACTCTTTAGCTATGTAGGTTTACATTTGCTTATATCGGTGTTTCTTTAGTTATAAGTTCTATCTTTTGAGCTGTGAATGCCCTTGATCTGTCGAAGAACTGGCTCGAGGTATGGGAGGATGGATCACATTCTCGCACAAGGGGTAGAAAGAAAATAGGTTCCATCCCTCCTCCTCCTCCTCCTCCTCCTCCCCTCATCTTCTTCAATCGGCGAATCTTTCTCAGTCCATGATGCTCAGAAAATAGGTTATACTCTACACTACAAGTACCAACAATTGGACCTTTCCCTTGGATAATAATGGTTTGTCACCGTAGGGGGAAGGCTAGGATCAATGGGGCTCTCTAATTGGAGCCGAAATTTATGGGCAGAGTGCGTGGAGGTTCCTTGCTCGGGTGAATCTAAAAATACTCGGTATCATGTGTGCGGAGTTGAAAAAGAAATTGCAATGCGCATGCAAGTGAATAGTATTTAGTTTAAGAAAATATCACATAAGAGTGAACAAAACTCTCACTATGCACTCAAAGAGCCATACTCCTTACCTTATGCTGTTATCTTTTTGTCTTTTGTCAATTTTGCTTTTTTTTTCAGATTTTTCAGATTTTAATTTTTCTATTTTGTTTTTTATTTTAAATAAAGCCTAAACTAGAGAGTTCATATGACTAAAAAAGTAACTAACAGAAAGTAATAAAATCTAGACTCAAATGAAAGTTAAAATAAACTAAAAAAGATAAAATAAATGAAAATATCGATTTGTTATCAGGTACATTTTTTAGGGACTTCCATCGTAAAAAAGGAAGTTTGAGGTAAAGACGTGAATTACTTTGATAAAATTATGGGTAAGAGAGTAATAATATTGAAATATTCAGCTTTATGTGAAAAAATATAAGGTGTTGCCTAATTTGGATCGCGCAATCTGGATCGCAGATCGCACCCTGTTGAGTGATTTTTGGTAACTTTGGTTGCGACCACCTCCATCACAACTCTCAGCCTAGGGGCAGCCCTTTGAAGCCCAGAGCCGGACGATCGTCCAGTTCAAAGCTATGTTACCAGAAGCGTGAAAATAGAGGCGATTTTCGATCGGGGTCGTTCGTACCGAAACGCGGTACCCGGATCGCTAATCACAGCGTCCCAAAATTTTAAGACACCGAGGGATGTTAGGACGGTGAGGAAAGAACTTACCTATTTATCCTCCAGATTCATCTTCTCCTTCATCTTATCTAGTTTTGCTCTGTTTTTTTCGTTCATCGTGAACGTTAACTCTCTTTTCTGGACTCTGGACGTCACTTTGTAATCTTTGGTTAGGATCCTGTAATAGGAAGAGTTCTGGTAGGACTCTGTTATATTATTTATTACAATATTAAAAATAGATCCCATATTCCTAAAAACTGCCAGCTAATTGGTAAATTAAATCAATAATTATAAAATTTAATTTTTCTTAAAGGAAACACAATCACAATTTTCCAAAAGTCCTTAATTAATCCAATAACTACTTTTAGGAGACTCCAACGGATTATAACCAGAAAAAAATATTTATTAATAATTCAAAGTCATAATTTATTATTATGGTAATTGGTTTTGAGAATGTAAGTATTAACACTAAATTAATACTAGGAAAACTTTTTAGATAATGTAGGACAAATCGTCCCAATTAGCGTTCCTCGTTCCTGGAAATCGTTTTCGTTCCGGACAGCGTTCCGGAGAAGCCTACCCCCAGCGTACCCCGTACCGCGACCTACCGCGTTTCCCGTTCCCGTCCCACATACCGCAGCGTTCCACGTTTCTGGTAACATAGGTTCAAAGGTCCACTGGCCTTAATGTCATACTCATATGATGCAATCTGAACTCCAGTAATAATATCCCTGTGAAAGTATGCAACCCATAGAGACCTCTGACTCTGAGGACGATCATACCATACTGTTCCCTTATGTAGGCTAGCTGGGTCAGGGAAATGAATATGTATCCCTCTAGTAGACCAACAATCAAGTGGGGTAGTCAAAGTCAGACACACGGGGAAATACCTAAGATAGACATTGGTGTACATCAAATGTCCCCACCACCGAGCTTCCTGAAGCATCGACTCTCTCTCTCTCTCTCTCTCTCTCTCTCTCTCTCTCTCTCTCTCTCTCTCTCTCTCTCTCTCAGCGTGCATCCGGTAAGCACTTGGGGCATTCAAGGCAAAGGGTTCCTAAAATCTCATCAGGGGTAGGACTGGCTTTGATAAGCACGAGGGTGAACACTAGGAAACCCAAAACACTCTCTTAGCTCCTCTGTCCATACTCTCACCTGACAACCCTAGTCGTAGTCGTATATCCCTGCAGTGTGATCCATTACCATCCTTCTGCTGAGTATTGGCATAGAGCTCCTTTATTTGCCTCACACACCCTAACCTTCGGTGCTCTGAAAAACCCCTGATAATGCGGTCATCAGGGGTCATGAGTCTTATGACCCATGACTCTGTTTCTTGTAATGGTGTTCTTCTTAGCTGTGCGCTTTTGTAATCTTTTATTGGACACAACAAATCCTAAAATCCTAGTGATGAATGTTTTGAGCCAAATTTAGCATTTCGTGGGACTGTTTTGGTTGATGCTACTGCTATTAAATCACAACGCGCGGCTATGTACTGAGTGGAACCACTGTTATTTGCAGACCCTTTAGCTGAAACTCCCCGACTCTGAAGAAGTTGATGTGGGTACTTTTCTCAATTGAAAATGATTGAGAGATTAATCCATTTTTAATTTGTGAAAGTGGGAACCAGGAAGTAGTCCACTAATCGTTCTGGTATATCAGCTCATTTGTGGAATTTTTGGATCTGCTGAAAGCGTTTCTGCCATCTTGTCATCAGTCAATTTTTTCTGCATCAAGATCACATAGATGAGATAATTCTGGCACACACTCTACTTCTTGGTTCGCATAGTTGTGTACTTGTGTTTCATGAGGGTTTGCTTAATTGATTGTACGAAACCTTTGTGTTAAACTGAGATTCACGTACTCATTTCACATGGTTGCGGTGGAGCCTGATCGAGTAGGTTAGCAAAAACCATTGTCTCGTTCAGGTGATAGGCGTCAGTTGTTATTTCTACACCGTTTTTGCCTCTTAATCTACCTTGCCTCAACATCCATAGGTTATCAACTATGATTTCGTGTGTATGCTGAGTTTGGTATGACTTGTAAGCAGCTTATCAGTCAGTTTTGGATTATAAGTTGAAGCCAACTTATAAGTTGTGTTTGGTTTAAAATCATAAGTTGGGATCTTGAATTTGGACTTTTAAGTCCATAGTATAAAATTATAAGTTGTGTTTGGTATAGACTTATGATTTTGTGTAAAATGGGTGAGTTTGATATGACTTATAAGCAGCTTATCGGTCAATTTTGGATTAAGGGTGGGTTTGGTATGACTTTTTGAACTTTTAAGTCGACTTTTAAGTTGTTGTAAAAAAAGTCTGTGACAAAAAAGCTGATGAAAAAAGTTATATGGGTTTGGTAAAAAAAGTTGTGTTGTAAAAAAGTTAGTGATGTGGCAGTTATGTTGTTTAGTAAAGATTACTAATTTATCCTTATTGTATGCACTACTAAACTTTTATTTCAAACATGTATAAGTATCAAATAACTTTTTAGCAATTATTGGAAAAACATTCCTAACAAAGAAAAAATAAATTTACAAGTCAAATTAAGGTCACAAGTAAACTTGAAGTCCATAACTCATAAATAGTACATTAAAATTACAAATAGTGATATATGTTGATTAAAATAAAACAACGCTTGTACCACAAATCCTACGTTGCCGTTGATCCCCTAGTAGTGTTACGTTTTAGAGCTCTTGTGATTTCCAAACGTGTTGCATTCATGTTGCCCACGCTCGATGATAATTCACTAGGTCCCACTTCTTCAAAGTGACTTTCACGTATCTCGTAGACGTATCGGTCAACCAAATTGGTAGTAGATGGAAGATGAGAGTAATTAGACATATAAATATTAGAAGTAGTTTAATTGTTGTCAAAGGCTTATTTTTCAGCTCATGGTAACAGAAGTAAATTTTATTTTTGTATATGGAAAATCTGATGATTTTTAGTTGAAGTAATTTAATTTTTGTTGTATGTAAAAGTATGGACATAGTAGTCTTTTTGTTGTTTAGCAAGAAAAAAGTCCAACAAAAGTTGGTGAAACCCAACTTTTTTTTCAACCAAGTTTTACTCTTCAGAGCTAAAATCCAAAAGCCAAAAGCTGTCTGAAAAAAGTCATACCAAACCCCCCCTAAAGTTGAAGCCAACTTATAAGTTGTGTTTTGTATAGACTTATAAGTTGGGATTTTGGGTTTGGAGTGTAGAAAAAGTTGGCTATGTGAAGCTTTTCTTATACCTTTTCAGTGGACAAACTTTTCCACCAAACACACCCGTCTTTTTTTTTTCCTTTCTGCTTTTTTGTCAGATTTTTCTGACATAAGCTTATAAGTCGACTTAAGCTACAAATATATTGCCATTTGTAACTAACGAAGAAACATTATCTTCTTTTAATGCAGTGGATTTGATGAAAGAGGGGTCTACCGTAACCCTACACAACGCAAAGATCGACGTCTTCAAGGGTTCGATGAGGCTCGTGGTGGACAGATCAGGCCATGTCGAAGTCACCACCGAACCTGCCGAGTTCACTGTCAACGAGAAGAACAACCTCTCCCTCATCGAGTTTGAACGCATTGATCTTGTGATATAACTAGCTAGTGACTGCATTTTGGTTGTTGAGCTCTCCCTTTCTTCTGAATATGCAGTTTCACCCCTCAAGTTACTTTTTCTCTAGCCTTCTAAATAGACAGTGGTTTGGAACTTATTCGGGACTTCTGTTATAAATGAACTCCGAGCTGGTAACTTTTCTGGCCTCGGGTCAGAAAATAAAACTTACCATTCACTTTTTGTGCTCATTCTTTGTGTTGTCATGTTGCGATAAATTAATATTGTAGTAAATTTTTGGCAAATTCTACGGAAAATTCACGAGAAATTTGAGAAGATTGGAAGATGAATAACGTTTTGTTTTTGTTTTTCTTTGGAAAATGACAAGCACAAGGCCTGCATATATGTGTTTGTTTGTGAATACGCAAAAGTAGGAACAGTTTCTACTGAGCTTTCAGGTGTTGTAAAACCCTTGCATAGAAATAGGAGGAAGAGGGTTTCAGTCCACCATTAAGATTGTGAGCCCAGCTTTCCTAAATCCAGTTAACTCTCTCTCTCTCTCTCTCTCTCTCTCTCTCTCTCTCTCTCTCATTTTGTGAGCATAAAACTAGGCGCAAAGGAGGAAGTCCAAAGGGTCTGATTCTTTGGGGACTCTGTGAAGCAGAAGATTGAACATGTTGAAAGGGTTCAATATTTCCGTGTTTCTTCTCTGGTTTTCTTCTTCATTTTGGTTGGCTACAGCATCTGTTACTTATGACAACAGAGCCATTCTCATCAATGGCCGTAGAAGAATCCTCATTTCTGGCTCCATTCATTACCCCAGAAGCACCCCTGAGGTAGTCTCTCTCTCTCTCTCTCTCTCTCTCTCTCTCTCTCCCTCTCCCTATATCTCTCAGTCCCTCTCTGTCTCTCTTTCAGTCTCTCTCAGTTACTCTCTCCCTATCTCTCTCAGTCCCTCTCTCTGTCTCTCTTTCAGTCCCTCTCTCTCTCTCTCTCTCTAAGGTGTTATCTCATACATTCCAGATGTGGCCGGATCTTATACAAAAGGCGAAAGATGGAGGATTGGATGTCATACAGACTTATGTTTTCTGGAATGGGCATGAGCCTTCACCTGGAGAAGTAAACCCCTGAACTATTTCTTTCATCTTATATGATGCAAATTTCATATGGTGTAAATTTCATTAGAAAATTCATAAAACTTGTATTATTTAGTATTAACGACGCTGCGTGAACATCATCGTCAGTATTACTTCGAAGGGAGGTACGATCTCGTTCGGTTCATCAAACTAGCCCAACAAGCCGGACTTTATGTTCATCTCAGGATCGGACCCTTCGTTTGCGCCGAATGGAACTTCGGGTAAAAAAAATGTATATCTATCAAATTCCATATTCACTTGAAAAATTAGTTTAATCTGGGTATTCGTTTTCTCTTCAGAGGATTTCCAGTTTGGCTGAAATATGTTCCCGGAATCTCTTTCAGAACAGACAATGAGCCTTTCAAGATTCACCTAATTCTATGGAAAGGATCGTCAACTCAATATCTCTCTCTTCTTCTTTTGCTCTGACTTGGTTCTTGTGCCCAACGGTGCAGTTCTCTCCTTACTGATCCATCGCCTGAGTAATACGCCACCGCGTTGCCGGTAGCGGTGCTCATGGACATGGATTCGGTGGGTCAGAACCTCACAGATCCACTCCCCGAGAGAGCAGATCTACCTTGTGCAGCGATTAGTTGCTTCCCTGAGTTTGAGGGCTCTGTGTCAAATTCATCTGAGATGTCTAAAACATCTCCCGTGGTTACTGATTCTAGAATGATTGATCAGTTAGTACCAGATACTAACGAAAACATAAGCAACACTCTTCTCTGTAATGGAAAATCTAAGGATTTACCTTCCACATCGTATGCTCGAGCCCTTGTCGGTATTACCGAGAGGGAAAAGTATTTCGACAGTGTTGTGGAGGATAACTCCTCCGATGAGGAAGAGGATGAAATCCCCAATAGTATTGCTGGCAAAACGTCGGTGAAAATCAACTTTTCGAAATCTCTTCTCGAAGAAATTCGAGAACCCTGGAAAAACCATCTAATTGTTCGACCTTTGGGTAGAGCAATTGGTGGCCATTTCCTGGTTCCTAAGCTTAAATCCCTGTGGAATCTGACGGGGGCTACTACGAACATTGATATGGGAAGAGGATTTTTCCTCTTCCAATTCGACTGTATATCTGATTATCGGAAAGCTCTTATGGGTGGACCCTGGATTGCTTTCGATCAATACATAATGGTTCAAAAATGGGTTCCTAATTTTAAAGTTTCTGCAGTTGCAGAAGCAAAAACTGCGGCCTGGATACGTATTAAGGAACTCCCTGTGGAGTATTACAAAGAAAGATCTTTGTTTAAAATTGCCAAGAAACTGGGCAGACCACTCAAGCTTGATATCAATACGGCGACGGTGGGAAATGGCAGATTTGCAAGAATATGTGTTGAGATTGATCTAAATAAGCCCCTCATTGTTGATGTTGAAATTGAGAACCAATTTTATCCCCTTGAATATGAACATCTTCATATGATTTGTTTTCACTGTGGCAGGGTGGGACACACTAAACAACACTGTCAAGAATCAAAGGAAGGAAGCACCAAAACTCAAGCATCAATTGCGGACAATATGAAAGACCAGAAGACTACACCTCAGGAGAAGAAGATGGACGAACACACAGTGAGCCAATTTAGAGATAATGATACTATTTCGGGCCCGAAAGGTCCGGGTCCTTGGAACATTGTGGTGAACAGAAAATGGAGAAACAAGCAAAGGCCCAAGGAGTTTAACGCTTCAAATAACAGGTATGGACTTTTTAATAACATTGCTGTCGATGAAACAGGCCCAGGCAAGCAAAGCCCATCGCATGAAGCAGGCCTAAATCACGCAAGCCCAAGCCAAGAGAACCCTAACAACACTGGGCCGAACACCTACCCAAAAAACCCTAACAGAGGCTATGGAAACTTCTCTAATTACAGAAACAACCGTCCGGGAAATCATCAAGGTTATGGAGGTAAAGGTCAACGAAGATATCAATCTCTTTATGGCAACTCAAATCACGGTCTGACAAAGGAGAAGCAGAGAGAGGAATTGCACGAAATTGAGATCAATAGCTTACTGCCAGAGAATCCTATGTCTGAAAAGGTGGATGAGATTGAGGTGGCTATGGATTGCCAGGCCACTGGTATTGAAGATAACGCAGGCTTGGACACTAAAAGCTCCAACCATAAAGAGAATCTCGAGGAAACTTGCAGTGATGAGTCTAATCAAAAGGGTACTGTGCAGATACAATTAAATGTGGAGGAACTTATGGAGCAAGACCTTTCATCTGCAATCCATATACAGCAAGATAATTTAGATCTGAGCTCTACACCAAAGCCACCAGATAACAATTTCTTTGAGAGAAGAAAGCCATTCAAAGGACCTAGCAACAACAAGAATGGAACAAGAACTAGAGAAAGTGGACGAGATGATCCTGCAGACGGAAAAGATTCAACTTCTAATGAATCCAGAGCAGATGTCACCGACGACCATAGAAGTCCCTTGGCCAATCGAAACCTCCGAAGTAGAAGTATCGAGAATTTGTGCAGAAGACATCGATCCATCTCCCCTTCTCGTAGAAGTGGAGTCGACAAGAAATCGCCAACAGATCATGGATCATCTCACTGAGTTGGTAAGAAGATGCTCTGGTCCGATTAAAAATTCTAAACCAATGATTTTGTCTTCCAAATTTATGTTCTGGAATTGTCGAGGGGCTGGGAACAAAGAGTTTAGAAGAAATTTCAGAAATCTTCTTCAAACCCATCAATTCGAACTGGTGGTCCTTCTTGAAACTAAGGTCAAGTTGGCTCAGATGGGGAATTTTTTCCAGAAGCTGGGATTCAATAAGGCGGAATTTGTTGACCCGGAGGGGCGCTCTGGCGGTATTTGGGTTCTTTGGGACGACAGTGTACTCACAGTGAACACTAAGTCCAAATCCTACCAAGGCATCCATGTTTCTGTGACCAAAAATCACTTTGAAGAAATTACAGTTTCTGCAATTTATGCAAGTCCGATTGAAACTAACAGACAGGCGCTTTGGGATGAGTTGAAAGTCAAAGCTGCAAGCATCGTCGAACCATGGCTGTTAGCAGGAGACTTCAACGATTTCACAGGAGCCTCAGAGAGAAGAAGCTTCACTAGGATGACTAATACTATGAAAAATCGGAACTTTCTCAATAACATCAACGACTGTCAATTGATCGACCTTGGCAATGCTGGCCCTAAAATGACGTGGTCTAATGGGAGGGAAGGGATCGCTAACACCCAAGAAAGACTTGATCGTGCGATGGGTAACATGGCGTGGAAGGTGAAGTATCCTAACAGCCTCGTCACTTGCTTGCCGCGTACGTACTCTGATCATTCGCCTCTCATAGTAGAGACGCAAGGTATGAAGGATCCTTCTATCTCTAAACCTTTTCGATTCGAAAATTGTTGGCTTGAGCATCCTGAGTTTAGTGATTTTGTTACTAACTCGTGGTATTATAACCAACCCTTAGAGTCTTCCTTGCTTGATTTGCAGCATAAACTTCGTAATTGGAACAAAACTACCTTCGGTAACATTCATAAAAAGAAAAGAATTTTGTTGGCTCGCCTTGAAGGAATTCAAAGAGCTCAGAGTACTAGTTTTAGCAACAACCTTTTCATGTTGGAAAAAGAGCTTAATGATGAGTTTAATAGAATTCTCCAACAAGAAGAAATTTTGTGGCATCAAAAGTCTAGAATTAACTGGATTGTCCATGGTGAAAGAAATACTAAGTTTTTCCACCTCTCTACTGTTATTAGAAGGAGGAAAAATAAAATTTTTGCTCTTAAAAATAATGATAATACGTGGATTTATGATAAAAACAATCTTAAACTTCATGTTCAGGATTATTTTGTTAAACTTTATGAGAAAGTGGCTACCCCTCACAGGATCCAGCACCTTGAGGAGTTGGGAATTACCCTCTCTGATGAAAATAATGCTTTTCTTAACCAAGCGGTAACTAAGAATGAAGTGCTTAAAGCTGTTAAGAGCATAGGTAGGAATAAATCCCCCGGGGTCGATGGTTTCAATGCTGCCTTTTTCCAAGATTGTTGGACGACCATTGAGACTGAGGTTTGCAATATGGTGTTTAGGGCTTTTCAAGATAAAATTCTTCCGGAGCACTTGAATGATACCTTCATCACTTTAATTCCGAAA
Organism: Linanthus parryae; assembly: GCA_023055425.1. NCBI lineage: Eukaryota > Viridiplantae > Streptophyta > Magnoliopsida > Ericales > Polemoniaceae > Linanthus > Linanthus parryae. Next base: position 1,396,909 of record JALGPY010000038.1, on the reverse strand, counting down.
ATTAATTGTCCTATCTTTATTAATCAATTTCGTCCCATTGGCCTTTGTAATGTAGGGTATAAAATTATTTCTAAAATTCTTGTTTCTAGACTTCGGATTTTCATGGACACCCTTATTTCCCCTCAACAAAGTAGTTTTATTCCGGGAAGGGGGACGAGTGATAATATTATTTTGGTTCAGGAGGTTCTCCACACCATTAAAAAAAAGAAAGGAAGAAAAGGAGGCATGATCCTTAAAATTGATCTTGAGAAAGCCTACGATAAACTTTCTTGGGATTTTATCGAAGAAACTTTACATGCTTTTAATTTCAATAAAGATTGGATTGATTTGATCATGTTGTGTGTCACTACGGTGAATTATTCTATCTTATGGAATGGGGAGGCCCTTCCTCCTTTTAAAGCGGGAAGAGGGCTTAGACAAGGTGACCCCCTCTCTCCATATATTTTTGTTCTTTGCCTTGAAAGACTCACTTCCATGATTAATCACGCGGTGATTCAAGGTAGATGGAAAGGTATTAAAATCTCTAACTCCTCTCCTGCTCTTTCTCATGTGTTCTTTGCGGATGATATGTTGCTGTTTGCTAATTCTGATCATACCACCATCCATACGGTTAAAGAGATTATAGAGACCTTTACGGCTCTCTCGGGTCTAACTGTGAACCTAAATAAGTCTAAAATCTACATCTCCCCGAATGTTAATAGGCATAATGCAAAGGATATTGGTAATATTTTTGGTTTTCAACTTACCCAAAATTTGGGTAAATACCTTGGTGTTGATCTGTTTACTGGAAGAGTGGGCAAAGCGAACTTTAAAGAAATTATTGAAAGAGCCCAAAAAAGATGTGCGGGTTGGAAAGCGGCTATCCTTTCCACGGGGGGCAGATTGACCTTAATTAAAGCCGTTAATTCCTCTCTTCCCATTTATCTTATGCAAACTCAGAACTTACCCCAAAGTACGTGTGAGGATCTTGATAGGATTAATCGTAATTTCTTGTGGGGTGACACTAGTGGGGGGAAAAAAATCCACCTTATTGATTGGGATACGGTTTGTAAACACAAAAAGTTTGGGGGTCTAGGCATTAGAAAATCTAAATTCCAAAACAAAGCTCTTTTTCTTAAACTTGGTTGGCAAATCTTGAATGATAAATCTCTCCTCTGGACTAATATGCTGAGACATAAATATCTTAAAAAGTTCAACTTGAGGGAGTGGCCTTCAAAAAACAACAGCACCCGTACTTGGAAAGGAATTATTAAAATTCGCAAAAATCTCTTTGAGGGTATAAGATGGACAGTGGGTAATGGTAATAGTATTTCTATTTGGAATGATGTTTGGTTTGGAGAGAAAGCTCTTAAAGACCTTTACCCGAATGTCAGCTTCAATGGAAGTTTGAAAGTGAATTTACTTATCACTCATGATTTTAGGTGGGACCTTACCATTTTGGAGAACTTTGTTTCTGTGGTTCACTTGAACACTATCAAAGCCAAAATCTTACCTAAGGAGAGTAATTCTAAGGATGAGATTCATTGGCGTTATTCGGAGGGAGGAAATTTTACTACCAATTCTGCGTATTGGTCTCTGGTGAAGAATGATACTCACCCTAATCTTAATTGGAACAAGATTTGGAAATTAAAAACTCCCCCCAAAATCACTCTGTTTGCTTGGAAAGTGGGACACCAAAAGATTTTGACGAACGTCCAAAGAGCTGCTAGAAGGCTGTCCGATGATACCCTCTGTCCCCTTTGTGAAACTAAAGACGAAACCCTTCTTCATCTCTTTAGGGACTGCAAAGATGCCACTGCTATTTGGCACATTATTTTTGGTTCTAGTTGGTTTAATAAGTACTCTAATGTGCAAGACTTTGGTACTTGGTTTTTTGAAAATATTTCAGTTAAACCAATTGATGACAGATCTAACCCCATTTTGTTCATTGTGACTTGCTGGCAGATTTGGATCAACAGGAATATGTGGGTGTTTAGAAATAAGAAAAACACCCCTCTCACTTGTTCTATGCTTATCCACAACTACTATAATGAAATCACAGCTTACACGATCCGGGGTAGTAGTTTGGATAAGCATAATGTTAGGAGTACTTATTGGTTTCCTCCTCCTGCAGGTCGCCTTAAGCTGAACACGGATGGAAGTAAAGATGGTGAGTTTGGTGTTGCCGGCTATGGAGGGGTGCTTAGAGATGAGGAAAGCTCATGGATCAAGGGATATATGGGACAAATCGGACACAGTGCAGTGATTGAAGCCGAATTTTGGGGTATACATCGTGGTTTGGTAATCATATATGAAGATAATAAAAGAGATGTGACCATCGAATGTGATTCCATTGAAGCTGTCAACTTCATCAAGAGTGATAACCTGCCTCCTAACTTCCACTATTGTCAAATTGTGGGCGACATCAAAAGGCTTCTTCAACTTTGCAACTGTGAGATCATTCATATCTCTAGAGACACCAACCATGTGGCAGATGCTCTGGCTCGTATGGGAAGAGATCAAAGAGAAACGCTGGTCATTATAGACAATCCTCCGGCGAACATTGCAAGTCTTCTGATAACAGATATTTTGAACTGTAACAGTAAGGGACATTAGGTCTCTTTTGTTTTTCCCTGTTGTTGTTTTCGTTTCTTGTTTCTGTATGACTTAACTTTGTCCCTTTCTCAAAGATCAAAAAAAAAAAAAAAATGAGCCTTTCAAGGTTCTTCTCTTATCTTTAATAAGCATCAAGCAAATGGGTGCCAACTCAGTGGCAGAACATTTAAAGCCCCACAAAATGTGGTCCTGCATTTTAATATATTCTTTTTGTCTTTTCGCTGATCATTGATTTGGACATTTGGTTGTGTTAAAGGCAGCAATGCAAAATTTCACGGCGAAAATAGTCAGCATGATGAAGTCGGAGAAGCTATACGAACCCGAGGGAGGCCCAATTATTCTATCTCAGGTTTGTCTAAGATTCGGGTTCAAGTATTGTATTAGGGTTTTATTTATTCACAATTTAGGGGATTGTGTGTTTTTCTGGCGTTTTCGGTTGACAGATAGAGAACGAGTATATAGGGGTTGAACGAGATATCGGTGCTCCGGGCAACGCTTACATGAAATGGGCAGCGAAAATGGCTGTCGGTCTCGGAACAGGAGTCCCATGGGTTATGTGCAAACAAGAGGATGCTCCTGATCCCATTGTAAGTTTCAGCCTTCTTATTATCATCAACTCTATTGTTCTTGATAACACTTGGTTGTAAGTTGAACAATTTTCGTTGAAATATACCTGTTTAGCCGCCTAAATACAATAATGAGCCTCTGTGGGCATCTAAAGTCTAAACATCAAAATGATCTCATTTTAAGGCAGTGAAACCTGTACATTCATAGAATCTAGGTTCCGTTTAGATGGAAATCGAGAAACGAAACCTAGGTTTCAGAAGGCCTTGCGGCAAGTGGTGAAACCTAGATTCTGTGCGTAGGTTTCAGTGATATCTATACACCTACATAGAAATCTACACAATCTAGGTTACGTTAGATATAAATTGAGAAAGGGAACTTAGGTTTCAGAAGGGCTTGCAGTAATGGTGAAACCTAGATTCTATGTGTAGGTTTTAGAGATCGAGTCTTGGTTCCTAAATACGAGAATCAACTTCTCTACCGCCGAACATCAAAATAATCTCATTTTAGGGTTGTGAAGCCTATACACCTACATAGAAACCTACATAGAATCTAGGCTCTATTTGATGGAAATCGGGAAAGGGGACATAAGTTCCAGAAGGGCTTGCAGTACGTGGTGGAACCTAGATTCCGTTTATCGGGTTCAGAGAGATAACAAGTCTTCATTCATAAATACATGAATGAGCCTCTCTGGCACGGGAACATCTAAATGGTTTCATTTTAAGACTGTCAAACCTATACACCTACACAAGAATCTAGGTTTTTTTTAGGATGGAAATCGAGGAAAGGACCCCAGGTTTCCGAGGCGTTTGTAGTAAGTGGTGAAACCTATTCGTTCCTAAATACAAGAATGAGCTTCTCTGGCGCGGGAACACTAAAATGATCTCATTCAGGGCTGTGAAACATAAACACCTGCATAGCATCTAGGTTTCCTTAGATGGAACCAGAAAAGCACCTTAAGTTTCAAAAGGGCTTGTGGTAAGAAACGAAACCTATATTCTATATATGAGGCTTCAAAATGAGGCTTATTCTCGTATTTAGAGGTCAACGAGGCCATTTTCGGTGGAACTTTTTTTAAGTTGAGTTCATTAGTATTTCCAATTCGAACGATAAATTTCCCTAGAGTTCGGAAGAAGAGTCTTTTCCTCCTACAATTTATTTGTCGTGGTTGTCCTCACGTAAATCTCTTTACAGATCGACACTTGCAATGGCTATTACTGCGAGAACTTCACACCAAATAGCACGAATAAACCCAAAATGTGGACTGAAAACTGGAGCGGTTGGTAAGTCACACCGTTGTCGCCTCCAGGGCCAAAGTTTTAGTTTTATCATGAAATTTCCGTGTAACCTTTTTCCTCAGCCATTTCGATTATTCAGATTTTCCTCGTTTTCTGTTCCTAGGTTTACCGAGTTTGGTGGTCCAGTTTCTAATAGACCGGTTGAGGACATAGCATTCTCCGTCGCAAGGTTTATTCAGAAGAATGGGTCTTTTGTGAACTACTATATGGTAAATTTTCCCAGTACAAATGTTGTTTTTTTATCCAAGAAATTTACAAAGGTAAAGTTATATATTTACCGAGGTTTCTGAATAGAGATTTTATCTACTGTGCCAGTACCACGGAGGAACGAATTTTGGCCAAACCTCCGGGCGATTCATTACCACTAGCTACGATTACGATGCTCCCATTGATGAATACGGTAATTATTTATCGCTAATCACATAGCTATTTATGTGATCATGGGGCGCCTTTTTGGGTTTAGTTGCTATAAAACAGTTGGTTTCTAGAAAACAGATAAATCAATATTTACCAAACACATCAACAACTGCTTTTGACATAAAATGTAGTGTTCTAGAAAACAACATCATTACCAAACGGGCTAATAGTCTGCTGTGTTTTTGCTTCTCCAGTGTTTCATCATGGTTGACCTTTTTAATCTGCTCATCTTTTGTAAATGTTTCTCTTTATCTATTGAAGTTCTATGTTTCTTGACAAGAAGTATTTATAATTCTTTTCGGACAAATGTGTAACGATTCATCTTTACTTGGAAAGGATTACTGAGAGAACCGAAATGGGGACATTTGAGAGATTTGCATAAAGCCATCAAGCTAAGCGAACCGGCTTTAGTTTCTACATTCCCGGTAGTTACGTGGCCACGAAAAAATCTAGAGGTAATTAATTAGTCTCCGTGCTTAAAATATCGTTAAGGTTTTAAAATCGAATAATGAATCATTATTATTATTGACAATTCGTCTTTTGTAGATTCACGTGTTCGAAAACACGTCTGTTTGTGCCGCGTTTCTGGCAAATTACAACACGGGCTCCTCGAGGAAAATGACCTTCCGGGGTAAGAAATTCGACGTACCTCCTTGGTCCATCAGCATCCTCCCGGACTGCAAGAATGTCGCTTTCAACACTGCAAAGGTAAATAAGATTTATGTTTTAACTATTTTTTCAAATGAATGTTTTACTATTGGAGGTGTCTATTTTCTTTGAAGAGAACCGTACAACCTACTTCCTATGTTTCATTTCTTTCTTCGTGGTCCCATATTTACTACTATTTAAGGGGTTAGGGTCACTTCAACCCGATTATTTAATTAACAAAATAATGCGAGAATTTGATAATCTTTTCATGGTGTTGTAACTGTACAGTTTAATCTACAACACCAAAAGAAATTATAAAAAAATTAGATCATTTTACAATTCACCTGGTCAAAGTGACCCGATTACGGATAAAAAAGACAAACCACGAAAAAAGGGAAACGAAAGTATATAAAAGTTACATTTATGACCCCACAAACTATATTAAATTATTACACGTAAATATAAAAATCAAGAAATATTATACTAACTTTTTTGAAATTGTACTATAACCTATCAACTTTATAGAATTGATATATGACCCACTAACTTCCCAAAATTATAGCATATCCCGCACCTATTTAAAAAATACACCATGACTCATAAACTTCGTACAATTTATTTTATGTCCCACTCGATATCCAATTAGTGCCTTTAGATACGGGTCGTGCCTACTAGATCAATGCAATACGATAGAGTTGGGTGGGACCCGCACATTTATAATCTATATTTTATTTTTATTACAATGTGGCCCATAAGCTGTAGGAAAACATGGTATGGCCTAAATACATTCTAATATACTTTGACCCCAAATTTTATAAAACAATACAGTATGACCTACATGCTTTTTGGATAGTGAACTTAGGCACGAACAACACCTAGTATAACATATGATAAACTTCTATTTCACAGATAAGCTCCCCAAGTTTACTTGCAAACATGACACCGGCGGGTAATGAGAGCTTCTCATGGCAGTCCTACATAGAAGAAATTGCATTAGCCGATGAATCTGATGCCGTTGAAATGGATGGTCTTTGGGAACAAATAAATGTCACCAGAGACTCCACAGATTATCTATGGTACCTCACAAAGTGAGTACACTCGCTATAAAATGACCTTATTATGTTATGGTGACACCTTTATATTTTCTTTATTTCGGGTTTTTCCTATCTCGTTGCAGGGTTAATATTCAACCGGATGAAGGTTTTCTAAAGAACGGGCACGATCCTGTTTTAACCGTTATGTCAGCAGGATATGCTTTGAGCGTTTTCATCAACGGGAAATTGTCAGGTATAGGCGGATGTTTTCATCTTTCGTTGCCCCAAGAATTTCTCAACTTTTATTCTGTGTTGTCTTAGGATCAATTCGGGAATGCTTTTGTTGATAGCGCAACTGTTTTCCGACAGCAGAAACAAGTTTTAGTGCGATTAGTAAAAGTTTGACTTTCGGAAAGTTTCTGCTGTCCCACAACAGTTACATTACAGTATTTACCTTTACGAAGCTAATACATGTCATATATTTTTGTCCTTTTACTCTCTCACAACATAAATTTTACTATATCAATATTTCACAGTGATTTTCCCGGTAATATTTACCGAACAACATATTTATCTAAAATCCACAACAGTTTTCTCAACGATAATTCTCACACAGCAGTTTCTAGTACCGCCACTGCATTTCCAAGCTACCCCTTAGATTGCTTGAAGCATTGCCTTTTTCGTTGCAGGAACTGTTTATGGCTCTCTGGATATGCCAAAACTGACTTATAGCGGCGATGTGAAGTTGAGAGCCGGCGTCAATAACATCTCTTTGCTCAGCGTTCTTGTCGGTCTTCCTGTTAGTTCTTGTTTCTGATCAAACGATTCATTTTCTCCGTTTATTTTGGTGTTATGTTAAGGGAGTTTGTTTCTGAGTCGTGTTGGTTAAATTTATTGATCAGAATGTTGGCACGCATTTCGAGACATGGAACGCGGGAGTTCTTGGGCCGGTCACCTTGAATGGTCTCAATTCCGGGACATGGAACCTGACTAAGCAAATTTGGTCTTACAAGGTCAGTGTTCAGGAGGCTTCACTCAGTTTCTAGCCATGGGCCGAGTTTGGGTAGGCTCGGACCGGGTCTCACTAGGCCGATACATATTTTGTCAAGCCCAAGCCCGGCCTGGCGCATGTATCTGGCCTATTTGGAAGGCCAATGCCAATGAAATAGTATTTTTTGATAAAAAAAAAAAAATGAAATAGTATTGATTTTTTAAAGCCCGGGCCATAGGTTTTTATTTCGTGTTCCCCAAACAATTTTTTTTTTTTTTTTTTTTTTTTTTTTTTTTTGAGAAACCACAAACAAATGAATTATTGTATTGGCATTGTTTGGGTAGGTTTTCTTTTTTTCTTTTTTTTTTTTTTCAAAAAAGAAAAAACAAGTATTAGGTGTTTGTGTTTGGGAAGATTGTTTTATTATTTATTTATTTATTTTATTTTTTTTACTTTTAGCGAAATCGGTGCTGGCACATGGCAGCCCATGATTTGTCCGGTGTAACCAACGGACACATTTGCCTTGGTTTTGACCTGCAAACTAGGCTAATACAGAAAACAAAAACGCTCCCTTTTTAAAATACAAACCCTTATTTTGTTTGATAATTTTAATTTAGTCTTAAAAAAGTTGCACTATAGCATCCCCCAACTTTACAAAATTTATATTTTATATCTATTTTGTTCAAATTTTTCAGTTTAGGCTCCACTATAACATGCTCCTGGATCCGCCCCTGATTATTGCAGATTGGCCTTAAAGGAGAAGCATTGAAACTGCATACAATCCAAGGAAGCTCAGCCGTGAGATGGACAGGGGGAGCGTTAATTGCTCCGAAGCAACCCCTAACATGGTACAAGGTCCGATATTCATCCAATTTTAACTAAGATTCAAACATTTTTTTCTTAAAATTCGCCTTATAAACGCATGATCTATTTGCAACAATAGGCTTATTTCGATGAGCCAGCAGGAAGTGACCCATTGGCATTGGACATGAGCACGATGGGGAAAGGCGAGATGTGGGTAAACGAGCAAAGCATCGGGCGACACTGGCCCGGTTATATAGCCCATGGTAGCTGTGGTAACTGTAGCTACAAGGGGACTTATAGGACGAAAAAATGCCTCAGTAACTGTGACCAGCCTTCTCAGAGATGGTAAGGGCAGTTTCTTCAATTTTACACGGTTAAAAAGACACTTTCACCTCTTCTGAATTGACTGAAGGACACTTTCACCTCTTCAGTGTGCCGAATTTTAGGTAACTAAGAACCTCTGATTATGAAGTCGTTAGTCTAGGGGCGGGATACGTCCTAAAAGTAGTTTTCCAGACAAATTGAAATCCATATCAAGCAAAAGGTTCATTAACAGTGGCTAACCCCCTAGATTTTTCATGGGAGGGTGCAAAATTGTCCTAAAAAACTATTTTTAGAGAAATCCCAATATAAGGTGTAAATTTCCCGAAGTTCGGCAAACTCGAGAGGGAGAGTGTCCATTTCCAAACGAGAAGGGGTGAAAGTGTTGTTCACTCAAACAAGAGGGGTGAAATTGTCTTTTACCCCTTTTATCCGTAAAACGATGATACAATTTTGTTTACACGACATTCAAAAAATATCCAAGACTATAATTTTTTTTGTTTCAGGTACCACGTGCCACGGGCGTGGTTGAAATCAACCGGGAATTTCTTAGTTGTGTGGGAAGAATGGGGAGGGGATCCGTCTGGGATTTCGCTGGTGAAACGGACAATGTAATTGTCAGGATTAGGGCATACGCTACATAGTGACATAATGTTGTGTATAAGTGTTCGATCCGGAGGCTCTGTAACGCCCAAGTCGGTACTCAAACTTAAACTTAAAAAAAAAAGGAAAATTGAAAGTTTTTTACTGTCCTCTAGAATAATGGCTTAATCAAGAGTTGCTCGCGGTTAAGAGCAAAACCTGCCTTGGCCGGTTCAGACAAGTCCCCTTGCCATGAGATGTGCCATCTTTTGATGCAGCATGTCTATCTGTTGGGTGCTCATGAGGCAATATAATGTTCATATCTTTTTTATCTCAGTTGGGCCAGAGGCACAACACTGTCCATACTATTGGCCCAAGGGGCTTTTGTGCAAGATTGGGCAAATCCATACTTGCATCATTATATATGCCAGGTAACCCTAGTCAAAAGCTAGCCCAACTCAAGGTGGTGTGACCTTAGGAGGGTTATGACTATAGTAAGAAGCCCAAGGGTCACACCACCTAGACACAGCTCCAAGCGTATGATTTGGGCGGTTATCTAACCTCTCTCTGTGTTCTTTCACATTCAATGCTCATAATTCAACAATCAATTGCACTCATCTTTCACAATCAACACTCATAATTCAAAAATTCGTCGAGTTTTTTGAGCCCTAGAACATGTATATTTCACAAAATACAGCCAAACAAAATTGAATTACCAGGGATGAGGAATCTGCAAGAGACAACGGTGACAGAGATAGGCTGACATCTTCATTAAATTCATCGTTACTTCAACAATTGTGCCCACCAACTTGGTGGTGATCTTCGCCATGTGAGTGAGAAAGAGTTAGAAACAATGGGCGGCGGTCTACAGAAACCTCCTCAAGTCATGAATGAAATCCTTGCACAGCTGCGCTTAAAGGCAAGATAGAACAACTAGAAGTGCCGCCTGTCTACTTCATCACATTCCTCTCAACTAGTTGTCAGAAACAATTTTGTCGGAGCAGCTTCTGACTTGATCGAATATGGATTCCGACGAGGTTTTACAGAAGGGGGGAGAATCGGAGAAGAAGAATCGAAGAGAGGGAAACGAAACTGGAAATTCTCATTAATTGCAGAACACTGATACAACTCTTAGTGAAACAATCGTTAGTTTCTCCGTACATTTTTTTCGTGTTTGGCTGACACTTACCAAAGCAGTGGGCGGTGAGGTAAGTGGTAGTGATGGTGACGGTAGAGGTGGGTGGCGGTGATGGGTCACGGAGGCGGTAATGTTGGTTATTTTAAACGTGTAATTGTTTTACATTATTTTAGTTGTAAATATTTTAAGGGAAGATATTTTTATCACCAACCAAACGGAATGCATAAAAAAGAATATTTTAGCACAAACCAAACGGAGCCTTATCCAAATACCAATGCTAGGCTATTAGGCTAGTTTGCGTTGTTGGTATGGGCCAGTGTTAGGCTAGTTTGGGTTGGGAGTGGGCATCCATTATGAGTTTTGGGCTGACGACAATATTGGACCTGTGTTTTGCTACAAGACCCAAACGTTGTTGGAAGATGAACACGTTGGGGAGAGCACACATGGATACCCATGGGTTCAAGCTTATGAGTTAGGGTCTCATATCAACCAGCTAGGGGGGAGCCAACTTGCAGCCTGGGTAAGCACGTGCCCTACTCAAGATTTCGAAAAACTACAATGATACCCTATAATGCATAAAAAGTTAATAATGCGTCGTTGTCGAAATTCAAAAATGCCCTAAGTGTTTTGAATACCTAGTTCCGCCCCTGCAACCAACAGTGTCAAAAGAGACTCTGGTGGGGTTTGGTATGACTTTTAAGGAGCTTATAAGTCAAGTCTGGATTATAAGTTGAACACAACTTATAAGCAGTGTTTGATATGCAACCTATAAGTTGAACTTTTGAATTTGGACGTGTAAGTTCATAGTGTAAAAATAAACACAAGAAAAAGTTGGGTTTTTTGAATCTTTTCTTGAACTTTTGGACTTAACAACTTTTACATCAAATACGCATATCTTTTTTCTTCATCTTTTTTTTTTTCATGAACTTTTTTGGCATAAACTTATAAGACAACTTAAGTTGCAAATAAGTTATACCAAACTCAACCTCTGTTAGGCTTGTGGTGCCAAAAGAGACTAGTCAGGACCCTATATATAGAGATGGCAATATGATCCGATCCGATCTGAGATCCGAGCAATCCGAGCCGAATGGATCGGATCCGAATCCGATCCAATTGAAAATGGATCGGATTTGGATCCGGAAAGCCAGACCCGATCGGATTTGGATCGGATGGCAGACCCGTCGGGTTCCAACCCGATCCGACCTGACGTATATGTGTGTTTTATGAATATACCCCTATTACTTCCCCACTTACACATCCAAGAATAATACAATAGTAACTCCAACCTACAAAGCCGTTTCTTTTGTGTTTTAGGCTCCGTAACTTACAAACATGCTATAGCGTATGAAATAGTGTTTATTTTTTATTTTATTCTTTGTATCTATTGCAAATCTGAGCCTGATCCACTCTGAATCCGATCTAACCACGTAGTATATGGATCTACGGATCGGATTTGGATCGGCTGAATGAAACCCGATCCAATCCGATCCGAACCCAGTGATGATCTGAACGGATCTGGATCGGATCTGGATCCCATTTCTCCTGCTCGGATCTGGATCGGGAACTGACTGATACGATCCAAATCCGACCCGTTGCCATCCCTACCTATATATAGCCAAAGGAAATTCAAACCAAGCTAATCTCGAGCATTCCAAAATCCTCAGAGAGTTGGAGAGACAGAGAGAGAGAGCCGTCTCCATGCCAAGAAATATTGGACTCCAAGTTCGAGACCTTGAATTGTGTCTAAACTATTACATTAATCTCCTTATTATTAGTTGAACCATTATTATATACTCCCTCCGTCCCAGCAGGTTCTTCAAAAAGTACTATTCACCGATCACTTTAATCTCATGATTTAGTTAGTAAAACGATGCAGGAATATTATAATTTTTCATGGTGTTGTAGAGTAAACTTAATTCTACTTCACCATGAAAAATTACCAAATTCTAGCTTCGTTTTGGTAAAAAAATCACCGGGTCAAAATGACTTGAAAATGTCAACTTTGAAGAACCTGCTGGGACAGAGGGAGTAACCCTTATGCAATCTATATTTGTTAACATTGCAGTTAATGTATTGTTGGAATATGCCTTGATAGGCTCGAGAAGCTTGGCGAGGAGTTAGGCGACGAAGAGGGGCAAGGAAACAAGGCCATACGGGGGATCGAGACGAAGAGAAGGAAGACAATGGAAAGTAGGTGGCACGACCTGATTAGAGGTCGCACGACCTGGACCACTAGGTCGCAAGACCTAGTCTGCTCGTGGCATTTTTGGGATTGTTTCCTTATGCGTTTTTGGTCCGTTTTGAACGTTTCTTGGGGACCAAGAAAGCCTAGTAAGTCTATATAGACGTGTATAGGCATAGGCTAAGGTCGTGGGTTGTATTTGTGGGTTTCTCTCTAACAAAACGGGGTTTTTCAGGTCGTGGAGGTAGCTAGTTCATCGCCAGTGAACCACGTTATATCGGTGTGTTCTTGTTTCGTCTATTATCATCGTTCATGACGAACTGGCATCAGATTTTGGGTTGCGTTGTTCCACGATCAAGGTGGAGCTATAGGGCTAGGCTTTCACAATCGTGAAATTCATCGCTGCGGTTTTACGATTAAGGTGGAGCACGCGTTTGGGGGTTACTGATCTGGAAAAGAAGCTGCATAGAAGATGAACGGGTGGATGACCAAGATCGACAAGTTCACGGGGAGAAATAGCTTCAGCTTATGGTAGATCAAGGTACGTGCTTTGTTGAAGCAGCAAGGCCTGTGGTTGCCATTGGCGGAAGATGAAGAGGGGGCTTCTACAACTACCAAGGAGTACAAGACGATGGAGGAACGAGCACACTCAATTAGATCATTTTGTGCTTGGCGGACGACGTGATCACAGATTGCGGATCAAGAGACGGCCGAAGGAACATGGAATAAGTTGGAGAGCCAACAAGTTGATGTTGAAGCAACAACTCTTTGGTCTACGCATGGGGGAAGGTACGGATTTAAGATATCACTTGGATCTTCTTAATACTATTTTGCTTGAGTTGCGAAATAGTAATGAGAAGATAAGTGATGAAGATGCCGCACTGATTTTGTTGGTGTCTCTACCACCGTCTTATGAGGGGTTCATGCATAGTTCTTGTGCTGGGAAAGAGACTCTCACGTTGGAGGAGGTAAGATTGGCTCTTCACACAAGGGAGATGCGACAAAGGGCCGCATATGGGGGTACGGACGGGTTCGGGTCGGGTGCATTCGTGGCATCTAATGGGAGTTATGGTAAAAGGAGGAACAAGGGTTCTAAGTTACCAAACGACGTATGTGCATTGTCTAAATAGAAGGGTCATTGAAGAGAGAGTGTCCGAAGGTGAAGGCGTTTGCAGACTTGGCTGCATACGCAAAGGACGACTTCGGGCTCTAGGCCCCGTTGGGGGGCAAGCGGGAATTCGTGCTCTTGACGAGGAGGCGGAGGATGGAATAGGGGAGTCTCTGACGAGAGACAATGGAACGTGAAGGGGACACGTGTTGGGGGGTTTGTTGTAGGGACTCGGTGGGAGTCGGAACAACAAACAAACTTGTTGTAGGAACTCGGTGGGAGTTGGAACAAGAAGAAAGGGGATTCGACTACAGAAACTCGGCCATAGTTGGAGCATCAATAGGGGTTCGATCGCAGGAACTAGATGGAAGTTGGAGCATCGCTGGGGGTACACGTTGCAGGATCTTGGCGAAAATGGAGCAACTTGTGATATTGGGGCTCTTGGAGAGAAGCCACTAATCAAGCGCAAGCGGAAGAGGGAATTCAAGGCAAGATTGAGATTTGTAGGGAATATGCCTTGAATAGGGTCGACAAGCTTGGCGAGGAGTTAGGCGACGAAGAGAGGCAAGGAAACAAGGTTAAACGGGGGGATGAAGACGAAGAGAAGGAAGATAATGGAAAGTAGGTCGCATGACCTGATCAGAGATCGCACGACCTGGTCTGGTAGGTCGCACGGCTTAGACCACTAGATCGCAGGACCTAGTCTGCTCCTGGCATTTTTGGGATTGTTTCCTTCTGCATTTTTCATCCGTTTTGGATGTTTCTTTGGGACCAAACAAGCGTAGGTCTATATAAACGTGTATAGGCATATGTTAAGATCATGGATTGTATTCGTGGATTTCTCTCTAATAAAACGGGATTTTTCGGGTCGTGGAGGTAGCTAGTCCATCGCTAGTGAACCACGTTATATCGGTGTGTTCTTGTATTCTTGTTTCGTCTATTATCATCGTTTTCTAAACTTTGACTGGATCATAACTTGTATGAAGACAACTGACACACAGTATTAATTTTACTATCATCGTGCCCCGAAAATCAGGTAGCCTAGTATTTTTTTTAGAGGATCAGTCATTTCTCATAATATTGCATGTATTGTTAGTGAACCCATACTGCTGGGTTACGTTAGTTCCCAACTGTTTCCAGTTTGTAACTCAGTTAATTTTCAGCTGGATTGGCTCCACTTACGTACACCCTTACCGGAAACAATGGCCATGTCGTTAGCCTCTTTCTCTCATTATTCCCCTATTCATAGAATGGCACAAACATAATTTAGGAGTACAAAAGGTTCAGAATAAGGTCCACTACTACAAATCTACAATGCATACTTGGTAGTAGATGAAACCGCAAGTGGTGGAGTTAATGAACATTGGTCCTACGTTTCGTGGCCCTCATTTAATGTGCTCAACCACCTCCACATAACTACACCCAGCAGTGCCTTGATCAAACAGAGTGTGGGTGATACTATCTGAAACACCAAATTCAATAAACAAAATGTATTGATTGAGAAAGAAGATAAAAGAATGAACAACGAAAAGTACAAACCTAACTTCATGACATGCATGTGGTCATGTAGTTGACGTTATGAACACGGAAGCATTACATGGTCAAGTTGGTATCTCTTTCTTTCTCTACTTCGCTAGCTTATATTTTCTCTAGCTTATATTTAACTATTTTTTTTTTTGTGAACTAACAATCTACGTTACATTTATTATGTGTTCACACTAATTTTCTGTCTAAATCAGTCATAATTTTTTGTGTGTTCTTCACACTGCTATTATGAGTAGAGTTAAAAATGTAACAAGTTTCTTAAAATATGTGTCATTTTTCTATGAACTAATTCAAAAGAAACAAATGTAGTATGTGTCAGTGGCAGGAATAGGATTATACGAACAGAGAAATAATTTGTATAACAGTCGCAGCTAGGGTGGTAGCTCAAGTGGTAGAGTTTTGGAAGCCCCTGCGTGAGGTCTCGAGTTCAAACCCGGTTGACGAAAAAAATATAAAAAAAATCTATAAATAATTTCTCAAAATAAAAGTTCTATTACACTTATTTGTAGTCACTTTATTACTTTAAAATTGTTAGGGTCTTTATTAAATTTCCGCATAAGGTTCGTATTTAGAATAAATTAGATCTTCTTGGATCACATATATAATTAAGAAGGGCACAATTTATTTGCTCTTTCTAATATTGAGTGTTTTCACTACGTTGCTTTTGCTTTTGTGCCTTATGAGAGATTTTGACTCGAGACCTCAATAAAACTATAAAAATGACTAAAGACTTTAACCTAACTTGATTAAACTGTTAGGTCACTGTTTAGTGTGTTTTATCCTACACATATGTGTTTTACATGTGCTAAATCGTGTTCGAAGAACATGTCTGGTACCACTTTAAAATTTGAGAAATAAGACTTCAAACATGTCTTTATTAAAAACACTGCTCCCAAACATGCACTAAGTTCCATTATGGAATTTATTACAAAAAATGGGTAGTGATCTACAGCTAGAGAGTAGGGACGCGAACGTTACAATCTAATGGTTTGTTATGGAAAAGGTTTGCCCGAAATGATTAGCCAAATAATATTGTGTAATTTTATAAGATTTCTTGTTACTATTTATCACCCTCACTATGCGCACATTATTTATTTGAATTCAATCTATAGTTTTGATGCTTTTAACGTGTAACAGATTTGGACACTGAACTTTAAATCTGCAAACACGAACAATTGTCTAGTCTTATGCATATACATATAGAATTTCCTCAATCATTATCATCTCTTTTATCGACAACTCGAACTTCCTTTTGGTGGAAACGCAACTCATTTTTCTCTCCAATGCTTTATAATGGACACTATACATCTGTATGACTGTATTGGTGCGTGGTCAAAATGTAATTCTTGATATCTTTTTGAGATGACCGAATATAAAAAAACCTTAACCTAAACTTTAGAATCCGAAATCAATTTAATGAACTTACTAGAAATCACAGTAATATAAATTACTACCTCCACTTCTCTTGAATCTTACCAGTCCACACCAAATCACTTTGACTCAGTGATTTGACTAGAAAAACTATGCAATAATATGTTAATCTTCGAAGTTGTAGAGTAGTGTAAAAATTACCAAATTTCTTGCATCATTTTGTTTATCAAATCACACGGTCAAAATGACCTTCAAAAAGCCAACTTGGAAAAATTAGTAGAAAGAAATTTAGAACCTAATGTTGATACAGTATGATAATATAACTAATATAATATTTCTAGCGATGTTGTTATGTCAAACCACTTTAAAATAAAACACAAGAAATACGTGACTCGTTAGCACAAATTATGCTAGCTATGGCCGCAATCGAAAAAGACACTTCATTTATCAAAAGAACGAGCTACAATAATTATATATCGGTTCTAGAACCCAATGATTCTTTTTTAGTACCCTAATCTTCCGCGAACCGACCTAACTAACCAGGAAATCACTGATTTACCGTGTTTAGGATCCATTTGTACTAATGCACGAAACTACTCGTACGAATGTGTCGTAAACTGTTTCCATTCATGGGATGGTCCTGGAGCCCTTTTAGATGCTTTTGGGTGATTTCTTCATTCAAGGCGTATTTTCAATAATTCTCCGCATTTACTTGAATTCTCTGGCAATAAAACAACTGCTACTCTTCTCGTAAATAAAGCTACGCCTTCTCTGCACCTAAATGTCTCTCGTCACAGAGAATCACTGAACCGCCACCAAATCCGACAGCCCAGAAAGACTTTAATAGCTCAAGATGTTGAGCAATTCAGGCAATGTGGGAACTTGCTCTACGGAATCGGCTTGGTGAACATATCAGCGGGGTGTCAGTGGTCCTCACCTTCTTGACCTATATTCTGCTCTCGTTTCTCAAAAAATGATACCTGACATCGATGTGCTTTGTTCTTTCATGATGAACATGATCGTTAGTCAAGCATATTGCACTAAGGCTATCACATTAGACTATCGCTTAATCTTGGTGTAGGCCTAGATCATTTACCATCCCTTTAAGACAGATTCTCTCCTTTGCTGCTTCTGTCAAAGCCATGTACTCCGCTTCCATGGTAGACAAAGTCACCATCGGCTGTAGCATCACCTTCCAGCTCACAACAGAATTTCACAGAATGAACACATAATGGGTCATTAATTGCTATCAACATTACCTATACAGTCTGAATATGAGAATCCAGCAACCAAGACATCCTGATTGGCCCCATAGCATAGACCAATGTTTGTCCTACCCTTAAGGTACATGATTATGTGCTTCACCGCCTGTCAGTGATCCTTTCTTGATTAAATCATAAAACAAATCACAACACTAACATCGAATGTTATGTCCGGTCGGGTGCAGACCATAACATACATCAGGCTTCCAACTACGCTACCATATGGAACGTTGGACATGTACTCCTTCTCCTCCTCGGTCTGAATGGTGTACATTTCTAGCTTGCTGCTAGATTCCATAAGAGTATCTATAGATTTTGCGGATAGCATCCCATATCTGCTTAAGATCTTCTTGATGTATCCTTCCGATGACAAGAAGAGCTTCTTCTCCTTTTTGTCTCTATAGACTTCAACTCCTACAATTGTTCAAGAAGCTCCTAGATTCTTCATCTCGAATACCGCGCAGAGATACGTCTTCTTGATTAATGTCCACCATATTCTGAGTTGCAGTCAGAATATCATCCACATATAG
This sequence comes from Linanthus parryae, assembly GCA_023055425.1. Lineage (NCBI taxonomy): Eukaryota > Viridiplantae > Streptophyta > Magnoliopsida > Ericales > Polemoniaceae > Linanthus > Linanthus parryae. The sequence goes on along the minus strand of JALGPY010000038.1, from coordinate 1,378,519 downwards.
AACTAGATATATACCTTGACCACCTTGTAACAACTTGTGATACACACAACAATCATACTCGCACTTCTAATAGCCAATTTTTATCATAAAGCTATAAAACCCCTTGTATCATTGACTCGAAGACAGCTTAATTAAGACCATATAAAGATTTCTTCATCTTCCACACATAGTCCATCCATTCTCATTCATCCTCATCAGAAGAATGTAAATTCATACCTGGCTCAACAAGATCATGTGGATCTGCACTAATGACTTGTAAGGATAACTAATCTTCAAGCGTCAATTGACACAACTTCACAACAGTGGAACGCTTGATCTTCATCACCAATTGAAAAAGAACATGTATTTTGACCTACAACACCGGGAGTAAAGATGTGTAAGAGAAATGTGATGTGTTTTTTTAGACAATAATTCTTGGTAACCACAACAAGTTTAAAGTTAATATAAGAGACCAATTGAGACAGAATACCACACATAGGCGAGGTAAAGCTGCACTTAGGCAGAAGATTAACATCACACAAAGATGAAACATCACCGCATTTAAGCGGAATAACTCCGCACGTATTAGGTACAAACTAATCAAGATAGAACACCATAATACTAGAAGAAAACAATAAAAGCATGACTCGGTTACCGGTATTTGTCGAAAGTCATTTAGAACAACTGGCCCTATGTCCTCCTCAATACTTCGTGATATACCCGTCACACTTTAGTGCCAACAAAAACAATTAATAGAGAATTGGTAGGACTTACCGGTTCATCTTTCGACAAGCCCCAAGGAGATCTATGGAATTCGTGTACGAAGTAAGGGCAGTTTCTTTGAGATAGTGGGGAGAGAAGAGTACAAATGGAGCTATATGATTTTCACGATAGATTGCTATGATTTTGTAATTATATCTAGTTAAGTGTAAACCACAATAAAGTACAAGTTGAAGATACCATTCAATCTTACCACTAAATTGCAATATCAAGCAACTTAAAACATGGACAAAATTGGTGAAATTGGTGTTTTTATTAATGAAAATATAAAAGAGAAATACGAATGGCAAAATCAATGCGATTTAAAGGATTGAAAATTAGTGGTTGATGGATAATTGGTGAATGCTACAGATTGTGATGGTTTTCTAATGGTATTTAGAGTGAACCGCAATAAGGGATGATAATTCAATCCTACCATTAAATGGCAATATCATGCAACTTAAACATTGCCAAAAATGGTGAAACTGATGTGATAATTTTCAGGGGCCACAAATCAATGTTTTTTTTGAAACCCTAATTTTGTTACGGACAAGGTTGGATAAGATCGATCCTCCACGTACGATAATATTAATTTGATGTAACATGGAACAATTGCAATCTTTGAGCCCACCCTTGTGTATTGTTGACGTCTTTCATTTTCAATCCTCCCATCTCATTATGATAGATAATTTGAAGAAAACGGTATTCACTTCTTAGATGAATTTATTTTCGAATTTGTGACATCAACAAGGACAATGATTTGTTGATATTTTTCCTCATTGTGACCTGACGAAATATTTATGCCGAAATCAATATCAGTCCCATGCATGTGCAAATACAATATTCTTGATCCTCAAAAAAAAAAAAAAAAAAAAAAAAAAAAAAAAACAATATTCTTGGTACCTCTCAAATACAATATTCTTGGCAAGAATCATAAGTATTCTTGGTGGAAAACGCAAAATAGGAAAAGGACATCGTTATCACGTTACCATGCATAAGTTTCTTTGCAACCTTTCACAATTGTTGCGACTCGATTTCAATACAAGAGTAATGCTTATGTTGGTAAGGCTTGAACATAATTTTAAAATGACGTGATATTTGTTTCTTAAAAAGACAAACATTTTTAAGACATTCAGAAAAAACATTTGTGCCAATGAAAAGTGAGATTGGTTATATATTTATAATAATTTTATAATTAGGCATTCAGTCGATAGTGGCACACAAGAGATAATGCTATATGTTGTACCGTGTTCGTCCCGCTGCTAGACCCTAGCTCAGTTAAAGCCATCTCAATGTGCATCCTATAGTACTAAATCATTTTGGTTCGACCATTCAATACCAGAAATGGAGCGATGTACAACTAGATCTACAATATTTGGCCAAAGAGACAAAGAAGAAAAGCTCGGTTTGGTGGAGTTGTTTCACAAGTAGGGTTAAAAAAAATTAATTATGACAACAACTACACATGTTCTATATATTGATGTTGATATTTGAACCAAAACCATGTGAAAATGAGATTTTTTGAGGACCAACATTTGAACTCCAACACAAGAGGATAGGAAAGTGTGAAACTAGTGAGCCAATTCTAGATATGCGAACAACTAGAAGAATGTCAATTGCATGGTCGAATGAGAAACGTAAGGACTAAATAACGTCTTCCAGCACAGGGACGAGGGAGAAGGGGTGACGCAATTATGCGAACAACTAAGAAGAATGTCAAGTGCATCGTCTTATGAAAAACAATAAGGACTAAATAACGTCTTCCAGCACACGGACGACGGAGAAGGGGTAGCAAAGGCGGAGCCACTTATGTTGTTGTTTTTAACGTCATCCTGCATTGGGACGGAGCCACTAATTTTTAATTTTAAGTGTACTGTGAAAAGAATGTGAAACCATACGGAACATTTAGTTTATTTATAAAGAGTAGTTTTGGACAAATACCATAATAAAAGAGTTTCGAGAAGGTGAGGGGTGTCAATTGTCACCCCTTACACCATTATTGCTAGGCCGCTACTTGTATTTCAAATATTGTGATTGTTTAAACATCGACCCCTCTATAATAAATGGTTAATGCGCTACTTGACCTTACTTTTTAATAGTGTCCTTAAGAATTATTATAAAAGTGATATCTATAAATATAATTAATTGGACCACCAAACTCAAAATTATTACGATGCCACCGTTAGATAGATGTAATTTTCTCACCACTCTAATTAGTTCATTTTCAATGGACACGTCCCAAAATTCAAACCTTCTCCAAAAAAAAAAAAAAAAATGTGTAGTGGGTGATAAAAGGAGATTGAAAATAATTTGACGTTTCCATTGCCAAGTGCTAACGTTATTTGTGTACCCATGCCTATGCAAAGGCAAAGTACTTTTTAGAATCATGACATTTTCTTGGTGGAGAACAGAAAGAATAAAGTTTTAACCATGCAACCATTTGTCTTCATGATTTTAAAGAAAGAAATATATTTTATTTAGAAAAACGATTTTTTATTACAGTTAAGGTAGTAGCTCAAGTGGTAGAGTGTTGAAAGCCTCTACAAGAGGTTTCGGGTTCAAACCCCGGTCGACGACAAAACAATTTCTGTCATAAAATTTTTAAACAAATAATTTTATGGTGTCAGGGTTATATCTTCTTGTATAAAAAACACGAAGAATATAGAGATGAACACACCACCACTGTCATTAACACAGCAAGCCCGCCACCACCATCACCAACAGCATGTTAAAAGCTTGAGCATGAACTCTGAACCAGCCCATGTGCTGATGCGCAGATGAAGATTTTGTGTACTGGCTCCATAAATTGTCAGCTCAAATATGTAAAAAGGAATTGATAGTGAAGGTGAAACCATAAGTTTTCTCCTTTCTTATTATTGAAAGTTGATTTTTAGATTTCAAACCACACTCATTGGTTTCATTAGAACATCGTACTAACGAGTCTCATATACGTGAAAAACATCAAATGCTCTTTAGAAAATCCGTAAGCATACTCTTACGCATTGGACTAAAATTATATTGTTGAAAATTAAAGGGATTTAACCGTCAATATATTAAGACGGTTTAGGCACGATAGTAGGGTTGGTTTTTCTCGTTTTGCCTTACAGAATACGGTTTCTCCATTTAAAGCCATCTCTGTCCCTCCTTTGGTCTTCTTTAGAACTCTAAAGTTTCAAAGATTTCAAAGAAGCCTTTCAAACCCCTTTACAAGTTCATGAATAACCATGCTTTTTATATAATATAGTAGTCTACAATTCCTAACTCTGTCTCTAATTTCCTACAAAATAAATCATGTGATCATTCTAGATAAAATGTAAGCTAATTCATGGGGTTCTTCTGCAACTAAAACAACCTACAATTTTGTCGCAATCTTTAAAATATTGTGTATTCACATGGTTTAGAAGCCGTAATTTGAGGAGTCGAGATAAAATCATTTATATTAAAGTTAGACATCCACCAACAAAAACAAAAATGCTTCATAATTAGTTACGAGAACAATTGCATAAATTTCCTAATTCTGTCAGAAAACGCAACACATACTCACTCAGAGGTTCACTGAGATATGATCTGATCACATGATTAAAAAACATTATCCAATAATAAATAGTTATATGAGTGTTACTACGCTAGTGGAGTAGCATTAAACAAGGGTCAACTAATCTGATGAATTGAGTGATCACCATGGGATTATTTGGATTGAGTGTTTTATTTTTCTTTTTGCAAAGTTAAAATTTGTACACGTCGCATGCCCAAAAACCTAAGTTCATTTATCAGGAAAGATATGTGAGAAAATAATCTTCGAGAAGGTTTGAAGAAAAGAAAATGAAAAAGCTAGAAACATAATTTTCCATGAGCGTTCATTTCACAAGAAAATAAGTGGGAAAGTGAATAGAAATAAAATTTTCCTGCAAAATCTTGTGTTTTTAAGACACCATTTGAAGGAAAATGCTTCCTGGAGGAAAGTAAACACCCACGTCCCACATCTTTCCTGCAACAGCTGAATACACATGCAGTTTTCTCACAAAAAAAAAAAAAAAAAAAAAAAAACGCAAACACGCAGGAAAATAAAACGGTAATTATTTTTCTTTTCCTTCACTTTCCCTCATTTTCTTGAAAAATAAACACAACTGAAAGTATCCAAACAGCAACACATCCATTTGTGATAAGGTAAATAATATCCGTCTTATTTTTGTACATGTGTGTTCAATTGTTTCATAAAAATTACGGGAACTATTCTTACTGGGTCAGATAACCGTGCACCAATTTCATGCACAACGGTGCGGCGCAACGAACGAATTCTTGGTCTAGTCGTTGTTAATTTGTTAAGTTAACGTTTAGCGAGGTTTGTACAATTAGTAGTTGATTGAACGTAAGGCAACGATGTATGGAATTCGTCGTCAACCTTTTATTATAACCAATTTTTTTAAACCTGCATGGTGGTAGGGCGTCATAACCCACATATTATTAAAGCAAAATAAGCAGGCTTTCAACCTGTAGCGACCGTGGGGGACAAAATCACACCCTCAGTCGACTAAACGCTCAAGGAGGGAGATAAAAGGAAAGGTTCATTCTATCCTACCTATACAAAATCATAACCTGAGAAGGAAGCTCATTCACAAAGCTGAAGTCGGCAAAAGAGGAGCAAGAATGACCAAAATCCGTCAAAATACCAGCCCCCACGTGTTCCTTGTTTATGAGAATGCCTAATATGAGCGCCAAACAGAAGGCCCTGACAATCCTGCACCGACGGAAAAATTCGCCTTGGAATCGAAATATGTCCCGACACCGCCTGGACCATCAAAATTGAATCGCCATGAACCCAATCAAAGAGAATATTGTGGGCATACGCAAAGTTTAGCCCCAACAGTAAAGCATGCATCTCAGCTTCCAAAGACAAAATCGGACCAAACTTAAGAAAAGGTCGTGATTAGATGACCATCATGTCTCTAAACACTCCACCACCAGCACCCTGACTGTTGCGCACTGAGCCATCAAAATGAAACGCCACCTGACCAGACGGAGGACGGGACCATCTAATCCAAGACCCTCTCCTCACTAAAGGCCGAAGAAGAGGCTGATGCAACTGAGCCAATGTAATCTAATCCAACATAACAAGCTCTGGAGAAGGAGAGAAAAGCGGAAGCAACTCTCTCGACAACCTCAAGACTCTACCAATAATTGCATTTCCCGCCATAGGTCGTTGATAAAAAATAGCTGCATGTCTCGACCTCCACAATTCCCAACACACCAAAGAAGGAGTGACAGTGCGTAAGAAATGAATCTGGAAGAAGAACCTAGAAAGCCCCACCAATCCACTAAAAGTCCATGAACCGAAGAATGAGACAATGAGCCCCCCAAGGAACGAAATGCCTCCTCTGGCAATCCTTTCGGAGATAAGTAGATGAGCTAAAAATTGTAAGGCCAAGCGGTACATGAAAACCCCCACTTTAGACAAAAACTGAGGGATCCAAAGTCTAGAACACCATAGAAAAGGCTCGGCCTGGATGCGAAGAAGAGGCAAGCAAGACCTGACCATAAACTGGTTCACCTTGTCCGGCCTCCAAACACATCTGGTGGAATCACCACAACCCTGCCAGAAAGAAAGTTGTTGAATCATCCCAAGATGTCGCGCTATCATCCTCCAAATAAAGCTACCACGGTATCCAGGAATGAAATCATGGGGAATACCATAACGAACGCAAAAATCGACTAATAACAAGGAAAGCCAATATATCATTAAGTCATACTCTGCCCAATCAAGGTGCTACACACTAGCTTATATAGTTTGAATTATAAGAGGTTATTAGTGTAGGGTTTTGATTCATTGATGCGCAACGGAAACATAAACAATCATAAAAACCCATGCAAAACCCTCCAAGGATCACAAGTCAAGAGACATAACGATGGTAAAGGAAGAAATCAATAACACACCTTAGGGTTCTCCTTTGATGACTTCAAACGCGAATTGTGTCACGTTCTCTATAGTTGATCCACGCCTAGAGTTGAATTCTAGATTCCAATCCTTAGTGCTAGCCCGGAAAGAGGAAGAGGAAGAAGAATCACGCAAAACGAGACGAACAAGGAGGTGTTCGGCCTCCTTGTGGCAGACGGGGAGGGGCGGCGGCGAGGGAGGGGCGGCGGCTCCTCTCTTGCGTGCTTGCTCTCTACTTATTGTTCTATCCCACTCAAGTTATGATTAATAAGGTCATAAGAGTGGGAAGGAAGGAAGGAGTGTCCATTATATAGTCCAACAAATCCTTGACAACTACCTAAAGGACCTATTCTAGCCCTACTAGAATTCAAATTAGTCTCTTCCTTGCAAATTAGTCATACTAAGTTTGCAAGGTATTGCAAAGTGATCCTTCTAATTATTAATCCTATTAATTAATTCCCAAATCTAGTTCAAATCTATATAGTGTGTGACCCCATAGGTTCTATCTAGTTTGTAGCAACAATTTGCTAATATGGAGCGGTTTCTAGCAAAACATTCATTCTAGCCAACTAATAGAATAGTCATCTTGACAGACCGTGTACAAGTAATTGTATCATCCCTTTGTCTCTATATCCGGATTTGACACGAGACATACAAGTCACACTCGTATATCCAATCCATATTTTCTCGATCCATGGGAATAGTCTTATTCATGCAAATAACATCAATATCCCATATTGATTTATTTGAGTCTGGCCAGACATTCTATAAGCACTATCCCTCGAGTGGCCTAGGATATTTGCTCCCGTTATGTGGGAGGGACAAATTCTATCTACGTCCACTACGATCTATAAGCTTGCTTCTTATTGTATCTGGTACACGCCTTTATAACTACCCAGTTACGGTGTAGCGTTTAACGCTACCAAAATCACAATAATCCAAAACTAGAATATCTAGCGACTTCAAGTCTAAGGATGACAATACCATTGCACCGCGAGAAGCTCTTGTGATTTAACATAACGTGTATGTAGCCTTCTCGGAGACGGGTCAATCCAGTGCGCCATTACCCTTAGTGCACACCTATGTGTTGGATCATGATATCGACATATCAATCCAACCCCATACTAGTCTATAGATGATTGTCCCATTAATCATTATACTGGAATAGGGATATTTAAGATAAACAACACAATTGTAAATCTAAGGACTTCATTATATTAAATATCCAATAAATAATAAAATGAATTTTCTAGCCACAAATAAATTCATACTAAACTAGATTGCCTCTAGGGCATCTATTCCAAGAGTCTCCCACTTGCACTAGAGCCAATCTGGCGCATCTCGTATGCCCATACTCCTAGTGTGCCCTTCATGCTTCCACTGCGTGAGCGGCTTTGTAAGTGGATCTGACAGATTCTCATCTGTAGGAATTTTGCATATTCGAACGTCTCCTCTATCGATAATATCTCGAATTAGATGAAACTTCCTGACTTGGATTTCTGTTGTGAACTGGGCTCCTTTGATTGCGCGATCGCCCCAGTGTTGTCACAGTACAACTCAACTGGATCCGCAATGCTAAGAACCACACCAAGTTCAGAAACAAACTTTCTGATCCAAACAGCTTCCTTTGTTGCGCCATTTGCAGCAATGTACTCAGCCTCTGTTGTGGAATTGATAACTCCGTTTTCGGAGTTATTTTATGCCTTTTATTTCTACGTTTTGCGTGCTTATAATGGAGAATTTGTCGTCTTTTGAGTAAATTGAGCGTAAATGTGAAAATACGAGTTCATGTGCAATACTTGTTAAATCCGGGCGTTTCTTTAGATTTTTGAGCTTTTTATTGTGATATGATCGCGGGTTGTGTTTTCGTGTTGTGATTCGCAGGAAAACAGGGCTTGGAGGATCGTGCGGGATTTGGAAGCGAACTTCGGAAACAAGGAACTCAAAGGCAAGTCAAAAGGAAGGAGAAAGTCAAAGGAAAGTCAAGGGAAAGTCAAACAGAAGAGAAAGGTCAAAGAAAGTCAAAGGAAGGTCAAGGGAAGAAAGAATGGAAGAAGAAAGTCAAAGAATAGAAGAGGAAAGTCAAAGGAGGCAAAAAGAGGGCTGGACCCAGTTGTCTTCGTGCGAAGACATTTGTCTTCGTGCGAAGACATTTTACTTAGCCAAAATTTCAGTCTGCAGCATTCTCTTCTCAAACACACTCGCAGTATCTAAATAATAAGACCTTCGCACGAAGAGGCAGAAGTCTTCGTACGAAGACTCTTCGTGCGAAGACAACTGTCTTCGTGCGAAGAGGTCGTGGGACAGAGCAGATTTTTTGGGGCTTTTCCGTATTATTTCCAAACTTTGTAATATTATTATGGGAACGTATTTAAGACTTTTAGGTCGTCTTTTTCAGTAGTTTTTTGGAGATTAGAGACATCTTGGGAGATCAAGAAGCCTTGGAGAGAGCTTAGGAGCTTTTGGATCATTCGTTTGAATTCTAAACTCTCGTTTTTCTTGATTTTTATGTTTAAACTCATTATAATCGTCGTTTTGATTATGAATATGAGTAGCTAAACACCTTTTGCTGGGAATTCTCGTTTGGTGTAGCTAGGGTTTGATCTAAAGTGATGTTTTGATGATTGTAATGCATGCTTTAGCTTAATCTCTCGTGTTTATTCACTATTATGGATTATTTGCGTTCTTAATCTTATTATCTTTGCGAGTAGCTAACGTAGAGATAGAATCAATTAGTTTCACGCGGTAATTCCGTGATAATTAGTCGGTAAATTGAATTATCCACCTAGTCGTATCAATGTTTGGTAACTCGGCATCGTTAACTAGGATCGTTAAAGTAGAATTATGTTATTAATGCGTACTTAAAGCTAAATTAGGCTTGGTAACTCGGTCTAGTTTAACCTAAGTATAGTGGACTTGATTGGTAACTCGTTAAGTTCAACGTTGCTTGATTAATAGTGAATAATACGTGGTTGTTTTACGAATCAAAACATAAATTTAGATCAACCTAGTGAACCTAGAGAATTCCCGGTACTTTTCCCTTATTGATAAAACCCTCCAATTATTCATTCTTTATTAATCGTGAATTATTTCACTTGGTTAATTGAGATTATTGCATTTATTTTCTTAGAATTAGATAAAAACACAAATTGCGACTTGCCCACATAAGGTTTAGAATCGTAATTAATTTAAACAAAGTCCCTTGGGTTCGACAACCCGGATTTCCGGTTTATTACTACACACGACGGCTGTGCACTTGCAGTTGGAACGTGCCAAGTTTTTGGCGCCGTTGCCGGGGACTTCGGCTAAATTAGTTATAATTCCTAGCCTTAGGGATTTTAATTTATTGTTTATATCCGTTACTCACCTACGTTTTGTGTGTTTCGTGATTTCAGGTTGATTTACACGGTGCATGACCCGTTCTCGAGACGAGCCTTTGTATCCAACGTTTGAAGACCCGGAATCCTTATTAAAAGCACAGCGTAGAGACAAGAGGAATTCAAGCTCAGTAGTTATGGATGAAGAAACAAGAGCTGAGTTTGAGAGGATCCGCAAAGGTATGCAGGATGCGGAAGCAGCTAGAGCTGCAGCTGTAGAGGAGGCTGCACAAAGAGCCGCAGAAGCTGAGGAGGTGAGAGCTCAAATGGCTGAGATGCAGGCAAGGATGGATCGCAAGGCCCCCCCAAATCCACAACCACGTCATGGTGTGGGGGCACAAGTGGCGAACATCGGTGGGAACAACAATGGTAATAATGGGGAAAACAACAGGCAAAACAATGCTGAGAATGAAGAACGCCCGATGGTGGATTATTTCAGGACTACGCCAGCATGTTATCAGCCTACCATTGTCAGGCCACAGATCAATGCCCAACACTTCGAGTTGCGCCAACATATGATCAACATGGTTCGTGATGAGTGCGCATTCAACGGAGCTCCAGGAGATGACCCCAATCACCATCTGCTGGTATTTGAGCAAATCACATCAACCCTGCACGATCAGCGAGTTCCAGATGAAACAGTTAAGCTTTTACTATTTCCATTCTCCTTATCTGGAAAAGCCAAGAAGTGGCTTATGGAGCTGCCAGCTGGTAGCATAGTGACATGGGCAGATTGTTGTCATGAGTTTCTGAGGAAGTATTTGCCACCATCCAGAGTCGCGCAGCAGATGGCAGAGATTGCAAAGTTCACTCAGGATGAAGACAGCTCTTTGGGAGATGCATGGAGGAAGTTCAGCCAGATTCTCCGTAGATGTCCGAATCATGGAGAGCCATGGCACAAGCTCTTCCATTATTTCTACACTGCATTAGACAAGGAGACAGCTGACCAGTTGGATATGCTAGCTGGAGGTAATTTTATGGGACTTGGAGCACAGCGAGCTCAAGATTTGCTGAACAACGCGTCAAAGAGAGAGACTACACGATCTGAAACGCGTAGGTACTCCAAACCGGGGGATACATCCTTAGTCAACAAGATTGAATCGATGGAACAAAAGTTGGAATCCATGACTTCAGCATTTCACGGTATGCACCCTCCAACACAGAAGCCCATGGGTGAATTACTAGCAGATGAAAGCCAGGGATATGATAACAGTGTTGAAGATGTGAATTTTATGCGACAGCAGCAATGGCCTAACACCTATCATCCCAACAATCGTAATCACCCCAACTTCAGCTATGCCAATCCAAACAGTGGATTATATGCACCCGGACAGAGACCCAATGTTCCATATCAAGCGAGGCAAGCTCCACAACAGCAGGCTCCACAAAAAGAAGAGCAAGAGACAAATGCTCTATTGAGAAAGCTCCTAGCTAATCATGACAGGATGGAGAGCGCGATTGTCTCAATACAAGCAACAATAAAAAGCCATGAGACTCAGATTGGGCAGATCGCCAATCAAAATGTCAAGCTTCCACCAGGCATGCTTCCAGCAAATACCATCACTCCTAACGAGCAGCTAAATGCCATCACAACTCGCAGCGGCATCACTACTGAGGATCCCCCATATCCTAGCCACGCGCGAGCTGAGGCGACTAAGGCCACTGAGAAAGCTTTGGATGAAGAGATTCCCGTGCCTACCGTGAGTCCCCAATCAAAGGACACGGTGAGGAAGTCGGATGAGAAACAGAAGCCTAGGGAGGAATACAATGTGCGAGTGCCATACCCGCAAAGATTGAAGAGCCAAGAGGATGCCAAGCATTTCAAGAAGTTTGTGGATATCTTCAGGAAACTGCACATTAATATACCTTTTGCAGAGGCCATCTCACAAATGCCGAAATATGCCAAATTTCTCAAGGACCTCCTTTCTAATAGGAGGCGCATGGATGATTTTGAAACCGTGACTCTAAATGAGGAGTGTAGCGCCGTTGTGCAAAAAGCGCTACCAAAGAAGATGAAAGATCCAGGCGGCTTCATCATCCCTGTTACATTGGGAGACGCATTTCATGGGAGGGCATTGTGTGACCTTGGTGCAAGTATTAATTTGATGCCTACATCGGTTTTTGAGCAACTTGGTGTGGGAGATCCTAAGCCTACCAGGATGTGCTTGCAGATGGCTGATCGCACAATAAAACGCCCCAGGGGTGTTTTAGAGGATGTATTAGTGAGAGTTGAAGGACTCATCTTCCCAGCTGATTTTGTGATCTTAGACATGGAGGCCGACGATGATGTTCCTCTTATTTTGGGCCGTCCATTCCTGGCCACTGGGAGAACTATCATTGATGTGGCCAATGGGGAGCTGACTATGCAGATCAACGATGAGAAGGTGGCCTTCAATGTATTTGAGGCTATGAAGTTTCCCGCATACGCGGTGAGCGAGCAATGCTTTGGGGTGGAGGCATACACGCTGGACGAGGAGGACGATATTTTGTTGGAGCAACTATATGAGGAGCTTGCTCTATTTGATTCCAGCGAGAAAGAGCAAGCCCTGGATGTTCATTGGCGCCCACCATTACCCCTCTTTAATGAGGGAAGCAGGAAGATTCTTACTCCTTCTCTTATTACTGCTCCTGTTTTAGAATTAAAGCCTTTACCTGTTCATTTGAAATATTTATACTTGGGATCTAATGATACTTTACCTGTGATTGTATCTGCATGTTTGGACAGGGAACAGGAAGAGCAGCTTCTCGAGGTACTACAGAAGAGGAAAGCAGCTATGGGATGGACAATAGCAGATATTAAGGGGATCAGCCCCACAGTTTGCCAGCATAAGATCAGGCTCATGGAAGACAAGAAGCCGGTAGTTCAATTTCAGCGCCGCCTCAACCCTCACATGCAGGAGGTGGTGAAGAAAGAGGTGCTTAAATGGTTGGAAGCAGGTATCATCTATCCGATTTCCGACAGCACGTGGACTAGCCCGGTACAATGTGTTCCCAAGAAGGGAGGTATAACTGTGGTGGAAGGGGAAAAAGGTGATCAAATTGCCACACGTACCGTTACGGGGTGGAGAGTTTGCATGGATTACCGCAAACTCAATGATGCCACTTTGAAAGATCACTTTCCCCTCCCATTCGTGGACCAGATGCTTGATAGGCTAGCTCACCATTCACACTACTGCTTTTTGGATGGATATTCTGGGTATAATCAGATAGCGATTGAGCCGGCTGACCAGGAGAAGACGACATTTACTTGTCCATATGGGACGTTTGCATTCAGACGCATGCCCTTTGGGCTATGCAATGCCCCAGCAACGTTTCAGAGGTGCATGATGTCTATCTTCTCAGATATGATGGAGCAAAATTTTGAAGTCTTCATGGATGATTTTTCACTTTATGGTGATGGGTTTGAAGACTGTCTCCAGCAGCTAGCTCGGGTACTGGACAGATGTATTGACACCAACCTAGTGCTCAACTGGGAGAAGTGCCATTTCATGGTGACCGAGGGAATAGTGTTGGGGCACAAGATCTCCAGTAAAGGTTTAGAGGTAGACCGGGCAAAGATTGAGGTGATTGAGAAGCTTCCATACCCTACGTCTGTCAAAGGGGTACGGAGTTTCTTGGGACATGCAGGTTTCTATCGGCGTTTCATTAAGGACTTTTCGAAAATCACAAAGCCTTTATCTGGTTTGCTGGAGAAAGATGCCGTGTTTGATTTCAATGAAGACTGCAAGACAGCTTTTGATTTGCTCAAGAAGAAGCTGATTAGTTCTCCCATTATAGCCACTCCAGACTGGACCCTACCGTTTGAACTTATGTGTGATGCCAGCGATTACGCGGTGGGAGCAGTGCTGGGACAGCGGAAAGACAAGGTAGCTCATGTTATTTACTATGCTAGTCGTACTCTTAACACTGCACAGGTTAATTATGCCACCACGGAGAAAGAGATGTTGGCTATTATCTTCGCATTGGACAAGTTTCGTCCATATCTTGTGGGTTCTCAGGTGACTATTTTCACGGACCATACAGCCCTCAAATATCTTCTTGCTAAGAAGGATGCGAAACCTAGATTGATCCGATGGGTGTTGTTAATGCAAGAGTTTGATATAGTGATAAAGGACAAAAAGGGTGTAGAGAACGTTGTTGCAGACCATTTGTCACGACTGGATAACGAAAAACAAGAGGATGTACCGATTAGAGAAGACTTTCCAGACGAACAACTTATGGTGGTGGTAGCAGCTGTGCCTTGGTTTGCGGATTTGGCAAATTTCAAGGCGCTCAAAATTGTCCCGAAAGACATGACGTTCCATCAGAAAAAGAAATTTTTCGCAGATGCACGACACTATTTCTGGGATGACCCTTATTTGTTTAGGTTGGGAGCTGACAATGTGTTGAGAAGATGCGTAGCTGAGCCAGACACTTTGGACATTCTTAGACACTGCCACGAATTGAATTGCGGAGGACATTTTGGCAAAGCGCGTACTGTGGCAAAGGTATTGCAAAGTGGATTTTACTGGCCTACTTTACATAAAGATGCTCATCTATTCGTGCAGCAATGTGATCGGTGTCAGAGAACCGGCAATATCTCCAGCCGAAACGAGATGCCTCAAAATTTCGTGTTGGAAGTAGAGCCTTTTGATGTCTGGGGGATCGATTTCATGGGACCATTCCCGTCTTCACTTGGTAATCTTTATATACTATTAGCTGTGGATTATGTGACCAAGTGGGTGGAGGCAATGGCTTGCCCGAAGAACGATGGAGCTACTGTAGAGAGATTCGTGCGGAAAAGCATTTTTACACGGTTTGGAACTCCCAGAGCCATAATCAGTGATGAAGGATCGCATTTTGTGAATAAAGTCTTTGCCAATGTCTTGAGCAAATATGGGGTAAAGACGCATAAGATATCACTGGCCTATCATCCGCAGTCGAATGGGCAAGCAGAAGTTTCTAACCGAGAGATAAAAGGGATTCTGGAGAAGACAGTCAACCCGGGACGCAAGGATTGGTCTCTGCATTTAGACGATAGCTTATGGGCGTACAGGACTGCTTACAAGACTCCTTTGGGCATGTCTCCCTACCAGTTAGTGTTTGGGAAGTCGTGTCATCTTCCGGTGGAACTTGAGCACAAGGCATTCTGGGCTTTGAAGAAGATCAATTTGGACGCTAAGCTCTCCGGTGAGCTACGAAAGCAAGCGCTACTTGAACTTGAAGAATTTCGATTAATGGCGTATGAAAGTGCGAAAATCTATAAGGAGAGGACAAAACTGTGGCACGACAGGCACATCATCCCGAGAGACTTCAAGGTAGGACAGAAAGTATTGATCTTCAATGCAAGACTAAAGCTGTTTCCAGGGAAATTGAAATCTAGGTGGAGTGGTCCCTACACGATTACTGAAGTTTATCCCTGGGGATCTCTTGAGGTAGAGGATGCGAATGGGAACAGGTTTAAGGTGAATGGCCAGAGAGTGAAACCATACGTGGACGGGAATTTCATTGGAGTCATTGAATGGCTTCATGCAACTCCCGCAACTTGAGAAGTCTCTGAGGTAACTGGGTCGGGCCGTCGACCTTAAATTACAAAGCGCTTGTTGGGAGGCAACCCAACCTATTTATTGCTTTAGGATATATTTTAATACTGTTTTGTAATTTTTATTCGGTTTGATGTTATTGAGAGGTGCGAGAGAGTGGATTTAATATTTTCAATGAGTATGTGCAGGAATACGAGGTGAAAGGCCTATTTCGGATCCCCCTTCTTGATGCGCGTGTGCGAAACAGAGTAAAAAGTCCAGATTTGCAGCTAAATACGCGTATCGGGATCCGAAGTGAAGGAATTGAAGATAGAAGCCATTTCTGCACCTATTCAACACACGCACCTGGCGAAGATCATGTTCCCGGACTCCCCGTCTTGATTTGCGCAAGAATTTGATTAGTGAACGAAGAAAGCTAGCACGCCGGCACGGATTACGAGGTGAAATTTTGAAGGACAGACTGAAATGAGAATTGAACAATGCCAACGTGTGGGGGTGGTCGAGAGCTTTCTGTAGACAGGTGGATCGCGCAAATCGGAGTCCGGATGCGAAAGTTACGCCAAAAAGGATGTTTTAGCAAGTAAAACGAGGCCAAAAGCATCCGGAAATGCAAAACGTGCCTTGGAACGCGTGAAATTGACAAATAAAATATTCCCCGGATTTTGGGAATGTTTTAAGGTGAAAAGGGAGTCTCGAGGTCGAGGAGATCCTTCGGAAAGCAAAGGCACGATCGAAGACGCGAAAAATCGACAAAAAGGATGTTTTTGGCACAATTCAGCATTGTCTTCGTATGAAGACAATTGTCTTCGTAGGAAGACATTTTACTTAAAAAAAAATTCAACCTCTGAATTGTCTTCTTATAACAAGTTGCAGTATCTGTTTGAGAAGACCTTCGTGCGAAGACAACTTGTCTTCGTACGAAGACTCTTCGCACGAAGAAAAGTGTCTTCGCACGAAGACATCGCGCAGAATGACAAATTTGGCCAGCACGGATAGCAGCTTGTGGGGTATATTTTGGGGGCTTTTTAGACATTTTGGCACGCACTTGAAGCTTAACCAGCTGTGAATCGAGTCACTCTTCATTCTTCATCTTCAACCTCAGTTCTTCTCCTCCATAGCCGCACACACCCAAGTTCACCCCTCACTTGATTCTTCACCAAAATCAACAATCTACCTAGGGTTTTGCTCGCAATTCCAAGGAGAACAAGATTCTACAGGAGTTTTTGAGTGAGAGTGTGAGACAAGAGAGAAATCAGAGGACAAAGGAGCTAGGGTTTGGAAGGAGAATTGAGAAATTGGACGAGTTGGGACTTGATTCAGCTTTCGGACGAGAAGGGAACACTAACGGGGACTACGTAAGGAGTACGGAGCAGCAAGCAATTCGAGATTTCGACAAATTTTTCCGGCGACATCAAAATCAGTCGGGGTTGGTCAAATCGTGAAATTTTTGCGTCCGTAAGACTTGCTCCGGACGCGTAGGTACTATCTAAACCTCGTAATTTCATATTCGAGTCCTAGGCACATTGAGTAAAAGCCCGATTATATTTTGTTGCGCTTAGAAGCGTATTTGGGGGCGATTGCGTAAAGTCCTAGGAATTGTTTGTTACGTGCCTACGTGTTTCGTTTAGTATACACTTCTTGTTCACGTGCACAATTGTTGAATTGCTTGTTTTACTTGAAATTGAATTTTAAATGGCGGGTGGTAAGAAACGGAAGACGGGAGAGGGTTCGTCGCAAGAAGCATCGGGGTCGGGCGATCCTCAATTAGAGATTCCGCCTACTCCCCAATATGCTATCTTGAATGCCCCTTTCCCGGCTAAACCGGGTATTGTCGGCCGACGAAAGGCCAAGGCTAATTTGAAAGAGAGAAGTATTGGGCCCGGATACTATGATAGTTTCCGTTTCGTCACTCATGAGGCCCATCTTGACTCTCGAAGAGATACTTATTTGACTAAGAACGGGCAGCCCGAAAAGGCATTTCCATTGCACGAGGACATGCCTCAAGCAATTAAGGAAATTTATGAGCGCGAGAAGCTTGACAATTGGTTTAAGCTAGTAGGGCAGTCTAGTTCACATATTACGCGAGAGTTTTTGTTCAATTTGCGTTATGCAAAGGATGGTGAGAGTCAAGATCCTCGTCTCGTTTACTGTCGGAACGAGTGGATAGTCTTCACGCCAGAGACTATCGCTCTCGCCATGGGTTTCCCCGCTTTGAAAGAGGGTTGTGGGTTAGAGACTGTTCTTCGTAGTGAGAACCTTTGGTCTCGTTTAAATGCTTTTTGCTTTGCGAAGGGGGTTGATCCATGGGACAGGAAAGGGGAGGTGCTTCATTGGAAGGCTGAGAAGAGGTTTTATAGGCCGGAGGCTAGGTGGTGCTGTGAAGTGTTAGAAAACTGGGTTTTGGGAATCACACGAAACCCTAGTTATACTTTCCGCCTCTCTGTCTGGGCTCTTTGTCTTTACACCGGGGTTAGAATTAATATTCCCAAACTGATTTGGGAGAACTGTCTTGAGAGGGTGTCGAGGACGAACAAATTGGGCCCCGGTCATACTTGCTTGATCACTCACCTGGCCAAAACTGCTGAAGTAGTCATAGGGAGAGATATGGACTTGAAACCGTTTACTGCTAGGAAGTGGCATAGGTTTGATGAGACAGCGAGGAAGAAGGGCAAGGGTAGGAGGATGAACACCTCTAGGTTTGACAACCAGGTTGCCTACGACCACCTGAGAGAGGAGATGGCCCGGGATAGACTCGAGAGGAGACGCCAGTTTGCCCACACTCGGGACAATCAGGCGAAGCTGGGGGGATTAATCCAGATGGTGGGCCAGTGGGTTATACAGTCTAGTGGTCAGGCGGCGGGGGAGTTTGTTCCACCGGTCCCGACGGCGGATCCGTGGTTCCAGGAGGATGAATTTGAATATGAGGTTCCGCCGAGTGAGGATGAGGAAGAAGAAGATGATGAGGAACAAGAGGAAGATGAGGAGGAAGATGACGAGTAGTGGAGTGTGCCCTCATGCTAGAATTGTTGAGTCCTCGTGTTATCGTTGAGGACAACGATGCATTCTAGTGTGGGGGTGGTTGAATCCTTTTTACTAGTCAGTGTCGTGTCTTTGCATCGCCAGTGTCTGCATGTAGTTAGAGGTTTTTGGTTATGTCCTTATTTTTCTTTTTATTATTCATCTTTTTGCACGTTTTGGTATTTTTGAGTTAACCCACCATTGTTGAGTCGTTAGTAGAGTTGGCCTTGCATATAGTGTAGGTATAAAAAAAAAAAAAAAAAAAAAAAACTAAAAATGAGAAAACACAAAAAAAAAAAATTGAAAATTTGAGAAAGGGCAATTGAAAAAAAAGCTGAAAATTCGGTAAAATCGAGAGGCGTGAGACTTTTAGGCATAGGGCGTGAATTGCGATCGAGAGTGACGATGTGAGAGCCCCTTAGTAAGTATAGAGAAACTCTCTTTACGGGAATGCGTGCCTATTTTACACACGAACTTAATTCTTTCAAATTTAAAGTGTGTGCCTAATTTTCTTACAAGAGTTGAGCTAGGTGTGAGCTAAACAAGCCGAACGTTCTTGTGTACGTCTTAGGTAGTCGCCAACCCGCCTCGTAGTGGCACACAGAACAGCTGTGCGAGGTGTGTATTAGAGCACTCACTGCTTATAGAACTTACCTTGTAGGACCACTAGTAAACCCGTATTTGAACCATGGATTCTTTGACAACCTTTGGACTTAGGGTGACGATTCTTGGCCTTCAGCATTGATTGGTTAGAATCACCGCTTTAGTGCGTCACGAGGGTGTTGTAGTTGAGGGGGTTCGATGAGGGAGTACTTCATGCTATATTTGTGTGAGTCTTACATATCGCATGCACTTCATTTGTGATCTTCGAGGGGAATGCGAGGGTGAGTGAGAGTAGGCTTGCGCACTTCGGTGTGGCGGTGTTCCATGGCATTACAACATGGACACAAGTGAGGAGAGCCGTGAGTGTGTACATCTAATGCACACAAAACTTGGGTTGGGGGAATTTAATAGGTGGATCGTGCTAGGTACCGGATCTTACTCATCATGGTGTAGGAGGTTTGGTTGGATTAGGCACGAGACAGACATTTGATCGACTACTTGAGAGGGGACAGGATTACATTTGAGTGTGGGGGTGTCGACATTTGACTTCGGACATCGAGATTGCGTTTGCGACGACTCCATCTCCACACATGTTTCTTTAATGTTAGCGGCTTTGTTGATTTACACCGAGGATTTTATTGAGATAGGGAGAGACATTGATTTGTGATTTATACGTGTTGATTTGGATATTGTCTCTCCTTACGATTATATGTTAGCTTGGCACTTGGAAGACCACTCGTGAAGGATATTGAAGGAGTTATGCAGGATTTTGAGAGATTTAAAAAAAAAAAAAAAAAAAAAATTCAGAAAATCAGAAAAAAAAAAAGAAAAGAGAGAAAAAAAAGGAGAGATGAATAAAGGAAGAATGAGAAGCTTTGTGGAAGAACGAGTGGAGAAGCGACTAGTTCACGAACGGGAAATTTTGGCTTATACATCATCCATGACAATGGCCGCGGAGATCGTAATTGTACCGGGGTGTGAGGGGATCGAGGGCCGGAGATGGTGAGTTTCGGGCTTGGTTTCCATCATTGTTGTGAGGGTGTGTGAGCTATGGTATTTGTGAGAATGTGACGCTTTAGGACTTGTATTTGATTCTTATCCTATTTTTCCCTAAAGCCTCATCATTTAAACCCGTTAGCGGATTAGGAGCTCGGACCTTGAACGTGGCTTAGCCTAGCGTAGCCTTTTATTTTGTGGCACACATGAAAAGGTATTGCATTCTTGTACTTAGTAAAGTTAGGTTCTCTATACTAGCTAGGGGGAATTCATGTTGACGAATTTGATTTCGAATCATTCCTTGTGTCTAGATTTCTCATCGCTTCGTGTGAATCGGTTTAAGCTAATGGAGATTGCCCAATCTCACCAAAGAAAAAAAGAAAAAAATTGTTTTTCAATACTTGCATTGTGAATATTGCATTTGCATATAGGTGCATTGTGTATAATCGAGTCGTGTCGACTAGTAGGAAGGATGGTTGGTGAATGGTTCTACTCGGATTAGTATGCAAGAGTTCTTGGTATTGTATGCAATGTGAGGTGATAGTATGCAAATGGCGTAGGGAAGTATTCAATGAGTAATTGGTTGAGTATGCAAAGTTGGATGGATTGCGGAAAAGCGAAAGAAGCTTTGACTTGAGAGAAATGGAATTGACTTGGGAGATTTGCTCGGGACGAGCAAAAGGTAGTGTGGGGGTAGTTGATAACTCCGTTTTCGGAGTTATTTTATGCCTTTTATTTCTACGTTTTGCGTGCTTATAATGGAGAATTTGTCGTCTTTTGAGTAAATTGAGCGTAAATGTGAAAATACGAGTTCATGTGCAATACTTGTTAAATCCGGGCGTTTCTTTAGATTTTTGAGCTTTTTATTGTGATATGATCGCGGGTTGTGTTTTCGTGTTGTGATTCGCAGGAAAACAGGGCTTGGAGGATCGTGCGGGATTTGGAAGCGAACTTCGGAAACAAGGAACTCAAAGGCAAGTCAAAAGGAAGGAGAAAGTCAAAGGAAAGTCAAGGGAAAGTCAAACAGAAGAGAAAGGTCAAAGAAAGTCAAAGGAAGGTCAAGGGAAGAAAGAATGGAAGAAGAAAGTCAAAGAATAGAAGAGGAAAGTCAAAGGAGGCAAAAAGAGGGCTGGACCCAGTTGTCTTCGTGC
Source organism: Linanthus parryae (assembly GCA_023055425.1). NCBI lineage: Eukaryota > Viridiplantae > Streptophyta > Magnoliopsida > Ericales > Polemoniaceae > Linanthus > Linanthus parryae. The sequence continues at coordinate 1,357,182 of JALGPY010000038.1, read as the reverse complement.
GAAGACATTTGTCTTCGTGCGAAGACATTTTACTTAGCCAAAATTTCAGTCTGCAGCATTCTCTTCTCAAACACACTCGCAGTATCTAAATAATAAGACCTTCGCACGAAGAGGTCGTGGGACAGAGCAGATTTTTTGGGGCTTTTCCGTATTATTTCCAAACTTTGTAATATTATTATGGGAACGTATTTAAGACTTTTAGGTCGTCTTTTTCAGTAGTTTTTTGGAGATTAGAGACATCTTGGGAGATCAAGAAGCCTTGGAGAGAGCTTAGGAGCTTTTGGATCATTCGTTTGAATTCTAAACTCTCGTTTTTCTTGATTTTTATGTTTAAACTCATTATAATCGTCGTTTTGATTATGAATATGAGTAGCTAAACACCTTTTGCTGGGAATTCTCGTTTGGTGTAGCTAGGGTTTGATCTAAAGTGATGTTTTGATGATTGTAATGCATGCTTTAGCTTAATCTCTCGTGTTTATTCACTATTATGGATTATTTGCGTTCTTAATCTTATTATCTTTGCGAGTAGCTAACGTAGAGATAGAATCAATTAGTTTCACGCGGTAATTCCGTGATAATTAGTCGGTAAATTGAATTATCCACCTAGTCGTATCAATGTTTGGTAACTCGGCATCGTTAACTAGGATCGTTAAAGTAGAATTATGTTATTAATGCGTGCTTAAAGCTAAATTAGGCTTGGTAACTCGGTCTAGTTTAACCTAAGTATAGTGGACTTGATTGGTAACTCGTTAAGTTCAACGTTGCTTGATTAATAGTGAATAATACGTGGTTGTTTTACGAATCAAAACATAAATTTAGATCAACCTAGTGAACCTAGAGAATTCCCGGTACTTTTCCCTTATTGATAAAACCCTCCAATTATTCATTCTTTATTAATCGTGAATTATTTCACTTGGTTAATTGAGATTATTGCATTTATTTTCTTAGAATTAGATAAAAACACAAATTGCGACTTGCCCACATAAGGTTTAGAATCGTAATTAATTTAAACAAAGTCCCTTGGGTTCGACAACCCGGATTTCCGGTTTATTACTACACACGACGGCTGTGCACTTGCAGTTGGAACGTGCCAGGAATCAGCCACCGTCCCTTGCTTGGAACTCTTCCAGCTCACCGCGGCTACATTCAGGCAAAACACATATCCCGACTGTGATCTAAAGTCATCTCTGTTGGTTTGGAAGCTTGCATCAGTGTAACCCCTTACACGCAAATCTTCCTAACCGCCAAATATCAAGAAAGTATCTGTAGTTCTTCTCAAGTACTTTAGGATGTTCTTGACTGCAATCCAGTGACTCTCCCCCGGATTGGATTGGTATCTGCTTGTCATACTCAAGGCATATGACACATCTGGTCTAGTACATAACATGGCGTACATGATAGATTCTATGGCCGAGGAGATTCCCATAAAGGAATGTTGTTTTGACATCCATCTGCCAAATCTCATAGTCATGGTACACTGCAATCGCAAGTAGGATTCGGATGGATTTGGTCATAGCGACTGGTGAAAAGGTTTCATCATAGTCAATACCATGAATCTGTCTAAATCCTTTAGCCACCAATCGGCCCTTATAGGTAATCACATTACCATCCATGTCGATATTCTTCTTGAAGACCCACTTGCACCCTATGGGTCGCGCCCCTTCGGGTGGTTCCACCAAATTCCATACTTTGTTGGTATACATGGATTCCATCTCGGATCTCATGGCTTCAAGCCACTTCTGAGAGTCTGGGCCTTTCATGGCCTCTTCATAGGTAGTAGGCTCATCATCTATGAGCATCGTGTCACCGGAATCGGTCACGAGAAGTCCATACCTCTCGGGTTCCTGGCACACTCTACTAGATCTACGAAGCTCTTGTGTTACCTGAACAGGCTGCTCCACAACTGTTTGTGGTTCCTGTTCATGTTCCATAATCGGTTCAGTGATTTGCGGTTCTCGAATCTCTTCAAGCTCTACAGTCCTCTCACTTGCTTCTTTAGAGACAAACTCTCTTTCTAGAAACACGCCGGTCCGAGCAACAAACACTTTGTTCTCAGTTGGATTGTAGAAGTAGTAACCCTTAGTTTCCTTAGGGTACCCCACAAACTTACACTTATCCGATTTTGGCCCTAGCTTGTCTGATTGTAAACATTTTACATAGACATCGCAGCCCCGAATCCTCATGAACGACAGTGTGGGATGCTTCCCACTCCACATCTCATATGGCGTCTTCATGACTGATTTAGATGGAACACGGTTAATGTTGAAAGCTGCACTTAATAGAGTGTGGCCCCAAAACGATAATGGAAGATCGGTTTGACACATCATAGATCGAACCATATCCAATAGGGTTCGATTCCTCCTCTCAGACACGCCATTCCATTGTGGCGTTCCGGGTGGAGTGAGTTGGGACACGATCCCACGCTCTCTAAGATAGTCGTCAAACTCTTGGCTCAAGTATTCTCCTCCACGATCCGATCGTAGAGCCTTGATACTTTTGCCAAGTTGCTTCTCTACTTCATTCTTGAATTCTTTGAACACTTCAAATGATTCGGATTTGGCCCTCATAAGGTACACAAATCCATATCTACTGTAATTATCAGTAAATGTAATGAAGTAGACGTAACCACCCCTGGCAGGCGTGGCAAATGGCCCACACACATCAGTATGTATGAGCGCCAATTGCTCACTAGTCCTCTCACCTTTCTTATTGAAAGGGGACTTTTTCATTTTTCCCAATAAACAAGCCCCACATGTCTCGTATGATTCAAAATAAAATGAGTCTAGTAGTCCATCCTTATGGAGTCTAGATACACGTTTCTCGTTTATGTGGCCTAAACGACAGTGCCATAAGTAAGCAGGATTTAAATCATTTATTTTAATCCGCTTGGTATTAATGTTGTAGACAGGATTGCTTAGATCAAGGACATACAGTCCATTAAATAATTGCGCACTAAAATAGTGAATATTATTCAAATAAAGGAACAACAATTGTTCTTTATCGAAATAATAAAACCTTCCATGTCCAAACAAGAAATAGAAATAATGTTTCTGCTCATAGCAGGCACAAAATAGCAATTATTTAACTCTAAAACTAATCCTGAAGGTAGAGATAGCTCGCACACGCCCACGGCCAACGCAGCAACTTTTGCTCCATTCCCAACGTGTAGATCTATCTCTCCTTTAGCCAATCTTCTACTTTTCTTTATATCCTGCACATTTCGACAAATGTGAGATCCACATCCAGTATCTAATACCCATGATGTAGAGATAGTTAAATTGACATCTACAACAAAAATACCTGGTGGTGGTGGAATCACTATTCCAAGCCTCTTGTCCTCCAGATATTTTGGGCAGTTCCTTCTCCAGTGTCCAGGCTGACTGCAGTAGTGACACTCACCTTTAGTCACACCTTTGGAAATGCCACCAACAGGCTTAAGGGCAGGTTCCTTGGACTGGGCAACTGATTTGCTTTTGCCCTTGCAGGATGTGGCAAACCTTCTGCCCTTTCCTTTTTGCCCCATCATAATGGCCTTGCCTTACCCTTGTTGATGCTTTGTTGAGCTGTCCTCGACATATTGAGAAAATCTGGCAGTGGTTTCATGATCTCGTTCATGTTATAGTTCATGATGAACTGTCCATAACTCTCAGGCAACGATTGCAACACGAGATCGGTTGCCAATTCTTGGCCGACCAGGAACCCCAGTCGGGCGAGATTCTCCAGGTACCCGATCATACGGAGTACATGGGGTCCCACCGGGTTCTCTTCTGCCATATGAAACTTTAACAATGCCTTAGAGACCTCATACCTCTCAACCCTTGCCTGCTCTTGGAAGAGCTGCTTCAGATGCTCGATCATATCGACAACATTCATATTTTCGTGTTGCTTCTGAAGCTCAGAAGTCATGGCTCATAGCATAAGGCAGGCCGCATCATTAGCGTCATCAACACGCTTTTATTATGCCTTTAGGGCTGCAGGTGTTTGGTTCTCTGGACTTGCTGGAACATGCTCCTCTATTGCGTACAGTTTCTTCTCTTGCTTGAGAACGATTCTCAAGTTTCTGTATCAATCAAGGAAGTTGGTTCCAGAGAGCTTGTCCTTCTCAAGGACAGATCGTAGGGAATGTTATGAACTCGATGAGTTGTTTGCCATTAAGAATTCTACAAAAAGGAAAATACGCAAGTTTTAGTATTTGTGAATTTTTGACTATATTCAATAATGGCTAGTTTATCAAATATAGCTCCCATTATTTTTCTACGGATTAATAACCCTCAAGATATTAATGCGGAAAATATCCTTATATTTTCTAGTGGGACAAGATCCATGTTTCATCTCCTTATGAGCTTGCTTTGGCAAGTCACCCATAATTTGACTATTTTAGGTAGGAACAATTCCAATTGCATCTCTTATGCAACTCTTGGTTCAATTGGGCAAATAACTCCTTATTTATCCATCCATATGGATTATCCCAATTTATTGCCTCTAGGTTTCTTAATCATATTAATAGCCTAGTTGTGTTCAACCTCTTATTTAAAAAATTGCACATTACTTGCTTGTGCCATCGCATTCCATCATTATGAACCAAGTCACCATGCTTTGGCACGCACGAACTTGATAAATCATGATGATAATGAGTGTTTAAATAACGAGAAGGAAAGAACACAATATTTGAATTTTGAGGGATTTTAATTTTTTTGTTGGTCAATATCAACTAATCTATCTATTTGAGTTTGGGCACAACTCCAAATAATAGATCCGGGTTGTCTAATTATCTTATTATCCTAATTGCATGCATCATCCATACACCAACCACAAAATAATAAGACAATAAAATAAACAACCACAAAAAAAAAAAAAAAAAACGTGATGTGGATATGGCCTTTTTCTAGACTAAGATAATTCCAAGCCAATTGAATTATCTATGAACCCTAAAACAAACACATCTCCATGCGTCTTGATCTTTTGGTCCATCCTTCATAGTCATGTGGAATGCTCCATGCTCCATCTTTTGTGGCTTCCTATGGCTTTGGGTTTATTTTCTTCAATCTTGGCTAACAATCTACTCTATTCAGCACTAACTAACAACTACACTAAATAAAATAAATCTCACAAGTTGAGAGAAAAAAATGGCTCGTAGGCCATAAAACCCTAATTAATTATTACAATTAATTGATCAGCTAGCAGGCCGTAAACCAAACCACAAAAATTAAACATCCACAACAAACCACATCCTAAGGCCTTATCCAATCACCATGCGAATTGCACATAAACAGTTAAAATATAATTTTAACGCGCTTGGTCAATTTTAATTGATTTTAGGATATTCTAGGGTTAAACCGGTCCATGGGGCCCAACAATCTAATTGCCCGGGCCCAAAAGAGAACCGAAAAGGCCTTAGGCCAGCCGGCCCCTAGTCCACGCGGCTAGGCCGCGGGCTAGGGCTGCTCCTGACCCCTAGGCCGAGCCTTGCTTGGGCGGAAAGCAAGGAGGGGCGGTCCCCTAGGAGGGCCGAACCTCCTTTGGGAGTTGTTTCTAAAACAACTCCCTTGCTTGGTGCCCAAGTTTGGTTGTTTCCTTGTATGGAAAGAACTCCTTCTTCTCCAAGGATGCCCAAACCCTAGATATAGGATCCTAAAATTTCTCAAACTCACTAATTCATGCATTCAATGCAAAAACTAGGCCTTATTATGATTGATTATTGAAAAATTGCATCATATGCTTGATTTGTCTTGTTTTACGCGATAAACAACAATTTTAAGGTGTAAAACTATCAAAACGTAACATAAACCACGTTTATGCTCTACGACCTGTGGCTCTGATACCACTGTAGGGTTTTGATTCATGGATGCGCAACGGAAACACAAACAATCATAACCCATGCAAAACCCTCCAAGGATCACAAGTCAAGAGACATAACGATGGTAAAGGACGAAATCAATAACACACCTTAGGGTTCTCCTTTGATGACTTCAAACGCAAATTGTGTCACGTTCTCTATAGTTGATCCACGCTTAGAGTTGAATTCTAGATCTTCCAATCCTTAGTGCTAGCCCGGAAAGAGGAAGAGGAAGAAGAATCACGCAAAACGAGACGAACAAGGAGGTGTTCGGCCTCCTTGTGGCCGACGGGGAGGGGCAGCGGCGAGGGAGGGGCAGCGGCTCCTCTCTTGCGTGCTTGCTCTCTCCTTTTTGTTCTCTCCCACTCAAGTTATGATTAATAAGGTCATAAGAGTGGGAAGCAAGGAAGGAGTGTCCTTTATATAGTCCAACAAATCCTTGCCAACTACCTAAAGGACCTATTCTAGTCCTACTAGAATTCAATTTAGTCCCTTCTTTGCAAATTAGTCCTACTAAGTTTGCAAGGTATTGCAAAGTGATCCTTCTAATTAATTAATCCTATTAATTAATTCCTAAATCTAGTTCAACTCTATATAGCGTGTGACCCCATAGGTTCTATCTAGTTTGTAGCAACAATTTGCTAATATGGAGCGGTTTCTAGCAAAACATTCATTCTAGCCAACTAATAGACTAGTCATCTTGACAGACCGTGTACAAGTAATTGTCTCATCCCTTTGTCTCTATATCCGGATTTGACACGAGACATACAAGTCACACTCGTATATCCAATCCATATTTTCTCGATCCATGGAAATAGTCTTATTCATGCAAATAACATCAATATCCCATATTGATTTATTTGAGTCTGGCCAGACGTTCTATAAGCACTATCCCTCGAGTGGCCTAGGATATTTGCTCCCGTTATGTGGGAGGGAAAAATTATATCTACGTCCACTACGATCTCTAAGCTTGCTTCTTATTGTATCCGGTACACGCATTTATAACTACCCAGTTACGGTGTAGCGTTTAACGCTACCAAAATCACAATAATCCACAACTAGAATATCTAGCGACTTTAAGTCTAAGGATGACAATACCATTGCACTGCGAGAAGCTCTTGTGATTTAACATAACGTGTATATAGCCTTCTCGGAGATGGGTCAATCCAGTGCGCCATTACCCTTAGTGCACACCTATGTGTTGGATCATGATATCAACATATCAATCCAACCCCATACTAGTCTATAGATGATTGTCCCATTAATCATTATACTGGACTAGGGATATTTAAGATAAACAACACAATTGTAAATCTAAGGACTTCATTATATTAAATATCCAATAAATAATAAAATGAATTTTCTAGCCACAAATATATATGAACCAGACATCGAACGTCCACAATAGGACCATAATATCGTGCACGACCATAGTGAGCTGGTAGTCAAATCTGTTGCCACGTTGAACTTGTTGCACACATGCACCATGCATCTGGTCAAAGACGGATCTAGTTGTTGCACCTGTCCGGCAAATTTGCGCCAAGTCTGCTGATTTGTCCAACGACCCTTTTTGTGCACCAAACTAGCAAAATAGTCAAGAACTCAAATGCCATCTCATCCTTGTCCAGGCGATATCTCGGCACAGATTTGACCGTCCAACACGACAAACCCGATGAGGCAGGGAATACCGTCTACAATAGTGCACATCAAGCTTCCAAGTACGGTCAATTTCAAACGTCAGGCCAAAGCACAAAGCCAGGGCCGATAAAAGTGTTATCAATTGCCAGTCACGTGCAACTCCGTCTGCGTGCACAACGAATCAACGTGCTAATTGGGTGTGCCGCTTCCGTTTAGAGACTTTAAGGGTGTGACATGTACCATGATTATATTCTTGCAAATAACATTTTCCATCAAACGGTGTCCTGCCAAAAATCACAAAATGAATGTTCAATTAGTGCTCACTTTCCTAGCCATTTTCTTATTAAATGAACACATCCGGGAAAATAATTGTATAGCTTTTTCATTTTCTTCTCTTCTTTAAACAAAAACATTTTCTCACATCTCTTTCCTGATAGAAGAACATTAGTTTTAGAAAACTAAAAATCAAATTGTCCCAACAACATTCATGTCGGCGACTTCTAGGATCAATTCATAATTTTCCATTGTAGAGAGAAAGCCAAACACAAAAGCATATTTTCTACATATATCAATGAGGATAAAAATGTACTAGTACTCATTACGGGGCCAGGGGGAATAATCAAAGAAGGAAACAGAGAGCATCTCTTCCACTTTCTTTGCTGACTGACCATGATGATTGCTTGAGTTATGAAATTTAAAGAGCTTCTTGATTTCCTCACATGATTGAAAAAACAATGGTCTTGTGGTCTCATTAGAAAAAAGAAACTTAATCCTCTAGTCCAAATTGTTTTTAATTCATGATCCTCTTATCCTATGCATTAAGAGCTGGGAATTATCCAATGCTCTAAGAGTCGTTGACGTATTATTCTGCAGAATACCATGCTTATAAATTTGAGTGAAACTGCATGCGATGCAAAATTATTCATTGCTCTAAGAGTTGTTGACGTATTATTCTGCAGAATATTAGGTTCATAAATTTGAGCCTAACTACATGCAATGCAAATGTTTCGCTATAATGATGTTGTGTAGAGCGTCATGTGACCATGTCACTGACTCTTGCAGCATGTAATAATTTCTCCAGGAACTGCTGATGCGGAAAGAGATATTCAAAGTGCTTCTATGGAGGACCAAAGGTAGTATACTAGTATAGAGAATAATAGAAAAATAGAAGAAACCATATATAGTGCTGTTAGTGCAGAATTTGATCTTATGGGGTCATTTCCCCAACTGCATAATGCTAGTGGTTTCATATATTTGATTCCCCTTTTCTTTCTTCCTTTATCTCTTCTTGATTCGATTGCTTTCCAATATAGGCGTCATGCAAACGCAAACAACACAACACATTCGCATCATGTTTTCCTCTCGTTCTTTGACAAGAAACAAGATAGTTTTATGTTAACAAAACTTAGAGTTAGTTTGGGTATGTTGTAGCAGTGTTAGAAGCTCCTCTAGAAAAAATACTTTTGGAAATCTGTTATGACTTTTAGATAAATTTTTGTTTGGTAAATATTACGTGAAAGTTGCCGTGAAATATTAATATAGTACTGCATGCGTTCTTTCTGAATCTTCACCTTTTGACTTTTTCTTCCCTAATCGGTTCACTTAGACCCGTGATTTGGATAGTCAAATGATGCAATTTTTTAATAATTTTTTTATGGTGTTGTAGAGTGAAGTTTACTCTACAAAATTGTGCAAAGACTGTCAAATTCTTGTATCGTTTTACTAATCAAATCAACAAATTAAAGTGATTCAGTGAATAGCGGTAAAGTGAAAAGGTTGAGGATTCAGAGAGAATAGAGGAAGTAATTTTGTATTCGGTAAAATTAACTGTGAAATTGCTGTGGGCGGGTAAAATGACAAAATATATGACACATGTCATTTCAGTAAAGATAACTATTGAAATTTTAAAGATTGTAAGGTTAGAATAGGTTGTAGATAAATTTATCAAAACCACATTCCGGAAAAGTTTCTCCCCCTTTGCTTCCTGTAAATTGTAGTAGGACAGCAGAAACTGTCCGAGAAAGCAGAAATTTTATTTTTACCATACGCACTAAAACTGCTTCTGCTGTAGGAAAGTAGATGTGCTTGCAGCAGAAGCATTCCCAAACTGGCCCTTAGATAAGTGAAATGTAAATGTATGCACAAGGGATAAAATCCACTTTGCACCCCTATGTATTGGCAATTTGTTACCCGCTACCCCTGTGTTTCGGCTAATGCACTTTACCACCCCTGTAACGGAAAAAAGTGACGACACTTAGCACTCTTCTGTCATATTCCGTCCAAGTTGTCACTTTTTAACATTTTTTGGACCATTTTGCCCCTATTGAGTTCATTTTGTTCATGTTTCATGTTCTTGGTGTTCTTGAGCTCCGCCTCTATCTCCACTAAATGTCCACCAACAATACCACCACTACTATCGAATCCCCACCAGCAACGCTAGTCTACTTTGTTGGCGTTCTTGACTGTAGGGTTTTGATCATGGATACGCAGCAGAATAGTAGAAATTTATCTGATCAAGACCCTCCAAAGATCACAGGAAGAGAAATCATAACGATGGTGAAGGATTCGTGTTATGTACCTTGTAGGTCTCCTTTGATGAATTCTAACGCGAAAAGTAGCACGTCTCTACGATTGATCCACGCCTAGGATTGAGATCTAGATCTTCCAAACACCTTGTGCTAGCTAGGAAGAATGGAAGAGGATGAAGAAATCACGCAACGGATCACTAAAAGGGAGGCTCGGCCTCCTTGTTATGGCCGGTGGGTAGAGGGGGCGGACTAGGGGCGGTCGGCTCCTTGTCTTGCTCTTCTCTCCTTGCTTCTCTCCTACTCAGCTTATGTTATGAGCATTAGTTGTAGGGAAGGAAGGTAGGAGCATCCTTTATATAGTCCAAAAACTCCTTGTTACTACATAAAGGCCCTCTCCTAATCCTACTCAAGTTCGGATTTGTCCAACTTGCATATTTGTCCTAGCAAGTTGTTGTGATTTGATCCTTCTAATTAATTAATCATATTCATTAATTAATTCCCAAGTCTAGTTCAATCCTATATGGCGTGTGACCTCATAGGTTTCTATTTAGTTGGTAGTAACTATTTACAAATATGGAGCGGCCTCTAGCAAGACATCCATTCTAGCCAACCAATAGTAATAGTCATCATGCAAACCTTGTGCAAGTATTGTTCCATCTCTTTTTCTCAATATCCGGATTGGACACGAGACATACAAGTCACACTCGTATCTCCAATCCATAGTTCCTCGATCTTGAGAATAGCCTTATTCGTGCAAATAACATCAATATCTTATATTGATTTATTTGAGTATGGTCAGACATTCTATAAGCACTATCCCTCGAGTGGCCTAGGATATTTGCTCCCGTTATGTAGGAGGGACAAATTCTATCTACATCACTACGATATCTAAGCTTGCTTCCTATTGTGTCCGATACACGCCCTTATGACTACCCAGTCACGGTATAGCGTTTGACGCTACCAAAACACAATACCCCACAACTAGATGATCTAGTGACTTCAAGCCTAAGGATGACAATAATGTTGTCACAGCGAGAAACACTTGTGACTTTTACATAACATGTATGTAGCCTTCTCGGAGACGGGTTAATCCAGTAGGCCATTACCCCTAATGCATACCCATGTGTTGGATCGTGATATCTCCATATTAATCCAACCCCATACTAGTCCATAGGTGATTGTCCTATTAATCATTATAATGGACTAGGGATAATTAAGATAAACAACACAATTGTAAATATAAGGACTTCATTATTTAAAAATCCAATAAATAATACAATGAATGTTCTATCCAAATTATTGTTCATACTAAACTAGATTGTCTCTAGGGCACCTATTCCAACAGTCTCCCACTTGCACCGGATTGGCTCTATACTCAAATAAATCAAAATACGATATTGGTGTTATTTGCACGAATATGGCTATTCCCAGGATCGAGGAACTATGGATTGGATATACGAGTGTGACTTGTATGTCTCGTGTCCAATCCGGATATTGAGACAAAGGGATGAGACAATACTTGCACAAGGTTTGTCATGATGACTATTTCTATTTCTTGGCTCGAATGGATGTCTTGCTAGAGGCCGCTCCATATTGGTAAATAGTTACTACCAACTAAATAGAACCTATGGGGTCACACGCTACATAGAGGTGAACTAGACTTGAGAATTAATTAATTATTATGATTAATTAATTAGAATGATGAAATCGCAACAACTTGCTAACTTAGTAGGACTAATATGCAATTTGGACTAATCCGAACTTGAGTAGGATTAGGAGAGGGCATTTATGTAGTAACAAGGAGTTGTTGGACTATATAAAGGATGCTCCTAGCTTCCTTTTCCTACGAATTATGCTCATAACATACTTTGAGTAGGAGACAAGGAAGGAGAGAGCAATACAAACAAGGAGGCCGAACCCCCCTTGTCTGTCCGCCCTACCCATCGGCCACAAGAGAGGGCCGCCCCTCTCTTTGGTGCTCTGTTGCGTGATTTCTCCGCCCTCTTCCATTCCTCCTAGCTAGCACAAGGCGTTTGGAAGATCTAGATCTCACCTCTAGGTGTGGATCAACAGTAGAGACGCGATAATTTTCTCGTTAGAAGTCATCAAGGAGACCTCAAAGGTACATAACACTATTCTCTTACCATCGTCATGATTTCTCTTCCTGTGATCCTTGGAGGGTCTTGATTGGATTAATTTATTATTTTTCCGTTGCGCATCCATAATCAAAACCCTACAGTGGTATCAGAGCTACAAGTCGTAGAGCATAACGTGGTTTATGTGTTACGTTTTTGTTGTTTATCACTTTTAATTGTTGATTATTGCGTTTTAACAACAAATTAAGCATATTAGATGCATGTTGAATTTGAATCAACCAAACAAGATTTAATTATTGCATTGGATGTATGAATTATTGAGTTTGAGAAATTTTAGGATCTTAGATCTAGGGTTCTTGAGCATCCTATTTGGAAACAACTCCTACGGAGGTTTGACCCCCCCCCTAGGGGACCGCCCCCCCCTTCCTTCCAGCCCAAGCAAGGCTCACACAAGGGGCCGGGGCAGCCCTAGCGCACGACCTAGGAGTGTGGGCTAGGGTCCGGTCGGCCCAAGGCCTTGGGCGGTCCTTTAGGGGTTCGGCCAAGTAATTGGTAGGCCCTATTGGAACCTTTTGACCCTAGTTAATCTAAAATCAACTAAAATTGAGTCAAGCGCGTTAAAATTGGTTTTAGCTGTTTATGTGAAATTTGCATGGTGATTGGATACGGCCTTAGATGTGGTTTGTTGAGGATGTTTAATTTTTGCGGTTTGTCTACGGCATGCGAGCTGATCAATTAATGTAATAATTAATTAGGGTTTACGGCCTGCGAGCCGATTTTTTTTCTTTAACTTGTGAGATTTATTTTATGTAGTATAGATGTTAGATAGTACTAGATAAAATAGATAGATATCCAAGATTGGAGAAAAGAAGCCCAAAGAATTAAAAGGAAGCCACAACATGGAGCATTCAACAAGGCTATGAAGGATGGACCAAGTGATGGAGGCACATGGAGATGCGTTTTCTATTCTAAGGTTCATAGATATTCTCATTGGCTTGAGAATGTGTTAGTCTAGGAGGCCATATCCATATCACGTTATTTTCTATTTTGTAGATGTTTACTTTATTGTCTTATTATTGTTGTTGGTGTATGGTTGATGCATGCAATTTGATAATAAGATAACTAATAACCCGAATCTTTTATTTGGAGTTATGCCCAAACTCAAATAAGTAGATCAGTTGATATAGGTCAAACAAAAAAATTTAAAATTGAATAGCAAAATCCCTCTATTCAAATATTGCGTTTTTTCCTTCTCTTTATTTAGGCACTCTTCATGATCATGATTATCAAGATCGTGCATGCCAAAGCAGGGCGACTTGATTTGTAATGATTGTGTTGCCATGGTACAAGCAAGTAATGTGCAACTGTCTAAGTAAGAGGTTGGATGCAACTAGTTGATTTTAATAAGATTAAAAGCCTGGAGGCAAACAATTGGGATTATATCCATGGAATGGATAAATAAGGAGTTTTTTGCTCAATTGAACCAAGGGTTGCATAAGGACGCAATTGGAATTGTTCCTACCCAAATAGCTAATTTTGGGAGACTTGCCAAAGCAAGCTCAAAAGAAGTGAAATGGGGATCTTGGCACCCACTAGAAAATATAATTATATTTTCCGCATTAATATTTGATGGTTATTAATCTGTAGAAAAATAGTGAGAGTTGTATTTAATTATCTAGCCATTATTAAATATAGTTAATTGTTCACAAATACTAAAACTTGCGTATTTTCCTTTTTGTAGAATTCCAATGGCAAACAACTCATCGAACTCATCTCACTCCCTACGCTCTGTCCTTGAGAAGGACAAGCTGTCCGGGACCAATTTTATAGAATGGTACAGAAATTTGATAATCGTTCTCAAGTAAAAAAAGAAATTGTACGCTCTAGAGCAGCAAGTTCCTGATGGTCCGGAAAACAATACTCCAGCCCTAAAGGCGTATCAGAAGCGTGTAGATGACGCTAATGATGCGGCCTGCCTAATGCTTTGCACCATGACCTCTGAGCTTCAGAAGTAACATGAGAACATGAATGCAGTCGATATGATCGCACACTTGAAGCAGCTCTTCTAAGAGCAGGCTAGGGTTGAGAGGTATGAAATTTCCAAGGCATTGTTCAAATGTCATCTGTCATAGGGAAACCCCGTGGGGTCGCACGTGGTGCGCATGATAGGCTATCTTGAGAGCCTAGGCCGCCTAGGGTTTTCGGTGGGTCAAGAGTTGGCCACCGATCTCATCTTGCAATCGTTGCCTGAAAGTTATGGACAGTTCATCGTGAACTATAACATGAATGAGATCATTAAACCACTGTCAGATTTACTCAACATGTTGAGGACAGCTGAACAAAGCATCAACAAAAGTAAGGGCAAATCCATTATGATGGTGCAGAATAAAAGGGCAAAACGTTTGCCTTTTCCTCCAAGGGTAAATGCAAAGCAGTTTCCAAACCCAAGGACAATGTCCTTAAGCCTGTTGGTGGCGTGGCCAAAGGTGTGACTAAAGGTGAATGTCACTACTATAGTCTGTCTGGACATTGGAGGAGGAACTGCCCGAAATATATGGAGGACAAGAGGCTTGGAATAGTGATTCCACCACCACTAGGTATTTTTGTTATAGATGTCAATATTACTAGCTCTTCATCTTGGGTATTAGATACTGGATGTGAATCTCACATTTGTCGAAATGTGCAGGATCTAAAGAGAATTTGATGATTGGCTAAAGGAGAGATAGATCTGCGCGTTGGGAATGAAGCAAAGGTTGATGCATTGGTTGTAGGCGTGTACGAGCTTGCCTACATGAGTAGTTTTAGAATTAAATAATTGCTATGCTATGAGAAGAAACATTATTTCTATTTCTTGTTGGACAAGGAAGGTTTTACTATCTCAATAAAGAACAATTGTTGTTCAATTTATTTTGATAGTATTCACTATTTTAGTGTGCAATTATTTAATGGATTATATATCCTTGATCAAAATAATCATGTCTATAACATTAATACCAAGAGGATTACAATAAATGATTTAAATCCTGCTTATTTATGGCAATGTCGTTTAGGCCATATAAACGAGAAACGTGTATCTAGACTCCATAAGGATGGATTTCTAGACTCATTTGATTTTGAATCATATGAGACATGTGATGCTTGTTTATTGAGAAAAATGACGAAGTCCCCTTTCAATAAGAAATGTGAGAGGAATAGTGAGCAATTGGCGCTAGTACATACTGATGTATGTGGGCCATTTGCCACGCCTGCCACGGGTGGTTACGTCTACTTTATTACATTTACTGATGATTTCAATAGATATCGATTTGTATACCTTATGAAGGCCAAATCCGAGTCCTTTGAAAGGTTCAAAGAATTCAAGAATGAAGTAGAGAAGCAGCTTGGCCAAAGTATTAAGGCTCTACGATTGGATCGTGGAGGAGAATACTTGAGCCAAGAGTTTGATGATTATCTTAGAGAGTGTGGGATAATATCCCAACTCACTCCACCCGGAATGCCACAATGGAATGGCGTTTCTGAGAGGAGGAATCGAAATCTATTAGATATGGTTCGATCTATGATGTGTCAAATTGATCTTCCATTATCATTTTGGGGCTATGCTCTATTGAGTGCAGCTTTCACCATTAATTGTGTTCCATCTAAATCGGTGAAGACACGACATGAGATGTGCTGTGGGAGGCGTCCCACAGTATCACTTATGAAGATTTGGGGCTGCGATGTCTATGTAAAACGTTTACAATCAGACAAGCTAGGGCCTAATTCGGACAAATGCAAATTTGTGGGATACCCTAAGGAAACTAAAGGAATATTATTTCTACAATCCAACTGAGAACAAAGTGTTTGTTGCTCGGTCCGACGTGTTTCTAGAAAGAGAGTTTGTCTCTAAAGAAGCAAGTGGGAGGACTGTACAACTTGAAGAAGTTCAAGAACCACAAAGTATTGATCCTACTATGGAACATGAACAGGAACCACAAGAGGTTGTGGAGCAGCCTGTTCAAGTAACACAAGAGCTTCATAGATCTAGTAGAGTGCGCCAGGAGCCAGAGAGGTATCGACTTCTCGTGACTGAGTCTGGTGACACGATGCTCATAGATGATGAGCCTACTGTCTATGAAGAGGTCATTAAAGGGACGGACTCTCAGAAGTGGCTTGAGGCCATGAGATCCGAGATGGAATCAATGTATACCAACAAAGTATGGACTTTGGTGGAACCACCCGAAGGGGCACGCCCCATAGGGTACAAGTGGGTCTTCAAGAAGAAGATCGACATGGATGGTAATGCAATTACCTATAAGGGCCGACTGGTGGCTAAAGGATTCAGATAGATTCATGGTATTGACTATGATGAAACCTTTTCACCAATCGCAATGACCAAATCCATCCGAATCTTACATGCTATTGCAGCTGTAGATAGTGCTTTCCAGACAGAAAGATCTTAGCCACGTGGCGATCATCCGACACACTTAGCTGTGCTCCACACACACTGGATCACCACCCGAGCGGATCCACGTGGGGGGCTGCGAGACAGGGCCCTCGCATACCACCACACTGGACTTGTAGGGACTTAGTGGTTTGGAGGCTAGAGTAAGTCCTGTCGCCCGCGAGCGACAACCAAGCCCGCGCGCGACCTTTAGTTACTGCTTTGAGAGATTTATGGCACGAGATCCATAAACCAGGTCAACCTCATAACGGTTCCGGTATACGCGGATGAAGTGCGTAACGTTCCCTATATATACAGTTGCAATTGCCTTACTCTTGGTTCTGCCAAAATTCTGTCTCTCTCTCATACAGTTGCCGTTGCCTTACTCTCTCCCTACACACAACCCTAGTCTTCCTGTGTTCTTCTTATCCCCTGCTCTTTGTGTACATTGAATCCTCTTCAAAGGATTCCCTCGTGCACATTTGGTGAACCCGATGTGAAACTTACCACTGCAAGCAGCCATGTCTCACGACGACGACGTTAGCAACAGATCTCCCTCCACTGAGACAACCTCAGGAGAGGAGACCCGTCACAATTCCGCGGCCACCGGCGGAGCTCCGAATCTGGAGACTTTGAATGCCACCATCCAGAACCAAGCGAAATCTCTCCAGGCTCAATCCGCACAGATGGCTCAGATAATGGCCGTCTTGGAAACTCTTGCCCCGAATTCGGCATCGGGAGCTGCTGTCTCTCAAGGAGGAGGAACCTCTACCACCCAGGGGACAGAGGTAGTACCTACACCACCCAATCCTAATTCGCAAACCTCACCAGCAATGGTGCAACCACCCTCTGTCCAGGGACAAACGGTCCAAATACCGTCCCTTATATCACATATTCCCCAACCACAGACTATTGCCTCCAATATCTCTTCACAGTATCCCTTGCCCCCTCCGCCGGCACCCCTAACCAACGTGGCTTACACCCATAGCCCAACCGCGGCATATGTGTCTCCGCCGGCTGCAACCCTTCCTCCTGCTGCGGAAGGAAGTACACCAGAATGTATGACGTCGTTGCAGCGGCGCATAGAGACCTCCCTGGCCAATCAACCTTTTGCAGACACTATCATTCCGAAGGTCGATAATGCTCCACCTATCTCGCGCGAGATCTATCTGATGCCTAATACCGCAGGGTATAAGGCCCCTAAGTGGGACAAGTTCGAAGATGTTAGTGGAAATGCTCACGAGCACGTCATGCGTTTTATCGACGTAATGGGACCATATGGGGCTGACCCCAATTTGCTGATGCGCGAGTTCCCAAAATCTTTGGGGAACGTGTCCTACAAATGGTATAGAACACTGGAGGCTGGATCTGTCAAAACTTGGGATGACATGGTTCGGAGGTTCTATACAAAATTCTTCCAGATGGAGGAGAAGGTTACAACGATACATCTCTCCCGTATGTATCAGAAGCACGATGAGAATGGTGTCACCTTCATCAAGAAGTTCAGTGCCAAATCATTGGAGTGTAGAGATGAATTGCTCGAGGGAAGGCTCGTGGAGATATGCCTGCAAGGCATGCGAGATGAGTACAAAGGTATGTTAATCAACTTACAAACTCCTACTTTTTCGAAGTTGATCGAATGTACCAAGAACATAGAGCCTATAGTGGAAAGGAAAAGGAAGAAACACGCTCCTTAGCGATCTCCAGGGGGTCCCACTTTCAAGATTGAGAGGTTTATTTACAAAAGGGGGAGCAAAGCTGAGGTCAACACAGTTTCGCCACACAAGCAACCCAGGGTTGCAACTGCGGATGTGCCGCCTCTACCACGTTCATTAGAGGAGGTGATTGATTTATGCAAACAAAGGCGTAAAGACGGGGTTCTACCTCCACTCGAAAGAATACCCTCCAAGGTGATGATGAGGGACCCGAAGTGGTGCGAGTGCCACGGAAAGATTATGCACCCCACAGCTGACTGCAGGATGCTTAGGAATCTTGTGAGTCGAAAAATGAAAGAAGGGGAGTTGATTGTTAGTGACCAGAGGCAGGACGTGCGCAACAACCCGTTGCCGGACCATGCAGAGCAAGAGTCAAAAGACAAAGAGGTAGCCATGATTGCAATCATGGACCTTGAAGAGATTGCGGAAGATGGTCTGCCCATCATTGCTGAAGTCCATGACGAGGAAGATTACAACATGGACATTGAGGATGAGCGTGCTGACAGGATGAAGGGGTCGCACGGGTTCAGAAAATTCTTTGATGAGATGAACTTTTAGGAGAAATGCCGGAAAGAGATGACAAAATCGATTCTGAGGGTAGCAGAAGACTTTGAACAAGACATCGTAGTCTCCAATGGAAAAGTTGTTAGGGGGTCTCGCTCTACGGAGAAGATAATGACTTTCTTCGGAAGTGACAAGAAGACGGATTCGAGTCATCAGAAGCCCTTGTATGTAACAGCGGTGATCAACGACGTCGAATTCAAGAGCGCATTTGTCGATGGAGGAGCAGCCGTTAATGTGGTTTTGCTCAATACTCTAAAGTTGGCAGGAATCCCAGAGAAGAAGATTATCAAACGCCCGTCCCCGCTTATGGGATTCAGAAGTGATTCCAGGATGACGATGGGCTGGATTCGTCTGGTTATCCAGATAGGAAAGATTAAGTGTTCGGCCAAGTTCTACGTCATTGATGCAAATACCACGTATCACATGATCATAGGACGAGCTTGGATTCACCGCTTCGACGCGGTTCCCTCAACAGCTCACCAAGTAATGAAAGCCATTTGGAATGGCAGGGTAGTCGAGATACCGGCTTCGGTAAACCCCTTCAATTTGAACGAAGCGCACCTCACTGAAGCAGTATGGTTCACTGAAATGGCGGATGGGCAAATGCCGGTACCATTCAATCCGAATCCTCTGCCTCGATGGGAAGACAACAAGGATCAGTCACCAGCAGGATTAATGGGGACGAGAGAGGATGCCAAGGGAAAAGTGCCTACATGCGAAGAGGCGTCGCAAGTCGCCTACCAGAGGAAGAATGTGTACACTTTGAAGAGGGTGGTAAAACATTATCATAAGGGCAAGGAGATAGAGAGCTTCTACTCCAACGGAAAGAAATGCTACCGCATATGAAGGTGCGCGGGGGTACCCCCACCAGAGCATGAGGATATCCCTGGGAAAATCAGTCAAATTGAACAAGCCCTAGAGGTGGACAAGCCGAAGTCAGAATTTTTGGAGGATAAATTGAAAGAAGCGCCTGTGTGCATGGAAGACAAACCGAGGCCCCAAAAGCAGGAACTGAAAGAGGTGTTCCTGAGCCCAAGCGAAGAAAAGAAGAGGCTTGTTTTTCTGAGCGCAGACCTCACAAGCGATGAGGAAACAAGGTTGCTGCAATTACTGACTGAATATAAGGATGTGTTTGCCTGGTAATATGATGAGATGCCTGGTCTGGACACGAGCGTGACTATGCACAGATTGGATGTTGTCCCGGATCTAAACCAGTGAAGCAAAGTGCGAGAAGTTTCAGGCCAGAAATAAATGTGAAGATCAAGCAAGAAATTGTCAAGTTGTTGACTGCCAAGTTTATTGAGCCAAACCATCATCCCACTTGGTTGGCCAACATCGTGCCAGTGGTAAAGAAGAATGGGCAACTTCGCATATGCGTAGACTTCGGGGACCTCAACCACTTCTGCCCAAAGGACGACTTCCCGTTGCCCAACATCAATTTGCTCATTGATTCTACAGCAGGACACCGGATGTTCAACTTCATGGATGGCTTCAGTGGGTATAACCAGATCAAAATGGACCCTGAAGATGCACAGAAAATTGCGTTCATTACGCCGGTGGGAGTCTTTAACTATACAGTTATGCCCTTTGGACTCAAGAATGCGGGCGCGGCTTATCAGCGAGCAATGATGGCTCTATTTCATGACATGATGCATCAGGAAGTAGAATTCTATGTTGATGATCTGGTTGTCAAGTCCAAAGAGGAAGCGAACCATCTGGGATACCTGCGGAAAGTATTCGAAATATGCAGGGGTTTCCAACTAAAGATGAACCTCATGAAATGTGCATTCGGAGTGACTTCGGGGAAGTTTTTGGGATGCGTAATACATCGCCAAGGAATCGAGCCTGACCCCGCAAAAGTGTCGGCTATCACCAGCATGACAGCGCCGCATAATCAGAGCACTCTGAAGACGTTCCTAGGGAAATTATCTTACCTGCGGAGATTCATTCCAGCAATTGCAGAAATAACCTTTTGCTTTGGCGACCTCCTCAAAAAGAATGCTGTTTACAACTGGACGGAGGAGCATGAAGCCGCATTTGGGCGGCTGAAAGACCTGCTGACATCACCAAGGGTAATGATTGCAGTACAACTTGGATCGCCGCTTTTGTTGTACCTGACATAGACAAAGAAATCTATAGGGGCGCTTTTAGCCTAGGAATATGAAGGGCAAGAAAGGCCGATCTATTATATCTCTCGCATAGTACAGCCGGCCGAGTCAAGGTACACAGATATCGAATGCCATTGTCTTGCTTTATTCTTTGTGATAGAAAAGTTAAGGCATTATATTGCCTCGCACAAAGTTGTGGTGGTTACAAAGAGCGACCCCATAAGGTATCTCTTGAGTCACACTTCTCCCTGCGGAAGATTGGCAAAATGGTACATGACCATCTCGCAATATGATATTATGTGCGTTCGACCGCGAGCAATCAAATCGCAAGCAGTAGCAGATATTTTGGCACAGTTTCCGGATGTCAGCTATGAACCCATGATCGAGGAGGAACTAGAAGGGCTTGAAATCTATGCAGTTGAGTCGCCATATTGGAAGCTTCACTTTGATGGATCATCAACAAGGAAAGGTGGCAGAATTGGAATTGTTTTGACTAAGCCAGATGGGGAAGTCATCCAAATGTCCACCAAGTTAGATTTTCCAGTAACCAACAATGAAGCAGAGTATGAGGCCCTTATCGCGGGACTTCGTGCAGCCAGGGAACTAGAAGTAAGCAATCTGACGGTCATGGGTGACTCTAAGTTAATTTTCAAACAAGCTTCAGGCGAGTATGGGTTGAATGAGGTAAATCTATTACCTTATCGGACCTTGGTGCAAAAGCTGGTACAGCAATTTTGTGATGTCAAGTACGAGCACACGCCTAGGGCTGATAATCGGCATGCCAATGCTTATGCCACTTTGGGATCTAAGGTTAGTACGGATAAATGCCTGCGAGAATCTCAATCGAAGTACGAACAACCCCGGCCTTGACGGAGGAGGCATGCGAGGATGAATCTGTGGACGAGAGGGCACAAGCAAAGAAAATTGGGCATCCACTAAAGGGTACTGCATACACGACAACTCCCTTTACTAAAAAGGTCCGGGAGGAATACTCATGCGGTGCGTCTCGAAGCAGGAGGGGCAAGCATTATTGTAAAAGATTCATCAACACACCTGCGGGGAAAGTGAAGTGTCGATTTACCGAAAGGCCCAAAGATATGGGATTCATTGGCCAGATATGTCCACAGCTGCAGCAATCATTCAAGGAAATTGTGAAAGCTGCACATTAATCAAAGACTCTTTGGAAATTGCTCTGGTTAATGATGACACAGATTGGAGGTAGCCACTCTTAGACTTCCTGACAGAAGGAATCGAGCCCGATCAAAGAAAGGAATCCGAGAAACTTAAAAGAAAAGCGGCCCGATATGTGGTGCAGGAAAACATACTCTGGCAAAGAGGCCATGAGGGTAATCTACTCAGATGCCTAGATAGCCAAGAAGCACAAGAGGTGATGGATTTATCTCACCAAGTGGAGCATTAGGGGGTGCGAAACTATGCAGACAACTCCTGACAGTTGGTTATTTTTGGCCAACAATGGAAGCAGATTGCCGCACCAAGGTAAAGAGATGTCAGGAATGTCAATTTAAGGGCAAACTCGTGCATGCCTCTGTTGTAGATTTGCATGCACTAGGAACACCTTGGGCTCTAGATTTTATTGGCCCCATTTGACCGGCCTCGCATGGGAACCAGTTCATCTTGACCGCGACCGAGTTGTTTACCAAATGGGTGGAGGCAGTACCGCTCAAAACAGCAATTGCGCTCGCAGTGGTCAATTTTGTTCAAGAAAACATCATATACCGATTCGGAATCCCCAACACAATCTTCTCGGATAATGGCACCCCTTTTGTAAATCGCCAGGTGGCCGCGAAACTGGCGGAATACAACATAAGGCAAGTTTGCTCCACGCCTTACTATCCAAAAGGGAATGGTCATGCAGAAGCAACCAACAAGACGGTGCTAAGGATTTTGAGTAAGATGGTCGCAGATGATCACAAAAAGTAGGCAAATTCCTTGCATTTGGCTTTGTGGTCATATCGCACTTCGCCCAAGACCCCCACAGGAGTTTCTCCATTCCTTCTATGCTATGGAGCTGAAGCCGTCGTACCAACAGAAGTAAAAGTCAACTCTGCAAGGATAGCCTTTCATGCCTTGTATGAAAATCAACGAGATCATGACTTGATTCTGTTGGATGAAAAGCGCGTACAAGCTAACAAGAGATATAAGGAAAGGATTGCTCGCGCGTACAATAAAACAGTTCAACACCGAGACTTTGCGGTTGGGGACTTGGTTTTACGAGCTCAGATCATTGCATGCGGGAAGCGGCTCATCCAAAGTCGCAGCTAACTGGGAAGGACCGTTCGAAGTTAAAGAAGTCTTTAACAGCGGTTACTGCATGATTCAGAGAGTCCATGGAACAGCAACAACCTCAAGCCCAATCAATATGCGATGGATCAAAAAGTGTTATCCTTAGCCAATCTCCTTATGTTTGACTCAAAAGTCTGTTAGATTTTAAGTCTAGTGTTTTTCCATGAACTCATGCGTTGTTTCCTCCCATATGAGGACTCTGTAGTTATGCTCCTCCCATATGAGGAGGTTTCAATAAAATTAATTCTCCTATATGAGAAGAATTTTATTATCTCGATTGTCTTTACTGTTTTATTTACTTGTCTACATACTTTATGACGAAAGCCTATCTGCCTATATAGCAGCTATAATATTTCATCCCATGCGATCCAAGGCCTATCTGCCTAGATAGAAGCAATATTGAATTATGATCTTAAGTGATCTAAAGGCCTATCTTCCTAGATAGCAGCGATAGTAATAAAGCCCATGTGCAAAGCAAAGCCCATCTGCCTAGATAGCAGCAATATTGAATTATGATCTTAAGTGATCTAAAAGCCTATCTGCCTAGATAGCAGCGATAGTAACAACGCCCCTGTGCGAGCAAAGCCTATCTGCCTAGATAGCAGCAATATTGAATCATGATCTTAATTGATCTACAAACCTATCTGCCTAGATAGCAAGCAATAGAAACAACGCCTTGTGTGATGCAAAGCATGTTTGCTTTACATAGCGAATTATTCAGACGATATTCCAATGCAAAACGCGAAGGAAACATAACTTGCTTCGTCATATAGCAAACGCACATGCGAAATTCTAATTTGTTGAATAAGAACAACAAATGACAAAGCATGTTTCATTAATAGTCAAAATGACTTACAATTTATATGTCTAGATAGCATCTTATAAGCAAAAGCTTACACTAAGGAAAAATTCCTACTTTAAAATGAACGACCTACAGGTCCTATTCGTCGTATGTGACGGGACACTACCGTCGATGTCCTAGATCAGAACAGGGCTCTTATTTGATCTTCTGCCCAAGTGAAATGCCAGATGAACCTCATGCCCTGATGGCTGCGGACGTGAAGAACAAATGGGAGAACAGCTCCTGGGGCAGGAAGCTTATTGTGCAAAAAGACGAGCACGATAGCTCGTGACACCTTGTTCAAAACAATGGTGCCAAATAGTTATCCTACAGGAAAGCTAGTGGAGAAACACACCATTCATTACGATTTAGTAGTGAGATCAGTACAGGACAGTGCTTCGCCGGAAGATCACCGGAGGCACGACCTGCAAACATAATAGACAAAGAGGAATCTTTGCAGAAGTATGAAACCTTACGCAATTCTTCTTCAAAAATATCAGGAGGATTGATGAGCTTTCCAAAGAATTTATTGGGAGCTATTTCTATAGCACAAGGCACAAACTGAGGTTTCACAACCTGAAATAGATATGAACCAGCAAGGGTTAAGGAATGATGCCAGGAGTCGTAAGGACTCATGCTAAGCCACATTTTGAGGATGAACAAACCAATTAGCAAGAGACAAGGTTTATATAGACTCCATAAGGGACTCTTTAGTTCCCTGGCTGAGTCGGAAAAGCTTTGGAAACGGGTAAGAATCAATTACTTACGTCTCAAAAATGGGGTAAAAATCAATTACCCTACTAAAGGCTATGACGATACGATAGCACTCCCTAATTAATGACGGAAGGTCATAATGAGGATGTTGCTCCCAAGGAAATCATGCTTATCTAATAAATTAATAGCGCAAAAATCAAGGCAATTACGTCAGCATATGACGTCATAATGGATATGGATTAAGATACGAGTGCAAAATCCTCAGAAGCGCAAAATGGGACATAAAGTTTCACATGTTTGAAAAAAAGGGGGAGAAACACTAGCATTACAATAATGTTCTTTCTCTAAAACAAATCCTTGATTAGAGGATCTTCTGGATAAAACAGGAGCGATGTCTCTTTTGCCTGGTTCACTTCTTGTTTCAATTTTTCGTACTTGGCCTTCATCGCATGGAAGAGGTTGGCAGCTTCTTCAGCCTTCTTCCTTTGTTCCTCCAAATTCCGCCTCTCAAACATCAGGTTATGGTAGCCATATTTCAGGCTCGCAGATGCAAGGATTTGGGTGACTCTGTTGAGAAGAAAACTGAAGTCCAATCTGCCTTGAGCCTTAGCCTGAAGACCCCTGCATGTGCTATAAAGCAACCGTGCGCTATCAGGTGAAATGGTTGTGGGGGTAGCCGCAGACAGTTGCTCCAAAATCCAGATGGCTTCAGTTAAGAAAAGTATTCTGTCAAAAGGCTCCAGCTCCAGAGTTCTCGCAAACGACCATGGGTACAAAAGGCGCATCCTTATTAGCCAATCCACATCGGGTTGCCTCATTCCTGGAAAAATTGATAAGTTTAGGAGCGCGAAGTTGTTAAACAAAAGTATAGAATGCGAAAAATGGTAACATACCTGCCCCATCAAGGATCTCACGCAAAGAGGGAATGCGCGTCACTGGAAAAGCTGAAGCATGCCCTCGCTGCATTGCTTGCCTGTCAGCTGCAACTTCGCGCTCATAATAGTTGGCAGGGATAGTATAAGTTGCGATAGGTGTGATGGCAGCTCCAACTTGCGAACTCCAAAAACTCCATGCAGGGGGAACTTGTAAAAGTTCTACCTCAGTGGAAGGGACAGCAACAGCAGTGGCTTCTGCCCGCCTAAGAACTTCTTCAGCCGCGAGAGGTTCTTGTGGCTCCAGAGCATTCATTGGAACATCGACATTTTCATGCGATGCTATGTCTTCCATGAACTGTTCATTTTCATGAACTTCAGCTCCAGCATCCCCCGCTTCCATTTCCTCAACTTCAGCATCTTTCTCCCTTAACTCAGTGTCAGCTTCGATATCATCGGATACCTTGATAATGTCCTCCAGAGGTTCTCCTGCATACTCAGTAGCCGCGATAGGTTTCTCAACATGCGAGCTTCGCTCTGGGGCATAAGATGCAGGGAGCTGACTTCTCTTCTCCGACATGTCCTCATCAGGGTTGCCAACACCTGCCTCGCCGATCACCTCTCTGGCAGCTAACACGTTATCAGCAGGGCCCTGTGCAATGACAGCATCACATGCGATACAAGAGGAAAATGTTGAGGTAAACTTGCATTATAAATGATGTTTTATTCTGATAGATCAAAAGCGAGCACCTCCACACTTAGGTGGGATCGCAGTTCCGTCATCATATGTTAAAGATGCTATACCTTATCCTACAAGAGTATCTTCATTTATCACATCTTTAAGGTGAGCATGACCTGGTGGTGCGAAGAAACTCGTTACAATAGGGAATGGGTTACCAAGCCTGGTTTACAAACATTGTTTGAATGATTACCTGAGGGTTCGCCACATTTGCCTACTAGCCATCGGCGAATATCATCTTTTGATAAGCCATGATTTAACGCACCAATAATTACTTCTTGATAATTCACAGCAAGGTTAAAAATCTCACCTTCCTTGCCGCCTGCGATCTCCTCAAATTCCTCTTGAGCATGTTCCAAGGCAGCCACGTCTGCGTTATCAGCA
Organism: Linanthus parryae; assembly: GCA_023055425.1. Lineage (NCBI taxonomy): Eukaryota > Viridiplantae > Streptophyta > Magnoliopsida > Ericales > Polemoniaceae > Linanthus > Linanthus parryae. The sequence continues at coordinate 1,330,423 of JALGPY010000038.1, read as the reverse complement.
TGTTGTTCTTCCAAACTTCTCCTTTTCAGGAGCTCGATGTCATCTTCCTCGAGCTTTCTCCTTCTCTGTTCTGCCTCAGCAGCCATTTTCTTAGACTCAGCAATGATAGCTTCCTCTATAGTCCCGCTAGAAACGTCAGAGCGAGAACCTTTGGTCCTTTTCTTCTCCTTGGCCAGAAGGCCACTGATGGTCTCTGTGTCATCATCTGCGAAAGAAAATTAATCAACAACTATTGCAAAATCTAAAGTGTGAGGAAGACAAGTTCATTCAAGATACCTTCTGAGCTTTCTCCTCTTATCTCGTCTCTTTCTTCTTCTCTTTCACTTTCTTCTCTTTTCTCTTCTTCACATTCTTCTTCTCTCACTTCTCTTTCTTCGTCCTCCTCTTCCTCTTCTTCCTGACCAAAAGGGATAAAGGTCTCAACCGCGAGCTCTTTTTGTGTCTTTCCCGGCATGCGGCCTTTGCCTTTGTCCTTGGATACAAGAGACTTTGCAGGAGACGGAGTTGGAGCATTTCTAGGAGGGAAAAAAATCACAATGCTTTTCTGCTTTTGCTTTTTGGCCTTTGGGGTAACCTCTGCATCCGCCTCAGCATCATTGTCTTTCAGCGAGCAAGCAAACACGTCCATTTCCTCGCGTATCCGAGCCTCTATCTGGGGAGCCAGTCCCATTACCACAGGAATTTTCTTGTCTTGCCTTTTTGCGGCAACAATAGAGTTGACAAGCGATGTGGAACGCTCTCCAGATGTGAACCTCCTCAGATAACACTAAAAGAGAAAATGGGGTGTGAGTTTCAGCGCGCCAAAGAAAGAAGTCTTTCAAGCATAAATGGAAGTTGTTTACCTTGGCAAAGTATTCGCTATACTTGATGACATGCGAAATTCCCTCCCTAACAGCAGTCATCTTCTCCTCAAGAATAGTGGCTGGTCACAAGTGATTGTCAGTATCAAGCAAGGAATAGAAAACATATTAGGAATCATCCAAGCTGCAGTTGGGGCAGAATGGGAAGGCATTCATTTTAATCACAGGAGCTTTACTGGGACGAGGAGTTGAGTGCGTATCAAACCTGGCCTGCTTAGCAGTCCAGTAAGCGATCCAATTCTTGGTAAGGCGACCTACACGACTCCATGAAGGTTGGATGAAGGGCAAGTTACTCAGAAGGATCGTTTTACACTTAGTTACCAGCAGTCGCCTGTAGCAATTCCTTGTGATTGACTTAGGCCAAATGGAAGGCGCCACTGCATCAAAACCAAACTGAGGAGAGACGCGAGTTGGGTCAACTTCGACTGTGATCTGCTCGTATCTGGGAGTAAGCTCAGAAACATTTCGGCAAGGGCAGGAAGGGAACCTCTTAAGCACTAGCAGAAGAATTCGCGGTAGCGATCGTGTCCTTTGAGAAGGAGTTCTTCTGAGTAGGAACCAGCTCTATTAGGGTACAACTTCGGAAACCATCACACATTTTCAATGCGTGTAACGTAAGGCCTAGCTGTAAACTTTCTCCGATCATCGCATATCAGGCTCCATGTACACTTGGGAAGATTAGTCCTGTACCATCGAGCAGCTCTCCCGCTAGGAAGTGCATTCTGCGAGCCAGGAACGTTCCATTTACTGGGCCTAGAAGGAAAAGGAGCATAAGAAGGCCATATTTCAAAAACCCACATGGTAAGAAATGAAATTTTGACAAAGGTCAACACATCAAGACGCCCACGTGACTCCTTAATTGCGACCACCAACTGGTCCAATCGATGATATATGGTGCCTAGTACTAGAGGCCCAAGTGCAACTTTCTGGCCAAGGGCCAACTAAACAGCAAGGGGGAAAACATGATAAAAGACCCCATTATGAGGATGACCGTCGATCAAATACCTCGACAACAGGCACAGATAAAGTCGCACAAGGTCAGATGATACTCTTTCCCCTCTATGTAATTCTTCGCTTCTGGATCATTATCCAGAATTTCCTTGGTGATCTTACTATTCGCATAGTCGCGAAAGAAGTATTGCACCCATTTTCCCCAAGTGTTCTTCGCAGAGGTCTCAACCAGTTGCCATTCAGGAAGTACTTCCGCAGATGTCAGACAAGTAGAAATCTTCTTCACCTCGGTCAAACATTCCTCCATCTGCGCATATAGAGTAAGCTCTGGACCAGGTTTCAAAGCGCTCAGGGGATCCACTTCGCCCGTAGGAGAAAGGTCATATAGAATTTGAACATCTTCCAAAGTGGGGGCAGCCTCAAATTCAGCAAAATGGAAGGTATGGGTCGCTGGTGAGTAGCGAGAAAGAAGGTTTAGAAGCATGGTCTGATCCAGCTTCACGGCAGCACCCTTCATAGCACGAACAGCGAAATAAATCCCAACATCGTCTAGTGTGATAACATGGTGAGTTAGTACATGGTCAATCCACTCATCCATCAAATCCATCTTTTGTACGAAGGCCTAGGTAGCAATTTCAATATGGGGGAAGAACCCATTTTCAACTCCTAATCTTTCCACATATTTGGAATCAATTAACTCCAACATGGCTGGAGTGGTAAGGGGGGTCAATGTCAGCAATTCTCCTGAGGGGGCGGGAGCTGGTAGATTCTTTACCTTAACCCTAGCGTGATAAAATTCTTTCCCACCTAGATAGGGGGCTTTCTTCCACAGGGTTTAGGAAGATCAAGAATTTCTTCAGGTTCTTTAACAGATTTGGAACCTTTTGTCTTGGCCATTTCTGTAGAAAAGCAAGAAAAAAGGGGGGAGAAATATACTCGCCTTTAGTTCAGATTCAGGAAGCAGTTTTGGATTTGTTTCGAAATCAGAAGAAGATGAACATTTCTGGGTCAATTCCGAGTTTAGAATCTCAGAATTTCAGAAGTTTATTGTTCGAAAATCGTTTCAATCTGGTGTTTCAATCTTTTAGGGTTTAAGAAGAACCTCTTTCGCATTTTTCAATAAATGGCGTATTCCAAATAGTTCCGGGTTTGCAGATTCAAGACAGTTCAAATGATATTGGATACATTAATGAAATTGAGCAAAGCCGACCTTGTTTTGATGAAGTGAGTTGAAGGAGACGATTGGCAAGGAAAAACTGATGGTTGATTATCTCTATCTGCTCTTGAAGGCTCTCAGGTAACATTCACTTTAGAGAGAGAAGTGATACTCTGAAATAATGGAGAGCATGGAGTATTTATTCAAAAACACTGAAGAGTCGCGTCCTTTCAGTGGTCGAATCACAACCGTCACCGTCGAATCGCGCAATCAAAGTTCGACGCTGACGTCACGCCTAAAACCCTAATAGAACAGACGGCACGAATCTAGGGATCCTAGGTCATAATGGCACGCACGGGGCTGATTTTGCGTGTATTTGAATTGGTGCGTGGCAACGACGCGTGCACTGATTTTTGCGCATTGAAGCCTATCCAGCTAGGCGTCTCCACGCGCAAAAAGGGGGCTAATGTAGATAGTGCTTTCCATACAGACAGATCTTAGCCACATGGCGATCATCCAACAAACTTAGCTGTGCTCCACACACACTGGATCACCACCCGCGCTGATCCACGTGGGGGGCTGCGAGACAGGGCCCTCGCATACCAGCACACGGGACTTGTAGGGACTTAGTGGTTTGGAGGCTAGAGTAAGTCCTGTCGCGCGCGAGCGACAACCAAGCCCGCGCTCGACCTTTAGTAACTGCTTTGAGAGATTTATTGCACGAGCTCCATAAACCCGTTCAACCTCATAACGGTTCCGGTATACGCGGACGAAGTGCGTAACGTTCCCTATATATACGGACGAACGTGCCGTTTTAGTTAAGGTAATTAAGCCGCCATTAATGGTCGTATTAACCCACTACAACGGTCACATTCTCCATTATATATAGATCGTTAATCCTTCTTTACAGAGGACGAATCACCTGAACTACACGGAAGCTCTGCCAAAATTATGTCTCTCTCTCTCTCATACAGCTGCAATTTCCTTACTCTCTCCCTACACACAACCCTACTCTTCTTGTGTTCTTCTTATCCCCTGCTTTTGGTTTACATTGAATCCTCTTAAAAGGATTCCCTCGTGCACAGCAGCATACTACGACTATGAGATTTGGCAGATGGATGTCAAAACAGCCTTCCTGTATGGGAATCTCCTCGAGGATGTGTACATGACACAACCTAATGGTTTTGAAGATCCAAAGCAAGCCAACAAAGTCTATAAGATGCAGCGATCCGTTTATGGGTTGAAACAAGCTTCTAGGAGTTGGAATCGACATTTTGATGAAGTAGTCAAAGAGTTTGGCTTCATCAGAAACGAAGATGAGTCTTGTGTCTACAAGAAGGTTAGTAGGAGCTTTGTTTCTTTTTTGGTCTTGTATGTGGATGACATACTACTCATTAGAAACGACATTCCCATGATGCAATCTGTTACAGATTGGTTAGTAAGTGTTTCTCAATGAAAGACTTAGGTGAAGCAGCCTATATACTCGGTATAAAGATCTATAGAGATAGATCTAAAAGGTTGCTCTGAGTCAGAGTACATATATAGACAAGGTGCTGAAACGGTTCAGCATGCAAGATTTCAAGAAGGGATTCTTGCCCATGTCATCACTCTTTCGAAGAGTGGTTGTCCTTCCAATGAGATTGAGAAGGAACGCATGAGTAGGGTTCCCTATGACTCGGCCATAGGATCCATCATGTACACCATGTTATGTACTAGCCCAGATGTTTCATATGCATTGAGTATGACAAGAAGATATCAGCCCTATCTAGGTGAGAGTCACTAGATTGCGGTCAAGAACATCCTAAAGTACTTGAGAAGAACTAAAGATGCATTCTTGGTATTTGGAGGTGAAGAGGAGTTGCCTGTAAGGGATTACACGGATGCAAGCTTCCAGACCGACAGGGATGATTTCAGATCACAGTCGTGGTTTGTATTTTGTCTAAATGGGGCAGTGGTGAGCTGGAAGAGTTCCAAGAAAGAGACGGTGGATGATTCTACAATAGAGGCTGAGTACATTGCTGCAAATGGCGCAGCAAAGGAGGCTGTTTGGATTAGGAAGTTCGTTACTGAGCTTGGTGTGGTTCCTAGCATTGCGGATCCAATAGAGTTGTATTGTGACAACACTGGAGCGATCGCGCAATCAAAGGAACTCATGTCACACCAGAAATCCAAGCACGTACTCAGGAAGTTCCATCTTATTCGAGATACTATTGAAAGAGGAGACGTTCAAATATGCAAGATTCCTACAAATGAGAATTTGTCAGATCCACTTACAAAGCCGCTTGTTCAGCGCAAGCATGAAGGGCAAACTAGGAGCATTAGCATACGAGATGCACCGGATTGGCTCTAGTGCAAGCGGGAGACAGTTGGAATAGGTGACCTAGAGGCAATCTAGTTTAGTATGAACAATAAATTGCCCAGAACATTCATTGTATTATTTATTAGATATTTAATATAATTAATGAAGTCCTTAGATTTACAATGTTGTTGTTTATCTTAAATATCTCTAGCCCATTATAATGATCATTGGGACAATCATCTATAGGCTAGTATGGGGTTGGATTGATATGGAATATCATGATCCAACACATAGGTATGCATTAGGAGTAATGTCATACTGGATTGACCCGACTCCGAGAAGGCTACATACATGTTATGTAAAGTCACAAGTGCTTCTCGCGGTGAGAAAGGTATTTTCATCCTTAGACTTGAAGTCACTAGATGTTCTAGTTGTGGAATATTGTGTTTTGGTAGCGTGAAACGCTACACCGTGATTGGGTAGTCATAAAGGCGCGTATTGGAAACAATAGGAAGCAAGCTTAGATATCGTAGTGATGTAGATAGAATTTGTCCCTCCCACATAACGGGAGAAAATATCCTAGGCCACTCGAGGGATAGTGCTTATAGAATGTCACGCCAGGCTCAAATAAATCAATATACAATATTGGTGTTATTTGAACGAATAAGGCTATTCTCAGGATCGAGGAACTATGGATTGGATATACGAGTGTGACTTGTATGTCTCGTGTCCAATCCGGATATGGAGACAAAGGGATGAGACAATACTTGCACAAGGTTTGTCATGATGACTATTTCTATTTCTTGACTAGAATGGATGTCTTGCTAGAGGCCTCTCCATATTGGTAAATAGTTACTACCAACTAAATAGAACCTATGGGGTCACATGCCACATATAGGTGAACTAGACTTGGGAATTAATTAATTAATATGATTAATTAATTATAATGATCAAATCGCAACAACTTGCTAACTTAGTAGGACTAATATGCAAGTTGGACTAATCCGAGCTTGAGTAGGATAAAGAGAGGGCATTTATGTAGTAACAAGGAGTTGTTGGACTATATAAAGGATGCTCCTAGCTTCCTTCCCTACGACTTATGCTCATAACATACTTTGAGTAGGAGAGAAGGAAGGAGAGAGCAAGACAAACAAGGAGGCCGAACCCCCCTTGTCCGTCCGCCCTACCCGTCGGCCACAAGATAGGGCCGCCCCTCTCTTTGGTGATCCTTTGTGTGATTTCTCCGCCCTCTTCCATTCCTCTTAGCTAGCACAAGGCGTTTGGAAGATCTCCTCTAGGCGTGGATCAACCGTAGAGACGTGATAATTTTCTCGTTAGAAGTCATCAAGGAGACCTCAAAGGTACATAACACTATTCTCTTACCATCGCCATGATTTCTCTTCCTGTGATCCTTGGAGGGTCTTGATTGGATGAATTTATTGTTTTTCCGCTGCGCATCCATAATCAAAACCCTACAGACACATCTGGTCTAGTACATAACATGGCGTACATGATGAATCCTATGGCCGAGGTATAAGGAACCCTACTCACACGTTCCTTCTCAATCTCATTGGAAGGACAACCACTCTTCGAAAGAGTGATTCCATGTGACATGGGCAAGAATACCTTCTTGGAATCTTGCATGCTGAACCTTTTCAGCACTTTGTCTATATATGTGCTTTGACTTAAGCGCAGAAGCTTCTTAGATCTATCTCTATATATATTTATACCGAGTATGTAGGCTTCTTAACCTAAGTCTTTCATTGAGAAACACTTTCGTAGCCAATCTTTAACAGATTGTGGCATGGGATTGTCGTTTCCAATGAGTAGTATGTCATCCACATACAAGAGCAGAAAAACAACAAAACTCCCACTAACCTTCTTGTAGACACAAGAATCATCTTCATTTCCGATGAAGCCAAACTCTTTGACTACTCCATCAAAACGTCGATTCCAACTCCTAGAAGCTCGCTTCAACCCATAAATGGATCGTTGCAGTTTACAGACTTTTTTGGCTTGCTTTGGATCTTCAAAACCCTCAGGTTGTGTCATGTACACATCCTCGAGGAGATTCCCATACATGAATGCTGTTTTGACATCCATCTTACAAATCTCATAGTCGTAGTAAGCTGCAATAGCAAGTACGAATCGGATGGATTTGGTCATTGCAATTGGTGAAAATGTTTCATCATAGTCAATACCATGAATCTGTCTGAATCCTTTAGCCACCAATCGGCCCTTATAGGTAATCACATTACCATCCATGTCGATCTTCTTCTTGAAGACCCATTTTCACCCTATGGGCCGAGCCCCTTCGGGTGGTTCCACCAAAGCCCATACTTTGTTGGTATACATGGATTCCATCTCGGATCTCATGGCCTCAAGCCACTTCAGAGAGTCTGACCCTTTTATGACCTCTTCATAGGTAGTAGGCTCATCATCTATTAGCAAGGTGTCACCAGACTCAGTCATGAGAAGTCCATACCTCTCTGGCTCCTGGCGCACTCTACTAGATCTACGAAGCTCTTGTGTTACTTGAACATGCTGATCCACAACCTCTTGCAGTTCCAGTTCATGTTCCATAGTAGGATCAATGCTTTGTGGTTCTTGAAATTCTTCAAGTTCTACAGTCCTCCCACTTGCTTCTTTTGAGAAAAGTTCTCTTTCTATAAACACGCCAGACCGAGCGACAAACACTTTTTCTATGTTGGATTGTAGAAATAATATCTCTTAGTTTCCTTAGGGTATCCCACAAACTTGCATTTGTCCAGGCCCTAACTTTTCTGATTGTAAACATTTTACATAGACATCGCAGCCTCAAATCTTCATGAACGACACAGTGGGACACCTCCCACTCCACATCTCATGTGGTGTCTTCATAACCGATGTAGATGGAACACGGTTAATGGTGAAAGTTGCACTCAATAGAGCATAGCCCCAAAACGATAATGGAAGATTAGTTTGACACATCATAGATCGAACAATATCCAGTAAAGTTTGATTCCTCCTCTCGGACACGCCATTCCATCGTGGCGTTCTTCAAACTCTTGGCCCAAGTATTCTCCTCCACGATCCGATCGTAGAGCCTTAATACTTTTGCCAAGCTGCTTCTCTACTTCATTCTTGAATTCTTTGAACTTTTCAAAGGATTCGGACTTGGCCTTCATATGGTATACAAATCCATATCTACTGAAATCATCAGTAAATGTGATGAAGTAGACGTATTCACCCCTGACAGGAGTGGCAAATGGCCCACATACATCAGTATGTACTAGCGCCAATTGCTCACTATTCCTCTCACCTTTCTTATTGAAAGGGGACTTTGTCATTTTTCTCAATAAACAAGTCTCACATGTCTCATATGATTCAAAATCAAATGAGTCTAGTAATTCATCCTTATGGAGCCTAGATACATGTTTCTCGTTTATATGGCCTTAACGACAGTGCCATAAATAAGCAGGATTTAAATTATTTATTTTAATCCTCTTGGTATTTATGTTATAGACAAGATTATTTAGATCAAGGATATATAATCCATTAAATAATTGCGCACTACAATGGTGAATACTATCAAAATCAATGGAACAACAATTGTTCTTTATTGAAATAGTAAAACCTTCCTCGTCCAAACAAGAAATAGAAATAATGTTTCTGCTAATAGCAGGCGCAAAATAGAAATTTTTTAATTCTAAAACAAATCATGAAGGCAGAGACAGCTCGTACACGCCTACAGCCAATGCAGCGATCTTTGCTCCATTCCCAACGCGCAGATCTATCTCTCCTTTATCCAATCTTCTACTTCTCTTTAGATCCTGCACATTTCGACAAATGTGATATCCATATTCAGTATCCAATACCCAATATGAAGAGAAAGTAATATTGACATCTATAAAAAAAATACCTAGTGGTGGTGGAATCACTATTCCAAGCCTTTTAACCTCCATATATTTTGGTCAATTCCTCCTCCAGTGTCCAGGCTGACTGCAGTAGTGACATTCACCTTTAGTCACACCTTTGGCTATGCCACCAACAGGCTTAAAGGCAGATTCCTTGGGTTTGACAACTGCCTTAGCCTTTTCCTTTGGAGGTAGAGGCAAACATTTTGCTCTTTCCTTTCTGCACAATTGTTATGGATTTGCCCTTACCCTTGTTGATGCTTTGTTCAGCTGTCCTCAACATATTGAGTAAATCTAGCAGATGTTTTATGAACTCATTCATGTTATAGTTCATGATGAACTGTCCATAACTCTCATGGAACGATTGCATGATGAGATTGGTGGCCAACTCTTGACCCACCGAAAACCCTAGGCGGCCGAGGCTCTCTAGGTAGCCGATCATACGCAATACGTGCGGCCCCACGGAGTATCCCTCTGACAGATGATATTTGAACAATGCCTTGGAAACTTCATACCTCCCAACCCTTGCCTGCTATTGGAAGAGCTGCTTCAAGTGTGCGATCATATCGACTGCATTCATGTTCTCATGTTGCTTATGAAGCTCAGAGGACATGGTGCACAGCATAAGGCAGGCCGCACCATTATCGTCATCAACACGCTTCTGATACGCCTTAATGGCTGTAGGAGTGTTGTTTTCCGGACCTTCAGGAACTTGCTCCTCTATAGCGTATAGTCTCTTTTCCTGCTTGAGAACGATTCTCAAGTTTCTATACCAGTCTAGAAAATTGGTCCCTGAGAGCTTGTCCTTCTGAAGGACATAGCGTAGGGAATGGAATTCTACAAAAAGGAAAATACGCAAATTTTAGTATTTGTGAACAATTAACTATATTTAATAATAGCTAGAATATTAATACAACTCTCACTATTTTTCTACGGATTAATAACACTCAAATATTAATGCGGAAAATATCATTATATTTTCTAGTGGGTGTCAAGATCCACATTTCACTTCTTTTGAGCTTGCTTTCACCCAAATTAGTTATATAGGTAGGAAAATTTCCAATTGCATCCTTATGCAACTCTTGGTTTAATTGGGAAAATAACTCCTTATTTATCCATACCATGGATACCCCCAATTGTTTGCCTCTAGGTTCTTAATCTTATTAAAAAAACCTAGCTGCGTCCAACCACTTAAACAGTTGCACATTACTTGCTTGTGTCATCGCAACACAATCATGACAAATCAAGTCGCCCTGCTTTGGCATGCACGATCTTGATAATCATGATCATGAAGAGTGTCTAAATAACGAGAATGAAAAATGCAATATTTAAATTGAGAGATTTTTTTTTTCAATTTTAATTTTGTTTTGTTGATCCATATCAACTGATCTACTTATTTGAGTTTGGGCAAAGCTCCAAATAAAATATCCGGGTTATTAATTATGTTATTATCAAATTGCATGCATTAACCTTACACCAACAACAATAATAAGACAATAAAGTAAACATCCACAAAACAGAAATTAACATGATGTGGATATGGCCTCCTAGACTAAGATATTCCCAAGACAATGATAATATCTATGAACCCAAGAATAGAAAACGCATCTTCATGCGCGTCCATCTCTTGGTCCATCCTTCATAGCTTTGTTGAATTCTCCATGCTCTAGTCGTGGCTCCTTTAATTCTTAGGGATTCGTTTCTTCAATCTTGGCTATCATCTATTTTATCTAGTACTAGCTAACATCTATGCTAAATAAAATAAATCTCACAAGTTGAGAAAAGTACCGACTCGCAGGCCGTAAACCCTAATTAATTATTACATAAAATTGATCAGCTCGTAGGCTGTAAGAAACCACAAAAATTAACATTCACAACAAACCACATCTAAGGCCATGTCCAATATCATGCGAATTGCACATAAACATTTAAAATCAATTATAACGCGCTTAGTCAATTTTAATTGATTTTGGATGTGCTAGGGCCTAAACTGTTCAAGGGGTCCACTATCAATATAACCGAACCGCCCAAAAAGGACCAAGGCGCGGCCTTGGGCCGGTCGGTCGAGCCTCAAGCGCGGCCTAGCTGCACGCTAGGCCGACAAGAGCCATTGGTCGTGCCCTAGCTTGGGCGGCAAGGCAAGGGGGCGGTCCCTCGGGGGGGGGAACCTCCTTAGGGAGTTTTTTCCAAAACAACTCCTTGTCTTGTTTCCCAAGTTTAGTTGTTTCCATGTTTGAAAACCCCTTTTTAAAAGTATGTGCCCAAACCCTAGCTCCTAGATCCAAAAATTACTCACATCCAATGTGATCAAACTCACTAATTTTCACATCCAATGCTAAATTAGATCTTGTTGCTCTCGAATCAAATTTAAGCTGCATCTAATATGCTTAATTTGTCGTTTTAACGCAATAATCAACAATTATAGGTGAAAAACAACATAACGTAACACATAAACCACGTTATGCTCTACAACCAGGCTCTGATACCATTGTATGGTTTTGATATTGGATACGCAGCGGAATAATAAAAATTAATCCGATCAAGACCCTCCAAGAATTACAGGAAGAGAAATCATGACGATGGTAAAGGATTCGTGTTATGTACCTTGTAGGTCTCCTTTGATGACTTCTAACGCGAAAAGTATCACGTCTCTACGGTTGATCCACGCCTAGGATTGAGATCTAGATCTTTCAAACACCTTGTGCTAGCTAGGAACAATTGAATATGATGAATAAATCAGGCAACGGAGCACCAAAATGGAGGCTCGGCCTCCTAGTTATGGCCGACGGGTAGAGGGGGCAGACTAGGGGCGGTCGGCTCCTTGTCTTGCTCTCCTCTCCTTGCTTCTCTCTACTCAACTTATATTATGAGCATTAGTTGTAGGGAAGGAAGCTAGGAGCATCCTTTATATAGTCCAACAACTCCTTGTTACTACATAAAGGCCCTCTCCTAATCCTACTCAAGTTCGGATTAGTCCAACTTGCATATTAGTCCTACTAAGTTAGCAAGTTGTTGCGATTTGATCCTTATAATTAATTAATCATATTAATTAATTAAGTCCAAATCTAGTTCAATCCTATATGGCGTGTGACCCCATTGAATTCTATTTAGTTGGTAGTAACTATTTACTAATATGGAGCGGCCTCTAGCAAGACATCCATTATAGCCAACCAATAGAAATAGTCATCATGACAAATCTTGTGCAATTATTGTCTCATCGCGTTGTCTCAATATCCATATTGGATACGAGACATACATTTCACACTCGTATATCCAATCCATAGTTCCTCGATTCAGGGAATAGCCTTATTCGTTCAAATAACATCAATATCTTATATTGATTTATTTGAGTCTGGACAGACATTCTATAAGCACTATCCCTCGAGTGGCCTAGGATATTTGCTCCCGTTATGTGGGAGGGAAAAATTCTATCTACTTACTACGATATCTAAGCTTGATTCCTATTGTGTCTGATACGCGTATTTATGACTACCCTGTCACGGTGTAGCGTTTGACGCTACCAAAACACAATACTCCACGACTAGATGATCTAGTGACTTCAAGTCTAAGGATGACAATACTGTTGTCACACGAGAAGCACTTGTAAATTTTCATAACATGTATGAAGCCTTCTCGGAAATGGGTCATTCCAGTATGCCATTACCCATAATGCATACCCATGTGTTGGATCGTGATATCTCCATATCAATCAAACTCCATACTAGTCTATACTAGTCTATAGATGATTGTCCTATTAATCATTATACTGGACTATGATTATTTAAGATAAACAACACAATTGTAAATCTAAGGACTTCATTATATTAAATATCTAATAAATAATACAATGAATGTTATAGCCAATTTATTGTTCATACTAAACTAAATTGCCTCTAGAAAACCTATTCCAACATTGACCACAAAATCCACACCATTTCCAACACAAAACAATAGTGCATTATTAGATTGCCGAAACAACATCTAAAGGTAATCGCCAACAACAATAAATTAAACCAACGAATTAAGAAAAAGTGACGGGGTTAGAGAACAACTATCACCAATTTTTACCAACCAACAAATTCCAACAAGATTTAACTATTCAAAATTTGAATCCAATAAAAAAATTGAAGCCAGGCTCCATCACCAAGCCTCAATCTGTTTTCTTTCCCTTTCCAGCTTGTAGCACTGCAATAAAAACAACTAGGTTGTAGCACCAAATCTAAATTCTGTTATCACCACCGCCGAAGATGGAGTGTGAAAAGCAGATATTGGGAGAGAAGAGAGACTCAAACCAAACCGGGAAATCAACACCAACACCTCCTGCTTCATCCTCCTCTTATCTGACCACAACTCGGACAGTACCGCCACCGAGAATCCGCGACTACATCCCTAAATCTCAAACCCAACCCAGATAAATCAATTACCTTTTTAATCGAGCAAAACTCGACAACCCACCTTTGTAAACCCAGGTGGGTGAACTCGACAACCCATCTTCGGATCTGAACAAAGGCAGAACTGGCGGCGGGTAGGGTTGGTAAATGAGAAGAAGAGGAAGAAGAGAGTGGCGACGATGGCAGAGGTGTTGGGGTCGGTGGTGGCAGCGGTGTTGGTGGATTGTGGTGGCTAGGGTTTGTCCAAGAAGAGAGAGTGAGAGATAGAGAGAGAACGAGAGAAATCAGAAGAAGAATCAGAGGAGAAGGAGAAGAACAGGATTTATAGTACGTAATTTTTCAAAAATTCAAGGATAAAATAGTCGTTTTGGAGAGACGTTTGGGTTCCATCAGTTACAGGGGTGGTAAAGTGCATTAGCCGAAACACAGGAGTAGCGGGTGACAAATCGCCAAAACATAGGGGTGCAAAGTGGATTTTACCCATGCACAAGATGGACAAAGGCTGGCTTTTGCACACATTATGTATATTTTAAGCTAATCCAGAGTAACGTTTTGGTTTGGAAAAAAAAAAGCAACATTTTGATAAAAACAATGCTAAATTGCACTGGAGGTAACCAAAGTTTGTCAAAACTAGCAAGTAGATACCCAAATTTCAAAATCGAGCACCACAAGTCCCAAATTTTGGATTTTCGAGCAAGTAGGTACCCTTTCGTTAACTTTCCGTTAACATTAGACGGAAAATTATAAAAAGACTTTTGTAACCCTTATTTTCACCTCCAACATTTTTTTAAATACAAGTTTTACTAAAAATGTAAAACAAGTTAAAAGAAAAATAAAATTTTAATTTAATAATTTGATATATGTAAGATAATGCAATATACTTTATCAAATTTTAAAGTGTTTTAAAAGAATCTCAAATTTCATAAGTTCACATGCATTATTTAAGAAACAATAACATACAAGTATATTGTTGGAATAGATGCACTAGAGGCAATCTAGTTTACTATGAATTTATTTGTGGCTAGAAATTCATTTATTATTTATTGGATATTTAATATAATGAAGTCCTTAGATTTACAATTATGTTGTTTATCTTAAATATCCCTAGTCAAGTATAATGATTAATGGGACAATCATCTATAGACTAGTATGGGGTTGGATTGATATGGAGATATCACGATCCAGCACATAGGTGTGCATTAGGGAATGTTGCACTGGATTGACCCATCTCCGAGAAGGCTACATACACGTTATGTTGAGTCACAAGCGCTTCTCGCGGTGCAATGGTATTGTCATCCTTAGACTTGAAGTCACTAGATATTCTAGTTGTGGATTATTGTGATCTTGGTAGCGTCAAACGCTACACCGTAACTGGGTAGTTATAAAGGCGTGTACTGGATACAATAAGAAGCAAGCTTAGAGATCGTAGTGGACGTAGATAGAATTTGTCCCTCCCACATAACGGGGGCAAATATACTAGGCCACTCGAGGGATAGTGTTTATAGAATGTCTGGCCAGACTCAAATAAATCAATATGGGATATTGATGTTATTTGCACGAATAAGGCTATTCCCATGGATCGAGAAACTATGGATTGGATATACGAGTGTGACTTGTATGTCTCGTGTCCAATCCGGATATAGAGACAAAGGGATGAGACAATTACTTGTACAAAGGTTGTCAAGATGACTATTCTATTAGTTGGCTAGAATGGATGTTTCGCTAGAGACCGCTCCATATTAGCAAATAGTTGCTACCAACTAGATAGAACCTATGGGGTCACACGCTACATAGAGTTGAACTAGATTTGGGAATTAATTAATTGGATTAATTAATTAGAAGGATCACTTTGCAAACCCTTGAAAACTTAGTAGGGACTAATTTGCAAGGAAGGGACTAAATTGAATTCTAGTAGGACTAGAATAAGTCCTTTAGGTAGTTAACAAGGAGTTGTTGGACTATATAAAGGACCTTCCTTCCTTCCTTCCCATATAATAACTTATGTTCATTATTGAACATAACAAAGAGTGGGAGAGAACAAAAGGAGAGAGAGCAAGCAACAAGGGAGCCGACCGCCCCCTTGCCGCCGCCCCGTCCCCGTCGGCCAAAGGAGGACGAGGCCCTCCTTTTGGGTCTCGTTTTGCGTGATTCTTCTTCCTCTTCCTCTTCCGGGCTAGCACCAAGGACTTGGGAGATCTAGGATCAACTCTAGGCGTGGATCAACCATAGAGAACGTGACATAATTCGCGTTTGAAGTCATCAAAGGAGAACCCTAAGGTGTGTTTATGATTTCTTACCCTTACCATCGTTATGTCTCTTGACTTGTGATCCTTGGAGGGTTTTGCATGGTTTTATGATTGTTTATTCTTCCGTTGCGCATCCATGAATCAAAACCCTACAGTGGTATCAGAGCCACAGGTCGTAGAGCATATACGTGGTTTATGTGTTACGTTTTAGTTGTTTTACACCTTAATTTGATTGTTTATCGCGTAAAACAAGATAAATCAAGCATGTGATGCAATTTGTCAATAATTAATCATAACAAGATCCAATTTTTGCATTGGATGCATGAATTGGTGAGTTTGAGAAATTTTAGGATCTTAGATCTAGGGTTTGGGAATCCTTGGGGAAGAAGGAGTTTTCCCAAAACAAGGAAACAACCAAACTTGGGCACTAAGCAAGGGAGTTGTTTTGGAAACAACTCCCATAAGGAGGTTCGGCCCCCCTAGGGACCGCCCCCCCCCCTTGCTTGCCGCCCAAGCTTGGCCGCACTAGGGGCCGGGCGGCCCTAACCCGCGGCCTAGGCTTGTGGGTTTTGGGCCGGGCCGGCCCTAGGGCCTTGTGGTTCATCTTATTGGGCCCGGGCAATTTGATTGTTGGGCCCATGGACCGTTTTAACCCTAGAAATCCTAATTAAAATTGACAAAGCGCGTTAAAATTGGATTTTAACTGTTTATGTGCAAATCGCATGGTGATTGGATATGGCCTTAGGATGTGGTCAGATGTGGATGTTAATTTTGTGGATTGGTTTTACGGCCTGCGAGCTGATCAATTAATTGTAATAATTAATTAGGGTTTTATGGCCTGCGTGCCATTTTTTTCTCAACTTGTGAGATTTATTTTATTTAGTATAGATATTAGCTAGTGCTAGATAAAGTAGATTGTTAGCCAAGATTGGAGAAAAAGAAGTCCAAAGCCAAAGAAGCCATAAAAGATGGAGCATGGAGCATGGAGCATTCCACATGACTATGAAGGATGGACCAAAAGATCAAGACGCATGGAGATGTGTTTGTTTTAGGGTTCATAGATAATTCCATTGGCTTGAAATTATCTTAGTCTAGAAAAGGCCATATCCACATCACGTTTAATTTCTGTTTTGTGGTTGTTTATTTTATTGTCTTATTATTGTGAGGTTGGTGTATGGATGATGCATGCAATTAGGATAATAAGATAATTAGACAACCCGGATCTATTATTTAGAGTTGTGCCCAAACTCAAATAGATAGATTAGTTGATTTTAATCAACAAAACAATTAAAATTGAATTAAAAATCCCTCAAAATTCAAATATTGTGTTCTTGCCTTCTCGTTATTTAAACACTCATTATCATCATTATTTACCAAGCTCGTGCGTGCCAAAGCATGGCGACTTGGTTCATCATGATGGAATGCGATGGCACGTAACAATGTGCAATTTTTAGATAAGAGGTTGAACACAACTAGGCTATTAATTTGATTAAGAAACCTAGAGGCAATCAATTGGGATTATCCATATGGATGGATAAATAAGGAGTTATTTGCCCAATTGAACCAAGAGTTGCATATGGGATGCAATTGGAATTGTTCCTACCTAAAGTAGTCAAATTGTGGGTGACTTGCCAAAGCAAGCTCATAAGGAAATGAAACATGGATCTTGGCCCACTAGAAAATATAAGGATATTTTTCGCATTAATATCTTGAGGGTTATTAATCCGTAGAAAAATAGTGGGAGCTATATTTGATAAACTAGCCATTATTGAATATAGTCAAAAATTCACAAATACTAAAACTTTCGTATTTTCCTTTTGTAGAATTCCAAATGGCAAACAACTCATCGAGTTCACAACATTCCCTACGATCTGTCCTTGAGAAGGACAAGCTCTCTGGAACCAACTTTCTTGATTGGTACAGAAATTTGAGAATTGTTCTCAAGCAAGAGAAGAAACTGTACGCAATAGAGGAGCATGTTCCAGAAGGTCCAGAGAACCAAACACCTGCTGCCCTAAAGGCGTATCAAAAGCGTGTTGATGACGCTAATGATGCGGCCTGCCTTATGCTTTGCACCATGACTTCTGAGCTTCAGAAGCAACACGAAAACATGAATGCTATCGATATGATTGAACATCTAAAGCAGCTCTTCCAAGAGCAGGCGAGGGTAGAGAGGTATGAGGTCTCAAAGGCACAGTTCAAGTGTCATCTGGCAGAAGGGAACCCGGTGGGACCCCATGTACTCCGAATGATCGGGTACTTGGAGAATCTCGCCCGAATGGAGTTCCCGGTTGGCCAAGAGTTGTCAACCGATCTCGTGTTGCGATCGTTGCCCGAGAGTTATGGACAGTTCATTATGAACTATAACATGAACGAGATCGTTAAACCACTGCCAGATTTACTCAATATGTTGAGGACGGCTGAACAGAGCATCAACAAGGGTAAGGGCAAGGCCATAATGATGGTACAGAAAGGAAAGGGCAAAAGGTTTGCCTCTTCCTCCAAGGGCAAAGGCAAGTCAGTTGCCAAGTCCAAGGAACCTGCCCTTAAACCTGTTGGCGGCATTGCCAAGGGCGTAACTAAAGGTGAGTGTCACTACTGCAGTCAGCCTGGACACTGGAGGAGGAACTGCCCAAAATATCTGGAGGACAAGAGGCTTGGAAGAGTGATTCCACCACCACCAGGTATTTTTGTTGTAGATGTCAATTTAACTTTCTCTACATCATGGGTATTAGATACTGGATGTGGATCTCATATTTGTAGAAATATGCAGGATCTAAAGAGAAGTAGGAGATTGGCTAAAGGGGAGGTAGATCTGCGCGTTGGGAATGGAGCAAAGGTTGATGCGTTGGCCATAGGCGTGTGCGAGCTATCTCTGCCTTCAGGATTAGTTTTAGAATTAAATAATTGCTATTTTGTGTCTGCTATGAGCAGAAACATTATTTCTATTTCTTGTTGGACAATGATGGTTTTATAATTTCAATAAAAGACAATTTTTGTTCCTTTTATTTAAATAATATTCACTATTTTAGTGCGCAATTATTTAATGGACTTTATGTCCTTGATCTAAGCAATCCTGTCTACAACATTAATACCAAGCGGATTAAAATAAATGATTTAAATCCTGCTTATTTATGGCACTGTCGTTTAGGCCACATAAATGAGAAACGTGTATCTAGAATCCATAAGGATGGATTACTAGACTCATTTGATTTTGAATCATATGAGACATGTGAGGCTTGTTTATTGGGAAAAATGACAAAGTCCCCTTTCAATAAGAAAGGTGAGAGGACTAGTGAGCAATTGGCGCTCATACATACCGATGTGTGTGGGCCATTTGCCACGCCTGCCAGGGGTGGTTATGTCTACTTCATTACATTTACTGATGATTACAGTAGATATGGATTTGTGTACCTTATGAGGGCAAAATCCGAATCCTTTGAAGTGTTCAAAGAATTCAAGAATTAAGTAGAAAAGCAACTTGGCAAAAGTATAAAGGCTCTACGATCGGATCGTGGAGGAGAATACTTGAGCCAAGAGTTTGACGACTATCTTAGAGAGTGTGGGATCGTGTCCCAACTCACTCCACCCGGAACGCCACAATGGAATGGCGTGTCCGAGAGGAGGAATCGAACCTTATTGGATATGGTTCGATCTATGATGTGTCAAACCGATCTTTCATTATCATTTTGGGGCTACGCTCTATTAAGTGCAGCTTTCACCATTAACCGTGTTCCATCTAAATCAGTCATGAAGACACCATATGAGATGTGGAGTGGGAGGCGTCCCACACTGTCGTTCATGAGGATTTGGGGCTGCGATGTCTATGTAAAACGTTTACAATCAGACAAGCTAGGGCCGAAATCAGATAAGTGTAAATTTGTGGGGTACCCTAAGGAAACTAAGGGTTACTACTTCTACAATCCAACCGAGAACAAAGTGTTTGTTGCTCGGACCGGCGTGTTTCTAGAAAGAGAATTTGTCTCTAAAGAAGCAAGTGGGAGGAATGTAGAACTTGAAGAGGTTCAAGAACCACAAATCACTGAACCGATTTTGGAACATGAACAGGAACCATAAGTAGTTGTGGAGCAACCTGTTCAGGTAACACAAGAGCTTCGTAGTTCTAGTAGAGTGCGCCAGGAACCCGAGAGGTATGGACTTCTCGTAACCGACCGGTGACACGATGCTCATAGATGATGAACCTACTACCTATGAGGAGGCCATAAGTGGCCCAGACTCTCAGAAGTGGCTAGAAGCCATGAGATCCGAGATGGAATCCATGTATACCAACAAAGTATGGACTTTGGTGGAACCACCTGATGGGGCGCGGCCCATAGGGTGCAAGTGGGTCTTCAAGAAGAAGATCGACATGGATGGTAATGTGATTACCTATAAGGTCCGATTGGTGGCTAAAGGATTCAGACAGATTCATGGCATTGACTATGATGAAACCTTTTCACCAGTCGCTATGACCAAATCCATCCGAATCCTACTTGTGATTGCAGCATACCACGACTATGAGATTTGGCAGATGGATGTCAAAACAGCATTCCTTTATGGGAATCTCCTCGAGGACGTGTATATGATACTGCCGGAAGGTTTTGAAGATCCAAAGCAAGCCAAAAAAGTCTGTAAGCTGCAACGATCCATTTATGGATTGAAGCAAGCTTCTAGGAGTTGGAATCGACGTTTTGATGAAGTGGTCAAAGAGTTTGGCTTCATCAGAAACGAAGATGAGTCTTGTGTCTACAAGAAGGTTAGTGGGAGCTCTGTAGCTTTTCTGGTCTTGTATGTGGATGACATACTACTCATTGGAAACGACATTCCCATGTTGCAATCTGTTAAAGATTGGCTAGGAAAGTGTTTCTCAATTAAGGACTTAGAGGAAGCAGCCTATATACTCGGTATAAAGATCTATAGGGATAGATCTAAGAGGTTGCTAGGCCTAAGTCAAAGAACATATATTGACAAGGTGTTGAAACGGTTCAACATGCAAGATTCCAAGAAGGGATTCTTGCCCATGTCACATGGAATCACTCTTCGAAGAGTGGTTGTCCCTCCAATGAGATTGAGAAGGAACGCATGAGTAGAATTCCCTATGCCTCGGCCATAGGATCTATCATGTACGCCATGTTATGTACTAGACCATATGTGTCATATGCCTTGAGTATGACAAGCAGATACCAATCCAATGCGGGTGAGAGTCACTGGATTGCGGTCAAGAACATCCTAAAGTACTTGAGAAGAACTAAGGATGCTTTCTTGATATTTGGCGGTGAGGAAGAGTTGCGTGTAAGGGGATGACTTTATGTCACAGTCGGGATATGTGTTTTGCCTGAATGGAGCAGCGGTGAGCTGGAAGAGTTCCAAGCAAGAGACGGTAGCTGATTCTACAACAGAGGCTGAGTACATTGCTGCAAATGGCGCAGCAAAGGAAGCTGTTTGGATCAGAAAGTTTGTTTCTGAACTTGGTGTGGTCCCTAGCATTGCGGATCCAGTTGAGTTGTTCTGTGACAACACTGGAGCGATCGCGCAATCAAAGGAACCCAGGTCGCACCAGAAGTCCAAGCACGTGCTCAGGAAGTTTCATCTGATTCGAGATATTATCGATGGAGGAAACGTTCGGATATGCAAGATTCCTACAGATGATAATCTGTCAGACCCGCTTACAAAGCCTCTCACGCAGTGGAAGCATGAAGGGCACACTAGGAGTATGGGCATACGAGATGCGCCAGATTGGCTCTAGTGCAAGTGGGAGACTGTTGGAATAGATGCTCTAGAGGCAATCTAGTTTAGTATGAATTTATTTGTGGCTAGAAATTCATTTATTATTTATTGGATATTTAATATAATGAAGTCCTTAGATTTACAATTGTGTTGTTTATCTTAAATATCCCTAGTCAAGTATAATGATTAATGGGACAATCATCTATAGACTAGTATGGGGTTGGATTGATATGGAGATATCACGATCCAGCACATAGGTGTGCATTAGGGAATGTTGCACTGGATTGACCCATCTCCGAGATGGCTACATAAACGTTATGTTGAGTCACAAGCGCTTCTCGCGGTGCAATGGTATTGTCATCCTTAGACTTCAAGTCACTAGATATTTTAGTTGTGGATTATTGTGATCTTGGTAGCGTCAAACGCTACACCGTAACTGGGTGGTTATAAAGGCGTGTACTGGATACAATAAGAAGCAAGCTTAGAGATCGTAGTGGACGTAGATAGAATTTGTCCCTCCCACATAACGGGAGCAAATATCCTAGGCCACTCGAGGGATAGTGCTTATAGAATGTCTGGCCAGACTCAAATAAATCAATATGGGATATTGATGTTATTTGCACGAATAAGGCTATTCCCCATGGATCGAGAAACTATGGATTGGATATACGAGTGTGACTTGTATGTCTCGTGTCCAATCCGGATATAGAGACAAAGGGATGAGACAATTACTTGTACAAAGGTTGTCAAGATGACTATTCTATTAGTTGGCTAGAATGGATGTTTTGCTAGAGACCGCTCCATATTAGCAAATAGTTGCTACCAACTAGATAGAACCAATGGGGTCACACGCTACATAGAGTTGAAATAGATTTGGGAATTAATTAATTGGATTAATTAGTTAGAAGGATCACTTTGCAAACCCTTGCAAACTTAGTAGGGACTAATTTGGAAGGAATGGACTAAATTGAATTCTAGTAGGACTAGAATAAGTCCTTTAGGTAGTTAACAAGGAGTTGTTGGACTATATAAAGGACCTTCCTTCCTTCCTTCCCATATAATAACTTATGCTCATTATTGAACATAACAAAGAGTGGGAGAGAACAAAAGGAGAGAGAGCAAGCAACAAGGGAGCCGACCGCCCCCTTGCCGCCGCCCGGTCCCTGTCGGCCAAAGGAGGCCGAGACCCTCCTTTTGGGTCTCGTTTTGCGTGATTCTTCTTCCTCTTCCTCTTCCGGGCTAGCACCAAGGACTTGGGAGATCTAGGATCAACTCTAGGCGTGGATCAACCATAGAGAACGTGACATAATTCGCGTTTGAAGTCATCAAAGGAGAACTCTAAGGTGTGTTTATGATTTCTTACCCTTACCATCGTTATGTCTCTTGACTTGTGATCCTTGGAGTGTTTTGCATGGTTTTATGATTGTTTATGCTTCCGTTGCGCATCCATGAATCAAAACCCTACATATATATGTATATTCTATACAATAGTCTCGTTTACATTTGCATGAAAAATAAAAATCATTACAATAAAAATTACTCAAGAATGTCTAGTGTCAACTCTTGTGTAAGTTGTTAAAATGCACAAAGATACTTGTATGTTATTGTTTTATTAAAACATACATGTGAAATTACGAAGTTTCAAGATTTTTTAAAAAAAGTATTAAAAAAGTTAAAGACTTTAAGATTGACGGATATATGTTAGAGAAAACATTTTTCATATCTTGAAATGATGTAAAAATATCTAATTTTGATGAAATATATTGCAAAATCTTACATATATCAAATTATTAAATTTTTTTTTTTTTTTTTAGATTTTTAGTAGAACTTGTATTTTAAAAAAAAAGTATGAGGTGAAACTAAGGGATACAAAAATCTTTTTATAATTTTCCGTCCAAATTTAACGGAAAGTTAACCGAAAAGTATCTACTTGTTCGAAAATCCAAAATTTAGGACTTGTGGTGCTCGATTTTGAAATTTGGATACCTACTTATTCGTTTTGGCAAAGTTTGAGAACCTCCGGTGCAATTTAGCCAAAACAAATCATCCCTGTAACTTTTCACCCGAAACATTTTAAACAAATTATTTGAGATTTTCAACCACTACGGATTTGAAGGGACTTTAGAGGAGTTGACTATGAACTTTGACCAAAAGGTTACAGGTATGAACTTTTGATGTGCCACTTCTTACACAGAAATCCAAATGCGAAAAGGACTGTTACCCAAACAAAAGACAAGACTGTAGGAGGTGGGTGTGAATTGGTTTGAACTGATTTTTGTTTTTTTGTCTAGAACAAAATTTATTAATTATGGGGAGTCATATACCCAGTTTATCTTCAGTGGGAGATAGTTTCAACTGGGGGAGAATTTTGAAATGAATTGTCTGATTGAAATTATAGTTTGAAAGTTGTTAAGCATATATTGAAAATCTGAATTAAAAATCATTTTTTTTTTTGCCAAACGCATACACTTTTTTCTTTAACTTTTGAGGTATAGCCTTTTTTACACTATTTTAAAAGACAATTTGAAATTCAGAAAACACACACCAAACTCACCCAAAAACATCATGTTGAAGCAGTCGGAGTGGTAACTCAAGTAATAGAGCATTGGAAGCCCGTGCATGAGGTCAACGGATCAAACTCGGTTGATGACGAAACACTTTCTAAAAAAATCTCAAGGCCCCTATCCTAAGGGCTCCATAACCCTATATAGAAGTACTACCATCTGTATGAAAACTGATTTTGGAAGAAAGTACTGGTAATAAAGAGGGGACATTAATGAAACTGACCCTCCACCATTATGTTGTACAGAGGTGCCCTTACCTTACCAGCACCAGCAATTGTCATATCGTGGTCAACGCTTACTGCAATTCAAGTTGTGTCATCAAAGTTTGACTAACAAATCGAATTATAGAAGTTGGGTACGGTAGTAAATTACGTGTAGCCCCCATGTGCGGTGCACATGTAATTAGTCACAAATTGGGGTTAGCTGCAATTAGGCACAAATTTTAAGGGATTAGTAGCAAACTAACTAAAACTTTTGTCTGTATAAGGAGTCAGTCTCTTACATATTATAATATAAAAAACTTTGTAGAAATTATGTGCAGATCAAAGACAGTTCTAGGAATCCTAGTCTCTCTCTAACTTGCATCAAAAAAGGTAGAACGGGGGGGGGGGGAATCAAAATGTTCGTCCTCGAGATTCGCACTAGACCGGTGAGAGCAAGACGAAGTTGAATGCACGTGAAAGCAAGCAACATCAACGATCAACATCAGTTGTGTAAGAGCATAGGCGAAGATGTAACACATAAATCTTCTGCTTTAATTATGTGCTTAGATCTATACATGTTTAGATCACCCTTGTCCTTCATTGGTATCAGAGTCCTAGGGTTGTTTTTCGTGCTTCGTAGTTCGTACCCGAATCTGGAGTGCTGTAGAAAATCGAGTTTCTGAATTTTCATAATCAGTAGGTGTATCCTATATGGATGCGTAGATTTTTTCACGAGGATCCTAAAAACATAAATATTGTACTTTTTGGACAAACGTAGAAAAAGTTGTGACTCTTTAAATATTCGAAACTATATTAATCTGGACTGTTTGATCTGATTATAAAATCGAGTTTTTTTTTTAAACTTTGTTAAACTGGGACTTTGAATACATAATCGGGATCATGACGAAAACACGATTCCAATGATACAAAAAATCATCGAGAACGGAGCACAGGAAGGCGGCGTGTGGGCCACGCGCGCCACACCCGACGTCGCCACGCGCGCCCACACGCCACACGCGCCAAAGGGCTAGCGGCTGCTGCTGACGTGGCCTAGTAATGACGTGGCATAATGACATGGCGGTGACACGTCAGTAAGAGGCTGGCATGGCGATGACGTGGCAGTCACGTGGCATGCTTACGTGGTAGTCAAGTCATCACGTGTGCTGACGTAGTATGCCGCGTGTCACTGACTGGGCTGCCACTTGGCGCCCGAGTCAGCACGTGCAGACGGCCGCGAATGGTGCGTGAAGACGCTACGACCTCCTCCCGCCGTCAGTTTTCGTCAAATTGTTTTATGGGTACTCCAAATTAAATTTCCTTATGGGATTTTGTTTCATAATTTTTGGAATACAGAAAATTTAATTTATTTCCAGATTAATTAATTAGTTTTGGCACACTTCCGGAGATGATTAGGCGAACTTAAACACACTGTTTTCAGCCGAATTTTTTTTTCTGGAGACTAAGGTAATTTTTTCCTACTGTCTACCGTAGGTGATGAGACCTTAGGAGGATTGGAGCAAGTTTTGATTATTTAGAGTAATTAGATTATTTCTTATTGATTTCCAGCAATTACATTGAAAGACAGTATGTAGGCACATAATACAGGATCAATACTCTAGAAGGGGAGGGGGTGGAATAGAGTATGAAAGTTTTGGCCAAAATGTGGAGTTTAAAACAAACTGAGGAGGCTAAGTGTATTTCAAGGCCTTGAATAAAGTTTCAAGCCTTTGGAACCAACTCAGACAGATAAAAGTTTTTTGATCTTTTTCAAGGCCTTGAAAAGCCTTTCAAGCCCTTGAGCTGAAAACCTGTTTTGAAACTTTGAACAAGACAAGTACATAACAGAAAGTAAAGAGCTAGAGACACAATGTATTTATTGAGTTCAATCCTCAAGGAACTATGTCTATACCTCACGAATCTAATCCTTGCAGGATTCGCAACTCAATTCTTATTAATCAAAAGCTAAGCCCTAGATATCAAGCGCAGAGAAGTCCTTACACTATTACAGCTTGTAGTTCTCACTAACATATCTAGTACATGCTTAGCTAGCTGACATAATAAGAATCTCTTGTTGTTCCTCTTGAACAAGACCACGAGATTAAATAATTATGAGTACAACAGAAAAGATATACAAGTGAAGATCAGAAGAAGAACACTGTAAAACAGTATATGCAGTGTAGCTTGAAGTGTTCTTCTGGATGCTAGATTGAATGGAATGATCTCCTTCAGTGATGCTTCTCAATCCTTGAGAGTGTTTGAAAGTCTCTGTAGAAGTTGTGCACGAATTCTCTCAGTAATCCTCTTCTTTGATGCTTGTTTGAAATGCAGATTTATAGGATCTTTTTCAAACAGAATATCCTAAAAGCAAGCAGCATATCTTTGACTCTCTAACAGCTCTTCCCGACGGCTAGTAGCTCAGTATCTTCAAGGATACTGATTTGAGCTTTTATCTGAGGAGGTTAGGAAGGTCCAGACATGACTCAACAAGTGTAGGATCCATCTGCAAGATGTATTTCCATTCCTGCATACAAACAGTTTAGGAAGAGTTCCTGCAAAAAATGGCAGCTAATTAATCATGCAAGAAACTTGGTCAAACAGCGATATTAAGTCATGATCAAGTATGTGCTTAGTTTGTCTTTCATCAACAAATATAGCATAATCAATCAAAGAAGGATAGAAATCAAAACACAAGAGGAACACCCCTGAGTTTATGCAGTGTAGTGCAGTAATGTTTCAAAGGCTTTGAAAGGTGTTTCAAGGCCTTGAAACAGTATGTGAACTTACATACAGTTTAATTCTAGAAAATACGGCCAGCGTGTCGTGCCGCTCTACATACTTTATTGTCTTATCTTATCATCGTATCCTGAGAGGTTACTTCTTATTAGAAATAAGATAGTTAGTGAAGATTTAAGATAGAAGCTTCAAGAGAGGTGGTCAAACCAAAATACATGGCGTAAGGTGCATGGAGCAAATAGATGAACAAATGAGCTTCAAGAATAGCGTTCTCGAGATAGGCGAGATTGCATGAAACGTGATTCAAGACTTTCTCATGAAGTATTCTCATTGATGAGAATGCACCTTAGGGGCCACATCCATGCATATTTATTTATGCAGATTCTTGTTTTATGTTATAACTGTGTGTGATTGGATATTACTGTATAGCCTCGCATGCTAAAGAACTAAAACAAAAGAGCTGACATTGGTAGACATAATTGAAATTAATAGGAGGACATAAGTGCACAACATGAGGCAAGTCACGTCATTTGAATAATCTATATGTTTTTGACGCGCCCTTACGTCCGCTAGAACAGACTCATCAGCGGGTGGGTCTGGAATACGATTGTTCAAGACATAAAACTTCTTTTCTTGCTTAAGAACAATTCTTAAGTTTCTGTACCAATCAAGGAAGTTTTTTCCAGACAGCTTATCCTTCTCAAGGACAAATCGTAGGGATGAAGTTGATGCGTTGTTGTTTGCCATTTGGAATTCTACAAAACGAGAAATATGCAAGTTTATTATTTTGAAATATAGCCCTCTCCATTAATGTGGAAAATATCTTATTGTTTTCTGAGCTTGCTTTGGCAAGTCACCCAAGAATTGGTTATTTATGTAGGAACCATTCCAATTGCATCCCATGCAACTCTTGGTTCAATTAGGTGAATAACATATTATTCTTTATCCTTTAGATAACTCCTAATTTTCATGCCTCTAGGCTCATCAATCCAATTGATTTCATTTCTTCCTTCAACACTCACACATTACTTGCTTGTGTCGCCGCAACACACCAAGATGAATTAAATTGCCTTGCTTTGGAAAGCCCGAATTTAATAGACCTTGATCATGAAGGGTGTTTAGGCAAGAGAAGGCAAAACGCAATATTCTATTTGAGGGATTTGATTCTCATTAATTGTTTGGTTGATCCCATCAACATGATCTACTTATTTGGATTGGCCAATCCACAATAAAAGACCAACTTTGTTTATTATTATCTTGTTAACGTTTTGCATGCATCATCCATACATCGAAAATAAATAACAAGACATAAATAATAAACATCCACAAAAAGAAAAATAACAAGGCATGGATATGACCCCTAGACTAAGATATTATCAAGCCAATGATAATATCTATATGCTCTAAAGTGACAAGCTCATCTCCATGTGCTCCACCATAGCCGCATGCCTAGGATAGGGAGTCTCCATCGTCTTCTGGCTTCTTGGTTATCCGGTCTTCTTCTCCATGCTCTTGGCTATCATCTAATTATTTCTAATTCTAGCCTAACATATGGAATAAATAAATAAATAAATAAAAGCCTCACATGTTGAGGAGAAAAACGACTCGCATGTCGTATAACCTAATTAATTATTACATTAGTTTGATTAGCTCGCAGGCCGTAAACCAAACCACAAAACAATAAACCTCCACAACCTAGGCCATATCCATCCACCATGCAACAAAGCACATAATACAGTTAAAACCAATTTTAACGCGCTTGCAATTTTTAGTTGTTTTGGACATACTAGGGTCAAAACGGTCCGAGAGATTTATCAAAGAATGGCCAAATAAACCAAGGAACCGCCGCACTAGGACCGGGCTGGCCGGCCCCTAGCCCACATGGCTAGTCCGTGCGCTAGGGTGCGCCGGCCCCCTTGGCCGTGTGTCTTGGACGGAAAGCAAGGGAAAGGCGGTTCCCTTGTGGGGCCGCTCCTTCCCATGAAACTGTTTCCAAAAACAATTCCTTCCTTGTTGGGTTGTTTCCAAAACACCATTTGCCTTGATGCCCAAGTTTAATTGTTTCCATACTTGAAAAAACCCCTTTTACAAGCATGTGCCCAAACCCTAGTTCTTAATCCAAAAATTCCACACATGCTATGTGATCAAACTCACTAATTTACACATTGAATGTTTAAATTAGATCTTAATTATTGCGTCTACTATGCCAATTAATTTAGTTTCACGTAATATGAATAAAACGATGTAGAACTGAAATTGTAACACATAATATCATGTTATGCACTATGACATGTGGCTCTGATACCACTATTGGGTTTTGACGTAGGTAACGCAGCGGAATAACAAAATTTATCCCTACTCAAAGACCACCAAGGATCACAGGAAGAGACATCATAACATGATATGGGACATAGAAGATGTGTACCTTTATGATTTGGGAGATCACACAAAAAGTATTGTCCTCGTCTCTACGGTTGATCCACGTCTAGAGGTGAGATCTAGATTCTTCGTTCTCCTAGTGATAGCTTGGACCGGAGGAAGAGGGAAGAATGAATCACGCAACAAGGAACAAGAGAGGATCGGCCTCCTCTCTTGTGGCCGACGGGTAGGGGCGGCTAAAGGGGGCTTCGGCCTCCTCTGGCTTGTCTCTTGCTCTCTTGCTTTCTCTCCCACTCACTTATGTTATGAGAATGAACATTAAGTAGGAAGGAAGCTAGAGCCTCCTTGATATAGACCAAAAACACTTGTTTGTTTACATAAAGGCCCCTCCTAGTTCTACATGAACTTGGATTAGTCCCTTCCTTGCATTTTAGTCCTTCTAAGTTTGCAAGGTGTTGTAAAGTGATCATTCTATTCAATTAATCATATTAATTAATCCCAAATCTAGTTCAACTCCTTTGACGTGTGACCCCATAGGTTTCTACTTAGTTGGTAGTAACTAATTACTAACATGGAGCGGTGTGTAGCAACACATCCATGCAACCCAACTAATAGAAATAGTCAGTGATCCGACAAACCTTTGTGCCCAATATCTCATATTGTATTATTCCTTTGTCTCCATATCTGGATTGGACACGAGACATAATAGTCACACTCGTATATCCAATCCATAGTTTCTCGATCCTGGGAATATGCTTATGCAAGCATATAACATCAATATCTCCTATTTATTTATCCGAGTCTGGCCAGACATTCAATAAGCACTATCCCTCGAGTGGCCATGGATATTTGCTCCCATTATGTGGGAGGGACAAATCCTCTCTACATCACTACGATCTCTAAGCTTGCTTCCTATCATGCCTGATAGCTATCTTTATAGTTGTCCGGTTAAGGCACAACGTTGGTTAACATCAAAGCATAATATTTCACAACTAGAGCATCTAGTGACTTCAAGTATAAGGATTACAATATTATTAGCACAACGAGAAGCGATTGTGACTTTGGCATAATCTAATGTATCCTTCTCGTTGTGGGTCTATCCAGTATGCCATTACTCCTAATGCATACCCATGTGTTAGACTTGATATATCGATATCAATCTACACACATACTAGTCTATATTTGATCGTCCTATTAATCAATATAATGGACTAGGGACATTTAAGATAAACAACACATTGTATCTAAGGACTTCATTATATTAAATATCACAATAAATAATAAATGAATATTCTAGCCATTACATCATTCATACCAAATATAGATTGCCTCTAGGGCACCTATTCCAACAAGCTTGCCCTCCAAATGGGTGACCGAGTTAGCCCAATTATCAAGATTCACATCTTAACACCCAACATGAAGCAACCACATGAACTCAAACTAAAAATGTTACTTCACACTACCTGACTTCAAGCTGCTCATATTCCAACTTATCTTAATAGGAACATGATATGATAATTTAACAATCAAATGTTGAACTCTTGTTCTACCAAAGAGATCATACCAACTTTCAGTAACAAAATAGCGGTCTAACCTTTCTCTAATAGCCGTGACATCCCCCTGGTTGTTTCACTACGTGAACTGATATCCCATAAATAGCATATCCCTCAGTTGTAGTCACTGAATATCGCTACAAAATCCCTCTATCTCCTAAAGGGAACTAATTACCCTCTTCCTTTTCCAAGACAAATCAGAGAGTACTAAAATCGGTGACTACACCCCACGGTTGGTGCCTAGGACACATTCGTTCTAACAATTTCCAAGAGTTATACCGTTCGTCCCTCTCAGTATCACCATAAAATCATGTCAAGTAACCTTTCTTTGAATCGTTATCAAAACTACCAAAGCCATGGATGTGAAACCTCAAAAACGTTGAAAGAATAAAAAAGCTAGCATTCTCATCCCACAACAAAGCTAAACCACCACTTCTACCTCCACCACTACCATCGTAATATTTTTCAAAGCCATTCCAAAAGCCAAGCTTAATCTTAATTTAGTCCATCTCACTTGCATAAAATTTTCTTTCCATAAGGAACACCAAATTCGAATTCCTTTTTCCGACAAGGTAACGAAGATAAGCAAAGCTACGAGGGTTGCCATGCCCTCATACGTTTCAACTTAAAAGACTCATTGCGACTGGCTAGGCTGTCTTGCAACCTTAGCCAATACTGAAGTTGGGTTCTTTGAGGCTCCCCTGTCCTATGTATGAATTCGAAATCAAAAATATTTGCTTTTGTCACCTTCAGCTTAGCATCTTTCTTAGTCTCCTTCAACCTTGTATCCTTGTTAGCATTGTCGTTCTCACTCGTCGGATTCTTATAAGCCAAATGATCTGCATGCGTGAACAGCCTGCTGGTTTGGCTGAAAGACCAGCCGGTAGTAAGTCCTGTAGCAGCTCGTGGTGGTTGTGTTCCTAGATTACGCATACTTTCCGGCTGGTTACTACTAACGACACCTCTAGCGCGCCCTCCCCAACCACCAAACCTTCTTCCCGCTACCTGGGTTCGTGCGCGCAACTTCTCCTAATGGTTAGGAGAAAGTTTGAGATCTATAATCTTTCTCTTTGAAACCGTTTTAGCCGAACATTATTGTTCCACCAACTGCCTCAACATCGGACCCATCTAGCGGATTGTTGAAAGATCTCATCTCTAAAGCCTAAAAACCAATCTTATTGATTTCGACATCCATCGACTTATCTGAGTGACCTTTTTCGTCACAAACCCCATTCCGAGCCATATTTAGACTTCATCTCATATTCGATATCAACATGTGCATCTTTTCCTTAGCCGCCCTTATTTAAGAAATGGATATCATCTTCCCTCTCTACGTAGTAACCGAACTGTTTCTTCTTTGGGGGAGGCCTGACAAGTAGCCACTCTCCAAAGCCCAAAGTCACTTGTTCCTTCTTCTTGTCCATCTTGTTTTTGAAAGTCTCGGTATAATGTCCAATACCTCCACACCATAAGAAAAAACACGAGACACGCTCATACTTAATCAAGACACAATTTTTCGTCAAGCACCTCAATGAAGCCTCCCCTCCGCAATGACTTGTTGATATCAGGTAAAACCCGAGCTCTCATGTAATCTCCTCCTTGTCCCATAAGAACCATATTGTATGACTGAAGTAATTTTCCCATCGTCCTAACTGCGTTCCTCATATCCTCTTCACTCTATAAGAAGAACGAAAAATTCCTCACTTGCACCCAAACGTCAATATGTTTGAAAAAAGACATTATCCTTTTGAACTGAGATAATCCATGGCTTGAGAAATAGGAGATTTTCATAAAACCCCCCGTTGAGTACTTTATCCAACGATTCATTAGTCGAGAATCGAAAACGAAATCTGTTTGGACTGATGTCGTGAATACTGAATTCTTCCCCCTCTCCGACCAAATCTTCCTAAACAAAATCTTCACAGCACAAACATTTAATCGATTGGGTAAAATGAAGGATCCAATCAGACTCGGTCCACGTCCTTGAATCGCCTCTAGACAATACTCACTGTCTAACTCCTCAATCTCTTCTTCTTCGATAGGCAAGTTTCCGAGACTGTGGATCATACTAGCCAATGCTTCCATCATGGATGAACCACTGCCGACGAGAATTAAGAAAATCACCATCGAATCCACTTGGGTTCTATACGTTGCGTCGTCAAAATGCAGCCAAAACAGCCGTCACAGCCGCAGAGACCGTTGTCGAAGCCCGAGTTTGCCTATTGTGTCGCCAGATGCTCTCCTAAAAACTCGGAGCTATTACCCTCGTGTTTTTTCCCCTTGTTACTTTTATGTACATAGTTAGTTACGGATCCAATAACATAAATATTCGGTTTAGATTACTTGATGCGAACTTCTCCAATATTTCAAACTTGTTAACTTGTCGTCACTATGAACCGGACATGTCGGTTTCATGCAAACACAATTAAATGATATTCATGCAGAAATTGTGAATAGTGAACATCTCCAAAGTAAAATAAATTATATTCTTTAGGAAAAAATATATATTATTTGACCCAAATTTGGATGATTTTGTAGAATAATGTGGGTTAAAAATGGAGAAGGATTAGGGCAAGGCATAGCTTGGGGGTATCCTGAGACACAATGACCAAATTAGATCATGTGGTAGAGTCGTAGTAGATGATACAAAAACAACACATACTATCAGTTGAATATGCCTTGAATAGTCAAAGACAGCAAAGTTACTTTAGGAACCAATTGAAAGGCGGTGAGTTTGTGGGCTTGGGCCCTTTTCGTCACATCCTTGGGGTTTTTCCTAGCACTATATAAGGAACCTAGTATTCACACTATTAGGCATGCAAAACATCATTGTAATTGTTCCTCTTGTGAAATAAAGGGTGGCTTTCCGCCGTGGATGTAGTTAGCGAATTTTTCGCTAGTGAACCACGTAAGATCCTCGTGTTATTCTTTATTCATTCATCGTTCGTGAGGTGATTTGTCATAACAAACTGGTATCAGAGCTCGGAAACAAGAGTACTGTTACAAAAAAATGGTATCAGAGCATGGTTGGCGTTGTTTCAAGATTAAGATTAAGGCGGAGCAAAGCTAGGGTTTCACAACTTGGTGAACTCAAAGCTAGGGTTTCGCGATCTAGGTGGAGCACGCGACTAGGGTTCAAGATCCACAAAGAATGATGTCCGCATCGATGTTGAAGATCAACAGGTTCACAAAAGGGAACATCTTCAGTCTGTGGAATATAAAGATGGAGGCTTTGCTTAAAACTCAAGGCATATGGGCACCTTTGACTACAAAAAAAGGAGTCATGAATGTTGCAACATCAGAGTATAGGTTGACGGAGGTGAAGGCACATTCAAAAATTATGTCGTGCTTATCGGATGATGTGATCATCGAGGTCGTAGATCAGAAGAAAGAAGCGAAGCTTTGGCTCAAGTTGGAGAGTCTCTACATGACGAAGACTCTCACTATCAAGTTGATGATAAAGCAAATGATCTTCACTTTGCGGATGCTCGAAGGCACGACTCTCAAGGGCCATCTAGATCAATTGAATAAAATTCTTTTCGTTTTGCGTAATATTGGCGAGAAGGTGGGTAATGAGGATGCCGCACTTTTTTTTATTGATATCGTTACCTCCATTATAAGAGAACTTCGTTCAGTCGTTCATTGTGAACAAGGATGACTTATCCCTAGAGGAGGCCAGATCGGCGCTCCATGCTAGGGAACTACGCCATAAGGGTGCAGGCACAATTATAGAGGACCATGCTTCCGGTTTGATGGAATTCGATCGAAGCAAGAAGGGTAAGAAGAACAAGAAGAAGAAGTTCTAAGTTATGCAAGGATGCATGTGCTTGGTGCAAGGAAAATGGGCACTAGAAAATGATTGCCCGAAAAGAGGTCAACAGGGGCAGAATGGATCCGGATTCGTAGGCGAACATGGTAATTCGTCCGAGGACGATTACGTTCTGAAGGATGTAATGCAGTTATACAGTTACATGATCAAATACTCTAGAGGGGGTGTTGAATAGAGTATGAAAACTTTTGCCAAAAGTGTTAAAACAAAGTGAGAAGAACTTGAAGTATTTTAAAGCTTTGAACTCTGTTTCAAGGCTTTGAAATCCAAACAGACAGTTTAAAACTTACTGAGTATTCTCAAAGCTTTGAAAAGCTTTGAACAGAAACCTGTTTTGAAGTAGTTTTGAAGACAAGTAAAGAACAGAAATGCAAGACAAATAACACATTGATTTGTTACGAAGTTCAGTCAAGTGACCTACCCTCCTCATGAGGGATATAATCCCTCTTGGATTTCAAAAAATTCTTATTTATCAAAATATAAGCCCTAGGTCTCAGGCCAAGATAATTGCCTTACTCTTTTTCAGCCTATGGTTCTTCCCAACCTATCTAGTACCTTCTCTAGCTAACTAATACAATAAGAATATCTTTTGTTCCTCTTGAAAAAATCAGGAGAACAGCTGATTAAGTAATCAACAAAATGGTATAAAAATAAAGCTCATGATGAAGAACACTGTGGCAGTAAAGAAGTATATCATTAAGTGTTCTTCGGGAATCTGGAATGGATTGAGTGGTTGAATTATCTCCTTCAATTATGCTTATGCTTGTACATCTCCGAGAGTGTGTGAGTCTCTGTGTAAAGCTCTGTATTTCTGCATCTCTCTGAATTAGTGTCACTCTGTCAATTTGAATTGCAGAATATATAGGAAACTTGCAACAGAAATCCCTAAAACTCTCTAGTAGATATTGGACTCTCAACAACTCTTTCCCAATGGCTATGTAACACCCCCAAAACCGCCAAGCCGGAAGTCTGAAAAGGCCGACCCGGTAGCCCAGGGATGTCACTCCGTACCCGAGATTAAACCCGGATACAAGGAGATTTTATAACATAATATCCAAACCAAATCCATAAAAATAATTAATTAAAACTTTAAAACTTGTCTCGCCACAAATATGGGCATTATTCCAATCTAAAATTCAACTACTAAATAAAATAATTCTAGATGTGAAATTTAAATTACTAGAGTGATGTGTCTCGATTTCCCCCGAAAGCCATGCTTCCACCTAAACCTGTGGTGCAGAAACAAAAAGAAACACCACAGTTTCCAAAGTCAGCTGAAAATACTGAGTAAGCAACACCCAAGCATGTAAACAGATTATGAGGCAGTTTAAAACGACACATAAGTTTGAAGAGTAAAGAATTCGAGTAAGAGTATAAGTATGAAACAAGAATTCACAAATCTTTTCCTTTATCACTTCACTTGTGGGGAAACATTCCCAAACTCTTTTCACTTTAGTATCTCCATTGGGGAAACATTCCCAAACTTCCTCATTTGTCCAATCGGGACTTCCAATTCTCAATCATAAAGGTCCATCATTCAGAAAACATATATTACCACGTTGACACGGGGAAGATCTACTAATAACTGGCTACCAGACCATAAGTGTCGACACCCCTCTAAGACTTCTTGCGGCCAGAGAGGTAAGTACTGGAGCAAACTCGGGGCGGTTGCGACCGAGCAAAATAAAATAAAGTGGGTCGAGAGACGTAGTCCACATCGACCAAAGCTCAAAATATTGATCCCCGATACAACTCTTTCACTTTACGTTATTACGTCTTATTAATCATGTGATAGTTGTGATAGAATCACCTTTATAAAATCAGTAAACTTTCTCAAATAAACAGTTCACGTAGATATTCAAATTTTGAGACAATAAATCACAAAAGCAGTTTAGACACGAAAGAAGATATGGGCGCTAGGCCTGGCATGTTTACTTACCTTGATTCTCAAGCAAAAGCAAATCAATCGTAGTATTCGACGTATCCTTCGTCAATGGAATTGTCGCCTACAAATTTGATAATATCCTAATCAACGCATTGCACACAAAGTCCTATAGGCAAAAGAAATAAATCCCTTACTAACTCTCCCCAACCTTGTTAACGTGAACAACCTCTTTTATAATAAAATACGCTTTATAAAGCTAACGTTTATTATTTGTAAAAACACACTAAGCTATCTTATATAAATATAACTTATAAGATTAGATAAACTATTATTTTTATTATTTAGAGTAGAGAAGCATATTATTTTACCTCAAAAATACTTTTAATTCAAATAGTAGTTTCTCATAACCAAACAAGCCTTAGTAGAGAATATAGGTTACAAACTAACTAACTTTAATTTAAAAGAAATAATAAATTTATTTGTAGAAAATAACTTATTCTAATTTGTTACAAACTTATAAAATAAATAAGAAAAATATACTTTTATTTTGGAGTGAAGATGAGTAAAAAATAAATGTCTCTTGTGAGACTTGAACCCAAGACCTAGTTCTCATAACCCCAAAGCTTTAAGTGTCACTTTACAACCACTGGGCCAAGCCCCCCACTTGTGTAAACCTTCTACCCAATTACTTTTATGAAGTAACAGTAACTTATAATGATATAAAAAAAAAATAACAAAAGAAGAAAAAAAGAAGAAGAGAACAACGGGTTTCTAACCGAGGAGAGAGAGATGGAGGCGGCGGTGGCGCCGGAGAGAGCGGACGACCGCGGCGAGGGCCGAGGACGCCGGCGGCGTCGACGGCGAGGCCGGACGCGGCGGCGGTGGGCAGCAGCGGCGGCGGCGATGGGCAGCCAGCGGGAGAGAGAGAGAGAGAGATTGAACGGGAGAGAGATTGAGAGAGATCGAATGAGAGATTGAGAGGTTGAGGGATCGAGATTGTGGTTTAAAATCTGAGAATTGATGGGTTTATATAGCCTTGAGGTGAAGAATTCAACCTCCATGAGAAAACCCACTTTCAAGTTTTCGATTTCGAATTGGGACCAAAAATTGGCGAAATTAGTTTACTTTTTGCTAAAGTATCGAGTTTTGATGAGATTAAATCGAATAGGGAGTGATTTGGGACAAACATCAACGAATTTGGTGAAGATTCGGAGTGGTAATGGTGGTGTTTGGGTTGGAGATGGTCTTCTTCCTCCATGGGAGAGTTTGAGGAAGAAGATGACTAAGTTTAGGGTTAAATACACTTTCACCCCACTAACTTTAGGCTTAGTACAACCACCACCCCTTTAGTTATATAAAAGACACTATAATAGTTATAGGAAAATACATAAAAGCACCTAGGTAGTTTATAACATTAAAATTAACTTTCTAAATAATAATAACTAATACCCAAACTTATCCCAACGTCATATTGACACCAAATAATATCTTAAAATATAATAGTAGCATATTAACACCCAATACTTATAATAAAATTATATTAACACTCAATAATTTTATAAAATATCCGTTTCAACATATTAACACTTAATATTATCTAAAAATACCCGTTTCTAAATAACGGGGTATTACATCCTTCCCCACTTAAAGAAAACTTCTTCCTCGAAGTTGAAACCACATTCTAAACGACCCTCAACTATGAGTCTCCATTCTAGGGTATGACTACCAAATGCAACCTAATATCACACACGATGAGTAACATACTATAACGATGTACTAGAAAGACGTACTTAAAATATGAAGGGTTACATCACTCCCCCCTTAGAGAAGTGACGTCCTCGGAACTCAAAATATCTCGTCGAAAAGGTGAGGACGCTCCTTCCTCATACCATCCCTCGCTGCCTCTCAAAGGTGTGGTCTATTAGCTATAATCCTACATTATAACCCTATTGTATCATTCATACAATACCCTAAAGTATAAATACAATACATGGCATGTAATGAGCAACTAATCAAGTAATATAACACAATGATCATCAAACAATTAGTTTCACATAACAACCCTATCCAAGACTACCCAAATTCCCAACGGCTTGTCAAATTTTAAAATTCTTTCCCTATGTCCATTTTAAAATCCCCTACAGGTTTTAATTCCTTTTTGGATAACCTGGCTCTGATACCAACTGTAACACCCCCAAAACCGCCAAGCCGGAAGTCTGAAAAGGCCGACCCGGTAG
Organism: Linanthus parryae; assembly: GCA_023055425.1. NCBI lineage: Eukaryota > Viridiplantae > Streptophyta > Magnoliopsida > Ericales > Polemoniaceae > Linanthus > Linanthus parryae. Next base: position 1,291,514 of record JALGPY010000038.1, on the reverse strand, counting down.
CCCAGGGATGTCACTCCGTACCCGAGATTAAACCCGGATACAAGGAGATTTTATAACATAATATCCAAACCAAATCCATAAAAATAATTAATTAAAACTTTAAAACTTGTCTCGCCACAAATATGGGCATTATTCCAATCTAAAATTCAACTACTAAATAAAATAATTCTAGATGTGAAATTTAAATTACTAGAGTGATGTGTCTCGATTTCCCCCGAAAGCCATGCTTCCACCTAAACCTGTGGTGCAGAAACAAAAAGAAACACCACAGTTTCCAAAGTCAGCTGAAAATACTGAGTAAGCAACACCCAAGCATGTAAACAGATTATGAGGCAGTTTAAAACGACACATAAGTTTGAAGAGTAAAGAATTCGAGTAAGAGTATAAGTATGAAACAAGAATTCACAAATCTTTTCCTTTATCACTTCACTTGTGGGGAAACATTCCCAAACTCTTTTCACTTTAGTATCTCCATTGGGGAAACATTCCCAAACTTCCTCATTTGTCCAATCGGGACTTCCAATTCTCAATCATAAAGGTCCATCATTCAGAAAACATATATTACCACGTTGACACGGGGAAGATCTACTAATAACTGGCTACCAGACCATAAGTGTCGACACCCCTCTAAGACTTCTTGCGGCCAGAGAGGTAAGTACTGGAGCAAACTCGGGGCGGTTGCGACCGAGCAAAATAAAATAAAGTGGGTCGAGAGACGTAGTCCACATCGACCAAAGCTCAAAATATTGATCCCCGATACAACTCTTTCACTTTACGTTATTACGTCTTATTAATCATGTGATAGTTGTGATAGAATCACCTTTATAAAATCAGTAAACTTTCTCAAATAAACAGTTCACGTAGATATTCAAATTTTGAGACAATAAATCACAAAAGCAGTTTAGACACGAAAGAAGATATGGGCGCTAGGCCTGGCATGTTTACTTACCTTGATTCTCAAGCAAAAGCAAATCAATCGTAGTATTCGACGTATCCTTCGTCAATGGAATTGTCGCCTACAAATTTGATAATATCCTAATCAACGCATTGCACACAAAGTCCTATAGGCAAAAGAAATAAATCCCTTACTAACTCTCCCCAACCTTGTTAACGTGAACAACCTCTTTTATAATAAAATACGCTTTATAAAGCTAACGTTTATTATTTGTAAAAACACACTAAGCTATCTTATATAAATATAACTTATAAGATTAGATAAACTATTATTTTTATTATTTAGAGTAGAGAAGCATATTATTTTACCTCAAAAATACTTTTAATTCAAATAGTAGTTTCTCATAACCAAACAAGCCTTAGTAGAGAATATAGGTTACAAACTAACTAACTTTAATTTAAAAGAAATAATAAATTTATTTGTAGAAAATAACTTATTCTAATTTGTTACAAACTTATAAAATAAATAAGAAAAATATACTTTTATTTTGGAGTGAAGATGAGTAAAAAATAAATGTCTCTTGTGAGACTTGAACCCAAGACCTAGTTCTCATAACCCCAAAGCTTTAAGTGTCACTTTACAACCACTGGGCCAAGCCCCCCACTTGTGTAAACCTTCTACCCAATTACTTTTATGAAGTAACAGTAACTTATAATGATATAAAAAAAAAATAACAAAAGAAGAAAAAAGGAAGAAGAGAACAACGGGTTTCTAACCGAGGAGAGAGAGATGGAGGCGGCGGTGGCGCCGGAGAGAGCGGACGACCGCGGCGAGGGCCGAGGACGCCGGCGGCGTCGACGGCGAGGCCGGACGCGGCGGCGGTGGGCAGCAGCGGCGGCGGCGATGGGCAGCCAGCGGGAGAGAGAGAGAGAGAGATTGAACGGGAGAGAGATTGAGAGAGATCGAATGAGAGATTGAGAGGTTGAGGGATCGAGATTGTGGTTTAAAATCTGAGAATTGATGGGTTTATATAGCCTTGAGGTGAAGAATTCAACCTCCATGAGAAAACCCACTTTCAAGTTTTCGATTTCGAATTGGGACCAAAAATTGGCGAAATTAGTTTACTTTTTGCTAAAGTATCGAGTTTTGATGAGATTAAATCGAATAGGGAGTGATTTGGGACAAACATCAACGAATTTGGTGAAGATTCGGAGTGGTAATGGTGGTGTTTGGGTTGGAGATGGTCTTCTTCCTCCATGGGAGAGTTTGAGGAAGAAGATGACTAAGTTTAGGGTTAAATACACTTTCACCCCACTAACTTTAGGCTTAGTACAACCACCACCCCTTTAGTTATATAAAAGACACTATAATAGTTATAGGAAAATACATAAAAGCACCTAGGTAGTTTATAACATTAAAATTAACTTTCTAAATAATAATAACTAATACCCAAACTTATCCCAACGTCATATTGACACCAAATAATATCTTAAAATATAATAGTAGCATATTAACACCCAATACTTATAATAAAATTATATTAACACTCAATAATTTTATAAAATATCCGTTTCAACATATTAACACTTAATATTATCTAAAAATACCCGTTTCTAAATAACGGGGTATTACAGGCTAGCTGCTTGATTTTCTCATTGATTTTGATATGATATTCAATCTGCAAGCCTAAGGTAAGTTCAGACAAGTTTCCATAAGAGTAGTATCGAATCTGTAAGCCAAATCTTCAACCCTGTAAATAAGGAAACTTAGCAAAACATGCAACACAAAGTTAGCTCACTGTTCCTACAAAATAACTTAAACAACTGATAGGATCAAATCATGTTATAACACATACTTAGTTTTTTCATCACATAATATAGCATGATCAAGTGTAGGAGATTAGAGAATGAATAGGAGTTAGAACTCCCATTTGTTCATGTTGTGAAGGGATGTGCAGTTTCAAGGCTTTCAAACCAGTTCCAAAGCTTTGAAAACAACTATGGACTCACAATCTCTCCCTTGATGAAAGACAAACCAACTATTATGTTTGAACTGTATTTCTGCAAAATATAGACTTTAATAGCATAGCAGAAATAGTTATATAAAATCACAAAAAATTAACCAACAGTTATAATAGCATAACCAAAGGCAAACATAATAATTAAAAAACCAACAAAGCACTTTTAACAGTTCATCCACAAATCCAAAAACAGATACCTGCAACTAAAAATAAAATACCATAAATTTCTCCCCCTTTTTGACTTTCATCAAAAAAATGAGAGAATATTGGATCAACCTTATTGAAACCTTAAAAGTTTTAAAATAAATAGAAAATTTCATAGAAAAGAGGGGGTTCAAGGCTTTGAAAGAGAAGATAGAAAGGTTGGATTCAAGGATTCGGATCTTCACAAGTCTTAGGCCCTGCAGTATCATCTTGATCATCTTCTTAATCTTCCTCATCCTCTTGCTGATCTTCTTCCTGTGCATCTTCATCCTGTAAAATTCTTAACCAGACTCGTCTGCTGCCACATCATCTTCAAACAAGTGTTCTGAGGTGACAATTGTTGGAGCCTTTCTTTTCTGTTTTTTCTTATGTAGAGCTTCTGTGAGTAGCACCCCTGAGTCAATGATTCCCTCATTACCACGTTCATTATCTTCAGCCACCTTTTCCCTAGCATCCTTATCCCCAACAGCCTTATCCCCAGTACTTTTCTCATTAAATAAGTCTCTGGTAGAGCCTGACTTCCTTGAACCTTCTGGAGCTTGTTCATCATCTTTTCCCACATGTACCAAATTGATGCTTTTGAAAACACTCTTAATCATGTTCTTCATATGCCTGAACTCAGTACTCATATGATAAAGACCCTTCTTCAGCTTATCTAGTTCATTTTCAATAAAGTCCATCTTATGAAGAACTTGAGATTGGTCTTGAGTTGTGGAAGGTAGGGCTACTAGAGTAGTTACAAATTTAGGCTATGAAAACTTCTTGGATTTCAACTCATCAGCAGACAATTCGGAGTAGAATTTCCATTATCCTTCACTAGTTTTCACAATTCCAATCATTTGAAAAGACTTCTCATCAATCATTCCAAAACCAGTAGTGATTATCTCTTCCTTTTCAACAGGTATTTCTAGATGGTAAAAGAAAAGTGTGAGGAGGTTGGCATAGGGTAGAGGATGTTTCCTGTTCTTGGTACAACAATAGAGCATGTGTTCCATTACAATGCTTGGCAGATCAATCTCATATCCATGCATCAGCAAGTACATCAGATACAACACCCCATCAAATAGACATTCCTTAGAATTCTCTTTTGGTACTACACACCTCATCATGATAGTAACAAAGATTTTAGCTTCAATAGTTAACACATAATGAGTTAAATGCTTAGAGGTAGTAGCTATATTAGGTAAAAATAATTCTTCCTTATCCATCTTTATACCATCAGTATTACTAGTATAGTTCTCAGTATTGTACCTCTTTGGACAACCCAAAACTCCAGAAAATTCAGGATGATCTAACTCCATCTCAAAACCAGATACCTTCGATGATACAGTTAAACCCAAAAATTCACTTGCTTCATATTCAGGTGAAAGAGTCTTGTAAGCCTAGGGTATGCAATCTCATAGGGGTTTAGGATTTTCCAAATTGAACTATGTTTCAATCACCTAATACACTCCAAATCCATATCATTCAGCATACTAGCATTGATCATACTACAGTAAGCAATAGGAGCAGATGCAAAACCATCTAACCAGATTCCATGAGCAGCATGATCGATGAACCAAGTTTTATAAATAAATCTCTTACCAGATGATGATTTATTCCCAGCGTAAATCTGAATCCCCTTCCCTTTGACTGTTTATGATCTTTGTAACTCCTTCTATTTGCCTGATTTTTGAGATTCCTTTACCTCCTTCAAATTCTTTGGGTTGTCAATCTGAAAACCCTTCTGTTTCCCAAAAGAAGCTACTAGATCTAACTTCTTCTTGCTGGAAGTAGCAGCCTGATCATCTTTTTCCTTCTTGATTTTCTTCTTAGGAGGAGGAAAGGGTATCTTTGGCGCACTGACAGTTCTAGAACTGGAGCTGTCACTAATAGCTCGAAATTTTTTCTTTTTTTCCAAATTTTCTTTTCTTCATTGTGTTCTTCTTTGAGCCTCTGGCCATCTTGATTCTTTGAGACGATCTCTGTGATTCCATTAGGGTTTGGGATTGAGAAGAGAGAGTAGGATAGATAGAAGAGAGAAGATAAATACTGTCGAGTTTGAGTAAATTAAGGAAACTAAATATTCCCAAACATCTGAGGAAGGAAAATTTTGTTTAAAAATCAAACTCTTGTGGAAAGGAAATAGTATTATACTGATTTGAAAAAGATCTGTTTTAAAGGTAAAAATAATGTCAGGCAATTAACTACAGAGACAACACCCAGCATTAGTGATCCATTCATTGAACTATACAGCATACAGATTTACATTCAAGGATTTGGAAAGGATTTCAAGACCTTGAAAATTGTTATACTGCAGAAAAATTTCTGAAGGCTTTGAAAAGCTTTTCAAGGATTTGAAAAACTTTTCAAAACATTGAAACACAAAGAACTTACCTGATGTTCCCCCTAAACCAGTGCTTCCTTATTCAACATGCCAAGTTCTAATCTCAGGGCTGTGAACTCTGACAGTGATTTAGTGAAGATGTGTGCAAACTGCGTATTAGTTCCCACAAATGATAGAGATACATCACCTTTCTCCACACGATCTATTATGAAATGATGTTTGACAGCAATGTGATTAGTCCTTGAATGTTGCACTGAATTTTGTGTAATTGAGATGGCACGAATGTTCTCACATTTGATGGGAATATCTCTGAAGTCATAACCTAGATCTCTCATTTGTTAAGCTATCCGCAACACTTTTGAGCAGCAAGCACCTGCTGCTATGTATTCAGCTTCTATTGTTGATAAAGCTACTAAATTGTAATTTTCAAAATGCCAGCTTATCAGAGATGATCCAAGAAATTAGCAAAATCTTGAAGTGCTTTTTCTGTCAACTTTATATCCTGCAAAATGAGCATCTCAATAGCCACACAGAGAGAAGTTAGACTTTTTAGGATACCAGACCCCAAGCATTTGGTACCATTGAGATATGTGAAAATTATCTTGACAACAACTTAGTGAGACTCTTTAGGATCAGCTTGGAATCTTGCACACATACTAACACTAAACATAATGTCTGACCTACTTGCAGTAAGATAGAGTGGCGAACCAATCATACCTCTGAACTCTTTCTGGTTCACACGCTTACCATTTTGATCCTTGTCTAAGGATAGTGTAGAACTCATGGGAGTTTTGGCTACCTTGAATCCAGACATATTATACTTGTTCAGCAAATCCTTGGTGTACTTATTCTGATGTAGAAAAATTCATTTCTTCATTGATGTAGATGAAGTCCAAAAAATAATTTTAGCTCTCCCATCAAGCTCATCTTAAAATTCCCTGCTCATAAGACTAGAGAAATCTTTGGAAACAGAATCATTAGTAGCACCAAATGGAATATCATCAACATATACTTGTACAACTAAAATTTATTTCTCATGTGTCTTTATGAAAAGAGTTTTTCCAAGTAAGCCTCTTTTGAAACCATTTTCAAGTAAGAATTTTGACAATCTTTCATACCAAGATCTTGGAGTTTGTTTGAGGCCATAAAGATTTTTGTCAAGATTATAGACATGATTTGCAAACACATCACTTTTAAAAACAGGAGGTTGAGCAACATATACTTCTTCTTGAAGGTAACCATTTAGAAATGCACATTTAACATCCATTTGAAAAAATTTGATGTTCCCATGTTACGCAAACGCAAGTAACATTCTTAATGCTTCCAGCTTACAGGAGCAAAAGTATCCTCATAATCTATACATTCTTCCTTATTGCAACCTTGAGCTTCTAGCCTTGCATTATTCTTGATAACCTTACCATTTTCATCCAGCTTTTTTCTCAACACCCACCTTGTTCCAATTAAAGACTGATCTTTGGGAGTAGGAACTAGATTCCTGAATTTATACATTTCAAACTCATTCAGCTCAATTTTCATTGCAATTATCCATTATACTTATTGTAGTGCTTCCTTCACGTTATTAGGGTCTACGAAAGACAAAAAAACATTAGAAGCACACAGGTTCTTTAACAGAGATCTTGTTTGTGTTCCAGTGGATAGATCATAAATGATGGTTTCTATTGGATGAGATTACAGATATTTGAACTTCTTTCTCTGTGTCCATGGTTTTGGTTCTCCAGTAATCTTTTTCAAGGCCTTGAGAGCTTGATGTAGCGGCCTGATCACTCTATGTTCCTTGAGTCCTATTTCAAGACTTTGAGAGCCACTTTTAAGGCTTTGAAAATTTCTTATGTTTTCCTTCAGGTTAATCTTAGAACCATTCTATGGATCTGCTTCATCTTCTGAGTCATGCTTGTTCAAATTAATTCTGCAAAACCTTCACTCAAAGAACCATCATTTCTTTCATAAAAAATAACATGTATACTTTCCTCAACAAGATTGGTTCTCTTATTGTAAACCCTGTAGTCTTTGCTAGTCAAAGAGTATCCTAGGAAAATACCTTCATCATTCCTGGCATCAAACTTGCCAAGATTTTTCTTACCATTGTTGCAAACATAGCAACTACATCCAAAAGGTTTGAAATATGAAATATTTGACTTTCTGCCTTTGAAAAGTTCATAGGAGTTCTCTCTAAAATAGGCCTAATCAGGCATTTGTTTCAAATATAATTTGCAGTATTAACAGCCTCTGCCCAAAAAGACGTTGGCAAATTGTTTTCCAACATCATTGTACTAGACATGTCCTCAAGAGTCATGTGTTTCCTTTCTAACTACACCATTTTTGTTGAGGAGTTCTAGGAGCAGAGAAGTTATGAGAAATTCCATACTTTGCACAGAATAAATCAACTCAAGTTGATCAAACTCTCTGCCATGATCACTCCTTATTAAAGCAATATGCGGTTTTTTTTTAAGTTTGTAACTCTTTATATAGTTTTGAAAATTCAGACAGTGCCTCCGACTTTTCTCTTAAAAAAACATAACACAAGTAAATATAGATAAATCATCTACGATAACCAGCATATACTTCTTACCCTTTGGAGTTGGAACTCTCATAAGACCACACAGATCCATATGAAGCAGTTCAATGGGTCTAGTTGTACTTACAAAGTTTTTAGGCTTGAATTAGCTCCATGTCTGTTTTCCATGAGCAGAAGCCTTGCATACCTCTTCATCTTTAAACTTGATGGATGGAAATCCTCTTACCAAGTCTCTAGAGACTAGTTTGTTCAGTGTTTGCGAACTAATGTGTCCAAGCTTTCTGTGCCAAAGCTTTGAATCTTCTTTCAAAGCCTTGAGATATTTCAGACTTTCTCCTGCAACTTTGTTAGCATTCAAAGAGTAAACATTGTTTGAACTTGAAGCAGTGAGAATGAAATTCCCAGATATTTCATCTTGCACCACACATTTCTCCTTGTAAAAAATAGCATTGTTACCTTCCTCACAGAGATGAGATAGACTAAGCAGATTAAGCTTTAGACCTTCTACAAGAAAAACATCTGAAAGAGCATTTTCAAAACCATTACCAATTTTACCAATTCCTATGATATTGCATTTTCCTTTGTCACCGAGTATGATTGTCCCTCCTGATTGTTCTTTCAGTTCATTGAATAAAGAACATTTTCCACTCATATTCCTGGAGAAACCACTATCTATAATCCACTTCTGTTTTTTTCTTGATGACAACCTGCAAACACCATTCACTGCCTTACCCAGCTGTTAGACCAATTGTGATATTTGGATTCATATTCAGGATCAACCATGTTAGGTGGTATGACCCCTATAAGAACCCAAATTTGTCTCATCTGTCCCTTAAGATGGAATCGAAAAGTGTTCCTCATGATGTGAGGTTATATTCTTCTAAAGGGACATGCCATCTTAACATAACAAATCTTGCCACATAAAAATCATTTTGGAGAATGTCTACCACCTGCTTTTACAAATCTAGTATTGTTCTTTCTTGGACAATTTGGATTATATCCAATACCAGTTTTGTGGATAGAATGAAAACTTCCTCCAAGAATCAAGTTGAGATTATGTTCAGAGCCAACAAGTTTTGTTAAGGTACTTTTAGAGTTATGAAGTTTCTCAGCCAGAAGAGTCTTATGTTTCTCTAGTTCATCATGTTGATGCCTTAGAGTAACAAGGTTGTCACTCAAAAGAGAGTTCTATGTTACATCTTCTTTGAATTGAGCTTTCAAGGACTTGAAATTGGTTTCCAAAGCTTTGAAATCTCTGTCTGTCTTTGCCTGAGAAATTTTAAGATTCTTGTTATGGCAAACTAATTGCAAATTTTCTTTTGCGTGCTCATGAACTTTATCCTTTAAAAACTTGATTTCATTTAAGTAGTCTTATTCATTAAAAAGCATTGTTTTCAAAATCTCAGAAAGTACAGCTGCATGTTTAGACATTATACTATTCACCATTTCCTCGATGTTCTTTTCTGATCTTTCATCATGCTTGACTGCTTGGACATAAGACAAAGGTTGGCTTGATCTTATTCAGAGTCAGATTCACTTGAAGAATCATAATCACTCCATGATGCTACCATGTCCTTCTTTCTTCTATCATTGTCCTTTATTTTGAAAGTGATTGATTTTCTTGTGAGCACAATCAATAATGAAGTGTCCTGGATCACCACACTCAAAGCAATTCATTACTTTAGATTTATTTCCACGGGAAGAGGACTTACCATTGTATTCCTTGCTACTTGAAGATCTGAATTTGTCTCTGCTGAAGTCTTTGTTTCCAAAATCCTTCTGCATCTTGAGAACCTTGTCAAGGCTTTGGAAATGAGAGCAAAAGGATCTTCTTCATAATCTTCTTCTTTTTCAAGATTTTGAGGTTGTTCACTCTCTTTTTCCTTGAGTGCCAGATTCTTGACATTCTCTGGTCGGTCTCCACCAGCTTTACTTATGGAGATTTCATGTGTAAGTAGCTTTCCATGTAAATCATCTAGTTGGAGAGAGGACGGATCTTGAGCTTCTTCAATGGCTTTTATCTTTGGCTCCCATTTGGCTTTGGGAATACTTCTCCAGATCTTTCCGACTTTCTCTTCATTGGATAATTAATTCCCTAAGGACTCTAGATTGTTGACAATGTGAGTAAACCTCTTGAACATGTCTTTGATGGATTCATCTCCATTCATCTTGAACAGTTTATACGGACTGAGGAATATGTTGATCTTGGTTTGCTTTACTTGGCTGGTTCCTTTAAAAGTAACCACTAGTTTATCCCATATTTCCTTAGCAGTCTTGCAGGTAGATATCATGTTGAATTCATCTGCATTCAAAGCACAATATAAAATATTCAGGGCTCTATAATTCTTTGAAATTTGTTCTAATTCAGAAGTAGAGAGAGAGTTTTCTGGTTTGGGAGTTCTAATCCTTTTCTGTGTAGAATATGTGAGGTCCATACTAGATAATAGACCGCATTTCAATGTCCTGATCAATGATGAACATTTACATCAAGGCATTCCCATGTACAAAAAATTGTCTCCACAAAACAGAGGAGGTCAATTAGCAGCTCTTCCCTGTGAGAAACAACCTTCACCTATATTGCTCATAATCACAAGATTGTTAGATCTTTACAGTGATACAAGCTCTGATACCAATTGAAGGATGTAATGCAGGTATACAGTTACATGTTCAAATACTCTAGAATTGGTGGGGGTTGAATAGAGTATGAAAACTTTTACCAAAAGTGTGGATTTGAAACAAAGTGAGAACAACTTGAAGTATTTCAATGCTTTGAACTCAGTTTTAAGGATTTGAAATCCAGACACACAGTTTAAATGCTACTGAGTATTTTCAAAGCGTTGAAAAACTTTTCAAAGCTTTGAGCAGAAACCTGTTTTGAAGAAGTTTTGAAGTCAAGTAAAGAACAGATATGCAAGACAAAGAGCACATTGATTTGTTACGAAGTTCGTTCCCAAGTGACCTACCCTCCGCCTGAGGGATCTAATCCGTCTAGGATTTCAACAACTTCTTATTTATCAAAAGCTAAGCCGTAGATCTCAGGCCAAGAGAATTGCCTTACTCTTTTTCAGCATGTGGTTCATCCTAACCTATCTAGAACCTGCTTTAGCTAACTTATACAATAAGAATCTATGTTTTTCTTGTTGAAAACTCACGAGAATAGATGATTAAGTAATATAACAAAATGATTTACAAATAAAGCTCATGATAAAGAACAATGTGATGACTAGTAAAGCTTGTAGTGTTCTTCAAGAATCTGGAATGGATTGAGTGGTTGAATGATCTCCTTTAATGATGCTTGTCAATCCGTGAGAGTGTATGAGTTTCTGTGTAAAGCTTTGTACTTATGAATCTCTTTGAATTAGTGTCCCTCTGTCAATTTGAATTGTAGAATATATAGGAAACTTGCAACAGATTTCCCTAAAAATCATCTGAAGATATTTGACTCTCAACAGCTCTTTCCCAACGTCTAGCCGCTTCACTTTTTCATTTATTTCGATATGATCTAGAACCTGCAAGCCTAAGGTAAGTTCAGAAAAGTTTCTAAAAGGATAGCATCAAATCTGCATGCAAAATCTTCAACCCTGCAAATAAGGAAGGAAACTTAGCTAACCCTGCAACACAGAGTTAGCTAACAATTCCTGCAAAATAACTTAAACAACTGATAGGATCAAAGAATCTTATAACATAGAATAAGTTAGTTTTTTCATCACATAATATAGCATGATCAAGTGCAGGAGATTAGAGAATGAATAGGAGTAAGAACTCTCCCTTAGTTCATTCTATGAAGTATTGTGCATTTTCAAGGCATTGAAACCAGTTTCAAAGCTTTGAAAACAAATTTAACCTCACACGTTCTAATGGCGGATGTTGTCACACACTCTGAATATGCGTGGGTCCTTGATTCCGGGGCTTCCTATCATATTTTCTCTAACTGTGAGCTATTCTCGATGTACAAACAAACAGATGGAGGGTCTATCTACATGGCAAACGGAGCCGTCTGTAAGGTGATTGGGAGCGGCTCAGCTAGATCGAAGACGAACAAAGGGAATTTATGTACGTTGGAACAAGTCAGACATGTAACATATATGAAGAAGAATCTGATCTCCTTGAGTCTACTCGACAGTAAGGGATACATTTTCAAAGGTGAAAGTGAAGATCTACAAGTCTGAAAGGGTTCTAAGGTGATTCTCAAGGGAGTCAATAGTGGGACTTTGTACATGTTGGAAGGTTCGACGATCACGAGTTCTTTCGGATTTGTCTCAGCCGAGATTTAAGAAGCTGATCAAACCAAGATATGGCACATGAGGCTCGGTCATATGAGTGAACGTGGAATGAAGGAACTTCACAAGAAAGGCTATCTCACTGGGAATGCGCCCAAGATCCTAGGGTTTTGTGAGCACTGCGTGTATGGGAAGCTACAACGTAGCAAGTTCCCTATGGCGGTTCATAGAACGAAAGGTACTCTTGATTATATCCATTCGCATTGACGGGGTCATCTCAAGTTGAGGCGATTGGCGGGTACAAGTATTTTCTGCGCATCATAGATGATTACTCCAGGATGACTTGGATGTTCATGATGAAGCACAAGAGTGAAGCCTTTGCAAGATTCAAGGAGTGGAAGATGCTAGTAGAGAATCAAGTGGGAAATAAGGTGAAGAGGCTATGCACGGACAACAGCTTGGAGTTTTCTGTCAGAGTAGATGCCCTAGAGGCAATTTATATTTAGTATGAACATTATTTTTTTTTAAGAATATTCATTTATTATTTATGGAGATATTTAATATAATGAAGTCATTAGATTACAATGTGTTGTTTATCTTAAATATCCCCTGTCTGTTGCACTGATTAACAGAACGATCACTATAGACTAGTATGTGGCTAGATTAAATGGAGATATCAAGTCTAACACATGGGTAAGAATTAGGAGTAATGGCATACTGGATTGACCCACAACGAGAAGGCTACATTAGATTATGTCAACGTCACAAGTGCCTCTCGTAGTGCTAATGTTGTTGTATTCCTTAGACTTGAAGTCACTAGATACTCTAGTTGTGAAATATTATGTTTTGATATTATCAAACGTTACACCGGAATTGGGTAACTATAAAGATAGTCACCGGTCATGATAGGAAGCAAGCTTAGAGATGGTAGTGATGTAGAGAGGATTTGTCACTCCCACATAATGGGAGTAAATATCCATGGCCACTCGAGGGTTAGTGCTTATGGAATTTCTGGCCAGACTAAGATAAATCGATACGGAGATATAGATGTTATCTGTATAGATAAGCATATTCCCAGGATCGAGAAACTATTGGTTGGATATAAGAGTGTGACAGCTTTGTCTCGTGTCCAATCCGGATATAGAGACAAAGGGATAGATACAATGCGGTAACATTGGGCACATGGTTTGTCGTATCATTGACTTTTCTATTAGTTGGGTGGCATATATGTGTTACTACAGACGATCTATGTTTGTAATAGTTACTACCAACTAAGTAGAAATCTATGGGGTCACAAGCCTTATGGATTAAACTGGATTTGGATATGAATTAGTGGACTAATTAATCAAAAGGATCAACACGTAACCACAAGTGAAGCTTGTAGGACTAATTTGCAAAGTGGACTAATTGTCTATGGACAATATTAGTATTGGGGCAAATATATAGTTAATAAGGACTTATTAACTATATAAGAGGGCTTAGCCTATTAATTACAACAGAAGATTCATTATTATGTGAGATAAAAAAAAATTATTCCTGGTGATCACACAACTAAGTTACGCAATTCGTCAACCCTTATCATGTTATGAATGCTTACCGGCAATCCATGGAGAGCTTTGAGCAGGATTAATTTTTGTTATTCCGCTGCGTTACTGATAACCCTCTTTTAGGAGCTATTAATATAATTCCATATTACTTGTCTTAGGCTTAATTTACATGATTTATATGTTATATTTGCAAAAATATGTGAATTTGACAATTTATAAGCCTAAGAGTGAAAAGTTGTGTTTCTAGCTTATTTGCACATTATTTCTCTCATATTTGCGATGATAATTGCACGGGAAATATTTTGTTATATTTATCAGGTAAAATAGGTGAAATGGAGCTTATGAGAGGCTTGTATATTCTTGGTATGGAGCTAGATGAAGAGGAGAAAAGAAGACAACAAAGACGAAGAAAAGTTGAAAAAGTCACTCCTGACCAGCCTGTACTATTTTCGATGCTCAGGAAAATCTATAAATAATTTGGGAGCAAGGCCTGCGCCATTTGAAAGTATACATCCAGATATTTCCAACGATATATGGTAGGCCCGGAGACAAGTCTGGATGAGAGAGTAATGGCCCGCGCAAGATCAGCTTACAATTCAGTCCGAGAATTACAAACTAGAGGGGCTGAAGTGCAATTTCGGCCAAATATCATTGAAAAACGTGCCCAGACCCTTGGGAACGGATTCTTAGACCTAAGAACAGATGGGAGGCTTTGAGGGAAGATCGAGGAACGCTAGGGAGCACAAGGGGCATGGAGAACGACGCCGGAGTTGCCGGAACGCGAATTTCGTCACGAGTTTGACTATCCCTCCTATCTTTTCTATCGTTTCGAAATACGATGAACTTGTTAGCTTCTATTTTCATATTATTTGATTAGTTTTATTTGCTAGGCTCTAGGTCTTTGTTAGACAAGTTTTCCGGATATGTTGATTGATTCATGCTTATGGATTCATGTGATGGATTGATTTTATCTCGTTTGATGGATTGTTGAACTTGCACTATTGATACGTGCTTGGTAGGATATGAATGATCATATGAGATGTTTGAATACATATCGTGTTATCTTAGCTTAAAGTAACATTGAAATTGCATCTTCTAGTAATCTTGTTCTCAATATTATGTTAACCTAGCGTCAAGAACTAGGGTAACTACTTGGTGAAAGATCGATGGACTGACAAGTCAAGATTAATTAGCTTATGAATCTAGGATTGCTAGCAACCCTGTATCATGATCGACTGAAAGGCGAAATGTTAGGGTTTGGATAAAAAAGTAGGATTAATCTTAATGCTTGTTAGGTGATATAGTTTATTGATCGATAGATGACGACTATTGAAATTAGTATAGACTTACATGAGATCGACAAAAGCTTGTAAGTAGTTAAACGTGATCAAGAGTATATTTAATATTAAATGTTTCAAAGCAATATCTGGAATTGTCTACTGCCCTAGGTGATCCATAGATCGCCTAGTTACTCTCCATATTTGATAAACCGTTGTTTAATTTAGAAAATACAAAAAAAACATAGAATTTTAGTTAGTTTAATACAGTCACTTGATTCGGGGTGACAACTTCTCAAATCAACAACTTTCTTCATGTTATTTCAATTACACTCTTTAGATTTAATCTCTAATTAACAATAAACCTATTATCTATCCTTGTGGGCTCGACAACCTGAGTTTCAATACTCACTCTCTATTACTTCGACCGTGCACTTGCGTATACACGTAAGAAATCGTGTCAGTTACCTACATCAAAACCCTACATTTTGTTCATCAAATTTTTATGGATTCTGTAAGGATCAGGGTATGCTCGCCATCACACCTTTCGGCACACACCATAGCAGAACGGTGTAGCCGAAAGAATGAATCGGACACTTTTGGTGAAATCAAGGTGTATGCTTTCTATCGCATGTATTTCTAGTGGTTTCTGAGGAGAAGCAGTTTCTATGGCATGCTACCTCCTGAATCGGAGCACCTACACAAGTATAGGATGCAAGATTCCTATGGAAGTCTGGTCCGGTAGAGAATTGAATTAATCGAATTTGAGAGTCTTTGGTTGTGTTGCCCATTATCACATTGATGATGCAAAAGTAGAACCAAGATCTAAGAAGGGAGTATTCATGGGTTTCGAAACAGGTGTTCAGGGATACAAGATATGGGCAGAAAAAAAGATAAAGCGATCGTCAACTATGATAACTTCAGTGCGATTTACTTGACTAAGGACCAGGTGCATCATGAAAGTACCAAGCATATCGACGTCATGTATTATTTTCTGAGAAACCAGAGCAGTATCAAGGTGAAGAAGGTGGGGACAGCTGACAACCCCGCAAATAGATTCACTAAGCCAATTTTGGTGAGCAAGTTCCAGCATTGTCTCGAATTGCTCAACATATTGAGCCAGTGAGGACCTTAGGGGCATGTCGGACCCGGTAGGGGTCCAGTGAGTCTCTGTGACGAGAGACATTGAGTGCGAAGAAGACGTAGCTTTGTTTACAAGAAGAGGAGCAGCTGATGTTGACGAGAGAATTCAAGTCAAGGTGGAGATTTGTTGAATATGCCTTCAATAGTCAAAGACGGCAAATTTAGTTTAGGAAACCATTGTGAGGCGGTGGGTTTGTGGGATTGGGCCTTTTTCGTCACCTCCTTAGGGGTTTTCCGAGCACTATTAGGAACCTAGTAGTCACACTATTAGGCATGCAAAACATCATTGTAATTGCTCCTCTTGTAAAATTAAGGGTGCTTTTCCGCCGTGGACGTAGTTAGCGAATATTTAGCTAGCGAACCACTTAAGATCCTCTTTTTTCTTTATTCGTTCATCGTTCATGAGGTGGTTTGTCATAACAAATTGGTATCAGAACTCTGAAACAGGAGTTCTGTTACAACACTATCATCTTGTGAATATTTGTTGTCCCAAAATGAAGGAATATTTCTAGTTGCTCCAACATCACCATGTATGCATTCAATACAATGTTGATTTCTATTGATGATTGGCAAACCCATAGACAAAATAATTCACCAATTATTCATGAAACTTACAGAAAAAATCATATTTTTACTTGACTATTTCTCCTTTTCAATTAACCCTACTTTCATGTAATGTGCGAAAGCACAATTGGTACAAAGTATAGTGTATGTTTTGCTCTAATAGCACCAAAAATTCTCTCAAGCGAAAAACATTGGGTTGTCCAGTTGTCCTTTCGACAATTCTATCTATCTTCTACCTAAGCAAGATTGTGACATTTCATCAAAGCCCCACAAAAAAAATCAACTCCCTCGCTCTTGCTCTAATTATTTATGATATCTGTGTATAATAAATTTTTCATTAAATACAAACATAACTGTAACAAGAATTGGATGTGTGCTTTATGATAGTTTCTTGTGTGACGATTGTTGTAGATACCTCAATCCAGTTGTACTAATATTTATCCACATGGAACCCACATGTATGACGTACTACTATGTCATTTATACTGTATAAGTATTCTTATGTAATCACATGCCTATATGGGGGCTGTGAGACAGGACCCTCTCGCATATAATGCTTACATTCTCGGGGAGTCAAAGGTCTAAGTGGTCTGGAGGCTAAAGTAAGGTCCGCCGCGTTCGAACTATGTACATACTCGCACGAACTTTGTATGTTACTCAAGAGACTAGCGATATGCCTGCCTATATATGCGGTCGACGGTTCCTTATGCGAGGTAGTTATGTAACCACTCCATGCTATTATATAACTACTTGTAACCTTTGTCTTAAGACTAGTATATATAGGATGGCCATCCTCTTTATATTGGTTAGGATATTTATTGATTCAAAACTCCATTGTTCTACTCTCTCGCTCTTGAGTAACATACTTGGCTTACTCTCACGCCTTACTTTCTTACACCCTTCTCACCCTTGAATATTTGTGTATTGCCCGTATTCGTTCTAATCTTTTGCAGGCACACGCAAGGATCCATCACATACTCTTCCATATCTACAATTTCTACAATTGCTTAAGCTGAAATTTACGTGAATTATCACAAAATTGATGGTAGCGAGTGTTAGTTGGAAGACATCAGAAGGTCTAAATTACTTAATGCATCCCTCATCTTATCGGAGGCTTACTCTCACGCCTTACTTTCTTACACCCATCTCACCCTTTAATCTTTTTTTATTGTCTGTAGTTGTAAAAATTTGTTGTAGGCACACGCAAGGATCCATCCCATACTCTTCCTTATCTACAATTGCTACAATTGCTTAAGCTGAAATTTACGTGAATTATCACAAAATTGATCGTAGCTGGTGCTAGTCAGAAGACATTAGAATGTCTAAATTACTTAATGCATCCCCTCATCTTGTCGATATAGATTTGCAATAAACACGTCATTTTAAATTGGGATAATTTTACTTTCACGTAGTTTATAGACGCCGAAGGCATCCATTACTACCAACCTACAATAATATTTTTCAGGAATTGCTTGTGGGTTCGTTAGAAAACAAATCTTCCTTTCAGGGGGCATAGTCAAATTAAGACAATGAAAAATTAATTAAAGAAAATAAAAAAAAGAAAATAACAAAAAAGAAGAATGAACAAAATTACATACATGAGGGGGAGGAGCAAGAAGAAGAAGAAGTCACTCTCTCAGCATCTCTCTCTTCTCTCTCCCTTGATTGGACTATTTATGGTTCGAGCTCGCATGAATTTAGGTATGAGTATAGTGGATTCCGGTATTGAGTTCGCCAGACTCTGGGCTCAAGCTCGCCGTATTCTGGGTTCTTCAGTTCACGGGGTGCGCTCCCCCTTTCTTTGCTTCTCACTCTCAATATTTCCGTCGATTAGGTAGGGGCGAGGGTATTGCTTGTCGAAATCCGAATTTGAGCTAGCCAGATTCCGGGTTGGGAGATGAGACAAAGTTGATTAAATTTAGAGGGTGTGGTTGATAATGTATCGGTGTGGTAAGCGGTAGTGATGACTATTGGATCCGATTCGGTAGGGTATCCAGCATGATCCGACCCTGATGAAACAAATCTGATCCAGTACGTTACAAATGGATCGAATATGGATCACATATCTTATGATCCATAAAACTCGACCCAGCCCGATTAGGTTATCATACCTAATAAGTTTTATAATATACATGTATTAATAAAAATCCTAATATAGTATGTACGACCTTTACTTTAAATATCATCTTGATAATTACATAGATATGATATTTCTATGAGATTAAATGAATTTTCTCAATTGTAATTTTAGATTTCCGTATATTAGATGAAATAAAAATAGGGCAAAAGAAAAAATCCACCTCTTGAGTTTGGAATAAATATCATACCCCCTACTGCTTGGGTATATACCAATACCCCTTGTCAGAGTTAGAAGTTGTAAGTGCACTAAGGGAAGAGGTGAAAAGAAAAATTTCCCCCCAAAATGTAACGAGCATACCCCTGTGTATTTAACCTAATCTCTCTCTCTCCCTCTTTCCCTTCAACAGCCTCCTCTCAACCCACATCCTTCTCTTCCTCGTTTCCATCTTCTTCTCCATCTCTGCCTCTCAACCCACCTCCTATTTTATTTTCCTTTTCCTTCTCTTCCTCCACCTGCACCAACGAATCCACTGGAAAGACCACAAACCCACCTCCACCTCCAACTCCTTCCCTCTCTCTGTTCCTCTCTCTCTCTCTCTCTCTCTCTCTCTCTCTCTCTCTCTCTCTCTCTCTCTCTCTCTCTCTCTCTCAGTTCCTAATCCCAAAAGCCACAAAATCCGATCTCCGATGTCGATTTTCCCTGGATTATAGCAGGCGATTCATCCACCCTCCATATGTCCCTCTCTATGCTCCTCTACCTAGAAGCCACAAAAATCGATCCCCACTTCTCAGTTCATTTATTTCAATTTCGTAGTTTCAATTGTTCAATTGAAGTTTCTGAGTTGGGGTTCTGGGTCGAGGTTAGGAAACAGCGAGTTTCATGGTTTGGGGTTCGGTTTGGGGTTGTTTTTCAACTTTAGATTGATGGGTGAAGATGTGTCCCCCACCTCAGTGGTTTGGTGAAATTTGGTGGTGATTTTGGAGCTGATTTGTGACTGTTATGGTGGTCATGATGATGGTTGTTAGGAAGTTAGTTTGTAGGTGATTATTGTTGCGTCCAAGCCCATATATAGCCCAAAGGTGTGGTGAGTTGTAGGCATGGAATTATTTCAATGTTTGGTGAAGTGCCAAAATTGATTAAGTCGACAATTGGTTGCTTTGGCCTCAAGCCAAGGCCTTGTTTCCTTTTTTTGTTTCCTAATGGGCCAAGCCATTAATGCCACCAACAACCTATATAAATGCAGTGTGTTCTTTGCTTTGTTGGACCCGAATTGAGAAAGCTCTCAATTGCGAATTCTCTCAAAAATATTATTGCCTTGAGTCAGTAAGGTCTTCCTAGTGAACACAACATCCGTGGGTCTTCGGCACAAGAAGACGAGGTTGCCTCGCATTCGTGAATGCAAGAAGGAAATGGATAAAGCGACGTGATAGTTCGCGACGACGTTTTCAGAAGCCAATTCCAAGTAATTCTTTAGCAATTTGTTTGCGTGGTTTCCACCTAGCGGTGAGGTTTTGTTTTCCCCGTTTATTAGTTTCTAACCCACACTCTTGTGGAGAATTTTTCTACCCATTGTAATTGTTGTAGTGGAAGTTTTGTGGGTCTTTTTGTCCCTCTCACTTAGAGGGTTTTTCCCACATTAATTTTTTGTGTCCTACATCTTCTAATTTTTCGCACTTGTTCGTGTTGGTGCAGTTTGCGCGTTCTGCCTGTCTGATTCAGCCCCGTGACTCAACAAAAGTGGTATCAGAGCTAGGTCTAATGTTGGAGTCAACGGGTTCCATGATCAACTTGGCAGCTACCAATTACTTGATATGGAAGCCTAGAATGCAAGAATTGCTTTAATGCAAGCATTTGATGGACCCAATTCTTGTGAAAGAGGTCAAGCCAGCCGAAGTTAAAGATGATGTGTGGACAAAAATGGATATGAAGACGATTGGTCATATCCGCCAGTGGATTGACAATTCGGTGTTCCACCATGTTGCTCAAGAGACGGATGCCTACCAGCTCTGGATAAAGTTGGAGGGCATGTATGAGAGGAAGACTGCTAGGAACAAAGCATTGCTGTTGAGATCGCTCGTGAACTTGAAGTACAAAGACGGAAAACAAGTTGTTGAGCACTTGAGTGAGTTTCAGATTATCAAAAACCAATTGCCTACCGTCAAGCTCGATTAGGATAAGGAGACACGAGCCTTATTGCTTCTTAGCTCCCTACCAACCTCGTGGGAGACGTTGGTCGTGTCATTGACCAATTCTGCCCCTAACGAAAAGCTTTCCATGAGTATGGTCAAGGACACGATGTTCAGCGAGGAGGAAAGGAGGAAGGAGATGGGCTCTGACAACGCGCATGCTCTTGTCACGGAGAATAAATACAAGAACAAGAATCGAGGGAGAAGCCAAACAAAGAACAAGAATAGAGATCGCAGCAAGTCCAGGAATGGAGGTTCTCATCCAAGATCCAAGGTCACATGCTACAACTGTGTATGGCATGGTCACATGGCAAGATCGTGCCGATTCCCGAAGAATGATCAGACCCAAGGCGAAAATAGAAATAACTAGAAAAATAAAAAGGTTGAGGATGATGATATAACTGCCACAATCTCACATGACATTTTGGTACTCTCCGTGGGAGAATAAGAATGCTTTCACGTTGCATCAGATCAGGAAACCGAGTGGGTTGTTGATGCAGCCGCATCATACCATGCAACTTCGAACTGAGATTTCTTCACCACCTACAAAGCTGGAGACTTTGGTAATGTGAAGATGGGTAATACGAGTACCTCGAAGATTGCAGGGATTGGATATTTTGCATCCAAACCAATGTTGGCTGCAAGATGATGTCGAAAGATGTACGCCAAATTCTTGATTTGAAACTGAACCTACTCTCTGGTATTACTTTAGATCGCCAAGGATATGAAAGCTACATTGGTAGTGGTAATTAGAAGCTGACCAAGGGGTCAATGGTGGTGGCCAGAGGAGAAGCTTGTTGTACAATCTACAAGACTCATGTGAAGGTACTTGGTGATAGCCTTAATGCAGTTCAGGATGCAGCTTCACCAAACTTGTGGCACAAGAGTCTTGCTCATATGAGTGAGAAAGCATTGAAGATTCTGGTAAGGAAGTCTCTAATTCCTTTTGCCAAAGTTACACCACTGAATCCTTGTGATTATTTTTTATTTAAAAAACATCACAGGATTATGTTTAGTCCTCTGCTAAAAGAAAGTCGAAGATATTGGAGTTAGTGCACTATGATGTGTGAGGTCCCATATATGTGGAGTCTATTGGTGGTCGCGGATATTTTGTGACATTTATTCACGATGCTTCACGTAAATGTAGGTGTATTTCCTGAAGACTAAAGACGAAGTATTTGAGTACTTCAAGAAGTTCCATGCCATGGTTGAAAGAGAGACATGCAATCATTTGAATCGTATACGTACAAACAATGGTCGTGAATATACTTCAAAGGAGTTCGAAGCCTATATCCGAAATGAGATGACGGTTCCAGGTACCCCACAACACAACGTCGTTCCCGAGAGGATGGACGGGACTATTGTTGAGAGAGTCTGATGTATGCTCAGATAGGCAAAGCTGCCAACGTCATTATGAGGTGAAGCAGTTCGTACTGCTTTCTATGTGATTAACAGGTCTCCATCTGCTCCTTTGAGTTTTAAGATCCAGATAAGGTATGGCACGGTAGAGAAGTTTCATACTCTCATCTGAAGGTGTTTGGCTGCAAAGCGTTTGCGCATATACCCAAGGAGAAACGACTAAATCTTGATGACAAAGACAATCCATATGTATTTTGTGGGATATGGAGATGCGAAGTTTGGCTACAGGTTATGGGATCCAGTAAATAAGAAGCTGATAAGAAGAAGGGATGTGGTTTTCTCTGAGAACCAGACTATTGAAGATATCGAGATGTCTTCAAAGTTAAAGGAATTTGTCACTCCCGACCTCAGTACAGATACCTCCCCTAGTGCTACGGGTGGAGAAGAGATTCCTGGAGAAGTTCTAAAGATAGAGATTCCAAAGATGGAAGATGACGATTACGACGAAGAGGGTGTTGAGCAGGGGGAGTAGCCCCCTCCACCACAGAATGAAGGACCTCAGCTGTGAAGGTCCACTACGAATATGCAACCATCTGTCAGGTACCCGTCGTCTGAGTACATTTAAGTTACTGATGAGAGGGAGCCAGAAAGTTTTCGGGAGGCGCAAACTTATAAAGATAAGTCCACCTGGATGAAGGCTTTGGAAGAAGAGACGAGTTCCTTGAAAATGAATGATACTTACGAGGTACTAAAGCTCCTGAAGGGAAGAAAAGCCCTAAATATTGTTCGTGACTTCAAAGAGGGGAAGCTTTGGTTGTCACAAGATGAGTACGTTGAACATGTGATTGAGCGGTTCAACATGAGTGGTGGTAAGTCTACTAGCACTTCGCTTGGCAGCATGTGTTTCTCTAGCGTAAAAGCGAGAAATGGTATGGCAGCTATTCCGAGCTCTACTGCAGTAGGAAGGTTCAAGAATGTTACGGTATGCACTCGGCCAGAGTTCAAGCCCTGCGGGGTGGAATTCAAGTGATGTAGTCGTGCTGGTGTTCTCTCCTCCAAATGGACTTGGAGGGGGAGATTTGTTGGGTCCAAGCCCGTATATAGCCCAAATGTATGGTGAGTTGTAGGCATGGAATTATTTCCATGTTTGGTGAAGTGCAGAAATTGATTAAGTCGACAATTGGTTGCTTTGGCCTTAAGCCAAGGCCTTGTTTCCTTTTTTTGTTGTTTCCTAATGGCCCAAGCCATTAATGCCACCTCCACCAACAGCCTTTAGCAGTGTGTTCTTTGCTTTGTTGGACCACGAATTGAGAAATCTCTCAATTGTGAATTCTCTCAAAACATTGTTGCCTTGTGTCAGTAAGGTATTCCAAGTGAACACAACATCTGTGGGTCTTCGACACAAGAAGACGAGGTTGCCTCGCATTAGTGAATGCGAGAAGGAGAAGGATAACGCGACGTGATCGTTCACGAATATGTTTTCAGAAGCCGATTTCGGGAAATTCGTTAGCAATTTGTTTGCGTGGTTTCTGCCTAGCGGCGAGGTTTTGTTTTACCCGTTTATTAGTTTATAGTTCGTTTACCCACGTTCTTGTGGAGGATTTGTCTACCCACCGTAATTGTTATAGTGGAAGTTTTGTGGGTCATTTTTTCCCTCTCAGTTAGAGGGTTTTTCCCATGTTAAAATATTGTGTCCTACATCTTCTACTTTTCCACACTTGTTCGTCTTGGCGCAGTTTGCGCGTTCTAGTTCGTCTGATTCAGCCCCGTGACCTAACATTGACAAATGGTGGCAGGTTGTTGTGTTGCCTCTGGTGGTGTAATGGTGGTGGTGATGCTGGAGGTAAGCTGAATGTATGGAGTTAGCGGTGAAGTTTGGTCTGAGAGTTGAATGTGAGTGGTGGTTGTTGAGGTGGTAATATGGGTTGTGTTGGAGATAGGTTGTAGATATTATGTGGAATTGTAGCAGAGGTGAATAGTTAATGGTGAAGGAGCGAAGTTTGGTGGTTAAACTGGTTATGAGTGATGTTGGGGATTTGTGTTGGTTAGGAGGTAGCATAGTAAGAATGTTGGTGTATGTGGCTTAGTAGTCCTTGTATTAGGTTGTGTTGGAAAGGAGTTCGGCTAAGGTGTTTAGTTGAATGGCAGAGGTGGTGTTGCGGGTGAAGGAGTAATAGTGGTCTGGTGGTTCCCATGTTGGAGGTGGTGGTGGTGTTGTTGCTGGTGGTGAGGTGGTGGTGGTGGTGGTGGTGAAGTAGAAGAACACCAAGAACACCAAGAAGAATGGCCAAATTAGTGGTATGGGCATTTATGTAAATTCACCATTTCAATGGTAGAATGGTCACAGAAAAATGTTATTTAACGGAAGGGTAGTATTCTTCCAGCGTCCATCCACTCACATGGGGTTTTTTTGTTTCTGACAGGTGGGTATTGGTATATAACAAACAGCAGGGAGATTGGTATTTATTCCAAACTCAAGGGGTGGAATTTGTCGTTTACCCATAAAAATAAAGTCTGCTATATTCCGGTGTATAATCCGATTCGGATTCAATGAATCGGATTCAAATATAATCCGATACGAATTCTTGTGGACCGAATTTGGATATATGTTGATCTGATCCAAACCTGATCAATTGTCATTCCTGTTATCTGTGACCAAATCAATTGATATACTCTAACAAGAAGTAGATAATGAATAAGATGATTTTGAATTAAGATATGAAAGGAAAAAACATGAAGTAATGATGGAGGTCAGTTTGGGACTGCAATTCATATTTTAGAAATTTGTTGTGTAAAAAGTGTTGTGAGAAAGCTGATGTTTGATAAGTCATATATTAGCTGCTGTAGAAAACACTTTTTGCATTTTGTGTTGGGTAATTATTGCTTTATACATGGTATAAGAGTCGAAGTAACAATGTCAAACATAATAGAGTTTTAATAAAATTTAATAGATTAATTTTTAAATTGTTATTATGGAAATGTCTAATAATAAAATTATCAAAAAGTCTTTTCGAGAAAGCAAACACTCCCATGTATTGGGAAAGCAGTTGTCGTCGAAGAAGTAGATTTGTAATCATTTACCAAACACATCAAATACTGATTTTGACATCAGAAATCAACGTTTTAAAAAGCAAAAGCATTACCAAACATACTGAAAAATGATTTTGTGAGTTCTATTTTTTTCCATCTAAAGACGGCCTGATCATTTTACTTAGAACAAAAGGACATGGAAGTCCTTGTTAAGTGGGGAACAGTTCGTTTTGACATTCACATGTATTGCGAATAGTTGATGCACTAATCGAGTTTTAAAAGGAGAGTTGCATTGAGATAGTTTTGGCATTCACATGTATTGCGAATAGGTGTATGCATCAAGTAATTATGGCCAATAAATATGCTAAGTATGCGAGTTAGGAAGCCCCAATATGAGATCTCAATTTCAAACCTTTTTGACGACAAAACAATTTCTTAAAAAAAAATTTAAACTGGACAAACTCATGAGTTCTACATGTTCGATGACGGACACATGAAATACACAAGAAATAACACAAAACATTAACTTATTGATATTGTTTTGCTCCTGCCTTTTGACATGATGATTCAAGCCCAGAACGAAAGTGTGATGAATGATGATGGCATGATGCATTTTTTTAGAATTTGTTTTTCTTGTTGGAAAGCATTTTCCAAATCCAAATTCATGATGCATTTTGGTATTAGTAACCTTTTAATAATTGTATATTTATAATAAAATAAATAAAAGTGATATGAGACCATAGAAAGAGAAAATAAAGAAAAGAAAAAGGTCGTTGTAGATTTTTCACTGTACCGTAATAATTTGATCGACCAACGGTACAAAAGCCTGCAGATCTCCAACCCAAAGAAGGTAATCCAATGTAAAAGTAGAGAAAGCATTTCATTTGTAATTCAAAAGGAGTAGGTGCAGTTTCCGGGGAAAAGGATAGTGAATGTCATGATTTACCCTATTCTGTTTTTGACACTCACAACTTTTACAGTTTGCCAATTAGTAGTATCAGCAGGTATCAGCTGATCTCGGAAAACTTGAACCGTCTTAACCCTAAGATCACCATCACAAATGGAGTCCAGACACATCATATCTCTATACAGTATGTAAAAATTCATTGGTGCTGTTTGGAGATTAAATATCGACGAACTCAAATGTCAAAGATCTCATATAATATGAGACATTGGGTCAAATAAGCTCGAAAAATCAGATTTTCGGATATAAAGGGAATCCGGAATTTCTAAAACTGGATTCCGGATTTGACCGGGGGAAGTACGGAAATTTTGGTCAAATAAGTTATATTTCTCCATTTTGTAGCAATAGGAATATGAATATTATATCCTTAATCCTTCAAAAAATCCGGAAATCGGGATTCATAACCCGATGCTGAATCCAAAAATCCATTTTTCGTTTGAAAAATTCCAGATTTTCAGTCACCCATATCTCAATTAATCTACCATATCCTAACACTCCGGATTAAAAGAGCTTTCGAGCTCAACCTCACTTTTGCTTTTTCTTTTTTTTTTTTTTAGAATCTAACCTCTCATTTACTTAAAGATTATCCAAACAGCATCATTATCAAAGTTCAAGTTCATACAGAATGTTATTTATTCTAAAACAGTAAAGTTTCAACATTAAATATGGTGCCCGGTTTAGGCAATTTGAAAGTCAGCTCAAAGCTCAATTCCCACTTAAGCTTTATGAAAGCAGTTTAAATCTCACCAGTTGATCTCAAGAGAGCAATTCAACGTCTAGCGGTGACGTTCCTCTATACCAATTGTATCCAAAAAAATTAATTATACAGCCTATCATCACAAGTTATCAATTTCAGGTTTTCTCAAAAAAAATAATGTTATCAATTTCAGGTAAGGGCATCTCCAATTCATGCATTTTTTCCCTCCTCTCACCTCCCCCTCGCCCTCCCCCTCCCCTTCACCCAAACTACTACTCGTCTACAACCGTGTGAGGAGAAGGGGATGGGTAAGGGTGCTATGGAAAGAAATTTTGTCTTGGGTGAGGGCATGTTCATGGGGCCCTCACCCAAGGCAAAAAAAATTACCATAGCACCCCCTCCCCTTCCCCTTGTAGGGTTTTACATGAACCGTATTTTTATACGGTTTTCTCCATCCCCTCCCCCTCCCCCCATAGGATTGGGGATGCCCTAATATGCATATATGTTAATGCACTGTATGCAACAGATGTCAAAAGACTAAAAAGCCCTTTATATTCCAGATTTGTCAAGTATAGTCATTGACTGTTCCTGGACTCCAAAATAATGTTAAACATGCTCGGAAACATAAAACTACTATTCCTACACACGATACGAAAATCCTAAACTTTCAAGAATTTGCAAATAAGCCCCTGAAGGTTTTGACATTTGCAAAAAAATCCCTTATTGTTTACTAAGTCAACCCTAAACCTAAAATAGCAGATCAAAACTCCCAACATCACAAAAACTACCCATATATAACATCAAAACAAATACCAGCTTATCAAAATACCTTCCATCTCAATTTTAAAAAATCTTAAGTTAAGCTAAAGTTTTTAGAAATTCCACTGTTACCCCATTTTGGTCAATCATTCAATGGAACTCAAATTTGGCATAATGCTCCTTAGAATTTTCCTTTATTGCATGACAAGTCTCTCAAATTAGCAGCTACTACACGCTCCCCCTCAACTTATAAGAATTTACATGCTTTGCCATTCCTTATGTCAACGTAGGCACATCTAACTACCTATATTAAAAGAGGGAGTTGCCCTCAACAGCTCAGCGCCATGTAGGCTTGGACGCCACTGTGGCCCAATGGCCTCATGCCCACTCAGCTTCGGATGCATTCCTTAATTTGACCGTTCTACCCCTATTAGTGATGTTAATTACGGAAGCTTGTGGGTGAGTGGCAGTGGGGTTTGTCTTGTTATTGGGGTTTATTACATACCATCAGTTTGGCTTGGAGCCACATGGGCGGGGTTAGTGGGTTGCAGTGTGGCGAGACATGGAGATGCCAGCTGTGGCTTCTTCTCCCCTCTGGTATATATTTTGGGTGGTTTGATTCATGACAGGGTTTAGAGAGAGAATAGTGGTCGGAGATTGGCAGCGCTGAAGGGAGTTGGAAGGCTTCGGTGAGTTTTTTGGGGTTTGCTTCGTCTGTGATTTCAAATTTCATTCTGGATTTGATGCATGCAATACAATTGCTTGGTATATCTGTATATGTTTCTCATGCGTGGGTTGTTTTGTGCCTTGATTCTGACTGGGTTTGTGAATTTGGAAAATTGGTAGATTTTCTGAATTTAGATTCGGCGGCCTGCTTGTGCAACGATCAAGTGGGTTATTTGGGCTTGTATTGTATATTTCCCTGTATGTTGTTGTACTCTGCTTCTGGTATTGTCTTAATGTGTGCATGTGGTGGTTGAAGTTGTTATGTTTAAATTTGGGTTTGGTGTCAGTATTTGTGTTGGGTATGCCAATTGCATGTGTTTGTGTGATGGCTTGGGTAGTATATAGGAGCAAGACTTTTTTTTAGTTAATGAAGTTGTTGTGATTAATGTTATCATTTATATTTTAACAGTTCGCAAATTTTGGATGTGTTTTTTTCCGCCTCATTGGTTGTGGTTTGCTGATCTGTTGTGCAATTTTTGGTTGCAGCTTTGTTTACGTTGCTACGTCCGGTGCGTGTGTTCGTTTCAATTGGTACATTTAAGTCGTGCCGGTAAACGGTATTACATATTCTCCTGGTATTTCAGACACTGAATATATTATGTAGAATGGTTGTTGCTGCATTATTAAGTTGTTCCACTACTGTGAATGTTTGTGTTGAAGTTATTTGTGTCATAGAGTTTGCAACTGATGTTGTTATGTTTTCTTATTGTGTGGGCAAATATGGATATTCGTGTTTGTGTGATCTTCTTTTGGTATCTGAGATTTGCTTTGTTTTGTGGGATTCTATATATGTGTAGTACGTTAGCTATGTCTTCCAGTAGGTCTGCAAAGCGCCGCAAGTATGATGGGCCTCCCTCAATTTTTGATCGCGGAGGTATTACCAATATGTTTTTTAGAGAGCAGCTTGAACGTTCTTCGGGGACCCCCTCTTCCTATATGAATGTGCCTTCCGGGACTGTACCGCCTTTTGATAATGTGGCAGTGGGGTCAATGAATTCAACCACCAATGTTCTTCAGCCATCCTCAGTGACTGCTGCTGCAGGTCTTTCTGGAAATTTATGCGGACTACCAACTGGTATCGGTTTTCCGCTGTACAGTCACTGTAGTATGCCGTCAAATGCTGCTACTTGGTGGCAGATGGGGGGTTGGAGGTGGTGGTATGCGAGGATTGGGTTCTTATAATGGTTTTCATAGTGATGTGTTGGGTTCTCCCCCCCCCCCCCACCTGGTTGTTCTGCCACCCCTAATTGGGGGATACATATTGCAAATTCAGATCCTGCTCCGAGACAGGTTTTATCGAGCACGACTCCAGTAACACGTGGTAATAGTAATGTGTCTGCTAATGTTTGCATCTCTGGGTCTAATTCCTTGGGTCACGGGACCAGTGAAGTTGGTCCATCTACCGCTAATTGGGGGATACATATTGCAAATTCAGCTCTTTCTCCTAAACAGGTTCTGCCGAGCAGGACGCTGGTTACGCGTGGTAATAGTCATGTGTTGTCCTCGCATGCGAATGTTTCCACTTCTGGGTCAAATTCCGTGGGTCAGGTTACCAGTGAATTCGGCGAATCGAGTGGATCCAATAGACCGCCACGTAATTACCTATATTTCTGTTATATGTTTCTGATTATGAGATGGTGCCATGTAGTTTGGTGTTGTCTGACTATATACTTATGTGGTTGCAGGGCGGCCGCGTACAAAAAGCTGGGAGCGGGATCCTCCGCCTCCTCCGTCTGAGCCAAGCTTGCTTCCTCCACCGCGGAGATGCCGGTATTGCAATGCCAAGTTATTTGCTTACGAACCTGATGGATTCTACTGCAGAG
This sequence comes from Linanthus parryae, assembly GCA_023055425.1. Classification (NCBI taxonomy): domain Eukaryota; kingdom Viridiplantae; phylum Streptophyta; class Magnoliopsida; order Ericales; family Polemoniaceae; genus Linanthus; species Linanthus parryae. Next base: position 1,261,158 of record JALGPY010000038.1, on the reverse strand, counting down.
AGGGTCGTATTGTACTAGCATCGCATGAAATACTTGATGCTCTTCTCCGGTTACTTTTATCTGATGATGAGGCCAGCCAATATTTTCGGACCAATATCCGCGCATACAACTCTGTATTTGCTTTTACCTCTTTGGGTGTGAAATCGGATCCCGGCACGAAGAACAAGAGAAAGGGTATTTACACATTCCGCGTTCAGGGCCAGATATATCACTATATTAACGACTTGGAGCCCGGTGTGAAAAGTCCAAGATATTTGCAGCTTTATTTCTATGATCCTGAGTACCAGTTGCAATGCCGGGTGAAAGCCTTTGAAAATCTTGACCCTTCGATCATTGTTTGCCTGACTGAAATATTGGATATTAATCCTTATCGCAAGCGTTTCAGGTCAATGTACGAGAATAGCGAGTTGGCAGAGTATGATGTCCGCATAAAATGTGATCCAGGTTTGGATCAGCAAACACACAATTTGCCCACTTCTGATCAAGTTGCTGGTATCTGGATTGAAGATGAATCGCGGGCTGGGCAGTATTCGCGGGATATCTTGGTTCACCGTCAGGGGGGTGGCATCAAGAAAATACAGTATCACATAGGTTGTTTTGATCCGCTGCAATATCCTATAGTGTTTCCTCAAGGCCAACCAGGATGGCAAACTGGAATTGAGAAGAAACCTTCCAAGCGGTGAAAACGAGGAGGTATTTATACTCTCCTGTCTGTATTATTACCTATCCGAAGTTATTATGATTTTTTTTGATAATAATATGGTGTCTCCATGTTTTGCTGATTTATTGGTTTACTAATTTCAGGACCAAAGGATTCTGAGTCTCAGAGTGACACTGTTAGCTGTCGTGAATACTACTGTTACAGGTTGCAAATCAGAAGTGTGCGGGAATCGTCGCTGCTGCTTTTTGGTCGGCTTCTACAGCAATATGTTGTTGACATGTATATCAAGCTGGAGACAATTCGACTTGAGTTTGTGCGTCATCATCAGCATATCATTCGATCTGAATTGTATCAGGGAATATTGGATAGTCTAGCTGCTGGTGAAACTGATCCTGCTAATGTTGGTCGGAATGTAGTCTTACCCCCTTCGTTTGTTGGCGGGCCTCGCGATATGAAGCGTCGCTATCAGGATGCAATGTCCTTGGTTTGTAAGTTTGGGAAGCCGGATTACTTTCTTACAATGACATGTAATCCCAACTGGGCTGAGATACAGTCGGAGCTTTTGAGGCATGAGCATGCTCAGAATCGGCCTGATTTAGTAGCTCGAATTTTTCGCGCGAAAATCGTTGAGCTGAAACATGACTTGACTGATAGGGAGATTATTTGTCCCATTGCAGCGTATACCTACGTTATTGAGTATCAAAAGCGTGGTCTGCCACACGTACATTTCCTGCTGATATTGAAGAAATTTGCAAAGTTAATGCGACCTGATCAGTACGATAGGTATATGTCGGCTGAAATTCCGGACCCCAAGGCAAACCCTCACCTTCACGATGCTGTTAGGAGACACATGATGCATGGTTCTTGTGGATATCGTAACCGTCAAAGTCCTTGCATGCGTCCGAAGACTGGTTGCAAGAATAAGTATCCGAGGGATTTTGCCGATGTGACGAAATCTGGTGATGATGCGTTTCCCAGATATCAGCGTCAGAATAATGGACGTACTGTCGAGGTCAGAGGGCATACATTGGATAACAGGTGGATTGTGCCCTACAATCCGTATCTTTTGGCTAAATATGACTGCCACCTGAATGTTGAGATTTGTTCAACTGTGAAAGCTGTGAAGTACTTGTACAAGTATATACTTCAAGTAGTATCGAATCAAAGATCGGGAATTGATGAAATCGCTGCTTTTCAGTCTGCTAGATGGATCTCTCCCCCTGAAGTTGCTTGGCGTCTCTTCAAATTCCCCATGAATGATATATATCCGGCTGTGATTTCTCTGCCACTCCATCTTCCGGGAATGCAATCGATCACGTTTAATCAGTATAGCAATTTGCCATACATTGCCACAGATAAGAAGCACACAAAAACAATGTTGATTGAGTATTTTGAAATGAATAAGCGTGATAAGAGTGCGAAGTGGTGGCTTTATAGCGAGTTCCCAGAACATTATGTGTGGGACTCAGATGCATTATGCTGGAAGTCGCGTCAGCAGAGGCAGTGTATCGGTCGTATCGTTGCTGCTAACCCGGGGGAAGGTGAACGGTTTTTTCCTTCGGATTCTTCTCATGCATGTACGCAAAGCAGAGTCGTATGAACATCTTTGCACCGTCAACAATCATCTCTTTAGTACATTTCGTGAGGCTCGTGAAAGATTGGGATTGCTGGAAAAGGATAGTGCATTGGAAGATTCCTTAATTGAGGCTGCTTCCTTTCAAATGCCACAAACATTGCGTCGTTTGTTTGCTACACTTCTCGTATTTTTCCAGCCAATGAATCCAAGATTTCTGTGGGATTGATTTTATAATGATCTTAGTGAATATTATCAGTGTGGGAACTGTCGGACTGAGACCGATATTTTATTGAAGACGATCAAAGGGGTTGGCATATTTCTTGAGTCGATGGGCAAACACTTAGCGGATTTTGATTTACCAGCATGTGTGGAATCTGCTGACAATGCAAATCCTGCTAATCGTGAAATTGATGAGGAGTTGTCAATTCCCATACCTGCAGAAGATATTGCAGCGGTGAAGCAACTAAATGAAGAGCAAAAGATAGCGTATGATATCATTGTTGATCATATTGAGGATGACAGAGGTCAATGCTTCTTCATTGATGGCCCAGGTGGAACAGGAAAAACTTTCCTGTATAAAGCTATTTTGGCTTATGTTCGATCTTCTGGAAATATTGCACTAGCTACAGCTAGCACTGTCATTGCAGCATCGAATCTGCCTGGTGGACGTACAGCACATTCTCGATTCAAGCTGCCTCTAGATACAAGAGAGAAAAATACATGCAATATTGGCAAGCAGACTGCTCTAGCGCATCTTATAAGGAAAGCGAAAGTAATAATATGGGATGAGGTTACTATGGCCAAGAAGCAGAACATAGAGGCATTTGAAAGCATGCATCGCGATATTTGTTCCAATGAAGATGAATTTGGTGGAAAAGTTGTAGTATTTGGTGGCGACTTCAGACAAGTTCTTCCGGTAACAGTGCGTGCAACGAAGGAGGAGTGCATATCAAATAGTGTTGTTGACTCTCATTTATGGGGTAAAATGCGCAAATTACGTTTGACAGAGAACATGCGAGCACTCCATGATCCATATTTTTGTTGATTCCTTCTGTCAGTTGGTGATGGGACTCTACAGCAGAAGGATGAATCATTAATAGAACTCCCGCGATCTATGATCGTACCATTTACAGATGAAAGCTCATCAATTGATGCATTGATAAACAGTGTTTATCCTAATTTTGAGCGAGAATGCCACAAACACGACTATCTCATTGGTCGATCTATTCTTACTCCGAGAAATGATTGTGTTGATGAGATAAATCAAATTCTGTTGAGTAGATTTCCTACTCAGGCTCATACTTATAATAGTTTTGATATTTGTATACCTGGTAGTCATGAAAATCATCCTTTAGAATTTTTGCACTCACTTACTCCAAATGGATTGCCACCGCATGAATTAGTGCTTAAACCTGGTTGTCCTTTAATGCTTCTTTGAAACTTAGATCCATCGGCTGGTCTTTCAAATGTTTTTAAACTTATTTGTAAAAATCTGTTGCCTAATATCATTCATGCTGAAATAGCAATAGGTCCTAACAAGGGAAAATCGGTTTTCATCCCCACAATACCTCTTAGGCCTTCCCAAACAGATAATTTCCCTATTGAGTTTGAAAGAAAGCAATTTCCAGTACGACCATGATTTGCTATGACAATTAACAAGTCACAACGCCAGACATTAGACTATGTCGGTGTTTATCTACCTCCACCAGTATTTTCACACGGTCAACTTTATGTCGCCTCTCTCGAGCCAAATTATCGGCGACAGTTAAAGTACTCATACATCCTATACCGCGTGCTCAAACTTCATGTAGTACACAAAATGTTGTGTACAAAGATTTGTTACGTAGAGCATCCCATTCAGAACTGTAGCATTATAAATATTTTGTGGTTAGTATTCCTTAACTACATTTTATGCATTCTGTTATATTGTTTTTTGGCAACAAAATAGACAGTGTTGTCTGAATATTCTTACTGTTGTAGTTGTGTTTGCTTTGATTGCCGCATTAGCCTGCATGATACGATGTTCATGTCTTTGATGTTATGTTCCTGAAACTGAGGTTTCTGTTGACTTCTGTTCAGAAATTGATGTTACTTTGCAGAAAAAATAATTTGCAACATGTTCACTGTGCAGATTATATACAAGAAATAAATGGCCAGCAGCATTATAAAGTTATCGGCCATAACCGACAAAAGCAAAGACTGGAAAGTCCGACTCCATGTTGCTGAAAAATCTCGTGTACTGAGAGCTCGGTATGGTGATAAAAAGTACCAGCGATATGTTTTCTGTGATAGCGAGGTACAACCATTTTTAATCCCGCAACTTTCTAATTTAACTTTTTCGAGCCACCGGCGTTATATTGATTCCTCATGATTCCTGCTATTACCCACATCTGATTTTTTGGTTTATGTGGTTCCAGGGTACTCGTATACAAGGGACTGCTTTTGAGGAAAATATTCCAACTTTTGATAAAAAAAACTTCAGCCATATGGTTCGTACTAGTTTAGTGAGGGTATCGTCAGACCTGTCAATCCACAACATCGTTACATCGATCATGATTTCGTACTGGTGCTTGATCAGCGAATGAAAGTTGTTCCTGATGATGATGTAGAAGATGCTATATGTAGCAGTAACTTCAACTTCAAATGTTTGAAAGATGCACGGTCATGCGTCAACAGCCGTGAAAAATTTGGTAAGTTATCTTTGTTTATTTGATCTATGTCGTCGAAGTTTGCTGGGCTTATATATTTGAACATTGATGCTTCTATGTGTTTGTTGTCGGCCAGATATAGCTGTAGTTGTGGTTGCTGTCATGTCGACCAGGACAATAGGCCGCAAAGATTCTGCAGACCGTTCCACAGTCCGAGACATTGTAATTGTCGATGAATCGTAAGCGTCCTTACATATGGATCTTCATTCCAGACATAGAATATTTACACACTAAATCGGCTTCAGAATTAAAACAGAAATAAATGTGTAGTATTGGCTGCAGTCTTTCTCCTATCTGCCTCTCAGCATGGGATGATGCTGCAGGAAGTGATGCTGAAAAATTAGCAGTGATAGCACCGACACAGCCTGTTGTTGTTGTCACCAATGTTGCTGCAACAAAGTATCTAGGTAAAATGCATCTATATTTGATATATTGAATATGTATTGTGGGATATTTTAATCTGCTATCAATATTAGTATTCACTCAAACTGTTGGTTTATGCAGATTTTTCTCTAAAAACAACAGAGTCTTCCATGTTCATGCATGATGTCAAAGATGCGCGAATTGAAGAGTTGTGTGATTGGTATGGAACAATATTTTCTTGTTATGTGAGAATAAAACCGCTGTTAAATGTTTACATTTTTAATCAGGCGTGATGCCAACCACGATAAAATCGATCATCTGAAGGGCTCAGTATTTTTGCTAACAAGAAAGAGCGCCAAAAGTCCTAATCCAGACTTCAAGCTGTGTAAGATAGCAGATTTACCCCCTACGCCGATACTAATGCAATATCCTATTTCGTTCAATTGTTTGTTTGAAATATTAAATCATGCCTGTATTAACATGTATCCTACTCTTAATCTACAGTCTACAGATGATTAAGTGTGGGTGAAAGCCTCTATTCTGGTATCGCCACCAAATCAGCGACCGTGGTACCATGCTTGCAACCGCTGCAATCGTGCTACTGGGCACATAATGGGGGAAGTATTTGACTGTGGTAGCTGTGGTCATAGTGGTTGCATTTCTGTAGCCTGGTAATTGTGGATGCTCTATTTTATTAGTCAAATTTATGAATCTGCTTAATAAGTCTCCTAATAGTTGAATTTCGGTTTTATATTTTCGCCATTTTCTTAGACCGTCTTCTGATTTGACAGGCTGATGTTTTACAACTAGAAAGAAACTTTTCTTGTTACCAGGGGTCGGCTAAATGTTCGCATCACATACGGCAGTGGTGAACTTTAGATTACCCTTTTTGGACACGACGTCAACACTGTGTTACAGAAAACTTCAGCAATTCTATCAGCTATGACGGAGAACGTATGTACTTCCTCATTATATCATTATAATATGACATGTAGACCTTATTTGCGAGGTTGGTGTTTTGTGGGTAAACTATTGAATAATGTCTGCATTTTTCCCTCTTTATTGCTTACAGGAGCAAACTGATGTTATATCAAAGGCCAATGCAAGCAGCTCAAACACAAAATACTACTTCCGTCTTGCTGCATCAAAGAGCAAAAATGAACGCTGGGCGAACAAGTGCAGTGTGCGACAGGTGGAACGTGCCTGATAAAGGATTTCGCTCTTACTACTATGGGAATAGTGATGTTGTAAGCTATTACCTATGTGCATAGATGCAAGACAATCGGTAATTACGTTTGCTCACATAACATGCATATAGATGGTGTCCAGAGTTTGGAAGACTAGAATCTATATGCTTTTTCTGTGCTACTGAACTCCAGATATGTTGAATCAATGTCGGGGATCTCTGCTTACAGATAGCAACGATTTTTTGTAGTGCAACATGTATAGAGCTATTATTTTGAGCGTTGACAGATAGATGTTTTGCACGCATCTTTGTGGTTATCAACTCCACATGTATAACTAGTCTGTGAACAGTGTAAACTTCCTCTTTTTCCAGCTCTCTATGTTGGAGTTGTGTATATATATATATGTATTATGTATGTTTTGATATGATGTTGTACGTTTCCTGACATCTGTAGTTGATTTCTGGATACAGATATATATCTCCATGTTACTACTGATAATGCAGTTTCTGCATATGCATGCAGGAATAAAAATCTGTACAGATTCAAATATGTGCTTCATGGATCATATATTTCTAGACATGGTCGTCGCCAGTTTATAGGCAGTTGGTTCATTAAAAGTAGATGCTTCCGTCTGGAGAGAGCACTATTTAGCTGTTTCCAAAATTTCTTTCAAAACTCGTAGCAGATCTGTAGGTGACTGTGTGAACAAGGACAAGAATTATTGGACTATTCATATCTTACTATAAGATATTAAAGAAATGTTCAAGATTATTTGAGCAAGTCTAATATGAATTCTAAGAAGAGTTAACGACGCTGCAAATATGTTATATTAGTTAAATCTATCATTATATAAGCAAATGAGATATAATTACTGGATAAGTGAATATATTCCAAAAATTTATATATTTAAAAATTAGAATTTGTTAGTGTTCTTAATTGACTTGCTTACATACAAACAGAGAATAAATCACAAATATTATGTTATTATGTATCTACCAATGTTCATTGAATTGTTAAACACTCTAATATTTGTATTTTTTACAATAATTTATCGTTCCAATGAGTATTTCTATATTGCTAAATGCTAGAACTTGCATAATTAAAATTGCACGGCTACTGCAGATTGACGACGACAAAAAAACAATCGTAAGATGAAATTATTTGAAATTTACATTTTGCAGTTGTCATACTTAGTCAACAATGTCTTATTAATAACTACTTGTACAATTTCCAGTGAGTAGTATGCAGATTTGTTGATATTTGGTTCTAACAGGACTTGCAGTGCAATTGTGATTAAACAACTATAAAGTAATACCTCCCTGTCTTTACTCGGTATGCTTAAAGGCTACCGGCTTGCACGCCTGCCCCTTCAGCTCACAAATCTCAAGTATCCTCTCCAGCCTTATCTCCTTTCAGGTATCATAGATTTACAATCTTCCTTTTCTTCCTGAATTTGTATGTTCTTCTTATCAGCTGATGTTTGTTCGTTCAGTACATTGAATAATTTGGGATTATTGTAAAAGGCTCATCCATATTTGCAAAATTTCAACTGTATGTGTTATATGTAGATATTATGAAATTGTTCTCAAATACTGTGTTTGAGCCGTCAATTTGTTCGTTGTTATAGTTTATCTTGTTACAAATGTCTTACATTAATCAACAACACAAATATGGATTGTGTCAAACTCTGAAAAAACTACCTCACTGCAGTCCTGTTACGAAATTAATATTGCAAATCTATTGGATTACCAATTCGATACATACTCCTGGAATAATTAGATGTCCTTCATATGTGATCTCAAATCTTTTAGGTTCACTGTCTGATTAAACAAAAGAGGTCAGCATTGACATATAATAGAAGCTAATTTTAGGCAGAATATTAACAGTAATAATAGTATATTCGACCTCTGTTTTTTGTCCTTTGACGTGTTAGGTAAGTATAGCGGAATCATAAAATGCCATCTTCATAAATTGAGATATATGTATGCTGCATTAGATATTGGCATCTTATTTCAGCCAAAAAGATATAGTCGTTTTAATGCCTAATGGAATATTTTTACACTGCTAACTATTATGTCCCTACGATGTTGTTGCTTCTTAGTTCTTGAAACAATTGAAGACCATGTTCACTTAACCTGGATATTTAATTGATGGATATCAGCTTCTGTAATCGTTTGTGTGGTTGAGAGTGACGAATAAACTTTTATCTCTTTTATATTTTAAAAACAGTGTAAAGTCAATTGCTGGAATCACTATGAATTTCTTCAAGGTCATCTTGCCCAGTGCTGTAGAGAACGACATGGTTGTAAGTTTCTTCATCAAAACCACCGTCCCGTATTAATTGCAGAGATGATGAGCAAATACTGCTAATCTATTCAATATATAGGGAACCTATATGAAATAATCAATTTCTCAAAACAAGTATGTATTTTATATTAAGGATATAACTAATCTACCTATTTGTTGTATACATTGTCCTGTTGACAGTTTCTCCCGCGGTTATTGTTTGATGTATACCGAAAAAATGTCGGAGATGTCTTACAGCTCAGAACGCCCAATGGTTCAACATTCAGCACAACCATTTGTTCACAAAACAATGAGCTATATCTAACCAATGGGTGGGCGAATGTCATCAGATACAATTCAATCACCAGGGGATATTTTATTTTCTTCAAATTCTGGAGCAACCTAAGCTATGATATCAGGATCATGGATCCCAGTTGCACTGAAATCAAGTATCCCAGGTATCTCAAGCAAGAAGAACATGCTTCCAGTAGCAGAGCAACAATGGCAGCTTGCTTCTTCAAGCTATACGACCCTTTTGATGCTAAAGATTCTACACTGGTAACTATTCTCTCCAACTGATGCATATAACGCAGTTAGATCCTCGTACATAAATTGCACAGCGCTGGTTACAGTAATTTATCAATTTACTTGCTTTCTTCTTTATGACGTATGTGCATTTCTCTGATCCATGTGTTACAATACAGAGAATTCCTCCAAAATTTGTGTCCTACCACCGCACCAAATTACACCAACTATCTGTGTTCATGTGCCTAATGGTCCATTGTGCAATATATGCATTGATGAAGTGAACGGTGATCTATATTTTGGTCGCGGATGGATATAATTTATAATAATGCACGACATCCCTGCTAAAGCTGTACTTATGTTCAAATATAAAGGTGACTCAATTTTCAAGCTCCGTATCATGGATGAATCTGCTGTTGAAATCAATTACAGCATAAATCCTCAAGGCTTTCCACTAGCTCGACAAGAAGATCGTGCTTTTGCCCGTGCCCATGCTTTCAGATCAACAAACCTATCTTTCGCATTCCGTATCATTCATTCTCATACCACCAAAAAAGGTGGAGTGGTAAGATCTGCTATTAACACAAATTTGATTTCTGATATTTCTATACGATTCTAACAATTTATTTAAATTTATGCAGAATATCCCTGCTTATTTTGTAAAGGAGCACCTTCTTGGCATCCCAAAAGAAGTATGGCTTGAAACAGCTGAGAATGGTTACAAGACATGGAAAAATCGATGCGGATTTCCTCATGTGGGCAATGCTTTCCAGAGACGCCTGAGTTGGTTCGACTTTGTGGTGCACGCTGAACTTGCTCTGAACGATGCATGTGTGCTCGAACTTAGTTATCCAGCGAAACCAAGATTCCGGGCAACAGTTTTCCGCCCATGAAACTTCGTTGACAAGAACTTCTTACATGACCTCTGTATGCTATGATCTGTCCTCAATTAATATGATGTTATCTATTTTGCTATTGTTACCCTCTGAACTCTCTTTCTACCTCGTGTATCTTCTGTCGAAAATATGTAATCGAATGTTAGCTTCAGATTTCAGAATTAAACTTGCCAGTATGGTATAATTTGTTAGTATAGTCTAATATGTATCGTTTAGACATTAATTATGAGCAATGCTTGAAATATAATTGAATCCTCTTCGAATCTAACAAAGCATGATATTATGTTATATTCAGTATTTAGTATTTTGGTTCATTCTCCCCGCATCACCATCTTCAACACTGTGATGTCATCATCTGCTTCCCGATTAACTGAGATATGTTACATATCACATCAACTGTTTACGAAATCATCTCTGTGATATTTGCAACACTTCACAAGAATAATTCACGGAGGCATTACCTTGTGAAAATATGACTGTGAATAATACTTGCCTTTATTATCCTCAGTTTGGGATATACTCATTCTCTGATACGGTGCAATACAAGGTAAGTAGAGCATGATTATATTCGAGGCAAACTGCAGAAAGATATGTGAACAAGCAGGAGGCGATACTGGTCATCTGTCAATTAAAATTAATCCCTGCCAACTTTCTTCTGTTTATTTAACAGATTATATGCATCAACCTCCACACGAATTGGCAAGTAACATAGATTTGGATTATTATTATTTTTTGTTGCTTTTTTTCCTTTTTTTTCTTCCAATCTAATAATTAAAGAAATGCAATATATGAAGCGTGAGAGCTAATATATAAATGGACCGTAAGCAATAAGAACAAATTTAATAAAACCAACAAACTCAGATACCCATAATGCAAGCAATAATATTAAACATCCTCAATATCAAACAAGCAAGTTACAATAGCCAATCATATTCAACTCCTATATCCATGGTTTAGAATATATTACATATTACTCATAACGCTGCAATAATAAAATTACGACCTAGGCTTCTTCTTTAAGACATTTGCATCAGTCTTGTCGGCTCTCCTCTTTCGTTGCGCCTGTTGCTATGGCCGCAATAAAACTTTTGATAACTTAGCATTTCGCGAGTAAGAGTTTGCTGTATCACTTTCCCAGCCATCATCTTCATCTTCTTCTCCTGAATAAACTGTTGTTTCAGATCCTTTGCCAACCACATAACCGTGCACATTCCAGCTTTCTAATTCGGATTCGCTTTCGTTATCAGTTTGTCCTATGCTTTCAATATCTGTGTCTTCTTCTTCATCGATATCTTCATTGTGCTCCTTTCCATCGCTCTTTGACTTATCTTCCACAATTTTACTGGGGCTTTTTACAAATTCACCTTTTTTGTCCATTGCTCTGCTGATCTAAGAGTATTCAAACTATTGGGAGTGCTTTTATAACCACAGCATCATAATGGAAGATAAAAAGCCTATCGACTGATGTTGTCTTCATCCAGTGTATCTATGGAAATACAACCCCCTTATCATGTATGAACTTCTCCATCTGAATGTATACAATTCCCACCAGAAAGTACATTAAAGAGTGCAACCATAACAAACAATGTACCGCATAGAATTTCAGGAGTTTCAGATTAGCAGATGAATGTATTTTCTTGTTCATGCTTAAAACAAATTTGGCACTCGATAATATCTTGTGATGTCACTGTCCGGTAAAAATTTAGCTGAACTTGCTACGATTAATTGGAACATCTATTCCAATCACCTTCAGTAATTCAAAACATTACAATACTAAAATAAAATTAAAATTTGAGAAAACCTGGTAACAATGAATAGCTAATTTACCACTCCATATTTATTGAATTTACGGTAAAGCAACTACTGACACACAACACAAATACAGAATAAATCACAGATAGAGAGGAAGGAAAAAGCACTCAGGAAATACATTAAAACAACAGCGTCCATCTGCTAAATTTTTATGACCCTATGCATGATTCATGTCTGCATCCTTCAACTCAATGTTTCTGAGAAAATTGAACATATATATGGTGTCCTGCAAGGAGAAGAGGAACTAGCCTTGGTAAACTCCCAACCATCGTCGTCTTCGTCCTCATCAGAGTACACTATTGTCTCTGAACCTTTACCCAGTAGATAGGCACTCCCACATGTACTTTCCTCCTCCGATATATCCTTCTCACCGCTCACTTCTTCTTCTGCCGTCTGAGTTCCTTCATTAACATCTTCCAATTTCTCTTCTTTTTCCCGTTCCTGCTGCTCATCATCGCTGGATGCCATCTCAAGTTACGTTGACTCACTGTTCTCTGCCATCTGAGACAATAGTCTTCCTGATGCAGTTAAACACATAAAGATCTCAAACGCATATAAATAGTATACATAGACAGAAAAATAGAGTAATAAAATGTGTTTATTAATTTGCTATATTACTCTTTACCTTGGCAATAAATATTGAACCGACACTGCTACAAATACGTACTCAGAGTCGACAAATGTAGCATATGAATTACAAATTGATTTCACAATATTTCAGTAGTGTGCCCAGAAGCAATACAAGACATCATCCATCAAGCATCACTGGCAACATTTTACAGATATAATTGTCCAAAAATGAACCCATTATTGTCAAGCATCGAAAAATATACAATATATTGATGCAGTATATTATCATACCAATATATTAATTACGTATAATAGCTATTTTCGATCTATTTCCCAGTAATTGAACAGCTCATCCAAAATTATGGGTAGCTTCCCGATGAGCTAAAAATGTGTGCCAACATATAGACAGCTTCGATATGCTCAATCTGGCAATTCCACTGCAAACATAAACACCTGCTTTTTCTCCTTGACAATTCAATATGATCACATGCAGCCTAACAAAGCTGTTACTTGACATGCAGAACAAACACTTGGCATAGAACATTATTGTGTCCGCACATTTGGCAGAAAGAATGCACTGCCTGCTGATAACATTTCTGCAACTACTGCAGTTATTAACTCACATCAAATTTGAATGAGATTACCCCAATATCCACTGGTCTGTATTATCATCTAATATGTTGTTGCTAAAGTCATTATCATCAAACTATAATCCACAGATGCATGAATACAAATATGCAAGTAAAACACTGTTATCAAAACCAGTATGAATATGAGAAAGTTATTAATGTAATGATTCCATAATTATAGGTTAACATTCACTAATCCGGTACCAAAGTAATTCTGGATACTCCTACTACATAATACAATCACTCATTAGCTAACTCACGATACTTGGAATTGATATTGACAATAACATATTACTAAGACAATGTGGTTAATAGACTTAATAACTAATTCCACCCGACGCCAATACACTATATAAAGCAGTATTGCTCCAAATAACACCCACATCAAATACTATTTCATACATCTTGTAGTCTTAGTTGCATTTCCACTAAAACTATCCAGGCACCACAACAGAAAGCATGAAACCCTCCACAATTGCAGAGCTTCGTGCATCACTGGTAACATTTCCTCGTATAACATTGTTTTTGATATAGTTTTCCAGCATGACGCCACTTGTGTTCCTAATTCATCACTATGTGATATTAATTTAAAGTTATTTTACGATCATTTTCAGGAGATGCACAATGAGGCTTCGATAAGAGTCTTCATTCGTATCATCCCAACAACTCAGCGGGGATGGTTCACTGCATGTGACATTTGTCAACGGGAGCGTAACCATTTTAACTGTTCTACTTGTGACAGTTCCCAACCGAAGAGTAGTCCCAGGTTAAACACACTTTAGCATATCCAAATATAATATTCTGAATTTTACCATTCTTTTTCTCCAATAACAAGAGTTCTGCGTTCATATATTACATGTGACTACTAATTCCATTCAGGTGTCGTCTAATGGTTGAGCTTAAAGATGACACTGGAATAATGGATGTCATTCTCTTTGGCCAGGATGCCGAAATTGTGCTCAATACAACAGCTGCAATTTTAGCAGGAATTACTGCAGAGGTATTAATATGCTTCCCCAACATATAAGATCATACAGCTGTATACTAATACATACACAACATATTTACAACAAAGTTTATTTGCCACTTGTACAACAGGAATGCCAAGCTCTCATCATCAACTTCAACACCAACAGTGCATCAAAACCGTTCTATGTTCGTGTTCTCGAGTGCACTCAACGAACCAATCGTAGGATAACTAGATGGGTTGTCCGCCAGGTTGAGAATGCATAACCGAGGAAGTCCAGCAGTAAGGATAGTGAATAAGATCTAAGAATGCATCCATGTGGAAATAAAGTTCTATCAATATCTACGTAGTTTATTTTATTTCGCTATCTTATGTAATCCGCGATGTAATTTTGTGCTTCCCACATTTTGCCATGTTAAATAAAGTTTGCTCTGTATTCCATCATAAAATTATTGTTGTACACGACACATTCTACAGAAAAAACAGTTCACACCCAAATGTATGTAATATATATTTACATACCTACATTTAATTGAGGCCACGTAACTCCCTGCAAATACAGATAAATATCTACAAATTCGTATCAACAAACAGACTACAGAAAAAACAAACAACCTGCTAAGCTATCCAAATAGCAATGTTGTAATGCGTGCCAATGTTTGGTCAGTATATTAGGAGATGCTCTTCCTTCAAAAAATATCAAATAAACACTACCACAAAGACCAGATAAGAAATCAAGAACCTACACAACCACTGCCTGCAATGTCAACACCCAAGGGAATCTCATCAGATTCATCTCCCGCATCCCCAAGGTTGCTAAGTGCAACAACTTTCCGAGCTGAAATACCTCCTAGACCCACTCCTAACACACAAAATAAGTACTAATATATTTATTCATCTTACTCCCGGATGAAATTAATGCAAACAAGTTCTCTAATTTATGCTCACATATTGCAATTTTGTGGGTGATTTATCATGAACACAGAGATTGCAAGAATAAGTGTGCACGTCCTCGCATCTTCCGCAACCAACAGTGGTGGTATCGGCGCAGTATGCCGAGACAATGAAGATAACTGGATGCTTGGTATGATCGGAAAACTAGATGGGACAAACAAATTGGAAAGTGAACTTTGGGCGATATACCACAACATTCACTTGGCTTTTGATGAACTGGAGTAACATAGAAATACAGACTTCATGCTACGAAGCAATACAAGTCTTCCATTTTGTCAAAAAATATCCTCCAGGTATGAGGAATGAAATCAATAGAGGATATATCCTACTGCGAGATATGCATATAGCATTGAATCATATTGATTACATAGAAAACAGCGTGGCCAAGCAGCTTGCAAGTATGGGGCAGAACAATCAGAGGAATGCAAAATCTTGTATGAAGCCCCATAAATAATACAAGATCTAATTATGGAAGACAAATTAGAAGCATGTAGTCGTTATGTATCACCCAGTGATACAGATTAGCTGTATATTCGAAGCAAATTGTATCACAACTTGCATAAAAGTTCATCATCCGGTTGTTTAAGATTTCAGAATTTCTTTACTTCATGGCGATTATTCTATATCATTACAACCAAATATCTAGGCAGATAGTCACAGCTAGCAAAGCTTGAAACTTCCCAGCCACATGCTACACAACTTGACCAATAAGCTCAACAGCTAAAATATCCTTCCTCCACAATTGTTAAATCGGTCTCACAAACCGTCGTACACAAGAAAGGCTACCAAATGATATATCATATCTATGATAATCCTAACAATTTACGCGAACTATTTATTGGATCTCAATACCAATCATATTACTATTTTTAACATATCAGAATTTGTAACAACTATCTTACTACATGATAATCATGATGCAGACTTATGCTTTAATATCGATTTCTGGATACAATCACATTACTTGAACCCAAAACATATGTAAACCTTCACTTCTTCTTCTTACTCTTCAAAGTTCTTATGTTCCCTTGCCGATGATCAAATATAATAATACTGCACATTATCAGAGGAAAATAGAATTTCAGATTTTATACAAAATCTCAACTTCCATTTTCCTTTACGGCTGATAGTTTCATTTCTGCATACAATGCTTCTTCATACAAACTATATCACAATTACTGTATAATGAATATTTTGACTAGCTCGATCTAAATTAGGTACTATAACTCTTTCAGCATTGCCACATGCCATGACTGAATGCTCTATATTTGTCACCAAAACACATATTCAGAATACCCCATTCGCTTTGCCAGCGCGATACCACGTGTCAATCTCATCCAGATATGACGACTTCAAATTTCAATGAACATTGAACTGTGTGCCACTATATCACTTATGGCAGAATTGACAAAATCCACTACACAAAACACACTATATAAACCATATATTGCTCAAACAAAACTACTACCAATATACAGAGGCATTGCAACAATTTTCAGTGAAAGTGAACAGCATATCAGGTGCCAGAACAAGCTTGGTAAGTTATTTGTTCAATTCAATTATCCCATTAACAATATAATACCTATAACTCAGCTACTGCGTATTGAATTATGTAACAGCCTCTATATGGTGAGACATGGTTAATGGTATCCATAACCGCGATACCAACAACTCAACGACCATGGTTCAATGTTTGCCGCAACTGAAAACAAGAGTGCATCCATCAAACCTGCACTAAATGTAGCAATGCTGAGTGCAACACAATCCTATGGTCAGACACAAAGCTAGCATACATTATGAGCAGCACTCCTTCTACTACACATTGCAACTATTTTTTGTTATATATATATATGCGTCTATAATTTCTGGACCATTAAGCTGAACACATGCAAGCTAACAGAAACTCAATATTTCAATACAGTGGTCGCCTCTACGTGCAAATAGAAGATGAAACCGGAATTATGGATGCTACAATATTTGGCCTACCTGTGGAAACTGTTCTGGAGAATACTCTTGCAACAATATCAACAATGACTAAACAGGTATTGTCATCTTCTAATATAGACACCACTTATAATCCAAACACACAACAAGTACTGCTTCAGTAATTTACCTACTTCATTCACAGGAACGGCAAGATCTCATTTTAGATGCGAATGCAAGGAGCACAACCTCAAAATTCTATGTACGCATTCTCAGATGCACACAAAACAGGAATACGAGATTAACAAGGTGGGTAGTTCGTCAAGTTAGAAGCACCCACTAAACATCTATGAGTATGACAGTGCAAGACTATTACAGTACAAACCTTTAGGCTTATGTCAATTCCGCGCCTCTGTACTGCTGTGTTGTTTCTATTACTATGATGATGTATTTCGCTTTTTCTACGTTCTTGATGTTGCAATAATGTATCTGTATAATGTATCATTGCAGTATACTCTTTGTCAACTGTCTGACAACCAATTTAAATGTCTTAGCATCATGTATAAATTGTAACCGATAACGCAGTGCCTCCCCAACAAGACCGGTGCCGCGAGCGCAACGCGCGCGAGGCATTCCTAGTGTAGCCCACAATTCACAGAGAAAAGCCATTGAATCATATGCTCTACTCTCAAACATGCAACCATTTTCAAAAATCCCAAACAAAACTTTTAATAATTACACTTTGATCCCTATAACATTGTAATTGCCATATTCAGCTCAAAATAAGTCCAAACTGAGTGTGGCTTTCAACTACAAATTTCTCGTTCTACCATTTTCATGAAGATCAGAAAATCAAAATTATTGTAGCAGCAATTGATACAGGTGAAGTTGTACTTTCATACGCGACTAATTTGGCATTTTTCTACCATGAGATGGAAGTTAAGCGCGAAGGACAGAAGAAATTGCATATTTTGATGTTGCCGCGCTGTTTGGGCTGTAAATTTGGCTACATGAATTAGAATTACCCGAGCAACCCCAATTCAAAAATATCTCAAAAAGACTCAAATGGGCCCAATTGGTCGGAGACCCATCGACGTTCGTCTTCGACCCCAAAACCCTCTACTTGACCAATCAAACGAGTTTTTTAAGTTTCTTTTTTACTATTTTATATAATATTTCAATTTTTTATTATATCTCCAGTTTTAACCCGTTTGGGGTCAAACTTTCGTGTGCGCGTTTATCTCAATAAGGAAATTTTTTTGGTCAATCTCGCGATTTTACCATAATTAAGTTTTTTTATTTAACTGTTCGACTTGTGGATAGGATTTGACAGCTTTGATTATTGAATTTTCTTTCAACACTGGAGAGGATTCATCCCCTATCATTTTTTCCTTTCAATTATGTTACTCTGTTGATTGATCACGCGCCTTGATAAAATTTGGTGCCACGTTGGTATCATAGCTCAGTTCACGTTGGAGGAAGATCATCATCGGTGATAGCTCGTGATCATGGGCAGCAAGCTGCTGAAGACGCCCTTAATGGGAACGTAGTCTTGAGGACGTGATGGTAATAGAAGATTTTCAGCGGCAGAACCAGGTTCAGCAGGGGCGGAACGAAGAGCTGACAAGGCGCCTAGCAGCATAAGGTTTGGATGATTAGGAAGACTCATACGACGACTCAGTGGTGTTGTTCGAGAACCCGTATCACCATGAATCACGAGTTCATAAGTACCGCTTTCAAGGCGATCGCTATGGAGGTCTAGGCTTCAAAGTCGAGATTGCCGGTTATTTCGGTACACTATATGTCGATGGATTCATCGATTGGCTGAATGAGGTGGATCGCATCATTGAATGAGGTGGTCTATGATTTGTTCTACATAATATTTACCTATTTCAGGGATAGCGGTTGTGTGTTCAGATTGTTCGCCGCGACAACAGATTATTAGTGAGCTCCAAAATGAGTGACACTTTGGTCGATATAAGACATTAGGTCTTGTATCTGCGAAATTTTACTGGCCAAGGTTGAGTAGTGATGTGGCTCATTATGTCGATTGATGGTATGCGTGTCAGCCTTCAAAAGGATTTCTCACTAAGGCAGGCCTTTATACTCCATTACATGTCCATGAAGCTCCTTGGGTGATGTTAGCACATATTTTGTGCTTGGCTTACCACACGCGCAAAGGGAGGCCTATTTTTCCTTTTAGTTGTTGACAGGTTTACCAAGATGGCAAATTTTGTACCATTCAAGAAGAATAAGAATATGGATATTATGCGGATTGCTCACCTTTATTTCAGGGAGATTCTGAAGTTGCATGGGGTTCCGCATTCCATCACCACAAACCGTGACACGGAGTTCATGAGTCAATTATGGAAGAGTTAATGGGAGAAGTTGGCAACTCAAATGAACTTCAATTGTGCCGATCATCCTCAGACAGATGGTCAGACAGAGGTGGCCAATCGCAGTTCCGGCAATCTTCTCTGATGTTTGGCAGGATCTAAACCGACGCAGTGGGACTTGCCTCTTCCTCAAGCAGAATTTGTCTAAAAACATATCGACGAGCAAGGCCACTGACTTGAGTCCATTTCAGAATGTCAATGGTCTAAATCCATCAGGTGTGCTAGACTTGGCCCCTATTCTTCGCATTGGCCGCATTCATCCTAAGGCCAAGGATATGGCACAACTTATGAGAGGTACTCATGACGAGGTGAAGAGAGAAATTGAGGAGAGTAAAAGAAATTACAAGGCACGGGTTGACAAGCATCGTCGTCATGTACTATTTGATGTCGGTGATTTTGTATGGTTGTATTGACTAGTGAATGTTTTCCTGTTGGCGAGTACAATAAGATCAAGGATTGGAAGATTGGGCCTTGTGAGATAGAGCATAAGATCAATGATAATGATTACATGTTGCGGCTTCCCAATCACCTGAAGACATCGGACGTGTTCAATGTGAAGCATCTCAATCCTTGCTTTGTGGCTTCTGAGAGGTACTCATAATCATGCACTCTCTCTCTTCTCATGCTCATACTGAGGAGATGGATTGAACAAAAGGAAAGTCTCCACCGCGTCGTTCACCTACATCAATGAGCACGCGACCGGTATCCGAGAAAAGTCAACCAAGAATGATCAGCATGTCATGAGTAGGCACATCCAACAAAAAAAATGGTCGGGACAATCAGTTTCCCAACCTTCACAAGCAGGTCTTCGAGAACGCCACATGCGTCGAGGTAGAATCCCCCGACCTTAATTTCTTGAATACCAAGAGTGGCATCAAGTTTACGCTTTCCGCCAAATTACACAGGGACGTACTATGGTAGGACCCTCAGTGTCGTCCTAATCACAAGAATTCCATGATCCTTCTTTTTTTCGGGGAAATCGTGCGTTACATACAAAATCACCCCAAAATTTAGATTCACACTAAGGAAGTATTTTATGTTCCTCTTATCCATTAAAACATTGTTGAGGGACTTCGCGTAAGAGGGCATGGTATGTAGTGCATTTATTAACGTGATATTAATAGGAAGTTTAGAAAAGGTATCGAGAAACCTCTTATATTCCGCTGAATCATCTTTCTTTTTCTGGACTCGGTATGGAAATGCCTTTGGAGGTAGTCAGACTATAAATTTATTCGATTGCGATCCAACATTCCCGTTTGTGACATTTTATGAAGGGGTCACACAGGGTGTTTGTTTCTTATCACATAGTTTCTCAGCTTGTACATGGCAAGTGAAATTACACCTCTTTATGGTTGATGACGTGAGCTTGTTCCACATAGGCATCAACATTGTTTCTAGTGCTCTTTCCACCTGCTTCTCTGCTATTTGCTAAATTTATCCCTCAGAGGATGTACTTCTGTTTTTGAAACCTGAAGCTCTGTCATGGTTGTGGCGACCAGAAGCTCTGTCATCATATTCTTCTTAAGCTCTGTCAACTCTGAAGATGGTGTTGGTTGTTGTTGTTGCGTCTCCACATAATTCACCTCCACTACATTCTGCAGGTCGTGCGCAAAGGACCTCGTAGTACGACCAAGGGTCTGGTCGTGCAACTAGGTGGGCTGGTCGAACGATCAAGAAGGATAGGCAGCTTCACGTGTTTCCTTTTTCGTCTTGGGATGTCTTAGGCTGCAAGAAGCGTCTCTTACGTCTATAAAAGAGTCATTGGTCGGGCCTAAACAATGTGTGGTGTATTCTTGTATTTTTCTCGACAAATAAAATGCTTGTTTTCGCCGTGAAGGTAACTAACGTGCTCGCTAATGAACTACGTTAAAAATGTGTTATTGATTGCTAATGTATTCGTTCTTGCTTTGACATCCTCCGTTATAACAAATTTGTTATATTTAAGGGTAAAAGACACTGAACACCTCTGAGTTTATGCTTAATGCCTCCCTGCTACCCTGTGTTTTGGAAAATGACAGTTTGCACCTTTTTGGATGGAGGCTAACGCTAGTCTAACAGCATGGGAAAAAAGACTATTTATATATACATATATATATATATATATATATATATATATTATCCTAACCTCTACTCATTCATTTCTAACCCTAATCCTCTCTATCTCTTCCCAACTTTCTCTCATCCCTTGTGAACGTAGCCGTCCCTCTCTCTCTCTCTTCCACCAATTTGACGCCAATAGCGTCTCTCGTCGAGTTCTAAAGCAGAGCCTTCATATTCAGTTAATCTCTCTCTCTCTCACTCTTTGATTCAATCACTGAAGAAGGCACGGGAAGATGGAGGAGGCCTCCACCACTTTTTTTCGCCTCCGAAGTGCAGTCGCACACTTCCAAGCCTCCGTCGCGGCCTCCGCGGGCTCGCCTCTGTCGCGGATCTGGCCCTTCATCACTGGAATATTCAGATGTTGGGTTTTGAAGTAGGTAACGCAGCGGAATAACAAAAAGTTAATTCTACTTCAATGCCCACCACGGATCGTCAGGAAGAGACATCATAACATGATAAGAGACATAGTATTGTGTACCTTTGAATTTGAGAGATCACACGAAGAATGATGTCCTCGTCTCTACGGTTGATCCACGTCTAGAGGTGAGATCTAGATTCTTCCTTCAAACAAGTGCTAGCTTGAACCCGGAGGAAGAGGGAAGAAGATCAAAGCAACAAAGGCACAAAGGGAGGGGCGGCCTCCTCTTTGAGCCGATGGGAAGGGGGCGGACGGGACTAGGGTTCGGCCCTAGCTCTTGTCTTGCTCTCTTTTGCTTTCTCTCCCACTCACTTTGTTATGTCTAATAACATTAGTTTGGGAAGGAAGCTTAGGCCTCTTTATATACTCCAACAACTCCTTGTTGTTTCCATAAAAGAGTATCCTAATTATAGATGAACTAGAACTATTCCCTTCCTTGCAAATTATTCCTACTAAGTTTGCAAGGTGTTGCACAATGATCCTTCTATAAATTAATCAATAATAATTACTCCCAAATCTAGCTCTACTCTATTTGACGTGTGACCCCATAGGTTTCTATATAGTTGGTAGTAACTCTTACTAACATGGAGCGGTGTCTGGCAACACATCCATGCCACCCAACCAGTAGAAATAGTCAGTGATCCCGACAAACCTCTTGTGCCCAATATGTCATATTGCACTATCCCTTTGTCTCCATATCCGGATTGGACACGAGACATACATCGTCACACTCGTATATCCAATCCATAGTTCCTCGATCCTGGGAATATGCTTATGCTTGCAGATAACATCAATATCTCTATATTGATTTATCTGAGTCTGGCCAGACATTCAATAAGCCTCATCCCTCGAGTGGCCGTGGATATTTACCCCCATTATGTGGGAGGGACAAATCCTATCTACATCACTAGGATCTCTAAGCTTGCTTCCTATCACGCCCGATAGCCATCTTTATGATTACCCAGTTACGGTGTAACGTTTGATAACATCAAAACGCAATATTCCACAACTAGAGTATCTAGTGACTTCAAGTCTAAGGATTGCAATTATATTAGCACTACGAAAAGCGATTGTGACTTGACATAATCTAATGTATCCTTTTCGTTGTGGGTCAATCCAGTATGCCATTACTCCTAATGCATACTCATGTGTTAGACTTGATGTCTCCATATCAATCTACCCACATACTAGTCTACATTTGATCGTCCTATTAATCAATATAGTGGACTAGGGACATTTAAGATAAACAACACATTTTATCTAAGGACTTCATTATATTAAATATCACAATATAAAATAAATGAATATTCTAGCCAAAAACAATGTTCATACTAAATATACGATTGCCTCTAGGGCATCTATTCCAACAGTCTCCCACTTGCACTAGAGCCAATCTGGTGCATCTCGTATGCCTATAGATCTGGCGTGACCATCATGCTTTCGCTGCGCAAAAGGTTTTGTGAGCGGATCTGAGACATTGTCATCCGTTGGAATCTTGCACATCTCCTCGATCGATCATATCACGAATAAGATGGAATCTCCTAAGTACATGCTTTGATTTCTGGTGTGATCTTGGTTCCTTGGCCTGTGCGATTGCCCCAGAGTTGTGACAGTATAACTCTATGGGATCCACGATGCTAGGGACCACACCGAGCTCATTGATAAACTTCTTTATCCAAACTGCCTCTTTTGCTGCTTCCGCAGCAGCAATGTACTCAGCTTCTGTTGTAGAATCAGCAACTGTCCCTTGCTTGGAACTCTTCCAGCTTACAGCTCCTCCATTCAGGCAAAACACGTATCTAGACTGCGATCTGTAGTCATCTTTGTCGGTTTGGAAGCTTGCATCAGTGTAACCCTTTACACTCAGCTCTTCCTTACCTCCAAATATCAAGAACACATCCTTAGTTCTTCTCAAGTACTTTAGGATGTTCTTGACAGCAATCCAGTGACTCTCACCCGGATTGGACTGGTATCTGCTCACCATACTCAATGCGTATGATACGCCTGGTCTAGTACATAACATGGCGTACATGATGGATCCTATGGCCGAAGCATAGGGTATCCTACTCATGCGGTCCTTCTCAATCTCATTGGAGGGACAATCATTCTTGGAAAGAGTGACTCCATGCGACATGGGTAAGAATCCCTTCTTGGAGTCTTGCATGGCGACTGGTGAAAAGGTCTCATCATAGTCAATACCATGAATCTGTCTATACCCTTTGGCTACCAATCGCCCCTTATAGGCAACTACCTTGCCATCCATGTCGGTCCTCTTCTTGAAGACACATTTTCACCCTATGGGCCGAGCCCCTTCGGGTGGTTCCACCAAAGTCCATACTTTGTTGATGTACATGGAATCCATTTCGGATCTCATGGCTTCAAGTCACTTCTTAGAGTCTGGGCCTCTCATGGCCTCTCCGTAGGTCGCAGGCTCATCATCTATGAGTGGTACGTCATCGGGCTCAGTCACGAGAAGTCCATACCTCTCTGGCTCATGACGTACTCTTCCTGATTTACGGAGTTCCTGTGTTAACTGAACAGGTTCTTCCACAACTACTTGCGGTTCCCGCTCATGTTCCATCAACGGTTCAGTGATTTGTGGTTCTTGAATCTCTTCAAGTTCTACAGCCCTCCCACTTGCTTCTTTAGAGACAAACTCTCTTTCTAGAAACACGCCGGTCCGAGCAACAAATACTTTGTTCTCGATGGGGTTGTAGAAATAATATCCTTTCGTTTCCTTAGGATATCCCACAAATTTACACTTATCCGCTTTGGGCCCGAGCTTGTCTGTTTGTAAACGTTTTACATAGACATAGCAGCCCCAAATCCTCATAAACGACACTATGGGTCGCTTCCCAGTCCATATCTCATATGGTGTCTTCATGAATGACTTGGATGGAACGCGGTTAATGGTAAAAGTTGCCGTCATTAGCATGTCCCCAAAAGGATATCGGAAGATCAGTTTGAGACATCATAGATCGCACCATATCTAATAGAGTGCGATTCCTCCTCTCGGACACGCCATTCCATTGTGGTGTTCCGGGTGGAGTGAGATGGGATACTATCCCACACTCTCTAAGATACTCATCAAACTCTTGACTTAAGTATTCTCCTCCACTATCTGATCGTAGAGCCTTAATACTTTTGCCAAGTTGCTTCTCTACTTCATTCTTGAATTCTTTGAACAATTCAAAGGATTCAGATTTGGCCTTCATAAGGTATACAAATCCATATCTACTGAAATCATCAGTGAATGTGATGAAGTAGGTATAACCACCTCTGGCAGGCGTGGGGAATGGTCCACACACATCGGTATGTATGAGTGCCAATAACTCACTAGTCCGTTCACCTTTCTTATTGAAAGGGGACTTTGTCATTTTTCCTAATAAACAAGATTCACATGTCTCATATGATTCCAAATCAAATGAGTCTAGAAGTCCATCCTTATGGAGTCTAGATATGCGTTTCTCATTTATATGGCCTAAACGACAGTGTCGTAGATATGTACGATTTAAATCATTAGTTTTAATCCTTTTAGTATTTATGTTATAGATTGGACCATTTAGATCGAGGATATACAATTCATTAGACAAATGCGCACTACAATAGTGCATACTATCAAAATAAATGGAGCAACACTTGTCCTTTATTGAAATAGAAAAACCTTTCTCGTCCAAACAAGAAACGGAAATAATGTTTCCGCTCATAGCAGACACATAAAAGCAATTGTCTAATTCTAAAATAAGTCCAGAAGGCAAAGATAGCTCATAAACGCCTACAGCTAATGCAGCAACTTTTGCTCCATTCCCGGTGCGCAGGTCTATCTCCCCTTTACTCAATCTTCTACTTCTTTTCAAATCCTGCACATTACGACAAATTTGAGAACCACATCCGGTATCCACTACCCAAGATGAAGAAATAGAAAGATTGACGTCTATAACATAAATACCTGGTGGTGGTGGAATCACTATTCCAAGCTTCTTATCCTCCATATATTTATGACAATTCCTCCTCCAGTGACCCGGCTGGCTGCAGTAGTGACACTCACCTTTAGCCATGCCTCCACTAGGCTTTAGGGCTTCCTTGGATTTCGCAACTTTCTTGCGCTTTCCTTTTGAAGTAGAGGCAACTGAATTGCCCTTCCTCTTATGAACCATCATTATGGCATTGCCCTTGCCTTTGTTGACGCTCTGTTCAGCTGTCTTTAGCATGTTCAATAAGTCAGGCAGAGTCTTACTGATCTCATTCATATTATAGTTCGTGATGAACTGATTATAACTGTCAGGCAACGATTGCAAGACAAGATCAGTAGCCAAATCTTGGCCAAATGGGAACACCAGTCTCTCAAGGTTCTCTATGTACCCGATCATTCGGAGTACATGAGGCCCTAATGGATTCCCCTCTGCAAGACTACTCTTGAAATGCTTCAGACACCTCATAGCGCTCATGCCTAGCCTGTTTCTGAAACAATTGTTTCAAGTGTATGATCATATCATATGCTTCCATATTCTCATGCTGCTTCTGAAGCTCAGGAGTCATGGTACAAAGCATGAGGCAAGTCACTTCATTAGAATCATCAACATGTTTCTGACGTGTCCTTTGCTTGGCGCGCAAGGGATGGGGCGGACGGCTAGGGTTTCGGCCCTAGTCTTACTTCCCTCTTCCTTGTTGCCCAAACAAGGTTGTATCCTTATGGATTTATTTCCATAAATTTATTTCCATAATTGAAAACCCCTTTTCAATCATGTGCCCATGAACCCTAATTTTTCAAGAACCCAATTATACACATCTTATGTGATTAAACTCACCAATTCTAACATCCAATGTTAAATTAGATCTTGTTCTATTGAATCAAATTCAATTTTGCATATACCATGCAATTAATTTCAGTTTTCGCGTAATAAACAATAAAACGGTGTGTAAACTGAAATCATAACATATACATCATGTTATGCTCTACAACCTGGCTCTGATACCATTGTTGAGTTTTGAAGTAGGTAACGCAGCGGAATAACAAAAATTTAATTCTACTTCAATGCTCACCACGGATCGTCAGGAAGAGACATCATAATATGATAAGAGACATAGTATTGTGTACCTTTGAATTTGTGAGATCACGCGAAAAATGATGTCCTCGTCTCTACGGTTGATCCACGTCTAGAGGTGAGATCTAGATTCTTCCTTCAAACAAGTGCTAGCTTGAACCCGGAGGAAGAGGGAAGAAGATCAAAGCAACAAAGGCACAAAGGGAGGGGTGGCCTCCTCTTTGAGCCGACGGGAAGGGGGCGGACGGGGCTAGGTTCGGACCTAGCTCTTGTCTTGCTCTCTTTTGCTTTCTCTCCCACTCACTTTGTTATGTCTAATAACATTAGTGTGGGAAGGAAGCTTAGGCCTCTTTATATACTCCAACAACTCCTTGTTGTTTCCATAAAAGAGTTTCCTAATTCTAGATGAACTATAACTATTCCCTTCCTTGCAAATTAGTCCTACTAAGTTTGCAAGGTGTTGCACAATGATCCTTCTATTAATTAATCAATATTAATTATTCCCAAATCTAGCTCTACTCTATTTGACGTGTGACCCCATAGGTTTCTATATAGTTGGTAGTAACTCTTACTAACATGGAGCGGTGTCTAGCAACACATCCATGCCACCCAACCAATAGAAATAGTCAGTGATCCTGACAAACCTCTTGTGCCCAATATGTCATATTGCACTATCACTTTGTCTCCATATCCGGATTGGACACGAGACATACATCGTCACACTCGTATATCCAATCCATAGTTCCTCGATCCTGGGAATATGCTTATGCTTGCAGATAACATCAATATCTCTATATTGATTTATCTGAGTCTGGCCAGACAATAAATAAGCCTCATCCCTCGAGTGGCCGTGGATATTTACCCCCATTATGTGGGAGGGACAAATCCTATCTACATCACTACGATCTCTAAGCTTGCTTCCTATCACGCCCGATAGCCATCTTTATGATTACCCAGTTACGGTGTAACGTTTGATAACATCAAAGCGCAATATTCCACAACTAGAGTATCTAGTGACTTCAAGTATAAGGATTTCAATTATATTAGCACTACGAAAAGCGATTGTGACTTGACATAATCTAATGTATCCTTTTCGTTGTGGGTCAATCCAGTATGCCATTACTCCTAATGCGTACCCATGTGTTAGACTTGATATCTCCATATCAATCTACCCACATACTAGTCTATATTTGATCGTCCTATTAATCAATATAGTGGACTAGGGACATTTAAGATAAACAACGCATTTTATCTAAGGACTTAATTATATTAAATATCACAATATATAATAAATGAATACTCTAGCCAAAAACAATGTTCATACTAAATATACGATTGCCTCTAGGGCATCTATTCCAACATCAGCAACTATGGTGAGATCGAGGATTGCAAGGCTGCGTGTGTTTGGGTGGGTGGAGAAAACGAGGAAGGTTACTTTGGCTATTCGGTGATGGAAGCTGTTGAATCTTGGTCTTTGATTTGAGGGATGAAGCAGGTATGGGTCTTCGATTTGAGGAATGAGGCAGGTATGGGTCTTCAATTTTAGGAACCGGGTGTCCACGCTTGAGGTGGTGACAGAGTCGAAGAATGAGCCCGAGGTTGATACTGAAGCTTTCGGGGTGCCAAAGCAGATTGCAATTTACGATACCGAGACGCTCAATGATTCGAGTCTTTGGGACGAGACGCTCAATGATTCGAGTCACAGGTGTACAAGGAGGATGGGTTGAGCAAGCTGAAGCCGCCGATTGTCTTGCAAGAATTCGTTAATCAAGGTGGGTTGATCTTTAAAGTGCATGTGGTTGGGGATTATGTGAAATGTGTCAAGAGGAAGTCCTTTCCAGATCTTTCAATGGAAAAACTCAGAAGCATGGAGGGTTCTTTATCGTTTTCGCAGATTTCGAATATAACTCCCAGTGACAACATTGAAAATACTTACTACAAGTTGATGGATTTGGATGATGCAGAAATGCCTCCAGAGAGTCTGATCACTAACATTGCTCATGGGTTGCGGTGAGTGACCAAATTGCATATGTTTAACATTGATTTCATTAGGGATACTAAACTTGGGAACATTTATCTTGTAATTGACATAAACTACTTTCCTGGCTATGCAAAGATGCCATCTTATGAGTCTGTTCTTGATGTGGGGAATAAAACCGGTTAATGAGTTTGTATGCTTGTGTTTTGAAGTTGTAAATTTTTATTATTCTTTGATGGGTTTTTTGTGTTCTTGATGATTCAACTTTAGTATTCTTGATGTTCTTAGAGTACTTGATGATTGAGGATACTCATGGATGAGGACAATAAAGTCCAAATAAATGCACAGAGGCTTTATGGTCAAAAAAATTTTATTTCGCTTACTTTTCTAACGGAACATAACAAAAGGGTGCTAAGTGTACACATAATATTTCGTTAAACGGGTGCAAACTGTTTTTTTTTTTTTTTTCAAAATACAGGATAGCGGGGTGGAATTAAGCCTAAACTCAGGGATGGTCAGTGTCTTTTACCCTATATTTAATAAGGAGTCGTTATTTGTATTGTTGTAACGAGATAATTGTAAACATTATGTCATAAAGTTATTATTGAAAATCACCTACCAATTGAAAGAGTTTGTGCTCTAAAGCGTCGTTATGTACGGTACTAGCGATGGTGATCCGCAGATGGAACGTCGTCGTGTATTGTACTACTGCTAATGAGCTGCAGATGGAACTGAACCAGTCGTGTTGAGCTGATTTATTATTGTTACACTAAAAAATGGTTAAAGACATTTTGCACCCTCGTGTTTTGGATTATATACAAAAACAACCCCGATTTTTTGGGATATACAAAAACCACATCTGTCAGAGTTAGTGGCTAACGGCACACTAACAGAGGGGTAAAAAGACATGTTTACCCTCATTTTGGAAACAAATGCCACACTATAAATTCTTTTTTTCCTTCTTCTTCCTCAATATCTAACCCGAGCTGAGTCTCCTTCCCTTCCCCACCTCTCTCTCTGCCCTCCACCACCATCGACATTGGAAAATTACCCAGATCTTCATCCACCCCCATCTCCATCCCAATCTTCGATCCTCCTCTTTCCGCTCCTCTCAATCGATTAAAGATGGTGAGACCCGTTGCTTCATCGCCACACGATCTGAAATCGGCGACACACATAGACCCGTTTGTTGCAGCGTGGAAGTGGTAGGTCTGGTCTTGGAGAGAGGGGTCTGGGTTTCAATCAAAGGATCACATTGCATGAATCCATGGTGGATTAGGCGGTTTAAAGAGACTGATTTGTTCTAGTTTTCGGAGAGACGTAGGGGTGGAAGGGATGCAAGGCGGTGGTTGGTGGCCGGATGTTGCAGCGTGGAAGTGGTGGGTATGGTTTTGGTTTGATTGGCGATTCGGGTTGCAGCAGAGAGAGACAAGCAGAGGGGGTCGGTGAGGAAGAAGGAAGGGGGTTTTGTTTCTCTCTGCTTCGTTCTCTCTGTCCCGCTTTCTCTCATCTCGTTCTGCGTATCAATGGTGATGGGTCTCTCTTGGTTCAGCAAGGAAGATTTCACCTCCCTGTGATGTGGATAGATGAAGGTTCAGGCCTCGACGTCGTCGATTTAGGGATAATTTCCCCTCTATGTGCATCATCGATTTGGGTTGTGAGGCGGAGATGCTCTCATCTTGCTGTCTTTTCATATGAGTTTGATTTTTTGTTCATCTGTGTTTTATTTGCATCCGCTGTTTGATGCTCTGACAGTGAATTGGGTTTGATTTGTTTCTCTTGATTTTATCTGGCGGTGATGAATTTTATTGGTTGAATTTAGGGGAAAAAATTGCTACTTTCTTGGCGGTGCAATTAATAAAAGCAACCATGGTAGGTGCAATTTTTTGTACCTCTTTTCAATTAAAGATCTGAGCCTCTTAATAAAAATGTGTTATTTGTCGTCGTTGTTTGTTTGTTTTGTTATTGTTGAGGCGGCGTGGTGGTGGTGGTGGTGGTGGTGTTGCTGGTGGGGATTCAGTGGTGGTGGCGGAGATTTGGTGGTGGTGGTCAAGAAGATCAAGATAGGTGGTCAAGAACACCAAGAACATCAAGAACATAAACAAAAAATAAATACATATAGGGGCAAAATTGTCATAAAAAGGACAGATTGCACCACCATACTAATTG
Source organism: Linanthus parryae (assembly GCA_023055425.1). Classification (NCBI taxonomy): domain Eukaryota; kingdom Viridiplantae; phylum Streptophyta; class Magnoliopsida; order Ericales; family Polemoniaceae; genus Linanthus; species Linanthus parryae. The sequence goes on along the minus strand of JALGPY010000038.1, from coordinate 1,229,995 downwards.
ATTGTAACAGAATTGTGCTTTTCGTCTAACGTCCATCCACTGACAGGGGTGGGTTTTTTTCGACAGGAGTGGTTTTTGTATATCCCCAAAGAATAGAGTTGTTTTTGTATATAATCCAAAATACGAGGGTGCAAAATGTCTTTAACCCAAAAAAAAATAACCCACAAAGTTACAGGCGTTAATATAAATATATTATTAAAGTCACCCTAAAAAACAAACAAAAATATATTGAACGAATATCAATGACCTAGGGTTTCAGCTCCGCAATAGTCGGAGAAACAGGCGATTTTCTCAGGAAGCTAGGTTTGTTCTACGGGTTACTTTTTCATCAATCATCAACTTTTCTCTCTACACAGGCTATGGCGTCCGATCCAATGGCAGCAGTAACAAGGGGTTTCGGCAAGCTTACAATTGAGGAGGAAAGGGTTGTCAAGTTTGACAGTGAGTATGTTGAGAAAGCTATACAAGCAAGCGGTCCTTGTCTCATCGGTAAGTTTCTCAAGACCTTCCGTTCTAACTCTTGGGCCATGAAGCTCTTATTCAAAAAGATATGGCCTGAGGGTGAAGAGATTAAGATACACGAAGTAGGTGCAGAACTTTTTGTGTTCCAGTTTCCGTCTACTACGTCTATGCAAGCAGTGTTAAACGGTGGTCCGTGGTTGTTTGACGAGAACATGCTTCTTCTAAAACCTTGGTCTATATCGGCTAGGGTGAGCAACGTTAGGTTTGAGACGATCGACCTATGGGTGCAAGTCAAGAACATACCAATCTATCTCCAAACGGAGGAAGATCTCAAGAAGATTGTATGGGATATGGGAACAATTATGCAAACGGATTCGAGAATCCTCAGTGGCCCGGACGGAGATTACATGCGGGCGCGTATGAGAATCGACATCAACAAACCCTTGCTTCGAGGGGGGAACATTGAGGTCAGAGGTGAACTAATATGGCTAGATTATATGTATGAGAGGGTGCCCGGTTTGTGCTCATGGTGTGGGTGCTTGAATCACACCGATGTAGACTGTACACGGAGAGATGTTATCGAGAAGTCTCAAGATTTTCCGGGCTACGGAGATTGGCTTCTATATCGCCCGCCCGCTAGAAAGCGACTCTTCTCTGATAGTACAGAAGCTACGGGCAAAGAAACTATCGACATTGAAGGGATGGCTCAAAACGAAACAAAGGCAAGCGAGAAGGATTGGGGTTTTTCGGATGCTGGGGAAGATGACGAGGATGGTAAAGTAGATGAGGAAGTGTCTGACAACAACATGGATATTGAGAAGTCATCCAATGTCAAGTCCTATGATAACCCACTAGCAGACAAGGGCAATGAAGCAGATACATCAAGGCTCACGGCCGCTCAGAAAGGAAAAACACCGGCTGTTGCTCAAGAGACATCGATCAGTGGCAAAAGAAAGAGTGCAGATACAAATTTATCACCAAACCCAGTGGTGAAAACCCGTGACAGGCCACTGATTTTCTCTGCTCAACGAGGAGGAAGCGGCAATCGGGGAAGAGGACGTGGTCGAGGTGTAGGCAAGGGCTCGGATATGCAGGCTGGAATGGACACGGGATATAGAAGTCAGTTGAAAAGCAAGTCAAACAACACAGTTTTGAAGCCAGGTCACAAAGCACATGTGAATAATCCCATTGTCAAAGTGCAATCTGTTTCATCCTTGAAGAATAACGTCGAAGAGAAGAGTAACAGTGAGCAAGCAACACTGGTTTCTGAGATTCAGATTCCAACACAGGACGGGGCAGCCTCAAAGAACCCAACTCTCAAATTGGCTGAGGCTGCAGGACAGCCTAGCCATGAGCAATGAGTATCATCAGTTGGAACGTACGGGGACTTGGCAATCCCCGTAGCGTTGCTTCTCTTCATGATCTAGTGAAGAGAAGAAAGCCAAATCTGGTTTTCTTAATGGAGACCAAACAGTATGCAAGTGAGATGGGTTGGATTCAGAAAAAGTTGGGTTTTAAAAACGGTATCTTTCGTGATTGCTTGGGTAGTGGCAGAGGCAAAAGTGGTGGACTAGCCATGATGTGGGATGACAGTGTGCAATTCACATTAATAAACTGGTCTTTTTTCCACATACATGGTTCTTTTACTATTCTAGATAATCAAAAACAGGGTTTCCTGACAGGTTTCTACGGAGATCCTAACAGGAATGAACGACATAATTCTTGGAGCCTTCTTGAGAAGCTTTGCTATCCAGGTCAACCTTGTTGTGTTATAGGGGATTTCAACGCTCTATCGTCCAGCTTGGAAAAGGAAGGGGGAAGACCTGTCCCCTTCAGCCAACTGGAGAGTTTCAACAGCGTTATTTCTCGTCTACAGCTGAGAGATCTGGGCTTTTCAGGGTTTCAATTTACATGGAATAATGGGCAAGGGGATGAAGCAGCTATCCGGGAAAGGATTGATCGTTGTTACACAACAGATCGATGGTCAGATATTTTTGGCAGAGGTAGAGTGCAGCACCTTGTCGCAGAAGTCTCTGATCATGTTCCAATTGAAGCAAGTTGGGTCTCTAGTTATCAGTGGAGAGTAAAAACTCCAAGAAGATTTCAATTCGAGGCTATGTGGTTACACCACGAGGGGTGTAAGGATGTTATTCGGGAAAGCTGGGCTGCGTCTACAAAACAGTTTGCCGGCAAACTTACTGATGTGGCGGGAGCTCTGAAACAGTGGGAAAAGGTTTCGTTCGGCTCAGTAAAGATACAACTGGCTTCTTTGAGATCAGACTTGCAGACACTACAGTCCCGCGTTCAGACACGGGAAACCATAGCGAGACTGAAAGAAGTTCGACAGCAGATTCTCCAAATCCTTCTGAGGGAGGAGGAGATGTGGCGACAACGTTCTAGGGAGACATGGATGAGGAAGGGGGATCAAAACACGGGGTTTTTTCATCGGAAAGCATCAATCCGAAAATCCCGCAATCGTATAGTGGGTTTGGAGGATGAGATGGGTGTTTGGCAAGAGAACCCTAGCCAGGTTGTTGCCGTTCTAGAGAACTATTTTACGGACATTTTTACTTCGAAAAATCCTACTCGAATCCAAATGGAGCCGGTCATGGCTGGTATAGAGGAGATTGTGTCTTTGGAGCAGAGAGCTTTCATGAACCTCCCTTTCACAGTGGAGGACATTCGGGTGGCTTTGAAACAGTCACCACCGGTGAAAGCACCCGGGCCAGATGGGTTCCCCGCCCTCTTCTATCAAAAGTACTGGCCCATCATTGGAGAGGAAGTTGAAGGAGTTTGCTTGGACTTTCTCAATGGTGCAGGAGACATTTCCAGGTATAATCACACTTTGATTGCCCTTATTCCAAAGGTTAAACAAGTTAGGAAAGCTGCTGATTTGAGGCCTATCAGTTTGTGTAACACTATTTACAAACTTATTACAAAAGTTTTAGCTAATCGCCTGAAGACTATTTTAGACTCACTAATTTCAGAGAATCAAAGCGCCTTTGTCCCAGGAAGATTGATCTCTGACAATACGCTCGTCGCTTTTGAGCTTATGCATTCTATGAAGAACAGGAAAAAAGGAAAGACGGGTTATCTGGCGCTTAAAGCAGATATGAGCAAAGCTTACGACAGAGTGGAATGGGACTTCTTGCGACATGTCATGGAAAGAATGGGGTTCGGTTTGAGATGGATAGAAATTGTTATGAAATGTGTTACAACGGCTACCTACAGCATCCTAGTCAATGGAGAAACTCATGGCACCATAGTGCCACAAAGGGGTCTTCGACAAGGATGTCCTCTCTCCCCATATCTTTTTCTTCTTGTTAGTGAAACGCTCTCACGAAGTTTATCTCTAGCTGTGCAGGAAGGGAGATTAACAGGTTTACAGGCATCTAGGGGAGGACCTACTATATCACACCTTTTCTTTGCAGACGATAGCCTCATCTTCACCAAAGCTACTGAGTCTGATATTATGGCACTCCGAAATATCCTTCATGATTACGAGTTGGCATCGGGCCAGGTACTTAATCTTCTAAAATCCTCAATTGTATTCTCGGATAATGTGAGCAATGAAGATAGGGCTCTCTTAAGTGAACTATGTGGTGTTCAACTGGTGGAGAGTCACGATTCCTATCTAGGTCTACCCACGTCTATAGGGAGGAGGAGGTCCATGTCTTTCACATATCTCCCTGAGAGGATCAACAAGAAGCTAAAGGGATGGAAAGGTCAAGAATTATCAGCTGCTGGGAAGGAGGTTCTAATCAAGCCTGTCATTCAAGCCCTTCCAAACTACGCTATGAGCTGTTTCTTACTCCCTATAAGTATATGCCAACTGATGGAGAAGCTAGTTCGACAATTTTGGTGGGGTGGTTCAGATGATCGCAGGAAAACACATTGGGTCTCATGGGAGAAATTGAAGATGCCGAAAGAAGAAGGTGGTCTGGGATTCAGAGATTTCAGAAACTTTAATATAGCCATGCTTGCAAAACAATCCTGGAGGTTCATTCAAAATCCTACAAGTTTGGTAAGTAGGGTTTTTAAGGCTAAATATTTTCGTTCTACTAGTCTTCTTGAAGTAGAACTTACACCTTCTTCTCAAGTTTCTTATGTTTTTAAGAGTATCTTAGCGGGCTGCAATTTATTGAAATCTGGAATTATGTGGAAAATTGGCAATGGTCGTGATATTCGCATCTACAAAGACAGTTGGATACCAAGACACAGCACTTATAAAGTACTGACCCCATGTCCTCCTGGATCAGAAGATATGAGAGTCGAAATGTTGATTGATGCAGAAAGCCGAGGCTGGAATGAAGCAATGCTAAACCAAATGCTGGTGCCTGAGGACGTTGAAATTATTACAAACATGGTTTTACCCCCAGACTCAACCTTTGACCTCCCATTTTGGCGACATTCTGATGATGGCGTATACTCGGTAGCATCGGGTTACAAAGCCCAAACATCCCTCATTACCAGTGATCCGTCATCCTCCAGTGGTCCAGTTTCAAACGAATGGCTCAGAAAATTATGGACATTGGACGTCCCGAGGAAGATGATTTTTCCGACTTGGCGTCTATGGCTCGGTGCATTACCCACTGCAACTAGGATAAGATCGATGGGACTGAACGTTAACACTGTTTGCCAGCGCTGTCAGGAGGAAGTGGAGTCAAGCGAGCATGTTTTCAGGGAGTGCTCCTTTGCGAAACAAGTATGGCATGAAGTTTTCAAAACCAATCTGAATTGGGACAGCATGAGTAACTCGAAGGACTGGGTATTTGAAATCATCAATAATTCATCTAGAGCTGACTGCGAGAGTTTCATCGCAACAATCTGGTCCATCTGGAAGGCTCGGAACAATTTACTTTTCAATGCTACAAAGGAAGATGTCTCCACAACAGCAAAGAGGGGTGAAGAATTTGTTTACTGGTATAAAGAGGCAAAGTGCAGTGGAAAACTTGATGACTTTCATACCTCCAACGTTCCAGCAGATAAGAAGTGGAGATGCCCGCCCCCTGGTTTTGTTAAAATTAACGTTGATGGAGCTTGGGTGTGCTACGGTTCAGCCTCTGGGATTGGTTGTTGTATTAGAGACTCTACTGGAAAATTCATATCTGGTCGTCATCGCCGCATTCGCAGGGAAAGAACGCCGTTATTGGCTGAGATGGCGGCGATTGAAGAAGGACTTAAACTAGCTAAGGAATCAAACTTTATGTCTGTTTGCCTCCAATCGGACAGTTTAGTCTCTGTTCAACTATTGAAATTCGGTTTCAGTCGGAAGATGAATGCTCAAAAAGCATTGGCAGACTTGAAGTACTACTTGGAATCCTGCAAAACCTTGATGCAATCCTTCGAATCCATTGATATTTCATACATCAGCCGAGAAGCAAATGGACTTGCTCACTCTTTCGCAAAGAAAGGTTTAGTAGAAGAAGATATGTCGTTCTATTCAATTATTCCTGATTGGGCTTCGACTGTATTAAACGACGATCATATGGGTTTGACTGCCCAAGTTTAATGAAAATATTTTTTTCCTCAAAAAAAAAAAAATAATGTTGCGTGCGATGAAATTACAACAAATGCCATTGTCACGGGGCTTTGTCACAACCTATTAGTTTTGATGTTTTTATTATGACGATCCTCAACCATTCTTCCTCACATAATGCAATTTTTCTTTTCTTTTAGAGAGACAAGGATGGAGACCAATGTGAGTTCACGGAAAGTGTTTTTATTCAGAAGGTTTCGCAAAATAAAAACAAAAAATGATGGTTTTTGGAGTTGGGAGGGAAGCTGGAAACGCGTCGTCCGAATCAACTTCTATTGCGACGTCGAGCCAATGAGGAGAAGCCACTTGTTAAAAACGCGGCTTTCAACCTCGAGCTGCCACCCCCCGTGCTTCTCTTTCAGCCCAATGCTAAGTCCAAGGCCCCACTCTCACACTCCCCCCACTATTTCTGGTTCTGTGTACGGACCACACTCAACTTTCTAGTTTGTAGTCTCTCCACATACCGTATGTGTGGGATAGAGCAGATTTTCAATATTGGACGCATTTCCATCAGTTCAAAGCAGGTGAAATTATATCAACTTATTTGAATGGATAGTTGAAGTGAGGAGAGACGTCGTGTGTTTCCTCATCTCAATTTCAATATTAGACACATTTCTATCAGTTCAAATCAGGTGAAATTATATCAATTTATTAGAATGGGTGGTTGAAGTGAGGAGAGACGTCTTGTGTTTCCTCATCTCAACATGCATTTTTTCTCACGTCAACCACTCATTCCAATAAGTTGATATAATTTTATTAGATCGAAGCTCATCGAAACACACCCATTATATCTCTCCCCCAATCATGTAACTACAGGCGATTGATCTAATGGGCGAGACTTGAAATTTAAATGTATGCTCTTCTTAAATTTAAGTTTTGGGGCTTGACCCTGACCTGGACACTACAAAAAATTCTCTCAAAAGAAATTCAAGATCAAATGACATGGTGCTATTAGAACTGAACAAGTACACACTTATAAAATGGACCATAATTAATGCCTTTGTGTATTGGTCTCCTTCCAGCAGAGGCATTCTATTTCCATGTTAATTATTGAGGTGGATTGAGAAAATGTTTACTCTTTAATGCAGCATATTAAGTCCTTGTCGTGTGGATTTCTGATTTACTTGGTGATTGCATGAGACTGTTGAAGGCTCATACAAGATGGCAGTTAACGCACATCTTTCGTGAAGCAAACCGAATTGCTGATTATGTTGCAACTTTTGGTCATTCTCATTAACCCCCTCTTGGTTTTGCACCATCGAACCTCCTCCAAATTTGATTGGTTTGCACCATCAACAAAGAATGTATTTCGTTCCAAGAGTGGTCACAACTATTTTTACTGCGCTAGGTATGACACTTTTGGGGATGGGAACCCTTTTGTTGTTGTATATACGCTGTTTCTTCTTATTGCTGTCTTTATGAGACGTTTGGAACCAATCTTGTACTGCTATTTTCGATGTTTTAGTGGTTAATACATTGTCTGGTTTCTTACAAAAGAAATTTCTTTTGTTCGAACGAGTGATCACTACTATTTTTACTACGCTAGGTATGGCGCTCTTCTAGGGATGTAAATACTTTTGTTGCTGGAGTTACCATGTGCCCATGAATATACAATGTTTCTACTTATAGCTCTCTTTATGAGACGTCTAGGGCCAATTTTGTACTACTACTTTGGAATGCCATTTTTTATTTTTGCGGATACTATTTTGGATGATTTAGTAGTTACATAATATAGTTTCTTTGTAAAAAATGTTCTTTTTTGACAAATATATAACATTCATTTAAAAAGTGAAGTTACATGTAGCCGTAATACATTTGGCTAAGTTGTGGGCGGTAGAGACGCCAGATTGACCAACAAAATGTAAAATACAATAAGAAACGGATGCCGTCAGATCTTCTATTTGTTTCAAGACCATGAAGACTTCTGATGGCTAGTTTTTGTTGTTGAGACATCGAATGATTGCTTGGCAGTCCGTTTGCAATTCGTGAGTGATCACCACTTCTTTTTACTACGCTAGGTATAGCGCTCTTTTGGGGATGGAGATACTTTTGTTGTTAGAGTTATCATGTACCACGAATATACGATGTTTCTTCTTATTGCCCTCTTTATGAGACGTTTAGGGTCAATCTTGTACTACTACTACTACTATTTTGGCTGTTTCAGTAGTTAATACATAATCTAGTTTCTTTGTGAAAAAAGTACTTATGCGTGCAAAACATTTAATGTTAGTATTAATGCTGCGACAATTGTATAGCAGTTGGTTGTTAGATACGTACGAGTTCATTCAACTCTTCCAGAATTCACATTGAGGCGGTGTTTGATTCATTAGATATCCTTGCACTCCTATTAGCACTCTGTTATAATTGCAAGTATACAATAACTTGTTTGGGTCCAAATAAATAAACGGTTCTTTATCAATTATGAACTTTTTTTGAGATAAAAGTTCCATTGTATTTTGATGACATGAAATTCTCAGTCAAATTTTTTGAAAAGCAAATGCGAACATCTTGTTAACGAAAAGATTTCTATTGTAGCAAATGGGTGCTAGTTCAGTGTAAATTGTTTGAAATCTCTACATGATATTCCGGGTTCAAACCTGATTATTGTAGAGCGTAAAATATGAAGAAATAAAATTACTATGTATCGGTGTGTAAACGGTGTGAAATTAATAGGATACCCATTAACTTATTAGTGGAAATGTATCTAACCAAGATCGTCCACAAAATTAGTTGAAATGCCTTTGGAGATGCTCTCATCTTCCTGTCTTTTCATATGAGTTTGAGTTTTTGTTCATCTGTGTTTTATTTGCATATGTTCTTTGATGCTCTGACAGTGAATTGGGTTTGATTTGTTTGTCTCTTAATTTTATCTGGCGATGATGAACTTTATTGGTCGAATTTAGGGTAAAAAATTGCTACTTTCTTGGCGGTGCAATTAATAAAAGCAGCCGTGGTAGGTGCAATTTTATACCTCTTTTCAATTAAAGATCTGAGCCTCTTGATAAAAATGTGTTATTTGTCGTCGTTGTTTGTTTGTTTTATTATTGTTGTGGCGGCGGCGTGGTGGTGGTGGTGGTGGTGTTGCTGGTGGGGATTCAATAGTGGTGGCGGACATTTGGTGGTGGTGGTCAAGAAGATCAAAATAGGTTGTCAAGAACACCAAAAACATCAAGAACATAAACAAAAAAAATAAAAATATGGGAAAATTTGTCATAAAAAGGACAGATTGCACCCCCATACTAATTGATTATAACAGAATGGTGCTTTTCGTCTAACGTACATCCACTGACAGGGGTGGTTTTTTTTTCGACATGAGTGGTTTTTGTATATCAACAAAGAATAGAGTTGTTTTTGTATATAATCCAAAACATGAGGGTGCAAAATGTCTCTAACCAAAAAAAGGAAAAAAAGAAAAATAACCCACAAAGTTACAGGCGTTAACATAAATATATTAACCTCACCTAAAAATAAACATAAATATGTTTTTGAACGAATATCAATAATGGTGTGTGGGATGAAATTACGATAATTGCCATTGTCACGGGGCTTTGTCATAACCCTACTAGTTTTGATGTTTTTATTATGACGATCCTCAACCATTCTTCCTCACATAATGCAATTTTTCTTTTCTTTTAGAGAGACAAGGATGGAGACCAATGTGAGTTCACGAAAAGTGTTTTTATTCAGAAGGTTTCGCAAAATAAAACAAAAAATGATGGTTTTTGGAGTTGGGAGGGAAGCTGGAAACGCGTCGTCCGAATCAACTTCTATTGCGACGTCGAGCCAATGAGGAGAAGCCACTTGTTAAAAACGCGGCTTTCAACCTCGAGCTGCCACCCCCCGTGCTTCTCTTTCAGCCCAATGCTAAGTCCAAGGCCCCACTCTCACACTCCCCCCACTATTTCTGGTTCTGTGTACGGACCACACTCAACTTTCTAGTTTGTAGTCTCTCCACATACCTTCTGTGTGGAATAGAGCAGATTTTCAATATTGGACACATTTCCATCAGTTCAAATCAGGTGAAATTATATCAATTTATTGGAATGGATGGTTGAAGTGAAGAGAGATGCCGTGTGTTTCCTCATCTCAATTTCAATATTGGACACATTTCTATTAGTTCAAATCAGGTGAAATTATATCAATTTATTGGAATAGGTGGTTGAAGTGAGGAGAGACGCAGTGTGTTTCCTCATCTCAACATGCATTTTTTCTCACCTCAACCGCTCATTCCAATAAGAGCATCTCCAGCAATGTTATGTAAAAAAATGCAAATTATACATAAAATCACATTTTTGCCTTTTGCATGTCCACAAATTTTAATACGAACTCCAGTAATGCAAGCTAAAAGATAGGCATATTAAGTTTTGTAAAATTATTTATTATTATTATGATATTAGGACAAGTCTACTAAAAAGTAGGAACAATACAAAAAAATAGGAATACACCTACAAAATAGGGAAAAAAATAAGATGGCGAGGGATGATTATCGCCAAACTTGGCGATCAAGATGCATGACATCCATTTTGCATGAGGGGATGCATGTTCTGCTGGATCGCATTTTTCACCCAAGTTCTTTATATTTTGCATAATAAATCGATTTGCATGGCCTGCTGGAGATGCTCTAAGTTGATATAATTTTATTAGATCGAAGCTCATCGAAACACACCCATTATATCTCTCCCCCAATCATGTAACTACAAGCGATTGATCTAATGGGTGAGACTTGAAATTTAAATGTATGCTCTTCTTAAATTTAAGTTTTGGGGCTTGACCCTGACCTGGACACTACAAAAAAATCTCTCAAAAGAAATTCAGGATCAAATGACATGGTGCTATTAGAACTGAACAAGTACACACTTATAAAATGGACCATAATTAATGCCTTTGTGTATTGGTCTCCTTCCAGCAGAGGCATTCTATTTCCATGTTAATTATTGAGGTGGATTGAGAAAATGTTTACTCTTTAATGCAGCATATTAAGTCTTTGTCGTGTGGGTTTCTGATTTACTTGGTGATTGCATGAGACTGTTGAAGGCTCATACAAGATGGCAGTTAACGCACATCTTTCGTGAAGCAAACCGAATTGCTGATTATCTTGCAACTTTTGATCATTCTCATTAACCCCCTCTTGGTTTTGCACCATCGAACCTCCTCCAAATTTGATTGGTTTGCACCATCAACAAAGAATGTATTTCGTTCCAAGAGTGGTCACAACTATTTTTACTGCGCTAGGTATGACACTTTTGGGGATGGGAACCCTTTTGTTGTTGTATATACGCTGTTTCTTATTATTGTTATTCTTATGAGACGTTTGGGACCAATCTTGTACTACTATTTTCGATGTTTTAGTGGTTAATACATTGTCTGGTTTCTTAGAAAAGAAATTACTTTTGTTCGAACCAGTGATCACTACTATTTTTACTGCGCTAGGTATGGCGCTCTTCTAGGGATGTAAATACTTTTGTTGCTGGAGTTATCATGTGCCCATGAATATACGATGTTTCTACTTATAGCTCTCTTTATGAGAGCATCTCCAATAAGTTTTTATATGACGGTTATCTTCAAAATATATATAAGAGAGGAAAAATATTGTCTCCAATAAGCTCTCTACTACGCTCTTTATTTTAGCGAATAGTTATCCCGCTCGCCTACTTTTATCGAGCCGGACAAATAACTTCATATTTTGTTTACCCATGTTCTTAGCGGTTATGTCCTGAATTTCTTAAAATTCTCATACAAGAAATATTGAGAATGTGCCGCGTGTTATTAGCTAATCATTTAACTAACACTATTGGAGCATTAACTAAATTTTTACAATATCTAAAATAAAATTGTTAAATTTTCATCAAATTATAAATAACTTTTAACTAGTACCACTGGAGATGCTCTGAGACGTCTAGGGCCAATTTTGTACTACTATTTTGGAATGCCATTTTTTATTTTTTTTATTTTTGCGGATACTATTTTGGATGTTTTAGTAGTTAATACATAATATAGTTTCTTTGTATAAACTGTTTTTTTTTTTTTTTTTGAGAAATAAATAACATTCATTTAAAAAGTGAAGTTACATGTAGCCGTAATACATTTGGCTAAGTTGTGGGCGGTAGAGACGTCAGATCGACCAACAAAATGTAAAATACAATAAGAAACGGGTGCCGTCAGATCTTCTATTTGTTTCAAGAGCATGAAGACTTCTGATGGCTAGTTTTTGTTGTTGAGACATCGACTGATTGCTTGGCAGTCCGTTTGCAATTCGAGAGTGATCACCACTTCTTTTTACTACGCTAGGTATAGCGCTCTTTTAGGGATGGAGATACTTTTGTTGTTAGAGTTACCACGTACCACGAATATACGATGTTTCTTCTTATTGCCCTCTTTATTAGACGTTTAGGGTCAATCTTGTACTATACTACTACTATTTTGGATCTTTTAGTAGTTAATACATAATCTAGTTTCTTTGTGAAAAAAGTACTTATGCGTGCAAAACATTTAATGTAGTATTAATGCTGCGACAATTGTATAGCAGTTGGTTGTTAGATACTACTACGTACGAGTTCATTCAACTCTTCCAGAATTCACATTGAGGCGGTGTTTGATTCATTAGATATCCTTGCACTCCTATTAGCACTCTGTTATAATTGTAAGTTTACAATAACTTGTTTGGGTCCAAGTAAAATAATCGTTTATTATCATCGATTACGAACTTTTTTTGAGATAGAGTTCCAATGTATTTTGATGACATGAAATTCTCAGTCAAATTTTTTGAAAAGCAAATGCGAACATCTTGTTAACGAAAAGATTTCTATTGTAACAAATGGGTGCTAGTTCAGTGTAAATTGTTTGAAATCTCTACGTGATATTCCGGGTTCAAACCTGATTATTGTAGAGCGTAAAATATGAAGAAATAAAATTACTATGTAACGGTTTGTAAACGGTGTGAAATACATCGGATACCCATTAACTTATTAATGGAAATGTATCTAACCAAAGATCGTCCACAATACTTTATTAGTGGAAATAGTGAACTTTTCTCTCTAAAAAAGGAAGTGATTTCTTCATTAATAAACATTAATTCTAAAATATTAATTAGAAGTTTAATAAATTAATTTTGGATTCCGTTGGTTCTGGATTTCCCAATTCAATTTGACACCATCTTCCAATTATGTAAACATGAAGTTTATATTACGAAGTAAATCTTTTCCGTCATATACATAAATATCATTCCATAAATATTAAATTTTATTGTCTTTTTAGGAAACTATCTTCATTGTTTCATTTGTAATTTAATTTTACTAATTATTGCCTAATTCAAATTAAAAAATCTCCTACTCACACAATTGAAAAAAAAAGGTAAGACAAAATCAAATCTCCACAAAGAGGAAAAAGAAATAAAAGAAACGAAATTCTCTATGAAAAAAAAGCCATATAGATTCCAGAACCAACACTCAAAAAGCAAGCAGAGCACTTCTTCTCTTCTTCTCTCTCCCTTGAACTCTGAAGTTATAAATTTCTGCTTCCAACCGACTCAATCCCCACCAACATTCCCAGCTCTCTCACTCACACTCTCTCTCTCTCTCACTAATCCAAATGCATAAACACAAGCACATGAATCCTCTGTTTCTCTACTACCTCCTCCTCTCTTTCTCCACCTTCTACACACCCAATGTAAGTCTCTTCACCTCAATTTCTCCTACTTTTTGTGTTGGGTTTTCAATTTCTTGAACTGGGTATTGATTTTTTTTTTTGGATTTGCAATAATGTAGGTGGGTTTTGTTGCCGGAGCAAGCGATTCGCCGTTCACACCAAAAGCATCACTGATTCGGTACTGGAAGAAACAGATCTCAAACGACTTACCCAAACCATGGTTCCTCCTAAACAAAGCCTCACCTCTCAACGGCGTCCAATCGGCTTCCTTCACAAAACTCGCCTCCCAAAACCTCCTCTCCACCACCCTCCCAACCTTCTGCTCCTCGGCCGACCTCCTCTGCTTCCCCGACTTATCCGCGAGCCTTGAAAGCCACGATTCGAATACTAACTTCGCCTCTTATTTGGATAAGAACTTTACCAATTACGGAACGGAGCGCCTCGGCGGTTCCGATTCGTTCAAAAACTACTCCGATTCGGAGAACCTCCCCGTCGATACGTTCCGGAGGTACAGCCGTGGAGCGCTGGGTCATGGAGACAAGTTTTCTAATTACGCCCCCGAGGGGAATGTCGTCGACCAGAGCTTCAACACCTACGGCGCCTCCTCCACGGGCGGAGCAGGCGAATTCAAGGCCTACGCGGAGAAAGTCAACGTCCCGGACTTGAAATTCACCTCCTACTCGGCCGACACCAACGGCCGGAAGCAGGGGTTCAACTCCTACTCCGGCGAGGCGAATGCCGGCGACGAGTCGTTTTCCAGCTACGGCCGGAATGGGAACAGTGCAGGGAACGAATTCAATTCCTACGGGAAGGACACAAATGTAATTGGATCTACATTCTCCGGTTACGGACAGGGCGCCAACGCCGATGCTACGACTTTCACCAGTTACGGGTACAACGGGAATGTGCCCGAGAACAAATTCAACAGCTACGGCGACAGCGGAAACGGGGGCGTTTCGACTTTCAAGACATACCGGGATCAATCCAACGTCGGTGACGACAGTTTCCAATCGTACGCCAAGAAGTCGAATTCCGCCGATGTGAAGTTCTCTAATTACGGAAAAACCTTCAACGAAGGCTCCGATACATTCACTGGCTACGGCAAAGGGGCAGAGAATCAGAAGATTGGTTTCACTACATACGGCGTCAACAACACGTTTAAAGACTACGCCGACAAGAAGACCACCTCCTTCGCTAGATACGTCAACCAGAGCGCCGGTGCCGGCGCCGGCCAATTGTCGGCGACAAGTGGCAAAAGTGTAAATAAGTGGGTCGAGCCGGGCAAATTCTTTAGGGAGGAAATGCTGAAAGCTGGTACTGTCATACCAATGCCGGATATTATTGACAAAATGCCGAAAAGGTCTTTCTTACCCCGGGTGATTTCGTCGAAATTACCGTTCTCCACCTCGAAGATAGCCGAGCTGAAAAAGATTTTTCACGCCGGCGAGAACTCGACGATGGAGAAGATAATGAAAGACTCGCTCACCGAGTGCGAGCGAGCTCCGACCCGAGACGAAACGAAGCGGTGCGTCGGGTCGGGTGAGGACATGATCGATTTCGCGACTTCGGTTCTGGGTCGGAACGTCGTCGTTCGGACGACCCAGAACACGGCCGGGTCGAAGTCCGACGTGGTGGTCGGAGCGGTGACGAAGATCAATGGCGGAAGGGTCACCAAGTCGGTGTCCTGCCACCAGAGTCTCTTTCCTTATTTGATGTATTATTGTCATTCGGTACCGAAAGTCCGGGTCTACGAAGCGGATCTTCTGGACCCGAATACGAAACAGAAGGTGAACCGCGGGGTTGCGATATGTCATTTGGACACGTCGGCTTGGAGTTCGGGTCACGGGGCTTTCATGGCACTCGGGTCGGGTCCGGGTAAGATCGAAGTGTGTCACTGGATCTTTGAGAACGACATGACTTGGACT
Organism: Linanthus parryae; assembly: GCA_023055425.1. Classification (NCBI taxonomy): domain Eukaryota; kingdom Viridiplantae; phylum Streptophyta; class Magnoliopsida; order Ericales; family Polemoniaceae; genus Linanthus; species Linanthus parryae. The sequence continues at coordinate 1,214,425 of JALGPY010000038.1, read as the reverse complement.
ACTGCTGATTAATTCATAGACTCGATGGATTTGAGAAAACCGGGTCGAAGCGGTGGATGAGGAGAAACGGATCATCCGGCTCGACCCGAATGAGAAAAAAGAGTAATTTAAGTTTTTTTTTTTTGTAAGGTGCATTTAATTTAGCCATAGGGCTTAATGGCTGTTGTTCTTTTTAAGATTTTACATGTTGATTTGATGAATGTTCATGGATTTGATGATTCATGGTTCTTCTTTAATGGCTTCCTTCTACTTATAGTAATCCTAATCAATCCCTAAAAATGTGTCTATTTCTCTTCTCTGAGGGGTTACGTATTTGTTATTAGACATTTTATTAGCATTGCGTCTTCTGTTCGGGAAGTTCGAACATCCTCTTGTAAGTGCAATTTCAAGACCTCACAAGATATGCTCTATAAACATAGCATTGTGAGTGAACTTCGAGTGTTAATTGACTTCGAGTGTAGACTACAGACATAAAAGTATTATATTGTATCTGTTATCATGTTAAACACCATGGAGAACAAAATAAGAAGAGCGATGTTCGTCAACTTGTTGAATCTCCAATATATAAAAAGTGATCCATCCATAGGAAACCATGAAATGGGGAGGGATGTTTCAATGGAATAATAAGAATATTATCATGATTTATTTTATTTATGTTCCTTGCGCCTATAAGAAAGAAAGAAAAATAATGTGTTTTAAGAAAAGAGGACAATGGGAAGTAATAAGACAAGAGAAAACATTTGGAAGAGTAGAAACCAATCAAACAATCACATTTCAACCACTATATCCACAAAGATAGAAAACAAAACTATGTGTCTTGTGGTAACACATATTGGTGGCCATGAAACACCAAAACTGCACATGAAAAAGGGAGAAAATAGAAAGAAAACAGCCATTTTGCCAGCTGTGTTTGGGCCATTTCTTATGACAAGTCTAACCCCATCATATAAGTTGGTATAAGCAATTCCAAAAACACAATTAAATGTTGTGCTTTTAGTTAGGGGTGTGTTTTAATCATCTTATGGGATATTTTTGTTTTATCCTAATTTCCAAACACTAGGAATTTGTGAATCCTACTCATCACTTGCTGCAAAATTATTAAGAGGTAGGTTTCGATGAATTGAGGGGTAGGTTTCTAGTACAATGAAATCCTCCTATTGCACTGTATTGTCATTTTTCTCGTTTGGCATGAATTGCCAAGTCTCCGACTCTTTTGCATTTTCTACAAGAGGCACTGAAATATAGATGGATCAAATCACTAAAGCAACACTCAAAACCAAACACCCGTTCATGCCAATTGCAATTTATCAAGTAGTGAATCACCCACTTTTCATATGCTGAAAAAGTCCATGTTGTCTTTATATTTACCAGAAAAACATATTATCATAGGATTCTGTTACTGACAGTATAAGCACGAAGCTAAAATTGAAATGAAAAATGTAGGAATCATGTTTTTTTAGCTGTAGAGCACTATCGACTCTCCGGAACGGGAAAACCATTGCAACATTAAAACTAAAGCACTCAGAAACATAAAAGAGTGCTACATGAGTTGCGTTGATGAACAGGGAGAAGCACTAGTCGCCATTTTGATACTCGATAGAAAGTGAGCAACGTGAAAATATGGTCCGTGATTAGATTATGCTCATTATGGGATTGTGATTGTATGGTCTGCAGAAAATCTATGCCACCTTTATTTTTTTACGAAAATCACAGTATTAAAAGATTTTGTTACTACCGGTATCAACACGGCACTAGAATTGAAATGAAGAACATAGGAATTACACTGTTTAAGCTGTAGAGCATTATCAATTCTCCAGAAGATGAAAAGCAGTGCAACCCCAGTCCTAAAGCATGAAGAAACATAAATGAGTGTTATGTAAGTTAGCGTTGCTGATAGGGCGAAGCAGTAGTCGTCATTTAGATGCTCAGTGCGAAAATATGGTTCGTGATTGGATTACACTAATTATTTCTCATTTCAATGATAATTTTAGTGTTATGAAGATGTGTTTTTTTTTTTTTTTTAATTTACCCTAATAGTAAGACAGTAAGACAGAACGGATTGAATAGGAGATAAAAAGAGTCAAACAATGCTATAGAGAAAAGTAACTTAATTGATGAAAATAATGATTTTGTTTATGTATAAACATTGGCCTATAGCAGTAATGTAAATATCAAACAAATGGCCTATTAGCTCAGTTGGTTAGCGCGTCGTGCTAATAACGCGAAGGTCGCAGGTTCGAGACCTGCATGGGCCAACTTAACATGTATTTTTGGTTTTGTATGTATGTTAAATCTAATTTGGAACAAAAAAAATTTAAGCATGGTGACAGCTGTAATTTGGAGACAAAAATATTAAGCATGGTGACATTTGCAATACAAAAGGTTTATGGTTTTGTACTTATGTTCAATCTAATTTGGAAACAAACATATTAAGTATGGTGATAAATGTTAAATGAATAGTAATTGAATGCAAAAGGTTTATGCATAATCTAAGAAATATGCATCAATTTTGACTGAACAGCAATTTAATACTGAACAAATGATGATGCCAACTAGGGAAATCATGGTCATCTTGAATGGGCTCTCTACTAGGGTCTGTTATGGCATGTTTAGGGTGGGGAATGAGGATGGTCTCATGGTTAGAACCCCCCCATATAGTACTCTTGTTAATGATTTAGGCCCATTGGGTGAAAAGTCAAATCAAGTCTACAATTACTTCATTTGTTTCTTCTTTTTTTTTTTAGAGGAAAATTTGTTTCTTCTGTTGCATTTCATTTTCCCAATCGGACTGCTTCTTTTCTTACTTTTCACTTTCATATTTTAGTAAATTTCAGGTTGCTAATTGACTATTTTACCCCTAACAAAATACCTCTAACTCTATTTCAACCAGTTTTAATAACATAATTTGATCATAATCTCATATCAGTAGTCCACTAAACTAACCACTACCCTAATCTAATTTCGTAAACCCAGCCCAAACAAGAAAAACCCTGCCCAAAGAAGACAGCCTCCCAAATCTGAGAACACTCTCATTTTCTATGGCGTTCTTCCCCATCTCAGCCATTGCTCTACCGAAATCCTAATCTGATCTGGTCTCTGTAATCCGCATTCCCATATCCTCCACTATAGTAGGGAAAGTAAATCGTGAAATATGTCGTAGACAGATTGTCAATTTTTTGTGAGAATAAAGTTCAATTTCCATCCTCTAAGTCGACTGCAACTATAACTATAACTCAAGACTATTTTATTGAAAATTTACCAGGTGTTGTGCTGTCAACTTATCAGTCCAGAATGAATTTGTGCTCAAATTGTAAGCGTTTTACTATCTAAATCACCGGATCAAAGTGATCCGGTGAATAGTGACAAAAGTCAAACCGGTGTGATAGAGAAGAAACGGAGGTAGTATAATTTATAACGCTCAGGCCCTTTAATAGATATTTTAGTTTTTAGTTTGGCGCATTTGAAAACACCAGTTCCAATCAAAAAAATTAATTTAATGTTTCGAATATTGTTCTTGCGATTGAAATAAATGTTTTGTTCATTTTATTTTTAGTTTGGCGCATTTGAAAACACCAGTTCCAATCAAAAAATTTAATTTAATGTTTAGAATATTGTTCTTGCGATTGAAATAAATGTTTTGTTCATTTCTCCAAAAGTTACTTAACCTTCGACTTTGCGAATTAGCTCACGTTGTGCATACTTCAAGCCGTATGAAACTGGTTTTGCATTTTCGGCTATTCACACATTTCAGGAAACTTGTTGCCGTATGAGACTGGTTTTGGCTATTCACACATTTCAGGAAACTTGTTTCCCCAGATTATTTTATGTCAACTTTTGAGACATTTTAACGCATTATCAACTCGTACCAAGGTTCTAGAATTTTCAGCTATTTAAGAAATGACAACATTTAAAGTTCAAAGCCCCTTTATGCAAAAATTTAAGGTTCAAATCCCCTTCTTAAAAAGTATTACGGTTTAAAGTCTGCATAAAAAGTCATGTAAATGAGTACTAGCTGATAGAGCACTTAAAGTTCAAATCCCCTGCATGAAAATTTTTAGGGTTCGAAGCTCCTATAAACATAGGCTAAGATTATTAGGATTTGAAACTTCAAAAACTATTACATTCCAGAAACTGTGTTTTATCCAGTGGAATCGAATACAAACATGCCCGTTTCTACAGCACCAACAGAATGTATGCTAGAACCAAAAAAAGGCATGTCGTTCGAAAGCATAAGACATCTTAAGAAGAGAACACTCCATCGGAACTCAGGAATGACAAACAAAATAATAACTTCCTAAAGTGAAAAACGGACGACATCACAACATACCACAATCCTTCACAACCAATTGCAGATCGCGAAAATGTGTTCACCTTCACATTTTAAGTACCAACCGTCACTTCCCTAAATAATAACGAATGAAGAAGGCTTAGCTATGCAAACACTTCGGTCATTCGGGATCAGGATGGTGAGGTACCAAAGATAGCTGCTGATAGTTTGAATACTCCATGTCTTCCTTTGTTGGATATCAAGCTCGAATAACTGCAGAAGGAGGTTATGGTTCAGTTTTATCTAACAGAATGTATCGAAAGCAAGATTGTATAAACTTAGAATTTAATGGGAATTTCAACCTATTGAATCTGGTTTCATCCTATATCGATGTGTATATTTATCTGACCGTAGACATTAGAATACCTAAGGATATATGGATGTCCTCTTACCCAGGGGCTCCTCTTACCTATGTAGCATGGGTGCGCTTTTGGGAGATCGCACACCAGCACCAGGTGCTTCTGGATGCTTTGTGGGCGCTTTGCAGGTAAGGCAAGGTCATTTTGAAAGTTTTAGATTTTCTAAAATACAACAATTTAACCAAAAATACGTGCATCTATGTGAACATTTCTAACCCATAGATTACTCGTCTCTCCAAAATTACGAACGACGACAAGAAGAGATTATATTATTGATATAGTAACATTGTATCTTTGAATCTGTGTACGAATTTATGTTGAATACAATTTGGATAAATATTATTGTTGTTTTTGTATTAGTATCATGGTATCACATTAATGTAAAATATAAATATAAATAAAGTCGCCGCACCTTTGTCGCGCCCGCACCCATGTTACATAGCTCTTACCAGAGGCAGCCCTAAAGAGGGAGGGACTGGTGGGGGGCTATAGCCCCAACTCAATTGTTTTCTTCGATATTTTACCCTGCACTTCTAGATATATTCAGTTTAGCCCCCACTGATATTACATGTTCGCCTCAACAACCTATATTCAGTTTAGCCCCCACCCAGCTTAATTTTTCCCTTCTATATATTACCCCGCACCTTTTAGATAATATTCCGTTAAGCCCCCATTGGTATTATATTTTTGCCTCAACCACCAGTATTCCACTCATGAAAAACACTATTTAGCCCCTAAATATACAAGGGTCAATTACTTATTACATACTTACAGTTCAGGGCCCAATTTGAAAACTAACTTATTGCCCCTTCCAATTGTTGATTGTTTGCAATCAACAACTGGGGTATTTTCCCTCCAAATTTTTCCGTTACTCAACGGTTATTTAGGGGCAAAATGGTCCGATCAACAAAAATATAAACATGAAGAACAACCATCTCAACCGCCGCACCACAGCCGTTACGGCCACCTAAAGTCAAAATATGGCACAAGGTCCAGATTCCGGCGACCAATTTGGGTTTTTTTTTTTGTTTTTTTTTTTTTGTTTTTTTTTTGTTTTGTTTTTTTTTTTTTTTTTTGCTTAATAATCATCTTCGCAAGCCAAATCAAAAGGAGCCAGTAATTCTCTTACCAAGAAAAAAAAAAAACAAAAACAAATGGCTTAACAAATCCCCATCACAGCCGCCTCCTCGCCGACAAAATGCCACTGATGGCGTCGAACCAAAAACAGCTCCACCACTGCACAAACCAAACCCCGGCTGCTCGAAGAGAATCATACCACCAGACCACCTTTGTCCCTATACAAACCACCCTGTTAGATCGAGAGAGATAGGCAGATCGAGAAATGGGGAGAGAGAGAGACAGGCAGATCAAGAGATATAAAGGGAGAGACAGATACAGATTGAGAGATAGAGAAAAAGATGGATCTTTACACCATACACCACAGCCGATCAAATTCCGGCCAAAGCAAGTAGTTCCACCACCACATAAAAACCCCACAAACCCTACCACACAAACCTAATCTTGCTCTGCTCAAAACAGAGAGTGGGGAGGCAGATCGAGATCAATCGGGATAACCAGATTAAGAGAGAGAGAGAGAGAGAGAGAGAGAGAGAGAGAGAGAGAGAGCCGAAAAAGCAGCTCCATCGATTCCGTCGATGTCCCTCTTGTCTCAATTCTTTTTGTTTTTCTCCTTTCTTTCACGATCTGTTCTTCTGCTTCTTTCTCCCTTTCTTGCTTTTGTTCTTTTGTCTTTCTTGTTCTTTTCTTTTTCTTCATTAGTTTATAATTTATATTTCTATTTTTTAGATATGAAATTGTTAATTTATTTTGACGATGATGCCCCTAACGAGATTAACTTTTCTAACAGAAATTTTACACAGTTGTTGATTGCTTGCAATCATAAACTGAAAGGGGTAATAAGAGAGTTTTGAAAGTGGAGATGGTTACCCCAAACTGGAAGTGGGTAATATGTAATTGACCCTATATTTAAATTGAGCAAAAGAATCCAATCTTTAAACTGGATATAACTTTTTAGCTCCCTCCAGGGTAAATTCCTTGATCCGATTTACCTAAAATAAAATGGAAGTTGCAAGAAAAGTCAAGATGAAGGTGAAATAAATTACCCGCTTCGCATTGTACTTATGTACTTACTGGAAATAAGCACAAAGAAATGAAAATACATGGTCATTATTTTTCGTTCCACGTATATATTTACGCCCTGAGTAAGTTATTACATGTTCATGTTTGCTTATGCGGGATAAGTCAATGGAAATGTGGAATAAGAGGATGAAAATTCCACTAATCCACACAAAAGTAACTGGCTGATAGGATAAATTTATCCGTTCTTCCCACCCACCCTCTTTAAGGGTTTTCCAAACCCATGGATGTGGATTCCACAATCTGAGTCAAAAAGGACTTAAATAAGAGACTGAAGTAAATATACTTTTCAATCTATTATTCCATTAGGATTCGAGAGGAAGTGGCATAAATTGCACCAGGAGAAGTCCGAAGGTAAGAGGGCCCGACCAATATTTCTAAGATCAAACAGAAATAAATAGATATATCGCTTACCATCGATGCCACTGCATTGATCGGAGTATTCAAGTCCGTTAGCCAGAGTTTTCCCCACATGTTTCTCCACATTCATCATCTGTTTGTAGCAGCAAACTATTTTCTGATCTAGTTGGTAATAGTACTCCATCTTCTTCAATGGCTTCATATCCAAATCGATAAAAGATGCCTACAAAAAAATATCGGCTTGAGTGAGTTGCGTCAGAAATCACAAGAAATATTTTAGAACAGAGACCCAGAAAACATTTTTGATGCGCCACTCCATCGAGCTAAGGCTAGGATGTCATTGATGAAATGGCCATGGCATCGAGCCAAGGCCAGGCCACCATCATTTGTAACTGTTTATCATAGGGAAGAGTTCAAGTTGGGCAGCAGAAGAAGGGAGATAACCCATCTGTGGATAAAGGATGGTTGGACTGAACTAAACAGGCTGCAAACTAGCCATGCCGCTCAAGAGCAGGTTCAGTTGATGTGCGAAAAGGGACGAGCTAGAGCCTAGGTTTAATTTCGTTGTGTTTAATGAAGCGGAGCTCGAACAGGGTGAAACTCAGCTCCTGAGCCCAAGAGCCAGATCGTTTAATAATTGATAATGTTTTTTTAAAGACAGTTATATAATTAAAAATTAAATTATAGCATTTCTTTATCGTAAATTATCATGTACTTCAGTACATAATTATCTATAACAATACATAAATTGTTTAGTACACTATACAGAATTTTATGTTTTTAAGTTTGACTTTTTCTAGGCTCCCTTGTTCTAAATTGACTTTTAGGAGATCAGTGTTGGTAGGGCCAAACGACCTTAGAAGCTCGAGCTCAAATTCACACTACTCATGAGCGAACCAATCAACATACTGAGTTGCATATTCTAATTATACCACCAGAAACTCTGCATATGAAGCGTACCTTGTAATCAAATTCTTGTCCGATTGATTCCAGCATTAGGCTACTATGTTGAGATTCTGAATCCTCCCCATCTTCTTTGTCTCTGAAACTAATAATCATACTCAAATCCTTAGCAGTAGCTGCAACCAAATAGTCCCTGACAATCTTAAGCTTCTCGTCCAGAGTCATCTTATGCAAATACGAATATCTTCCCATCAGAATTTCTTGATCCAGATTTCTACACACAACACACGGCTGCGAAACAATGTCGTAATACGCATGAATCGCCCCTTCAATGTCGAATTTATCAAGCTTCTGGACCTTGAGAAGACGGTCTAGTAAACCAGATCGAAATGCAGCTTCAGCAACAAGGCTGAGGAATTCTTTGGTTCGCTGACCATCGTCTGCCTTTATCACACACTTGAGTATATCTTCAAATGCTTCACCAGCCATAGAACTAGTGCTATCAGCTCCGCAACCCGAGGCCCCAAATATAAGAGATCCGTTCAAGAACACGCGGAAATTGTTCTGAGGTGTGGCGAATAGGGACTTGATTGCTTTGTTTACTCCTTCGTTGGTGCCGCTGAATAAATCAAGCGGGTCGTACTTGCTAATTTCTGAAATCTGAGAATGAGAAGGTAAAGGATCAGGAGGCGAAAGAGAGGATACAAAAAAAGTTGTTTCAGCAGAAACAATGCCATCAGAAGTTGCAATTAAAATATCACACGAAATGAATCTAAAAAAGATACCTTGGCTTACCTCTCTTTGGTGCAATTTCAGGTACTGATGCATTTTAAACCGAGAGACCCTCTTTTTGATGGAATTCCCATCAGATATAAATTTTGAAACGGGAAGGAATCCACATTTAGGCTGGAGTTAAGAGGTGAAGAATTAGGGGGGAATAGTCTAATAAAAAGTAAAACAATACACGAAATCAGAATTGAAGCCCAGAGAAGTTACACGTATATTAATTAATCACCTTTATCTCAACTGATAAGCTAAATTTCCCTTTCAGGTCACCTACAGAAAGAAACAAATAATGAGAAGCGGCGAAGAAGTTAAAAGAACGAATGTGAAAGACTTCAAAACAGAAAAAACAACAGATACCATCATAAATCATGGAGAGGTAGTGTGACAGATTTTCCGACTTGCAAATTTTGGAAAATTGGGGGGGTGCTGGTATGGAGTAGAGGCAGCAATTCACATAATGGCAATTAGGTTTTCAAGGCTACCGTATAATACGCTTATCGATCCACTATGATATGTTTATCAATCCACTATAACCAAAAGGGGTGAGCAGACTGCTCTGAAAGGAAGCATTATAACACCATTCAGCCAAACTCAGCCATTTGGAACATTGATATGCCCCATCACTAGTGCTGCACCTGAAATAACCTTTCAGACATTGGTTCAGCCATTCACTTTGGCCATCACTATAGGGTGGTAAGCTGTAGTGAGGTTGAGTGATGTGTTCATAAGTTTGAACAATGTTTGCCAAACTGGCTCAAGAATATAGAATCTATGACAGTAATTACGGTTTCAGGTAATGAATGATTCTTGAACAAGTGGTTGAAAAACTCGATAGCCACATCTATAACACTATAGGGTATAGGGGTCACTTTAGCGGATAAAATACCCAAACTTAGTGAACCTGTCTATCACAACCAATGTGATAGTTTATCTGCAGATTTTGGAAGTCCTATGAAATGCATACCTGTTTGTCCATGGCTTATCAAGAATGCTGAGCAACCCTGGGTATGGAAATGTTCAACATTCGTCCTTTGATATGTCACATTCTTGCACTTTAGTCATCACATTTTGTCTCAAGTTCAGCCACCAAAATGATAATGCAAGCCTTTTGTAAATCCCCAAGATGCATGAATGGCCTCCAATGCCAGAATTGTGGAGCTCTTCAATAATGTGGTTTACATTTTTTCTCAAATAAATCAAATGACCCCTCTTAATGATCCCATCTCATAGTTGCAGGCCCTCATTGGCATCTGGCATGGCAGCTAAGTGAGTGAGTGTTGGTAGTGCCAGGGCGGAGTAATGGCTGTAATAGGAGCACAACTAGAAGCTATATTTTTGTTCTACAGTTGCTTGTGGTCTTCTAGAAATTGTGTAAAGAAATGGGAAGGAGAATGTGCATCAGCTACCACATTCTCCTTCCCATTTCTTTACACAATTTTATAGTTCAACTGCATCAGCTTGCTCACCCATTTTTGTTGAACGAGGGTGATTATTCTTTACTCCAAGAAGAACTTTGAGTTGTGGTGGTCTGTCTATATGAGAAACTTTCCTCCCTCCAAATATGATCTCCATTTAGGGACAGCTTGCACAATTGCCAACAACTCTTTCTCACATATGCTCTTACTGCAGAATGCCAATGGTCTTCCTCTTTGCAGCAACACGGCACCAGTGCCAGTACTACGCGCATAACTTTCTACAGTGAATTGTTGTGTAAAACAGGAAATGCCAAGGTTAGTGTGGATGCTAGTGATTTCTTAAGCCACTCATATTCCTCTCGAGCTTCTAGCGTCCACTCAAATGCACCCTTTTTGAGTAAATCAATTAATGGCATTACTACCAACTCCATAACATTTCATACATTTTCTGTAATATCCTGTCAATCCCAGGAATCCTTTTAATTCCTTAACAGTATGTTTCGATAACAATGAATTTGGGGTGGATTTGGATTTGGAGTGATTTCGGATGAAATCCAATATATGGATACATTTTTGGGGTTTGGATTTGATTTGGAACAAATCCAACCCCTTAAATTGTGAATAATTTCAAATTCCAACCGACAAGATGTCATTTGAAATTCCGGGTCCAGTAAGTGGAGAAGTCCATGTATCATCACGTGACTTCAGTGTAAGAAACCAATTAACCATCTGTTGGTTTTATGTGATTTTATCAAAAAATCGCTTATCACTTATTAAGGGAATCGAACCCTGAACCTCTGCCTCCAGAACGTGTAAAACTCTTACGGGCTTGCCGTGTGCCACTAGGATAAGACCGTACGTACACTGTTTTACATTTTGCATTGGATATTCGAGAATGAAAAACCGAATTCAAATTCATGACTATTAATAATCCAAACGAAAGAAATTAAATCCCTCCGTATCTTTTTTTCTAGAAATTGAGAGTTTCGATTTGAAATCCAAATCGGTATTCAAATCATGGTTGCCAAACACAATCTAAGAGTCATTGGGGATGGCCAAGGGAGCAAGGTTTGCATCACACCATGCTGTGAAGTGATGTGACCCAAGTACTCATTGTTGGTTTGCACTTGCTCATTTTGGCGTATCAACCTAAATTTAATACTCAAATGTTGCACGTGCTCCTCACATGTGGTAGAAACTTTCTCAAAATGGCTTGAATACTTCATTCAATAGGCTTTTGAAAGTTTTGGAATGTTGGTAAGCCCTAATAGCATCACTGTAAATTAATACCATCCTTCATGTGTTCTAAATATTGTTTTGGTATGTTACTTTTGATATACTTGTGGTCATTCTGACTTGGTGATAACCAGCTCTCAAGTTTAGTTTTGTATACCAAGCTCAACTAAAAGCTCTAGAATAATAACAATTGAAAATTTGTTCTTGATGGCGAGTGTATTAAGGTGCCTGTAGTCTAAAAAAATCTGTGACTCATCTTTTTTCTTTACTAACAGCACATAAGATGAAGATGGGCTTGTACTCGTATGATCTCATTCTCCAACATTTCTATTGATCAACCTTTCTACTTCATTTTTCTAAAGAGATTGGTATTAGACTCACAGGCGACATTTCTATTGATCAACCTTTCTACTTCATTTTTCTACAGAAATGGGTATGAGACTCACTGGCTGGCAGTAGAATATGGTGATCCCGTAGGAAATGTCATCAAAGTGTTGCATCAACCGTTTCACTCCTGTAGGAATATTCTCTTGCTCATCCTCCTTCACATTGATGCTGTTCAATTGTCCATAATAGCATTCTCATTAGCTTTACAGTTTTTATTGTATTCACTGCAATCTTCCTTTCTTAACCCGAGATGTCTTGTTGGCAGTTAACTTCACTTTTGCACCACCAATTTCAAATCCAAAGATTCTTAAAGTCCATGCACATAGGGCTATATATTTGCTTCAACCATTGTTCCCAACACTACACTCCCAATGGTGCTCCCAATGGTAGTGATGCAGAATTGCAAAGAAAATGAAGTACAAAATTAGGATTTCATATCCCAGATGTCTAGGGTTTCATGATGCTGTTCCAGATTAGGTGGCTGAGGAATTTGAGAATTATTAGTTTATTATTCGCTACTTTAGGGCATATTTTATAATTTCCATTTTATTAGTCAGGGCTATTTTAGTTATATTAGGCTTTGTTGTCATTATTGTACGATACATATCGTGAAATACGGTATGTTGGCATGGCGATACAAATTGTATTCCGTATCGCAAATCATAGTGTATCGACGGGTATCGCGTATCATACGATGTGCAGAAAACAGTCCAGGTCGGGTCAATTAATCAGACCCGGTTGCAAAATGTCAAAATAAAAGAGTTTTTGGGAATTTCCGACCCTTGTCCTCCTCCACCCTAGTTGTGCACCTCTTATCTTCTCATCCGCTAAGATTTTTGGTCAAAGAACGATCTGTTTGAGCAGATCGCCTAGATGAAGGTCGGCTTCACTATCAAGAACAAAAAAGAGGTTTCTACCATCTACTCCATTCCATATCTAGCAGAAAGAGATAAATCAACTGCTTTGGTGCTGGGTTAGTGGTGGGCTAGTGCTCAATTATAAAATACTTATTTATTTTGATTTCTTGTCTTCTCCTCATCAATACACGAATATAATACCCGCCTAACTCTGTTTTGTGTCTTTAGCTGGTTAATAATTTTTTATTTTTTTATGTGCAGGATTTTTTTCTAAAGGATAAACAGAGTACAATAGACAAACTTACAAAAATGATAAATTGATAGTACTTAAATTGATAGGAACGACTTTTAAAAAAAACATATATATCATTCCTATCAATTTAAGTACTATCAGTTTATCATTTTGTGAGTTTGTCAATTATACTCTTTGTTAACCTTTAGAAAAAGATCTGGCCCAGAAAAAATAAACCAGCAGAAGACATAAAAGAGATGTAGGTGGGTATTATACTCATGTATTGATGAGGAGAAGGCAAGAAACAAAATAAATAAATATATAAATAGATACTTTATAATTGAGCACTGGCCCACCACTAACCCACCACCACATACCAAAGCAGTTGCTTTATCTCTTTCTACTAGATCTAGAATGGAATAGATCGTAGAAACCTCTTTTGTGTTCTTGACGATGAAGCCGACCTTCATCCAAGCGTTCAAACAGATCATCTTTGACCAACAAACTTCAGCTGATGAGAAGATAAGAAGTACGCAAATAGGGTAGAGGAAAATAAGGGTAAAAAATTCCCTAAAAACTCTTTAATATTGGACATTTTTGCTACCGTGTCCGACTTAATTGACCCGACCCGGACTGTTTTCTGCGCAGAATTGTATCGTACGATATGCGATACAGTACGTATCGCTCCGCTACTCATCGATACAGTATGATTTGTGATAGAGAATACTATTCGTATCGCCAGACCTGCGTATCGTACCGTATCGTACGATACATATCGCGTATTGTACGTTACGTTCCGCGTATTGTACGTTACGTTTCGCGTATCATAGGATAATGACAACAGATAAGTTGTGGAAAATATCTGATTCTTAATCAGCCTATTGAAAGCTGGACAACATTCTTACAAACAAACTGCTATTTTGTTTAGGGGGATATGTCCCCCAGACCTCTCCATGTAACCTTTTTTATCCATCTAATCTTTCGTTGCCGGTGAAAAAAAAATATGATTTTGAACAACTAAGTTTCAGTACACGCGGCCAGTAGTCTGTAATTTGCATAGGCTTACATTGATGACTGAATCGCCATTACTTGATTTTTTGTGGAAATAAATCTTAAAGTAGAACCATAATACCAAAATAAATCGTAATCTGAATGTAAAGCAAGCCTATAACCATTATCTTAACTGCTACTACCATGCTACAGTTCAACTCAATTATAGGCAACAACTAGCTATCTACCAAATATGTTGATCATAGTATGGGATTTGAGGTATATGATAGTAGATAGGAAATTTAGCCGAAAGGAGCAAGTACAAAGTAATTTCCAACACTTGGGAAGATAATTATTACCGCCTGGGAACACTGAGTGGTCGGACATTATTAGTGCAAAACTACTGGAGTTGACCTTGGCAGCACCGACACGTCGAGAAGGACGCTGTTTTATTACATTTTTCTCAAGCGACTCCAGAAATTCTTTCGATACAAGTACCCGCATCTGCAAAAGTAAAGAGGAAAAACTATCACACAAAAAACTAAGAAGTACCCTAAACTTGGCACGGTGTCCATACTTTCATTTCAAAAATTCTTTTCAAGTATAACATAACATGTCATCTCAATGATATAGCACAAGGAAGCTCGCGCACAAACACACGAAACCGCCATAAAATAATAGCTCTTCTTTCTACAAAAAAGGCAGCCCGACATGGAGACAGTAATATAAGGAACATTATAAATTTTAAGTCATACACACTAATGCTTCACTCATTGGAGGATGGAAGACATGATTGGCACTATGACTGATCAAAATGCAGTAACTATGATTCATAGATTTAACTAAGAATAACTAAAAGCATGAAAGAGGTATCAGAACGATCTTTGTCAGAAAGACAAACTCCACCATTGTGAATATACTGAATCTTAGGTAATCGATACGATGAAAATATGAAATAAAAGCCTAGTTATTTCCTTGGTGGATGCTTCTTGAACATATACATGAAAATGGCATGCACATCGCAGCTCCTACCTCCGAGGAACTAACCGAACTTCCCTTAAACTACACTTATAATTGAGCTCAAAGAATTAGCTTTATTAAGAATTACGGAAAATTTGAGAAGCAATCAATGAGCTGGACAAACCTAGACCATTGTTAAACATACCCCGGCATCAACATGTCTAGAACCTAAAAGTGGGCTGAGTATGAGCTGTGTGTAAACTTGCTGAGCAATCTCCCTTGTTGGGGCTGATAAAATCTCTGCAGCATCTCTCCATAAATAGCACTCATCCGTAGTTAGAGCTGAATGACCATTCTGATCATCATGTCCATGTGCAGAAGGTTTGCTTCTCTGAGATTTTGGTACGCGTAGTACCTTCCCGACCTACAAAAAACAAAACAAAGAACCTATTAGTGACTATTGGTAATGCATATCTTTAATGTCTCTGCTTTGCGAAAGACGATAGCAGACCCCACGGGATCGTTTAGATAGAAAGGTTTTAGGGTTTCAGTATAGAAAAAGCTGGGTTGATTTGATGAGGAGTTAATTTTTTAAGGATTTGATTATTTCCGGTGACTGGGCCCTGCAAACCCCGGCTCCAGTTATTCTTTTAGATTATTTCCACATCCGGTGGTGACCCCACAAGGACAGGGAATCGGATAACAAAATGTGTCCAAGAAGTGCTGGCTGTGTTCAGGGGCGGATCCAGGAATTTGTCATAGTGGGGGCTAGAATGAAAATATTAAATAAAATAAGAGTATATTATGAATTTTTAAAAATTCAGTGGAGGCTACAGTGTAGTTTTTGTGGGGGCTTAATTAGAAATACCAAAAAATAAGGGAAAATTACGAAATTTGAAAAGTTGAGTGGGGGCTATAGCCCCCACATCTCATACTGTGGATCCGCCCATGGGGGCTATAGCCGGATCTTTCGTGATCCTGACACGGAATTTTCATCACTCGAGCACCGGTGCCTACTAAAGCCGGCCACCGGACCATCCAAAATCACAAAAAAATGTTCTCGAAAACCATCAACCAACCGATACCTTTCTATCCACACGCATCCCATTTATATAACCAACAGTGAAGATTTTCCATCTCAAACACGTAGAGAAATGATATCCGTATATGAGTTTGAGAATGATTGTAAAGATTGAAACAGTAGGATTGGGCAGAGGAATATAGGACTTTCAAGCAATTAGAGAATTAAAATGTACAGTGCATTACAAGGAGACTAGACATTTCAAAATAAGTAATAAACTCTACTAAACAAAGTGCTGAAAAGGAACATTCAAAACCACTCAAAATTAGTGTTTTCCTTATGATACTTTCACATCCACAAATTAGAAATCAGAAATCCAGATTGTCTTCGAGCTTCCATTAAAGAGAAGGCTTCATAGTCTCTGATTATCTAGTAATGTTTTTCCATATAAAATTAGGTGGTAGAAATATTTAAAGCA
This sequence comes from Linanthus parryae, assembly GCA_023055425.1. Taxonomy (NCBI): domain Eukaryota; kingdom Viridiplantae; phylum Streptophyta; class Magnoliopsida; order Ericales; family Polemoniaceae; genus Linanthus; species Linanthus parryae. The sequence continues at coordinate 1,197,957 of JALGPY010000038.1, read as the reverse complement.
TATAAAAAGGAAAAACAAAAAAAACAAAAAAAAATACAAACACCAGTATAGGAACCAAGAAGTATGTCGATAGAATTCCTAAGATTCGACCACACTTTCATGCTACATTCAAATATTGTTACTAAATGGTCCAACAGTTTTACACCTGAAGTTTGATTTTGTAGAATCAACAATGGCAAGCACAATATTCCCTCTCAACTCTCGGAAAAGCACAAAGTGGACATGCCTTGTAGATTCAACTTCAGAACAAACACATACTGAAATAGGGTTCAGAACAAACACAAACATCTCATGAAATAAAGCAACCCCAGAATCAGTATCAAATTTTGGGAACTGGGTTTCAGAATAAACACAAATATCCTTTCAAAAAAAAGTAAAGGAACCCCAGAACCAATTTCAAATTTTGTGAATTGGGTTTCAGAACAAACACAAATATCCCATCAAGTAAAGCAACCCCAGAATCAATTTCAAATTTTATGAACAGGGTTTCAGAAAAAAAACAAAAAAAAAATGACCCATGACAACAAAGTGAAAGATTCCAGAATCAGAATCAACAACAAGCACAAATCAAAATTTCATCAGGAAAAAAATCAACTACAAATTAGTGAAATTCCAGCAACCAATTCCAGATTTTGTAAATTGGGTTTCAAAGAAAAGGACTTAGAACTCAAAATTCAAGATGGAGAGAGTGAATCATACGAAATCAGGAGAAGACCCATTGTAGGCAAGAACAAGATTGGCAGCTCCTTCCCCTCTGTAAACCCAGTCACCGACATCTTCCTGGTCCAATACCAACTCCATCATATGCTCTGCAAATCTGTGAAATCCAAACAACAACAACAAACCCAAGTCACATTTTGGTGAAAACCCCCCAAGTTCATGAATTTTGCTAGAGATTTGGGTGTACTTTAGCAAGAACTCCTCTACGTAATCTCTTGTTCTTCAGGCGGAGACGTAGAGAGAAAAAAAGAGAAGAGCTGAGAAGACAAGTTCAATGTGTTTTCTTGTGAGAGTCCACAACCGATTGAGATGGAGGTAGCTGCAGTTGAAGAGGATGTGTCAAAATGGTTCAATGTTTCAGCTCACCGCTAGGAAAATTATTCTCTACGTCGGTAGTAGGAGATATGCCTTCCAGTCAAGGACATTGAGTAAGCAATTGTAAGTTAAAGGGCAATAATTGTTTACCTTCTCAGTTCTGGTTAGGTGTTTGTAGCGAATGGGTAATGTTTCTGGCGCATGGAAATAATTCTTAAATCTTTGGTACTAGTATTTAAAGCCTGTTTGGTCCTTGGTGTACTGGTGGCCGGTGGGTGTAATGGCTAAAAAAAATCTCCTTGGTATTCTAAACGAACATTTGTTTTTAATTAAAAGGAATAATATAATTTGGAAATGGTAGAGACAGATGATTGAATCGTAGAGAGATTTAAGGTGTCAAGGGAGCCGTCCCAGACTTGAAATTTACCTGGTCCGCACTAAAATGAGTCAAAATCGGCTGACAGAACTCCTCCAACATCAAAATCGGCCCAGCCCCCTAACTCCCAACCTGGTGCGGTTTGACTAGTACATAAAATGACCCGGCCCGATCCCCCCTTGTAAAACTCCTGAAAATGTCTAGGGGGTCAAAGTGCAATATCTCAAGACTATGGAGTAAGAGTGTAAATAAGAATAAAATTTGTTTAACAGCTAAGAATAGAGTGTAAATTGTCAAAGATACCATACGAAGTGATAGTGTGATACTCTAAAAGTAATGGGGTAAATGGAATTTTTAGAAACTTGGGGACCACTGTGTAATTTACACAAGTCAGTATCAACTGATCTCTTGGCAAACAGGGAATATCAATTGAGTGGGAAGAAGGAAGTAGTGAATGAGAAACCGGGGTCACATTGCAACTTTCAATAAAAGGGTAAATTCTAGAGATTACCCAAAGTTTTTCTAAAATACAACAAAAAACCTCATAAGTGGAACTTGTATTTGTGTGACACCTCAAGGTGTTTAAGTTTCACCATTTCACCAGTTCTGTGCTGAATCATCATCACAGCCACATGTATAAAAACACTTTAAACCCCAAAATTTTCCCTTCTTCTTCATGAATGAAAAACTCAACATTAACCACATAGGCCACCACTGAACCACCACCTCTACCACACCTGCTTCGAAGTTGCTGTAGGAGGAGAATCTCTGCGTGATGGCGAGCAAAAGTCCTCTTCTCTTACGTTGTTTCATCCAGTAATGAGTGAGCAAATCTGATTCAAAGGCGAACCCAACAAGGCCGAAAGGAGTCTCTAAGTACCCGATTCCAGCCCCTATCACCGGTTTCTATGTTTGAAACCACCGGATTTTGCATATATTCGCCTGATTCTGCATATGCTACCGGAGGCAGCGAGGTTATCGGGTTAGAGAATCAGTGTCGCTAGTCAGGAGCTCTAGGCAGGCTTTCAGTTAAGCATGTGAATGCTTATTTACTATTGAAGAATGCTAGATTTGATGTATACATGTCTCTATGAGTAGGAGATACGGAAATCATAGTATAATAGAAGGGCTGACCTTGGGACATTTATATGTATGCACATGAATCATGTAAGTATGAGTATTGTTCATAATTCTTTGAGAATACTTATATAAGAGTTGTTTCATGTACCCAAGACCTATTTATGGTCAAATATGGAACCCGGAATACGGGATTCATACATTTATGGGACCCGGTCTACAAGCTTAACACAATTATGGGGCCCGGTTTTCGGGCTTTACATTCATGGACTACGGGCCTAGTCGGTACAATGCTAGCTCCCAACTTGTTGGAAACTATTACTACCCTCTAGACTGACCATCCAGTAGGGTGTGCACATTTAAGGTCTAGTTTGTCTTGGTGGATTAATGGGTGGTACATGAATGAGGAAAACAGAATGGATTTGTCGCAATTGTGATATTGGATAATTTGAATTGCTGGTTTAATGTTTCTTTCCTATTTGACATGGGTCAGGTTACTAGGCATGAGCGTTACAAGTACATGTTATATGTTTCAAAATTATTTGTGTCTATTTCATTACAAAGTCTATCTTGGTTGTAAGCTGATTTCATGACGTCACTGTCTTTTATACTTGGCAGGTGAGTACGCGGAGTCCGGATAATAGTCATCACTTAGAGGCTATCACATTAATATATGCAAGCTATATGACATTAAGTTTCATTAAAGTTCAGTTTCATTAATTCTGTCTTATAACAGAACCGTTAGGATTAGACCCCTTTCTAAGCATTTTCGTACTTGACGGAAGACATCTCCGGAGAGTCTGGGGGATCCAAGTGTAATTCTCCGGCACTCTTGGATGGGGGTGTTACACCCCTCCCCTCCTAAAACGGTACAGTTTATTAATATATTATTAATTTATATATATATATATATTAAAAATATATTATTTAATATAATAATAATATATTGGCCATGCCCATCCGCCCAGCTCAACCCCTAAGCCCAAGTCCTCAACGGGTTTAGGGCATGGGATCGGCGGGGTTCAAGTTTCTCAACCCCTCAACCCAGCCTGGCCCGACCCCCTCTTCCCCTCAACCCGTCCCTAGCCTGACTCCCTCTCTCATAGGCCCCCTTTCAACTCGTCCCGGCCCGACCCGCACTGTTGACACCTTAACTTGAGTTATGTCGAACGTGCCATGTCAGCGTCTACCAACTACTACCTCTATTTCTTCTGAATCTTTCCATTGCACTATTCAGCGGGACACTTAGGGATGGAAAAGGATTGGGTTTGGATCGGATCAGCCTAGATCCAAATTCGATCCATAAGATTTCATATCGGATCAAACTTGGACCGACTTTTGCCGGATTCGAATCGGATTATCCATCAGATCATGGCTAACAGTACTTTTAGTTCATCTGACTTAATATTGTTATGAATTAGAATCAAAATTGGATTTACATACACTTTACACTATAATTTTGTCAATTCAATCACAATAAAAATATAGATATATCAAACTGATGATGTTATTTAAAGTAAACATAGTAATATATATATATAATTTAATACATGTATATTCTTGAGTTTATTAGGGTATAATAAATTAATCGGATCGTGTCAAATTTACGGATCACAAAACATGTGATCCATATCCGATCCATTTGTAAACGGATTGGGTCTGCTCCATTAATGTCTTATCATGTCAGATATCGGATCGAATCCAATTGTCATCCCTAGGGACACTTTGACCCGGTGATCTTGTTAGCAAAACGATGCAAAAATTAGCTACATCTTTGGCTAACCAAATCACTGGGTTAAACCTACCTGACAGAATAGCCGGACATAGTGCTTATAACAAATTATGCGTGCTCATATGTCTTGTAGTTGCTAATCTCAAGGAGCACACAAAACTTAAATTATATTAGAGTGATTTGGTGGTAGAAATTGCATATAATAAACTTTGATATTATTTTGTTATTTTTTTATTTCATGAATATTGTTGTATGATTGGGTCAATATTTCTACTTTTTTAATGTGTATAATAGATTTCGAGGTTAAGAATTTGGAGTTGGGGTTTTAGTAGTTATTGTTTTAGTATTCAAATTAGAAGTTAGTTTAATGTAGTAGTAAACAAAAAATGCAACCAACATAGGGGATGATATATCCACATTTTATGTCCATTCAGTACTATGTTTATTTAGCACTTTTCAAAATAAAAAAAATGCTTAACAGCCCCAGCCTACTTGAAAAAATTAGAAAACAGGATGCTTATAGCAAATCATTTCTGCCAATGTGGCTTGTAGTTGCTAATCTCACAGACCACTCAAAACTTAAATTATATTAAAATTGATTTTGTAGTACCAATTGCATATAATAAATTTTGCATTGATTCTGTTATTATTTATGTTTCATGATTTCAGTTTTATGATTGGGTCCATATTTCTGCGAAGAGTAGGTTTTAGGGTAGAAATTTTGGGAGTTAGGGTTTCAGTAGTTATTGATTTCCTGTTCAATATAGGGGTTAGTTTAATGTAGTAGAAACTAAAAATGCAACCAAAGTAGGGGATACTTTTATCCCATTTTTTGTCCATTCGGTATTCTACTTCTTTAGCACTTTTCAAAAAGAAAAATGTGTCTTCAAACGTTCTGTTTCTTCTATGATGTTGCCCGCAAAGAGATTTCCATTGAGCTAAATGGCTAATTTTGTGTCTAGAAAGGTTGGCGTCGACTAAATATATTAATTAAACTACACTAGCAACAATAAATTTAACCAAGACATTATAGATAGTTGATGTTAACACATATGTAATCATTAGTTATCCCATTTTCTTATAGGGTATCATTTGTTATGATCAGTATGGCTTCCCATGTACCGCTCAGTTCTTTTGACGTGAATAATGCCAAAAAACCTTAATGTATGTTTTTTCTTAGAATGGCTCTTTTAGTGTTCACTCAAAGAGTCATTGGTAAACAATTTTCTTATCTGCATGCAAGAAGATTTGGATAAGGAGGAACGTTTTGGTTTTTGGAAAGTTTACTGCCACCATTTGTGATCAGGCTATAGCTAGAATGGTCAAGGCAAACTTGACTTTTCTGCAAAGACACTATAGCTCAAGGAAAGCTAGATTTCCTAAATGCATAGCCATGCCTAAGCACCCTAGGGGATGGGTGAAATATTGATGCAACTTGAACCAACAACGAAGTGGGAATATGAGGAATCGCGAGAGGCATTAGTGTAACACCTCAAAATTTTCATTACTGAAACTCAGGGTGTGCCCCTAAAATTTCACTACTGAATTCATGGGTGTGCCATTCTCATGGCGAGTCGCCTACCATGATCAGGAATAAGGATCTTTTGTTGGGGTTCACAAAAATTACTTTAATATGTAAAAATAGTTGAGAAGTCTTGTTCAAGGTTAAGACAAACCATTATACTACGACAATGGAATAGTGAGATTACATATTTATCTTGTCTAGATGAAGCCTGAAATTGTTGCCTATGATCAATTATATCCTCACAATTAAGCATTGTACTATCACTTTTGAGCCTTAATTCACAAGTTAGGCACATACTATATTGTAACATCTTGGGATTTATGATGATTTTGTTGGAGTGCGACGGTTTGCCTCAAATCCCTATGCTTTCATGTTTGTACTTGTATACTACTAAATTTTAAGGCGGCGATGATGATATTTATGGGGAGTTCAATCTGGTTCATATTTAGATAGAGTATTTTTTTTATTTGGCAAGGCAATTCCAAGTGCAAGATTTGTTATTGTAATGCATCAGAGGATGCTATACTTGTTGTGCTTTTACGAGTCAATTTCAGGTGCAACGTATTTGCTTGGATTATTGTAGCCAATGTGGCAACATTAATTCTATCTTGTGATTCAAGCGTTGAGCTATCACTTCTGTAAGATATTGTCTTACTTTACATAGTAGTGTGATGCTTTATATTATTTATGAGTGCCATATCAATGGACTACCACTTCGGATCACGAATCCTAAAGATTCAGTTGAAATCTTCTTAGTTACATAGAACAATTTATATTCCTTAAATATGTAAGCATATGTGACTAATACATTCATATTTGAAGTAAACACAAGTTTTCATAAAACTGCAGCCATAGCGAGTGATTAAGGGGCCTTATGCATCTACCAAAAGATTAAAAATAGAGTTAGAGTTGTCAAATAGTTTCCCATTATCTCTCATTGCTTCGTATGTTTTAGATATGTGCAACTCCTTTAATATTGCAGGTCCAAAGCAAACTTCATTAAAAGGTATAGAAAATTACATCTAAAAAAATATTACAAATGAGAAGATGAAATTATCTAATTTGATTTTGATGATGAAGATGTAGTTGCTACGGGGAGTGGTGGTTCTTGTGTTACAGTCCCTGATGAAGCACGACAGAGATAAAAAAAAAGGTGAACATGAACATATCATGCGCCGTCGACAACTTGCCAATTATCTTGAAATAAATATGAGAGATGTGGTCCTCAGTCATACCTTAAGCGCAAGATTCAGAAACAGTAGATATCCACTTTTGTTCTTGAAATCCTTGGCAACCCCCTCCCCCCCCCCCCCCCCCCCCCCGACGACACACACCACCCCGAACTCCCTCTAAGTATCCATTAGTGTAGTTTAATATATTTTTTGTCAAGTTTTTGGTCTGTATAAGTTTTATGCGGTTGTGGTATTAGTTATGTGAGGTTTATCAAATAAATGTAATGGGTGAGAGTCCATAATCTTGTAGTTTTGATCAAGTATGACTGACACTCATCGATATTGTGCACTGTAATATAATATTTTGCAGGCACTGTTCAATCCACTGTGTGATTATATTTTCTTAGGGTAAGATGCGGGTGAACCTGAATTGCTGAAAGCAATTTGACCCGCTAATCGTGATGAAACATGATACATAATCGAAAATATTCAAACCAAATATCTGGATAAAGCTTTCTACAACTTATTAGGAGACATGAGATTGACATGTACAACCAAGAACGTTATAGCTTCATTGAATTCTGTTATGTATTCCTCGTCTAAAGTCATGACTATGAACTATTTCTGATACTTATGGAGTTACTTGCATGCTGCCCTTAAATTTATATTTGTTTCCTTCTTTCCTATCTTCAACACTCTAAATTTTCTGTAACATGGCTTTTGAAAAAAATACTAAAATCAAAATTTTTTCTTCGTTGAAGTTGCGAATCTTTTTTTTTTCATAAACAGTACTTGCATAATATATTGGAGTTGGAGAAGCACGCGTAGGAACTCTCCCACTTTTATGTTTTCACTTAGTTCTATAAGCTTCATGTAATATTGAAACATTCGTGGTTGGTGTAGGGTTTTGAACATGGAATCGCAGCGGAATAAGATAATTATTCCGTTCAAATCCCTCCAAGGATCACAAGTCAAGAACACGTAACGAAAGTAAATGATTAATTTGTGTTTACCTTTGGGTTCTCCTTTGATGACTTCAAACGCGAATAATGTCACGTTCTCTACAGTTGATCCACGCCTAGGATAGAGAATTGGACCTCCCAACCTTCTTGTGCTAGCTGGAACGGAGGAAGGAGACAACGGAATAACACAACGAAGCCACAAGGGAGGGATTCGGCCTCCTTGTGTGGCCGACAGGTTGGGGCGGCGGGTACGGGCGGCGGCCTCATACTTGCTTGCTCTCAACTCTTTTCTATCCTCTCAATATGTGTTATGAATAACATGTATTGAGAGGTAAGGAAGGAGTTCCTTTATATAGTCCAACTACTACTAGTTGTTTCCATAAAGGGCCCAATACTAATCATATCCATATATGGACTAGTATTATTTTCTAATTAGTCCTACTAAGTTAGAAAATTGTTGTAATGTGATCCTTTTAATTATTCTCTATTAATTAAGTCTCTTGTCCAATTATATCCATATGGCGTGTGACCTCATAGCTTTCTACTTGATTGGTAGTAACTATTTACAAACATGGAGCGGTGTCTAGCAACACATCCATGCCACCCAATTAATAGAAATAGTCATCTTGACAAACCTTGTGATCTTATTGTCGCATCCCTTTGTCTTATTATCCGGATTGGACACGAGACATACAAGTCACACTCGTATATCCAATCCATGTTTCTCGATCCTGGGAATAGCCCTATCCATTCATATGACATCAATATCCTCATATTGATTCATATGAGTCTGGCCAGACATTCCATAGGCACCATCCCTTGAGTGGCCTCGGATATTTTCTCCCGTTATGTGGGAGGGACAAATCCTATCTACATCACTCGCAATCTCTAGGCTTGCTTCCTATTGTGCCTAACAAGAGCTTTTATAACGACCCAGTTACGGAGTAGCGTTTGACGTTGTCAAAGCACAATATTCCACAACTAGAGGATCTAGTGACTTCAAGTCTAAGGATGATAATATCCTATCACCGCGAGAAGCGTTTACATAACTTGTATGTAGCCTTCTCGGATTTGGGTCAATCCAGTATGTCATTACCCCTAATACATACCCATGTGTTGGATCGTGATATCTCCATATCAATCCAACTCCATACTAGTCTATATATGATTGTTCTGTTAATCATTATATTTGACTAGGGATATTTAAGATAAACAACACGATTTGTAAATCTAAGGACTTCATTATATTAATTATCTCCATAAATAATAGAATGATTATTCTAGCCAATTCATACTAAAATGAGATTGCCTCTAGGGCATCTATTCCAAAGGTCTCCCACTTGCACTAGAGCCAATCTGGTGCATCGCGTATGCCAATCGCCCAAGTGTGCTCTTCATGCTTGCGCCGAACAAGCGGCTTCGTGAATGGATCTGTCAGATTATCATCTGTAGGAATCTTGCATATCTTCACATTTCCTCTATCGATAATCTCTTGAATATGATGGAACTTCCGGAGTACGTGTTTGGATTTCTGGTGTGATCTGGGTTCCTTAGATTGAGCGATGGCGCCTGTGTTGTCACAATACAACATTGTGCCATCCTCAATGCTAGGAACTACACCAAGCTCAGAAACAAACTTTCTAATCCAAACAGCTTGTTTTGCTGCACCACTTGCAGCAATATACTCGGCCTCTGTTGTAGAATCAGCAGCCGTCTCTTGCTTGGAACTCTTCCAGCTCACAGCTCCTCCATTTAGGCCAATACACAAATCCCGACTGCGATCTGAAATCATCTTTGTCGGTTTGGAAGCTTGCATCCGTGTAACCAGTTACACGCAACTCTTCCTCACCTCCAACTATAAAAAACGCATCCTTAGTTCTTCTCAAGTACTTGAGGATGTTCTTGACTACTATCCAGTTACCCTCACCCGGATTAGACTGATATCTGCTCGCCATACTCAACGCGTATGATACGTCTGGTCTAGTACATAACATGGCGTACATGATAGATCCTATGGCCGAGGCATAGGGGATCTTACTCAGGCGGTCCATCTCAATCTTATTGGATGGACAATCACTCTTCGAAAGAGTAATTCCATGTGACATGGGCAATAATCTCTTCTTGGAATCTTGCATGTTGAACCGTTTCAACACCTTGTCTATATATGTACTTTGACTTAGGCCTAGCAACCTCTTAGAGCTATCCCTATAGATCTTTATACCGAGTATATAGGCTGCTTCCCCTAAGTATTTCATTGAGAAACACTTTCCTAGCCAATCCTTAACTGATTGCGGCATAGGAATGTCGTTTCCAATGAGTAGTATGTCATCTACATACAAGACCAGGAACGCTACGGAGCTCCCACTAACTTTCTTGTAGACACAATACTCATCTTCGTTCTTGATGAAGTCAAATTCTTTGTCAGCTTCATCAAAACGTCGATTCCAACTCCTAGAAGCTTGCTTCAATCCATAAATGGATCGTTGAAGCTTACAGACTTTATTTGCATGCTCTGGATCTACAAAACCTTTTGGTTGTGTCATGTACACATCCTCGAGATGATTCCCATAAAGGAATGCTGTTCCATCTGCCAAATCTCTAGTCATAGTAAGCCGCAATTGCAAGTAGGATTCGGATGGATTTAGTCATAGCGACTGGGGAAAAGGTTTCATCATACTCTATACCATGAATCTGTCTGAATCCTTTAGCCACCAATCGGCCCTTATAGGTAACTACATTACCATCCATGTCGGTCTTCTTCTTGAAGACCCATTTTCACCCTATGGGGCGTGCACCCTGGGGTGGTTCCACAAAAGTCCATACTTGGTTTGTGTACATGGATTCCATCTCGGATCTCATGGCTTTTAGCCACTTCTGAGAGTCCGGACCTTGCATGGCCTCTCCGTAGGTGGTAGGCTCATCTCCTATGAGCATAGTGTCACCAGTTTCCGTCACGAGAAGTCCATACCTCTCTGGCTCCTGGCACACTCTACTCGACCTACGAAGCTCTTGTGTTACTTGAACAGGTTGCTCCACAACCTGTTGTGGTTCCTGTTCATGTTCCATAACCGAATCAGTAATTCGTGGCTCTTGAACCTTTTCAAGTTCTACAGTCCTCCCACTTTCTTCTTTAGAGACAAATTATATTTCTAGAAACACGCCGGTCCGAGCAACAAACACTTTGTTATCGGTTGGATTGTAGAAGTAATAGCCTTAGTTTCCTTAGGGTATCCCACAAATTTACACTTATCCGATTTCGGCCCGAGTTTGTCTGGCTGTAAACGTTTTACATAAACATCGCAGCCCCATATCCTCATAAACGACACTGTGCGACGGCTCCCACTCCACATCTCATGTGGTGTCTTCATGACTGATTTGGATGGAACACAGTTAATGGTGAAAGCTGCACACATTAAAGCATAGCCCCAAAAAGATAACGGAAGATCTGTTTGACACATCATAGATCTTACCATGTCCAACAAGGTTCGATTCCTCCTCTCGGATACGCCATTCCATTTTGGCGTTCTGGGTGGATTGAGTTGGGACAATATCCCACACTCTCTAAGATAATCATCAAACTCTTGGCTCAAGTCCTCACCTCCTCGATCTGATCGTAGAGCTTTGATACTTTTTCCAAGTTGCTTCTCTAATTCATTCTTAAATTCCTTGAATTTCTCAAAAGATTCGGATTTAGCCTTCATAAGGTATACAAATCCATATTTACTGAAATCATCAGTGAATGTAATGAAGTAGACATAACCACCTCTGGAAGGTGTAGCAAACGGCCCACACACATCAGTATGTATGAGTGCTAATTGCTCACTAGTCCTTTCACCTTTCTTGTTGAAAGGGGACTTTGTCATTTTTCCTAACAAACAAGCCTCACATGTCTCATATGATTCAAAATCAAATGAGTCTAGAAATCCATCCTTATGGAGTCCAGATACACGTTTCTCATTTAAATCATTAATTTTAATCCTCTTAGTATTTATGTTATAGATTGGATAGCTTAGATCAAGGATATATAATCCATTAAATAATTGCGCACTACAATAGTGAATACTATCAAAATAAATGGAACAACAATTGTTCTTTATTGAAATAGTAAAACCTTTCTTGTCCAAACAAGATACGGAAATAATGTTCTTACTCATAGCAGGAACATAAAAGTAATTATCTAATTCTAATACTAATCCAGAAGGCAGAGACAGCCTATACACGCCTATAGCCAATGCAGCAACTCTTGCTCCATTCCCAACGCGCAAGTCCACCTCTCCTTTTGCTAATCTTCTACTTCTACTTAGATCCTGCATATTTCGACAAATATGAGATCCACATCTAGTATCCAATACCCATGATGAATATTAACATCTATAACAAAATTCCTGGTGGTTGTGGGATCACTATCCAAGCCTTTTATCCTCCAGATACTTTGGGCAGTTCCTCTTCTAGTGTCCAGGCTGACTGCAGTAGTGACAATCACCCTTGATCACGCCTTTGGCCACGCCACCAGCAGGTTTAAGAGCAGTGTCCTTGGGTTTAGCAACTGCCTTGCCTTTACCTTTGGAAGTAGAGACAAGCCGCCGGCCCCCCGGTCGCGCCTAGGCCTGGCCGGCCTTTAGGCCGTGCGTGGCTTGGGCGGCAAGGCATAGGGCCGGTTCCCTATGGGGCCGAACCCTTTATGGGAGTTGTTTCCAAAAATAACTCCTTCCTTGTTGCCCAATCCAAGTTGTTTCCATGTTGAAAAACCATTTTTTCAAACATGTGCCCAAACCCTAATCTTCAAATCAAGAAACTCACTAATTTGTTGCATCCAATGCACAATTAGATATTGTTAGATTGAATCTCCATTCAATTGCATCTATTATGCTTAATTTGTCATTTTACGCGATAAACATGAATTTAAAGTGTTAAAACAACAAAATCGTAACACATAAACTACGTTATGCTCTATGACCTGTGGCTCTGATACCACTGTAGGGTTTGAACATGGAATTGCAGCGGAAGAAGATAATTATTCCGTTCAAATCCCTCCAAGGATCACAAGTTAAGAACACATAACGATAGTAAAAGATTAATATGTGTTTACCTTTGGGTTCTCCTTTGATGACTTCAAACGCGAATAATGTCACGTTCTCTACGGTTGATCCACGCCTAGGATAGATAATTGGACTCCCAACCTTCTTGTGATAGCTGGAACGGAGAAAGGAGACAACGGAATCACACAACGAAGCCACAAGGGAGGGATTCGGCCTCCTTGTGTGGCCGACGGGTTGGGGCGGCGGGTAAGGGGCGGCGGCCTCTTACTTGCTTGCTCTCAACTCTTTTCTCTCCTCTCAATATGTGTTATGAATAACATGTATTGAGAGGGAAGAAAGAAGTTCCTTTATATAGTCCAACTACTCCTAGTTGTTTCCATAAATGCCCCAGTACTAATCATATTCATATATGGACTACTATTATTTGCTAATTAGTCCTACTAAGTTAGCAACTTTTTGCAATGTGATCCTTTTAATTAATCTCTATTAATTAAGTCTCTTGTCCAATTATATCCATATGACGTGTAACCCCATAGGTTTCTACTTAATTGGTAGTAACTATTTACAAACATGGAGCGGTGTCTAGTAACATATCCATGCCACCCAATTAATAGAAATAGTCATCTTGACAAATCTTGTGATCTTATTGTCGCATCCCTTTGTCTCATTATCCATATTGGACACGAGGCATACAAGTCACACTCGTATATCCAATCCATGTTTCTCGATCCTGGGAATAGCCCTATCCATTCATATGACATCAATATCCCCATATTGATTCATATGAGTCTGGCCTGACATTCCATAGGCGCCATCCCTCGAGTGGCCTCGGATATTTGCTCCCGTTATGTGGGATGCAAAAATCCTATCTACATCACTCACCATCTCTAAGCTTGCTTCCTATTGTGCCCAACAAGCGCTTTTATAACTACCCAGTTTTGGAGTAGCGTTTGACGTTGTCAAAGCAAAATATTCCACAACTAGAGGATCTAGTGACTTCAAGTCTAAGGATGATAATATCCTATCACCGCGTGAAGCGCTTGTGACTTTACATAATTTGTATGTAGCCTTCTCGGATTTGGGTCAATCCAGTATGTCATTGTTGGAATAGATGCCCTAGAGGCAATCTAGTTTAGTATGAATTATTTGTGGCTAGAAATTCATTTATTATTTATTGGATATTTAATATAATGAAGTCCTTAGATTTACAATTGTGTTGTTCATCTTAAATATCCCTAGTCAAGTATAATGATTAAATGGGACAATCATCTATAGACTAGTATGGGGTTGCATTGATATGGAGATATCACGATCCAACACATAGGTGTGCATTAGGGAATGTTTCACTGGATTGACCCATCTCCAAGAAGGCTACATACACGTTATGTTGAGTCACAAGCGCTTCTCGTGGTACAATGGTATTGTCATCCTTAGACTTGAAGTCACTAGATATTCTAGTTGTGGATTATTGTGATCTTGGTAGCGTTAAACGCTACACCGTAACTGGGTAGTTATAAAGGCGTGTACTGGATGCAATAAGAAGTAAGCTTAGAGATCGTAGTGGAAGTAGATAGAATTTGTCCCTCCCACATAACGGGAGCAAATATCCTAGGCCACTCGAGGGATAGTGCTTATAGAATGTCTGGCCAGACTCAAATAAATCAATATGGGATATTGATGTTATTTGCACGAATAAGGCTATTCCCATGGATCGAGAAACTATGGATTGGATATACGAGTGTGACTTGTATGTCTCGTGTCCAATCCGGATATGGAGACAAAGGGACGAGACAATTACTTGTACAAAGGTTGTCAAGATGACTATTCTATTAGTTGGCTAGAATGGATGTTTTGCTAGAGACCGCTCCATATTAGCAAATAGTTGCTACCAACTAGATAGAACCTATGGGGTCACACGCTATATAGAGTTGAACTAGATTTGGGAATTAATTAATTGGATTAATTAATTAGAAGGATCACTTTGCAAACCCTTGCAAACTTAGTAGGGACTAATTTGCAAGGAAGGGACTAGATTGAATTCTAGTAGGACTAGAATAAGTCCTTTAGGTAGTTAACAAGGAGTTGTTGGACTATATAAAGGACCTTCCTTCCTTCCTTCCCACAATAACTTATGCTCATACTTGAACATAACAAGAGTGGGAGAGAACAAAAGGAGAGAGAGAAAGCAACAAGGGAGCCCGACCGCCCCCTTGCCGCCACCCCGTCCCCGTCGGCCAAAGGAGGGCGAGACCCTCCTTTTGGGTATCGTTTTGCGTGATTCTTCTTCCTCTTCCTCTTCTGGGCTAGCACCAAGGACTTGGGAGATCTAGGATCAACTCTAGGCGTGGATCAACCATAGAGAACGTGACACAATTCGCGTTTGAAGTCATCAAAGGAGAACCCCTAAGGTGTGTTTATGATTTCTAACCCTTACCATCGTTATGTCTCTTGACTTGTGATCCTTGGAGGGTTTTGCATGGTTTTATGTTTGTTTATGCTTCTGTTGCGCATCTATGAATCAAAACCCTAGAGTGGTATCAGAGCCACAGGTCGTAGAGCATAAACGTGGTTTATGTGTTACGTTTTAGTTGTTTTACACCTTAATTTGATTGTTTATCGCGTAAAATAAGACAAATCAAGCATGGGATGCAATTTGTCAATAATTAATCACAACAAGTTCAATTTTTTGCATTGGATGCATGAATTGGTGAGTTTGAGAAATTTTAGGATCTTAGATCTAGGGTTTGGGCATCCTTGGGGAAGAAGGAGTTCTCCCAAAACAAGGAAACAACCAAACTTGGGCACCAAGCAAGGGAGTTGTTTTGGAAACAACTCCCTCAAGGAGGTTCGGCCCCCCTAGGGACCGCCCCCCTTGCTTGCCGCCCAAGCTTGGCCGCCCTAGGGGCCGGGCGGCCCTAACCCGCGGGCCTAGGCTTGTGGGTTTTGGGCCGGGCCGGCCCTAGGGCCTTGTGGTTCACTTTTTGGGCCCGGGCAATTTGATTGTTGGGCCCATGGACCGTTTTAACCCTAGAAATCCTAAAATCAATTAAAATTGACCAAGCGCGTTAAAATTGGATTTTAACTATTTATGTGCAAATCGCATGGTGATTGGATATGGCCTTAGAGCTCAAGTAATGGTAACAATAAAAGATGGTTAAAGAAATTCTGGAAAAGTAAAGTCCCCAAGAAAATGCTTTTTAATGCATGGCGTATATGGACTGATTCACTTCCGACGGCTGTCAATTTTGAGCGTAGGGGTATGACTATCCCTGTGACATGCCATCAATGTCAGGAAGCTCCGGAAACAACTCAGCATTTCTTTCTGCACTGCCCAAAAACAAAGAAAATTTGGAGTAAGGTTTTCCCCAAAAACTCGCCACTTCCAAATGCTGGATCGATGCAGGAGTGCTTCCAACATATGTTCTCTCATGAGTCCACTGAAAATGGTGAACTGTTTGTTCTCATTCTATGGGCCATCTGGAAAATCAGAAATGATGCACGTTTTAATGGCATATCACGAAGCTCTTCGGAGGTTGTTGAACTTGGCTCTCACTATCTGCAATGGTTTAAAGAAAGTAACTTGTTGGGCAAGCTTGAAGACGTGGAGATTGTTTGTGGACGTAAGAAATGGACGAGACCTCCCGAAGATTTGATTAAGGTTAATGTTGATGCGGCATGGAGAGAATTTTCTCCGGCATCGAGAACTGGCGCGGTTATCCGTGATTCCACAGGACACTTCATTGCTGCTAGACACAAGAGAATCACCAGAACTCGTTCTCCACTAATGGCGGAAATGAGGTCAGTAGAGGAAGGTCTAAAGCTAGCGGTTGAATTGAAAGTGGAGAAAGTTCGTGTGGAGCTTGACTCAGTTAACGCTGTTGCCCTCTTGAATGGTGGATCGGCGGGGAAGATACATGGTTGCAAAGCCCTATCGGATCTCAGAGAGGTACTGAATAGATGTTATTTGTTGAGAGACCAGCTTCATACAATCTCTTTCGAGCAATTGAACCGTGAAGGGAATGGGTTGGCTCATGTGTTTGCTGCTAAAGGAATGGAGGAAGAAGACTGCTCATATTATTCAGTTTGTCCTTCGTGGGCTTCTGAAGTTTTTGTGTATGATCTTGAGGGTTCCACTGCCCTCTAGTTTTTGAATAAACTTTTAGTTCTCAAAAAAAGATATGGCCTTAGGATGTGGTTTGATGTGGATGTTTAATTTTGTGGTTTGGTTTTACGGCCTGCGAGCTGATCAATTAATTTTAATAATTAATTAGGGTTTTATGGCCTGCGTGCCATTATTTTTTTTCTCAACTTGTGAGATTTATTTTATTTTGTATAGAATTTAGCTAGTGCTAGATAAAGTAGATTGTTAGCCAAGATTGGAGAAAAGAAGCCCAAATCCAAAGAAGCCACAAAAGATGGAGCATGGAGCATGGAGTATCCCACAAGACTATGAATGATGGACCAAAAGATCAAGACGCATGGAGATGTGTTTGCTTTAGGGTTCATAGATAATTCCATTGGCTTGGAATTATCTTAGTCTAGAAAAGGCCATATCCACATCACGTTTAATTTCTGTTTTGTGGTTGTTTATTTTATTGTCTTATTATTGTGTGGTTGGTGTATGGATGATGCATGCAATTAGGATAATAAGATAATTAGACAACCCGGATCTATTATTTGGAGTTGTGCCCAAACTCAAATAGATAGATTAGTTGATATTGATCAACAAAAGAATTAAAAATTGAATTTAAAATCCCTCAAAATTCAAATATTGTGTTCTTGCCTTCTCGTTATTTAAACACTCATTATCATCGTTATTTACCAAGCTCGTGCGTGCCAAAGCATGGCGACTTGGTTCATCATGATGGAATGCGATGGCACGTAACAATATGCAATTGTTTAGATAAGAGGTTGAACACAACTAGGCTATTAATTTGATTAAGAAACCTAGAGGCAATCAATTGGGATTATCCATAAGGATGGATAAATAAGGAGTTATTTGCCCAATTGAACCAAGAGTTGCATAAGGGATGCAATTGGAATTGTTCCTACCTAAAGTAGTCAAATTATGGGTGACTTGCCAAAGCAAGCTCATAAGGAGATGAAAGATGGATCTTGGCCCACTAGAAAATATATGGATATTTTCCGCATTAATATCTTGAGGGTTATTAATCCGTAGAAAAATAGTGGGAGCTATATTTGATAAACTAGCCATTATTGAATATAGTCAAAAATTCACAAATACTAAAACTTGCGTATTTTCCTTTTTGTAGAATTCCAAATGGCAAACAACTCATCGAGTTCACAACATTCCCTACGATCTTTCCTTGAGAAGGACAAGCTCTCTGGAACCAACAGTACATTCAAACTTAGCATCAGACTCATATTATAGGGCCAACACAAGATGTACTTCATCAAACTGATGGAGTCCACAGTGGTCTGAGACAGTCTTTTCTTTTTTTTCCACATTGATTCAAAACATATACAGGTGCATAGCAGAATCTCGTATCGAAATATGAACAACTCCGGTGCTTAAAAGTAGTCCCTCATGCAAAAA
The DNA here is from genome assembly GCA_023055425.1 of Linanthus parryae. Lineage (NCBI taxonomy): Eukaryota > Viridiplantae > Streptophyta > Magnoliopsida > Ericales > Polemoniaceae > Linanthus > Linanthus parryae. The sequence continues at coordinate 1,179,482 of JALGPY010000038.1, read as the reverse complement.
CGAAGTGTCATGCATCAACAAAAAGGATTAAGTATTCTAACGGCCTCCTCCTTCCATTTGTAATCTTCTCATTTGACTCGAAATTTACAAGCATCCGGAAAGGTACACACCTCTCAAGTTTCACTACGACTTCAAATTTCAGTGACTTTTCTGAATTTAAACAATGTCCAACCATTAGATCTACTTAGACCTTGTAACGGATGCTGGTGCCAGTGAATCCCAGCTCAATTCAAAGCTTAGGGCACTAAGATTTAATACTCTCCTACGGGCTCGCATCCGATCGGAACGACTAAAAACACTTAAGCACAATGGTGCGACTTTTTTTTCTTTGATTTTTTTATGTTTTTTTTTCAACTTCAATATCACAATCGAACCAAGCATAACATAAATGAAATATGGCCCTTTCACAACATGCTTAGCAATCTCGAGTGAAATGAAAATTTTACAAAGCTCAGGAGCAAACGAATAGAATCATCTCACCGTGATGTAAATGAAATGAAACTTACAATATATCATGGAGGACTAATCCTAAACAAGGGTTTATTTATGCACTCTACTCAAATTTACTATAATCCTGTATATGTCTCGAATCGTGACAATCTGGTATAGACTGACTATCCTAATTCACTGTTGGAAACTCCAACACTTTATTTATTTACATCCTGTTTACCAGATTTATTTGTAAGTTTTTCAAACCAGATATTTGTTTCATGTTTTTTTTTTAATCTCCACTTTAACTTCAGAGATACCAACACCCCCACATTGAAACTGTGCATTGTCCACAGTGCACAATGCAGCAACAATGAGAAACAAAAGGGTGTAGCAACAGTAGCAAAGCAAGAAGACAACTCTTGTAAGCAAAATTAAATAACAGTAAAGCAAGAGAGGGTTTTTCGGACTTCCCTTTCAGGTGACTAAAAAAATCACTGGGGCTCAATAGAATGCGGCTGTGCGGAAGCACCAGGGTTGTCGAGTCATTTCTGCAATCCATTCAAATTTTCCCAAATGCCATCAGTAGAATTTTCATCGACCTTTCCCAGACTGTGATGATGATAATACTGCTACTTTTATCCCTTTTTTGGATGAAAACATGCAAAAGTTTCTTGTGGTTCTCAGAAATCTTCATAAAAGAAAGTTGTTTTCACCCTCTCTTGAAGAAGGTACTGCAGCCTTATGCTAGCTCGGACAATTTGTCCCTTCTTCACATCAAAAACCATAGTAATACCATCCATCATCCTAATAATCCCAAATCCAGCCGCAAAGGCTCTATCCATGCACTAATATCATAAACCTGAGAACCAGAAGCAGCAGACTTCTTCTCTAAAGAACTTGGATCGTTCTCTTTCTCATTAATTGCAGCAACAAGTGAGCTCAATGCTTGCAAGACCCTGATAATAGCTGCACCATCTGATGATGTGGTACTCGACTTCAATTCATTTTTACTGCACCATGCTCCGTCCAATGCATTCAGTATTGCAGACCGTGTCAGATTTTTATGGACTAGTACCCAGCTCAGTACTCCAAAATAGCAAATTAAACAGTCCGTGTAGCTAGCGATGCTTCAGCTTCAACTCTCTACGCCATTTTGCTTTCATTTGATAATTTTTTTTATACTTGTGTTCATCGGTTCGCCTGCAAACACAACAGGAGCGACCAATTAATAGCATCTGCTCGACTCACAGTTAGCAACTAACTCAACCAAATTAATTGACTAACTAACTATAACAATGGGAAAATAACATAAGCAATAGTTAAATAACTAAATAAATAACCAACTAAAAATTCCGGGCTGCCTCCCGGTAGCGCTAAGTTTAACGTCTTAAGCCAGACGTGTGCCAAGTCAGATCGTCTTGTCATAAACTGGATCCACTAAATGGAGTGTTTCAATATTTGTGGTCTGCTCGAGGCGACCCATAACTGGTTTAAGCATTTGACCATTAACCACTAGTACACTACCATGACCAGGATCATGGATACAAACTGCTCCAGAAGGAAATACTTCGACAACCTCATATGGTCCAGTCCATCTAGACCTCAATTTGCCAAGGAATAACCGTAATTTGGCATTGAACAACCAATCTTTCTGTTTCGGCTCAAAAGATTTCCTCGAAATCATTTTATCGTGAATAAGCTTCATCTTTTCTTTATAAAGTTTGGAATTCTCATATGCCTCATATCGCATCTCCTCAAGTTCATTAAGTTGGAGCTTCCGATGTTCTCCAGTAGCTCCAACATCAAAATTAAATGCTTTAATTGCCCAATATGCACGATTTTCTAGCATTACAGGCAATTGACATGCTTTTCCAAAGATTAAACGGTACGGAGACATGCCAATAGGTGTTATACAGGCTGTTCTATATGCCCAAAGTGCATCTGTAAGTCGTAAGGACCAGTCCTTACGATCAGGCCTAACCATTTTCTCTAGAATGGATTTGATTTCACGATTTGAGACCTCAACTTGCCCACTAGTCTGGGGGTGGTAGGGAGCAGCTAGCTTATGGGTGACAGAGTACTGCCTAAGCAAGGCTTCAAAATCTCCATGAATGAAATGACTCCCACCATCACTGATCACAACTCGTGGGGTTCCAAAACGACTAAATGTATCATCTCTCATAAACTGCACTACTACCTTGTGATCATTTGTCCTAGTGGCAGTAGCCTCTACCCACTTAGAGACGTAATCAACCGCCACAAGAATATACACAAATCCAAAAGACGTCGGGAAGGGTCCCATGAAGTTAATTCCCCACACATCAAAAATTTCACACACTAGGATGGGGATCAGGGGCATCATATCCCTCTTAGACATATTCCCTGTACGTTGGCACTTTTCGCACCTCTTACAAAATTCATGTGCATCTCTAAAGAGAGTAGGACAAAAGAATCCGCATTGAAGAACCTTTTCCGCTAAACGACGCCCACCAAAATGTCCCCCACAGGCTGAGGAGTGACAAAAAGAAAATATACTCTCTTGCTCGCACTCACGAATGCATCTCCTCAATATTTGGTCTGAACACATTTTAAATAAGTGAGGATCCTCCCAAAAATATTGTTTAACCTGAGAGAAAAATCTATCCATCTCTACCTTAGACCAATGAGTAGGAATTTGACCTGTGGCAATATAATTAACGATGTGACGAAACCAGGGAACTTGTGAATGTGAGAGAGCGAAAATTTGCTCATCGGGGAATCGTTCTCTAAACGGAGGAGAGTCAGGAGGCCCGACATCTAGAATTCGGGATAAGTGGTCAGCCACCACATTCTTAGTCCCTTTTATGTCCCTAATTTCCACATCGAACTCTTGAAGAAACAATACCCACCGGATAAGCCGCAATTTTGTACCCTTTTGGCAAAAAGATACCTAAGGGCAGCATGATCAGTGAAAACAACCACCTTAGACCCAAGAATGTATGACCTAATTTTATCTAGAGCAAATAACACAACAAGCAACTCTTTTTCAGTATTCGTATAATTCTTTTGAGCTTCATCGAGGGTTTTACTTGCATAATAAATTACAACAGGCAACCTATCTCTCCTCTAACCTAGCATCGCACCGATAACATAATCTGAAGCATCACACATTATCTCAAATGGTCGGGAATAATCAGGGGATTGGATGATTGGAGCGGTGGTCAACGTAACCCTGAGAGTTTCAAATGCCTTTGTGCATTCCTTATCAAAATTAAATGGAGTATCATTCGCTAGAAGGGAGCATAATGGTCGTGAGATATTGCTGAAATCTTTTATGAAACGCCGGTAGAACCCAGCATGCCCTAATAAGGACCTAACTTGTTTCACGGTTTTCGGTGGTGGGAGACTAGATATCAACTCAACCTTAGCCTTATCAACTGAAATTCCCTCTTTTGATACTATGTGACCTAAGACAATCCCCTGTTTTACCATGAAATGACTCTTTTTCCAACTCAATACCAAATTCGACTCCTGACATCACTTTAACACTAAGGACAGATTACTAAGACACTCGTCAAATGATGAACCAAAAATAGAAAAATCGTCCATGAATACTTCTAAAAATTTATCAATCATATCAGAAAAAATGGCCATCATGCACCGTTGAAAAGTCGCAGAGGCATTACATAACCCGACTGGCATTGTACGATATGCAAATGTGTCGAACAAACATGTAAACGTTGTTTTTTCTTGGTCCTCTGGGTACACGGCAACTTGATTGTAACCTGAGTACCCGTCAAGGATGCAATAATAACTTTGTCCCGACAATCTATCCAAAATTTGGTCGATGAATGGGAGAGGAAAATGGTCCTTTCTAGTGCAAGTGTTCAACTTCCTATAATCTATGCAAACACGCCAGCCAGTGGTTGTGCGAGTTGGAACTAACTCTCCCTGTGCATTGGGGACTACAGTGATTCCTGATTTCTTAGGAACCACTTGAATTGGGCTCACCCAAGGGCTGTCCGAGATGGGATATATGATTCCCGCATCCAGGAGTTTCACTACCTCTTTCTTAACAACATCTCTCATGTTAGGGTTCATTCTTCTTTGCTTCTCGCGAGAAGGCTTAGAAACCTCTTCTATATTAATTTTATGCATAAAAACTGAAGGATTTATCCCTTTTCAGTCGGCCACAGACCATCTGATCGCTTTCTTATTTTCACGCAGAACCTCTACAAGCCTAGAAACTTGATCAGAACTCAAATCAGAAGCTATGATGACTGGTAAGTGTAGGGTTTTGATTCATGGATGCGCAACGGAAACAATAATTAACCATGCAAAACCCTCCAAGGATCACAAGTCAAGAGACATAACGATGGTAAAGGAAGAGATCAATAACACACCTTAGGGTTCTCCTTTGATGACTTCAAACGCGAATTGTGTCACGTTCTCTATAGTCGATCCACGCCTAGAGTTGATTTCTAGAAAACCACTCCTTGGTGCTAGCCCGGAAAAAGGAAGAGGAAGAAGAATCACGCAAAACGAGATGAACGAAAGGAGGTTCGGCCTCCTTTGGGGCCGACGGGACGGGCGGCGGCAAGAGGGGCGACGTGCTCATCTTTGCTTGCTTGCTCTCTCCTTTTGTTCTCTCCCACTCTAGTTATGATCAATTATGAGCATAAGTTGTTGGAAGGAAGGAAGGAAGGTCCTTTATATAGTCCAACAACTCCTTTCCAACTACCTAAATGACTTATTCTAGTCCTACTAGAATTCAATTTAGTACCTTCCTTGCAAATTAGTCCCTACTAAGTTTGCAAGGTTTTGCAAAGTGATCCTTCTAATTAATTAATCTAATTTATTAATTCCCAAATCTAGTTCAACTCTATTTAGCGTGTGACCCCATAGGTTCTATCTAGTTGGTAGCAACTATTTGCTAATATGGAGCGGTTTCTAGCAAAACATCCATTCTAGCCAACTAATAGAATAGTCATCTTGACAACCTTTGCACAAGTAATTTTCTCATCCCTTTGTCTCTATATCCGGATTGGACACGAGACATACAAGTCACACTCGTATATCCAATCCATAGTTTCTCGATCCATGGGAATAGCCTTATTCGTGCAAATAACATCAATATCTCATATTGATTTATTTGAGTCTGACAAAACATTCTATAAGCACTATCCCTCGAGTGGCCTAGGATATTTGCTCCCGTTATGTGGGAGGGACAAATTCTATCTACGTCTACTACGATCTCTAAGCTTGCTTCTTATTGTATCCAGTACACGCCTTTATAACTACCCAGTTACGGTGTAGCGTTTAACGCTACCAAAATCACAATAATCCACAACTAGAATATCTAGTGACTTCAAGTCTAAGGATGACAATACTGTTGCACCGCGAGAAGCGCTTGTGACTCAACATAACGTGTATGTAGCCTTCTCGGATATGGGTCAATCCAGTTCGACATTACCCCTAATGCACACCTATGTGTTGGATCATGATATCTCCATATCAGTCCAACCCCATACTAGTCTATAGATGATTGTCCCATTAATCATTATACTGGACTAGGGATATTTAAGATAAACAACACAATTGTATATCTAAGGACTTCATTATATTAAATATCCAATAAATAATAAATGAATTTCTAGCCACAAATAAATTCATACTAAACTAGATTGCCTCTAGGGCATCTATTCCAACAGTCTCCCACTTGCACTAGAGCCAATCTGGCGCATCTCGTATGCCCATACTCCTAGTGTGCCCTTCATGCTTCCACTGCGTGAGCGGCTTTGTAAGCGGGTTTGACAGATTCTCATCTGTATGAATCTTGCATATCCGAACGTCTTCTCTATCGATAATATCTCGAATCAGATGAAACTTCCTGAGCACGTGCTTGGATTTCTGGTGTGACCTGGGTTCCTTCGATTGCGCGATCGCCCCAGTGTTGTCACAGTACAACTCAACTGGATCCGCAATGCTAGGAACCACACCAAGTTCAGAAATAAACTTTTTGATCCAAACAGCTTCTTTTGCTGCGCCATTTGCAGCAATGTACTCAACCTCTGTTGTAGAATCAGCCACCGTCTCTTGCTTGGAACTCATCCAGCTCACCGCTGCTCCATTCAGGCAAAAAACATATCCCGACTGTGATCTAAAGTCATCTCTGTCGGTTTGGAAGCTTGCATCAGTGTAACCCCTTACACGCAACTCTTCCTCACCGCCAAACATCAAGAAAGCATACTTAGTTCTTCTCAAGTACTTTAGGATGTTCTTGACTGCAATCCCGTGACTCTCACCCGGATTGGATTGGTATCTGCTTGTCATACTCAAGGCATATGACACATCTGGTCTAGTACATAACATGGCGTACATGATAGATCCTATGGCCGAGGCATAGGGAATTCTACTCATGCGTTCCTTCTCAATCTCATTGGAAGGACAACCACTCTTCGAAAGAGTGATCCCATGTGACATGGGCAAGAATCCCTTCTTGGAATCTTGCATGTTGAACCGTTTCAACACCTTGTCAATATATGTACTTTGACTTAGGCCTAGCAGCCTCTTAGATCTATCTCTATAGATCTTTATACCGAGTATATAGGCTGCTTCCCCTAAGTCCTTCATTCATAAACACTTCCCTAGCCAACCTTTAACAGATTGTAGCATGGGAACGTCGTTTCCAATGAGTAGTATGTCATCTACATACAAGACTTGAAAAGCTACAGAGCTCCCACTAACCTTCTTGTAGACACAATACTCATCTTTGTTTATGATGAAGCCAAACTCTCTGACTACTTCATCAAAACGTCGATTCCAACTCCTAGAAGCTTGCTTCATTCCATAGATGGATCGTTGCAGCTTACATACTTTGTTGGCTTGCTTTGGATCCTCAAAACCCTCCGGCTGTATCATATACACGTCCTCGAGGAGATTCCCATAAAGGAATGCTGTTTTGACATCCATCTGCCAAATCTCATAGTCATGGTATGCTGCAATTGCAAGTAGGATTCGGATGGATTTGGTCATAGCGACTGGTGAAAAGGTTTCATCATAGTCAATACCATGAATCTGTCTGAATCCTTTAGCCACCAATCGGCCCTTATAGGTAATCACATTACCATCCATGTCGATCTTCTTCTTGAAGACCCACTTGCACCCTATGGGGCGCGCCCCTTCGGGTGGTTCCACCAAAGTCCATACTTTGTTGGTATACATGGATTCCATCTCGGATCTCATGGCTTCTAGCCACTTATGAGAGTCTGGGCCCTTCATGGCCTCTTCATAGGTAGTAGGCTCATCATTTATGAGCACCGTGTCATCGGAATCGGTCACGAGAAGTCCATACCTCTCGGGTTCCTTGCGCACTCTACTAGATCTACAAAGCTCTTGTGTGACCTGAACAGGTTGCTCCACAACTCCTTGTGGTTCCTGTTCATGTTCCATAATCGGTTCAGTGATTTGTGGTTCTTGAACCTCTTCAAGTTCTACAGTCCTCCCACTTGCTTCTTTAGAGACAAACTCTCTTTCTAGAAACACGCCGGTCCGAGCAACAAACACTTTGTTCTCGGCTGGATTGTAGAAGTAGTAACCCTTAGTTTCCTTAGGGTACCCCACAAATTTACACTTATCCGATTTCGGCCCTAGCTTGTCTGATTGTAAACGTTTTACATAGACATCGCATCCCCAAATACTCATCAACGACAGTGTGGGACGCCTCCCACTCCACATCTCATATGGTGTCTTCATGAATGATTTAGATGGAACACGGTTAATGGTGAAAGCTGCACTTAATAGAGCGTGGCCCCAAAACGATAATGGAAGATCGGTTTGACACATCATAGATCGAACCATATCCAATAGGGTTCGATTCCTCCTCTCGGACACGCCATTCCATTGTGGCGTTCCGGGTGGAGTCAGTTGGGACACGATCCCACACTCTCTAAGATAGTCGTCAAACTCTTGGCTTAAGTATTCTCCTCCACGATCCGATCGTAGACCCTTGATACTTTTGCCAAGTTGCTTCTCTACTTCATTCTTGAATTCTTTGAACACTTCAAAGGATTCGGATTTTGCCCTCATAAGGTACACAAATCCATATCTACTGTAATCATTAGTAAATGTAATGAAGTAGACATAACCATCCCTGGCAGGCGTGGCAAATGGCCCACACACATCAGTATGTATGAGCGCCAATTGCTCACTAGTCCTTTCACCTTTCTTATTGAAAGGGGACTTTGTCATTTCTCCCAATAAACAAGCCTCACATGTCTCATATGATTCAAAATCAAATGAGTCTAGTAATCCATCCTTATGGAGTCTAGATACACGTTTCTCGTTTATGTGGCCTAAACGACAGTGCCATAAATAAGCAGGATTTAAATCATTTATTTTAATCCGCTTGGTATTAATGTTGTAGACATGATTGCTTAGATCAAGGACATACAGTCCATTAAATAATTGCGCACTAAATAGTGAATATTATTCAAATAAAAGGAACAACAATTGTTCTTTATTGGAATAATAAAAACCATCCTTGTCCAAACAAGAAATAGAAATAATGTTTCTGCTCATAGCAGGCACAAAATAGCAATTATTTAATTCTAAAACTAATCCTGAAGGCAGCGATAGCTCGCACACGCCTATGGACAACGCAGCAACTTTTGCTCCATTCCCAACGCGCAGATTTACCTCTCCTTTAGCCAATCTTCTACTTCTCTTTAGATCCTGCACATTTCGACAAATGTGAGATCCACATCCAGTATCTAATACCCATGATGTAGAGACAGTTAAATTGACATCTACAACAAAAATACCTGGTGGTGGTGGAATCACTATTCCAAGCCTCTTGTCCTCCAGATATTTTGGGCAGTTCCTCCTCCAGTGTCCAGGCTGACTGCAGTAGTGACACTCACCTTTAGTCACACCTTTGGCAATGCCACCAACAGGCTTAAGGGCAGATTCCTTGGACTTGGCAACTGACTTGCCTTTGCCCTTGGAGGATGAGGCAAACCTTTTGCCCTTTCCTTTCTGTACCATCATAATGGCCTTGCCCTTACCCTTGTTGATTCTCTGTTCAGCTGTCCTCAACATATTGAGTAAATCTGGCAGTGGTTTCACGATCTCGTTCATGTTATAGTTCATGCTGAACTGTCCATAACTTTCGGGAAACGATTGCAACACGAGATCGGTTGCCAACTCTTGGCCGACCGGGAACCCCAGTCGGGCGAGATTCTCCAAGTACCCGATCATACGGAGTACATGGGGTCTCACCGGGTTCCCTTCTGCCAGATGACACTTGAACAGTGCCTTAGAGACCTCGTACCTCTCTACCCTTGCCTGCTCTTGGAAGAGCTGCTTCAGATGCTCGATCATATCGACAGCATTCATGTTTTCGTGTTGCTTCTGAAGCTCAGAAGTCATGGTGCATAGCATAAGGCAGGCCGCATCATTAGCGTCATCAACACGCTTTTGATACGCCTTTAGGGCAGCAGGTGTTTGGTTCTCTGGACCTTCTGGAACATGCTCCTCTATTGCGTACAGTTTCTTCTCTTGCTTGAGAACAATTATCTATGAACCCTAAAAGCAAACACATCTCCATGCGTCTTGATCTTTTGGTCCATCCTTCATAGTCATGCTCCATGCTCCATGCTCCATGCTCCATTCTTTTGTTGTTCCTTTTGGCTTTGGGCTTCTTTTCTTCAATCTTGGCTAACAATCTACTTTATCTAGCACTAGCTAACTTCTATACTAAATAAAATAAATCTCACAAGTTGAGAAAAAAAATGGCACGCAGGCCATAAAACCCTAGTTAATTATTACAATTAATTGATCAGCTCGCAGGCCGTAAAACCAAACCACAAAATTAAACATCCACATCAAACCACATCCTAAGGCCATATCCAATCACCATGCGAATTGCACATAAATAGTTAAAATCCAGTTTTAACGCGCTTGGTCAATTTTAATTGATTTTATGATTTCTGGGGTTAAAACGGTCCATGGGCCCAACAATCTAATTGTCCGGGCCCAAAAAAGTAAACCGCAAGGACCTAGGGCCGGCCCGACCCATAGCCCACACGGCTAGGGCCGCCCGGCCCCTAGGGCGGCCAAGACTTGGGCGACAAGCAAGAGGGGCGGTCCCCATGGGGGGCCGAACCTCTATAGGGAGTTGTTTCCAAAACAACTCCCTTGCTTGGTGCCCAAGTTTGGTTGTTTCCTTGTTTTAAAGGAAGAACTCCTTCTTCCTCAAGGATGCCCAAACCCTAGATCTAAGATCCTAAAATTTCTCAAACTCACTAATTCATGCATCCAAGGCAAAAATTAGATCTTGTTATGATGGATTATTGACAAATTGCATCCCATGCTTGATTTGTCTTGTTTTACGCGATAAACAATCAATTTAAGGTGTAAAACAACTAAAACGTAACACATAAACCACGTTTATGCTCTACAACCTGGCTCTGATACCACTGTAGGGTTTCGATTCATGGATGCACAACGGAAAAAATAATTAACCATGCAAAACCCTCCAAGGATCACAAGTCAAGAGACATAACGATGGTAAAGGAAGAGATCAATAACACACCTTAGGGTTCTCCTTTGATGACTTCAAACGCGAATTGTGTCACGTTCTCTATAGTCGATCCACGCCTAGAGTTGATTTCTAGATCTCCCACTCCTTGGTGCTAGTCCGGAAAAAGGAAGAGGAAGAAGAATCACGCAAAACGAGACGAACCAAAGGAGGTTCGGCCTCCTTTGGGGCCGACGGGGACGGGCGGCGGCAAGAGTGGCGGCGTGCTCCTCTTTGCTTGCTTGCTCTCTCCTTTTGTTCTCTCCCACTCTAGTTATGATCAATTATGAGCATAAGTTGTGGGAAAGAAGGAAGGTCCTTTATATAGTCCAACAACTCCTTGCCAACTACCTAAAGGACTTATTCTAGTCCTACTAGAATTCAATTTAGTCCCTTCCTTGCAAATTAGTCCCTACTAAGTTTGTAAGGTTTTGCAAAGTGATCCGTCTAATTAATTAATCCAATTAATTAATTCCCAAATGTAGTTCAACTCTATTTAGCGTGTGACCCCATAGGTTCTATCTAGTTGGTAGCAACTATTTGCTAATATGGAGCGGTTTCTAGCAAAACATCCATTCTAGCCAACTAATAGAATAGTCATCTTGACAACCTTTGCACAAGTAACTGTCTCATCCCTTTGTCTCTATATCCGGATTGGACACGAGAGATACAAGTCACACTCGTATATCCAATCCATAGTTTCTCGATCCATGGGAATAGCCTTATTCGTGCAAATAACATCAATATCCCATATTGATTTATTTGAGTCTGGCCAGACATTCTATAAGCACTATCCCTCGAGTGGCCTAGGATATTTGCTCCCATTATGTGGGAGGGACAAATTCTATCTACGTCTACTACGATCTCTAAGCTTGCTTTTTATTGTATCCAGTACACGCCTTTATAACTACCCAGTTACGGTGTAGCGTTTAACGCTACCAAAATCACCATAATCCACAACTGGCATATCTATTGACTTCAAGTCTAAGGATGACAATACCGTTGCACCGCGAGAAGCGCTTGTGACTCAACATATCGTGTATGTAGCCTTCTCGGAGATGGGTCAATCCAGTGCGACATTACCCCTAATGCACACCTATGTGTTGGATCATGATATCTCCATATCAATCCAACCCCATACTAGTCTATAGATGATTGTACCATTAATAATTATACTGGACTAGGGATATTTAAGATAAACAACACAATTGTAAATCTAAGGACTTCATTATATTAAATATCCAATAAATAATAAATGAATTTCTAGCCACAAATAAATTCATACTAAACTAGATTGCCTCTAGGGCATCTATTCCAACAGTAAGTTATTTTTGGAACCTAGGTATGCGTATTTAAGGCTTGAGGGTAAGGGTTTGATTTCCAACTGTGGTGGAGCCTCAATCGACGGTGGCGTTGTGGTGGCTGAAAGAGGAGGAAGAGACTCGAAATTAGGCACCCTAACATGTGATTCTCTTACACTGTGACCCTAACAATGCTTGAATCTCTTCAATATATGAAGGTACTTTAAAATGATCAACCTCAAAAAGGGACAACAAAGCCTCTAAAGGGTCTGTAGACAGCAAACTTGGGAGAGACTCCTCCACAAGTGAATCAAAGGCATCAATAAAAAATTACTCACCATCGTCAGGGTGGTTCAGACTTTTCATTGAATTCGCCACATTCAGTTTAACCCTCATATTCCCGAAGGCAACTTCCATCACGCCAGTTTACAAAGAATGGTATCATCGGCCGTAGCAAAGAACGGACGCCCTAAAATGACTGGAGTGTTTGAACTCGACGTTTCTGGATCCATGTCAAGAACAATACAGTCAACAGGGAAGAAAAATTTATCAACTTTAAGAATGACATCCTCGACAATACCGCGAGAAACTTTTATTGACCGATCAACGAGTTGAAGTGTCCTGGGATAGGTTTCAACTCTCCTATATTTAACTTCTCAAACAAAGTATAGGGGAGTAAATTAACACTAGCTCCTAGGTCAAGAAGTGCCCTATCAATGCAATGTTCTCCTATGACACACGATATTGTGAAAGCCCCTGGATCTTTCAGTTTTGGAGGCGTGTTAGAATTCAAAATACAACTAAATTTTTCAGTTAAGCGCACTTTCTTTGGGACATGGGATTGCATACACCTCTTTTGAACACACAAATCCTTCAAAAATTTAGCATATGCAGGGATTTGTTTAATAACATCAAGTAATGGTAAATTTATTTTAACTTGATTAAGTAATTCCATGAACTCTTCCCTTTTTTCCTCTTTTGATGGCTTAGATTCGATCAGAGCATTTGGAAAGGGAACTTTTGGGACGTACTTAGTCCCTAGAATTGGTCCATCAAATTAAGGCAATGGAGAATCAGCCTTAGAACTAGAAGTCTCGGGCAAATCAGATTCGTTCTCAGACTCTACAACTTTATTCTCGTCTAAACCGATTCCATTATCAACAAGTTTACTACTTCTTAGAACTGTCACCGCTTTAACTTGGCAATGGTTTACCTCATTTGTTGAGGCACCATTACGACCCCTATGATTGTCTTGAGGTTTGGAAGGCAAGGCGCCCTCCTCCCTACGACTCAATGTGGACGCTAACTATCCTAGCTGGGTATCTAGCCTACTTATAACATGAGTGTGACTATTGACAATTTGGCTGGTCTCATCTAACCTACTTAGTGCTCTTAGAACTTTCTCCTCAAAATCAGAATTATACTTAGGTGACTCTCGCATGGGGTTCCGTTGTGCATATCGAGTGGAAGGATCATACCTGGGCCCGGTTGAGAAGCCGGGCGGATACAACATACCATTCGCTTTACTACCTTGTAGCATTTGCTGCAATGGGGCCTCTTGTCCTTGTTGCTGCAATAGGGCCTCTTGTGCAAATTATCGTCACTCACTCCCCTCACCTTATATGTCATGAATACTTCTGCTACTCCGTCTATATGTGTATAGGGATTCTCAGAGACAAGACCCCTAAATATAGGAAGCATGGCCAAGACTTGTGGCTTAATTTCGAAGTGAGTCTTACCTAGGTACGGAAAAACAATGCTACTAGGAGAAGTGTATGCAGAGGGGGTGAAGTGGTCAGCCAGAGGTCGAATACCATTATTAGCCATGTTGATTATCTCTGGTGTCCGAGAGTTTCTAATTCTACGCAAAGTTCTCTCTAACTCAGGATCAACGGGAAGCAATGCAACACGGCCAAACATGAAAGAATGCAACACAATATGAAGAGCATGAGAGAAACAAGTATTAAAAAAAAATGCTATTTTTTATTTCTTTTTTTCAACTAAAAGTAAAACGAAGTCCTAAATTACTGAAGTAAAGATAACTAACTAGTCTATATGCACTTGTGTGCCAATCCCCGGCAACGGCGCCAAAAAGTTGATCGGAATAATATAGTGTGAATAAATGTGCGAAATAACCAACTTTAAATATTCTCCTATCACACGCTAATGTGACTCGAGAGTCGAACCCAATGGATCGGGGCAATTGCAAATACACGAAGCTAGGTATCCTAAAACAATGCACAAGTAAGAGTGATTGATTTTTGGGTGATTCGAACTAATTTACTAAGGCTTAATGTAAACTACTCAACGATTTTAATAGAAAAAGTAAGCAAATTGATTTGATTTTAAGAAATAATAGACAACGGTGGGTTAGGGTATTGAATCATGTTTAAGAATCTTGGGTCGATGTTAAGTTCAACATTTCAATCCAGACTAGCTACAGGCTCTAGTCACAATTTAGAAATCCAACAAGAACCAACAGAGTGGTCTATATCAATGGCATAAACTAACTGCTGAGAGATAGCTTAATCTATCTCAGAGATTAGAAACCATTCACTCTTGAAGAGAAAATCACGTGTAAACTGAATAAACTATTTATATTGCATAAACCATCTCTTAGAATGACCTATCTAATCGGAAACAATATATTAATAGAAATAGAGCAAAATAATCCTTCTTGCAACTCAAAAATTTAACATAAAATCTGATGCATCCATCACAGTCCACACACAATCATAGTATGCATGAAATTGGATTGCACATCACCATTATATGTTCTAACCCAGTTTTGTTTTGGAATTGCAATACCAAAAGTGAAAAGTCTCAACTGAACAACAAACCCAATTCACATAAACATTCATCAATACCCTAATCCCATTTGAGTTTAGTTAAGAGACATTGAAACTAAAGAAATAACAAAGTTAAATTGAGGAGAAGAATAAGGGAAGAAATTGCTCATTCTCTAGGGACTTTCAGTGTGTTTGGTGTTCGTGAAAGCCAATCCCAACAGCCCTTCTTGTCCCTCTTCTTTCTCTATCTTTTTCCGTTGCTACTGATGCGTTCTACACTAAAAATAGCCGCTGCCCAGGTCTGATCGTCTTCTCCAGAGAGTCCCATGTCTGATTGTCTTCTCCTCCTCCCTTCTACGCTGCCTCTTTTCTCTCTTTTTTTTTTTTCCTTTTGATTTCTTCTAGGTTTTCATCTCCTTTCTTTTTTTCACCCTTCTGTTCGTGGCTTTTTTTATTTGCAGCTGATAGCTCGAAAATGGAGTTCGTTTGGGACACCTTTGTACCATTGGTTCTGACCCTGTTGAGATTGATTTTGCCTATTTTCGGTCTGTTTTCCACCTGATACGAGACAGAGGACGCTGAGAGCATAATTGACATATTTGAGTAATTTCATGCATAATTTTGTTTATTGGATATGATCGCGGTTATTTGTTGTTGTGTGCAGAAAACAGGTACCGAGAAATGCATGAGAGAGGCGCAGCGTATCAAGGAGTCAAAGCAGAAAAACGCAGAAAAAGCTAAGGCTGTGCGTTCAAACGCACAGCGTGCGTTCAAACGCACAAATGATAGCAGCATAAAAATACAGGAGGAAACAGACAGAAAAGTGACCAAGTGTGTGCGTTCAGACGCACACCCCTGCGTTTGAACGCCGGAGACTTCAAAAATGCTGAAGGTCAGAAACAGGCGAAAATCAACCAGAAGACTAAGTGGTGCGTTCAAACGCACATTGTGTGTTCAAATGCATAATCCAGGAAGTCAGCAAGGAAAGTCAAAGTCAACATCAGAAGTTGTGCGTCCGAACACAGGGGGTGTGCGTTCAAACGCACGGGTTCGTTCAGACGCACATCATGATTTCCAGAAGCTTCCAGGACGGGTTTAGACAGGGGCGAAACAGGAATTTCAGGTATCAGTATCAGAGACTGTGGCAGTATAAAAGGAGGCGTCCCAGCACGAAATTAGGTTACACAGACACACTTATCATCATCACAGAAGACAGTACCAAAGCCGTCAGTTTGGAGCATAACAGAGATTGGATCAGTTTCAGTATTCAGCCATAACTCGTTTGATCTTTCTTCTTTCTTTTATGAAATATTGTTTTTAATAATTTACTCTAGCTAAACCTTTTACCTAGGTTCTAGGTGAACCTAGGGTTTATGAATTCAGCGACGTGGTTTTTTTTTGATTCTCAGATGCATGACTAGTTTGAAGTCTTAGTACAGTATTGGATTGTTTATTATTCTGTCTTTGATTTTATATTTATGCCTGAACGGCCTGATCACCCAGGAGTGCTACAGACATGATCTGGTGCGCGAGAGTGGCCAGTGAGATTTAGGAAGACAGGATTTAGTACTCTGCCGTGATGGACTGAGAGGTGAATATAATCAGGGGACTAGCCTGGAAGCATTAGACCAACTGCTAGAAGTATAGGGGGAGACTGAGAGGAGAACCAGTAACCCTAGCAGACTTAAAACAAACCTGCGAATTGAGGTGAACCTAGGGGATCCGAAAATCTGTAGGAGAGTGATAGATGCATGAGACTGAGACGAGATTGTATCATTGGTATGCTGGCATGAACAATACCGCTGTGTGTTTCTGAAATCAAAGTAAACTATAAAAACTGATTAGTAACCCTAGGGCATCCTGGAACCTGGATCCTTAATTCATCAGTTTTTAGACTTAGAAAAATTCCCAAAAAATTTACATCAAAAATAGTTTCTTTAATTACTGCTTTTATTTACTACAATTTAATTTATGTAAATCACACACAACTATTCCTCCTTTTTACAGCTTTGCATCTATTTCTGATTTCCAAAGTTAAAAATCGTCCTGTTCTCGTGGGTTCGATAATCAGAGTCACAAATACGTACTCTATATTACTTGATCGTACACTTGCGAAAAAGAACATGGAATTACGCTGTCAAGTTTTTGGCGCCGTTTCCGGGGAACGGTGACGGTTTCTCTTAAGAATCAAGAATAGTTTCAAAGTTTTTTCTCTTATTTTTATTTTCTATTTCTCTTATCTCATTACTCTTTAACTCTGATTTTCAGGAAATTATATTGTATGCCCAGATTGCCTCGCAAACTGGTAACACTACTCGAAGTTCCAGAAAAACTTTTCAGAGAACAAAACCGCAGACACCGAGCCAAGATGTCTGAACAAGGAGAGGAGACACCAACAGAACCAGAGCAACGCACTCCAGCCCAGATGGCTCTTTATATTGAGGAGCTGATAGCAGCAGGGTTCGCTGCCCGGAACAATCATAGAACTTACAACAAATCTAGGAGGGCGATAGTGGAGAACTTTGAAGTTCCTACCGGAGGACATGAGCCAGCCATCGTAGTGCCACCAATAACAGCAGAGCACTTTGATCTGAAATCATCCACTATCCAAACTTCCCAGACCCAATTGCCCGTTCAATGGGAAAGCTGACGAAGACCCGAACGACTTCCTCGCGAAGTTTGAAGATTACTGTAACAAGATCAAATACAGAGGAGTTGAAGCGGATACACTAAAATTGATCTTGTTCCCATACTGCTTGTTCGGGACAACGAAAGACTGGCTGGAAGCCAGACCACCGAGATCCATCACAACCTGGGAAGGGTGTGTCGCTGACTTTTTGGCAAAACTCTATCCCGCTTCTCGTGTTATCAAATTTCAAATTGAGACCTTATCTTTCAAACAGAAGATGGGCGAGACGGTGGTAGACGCATGGGACAGGTTGATGAGACTTGTCAAAAGATGCCCCGATCACGGCTTCGGGGACGCGAAGATTCTGCAAGTATTCTACCATGCTCTGGACAGGCAAAATGCTCAGAGAATTGACAAGGAAGCTGGTGGTAATTTTATGTACCATGTAGATAAAGATGGAGCCTATGAACTGATGAAGCAACTAGCCAAACAGGACACTCGCCTGTTTGATGACCGAAGGCTCACAGCACTATCAGAACCAGTGGCTGATGACATAATTGACAATCTGACAAAAGTGGTGCAATACTTAGTCAAGAAGGTCTATACAGAGAAGAAAATTGTAGCAGCAGTGGACGAACCAGACTTGGATGCGGCGATCTAGGAGCTTCAGAATGAGGATGCCAGCTATGTTGAGTAACATTGGGATCCAAGCCGCTACAGACCAAGCACATGTGACCATCATGGGTTCCGGTACGGAAACCCTAATGCAGCAGTCTATGCACCATGTTTTCAGCACAGGCCACAGACACAGCAGGCAGCACCTGCACAGCAAGCATCAGCAGTACAACCACAGCTTAACCTATCAATACAACATTTCGAGAACTACATGGAAAAATTTAATAAGCAATGGGAAGCCAAATTTTCGCAAATTGATTAACTCACTGCTGATGTAAGTCAGATGAAAATTGCAATCCGCAACCTGGAAGTATAGAATGGTCAGCTCGCACAGAATCAGGCAGAAAGAATTCCAGGGAATCTACCATCAAACACAGTGAATAATCCACGCGATCAGATCAATGCCATCACAACTCGGAGTGGAATCGCACTACAGGATCCGCCGTATCCCAGTCATGCACGTGCAGAAAAGTCGAAGAACATCGAACACGAAGTTTTTGACAGGGAAGAGAGTTCAACCGCCAGCCCCC
Organism: Linanthus parryae; assembly: GCA_023055425.1. NCBI lineage: Eukaryota > Viridiplantae > Streptophyta > Magnoliopsida > Ericales > Polemoniaceae > Linanthus > Linanthus parryae. Next base: position 1,160,568 of record JALGPY010000038.1, on the reverse strand, counting down.
AGCCGAAGGGCCCGGTCGGACAGGATGCAGGGAAGACTGATAAGGGTAAACCAGAAACAATGTCAATTTCTAAGGAGGTGCCTTACCCTTTGAAGACACGCAAGAGAGATGAAAACAAAGGCTATGCCAGATTTCTCGAAGTATTCAAGCAATTGCAGATCAACATACCATTTGCCGAGGCATTAGCCAAAATGTCCACTTATGCTAAATTCCTCAAGGACATACTTTATGGAAGGAGGCAAATGAGTGACTTCGAAACAGTAAATCTGACGGCAGAAGCGAGCAGTTGTGTGAAAAACGGGCTACCACTGAAAAAGAAAGACTTTAGCAGTTTTGTTATCCCGGTAACCCTAGGCATCGCTTACATAGGAGAGGCTCTGTGTGACTTAGGAGCCAACCTTAACCTGATGCCGCTAACCATCTTCAAAATTTTGGGGGTCGGAGACCCCAGGCCAACCAAAATTATGCTTCAGATGGCTGAAAGATCTGTAAAACCTGCATATGGAGTCATTGAAGATATCCTGGTAAAACTTGGGGAGCTGATTTTTCCAGCAGATTTTGTGATACTACCCGGAGGCAGGGGAGGTCCCGCTCATTCTGGGCAGACCATTCCTAGCAACTGGAGAAGCCATTATCAACTGCAAGAGTGGAGAGCTATCTATGCAAATTAACGAAGAAAAAGTGAAATTCAATGTTTTCAAGTCTCTCCAGCCCCCAGATTATTATGGCCATGAAAACTGTTTTGCTGTGGAGGTAATTGATGAAAACCTGGAAAATGAAGAAATGGATGAACTATGGGCAGAACATGAGGACATGTACCCAGAGGAAAAGGAGGAGCACCAGGATGAGCAGGCCACGAGAACAGAAAGCTGGACCACCTTATATAAAGATGAAGAAGGCGAGCAGAAAATAGCCCTGCTGCCATCACTCAAAGAACCACCAGTCCTGGAGCTGAAGCAACTCCCAGACCACCTCAGGTATGCGTATATTGGTGAAAATAATACTCTGCCAGTAATTGTTTCGTCTCTTCTATCTCAGGAACAGGAACGGAAGCTGTTGGAAGTGCTGAGAGAACATAAAGAGGCTATTGGATGGACAATTGCTGATCTCAAGGGAATCAGTCCCGACTACTACATGCACAAGATCAGAATTGAAGAAGGAAAGAAGCCAATGATTTAGCCTCAACGGAGACTGAATTCAATCATGAAAGACGTTGTGCGCAAGGAGGTCATGAAGTGGCTGGAAGCAGGGATCATATACCCCATATCAGATAGCACCTGGGTTAGTCCTGTCCAGTGTGTACCAAAAAAGGGGGGGGTATTATAGTGGTACAGAATGCTGATTAGGAACAGATCGCCCAGTGCACTGTCACAGGCTGGCGAATCTGTATGGGTTATCGGAAGCTGAACGACGCAACACTGAAGGACCACTTTCCACCACCATTCATGGACCAGATGTTGGACAGTTTGGCTCACCATGCCTATTACTGTCTTCTTGACGGGTACTCCGGATACAACCAGATCTACATTAATCCGGAAGATCAAGAAAAAACGACATTCACTTGCCCATATGGTATGTTTGCCTTTAGACGCATGCCATTTGGACTATGTAACGCTCCAGCTACATTCCAGCGATGCATGATGGCCATATTTTCTGATATGATTGAGAAAAATCTGGAAGTTTTCATGGATGATTTTTCACTATTTGGGGACAGCTTTGATGACTGTTTATACCATCTGGCCAGAGTTCTGATCTGTTGCAGGAAGACTAACCTGGTACTCAACTGGGAAAAATGCCACTTCATGGTTACTGAAGGAATAGTGCTGGGACACAGGATTTCTATCAAGGGCTTAGAGGTGGACATAGGAAAGATTGAGGTGATCAAGCAGCTGCCATATCCAACCACAATTAAGGCGATCAAGAGTTTTTTAGGCCATGCAGGGTTTTACAGAAGGTTTATCAAAGACTTTTCCAAAATTACAAAGCCATTATGTAATTTGCTGGGAAAAGATGTGCCATTCGTATTCGACGAAGCCTGCAGAATAGCCTTTGACGTACTCAAAGATCGGCTGACCACTGCACCAATTATCACGACTCCAGATTGGTCACTCCCATTCAAACTTATGTGCGACGCTAGTGACTATGCAGTTGGAGCAGTTTTGGGGCAGCGGAAGGATAAAGTGTGCAGTGTGATTTATTATGCTACCAGGGTTCTGAATGAAGCACAAATTAATTATGTGGCTACAGAAAAGGAGCTGCTGGCGGTGGTTTTTGCTCTGGACAAGTTCAGATCTTATCTGGTAGGGTCAAAAGTTATCATCTTCACTGATCATCGCACTAAAAGTACCTTCTGGAGAAGAAGGATGCAAAGCCACGGCTGCCGTGTTGGATCCTGCTAATGCAGGAATTCGATGTTCAAATCAGGGACAAGAAGGGAGTTGAAAATGTGGTGGCTGATCACTTATCTCGCTTGGAGAACCCAACAGAGGAGTCAGTACCGATTCAAGAGAATTTCCCTGACGAGCATATTATGAAGGTCAAAGCCAACAGACAACCCTGGTATTACGCCATAGCCAATTATTTGGTTACTGGAGCACTCCCCGAGGACATCACCCCTTTGCAGAAAAAGAAGTTTATTTCAGAATGCAGGCACTATTTCTGAGATGATCCTTTCCTGTTTAAACAGGAGGCAGATAACATTCTTTGACGCTGTATCCCATGTCACGAGATTCTGGAGGTAATTCAGCACTCTCACTCAGCACAGTGTGGGGGACACTTCAGCGGACCCAGAACAGCTCACACAGAACTGTAATCAGGTTTTTTCTTGCCAACTGTTTTCAAGGATTGCCATGATTATGCACAAAGTTGTGACCGCTGCCAGCGCACAGGAAATATTTCCCAACGGAATGAGATACCCATGACACTTTGGCAAGAGGTCGAACCTTTCGATGTTTGGAGTACAGATTTCATGGGCCCTTTGCCGTCTTCTCTGGGAAATCTGTATATCCTTCTGGCAGCAGATTACGTGTCAAAATGGGTTGAAACTATGGCCTGTCAGAAGAATGATGCAGCAGTAGTAGAACGATTTCTCAAACGCATCATTCTTACCAGGTTTGGAACACCTAGAGCCACGGTCAGTGATGAAGGCTCTCAATTTATTAACAAAGTCTTTGCCAAAGTGTTAAAGCAGTATGGGGTGTCTATCCATTAGGTATCACTGCCTTATCACCCTCAGTCAAATGGGCAAGCAGAGGTGTCACACAGGGAAATAAAGAGCATATTGGAAAAGACTGTGAATCCAGGACGGAAAGACTGGTCCTTAAAGCTTGATGATGCACTCTGGGCATACAAAACTGCTTACAAAACCCCGCTGGGAATGTCCCCATATCACCTGGTTATTGGTAAAGCATGCCACCTACCAGTAGAATTAGATCGCAAAAATTACTGGGCAATCAAGCAGCTCAATATGGATCACAGTTTATCTGGAGAAAAGAGGAAGTGGTACTACTCAAATTGGAGGAGTTCTTTAAAACAGCCTATGAGAGTGCCAAAATCTATAAAGAGAAAACAAAAAATGGCATGACAACTGCATTCTACCGAAGAATATAGAAATTGGGTAGAAGATTCTCCTTTACAACTCAAAGATGAAATTCTATCTAGGGAAGCTGCCCTCTAGATGGTCTGGATCATTTATTGTAAAAGATATTACATCCTGGGGAGTAGTGGAGCTGGAAAACCCAAGGGACAATACATTTTTTAAGGTGAATGGGAATAGAATCAAGTCATACAGAGATCCTCAGGTGATAATAGAGGTAGAGGCGATCTACCTCGACATACCCTGACCAAATCTGAGGTAACAAAGTCGGGGTGCGACTGAAAATCACAAGCGCTGGTTGGGAGGCAACCCAACGTAGAGTAGTTGTTTTTACATTCAGTCATTTATTATTTAAATAAAATGTTCATAAAAAGAGAGAAAAGTGAGAAGATGGGTTTAATGCTGAATTTAGTTTTTCAAGAAAACAGGAGCACTTTTTGCAGAAACGCAGCTCTGCATGCAAACGCAAATTTGTGCGTTAAAACGCAGAAGGCCACGTTAGCAAAAATTGGCAGAAAAATGAACAGTCAGAAGCAGGAGTTGTGCGTTTCAACGCAGAAGACCTGCGTTCAAACAAAGAAGGGTTCAAAAGCAGGAACTCCATGAAGAAATTTGACAAACACATGTGCGTTCAAACGCAGAAGATGTGCGTTCAAACGCACAACAAAATCAGAAAATATCCAGAGTAACAGTTATGCGTTCAAACGCAAAACGTGCGTTCAAACGCAGAAGCCTTAGACGGAAAATTTGGAGGAAAAGGAATGTGCGTTCAAACGCAACATGTGCGTTCAAACGCAGAAGACTTAGTTCCTGAAATTTCTAGGGAGGAGATGTGCGTTCAAACGCAGGATCTGCATTCAAACGCACATCATCAAAAATCTGCAGAACATCAAGAACTGAAGAGCTGCGTTCAGACGCAGAGTATGTGCGTTCAAACGCACATTATCACTTGCCCATAAATTCCAGAAGTCAATAGTTGTGACGCAGAGTATGTGCGTTCAAGCACACATTATCACCGGCCCATAAATTCCAGAAGTCAATAGTTGTGCGTTCAAACGCAGGATGTGCGTTGAAACGCACACCATCAAGATTCAAAAATTTTCTAGAAAATGAAGCACTGCGTTCAAACGCAGGATGTGCGTTCAAACGCACAATGAGCGGGATCAGAAAATTTTGAAAATTTTTGAAAAGTTTTGAATTCCAGGGGCCATTTTGCAATTTCTGAAAGTTTGCCTATATATACTGTACGGCTGAAAGTGACCCATTTTCACTTCAGTCAAACAGTTTTCCACTCTCTCTCTAGAAATTCTCTCTGCCCTAGCCAGCTGCCAGCAGCAGTCAGCCGCCAGTCAACTCCGACTACCACCGCAGGATCGCCAGACTGCCTAGAAACAGTGTGGGGGTGATCACACTAGAAAGATCAGACAGTTCCTGATCTGCTTCAGAGAAAGTTTTCGGATCTATACCCGTAAGATTTACTCCGAGTACCCAAGTTCTATCTTCTCTCTCTCTCTCTCTCTCTCTTTGCAGATTTCTTTTTATGTCTTTTTGGTTTCTGAGATGGATGAGGACAGACCTTACATGCGGCCAGTTAGGGCCATTGCCCCCTTGAACATCATAGTCTGTCGGTTATTGAGGGTCGATCATTTCTGTGACCATAGGTTTGTCAATATGGAAGTCCACCGTTTCTTTCGGCAGGAAAAAAAGATTAGGTATGACATACCGGCTGAGAGAACTTTACCATACAGGATCATTTTGGGAACTTATCCACCGGATTTACCAGCATACAGGTTAGTTCTGTGCTTGCTAAGGATATTTTTAGTAATCTCCAGCAGTGCATGAACAGTGAGGCCCAGTCCATAGAATGGATTTACTGCAGAAAGACTTGGATTAGGATCACCCCAGAAAGTATTTGAGAGAGTTTAGGTCTGAAGTTGGTGTTGGACGACCGTCAATTTCAAGAACTTAGGCGTCACCCCTCTGAACAACAGAGTGACCAGATCCTTTAGTCCCTGTGTGCGGGTGTTCCAGGCGCTGCATGGTATTACCCCGAGCGGAGTCCTGCCTATAGGAAACTTCCTGCTACCTACGTGATTCGAGAGGCGCGATGGTGGACTGAGTGGGTCAACAACCGGATCGTGGGCATTAAGCACATGACCCAGATGGACTATAATGTCGCACTGTTAGTGTACTGTTTGATGACCCGTGAGCCAGTTAGCCTCCCAGAGATTATTTGTGAGTTTTTTCGGGAAAGGAGGGAGTCCAACAGTAAGAAGGGTTTGTGTTTTTTGGGGATGTTGACCAAAATGGCCCAGGACTATTTGGTTCCAATTCCTGGCGAGCTGAGAGATATCCGACCGGTTCAGGTAAGAAAGTACCAAAAGATGAGATGTGCTTTGGAGGAGGCTCTGCATGGGCCTCCAGATTATGTCCAGGTGGATGATGATGATGATGGTGCACCCCCTCATGGTGGGGGTGATGACATGCCACCACCGCCGCCACCTAGTGGTGGTGGTTTGCCTGCTTTACCAGGTCCCCTTCGACTGCCCCGCTCTGCCAGTTCCAGTAAACCCAGGGCAGACCTAGTATGACCACGGCAGTCCAGCAGAGGGGCCAGGCGCAGTTCTTTTGGGCGCCTGGAGAGGACTGAGCATGAGTAGTGGGTCAGAAAGAAAATTAAGGCCCAAGAAAAAATGCAAAACTACCTGGTGAGGACGGTCAAGAAAATGGCCCGGCGTCTTGGAAAGCTGTTTAAGACCCAGAAGCACATCTACCATGCTAACACCGCTGCTCTGCGAGCTCATGAGTCTGCCCTCAATGAGATTCAGAGCAACATGCGTGGAAAGATATTTAATTTCCCGTACCGCTATTCCAGTGATAACTGTCCCAGTTGGACGATGGAGGATAGCAGGCCCTATGACAGCTTCTCTGGCCATGACCCCACCCCGAGCCGGGAACACGCAGACAGTGTAGGTGACCCCGGTACCCAGTACCCGCCCAGACAGCACGCAGACCCAGGGGCCAGCACTGCCCATCCTGGTACCAGCTACGCTGGTACAACAGCAGCAGCAAGACAGGCTGCGAGGAAGAGACCCAGAGGGAGGCAGACCCCCGAACCGTCTCTTGAGCCGACTGACCAGTCTACTCCGGAGAACACATATTTTAGTTATAGACCAGATCAGTAGAGTCGCGAGGACGCGCCACCTCTAGTGTGGGGGTGGGAAATCGTGTCATCCTGCAGAGCCATGTCTGCATTCTTTTGTTCATTTTATTTTTCATTTTATTTTAATTTTTAAGTCAGCACGTTTTTTCTTTTGAGTCCACCCACCTATGCTTCTAACCTTGTATTATTATGAAAAATAAAAATAGATAAATAAAATAAAAATAAATAAAAAAATAAAAAATAAATAAAATCAGAAAATCTTTTGAGAAAGGGCAATAAATAGGATTATAAACTGGGAAGAATTCAGTGATTAAATCTCCAATAGGAAGGAAAATTGACGCAGAGGTGTAGGAGGTTTGTTTTTTTGCGGATGGTTAGATCCAGTGCAACCCAGAATTCTCCGGTAGGTTATATCATGAGTTAGGAATCCGACTAGTTTCCACACCACCGTCACATAGGTAGTCGACAACCTGCCTACGGGCACCAGCACGGTCACTGCATTTTTCAGTGGAGTGTTTGGCTTATAACGGACCTCACGTCCTGTTTCTCAGCCTTACGTCCAAATAGTTAGCCAATTTGCAGCTGTTTACCCCTTCATTCACAGCCACTGTAGCCTGGGAAGCCTTCCTTGTGACTTGCATCACTTGTTTAGATGGCTAGTACTACGCGTTATGACAGAGGGCGCGAGTCTGGGAGGGTTTTAGATGGATGAGAACTTCAATTCAGATCAGTTTGGACATCTTGAGGGTGTGACACGGTGAGTTAGAGGCGACGACATTAATTTGCAGGAGGTGAATCACTACATTACACAATGATCACAGGAGGATTAGTCGCGTGCGTGATATCTTTTCCGCACAGATTTGGGGTTTGGGTTTTTCAGTTTTAATTGGTGGTCGTGCCTATTTCTACATATTTGGTGATGAGGGGGTTAGGTGGGACTGCACGTTATTTTCTGGACTACAAGGATCAGCTCTTAACGACTAATGTGGGGGCATTTTTTACAGTTGATGCTTTTTCGCACCCCACAGATTGGATTATTGCACTACCCAGCTCAGCTAGTTCGTATTTGTTGTTATTTTGTTCATATTTATGTATTATTTATGTTATTAAAAAAAAAAAAGAAAAAAAAAGAAAAAAAGGGAACTACTCGTTGTTGTATTTTCAGTTTAAGTTAATAAAGTAGAGCTGAGTAGGGAACACTGTTTAGACTACATACTACTTCACAATTGTGGCCGCGAGGACGGCGAATCAGCACCATGATTTCAGGAAATTGAGACACAGGGACTTAGTTGTTCTGGACAGTTTTCGGGGACTTGGTGAGGGGTGTGAGTTGGGAACAGTGAGATGTCATAACAAGTAGGATTGGCCTTACCTGATATATACAAAAATCCTACCTGTTTAGACTTAGGATCCATTAATGGTAAATAGCTCGGAAGGTAGGATAGCTAGGGATTTGCTCAGGATATAGACGAAAGTAACATTAAGGGAAGCCCGTGCTTATTTTCCACCCTGAGAATCAAACAGACTCGCTAATCACATGTTAGCCGGTACTTCCTGGAGGTAGAGTGAACATTGTAGGACACATCAGTTTTGATTCTAGAAATTGCCCGATCTCAACAAAAAATCTTTGTTTTGCCATATGTCAGTTTTGTATATTCTTTGTATGAGTCAGTTGAATAGTTGAGTCTTCTGGTGTATAGCAGGAATCTGTTGGATGGGGAAGTATGCAATTGAAGTATGCAAAAACAGGGTCTGCAAGGCAGCATGCAAGGGCCTGCTCGGGACGAGCAGAGTTTAATGTGGGGGTACTTTGATAGCTCGAAAATGGAGTTAGTTTGGGACACCTTTGTACCATTGGTTCTGACCCCGTTGAGATTGATTTTGCCTATTTTCAGTCAGTTTTCCACCTGATACGAGACAGTGGGTGCTGAGAGCATAATTGATATATTTGAGTAATTTCATGCATAATTTTGTTTATTAAATATGATCACGGGTATTTGTTGTTGTCTGTAGAAAAAAGGTACCGAGAAATGCATGAGAGAGGCTTGGAATGGAGGCAGTGTATCAAGGAGTCAAAGCAGAAAAACGCAGAAAAAGCTAAGGCTGTGCGTTCAAACGCACAAATGTTAGCAGCACAATAAGACAGGAGAAAACAGACAGAAAATTGACCAAGTGTGTGCGTTCAGACGCACACCCTGCGTTTGAAAGCAGGAGACTTCGAAAATACTGAAGGTCAGAAACAGGCAAAAATCAACCAGAAGACTATGTGGTGCGTTCAAACGCAAATCCAGGAAGTCAGCGAGGAAAGTTGAAGTCAACATCAGAAGTTGTGCGTCCGAACGCAGGGGGTGTGCGTTCAAATGCACGGGTGCGTTCAGACGCAGAGAGGCTGCGTTCAGACGCACGTCAGGATTTCCAGAAGCTTCCAGGACGGGTTTAGACATGGGCATAACGGGAATTTCAGGCACCAGTTTCAGAGACTGTGGCAGTATAAAAAGAGGTATCCAGCACAGAATTAGGTTACACAGACACACTTATCATCATCACAGAAGACAGTACCAGAGCCGTCAGCTTGGAGCATAGCAGAGATTAGAGCAGTTTCAGTATCCAGCCATAACTCGTTTGATCTTTCTTCTTTCTTTTATGAAACAGTGTTTTTAATAATGTACGCTAGCTAAACCTTTTACCTAGGTTCTCGGTGAACCTAGGGTTTATGAATTCAGCGACGTGGTTTGCTTTGATTCTCGGATGCATGACTAGTTTGAAGTCTTAATACAGTATTGGATAGTTTATTATTCTGTCTTTGATTTTATATTTATGCATGAACGGCCTGATCACCCAGGAGTGCTACAGACATGATATGGTGCGCGAGAGTGGCCAGTGAGAGTTAGGAAGAGAAGACAGGATTTAGTACTCTGCCTTGATGGAATGAGAGGTGAAGAGAATCAGGGGACTAGCCCGGAAGCATTAGACCAACTGCTTGAATTTTAGGGGGAGACTGAGAGGAGAACATGTAACCCTAGCAGACTTAGAACAAACCTGTAGATTGAGGTGAACCTAGGGGATCCGAAAATCTGCAGGAGAGTGATAGATGCATGAGACCAATAGGAGATTGTATCATTGGTATGCTAGCATGAATAATACCACTGTGTGTTTTTGAAATCAAAGTAAACTATAAAAGCTGATTAGTAACCCTAGGGGATCCTGGAACCGGGATCCTTAATTCATCAGTTTTCAGACTTAGAAAAATTCCCAGAAAATTTACATCAAAAATAGTTTCTTTAATTACTGCTATTATTTACTACAATTTAGTGTAAGTAAATCACACACAACTATTCCTCCTTTTTACAGTTTTGCATCTATTTCTGATTTCCAAAGTTAAAAATCGTCCTGTTCTCGTGGGTTCGATAATCAGAGTCACAAATACGTACTCTATATTACATGATCGTACACTTGCGAAAAAGAACATAGAATTACGCTGTCAGCAGCCCAGAATTTGGGCTTGTTTAAGCCTCAATCAGATTTTGAATGAGCAAAACAGCCCCCCTGACTTTCAGCAATCACAAAACTGCCTCACTCCTCCTGTAGTTTGCAAATAGTCCTTATTTATTTCATTCACTTTGCATCTGAACCCACATTGAGTTTAAGCTGCTTCTAATCAATTGCTGCATTCATTCCTACAGCAAACAATTCTGGGAGTAAATTATTCTGAACATGAATAACACAATATTCAAAGCAACTAAGTGTACAAGAATAACACATTTTATGCAAAATTCGCACAGACCGCGTACTTCAAAATAAGCAGGGCAAAGCATCACTTTCAGAATAATTGCACTAACAAATACACCAAATTAGGGCTAAAATAGCTATCAAATAGATAGCTATCAGGCTCTCTCGTACTCCATTCGTCTACAGTACTCTGTTTTGGGTCCTCTGTTCCTCCTCCTCTCTCTCTCCGATTTTGCCCATATTTGGGTTGTTCTTGAGATATATAAGGGATAAGATCAACTCCAACAGCAGGTGTATAAACTGTCCTTGTCACAAATATAGGCCAGATTTGCCCAAAAACCTGCTCCAACAGATGGTGCAAAATCTGGCCTATATTTGCACCTGGCCTATTTTTAGACCAGATCTGGCCAAAACTGAGGACAATTGAACCCCGGTGTAAAAAATTAAAAAAATTAATTTTAATGGTCTCATCCTCCTCTTCTGCTTCTCTGCACTTCTCTGCAAATTCAACGTTCGGATTGTGGGAAAAATGACTCTTGTAAAAATAAAAAATAAAAATAATAATAAAAAATTAAATAAAAAACAAAAAATTACTCACTACAAATTAACTAATTCGTTATTTTTATGCAATAAAAAGTTTCGTTATTATATATAAAGTAACGTGATTGTGTAAAATGAAAAAACTATGAAATAGTAAAATAATGCATGTGGCCTATATTTAGGCCATCTGCTGGAGCAACAACTCAAAAAGTATTGGTGTAAAATTTAGGACAGGTACAAATATAGTCCAAGAACTGTTTTGCTGTTGGAGATGCTCTAAGAACACAGAAAGGGGTTGAGAGGGAGAGAGGAGCATCGATTGAATCCATTTCCAGTCCGGTTTTTGGCTATGTTTTGGTGTTTTTCTTACTCTGTTTCTACTTCTCTGTTCTTGTTTACTGCCGCTTCACTGCTACTGTCTGTTAGAGCTGCTGCTCTTACTGCTTCCATAAGGTGTTGCTGTATAAGCATCATCAGTAGCTTTCGTTTTTAGTTGTTAGTGTAGTTGGTTCAAGTTTGGCTGTTTTGCTCTTCATTTTGAAGCATAGTCTTGTGTTTTGGGGTTGGATATTGAGATTAACTTGTGTATTCTTGAGTTTTGAGCTTGAAATATATGGAATCTTATTTGAATATGTTGGTGAAATGTCTTCTTCAACTCAATAACATGACTAGCTAGTTCATTTCTTGGGTTAACTGATGAAGTTTGATGGCTTGTTGTGAGGTTTTCAATTGTTCTTCAAGTTTCACAAGTTTGGATGTCGAATTCATTGAATTTTTGTGTCAAAATACAAATCGAATTGTGTCTTGATCTTGTATGGGGACTCACTTAAATGAGTACATATCCTTGATGCTTGACATAACTCGATTTTGGGTTTCACTCTTGAATTCATGAAGTTAGACAATCCATCTTTTGCTTTAGAATCCATGTTTTCAATTGACACATATTTTGGGTGTTGAAATTCACTTGCAAGTTTTCTAACGAAATCAATTCACTCAACTTACTTTCTTAGTGACAAGCTCTCTTGAATCATAGTACTAGTAGTTTAGGTAGTTGTCTTCTTTGCTCCTTGAATTCTCAAATCTCAACTTGCTCCATCAATTAATTTTGGTGGATTTGATAGCTTGGCAAGCTCTAAAGCTATTGAGAATTTGTGTCACTTGCATTAGTTAGTCATTTTCTACTCGCTATTCTAGTTTAACAAGTCATTGTCTAACCCTACTATTCTTGTGGATTCGATTCCGGACTTACCGGATATTATTACTTGAGACGATATCCTATACTTGGGATTTTCGAACGAACAATAATTTGGCGTCGTTGCCGGGGAGAGGTTAGGTGTTAGATTTGATTTGATTTGATTTACTTTCTTAGTTAGTTAGTAGTTTGTTTATCACATTTTCTCTAGTTGTTTGTGGTTGATTAAGTGTGAGGCATACCTCTCATCAAGTACTTCTCATATAATTACTTGAAAATATGTCTCATGAACATTTTGGACTTGGTGAGAGGCGTAACGTTCCTTTACATCCTTACTAGTATGCATTTACTAGTCATGAAAATCATTCTAGGGAATCAATGCGTTCCATACGTGTGCGTGCTTAAAATAATGGTGATTATTTTCCTAAGAATGACTATTCTTGGCATGGTAATAGGTCACATGCACACACATCTCATGCTTCTTGTGCACAATCACCACCCTCACACACTTATATGTTTTCAAACTCCCATGATTCTTGTGCTTATGAATATGATGACATTAATTGTGAATCGAGAGGAGTGAATCATTTTGAGAGGGAATCTTTGTGAATTGTGAGCTAAATACGCCTATAAGTGATTCTCTATATGAGAAAATTCATAAGTTTATTCAAAATAATAATGAAATTATGGAATCACTAAGAGAAGCACAAAGAGAATTAGTAGAATCATTTCCTCATTTGGAGAGTAGAGTGGCTTCCTCATATTCACAATCGCATGATGATTTTCTTGAATATAGTACTTACTCTTCACAAGACTCACCATAACAAAATTATCTAGTTCCCATTCACACACATCACGAGCCTGTTCATGACCAAATTTTTGATGATGTGTTTGATGATGGAGTTGTTGCTACTAGGACAAGTGATTGTATTCATTTCTCATTTGCACATTCTAAAGAAGCATGTGATAGTGATATTGGTAGTGAGATGATGACTCTTCAACCCATGACATGAGTGAAGCCATTCTGGATGACTCACATAGTGACACATGTGGGGAGGATCGGAGTCACAAAATAAAAACCACTCATGTGATGAGTTAGAGGCCGAATTTGATGCTACCACTCATGAAGGGAATGTAATCTTGTCTTGTGCTCTAGAAGAGCCTAATACTTACCGGAGTTCCTATGATATTGATTGTGACAAAATTGAAATTTTATTGGGAGGTACTACTGTTAGTATTGATATGCCTAATGAAGATCCGGGGAGCTATGCTCGTATTTGTGACGAAATTGAATTTTGCTTGAATGATCCCTTGAATTCTATCATTGTGGAAGATGTGCCTAAGGGTTTGGATGTGGCTTCTTGTTCTCAAATTATATTAACTCCCCCTTGTGAAGCCACATCCCTAATCCATGTGCTATGTATGAAAGTGATGAGATTGAGCATTCACAATTTGCCGCCATCTCTCAAGTTGTGATTTCAAGTAAAAATTTGGCAACTTATGAAGACTCATTCTATGATTCATGTTATTTGAGGATTTCAAATCCTTTTCTAAGTTGATGCATGATATAACAAATTGCTCTAACTTTATTGTTAGATTTTGCTTGCATCTCTTATTCATCTTTTGTGTCTTGCCCCTACGTCTCCTTTCTATTCTAATTGATGAATCAAACTTTTAAGGGAGAAGTACTTTTCTAAGAATGAAGTAGGGGCATGTCATGGAAAGAAATTTCCAAGGTTGGGAGTGGGATAGCATCATTTTCTTTGTTCCACCTCCTTAGTTGTACATAAATAAATTGGTTTATTTCTATTTTTTGCATTTTTTTATGAACATTTTGTAGGTTGCTCTTGGAGGAGGACTTGTGCTTGGTGGCCAAGAATGCGAAATGAGGTCCATCCATCCCTTGTCTCTTAATGAATTTGTATGCTCTTCCATTGTTCTCACACATTGAGGACAATGTGACATTTAAGTTGGGGGGAGTGGATTATAGATTTAATTACTTGGTTACTTGCATTATTTTTTTTCACTCTTTGTAGCTTACATCTTGTTGTAAAATACAAAAAAAAAAAAATAAAAAAAAATAGAACATTACAAAAACAAAAAATTAGAAAGAAAAAAATCATAAAAATGAAAAAATTGAAAATTTTGAAAAAATGTGGGAACCTTTCAGGAGAAACATCACTCTTTTTCCGTGTCAAATCATAGATTTTCTTCTTTTCTTTTCTTTTCTTTGGTAGCTTTATTTATTTTAAACCTTTCATATTGAGTCTAGATTTTATTTTATTCTTTGATAGATTTATTGAGTCTTAGAAAGTTTGTTTGAGTCACTTATTAAAAAATAAAAAGAAAAATAGAGAAGAAAAATTAAAAAAATGATGAAAAAGTGAAAAGGGGGATTTTTTTAGAAAGTTAGATGTTTCAAATAATCGGATCCCTTAGTCCATGTTCTCTTTATCTTTATTTTTAATAAGGATTATTCACTTATACTCAGTACATCTACACCAATATCCACATTCCGGGATCTCGTGCGTTCTCACAAAGCGACACACTAAATTTATATTTGATGTTTAAGTCCTTCACACTAAGTGATCACATAAACGTTGACGTCTTACTACTTTTGAAAAGGGGTGTATTCTCTAAAGCTATTTGAACTCTACAAAAACGATTTAATTCTCATTGTTTTTGGCGGTAGAAACTTGTAGCCCATTGGGGTGGTGGTGACCATGACACCCTATGCGATGCCTAAGAAATAGAGGGGTGTTCGGGGATTAATGTCATGCCACCACCTAGATAGCCCCCTTGGTTTAGCTTAGAAAGCTCACTCACTTGTATATTTCCCTATTTGTTGTGGGTCTTAGAGAACCTTGGATTAGAGGTGGACATGTGTGGAAAGAATGTTTAATTCTAAAACCTACAAAAATGATGAAAAATTGCACCACCTCACAAAAAGTCCACAAAAGGATCATACAAGCCCATAACCACATCCCCCATTCTAAAACTCGTTTTTGTTCAAAGCTTTGGAGCTCCATCCTATATGGGTGCTTTTGAATAAGTATGAGAATGGCTAGTTTCATGTGATCCTTATTTTTGAAGGCATATTTTCTTGCGAATCGGACTTAATTAACAAGTTTTGTGGTTCACATGAGTCAACTTCTACCAACCACCGCCCACATTTGTATGAGTACATGCTTAGAAATCCATATGATTCTTTCTTAATCTTTGTGGACTTTGAGAATTTATTTGAAGAATTTGTGCATTTTTCTTTTTTTCCCACCAAAAAATTAAAATTAGCTAGAAATTTTTAGGATTTTATTTCTTTGGGTTCTCACTTAGGAAAGATAATGTGTGAGTGTGTGTTTGTAAACATTTGATTCTAGCTTAGAATTGAGTCAAGCCTTGTCTAGTTGAGTGTGTGTCTCTCATGATTGGTTCTTAACTAGTTTACTTCTTATATTGCTCTCTTTGCTCAAGGAAGAGAAAAATGCTATTTGGGGGGGGGGGGTGTTAACGACTTTAAATTGCATATTTTATTAGGTTATTGACACTTCATAACTTATGTTTATGTGTAGTTTATGTATTATATCCCATTTCTAGAATTATGCTCTTTCTAGTAGTTTTGATGGCTTTTCTCTCATTTTGTAGGTAAAGACGTGCTTTGGAACGCAAGATGCTAGCTAGCAGGAGCTTAAACGATGAATTAAGAAGATTTGGAGGGCTAAGATGACATGAAGAAATGGGTTGGAGTACTTAGTTTGAAGAATATTTGAAGATTTTATGGCTAATGTACAACAAAATGAAGTTTCAAGGGCTTAAATGAAGAGAAAAGGAAAGATAGAGGCCAAAAGTGAAGTTCAAAAAGTCGAGGGACCAATTCGTAAGGCCAAAGTTACATCAGAGAGCTTATTTGAAGTCATCTTAGAGGAACAGAGCTTCATTGGAGTGTTTCTAATCATTTTAAGGGCTGTTTCGAAGAGAATCTAACAGCTAAGGGGGTCTTTTGGCTATTATTTCAAGCGCCGTGGGCATTTTTAAAACCCCCAGCAAAGTAGAGGGGGCACACTTGCAATTTCGTCAAAACAACTCAGCAGCCATCTGAGTCTTTCTCTCTCCCCGACGCACAAACACGAGAAAACCCATTAGAAGCCATGGAAGGCCGCCCGAAGCTCCAACCATCCACCAAAACCCGACCAAATCGACACCAAATCAGTCCCAACCGGTCTCAAATCGCTCCCAAGACTGAGCTCCACCTAGATATACCCTCAATTTGGCCTAAGAATGAAGAGACAAAAATACCCAAAATTCACCTAGGGTTCCTGAATGTTTTGAAAATCAACGAAGGAGAGAGTTTGGGACAAATTGGAGGGATGAGATGAAGCCTTGGAGGATAAGAAACCATCTCCAGAAGTCTATATAAACCAAAAACGAAGAATTGAGGAGGGCTCTCTTGAACTCCATTTGACTACTGTACTCTGTTTTGGGTCCTCTGTTCCTCCTCTTCTCTCTCTCCGATTTTGCCCATATTTGGGTTGTTCTTGATATATCTAAGGGCTAAGAACACAGAAACAGGACGGGAGGGAGATAGGAGCATCGATTGAAGCCATTTTTAGTCCGGATTTTGGCTTTGTTTTGGTGTTGTTCTTACTCTGTTTCTACTGCTCTGTTCTTGTTTACTGCTGCTTCACTGCTGCTGTCTGTTAGAGTTGTTGCTCTTACTGCTTTGATAAGGTGTTGCTGTATAAGCATCATGAGTAGCTTTAGTTTTTAGTTGTTAGTGTAGTTGATTCAAGTTTGGCTGTTTTGCTCTTCATTTTGAAGCAAAATCTTGTGTTTTGGGGTTGGATATAGAGATTAACTTGTGTATTCTTGAGTTTTGAGCTTTGAAATATATGGAATCTTATTTGAATATGTTGGTGAAATCTCCTTAAACTCAATAACATGAGTATTTAGTTAATTTGTTGGGTTAATTATGAAGTTGGATATCTTGTTGTGAGGTTTTAAATTGTTCTTCAAGTTTCTCAAGTTTGGATGTTGAATTCATAGATTTCTTGTGTCGAAAGAAAAATCCGAATTGTGGCTTGATCTTGTATGTGGACTCACTTCGATGAGTACATATCCTTGATGCTTGACATAACTCGATTTTGGGTTTCACTCTTGAATTCATGAAGCTAGACAATCTATATTTTGCTTTAAAATCCATGTTTCTTCAATTGACACATATTTTGGGTGTTGAAATTTACTTGCAAGTTTTCTAACGAACTCAATTGACTCAACTTACTTTCTTATTGACAGGCTCCCTTGAATCGTAGTGTTAGTAGTTGTCTTCTTTGCTCCTTGAATTCTTAAATCTCAACTTGCTCCATCAATTAATTTGGTGGATTTGATAGCCTGACAAGCTCTAAGGCCATTGAGAGTTTGTGTCACTTGCATTAGTTAGTCGTTTTGTACTCACTATTCTACCTTAGCAAGTCATTGTCTAACCCACCTCTCCTTGTGGATTCGACTCCGGACTTATCGAATTTTATTACTTGAGACGATATCCTATACTTGGGATTTTTCGAACGAACAACCCTCTTCAAATACATGTAGAGAAGACAAAAATATGATGAACGCTGAAAGGTTGAACATTGAAGTTTAGCTAGAAAAATACAAAGGAATTGAATTGCAAGCGGACACGTTGAAAGCAAAAGAACACAGTCTTAGCTCGATGGTCAACTCAACATTATTTTTCCTGCTTCTACTGAGCTATTACAATCAATCAAATCCCATCAGCCAAAAGCCATCCACTCATAAAGTTAAATTGATAAAGTAATGTCTTATTGTTTGTACCCGATTTCATCTTAGTCTCCTCTCCTTCTGCAAGGTTTTGAGTCGAGCTGGTTAGGCGACCCTCTAAAAGGGGGTGGAGCATAGTCCGTCAGCTGATTCATACGTTAGGTGCTCATAAACTTCTCGACTCTCACAAATAGTTGATCAATGTACTCCCTTTCGATGAGCAGTGCCCTACGCATAACAACAATTTTGGAAGGGTGCACTTTTTGTGTCACAAACTAAGATATTAGCATGAACTAATTTATTAGTGAAATATTTTTTCTACTTTCTAGCAACATAATGGCGAAGTGATTTGATTAAGTACATAATTGTATGCATTTGGATGTTATCATTATTTGAATTATAGGTTATCACACTATTTTCATCCCGAAACCAGTCACACCATTTCTATTGTATCTTCCCTAAAAAAAATCTATTGTATGAGTATTTTGAGAAAATATTTAAGTTCTTCGATCTGAATAGCTTTTGAAAAATGACTATTATTATTTAGTGTAGTACTAATTTTCAAATAATTCATACTTCTTATACCTACGATGTATTAGCTTTGCAACGTACTAAAATGTTGGAGGAAACTACTATGTCCCTGTTCCCATAATCTCGTGGGGAATATTTCTGAAGTATAGACCCATGTTAGTGGTGCAAGCCCAAGATTGAAGAATGCAACGTAGAAATATGTTGTTGTAAATCTAAGTACAAAGGCCCATATCAGCTCCACAAACAAATTCGCCGTAACGATAGACAAGAATTTTGTGATCCCGGTCCCTATAGGAGCCGTAAAGTCTCGTTCTTAGACTTGATCCCCTCCTTATCCAATATTCTTAGACCATATAATATAATTGCCTCTATCCCTGAAGCTTGCATGTTCGAAAAAATGGATCCCTACTGCAGCGATCACCATCTGGCGGACAACTAGCATGGGTGTAGCAGAAGCTCCTTTCACACACCTTCCCCTGCGTGGGAACATATTAGCATAGCTCAGTTCTTGAGGCGGAACTATGGACTATTCACAGAGGTCTTGATATCATTAATTGGGGACCAAAAATCGGTGTAATAATGGAAACCTTTCATACATCTCAATTAGAGCTTCCCCAAAGCTTTCCATACAAGAAGGAAATGAAGCAACTAATGGTCTTGCAAAGACATGACCTGTTGGGTTTTGATGCAGGCAACGCAGCCGAATAACAATAAATAATTTACTGATCAAAGCCCTCCAAGAATAGCAGGCGATCATTCATAACATGATGAAAGTAAACCTTAATTGGTTGTGTGATCACAATGTAGAATGATGTACACTTCTCTACGAGTATCCACACCTAGGATTGCAAGCTAGAATCCTCCTCACGTCTTAGTGCTAGCTACACAAAGAAGGAGGCAGAAAGAGATCACGCAAAATGAGGCAACAAGAGCCGCGCCACTAGGTGGCCGAAGGCTATGGGGCGTACGGGTTAGGGGCTTCAGCCTCTAGATTTGTCTCTCTCCTTGATTTGTTATTTCTCATAATAATGTATAATTGTTTTGAAATAATAATCCAGGAGTCCCCTTATATAGTTAATAACTTCTTATTAACTACATATTTGCCCCAATACTAATCATGTCCATACACGGATTTGTCCACCTTGAAATTTAGTCCTACTACTTTGCTTGTGGCTGCGTTATGATCCTTTTAATTAATTAGTCCAAATAATAATGTCCAAATCCATTTTAATCCATAAGGTGTGTGACCCCATAGATTTCTACTTAGTTGGTAGTAACTATTACAAACATAGAGCAGTGTCTAGAAACACATCTATGTCATCCAACTAATAGAAAATTCAGTGATCCGACAAACCATGTGCCCAATGTTACCGCGTCGTATCTGTCCCTTTGTCTCTATATCCGGATTGGAAACGAGACATAATTGTCACACTCGTATATCCAATCCATAGTTTCTCGATCTTGGGAATAGGCTTATCTGTACAGATAACATCAATATCTTCATATTGATTTATCTGAGTCTGGCCAGACATTTCATAAGCACTACCCCTCAAGTGGTCGTGGATATTTTCTCCCATTATGTGGGAGGCACAAATCCTCTCTAAATCACTACCATATCTAAGCTTGCTTCCTATCATGCCCGATGACTATCTTTATAGTTACTTGATAATATCAAAGCATGATATTTCACAACTAGAGTATCTAGTGACTTCAATTCTAAGGATTACTACACCATTATCACTACGAGAAGCACTTGTGACATTGACATAATCTAATGTAGCCTTCCCGTTGTGGGTCAATCCGGTATGCCATTACTCCTAATGCATACCCACATGTTAGACTTGATATCTCCATATCAATCAACCCACATATAGTCTATAGTGATCCTCCTATTAATCAATATAATGGACTATTGATATTTAAGATAAACAAAACATTTGGAATCTAAGGACTTCATTATGCTAAATATCTCCATATATAATAAATGAATATTCTAGACGAACAACATTCATACTAAATATAAATTGCCTCTAGGGAATCTACTCCAACGTGACCCTCCACAGGAAATTGCTAATTTCATCATCCATGACATCTGGGTAAAATGGGCCTAATGTTTAGTTGTTGTAGCTTTGGATGTAGTCTGTTATTTCCAAGTTCATATATATATATATATATATATATATATATATATATATATATATATATATATATATATATATATATATATATATATATAGAGAGAGAGAGAGAGAGAGAGAGAGAGATAGAGAGAGAGAGAGAGAAAGAAAGAGAGAGACAGAGACACACACACAAACACAAGATTGATATATGAAACTAAATTAATTTGTCACCTTATACTTCTCAATCGTTCCCATGTGTTTTGTCAATTCAATATCCAAGTAAAAAATATAGGGTAAAGAAAGCTCCAGACTACATTAGATAAACAAATATTACCTCCAAATACCGTATGGAGATGCTGAAGATCATCATCTGAACAAGCATTAATTTGAGCATAGATGCCAGGTCCCAAAGCTTCGTCTATTTCTCTCAAATATAAATTAAGAGGATATTCAACTCATCACTAAACTAAGGTTGTTATGTCACGATCTTGAATAATCATAATTTAACCTCATGTCTAAATTAAGAGGTTATTCAGCTCATCACTTTGAAAGGGTAAAAGACACTTTCCCCCTTAAGTTTGGTACAAAGACACTTGCACCCCTTCAGTGCCAAATTTCATGACACCTAAACTCACTAATTGTGAGGCTGTTAGTGTTGGGGTTGGGGTCGGGGTCCAACACTAATGGTAGTTTTTGGAAAACTTTATCCTCTTAGTGTATAAAATTACACAATCAAGAGCGTTAAGTGTCATAAAGCTTGGAACACTAACAGGGTGATAGTGTCTTTTCACGATGTGGAAGGGGTGATAGTGTCTTTCAGTCAAACCTGTGGGGGAAGGTAAAGTGTCTTTTACCCCTTCTGTTAGAGCGTTTTCTTCTTCTCTAAACCCTACCCTTAAACCCTACAAAAACCCTTCACGTACTCAAAAAAATCCGAAAAATTCACTACTAACCCTAGTTTTAATAATTTATCACAAAACCACCCTTCTAAAAACTACGGAAGTGCCATAGTCTCATACACAGTGTTCGCTGAAACTTTCATCTCTGCCTCTTAAAAATTCATTTAGAAGTGAACGAACAGAGGGAGTGAGAGAGAACAGAGAAAGAAGTCGACCACCAGTGAGCCTCTACCGGCGGCGAACGGCGCCATACCTTTCATTAACGTCGGTATCGGAAGTCTGCGCTATTCACCGGTAGGTGAAGTCTCTGAGAACCGAGAACCCTCCGACGGATACTTCTTAGGTGAGTCTGTAGCGCATCATACTCTGCTGGTACACCAAGTCACTTACATAATTTATTTGACCAAGGTAGTTGATTAATTATATCTATGATTGCTTGATTATCAGCTATATTATATTTACAGGTCCACGCACTGCAGATGGTTTGGCGCATAGCGAGACCCATTTGACAGTAGACCACGTCCTGGTACACCAGGCTGCCTGGAGAGAAGAAGGAGAGATTTGCTGGTTCGCGTCCGAGCAAGCTGTGGGAATTGATGTGATGCAAGCGGAATAGGTAGCAGGCACCCATCATGATGCTACTTCCAGCAGTGGCCCCACGACTGCAGCTCCTATTGTGAAGCTACACAAGCCCATGCGTAAGATGCGCATCCGTGCCATATCTACAATTCAGACAGGTTCGATAGTGGAGTCCCCCATTGACGAGCCTAAGTACGACATCACTTCCACATCCACTACACCGCAACCTGTCATAGGCTCCACTAACCCACCACCACCACCCTTACCACCACATCCCCTACACCTACACCAATCACCATAACCACATCCACTCCAACACCACCACTTCCACCACCACCACCACCTACCATCACCAACCACTATCATCACGCAAACTGAGGGTACGTCATTATTATAATCATTTGATTTATTCTTTTATTCTCTTACATTAAATCTTGTATTCTAACTAATTGTGGTGATGTAGGGAAGAGTGGCTCCCCAACATTCGATCTCGGTCTAGATCTCTCTGAGACGACGGAGAATATGTCCCAAGTCACGCAGGTAACTCAAGAATCAATCGGTGAGGCATTACCACCGTTTCCAAGAGGATCTCATCCCGTCAAGAACGTGTACAAGAAGAAACCGAACAAACGGAAGCTAAGAGAGGAGGACGTTCCCCCACCACTAGGTAAAAGAGTGTCCAAACCGCGCAAATGTGGTATATAGTTGGTAGGTTGGAGTGTTGAAGTGTATGATGATGTGTTTTGGATTAGACATTTGTATTTTGGATCAAAACGATAGGCGTTTGAATTTTTTGAATTTAATATAAAGATTAATGTTTATTTGGGGAAATTTAGATGTGAATGTTATGTGGATGAAAACATGTTTTGGATTGGTGTTGTATATGCAGGTTTTTGGACAGGTTTTAGGAATGTTGTGAAAATCTATGAAAATTGTCTAAGTATAGAACCGAGATTACCACCATCGGTTTTACCACAAAAGAACCGATATTGGTACTATCAGTTTTTATACGGGCCATAAACAGAAAAACACCGACGGTACTTTCCCGGAGAACCGACAGTAGTACAGTTCGTTTCTAAACGAGACTAGATTGGTATTTCTTCCCCACCGGGGGTTTCATCTGTTTTTTCGGCCCCAACAGGGCCATTTTTGTGAAAAAACGGGGTCCAACACTAGTAGTAGTTTTTGGAAAACTATATCCTCTTGGTGTATGAAATTACACAATCAGGAGCATGAAGTGTTATGAAGCTTGACACACTAACAGGGTGATAGTCTCTTTTCACGAAGTAATATGGGTGATAGTGTCTTTATGTCAAACAGGTGGGGGGACAGTAAAGTGTCTTTTACCCTCCTCTTAAAGCGTCTCCTTCTTCTTCTCTAAAACCCTACCCTTAAACCCTACACAAACCCCTTAACCTACTAGAAAAGATATGAAAAACTTCACTACTAACCCAAATTTTAAAAATTTATCACAAAAGTACCCTTTCTCTTACATAGAGTTCGCTGAAACTTTCATTTGTGCCCCTGCAAATTCATTTTAGCGTTGAATAGAGAAAGTGAGAGAGAGAACAAGAGAGCGAAGCCGGCCAGCAACGAGCCTCTACCAGCGGCGAACGACGCAATACTTTTCATTAACGTCGATATCGGAAACCGGCGCTATTCTCCGGTTGGCGAAGTTTCTGAGAACCGAGGACCCTCCGACAGATACTTCTTAGGTGAGTCTATAACTTCAATTTGCTCTGAAATCTAATCTCCTTGCTCTGGTTTATCTCCTTAGCCTAATCTTTATCAACTTAAGTTTGTTTTACAGTTTGTGAGATGGAATTTCATACTAATTTTGTGATATTGAGACTTGTTTGAACTAAGGTTAATGTCTAGAAATTGGGGAATTGGCCTAGTTATGTGAATTTTGAAGTGAGAGTTGGGGTATCCTACGTCTGAAAGTCTTACAAGATTTATAATTTGTCATCTTGTTATGGTAATGCTTTTGCTTCTCATTCTTAGGGCTAGTTTGGGAATGTTGTGGCGGTGGTAGAAAGATGCTGTGTGAAAACACGGTAGAAAGTTGTTGTGAATTTTTGATAAAAGGTTGTTTGGTAAATATTACGTAGAAGCTGCTGCGAAATATTGATATAGTAATTTTGTGTTTGGTAAAATCAACTGTGAAGTTGCTGTGAGAGGGTAAAATGACAAAAATATATGACACGTGTCATTTCCGGAAAGATAACGACTGTTATTTTAAAAAATTGTAAGGTCAAAATCGGTTATAGATAAATTAATCAAAAGCACTTTCTGGAAAAAAGATCTCCCCCCTTGCATCCTGAAAACTGATGTGGGACAGCAGAAACTGTCCGGAAAAGTAGAAATTTTATTTTTACCAAACACACCAAAACTGCTTCTGCTGTCGGAAAGCAGCTGTGCTGGCAGCAGAAGCATTCTCAAACTCACCCTTAGGCCACTGACATTTAGAGCCAGTTTGGTAATGTTTTTGCTTTCTAAAGCAATGCATGCTTTTTAAGTCTAAAAACAATATCAATGTGTTTGGTTGGTAACTTTTCAAGACATGCTTTTGAAAAACAGTGGAGATGTAGTTTTATAATAAACCTGTTTTCTAATAAATTTATTAATGAAAATTTCTATCCATGTAATAAAAATATACTATTTACTTTAATAGCATTACTTTATCATGTTTGATGATGTCATTTCGACACTTACAGTAAATCTAAAGCAATGCCACCCAATTCCATCTCTTTCTCCCCCTATTGACTTTTTCACTCATAGTTTGGTCACTTTGACCCGGCGATTTGGATGACAACACAATATAATTTTTAGATAATTTTTTCATGGTATTGTAGCGTAACTCTTATTCAACAATACCATAAAAGAATTGTCAAGAAATTTCTTCGTATTACTATCCAAATCACCTGGTCAAATTGACCCAGTGAAAAGTGGTAAAAGTCGAGAGGGGGAGAAAGAAAGAACGGAGTGGTAATAATCAAACAAAAAAAATCTAAAAGTGCTTTTTCACATCACGTATAATAAGTTTACCAAACACTTTTTAGATGAATTTTCATAACTGTTTTCTCACATCACTTTCCCACAACAACTTTTTAGAATGTCACAATATTACCAAACTGACCCCTAGTCTTCTAAATGCAACCCAACCCAAGTAGGCCTAAGTGCTAGGGCCCTCACATGAACCAAGTTTGGTTTTTTTTTTTTTTTTTTTTTTTTTTTTTTTTTTTTTTTTTTTTTCTGGTAGTAGAATTTTTTTTTAAAAAAAGACTATCACAGCCACAAAGGATACAAGAGGCCAAACCTCAAAACTAAAAAACAGAGAAACCAGCAGCCAGTCTAGCACTATTGTGAGCTAGAGAATTAGTTTCTCTACTAATGAAGAAAAAACAAAAAATCTCAAATCTCTTTGACAAAAGCTTACAGTTCTCCACATTAGTCCATATTGATGTAGCACAAGAGGAATTTGCAGAAGATAAACTGTCAACAATCTGCTTTGAGTCAGAGAAGATAGAGATCTTTATAACCCAGATTAATAGCACAAATTAGGGCCTCCCTGATAGCAAAACCCTCCAAAACAAGAGGATCCAAGATCTGAAGTAGAACATTTGACCTTTTAAACAAAACTTCGTCACTTGAATTCAAGAAAACTGTTGCGATACCAGCTCTTCCTTTTCCAAGATTGAGAGATGCATCAGTGAAAATCTTTGCCGCCACAGAAGCTACATCATAGCCCTGGGATTTGGGAAAAGAGCAAAAAATAGTTGAAGGTATCAAAGCATCAAAAAATTCATAGAACTTACAAATTGCTTTGGTGGCAATTTGTTTGGGAGTCCACTTAATATTATTGAAAAACAAATCATTCCACCCCCTCCAAATTTCCCAGCAAGATTGGGCAAAAATACCCAAAATGACATATTTTTCTTTATGATTTCCAGCAGCTTCATTAACAAAATCCCACCATTGAAGCATGGAAATACCCGAAGGGGCCGAAAGCATGAACCTTAGGGGGGAGAAAGTCCAAACAGTGAAAGCAAAATCACATTCTTTGAGCAGGTGCACCTCAGTTTCCTAGCAATTTCCACAAAGAAGACAAACATTTTCAACTGCAGTGACTCCTCTCCTCAAAAAAGCAGCAGAGACTAGGAGGCAACCATTTAGACTCCTCCACAGGACTAATTTGATCTTTGGCTGCACCTTAAGATTCCAAACACTTTTCCATTCAAAGCAGCACTTGTACTCCTAAAATCAAAATAAGCAGTAGAGGAAGAGACACCTGAGCAATGAGACATATTAAGCAAATAATTATATACTGATTTAAGAGGGAGCTCCCTATTTTTTGAGAAATGCCGAATTCTCCTGTCATTGCATTCTAGAGAACCAACTGGAATAGACAAAATTTTTGCAGCATCATCCTCATTAAACATTTGGTTCACTAGAGCAGAGCTCCATTGCCTAGTCTCATGATTTAATAAGCAGCCGACTTTCGAAAAACCCCACTTTGGATCTTTTCTAGAAGAAATAAACATATTGCTTTCTCTAGGGATCCACGGATCCTTCGATATGTCAACACTCAGACCATTACCAATCAACCATCTCCAACCATTTTTAATCACCTTCATACCTTCAAAAATGCTTCTCCAGGCCCACGAACAATTGGAGGGAGCATTGGCCATCCAAAGGGAGCTGGTTGGAAAGTATCTTCCCTTAAAAACTCTTTTAAAAAGTGAAGAACTTCCATCAACAATCCTCCAAGCTTGTTTCGCAAGAAGAGATAGATTATAGATATGCCTCCTTCTACCTTCTTCTTACACAAAAAATCCCAAGATCTCCAATGCATTTTCTTAGCACCCCCTTCTCGCCCTCCCCACCAAAAATTTGCAATTAAAGAAGTCATTTGGTTGCAGAGGCCTTTTGGAAAAAGAAAACATGACATGGAGTAGGTAGGGAGAGCTGAAAGAGTGGATTTTACCAGAACTTCTCTGCCTGAAGCACTCAAGCATGCTTCCGTCCAGCCATTAAGCTTCTGCTTGAACCTTTCCATGATAAAATCCAATATTTTTCTCTTAGATCTTCCCATGATTGCAGGAAGGCCCAAGTAAAAGTTGTCTTTAAAATCTTTAGAGATCCCAAAAAAGACTGTAGGAAATTCTTCAACAAACTGCTTGATTTTGGGCTAAAGAAAAGTTGCGATTTATCTCGGTTCGCAGACTGACTTGAAGCTTCCTCATACAATTTCAAAACTTTATTGATCGCGCTACAATCAGCAACAGTGGCCCTGCAAAACAGGATAGAATCATCTGCAAATAACAGATGATTGATAGAAGGGCAATGTCTCGCAATTTTAATACCAGAGAACCATCCTTGCTGCTCGAACATTTTAATAGTGGAAGACAGCCCTTCTGCACATAAGACAAAAAGATATGGAGACATGGAGATTCCTTGTCTAATTCCCCTAGAAGGGATAATAAAACCACCCACTTCGCCATTTAAAATAAGTCTGACGCTGACAGTTTTAATACATGTCATCATCCATCCAATCCATTTTTTGCAAAAGCCCATTCTAACCATTAACTCATGCAGATATTCCAATTTTACTCTTTCAAACGCTTTAAGCATATCAAGCTTAAGAGCCCTCCAACCATTCTCTTTTTCTTTTCTGGGGGATGTTGATTATTCTTTTTACATTAAAAAGAGATATTATTCCCCCAATTAACTTTATAATAAGTTTTTTTTCTATTTTTTTACCTCCCTAGCATGCTTTAAAGGTATTTCAGCTGCGGGAGTGTTAATTTTAATATGATGAGTCATTAATTCCAATAATGTTGCATTATTCACTTGCCTAGAGGATCAAAATCCTAAATTTTATACAGAAAATTAGAATTATGTCATTCTTTGCGATATATTCTTGGATCTTACATCTTATGATAGGAATCAAGTTAGAATTATAGTTTTATTATGTTTGTGACTCCAAATTGACTCGTAAGGCAGAAACATTATTTAGACTCCTAGGAGTTGGAGTTGTAGGATTTACCAAAGACCAAAATGTTGGGACGTCGATTGAAGAATGACTATGGTCAATGTTTACTATAATGTAATAAGTCAACTCATCGATGACAAAAATATTCAGTATCCGGTTGATAATTTAGTTCACCCCAATATTTCACTAAAATACAACTATAACATTGACAAATGTTAGATATTACTACCATCATCTCAAGGAAAAGATAAAAGATTCACTTTTATACATCGTTATTGTTTGGTGTTTCTTCCCACTCAACACGGTGGACCTGCTAGGCCTAGCTATTCGGTTTGCTTTATGTTATATCTTCATGCAAAATTAATTTGTCATGTTAATTGGATGAGATGGAGTCATTTCATGGCTTTTAATTGAGTCCCTTTCAACGAATATTCTGTAGTTACGTTAATTGAGAGAAAGCTTAAACTATCCTTTTTCAATCGTTTAAGTTATGTCATATAGAACGAGTTTTATTAAAAGAAGGCGAGTTATGTCTCAAATATTTTTCATCTTATTTCTTGTGGTCTAAGTTATATTCGCACTAGCACAGTTTTCTTTTAAGGCCTCCGAAGATTTAACGTACTCTCTTGTTCAGGGCCTGACTTGAGAAAAGTGCACACTGTTAGAAATGAATGCAGAACAAGAAGAGTGATGAAACAAAAACAAAACAAAGAAGATCGCTCAACACGATGGACCTGCTAGGCCTAACTATTCGGTCTGCTTTATGTTATATCTTCATGCAAAGTTTATTTGTCATGTTGATTGGATGAGATGGAGTCAGTTCATAGCTTTTAATGGAGTTCGTTTCAACGAACATTCTATAGTTACGTTAACTGAGAGAAAAATTAAACTATCCGTTTTCAACTGTTCAAGTTGTGTCATATAGAAAGAGTTTTTACTAGAAGAGGTCAAGTTATGTCTCAAATATTTTTCTTCTTATTTCTTGTGGTCTCAAGTTATATTCGCACCAGCACAGTTTCAGTTTAAGAGATCTCTGGAGATTTAACATACTTGCACACTGTTAGAAAATGAATACAGAACAAGAAGAGTGATGAAACAAAAAGACGGAGAAAATCACACAACGATTTAACGGGGTTCACTAACTTTGAGACTAGTTACGTCCACGACCAAACAAATCCGATTTTATTGATGAGAATCGAATACAATCTACCACACTACCACACACTTGTTAATATAAACAACATACACCCATATATAGGTCTAAACTACTGACTTCTGTCCAGAGCAATGCTCAAAAGTTACCAAAGCTAATAAGAAAACAACCCCTAGGCGGTACATCCGTCTGATTAGCCATAGATCCCCCACAAACACTTTCCACTACGACTATCTTCGCATCCATGACTTCCATCATCTCCTTCATCTGATTTAGTTCTGCCACCAGCTTTACCACTGTCTACTTTAGTGCATCGTTGTTAGTTGTTGCAACATTTAACTCGCGCAGCGGTGCAGATGGTACAGGTCGTCGTTTGACGCGTACCGACCCGTGCCTTTTGTAGGCGGAAGATGGGACCTCCGACTCCAGTGTCGACAGAGCTTGTCACCTTGATCTAGCTCGAGTGTTGTCCATCCGACTGAACCAATTTCACACTCAATGCAACTGATCAATCTCTCTCAACTCGCTTCCCCATCATAGTCGCCAAAATGTTGATGCGAGAATCTATTAGGGCTAGAATGAAGTCAATAGAAACTCAAATCTAATAGAGAACTGGGGAGGCACAACCGAATTTGAGAGAGAAGATTGGGATACAAGAATTTGTCTTTGAATAGAAGGCAATCGGTACCATACACAACCATGGTTACAGAAATGAATTCCGCAATCTTTAGTTCAAACTCCCGACTTAATTACAAAGGCTAATGAACTGAGGCAAAAAATGATCTAGATCAGTTGTTCTTAAACCCAACAGAAAGAGAATCTATATCTTAAATAGCAATCGGGGTGGTCCCTATTTATAGGCAGAGATACTTGGGGTTGGCGCGGAACTACTTGCGCCAGCTCAGCATGCTTGCTACTAATGTGTCTTTGTTGCTACCAGTTTTCGTAAGCTACTGCGACGTGTCTTGACGTGGCTTATCCTTTTTGCTGAGGCTCTTCCTCAGCTATCTTGCCCTCGCTCGATCGCCTCCGCTGATGTAACAACCCGGGATCTCGGTTCAGGGTTAATGCGAAAATCGACTTTCAAAAGTAGAATATTATCTTAAGAATATTACAATTTAGCTAATGTAACTATCTTTGAAAAGAAAATTCTACAAAAGCAATGTGTGAGATAATCTATGTTATCTACTAAGTGATATAACTTAAACTAAACGTCTTCGTCTCGGTGCGCGTTCCCATCCCCCACCTTGGTGATGACCTGCGGTTTTAAAATGGCAAAAGCCGACGCAGTTTTGAAGAAATTGATCAGTAAAAACTGAGTAAGTACACACTACGACATGTAAAGCAACGAGTGGCACGGAAGCATGAGTTGAAACAAATCAGAAGATTTAAACAGTAAAACTATCATATTGGAGAATTTGGATCAACTTGAAGTAACCGAGTAACAAAAACCTCTCAATTTAATAACATTGCGAAACCACGAGTAGTTGGTAAAATATCCAGAGTAAACAAGACCATTTAAGAGAATAACTTGGTTCATGAGTAGCCAAAGCATTTCAAATCATTTCAATTTATTAGGGCAATCCAGAGCCACAAACAACATCAATAAAGTAATCAAACTTTCTTTCAATCGCAATTTAACCATTAAGTTTAGATGAGGCGTGTCAAGAGCCACCAGCAAGATCGATGTAGACAGAGGGATCACGAAATAATCACTAAGGGTTCCTTCTAGGGTCTATCAAACCCTATTTCACCCGAGCGTTAAGGGAGCCCATTCGTCAACCCCGCTCACAACATTAGCTAAAAGGCCTTAAGTGTCGACACCCCTATACCGTAGTGACCCTTACAAGTATAAGTAGCACTCTATAGCTCTATAAACCCCTTGGCCTCAATATCTTGATACATTTTGGCTCATCGGGGGCGGATTTGTGAACATTGACGTTCTTTCCAATAATAAGAAGCATTGCTTCAATGGTCTTAGCCATAAGAAAATGGAGGATCGCTTGACGCCTCCCATTAATAACAGTACTCTGTACATCGTCCTAAGTCTATTAGAGGTATTTTATTTCTTCTCTTTCACATAACCAGAATCAGAATATCAACAATTCACATTCTCAAAGGAGATGAATAAAATAATTTAACAACATTCGAGTGGAAAACGTGCATTCTCATACTATTTCATATAACAAACATTCATTTGAAACATCAAACACAAACGCACATTTTGATATAAAAAGGCCGTACATATGTACTTACCACTGAGATGAAGTACAATCAAAAGAAAGAAACTAAGCCTAGCACTCCGACGACAACCGCTCTCTCATATGGGGTCGATGTCTACAATCACACGTATGACGTACTCGTTATAACCAATTTACACATTTATAATAGAAATGCAAACCTACATGTCATATAGTCCTAAATGTCACTAATGCACATATAATGATGTTTAATTATCAAAATAAATCCAACAAAACACTTAGAAGTTCGAAAATTCAAGTTTTCTAAAAAATGTGAAACTACAATTCTGGACAGAATTGTAGCTCTGACTTTGGAGCCATATTTACCATATCAAATCATATCCTAAAATTTTGAAATTAATGTATGATGAACCTACATGTGTCTACTCTCAGAAACACCAAGAAAATCATGCATAGCTATTATAAAACTCAAGTTACAAAAATAACAAACACTGCTATGCAGAGACAAGTTTGGAAGAAAGTTTCAACTTTGACGATCAATTACTACTACTTGGAGAATAGGAAAAATGCCCATATTCTCCAGAATGAACACCTTATGTGTCTAGTTTCATCACAAGAAAGATTTGGTGCCACAAGTTTCTGGAAATGAGATTTTTTACAAAAAGTAAAACTTGTTCAAAAACAGAGTTTCAGAAAACACACAACTTAAATTGAGCATATCTCCCTAACCAAAAAGGCTATGGAGTTGAATTTTCTTTAAAAATGACCCTCTCTGAGTCTAGTTTCAGAATATGAAAGAGTTAAAAATTCTATAGAGACAGAATTTAGAGATAATATACGTTTTTCACAAACTGGTCAGATTGTAAAAATATGCAATTTTCACCTAGAGCACTTAAAACATGATCAAATCAATTATATGACACATGCAACTTATGGAGACTTGATTTTCACCAAAAAAACATCATTTTAGGCATTAAGTAAGATTTTTACATGCTCTTGACACAAATTATCAAAACCCTCTTGGATAACAATGCAAATAAGATGAGATTCACAACATGCATGTGGGTTCTAGTGTGGGTTTCATGAAATAGAGAACAATCAAGTGTCAAACACATGATCAAGCCAAGAAAATGGAGAATCAAGTTTGGAAATGAAGAAATCTAAGATGAATTTTCATAAATCAATTCTAAACATAGACATGCAAGCATGAATTGAAGGCTAGAAGAAAACTTTACCAAAAGATTCAACAAGATGGTGCATGAAAGAGTGAAATTGGCCTTGAATTTATGAGTGGAATGATGAAATAACTCCCCTCCATGATCATACTATGCTTGGACTAAAGTTTTTCATGTTTTGGAGGCTTGAAAATGAAGATTTGATGGTGTTTTGTGAAGGTGTTCCTCCAAAACCGGGAATGGAATTTTTGGAGAGAGATGAGAGCATGTGTTGATGTTCTTGAAGAGAAAAAGATGGAGAAAAATGAGTATGAAAGAAATGTAGTTGATGGTGGAGGTTGGTGGTGAAGGAAAACACATGGTAATGCCATACATGAAGGTAGGTATTAATGAGAGTTGGTGTATTATTAGAGAGAAATATGAGATGTTTGTAAAAAGATCATCTCCATAATTTAGATGAGTTGACCAAAGATAGTGGAGGGGGCTTGAAGAGAAGTCATAAGTTTTCCAACAAGCTAGTTGGGGATATAAATGTAAAATTGATAAATGAGATACTTATTTGTGAAAACTAAAAGTTGAGGGGTGAAAATATAATTTCCAATTAATAGGTAACACTAGAAAAGATAACTTTCATAAATTGTAAAAAAATCTCCAAATTATTTAAAATAAAACACTTTGTACAAATCACTTTTAGAAAACTACAAGTACCTCCCAAGTATACAAAATAAGTTTCATATAGTATTTTCCAAGTTTTAAAAACTACAAAATAATCCCGAAAAAAAATATATATCATCATATATGTCAAATGACAGCCTCCAACTAAAATACGGGGTATTACAGCTGATTCTGTCGGTTTCCGTTATTTCATAATGGCCTGCTTCTCGTTCTCAGGCCACCGACTTTTAGAGCCAGTTTGATAATGCTTTTGTTAGCAATTGGTGCGCCCATGTGGGGTGCCCAATGCAATTATCGTAACCTTATGGGGTTAGTTGCACTAATGCACAACCTAGAGGGGTTAGTACTTAAGGCTCAAACCTTAAGGGTTTATGTGCAAACCTAGGAGAAGTTTTGCCTATATAAGGAGGCAGCCTCCTACATATTATATTGCTATTCCACACAGTAAAGTTACTCTGTCTAGATTCACTCTAGTTGTAGAGAACCCTAGTCTCTCTCCAACTACATCCAAGGAGGTGGAACGTGGGGTGGATCATAGTGTTCGTCCTCGAGATTCACACTAGATTGGTGGGAGCAAGATCAAGAAGGAGGCGCGTGAAAGCAAGCAACACACGATCATCCGCTGCATTAAGGAGCTAAGGAAGACATGGTAAACACATGAATCTTCCGCTATAATTCATGTTGTAGATCTGTATGTGATAGATCCTTTCTTCCCTTCAGCTTTGGCTTTGCATGCTTTTCGAATCTTAAAGTAATATTAATGTGTCTGGTAACTCTTCAAGAACTGTTTTTGAAAAACAGTGGAGAGGTAGCTTTCCATGACCAGCTTTGTGATAAATTTATCAATGGAAAATTTTATCCATGTGATAAAAATAGATTATTTACTTCAATAGTATTATTATATCATGTTTGATGATGTAATTTGGGTAATTTTGACACTTACAGTTAATCTAAAGCAATAATTATCAAACAAAAAAATTTAAAAGTGCTTCACATCACGTTATATATGAAGTTTACCAAACAGTTTTTAAATGGATTTTTATAGCTGTTTTTTCAAAACACTTTCTCCACAATAGTTTTTTAGAATGCTACAACATTACCAAACTGACCCCAGTCTTATAAATGCAACCCAACCCAAGTAGACCTAAGTGCTAGTGCCCTCAAATCAACCAAGTTGGTTATTTTTCTCACGTTAAAAGAGAGATTATTCCTCCAATTAACTTATAAAAAGTGTTTTTTTTTTTTTTACCTCCCTAGCCTGTTTTAAAGGTAGTTTAGCTAGGGGAGTGTTAATTTTAATAGGATGGGTCATTAATTCCATTAATTTTGCATTATTCACTTGCCTATAGGATTAAAATCCTAGATTTTATACTGAAAATTAGAATTATCTCATTCTTTGAGATATATTCTTGGATCTTGCATCTTAAGATATGAATCAAGTTAGAATTAGAACTGCAACTCGGTCGGTATAGACGGGCTGATATCAATATATTAGCTCGAGCCCGATTTACATTTGCGTTTTCCCAGCCCGTCCGAGCCCGAGTTCCAATATGATGGAGCCCGATCAAACCCAGCCCGAAGTTGCTTGCTAAAATATCGGGCTTGCCCAGCCCGACCCGAATTATGTACAAATTATTATTTACAAGACAAAACATATGTAATTTGGACTTATTTTACTTCAACTAATTTTAAAATTTTAACTTAGAACTATAATTTTCATATTACATTGTATGTCTTTATATATTTTGAAAGAAGAGTTAAAACTTGAACCTTGAAAGAGAGATTCTACCGTGATCAGGCCCGTCTCTACATATCTAGGGGCCTAAGGCGTATATAAAATTGGAGGTCCTCTTTCATAAGGAAAATTGGGGGCCCTCTTAATAATCAAATGTATAATATGATAGTCTTGTTATCGTATAATGTTACTCAAAATCGAGATATCTTTTTCGCTGAAAAATATTAAGATCTTTTAGCTGTAATAGAATACATAGCATCTCCGAAAAACACTTTAAGAAGTTTTTTTTTTCCTCTTGCTTTTACTTGATTTTTCCCTTAAGCCAGTCTTTTTTGTGAATATCCACACTACTAACATCTTTTGTGAGGAAATAAATTGTACTTTATTTAGCATATGAATGTAGTTGTGAAAAATCAAACACTGCATGATTTATTCTTTTTTGTTAGGTAGAGTTTATCAACTATCAAAGATTGTTTAGCTTCATAAACACATGGCAAATTATTGATTTTAGAAATAAGCTAAAATTACAAAATGAAGCCATGAAATTCTCACAAATAGGAGGCCCTCCCTCAAAGTGGGGCCCTAGGCAAAGGCAAAAATGGCCTTATGCTAGGGACGGCCCTGACCGTGATCGACCAGCTAAGAATACGGCGAACAAATCTATGCAGTATATTTCCAGTATATTTCTTCTCGTCTTCAACAAGAGTATAAACTTCTTAGCCATTGTTTTCTATTTATCTGGACTTCACCTCATTTTCCAGCCCTATAATAAAATATTAATATTTCTCTCAGCTCATATATATTAACGTACACATCAATAGATCTGAATGATACCAATGTGTTTTGTAAGGTAAATCAAATAAATTGGAAGAAAACTAATGAGTATGGAATTTTTCCAGAGTAATGTGTACGTAGAATTAGAAACAATGTACATTCATAAAGACACGTATAGAAAGTTGAGGACTTTTAATAGGTGATTGATATAAATTCTTTATTTGATCCATCAGAGTACTTGATTGGGTATAGCATTCAATGTCAAAATTCTACATTTTTTTTTAGAAGAAGAAGCTTTGATTAAAGGCTAAAAAAGCCAACAGAGTACAAGAGGTAGAGAACCTCAACAGGAAGGAGATAAACGGCATCTAGCACAATTGTGGGCTAACAAATTATTCTCCCTTCTAACCAAAAAGAAACCACAAAAAAAAGAACTTGGCCATCAAAGATCTGCAATCCTCTACAATAGCCATAACTGAAAAGTGGGAGGAGGAGTGTCTAGCATTTAGGAAATCCACCATCAGTTTGCAATCAGACCTGATCAAGATTTTCTTGTAATGCATATTGAAAGCCCAAATTAAGGTGTCTCTGATTGCCATACCTTCCATAATTAAAGGATCCGAGATGAAGCTTACCACCCTTGAACACTTGAGAATTACATCATGATTACTTCCCACAAGAACAAAAGCAGTGCTACCCAACTTAGTGGCTGCATTGTATGAAGCATCCGTTAAAAATTCAGCTTCCAGATCATCCACAACAGGAGGCTCTGGACTGATTTTAGGAACAGCAGCCTTTGATGTGAAAACATCAAAATATTCATAGAACTTTGCAAGAGCTTTTTTAGATGCCTGGAGTGGTGTCCATCTTATGTTTTTGAAAATAGCATCATTTCTACACCTCCAGATTTCCCAGAAAGTTTGCAAGAAGATGCCTACAATAACATCTTTCTCCTTGTGATCTTCTGCAAAATTAGAAACATAATCCCACCACTGAGGAAGCTCAAGATCACTTGGAGCTGAAGAAAGGAATATTAGAGGTGAACATTTCCAGACTTCCAATGCAAAAGAGCAATTCTTTAAAATATGAGTTTCAGTTTCTTTGCCAGAGCCACAAAGACAACAAATATCATCAATGAATTTCATACCTCTTCTAACTAGAGCTGCTTTAACTTGCAAACATCCACAAAGAGCTCTCCACATGAAGACTTTGATCTTTGGTTGAACTCTAACACTCCACAGCTTCTTCCAAATTCCATCTGAACTTGAATTACCAAAATGCCCTTCTGAGACTTCAAGTTTTCCAAGAAGAAAATTGTAGACTGATTTAACAGTCAATTCACCAGAAGGGGATTTCAACCAGATTTTTTTGTCCTTGCAGTCATGAGATCCAACTGCCAAAGATAGAATTGCAAGAGAATCATCCTCATTGAAGATCTGGTTGACAAGATCACTCCTCAACATCCTTGTGTTATGATCAATGAGTTCAGAAACTTTGACAACATTGCAGTTTGCTCCCTTGACAAATGAAATAAAACTGTTGCTCTCTCTTGGTAACCAAGGATCACTCCATATATTCACATCTCTGCCATTACCAATGCACCATCTCCAACCTCCTTTTAGGACACTCCTCCCTTCAATTATGCTGCTCCAAGCCTAAGAACAGCCAGATGGTTTACTAGCAGTCCAGAAAGAGGAGTTTGGGAAATACTTCCCCTTAAAGACTTTTTTAAGTAAAGTACCATTCTCAGAAGCAATCCTCCAAGCTTGTTTAGCTAGGAGGGATACGTTAAACAGATTCAAATCTTTGAATCCAATGCCACCATCCACCTTTCTTTTACACTAGAAAATTCCATTTTCTCCAGTGCAGCTTCTTATCATCTAACTCCTTTCCACCCCACCAAAAATTGGCAAAAATTTTTGAGATTTGCTCACAGAAAGATTTTGGGAACCTCATTACAGCCATGGCATAGGAGGGGAGAGCAGAAAGTATAGATTTAATAAGCACTTCCCTACCAGCACTGCTAAGTAAGGACTCCTTCCAGCCATTTAACATTTGCTTGATTCTATCCAAAATGAAAGAGAGTGATGCCTTCTTTGATCTTCCAAAAATGACTGGCAAACCCAGATAATGGCTGTCCTTAAACTCCTTGCTGATATTCAAAAAAATTTGCAGAAAGTTCTTCAGCAGTTTGCTTGTATTTGGACTCATAAAAATCTGAGATTTCTCTCTATTAACTGATTGACCTGAAGCAGCTTCATAAAGAGTGAGGGCTTTGTTTATTGCACTACAGTCTGACACTGTAGCTCTGTAGAACAGAATAGAGTCATCCGTGAAAAATAGATGATTAATAGAAGGACTAGATTTTGAAATTTTAACCCCATAAAACCATTTTTGTCCTTCAAACATCTTTAAAATGGAGGAGAAACCCTCAGCACAAATGACAAAGAGATATGGTGATAAGGGGTCTCCTTCTCTGAGACCCCTAGATGGATGAATGAACTCACCTTCTTCGCCATTGATTAATAATCTGAAACTGACTGTTTTGATGCAAACCATTATCATGTCCACCCAGCTCCTAGCAAAGCCCATTTTCCTCATAATTCCTTCCAAGTAATTCCAATTGACCCTATCAAATGCCTTCAACATGTCAAGCTTCAAAGCCATCCATCCATGTTTTCCACTTATTTTGTTCTTGATCAAATGGAGAATTTCTTGTGCAATCATCACATTATCATCAATCTGCCTATTACTCACAAATGCACTTTGAGTGTCAGATATGATAGCATCAAGAACTTTCCTTAGCCTGTTATCCAAAGTCTTAGAAAGAATTTTATAAAGTACAGTGCATAGACTAATTGGCCTGAAATGTTTTACATGGGTAGGATTATGCTCCTTTGGGATTAAAGACACTTGAGTGATGTTAGTGCTCCTCAATAGCTTCCTGGATTTCTGAAAATCCTTTATGGCTTTGCAGATGTCACCAATTATATCCCAATGCTCCTGGTAAAACCTTGCCGTGAAACCTTCATAACCTGGGGCCTTATCAGGGTGCATTTCAAAACAAGCATCTCTGATTTCCTCATCTGTGAATGCCATGGTGAGCTGATGATTCATTTCTGGAGTGATGGACTTCCTCACATTTGCAATAATAGGCTCAATGTCACCATCTCTATCATCACAAAATAGCTTTGAGTAGAAACTATTGAAAACACCTGAGATGCGATTCCTTGCTCTCCTCTGTTTAACAGAAGAGTGAAAGAAAGAGGTGTTCAAGTCTCCAGCTTGTAACCAGCTCACCCTTGACTTATCTCTCCAATAATGTTCTTCCTCCTGCCAGAGACTCTCAAGCTCAAGCTCAAGAGACAAAAAAAGCTCAGTGTCAGCCTCCCTGCCTTTTTGCTTTAGAGCATTCAGCTTGCATTCTTTTTCTTTAACTGCTTTTGAGATGTTGCTGCCTCCTTCCTTACTCCAAGCTAGCAGCTTTCTCTTGCACTCTTTAAGTTTTTGCAGCACTTTAAACATTTGGACTCCTTCACATTCTTTTGACCAAGCCTCTTTGATTATCTCATTCAGATCTTCCTTCTTATTCCAATGTGAACCATATCTGAAAATTTTCCTTCTCTTCAATTGGGAGATAGGCTTTGTGTCTAGTAGAAGTATGGTGTGGTCTGAACCAGAAGAGAGATAATGCTTTAGAGTAGCATTGCTGAAAGTGTCCGACCAAGCTTGAGAGACCAGACATCTATCGATTCTTTCTTCAATCCCATGAACTCCTTTTCTTTTGTTCCACCACGTAAAAGGATAGCCTTCAAAAACCAATATCAATAAGTGCACAATCTCTTGTAAAATTGTTCAGCAGCATACAAGAGTTGGTACTTCTTTCAACACCACCAAGTTTTTCAGAGGGGTCGAGAATATCATTAAAATCCCTCCATATTAAGTAGCTGCAATGAATCTTCTTTGTGTATTCCTTCGGGAAGTCAAGTTGCACCCTTCTGTGGCTATCAACAGTGCTCAAATAAACAAAAATAATATGCCAAACATCATCATCCTCAATAATCTCAGAGTGCAAGAAAAAATGCCCCATTTTGAGAACTTTTAGATTTAAATCCTTCTTCCACATTATACCAATTCCGCCTGAGATTCCACGAGGATCAACCCATAAACTGTAGAATTTTCTGGAGAAATTGTAGAACTTAATCATGAAATGACTTTCCTGCTTTGTCTCACTTAGAAAAATTATTTCAGGGAGGTGGAGGTTAAAAAACCTCTTGAACTGCTGAATTATCAAGGGTCTCCCAGCCCCTTGACAATTCCATGTCATAAGCTTCATTGGGTGGATTGGGGCCATTTGGGGCTGGCTTCCTCCACCCAAGAATCATCTTTGTTAGCAATATTACATGTTCTACTCTTTTTTGGCTCCCCTGCATCCACCATGACCACTTCTGCATAAACCATCGTCTCATCTTGACAATGAACCCTCTTCTTCTGTTGACCCTCCTTCCCTTCCACTTTCTCTTCACTTCTTTTATTAATTTCTGAATCCCGGCCCAATCTTTTCCAGCTTTTTGTTCCCCTTCTCTTCTCTTTCTTCCGATTGTTTTCCTGGAGAGCATCGCGTTCATCTTCCTTCTTCTGCACTTCCTCAATTAGGGCATATGCTGGAGAGAGACATACCCAATTCTCCCCACTCAGTTGCGAAGTCTCCCAAATACCCTTCAGATTATTTGGGTCAAAATTGTTTGGGCTTGAATCAGGGCTATTGGTGATTCGGGCCTGTGTATTAAGAAAATTTTAAAGCTGGGCTTCTGAAACTTTATCTGTGGAAATAAAC
Organism: Linanthus parryae; assembly: GCA_023055425.1. Classification (NCBI taxonomy): domain Eukaryota; kingdom Viridiplantae; phylum Streptophyta; class Magnoliopsida; order Ericales; family Polemoniaceae; genus Linanthus; species Linanthus parryae. The sequence goes on along the minus strand of JALGPY010000038.1, from coordinate 1,119,903 downwards.
TCAGTTTGGCCCAAAGAAGGGGGGCCCACTTTCGAAGAGAAATCTCCCGCCTTCATCAATTCCATTTCAAACTCTTTCTCTTTCCTCGAAACCTCCTCTGTCAGCTGGTTCTCGATAACATTAATTAATTCCATCTTGTCCTTGGAACTTTCCAATTCATTTTCCGGCCTCGTCTCTTCATCTTCTCGGAGACCCTTCATCTTCTCGGCCGCAGAGGGAAGCGCACACGGAAGAGATAATTTCTCCGGCGACTTGTTAATCTCTCTCAGCTTGGAACTGCTCCTCCTTTCTGGTGATGGCATTTTTAACGAAGTAGAAGGCTCCCAGAGCTCATCCAATGTTTTAGCTCTTAACCAATTTCCATAAGCGTCCTCTTTGTGCTTCCCTTTTGATGAATCTGCGGCTTTCTTGACACAAACAGAGGACTCCTTTCGAAGAATGCCGCAGTAAAAACAGAAAAGCGGAAGCTTCTCATATTTGAAAGAAGCGACAAAAGGTCAAACATTCGCCAAATTTTCCTTGACATTCTTCAGAAGCGGCCTCTCAACATTCATTACAACTTTAATCCACACAAACCTCCCATCAACAGAGGCTTTTTGAGGAATCCTGACTTCAATAATTTCTCCCAACTTGCTGCAGATCTTTTTAATTGACTTCTCAGTATAGTACATTGATGGGAAATCCCAGAGCTGAACCCACATAGGTGAGTAGGAAAGGGAAGCAGAAGCAATGCCTGCAACTGGATCCCACAGTGAGAGAACAAGCAGCTGGTTTTTGAAGAACCAGGGTCTTCCTCTCATCACATTGTCACGATCTTTTTCATGGGCAAAGGAGAACTGAAACACTCCTTTCACAATTTCCTCCACATCGAATCCCTCCGTTGAACCCCAAAGCGGACCTAGGGTACGCTTGAGGCCCGTGAGATTGGCATTTTTGTGCGTCATGACCTTCCCAACTAGACTGAATCTTCTCCCTGAGACTATAGAGCCAACCTCCTCTTCATCAAAGTGAACCTCTTCATCATTCTCTTCATCTGAATGGAGGTCAACTGCTAATAGCTTTGAAGTTATTTCCTCTGGTTCACGATCAAGAAGTCTCCCTTCTTCCTCTTCTGAACTATTTGCGCTCGCCATTGAGATTTTAGAAGCTGTAAGGAGTGCCAAATGAGAATCTGTAGAGAAATCCACAAGAGCGGAACAAGAACTCACAAAAGAGACTTTCTCACTCTAAAAACAGAGACTTTCTCTCTAGGAACAGAGAACTTTTTGCAGCTAGTGCCGGGAAATTAATGTCAAAATTCTACATTGACTACAAGGAAAGATGCAATGATAAATGCATAATTACATATAGTGTAAAATGATACTATTTTCCCAAAAAGAAAATAAAATTATACTATATCGTGTTAAAATCTATAATATCGGACAATCCGGGTTAAGCCCGAAAATGAGCTTCAATTGGTGGACCCGAGCCCTAGTTCAAATTGGGCTGGAATATTTTGCCCAGGCCCGTACAAATTAGAAAATAACGTAGCCCAAACCCGAATTTAAATCGGTCCGGATTCGGGTTTCCCGAATTCGGCCCGACGGAGTTGCACCCCTATTTAGAATCGTAGCTTTATCATGTTTGTGACTCCAAATTGAAGCATCTCCAAAACTATTAGGTACAAATGAGGCATATTTTTGTTTAAATCAGACTTTTGCATTTTATTTAACTATGAATCTTGTTATGTCGTCCAGTACTGTTATCTAAAAGATTATCCAAATAAAAAGAATGTAATATAAACATTCTAATTTTAAGTAGTTAAATATTATGTTTATTACCAATCTGCTAATTCTTCGGATTTACAAAATCAAACAAAATGAGTTTACATAACATTAGTCTGCATAACAATATATATATGCTATTGGAGCCCAAATTTTTGATCTTATTTGTAATTTACCTAACAAAACAAATTTGCATTACATATTGGAGATGTTCTTAGATAGGAACATTATTTTAACTCTGAGGAGTTGTAGGATTTACCAAAGACCAAAATTTTAAGACGTCGATAACCTTGGTGTGCTCGAAGACCCGCCAGCCTCCTCTACACCCGTCAGCCTCTTTTTTTGCTGGTTGGGTGTTCTTCTTCTCCTCTCCTCTCTTCTTATGGTCGTTTTGAAGCATTATCCGTGGTTCATTCGATGTTTGGTTCAAGATTTGAGGTTTTTATGGATTCACATATATGAAGGGGGATAAGGTTAATGATATGGACTCTGAGATTGAAGAATGACTATGGTCCATGTTTACTATAATATAATAAGTCAACCCAGCAATAACAAAATTATTCAGCTTCTGATTGATAATTTAGTTCACCCCAATATTTCACTAATATACTACTATAACATTGACAAATGTTAGATATTACTACCATCATCTCAAGGAAAAGATAAAAGATTCACTTTTATACATCGTTATTGTTTGGTGTTTATTCCCACTCAACACGGTGGACCTGCTAGGCCTAGCTATTCGGTTTGCTTTATGTTATCTCTTCATGCAAAATTAATTTGTCATGTTAATTGGATGAGATGGAGTCATTTCATGGCTTTTAATTGAGTCCCTTTCAACGAACATTCTCTAGTTACGTTAATTGAGAGAAAGCTTAAACTATCCTTTTTCAATCGTTTAAGTTATGTCATATAGAACGAGTTTTATTAAAAGAAGGCGAGTTATGTCTCAAATATTTTTCATCTTATTTCTAGTGGTCTAAGTTATATTCGCACTAGCACAGTTTCCTTTTAAGGCCTCCGAAGATTTAACTTACTCTCTTGTTCAGGGCCTGACTTGAAAAAAGTGCACACTGTTACAAATAAATGCAGAACAAGAAGAGTGATGAAACAAAAACAAAACGAAGAAGATCGCACAACGATTTAACATGGTTTACCATCTTTAAGGCTAGTTACGTCCACGACCAAAAGAACTCATTTTATTGATGAGAACCGATTACCATCAACCACACTACCACACACTTGTAATAACAATGACCTACACTCGTATATAGGCCTAAACTACTGACTTGTGCCCAGAGCAACGCTCAAAGTTACCAAAATCGATAAGAAAACAACCCCCCTAGGCGGTACATCTGTTTGATTAGCCATAGATCCCCCACACACACTTTCCACTGCTATTATCATTGCATCCATGACTTCCATCATCTCCTTCATCTATTTCGTTCTGCCACTGTCTACTGTAGTGCATCGTTGTTAATTATTGCAACATTTAACTCGCGCAGCGGTGCAGATGGCACATTTCGTCATTTGTAGGCGGAAGACGGGACCTCCGGCTCAAGTGACGGCGAAGCTTGTCCCCTTGATCTAACTCGAGTGTTGCCATCCGACTGAACAAATTTCACACTCAACGCAGCTGATCAATCTCTCTCAACTCGCTTCCCTCTCATAGTTTCCAAAATGTTGATGCGAGAATCTATTAGTACTAGAATGAATTCAATATAAACTCAAATCTAACAGAGAACTGGGGAGGCACAAGCGAATTTGAGAGAGAAGATTGAGATAGAACAAGTTGGATTTGACCGAAGGCAATCGGTACCATACACAACTCTGGTTACAGAAATTAATTTCGCAATCTTCAGTTCAAACTCTCGACTTAATTACAAAGGCTAATGAACTGAGGCAAAAAATGCTCTCTATCAGCTGTTTTTAAACCCTATAGAATGAGAATCTATATCTTAAATAGCGATCGAGCTCCCTATTTATAGGCATAGATACTAGGAGTTGGCGTGGAACTACTTGCTCCAGCTCAGCATGCTGCTTCTACTGTGCCTTTTCTACTGCTCATTTTCTTAAGCTGTTGAGACGTGTCTTGCCGTGACATATCCTTTTCACTGGGGCTCTTCCTACCACAGCTACCTTGCCCTCGCTCGATCGCCTCCGCTGACGCTGTCAATTTTCTTTATTTCATAATGGCCCACTTCTCGTTCTTAGCCCACTGACTTTTAGAGCCAGTTCATTGATGATTTTGTTTTCTAAAGAACTGCATGCTTTTCAAATTTAAAAGCAATAATGTGTCTGGTAATTTTCAAGACCTGTTTTCGGAAAACAGGGGAGATGTAGCTTTCCAATACCTGCTTTATGAGTGACCTGTGGTTTGGGCTTAGTTCAGATAGGTGACCTGTGGTTTGAAAAGTTTCACTTAACCGACCTGTGGTTTGTTCCGTGTTTCACATAGATTTTCCATCCATATTTTCGTTAACACATGAATGGTTAAATGTGTTATGAACTAAAAAGTAGAGAAGAGAGAACAAAGTATGGAGGAATATTAAAAGCTATTTTATTCTCTACCAAAGCACTCTTTATATAGAGTGTGGGAGCCAATCATAATCCTCTAAGAGTCAATCATAATCTACTAGGAATCAATCATAATCTACTAGGGAATATTCATTATAATATTTCATAACACTCCCCCTTGAATATTCACTAATACGATGCCTCGTTAAAACCTTGTCAAGCAAAACTCATTGGGACAAAAGCTCTGACGAAGGAAAAAGAGTGCATCTTGTGAGTGGAAATTTTATGTATTCTTCAACTCATTCATGGCTGCATGCCTCATTAAAACCTTGCTTGGAAAAACCTTGTGGGATAAAAACCTCGGCTAAGGAAAAGAGTACAGCGTCTTGTAATTTAATCTCCCCGTCTTTGCATCATCTTGATGTCACACTTCATACCTGAAAGTAAATTTATGGGGAATACATAATGTCTAACATAATATGATACAACATGATCATTCAAGATAGTAATAAAAACTATCAGTTAATAAGTATGACATGTTATATACCCATGAGACATTCTTCATACTAAATAATATGCATATGCACCTAAACTACTCGCGAGTGTGAATCTTCAATTTGCTTCAGCAAAGAAGAATATCTCATGGGCAATGGCCTCCATGGATTTCACATATAGTGATTCGTACAATCATTTTGTGTAACTAGTTACTTTCATATTCGTAGTCTTAATACTAAACGAAATATCATAATCACTCTTATCAATAGAGGATATGTGGGTTATAATTATAACCATGAGAAATGCAATATATGGGCATTGCTTCAATATAGCATATTTTTCATTCAATAGTCTCACGCATTCAACCATTAGGGTGCGGACATTTGAATATGTTGTTCTATATGAAGATGGATGCTTGAGGCATCTCAAGTACTTCAAAATACTTCACATATATGCTCGACGCATTAACTGCAGAGATCGTGTTTATTTGTATACACACGGGTGTTGACTTTGATTTTGGCCAATATGTAGTCAAACACGATTCCACTTGTAGTGGTTTAAGAAAATCATATGATTTCAAGCTCTTTTCAAAGTAAATGTCATTAATGACCATATACATAGACTCAAATGTAGGAAGCTCTTCATCTACATGAGTTGTTGCCTCTTCAAAGGCATTGATTTGATCATTTATTTATGATTCTCTTGTGTTCTCAATTATAGTCAAATTGGAACTAACAAGATCATGATCCTTATGTAGGATCTACATGATTGCATAAGCAACCATTACATGCTTCATATGCATCAAAACTCATATTTCATAAGACTTCAATTGGATTTGAAGTTTGAAGTCACATGTACAAAAGTTTGATTAAGTCAATATTCATGTCATGTAATTGGGTATATCCTCCCCCTCATGACATGAACCGTGTGATCAATGTCATAGAGATATGCTTTCGGCATATTATTTATATATACTCGAGCCAAAAATAATAAAATATGCGAGAATGTATCTCCTTAGGAGATATAATTTGTCACACTTCAAACTTCTAATTCTCATGAACTCTATAATACTATCATCTTTGGGATAGGAGTTTCACTTATGAGAATACAATGATCCCATGCTCCTCCTTTAAAGGGGTTCAAATGGGATAGTTAATGAGATAGAGCATGCATAAAATTCATCCGAGTCGATAAATATTGCACAATTCCTAAGAAGTGCATATATAGTCAATCTAAAAATAATGATGAAGACTATTTGAAGTCTTATATCAATCATTCAAGCAACCAATCACTTAGTGATGCCAACGGTGACGAACTCAATCTTGATATTTCTGGACGAGTTCATGTCAAAATCATTGATCTCCTTCTAGGTGCTCGATATAAGATATAGACATTTTTCAAATGTGAGATCGACAACATCCAAGCCACTTTTAGGGGCTGAATAATAAATTTTTGGGTGTTCCATGAGATTTTATATAGAATCACAACGCATAAAGTAGCCTTTGGTTGGGCGATGCAATGCATCAAGCTTTTTTTTATGACAAAATTTTCTACGGGTAGGCGATGTAATGCATCAAGTCATTTTTATGAAGAAATTGTCTACGAAGAATGTCATTTATTTGTACAAAACTGCTTCATGATCACAATTCAAGTATAAAACTTTTACAGTTTCATTACTTTGATCTCAATATTCAAGGGAATTTCTTGTGTTAAAACAAACACAAGATGCTAAAATCTACCTTTGTGAGCCTTATAAGGTCTCATTTGCATCCTTGAATAGAGTTTTTTTTTTTCAATTGCCGGAACTTCTAGTTCGACAAATTGTAGGTTGCCTCTTCTACGGTACATTTTTCATGGACTCAAATGTTTCATAACATGAGTCAAAAAGCACAATAGGGGCTTATGCATTTTTTGCTATTGTTTTTTTTTCTTGTGCCAGCCATAAAAGAAATAGGGGCCTCATTACAATCAAGAAAAAAAAAAGATGTAGAGACTACGTAAATAGAAGAAGGTAACATTGATTCTAATGAACCACATATTCTGTAGGATTTCTCTCAAAGAACTCCTTTAAGAATCCCGAAATGGGAAATTAATAATCTCTAATCTAGTTGTGTTTCGCCAAATGAAAATGGCGTGGCAAGTTCGTTGTTACTCTTGGAATTGCCAAGGAGTTGGGAGGATATTGAATCACTCAACCAAAATTTTGATAAATATAAGCAAAATGTCGACGTATAACTACACGACCATGACCACTAAAATGGGAGGGGGTGCAATATTTTAAACTCTATTTTTTTTCTTCTCCCCCTATTTTTGGGGATCAATATGGGACCCTCATGATACCAAGACCATACAACAATCGTAACTAAGTCTGTGAATGTGCAGATTGTTTCAACCATATAATTTCTAGGATTTGTTTCAGGGGATGGCTCGCTATTAACTTTAAGGAATTGAGTCGAGCATACAATCATTCATCCATTTTTGAGATACACTGCCAATTATATTTGAATTCTTGAGAATGAAATAAACTCAAACAAATCCGAGTGCGAGATTATACATATTCTCTCCTTTTTTTTTCATAACTGCAGGTTATGGTTAAAATGACATGAGCAATATCGATTGCTTTGATGTTCATATCCGTCAATGATAGGCTCCTCATAGTATTTTTTTCTTAAAGAGGAGTAAATATAGCAATACAAAATGAGGAGTAAAAAAAATATGAAGACATGGTTCAACTAAGCATATGAATAGCTTAGGACCAATGTATGATTATGGGGTTGCACCTCTCTTCGGGTTCCATCTTTTCTTCGTAATATACCTAGTGACAGGACTTTTCTGCCATGTTAAACAGAGTTCAAAGTCAGTAATAGCAGTCATATTTTCCTCATTTTTTCGATATTTGGATGGTCACGAGTTCATATCAACTCCAGTGATTTTTTTTTTCTTTTGCAGCGCTAGTGGCGAGACTATATTTTACAAATTATAAAAAATACACTAAAAAACAATGTAGGTCAATGATAATATCACGAGTTTGAAACTCTAGTGATTTTTTTTATAGACAATCTGAATAAATAACATCGACAAGCTCGCTATTTCTCAACGGTAAAGTTATGAGTTAGATACTCTAGTGTTTGTTTGTTTTAAATACACGAGTTCTAAACTCTAGCGACTTTTCTTTGCAGAATTAATATAAGAGAATAACAATATCACAAGCATAATAAAATAGTTCAGCCACACACAATATTTTTGCCGTTACGGTCACGAGTAAGAACCTCTAGTGACTTTTTTTTTTGGAGAAAACAAAATGATAATGAAGTTGCTTAAGAAAATAAACAAATAAAACAAGTTATAATTCTCAGTCATTCTCTGCCACGAGTTCGAACTCAAGTGACAAGATTTTTTTTTCCTAAGCCATTTTGTAGAGTTTTTTTTTTTTTTAATAAATAAATGCACTTAGCTCTAACGAGATTATTCATCAAGAGCTAAAGCCAACGGTATTGTCACGAGTTTGAAACACTAATGACGTTCTTCTCTTCTTCTTTTTTTTTATGCACATTGTAGTAAGAGTAAAGCTCGACCAGCGCCGATAATTATTGGTGCAACTGGGAGTTCATGAAAAATTGAGTGACATTCTTTTTCTTTAGAAGCAGCAAAAATAAATAAAATATTGCTGAGCCCTATACCAGAATGGGCAGTTCGTCCGCCTGGCAGCAGGACCACATGTAATAACTTGCTACTATGTCGCTCGTCTGGGTTTAACTCCCGGCAGTGACATGATTTGTTTTTTCAAGGCTGAACTCTAGTAGGAGCAAAGGATATTATAGAAATAAAAATAGCCTTCTTAGATTAAGTCTTCCTGCTAGATAGATCAAATGGCAGGCATGCTGAGGTGATGCCTCCTAGTGCTGGGTCCGACTCTCAGGGGCAGTGTGCAATTTTTTTTTGGATGAATCGCAACAGTTTTTTTTTTTCTTTTTTTTTTTTTTTGCAAAAATAATAGTCATGAAAATCGAACAAAGCGGAGCAAGTAATTGCTATACATCATATGTTCATCTCTAGATCTAAATAGATCGAGGTATTTAAAACGCACGAGGCGGAGCACGTATTTGCTCTAGATCGAATTAAATAATTTGGGACTAACAGAGCAAACGCACTAAGCGGAGCATTTAAGTGCTCTAACAACTGCTGTTATTTTTATTTTTTTTCAGTTTGAATCCATACCCGAACATTTTTTTCCCCGGCTCAATGAAAGCTTAGATAATTACAGAACTGCTTCATGCTTAACTGAGGTCAATTTTTTTTCCAAATAGATCTTTTAATTCGATCATCAATCTCAACCAGCACCATATATTTCTTTGCAAGCAGTAGGGGAGAATCGCATAATTTCTTTTTCTTTTCTGCTGAGTTCACACAAGCATTTGTTTTGCTTTTCGTTGACATGTGTGCTTAATAAAAAGCCTAGAGGAAGCAATGACATATTTGAGCATCTGGTCTAAGAGAATGAATCCATGATTCATCAAACCACTAGATTAGGTGGCATTAATGGAATAAATGAGCTGCTCTCATTTATGATGCTCAATACATTGTTCTTTCAGCCGTGCAAGGTTCGATCTTCAATCTGAACTTGATCATCTTTTTTTTTTTTTTTTATGGTTGCGAGTTTCTCTTCTTTCTTTTTTTTTTCATATGAGTAATAGAATAAAAAAAAGAAAAGAGAAACACTCATAAATTTATTGTTCCTATTGTTGATTTGAATCAACTCTAAAACAAGCAAGGGATGTGACGACCAAGATCTAAAATTATATTTTTCGTTTGATCATCTTTTTTCTCGAAGAAATTCATAATCAACAATCATACCTTCTTGTTTGTTCGATTTCTCTTCCGGTAGAGCGTGCTGATAACGTGTTATGAACTAAAACGTAGAGAAGAGAGAACAAAGTATGGAGGAATATTAAAAGCTATTTTATTCTCTACCAAAATACTCTTTATATAGAGTGTGGGAGCCAATCATAATCCTCTAAGATTCAATCATAATTTACTAGGAATCAATCATAATCTACTAAGGAATATTTATTATAATATTCCATAACAAAATGGGGTTTTTCACCCATTAGTTAAGGAGTCCCGCCTTTTTAGATGTAAAATGAAAAGTTACTTGCAGTAAATCTATTTAATTTAGGAGAATTAATGGTATAAAAACGGCAGTAAAATTAATGTAATATTTAGAACGATGTGAGGGCGGAAATTTAGGAGATAAAAAAGGTTGATTTAACCTCTGAAAGACTGTAATTAGGAGATTAGTTTGTTGTTATTGATTATATTAATATAAGATGATAGTAAGAATATTTAACAGCGTTGTTGATAAGGATATAGAGGGAGATAAAAGAGGAGATAATGGTGGACGTGGGCTGTCATGAGAGAGTATTGTGGGATCCGTTGTTAATATTAATTCTCCTAAAATTGGTAATGTTTTTGACCTTCCAAATTCTGTAGTATTTTTAATTCGTTTGCTTTTTTTCTTTTTACTGTTTGGGTAAATATTTCTGTGTATTTCATTTTTTCTCTTTTTACTCCTTCTTTACTGTCTACAAAAATCAATCTTCGTCGACCTGTATATGTTCTTGATACTAGTATGTGTTTGATTATCACTGAGTTTCTTCGGGTAATTTCAAACTGAAAATAGTGAGTTCTACAATCTACAATCCAAGCTTTGCTTCGAATTCATTCCCTCTCCCTCGTCTGTAAGTCCAGTACTTCAAATAATCTGCACAAGTTCAATTCCGGGTTCATTTGGTACTTCATTTTCTAACCTCTCACCATTTTAATACTTTTACATTATCGAATTGCTTTTAATTTCTTTTTTTATTATGTAAACTAGAAAATTGGAACTTAATTATGAGAAACTTAAAGAAAGAAAAAATAATAATACGAAATCTGATAAATTCTCACAAGAACGACTAACCGAACTTGCTATTCCTTGGCGGACTTGTTATTCATCGATTGAGAAGGTGATGTTAGAAATTTAAGCTTTAACGCAAGAAATTTAAGCTTTAACTAATATAATAATTTTCATCAAGGCCTAATTAACAAAATTGGCCTAAAGCCTCCGAATTTCTTGAGACGGCCCTGGTTACTTGTCTATTTTACAAGCCCCCGAAAATTGAGGAACCAAAGTGAAATAAACCCATAAACTACAAAACACGACATGTCCTCGCTCTCCCCGATGAACTCTAGCGGCCATGAGAGGCGCCTCTCCCTCAAATTAAGCTAATACCTACGCTAACGTAACTCCAAAGCCAGTCTGTTCTTTCTCCATCAAAGCCTTCTACCCAAGTTAAACCAACCAACAACAATTTAAGCCCACACACAAAAATGCAACTTTAACCTAGGGTTCTTGATTAGCAAAATGAGGAATCAACTATTAAGGATCGGTCTGAGATGAGTCGGAGAAGGCAGAGAGAAAGACGGTCTGAGATGGGTGTTGGGTTTTGTGAATATGCTGTGATTTTCGAGGTTCGGTCGCTGGGTCTTATGCATTGGTGATGGTGCTAATCATGGAGGTTGAGTTGAATTAGAGGAGGAAGAATGAGGTTTGACTCAGGAAAGGTTGAAGCTTTCAAGCTCAAATTCGATGGCCTTGATTATTGTCGAGTGAGAGAGAGACATTAAAAGCAAGTATGCGAGGAGCAGAGAGGGATTGAGGCGGAGAGAAATCTCGAGAGAGGCAGAGACATCTTCTTTATGTGTTCTCAAAAAGGGCTGAATGAGATTTCATATGTACTGCCTCATTTGATTCCAAGATATTGTTTTTTTTTATCTAATCTGATTTGGGTTTCATATAGGGCTATAGGCCCTTCGATTGGGCATCAATTCATGTTCATCCTTACAAATCAATCGCATTTCATTTGTGTAGTCCCATTTGATTCCAAGATATTATTTTATCATGATTTTATACAAGTCTTATATGGGTTTCATATAGGCTTCGTTTGGGAATCAATTCATATTCATCCTTACAAATCACTCACAGATGTTCATACTCACAATCACCATCATCACCTTGATCTTTTAACTTCATATTGCTCTTGCAACACACCCATTTTCACCGGTAGCAATATGTAATTTAACCATTTATCTATTAACGGAAATATGGACGGAAAATCTTTGTGACACATGGAGCAAACCACAGGTCAGTTAAGTGAAACTTTTCAAACCACACGTCACCTATCTGAACCGAGCTCAACCCACGGGTCACTTATCTGTAATTTATCCTAAATTTATTAATGGACATTTTTATCCATGTATTAAAAATAGATTATTTACTTTAATAGCATTATTTAATCATGTTTGATGATGTCATTTCGACATTGACAGTAAATCTAAAATCTAACAGTGCTTCTTTACATCATGTTACATATGAAGTTTATCGAACACTTTTGAGATGTATTTTCATAGTTTTTTTCTCACCGCACTTTCTCCACGATATCTTTTTAGAATGCCACAACATTACCAAACTGACCATTAGTCTTCTAAATGCAGCAGAACCCAAGTAGACCTAGGTGCTAAGGTCCTCACATCAACAACCTCTATTAATAAAAATATAAAAAACAGGTCTCGTAAAGCAATTCCTCTTATATTTTTCGGAAGTTGTGTTGAAAGCAATTGTAGAAAGCACCTAAAAATAATTTATCAAACATCAAGTATTGTTTTGACATCCAAAGTAGTGTTGTACAAAGTAAAATTATTACCAAACGAACTTTGGGCCAGTTGTCTATTAGAGAGGTACTGTTGTGATTTGACGAACAATAACGACTGAAAGGGGAGTATGCAGATGGATATGCAGCACAGATACAGTAGAAATTGGGGGGGGGGGGGGGGGTGGGTTGAATAGAGTATGTCAACTTTTTGCAAAATTAGAGGAGGAAAATAGTATCAGTTCAAGTGCAAATGAGTTCACGGCCTTGAACAGAAATTCAAGCCTTTGGAGTGAAATACAGTTTGCAATGAAACAGACAAGTCTTTTCAATGCCTTGAATAGAGTTTCAAACCCTTGAAAAACAGACAAGTTTGAATGCAGTAAAAACTATGAATGTGAAAGAACTGTAAATGCAAAGGATTTATAGAGTTCAGTCCACTTGGACCTACGTCTCTACCTCAGGGATCTTCTCCCTACAGGATTTTCGACTCAATTCTTGTTAATCAAAAGCTAAGCCCTAGATCTCAAGCACAGAGAATTGCCTTACTCTGTTACAGCTTGTGGTTCACCCAAACCTATCTAGTACATGCTCAAGCTAACTAATTAACTAGGAATTCTCTATTTTTCACTTTGAATAATCCTTGAGAATGAAATATATAAGTATTACAGAAATGTGTTGGGTTTTGACGTAGGTTACGCAGCGGAATAACAAAAATTTAATTCCTACTCAAAGCCCACCAAGGATCATAGGAAGAGACATTCATAACATGATGAAGGACATCGAAGTTGTGTACCTTTTTGGTTCGGGAGATCACACGAAGAATAATGTTCTGGCCTCTACGGTTGATCCACGTCTAGAGGTGAGATCTAGATTTTTCCTTCTCCTAGTGCTAGGTTGGACTGGAGGAAGAGGGAAGACCGAATCAAGCAACGAGGACAAGAGAGGGGTTCGTCCCTCTCTTGTGGCCGACGGGTAGGGGACGGGCTAGGGTGGCTTCGACCTCCTTAGCTTGTCTCTTGCTCTCTCTTTTGCTCTCTCTCCCACTCACTTATGTTATGAGCATTAGTTGTGGGAAGGAAGCTAGAGCATCATTTATATAGTCCAACAACTCCTTGTTAACTACATAAAGGCCCTTCCTAGTTCTACATGAACTTGGATTAGTCCCTTCCTTGCATATTAGTCCTACTAAGTTTGCAAGGTGTTGCAAAGTGACCCTTCTCATTAATTAATCATATTAATTAATCCAAATCTAGTTCAACTCTATTTGACGTGTGACCCCATAGGTTTCTACTTAGTTGGTAGTAATCAATTACTAACATGGAGCGGTGTCTAGCAACACATCCATGCAACCCAACTAATAGAAATAAGTCAGTGATCCCGACAAATCTTTGTGTCCAATATCACATATTGCACTATCCCTTTGTCTCCATATCCGGATTGGGCATGAGAAATAAATAGTCACACACGTATATCCAATCCATAGTTCCTCGATCCTGGGAATATGCTTATGCAAGCAGATACATCATTATCTCCATACTGATTTATCCGAGTCTAGCCAGACATTCAATAAGCCTCATCCCTCGAGTGACCCTGGATATTTGTTCCCATTATGTGGGAGGGACAGATCATCTTTACATCACTACGATCTCTAAACTTGCTTCCTATCATGCCTGATAACTACCTTTATAGTTACCCAGTTACAGTGTAACGCTTGATAACATCAAAGCATGATATTTCATAACTAGAGTATCTAGTGACTTCAAGTCTAAGGATTGCAATTATAATTGGAACTACGAGAAGCGATTGTGACTTTAACATAATTTAATGTATCCTTCTCGTCGTGGGTCCATCCAGTATGCCATTACTCCTAATGCATACCAATGTTGGATCGTGATATCACCATATCAATCCAACCCCATACTAGTCTATAGATGAATGTCCCATTAATCATTATAATTGACTAGGGATATTTAAGCTTATATTCTAAGGAATTCATTCATGTTAACATATCTCCATATCGATAACATAATGAATCGTAAACCCACATATTTATCACAATTGATTGCCTATAGGACACAATTCCAACAAAATGATCTACCAATAAAGCACAATGCAGAAGAACACTAGAGTGTAGAACTGCAGTAAAAAATGCAGTAAACTTCTATGAGTTGGATTGTGAGAGTGATGAAATTATTTGATGCTTGTCAATCCAGAATTGTGTCTCTCTTTTTGCATGTTGAGTGTTGTATCTTGTTGCTTCAAAATGAGCTCCATTTATACTATTTTAAGCTCTGGAAATCTTCCCAGATTTTGAGCAACAACTTCCTATTTTGTAGGCAACAAACTTTGACTCTCTTAACAGCTTTCTCCAACGGATAGTTGATCACAATCTTCAGAGATATTTTTGTGATCTTGTCTTTAAACAATCTGAGAAGCTGTCATGAGTCTCTGATTGATCACATAATCATCTTCACTAAGTGATATCTTTCATGCAAAATTAAGATAAGGAAACAAATCCTGCACATTTAGAAAATGAAATGTCCCTGCAAAACTGAGTTAAAATAATGGATTAAACATGTTATATGTATCAAAACAGTTTGTCTTTCATCATCAAATAATAACACATCAAGTACAGGGGTGAGAGGAATAGAATTGAATCAAAAGAGTTTAGAGAAACTCCCCCTCAGAACATGAATGCAAGTCAGACAGTTTCAAGGCTTTGAATCCTGGTTCAAGGCCTGCTATTTCAAGCATGTGAAACCTGATTCAAGGCTTTGAAAACTGGTTCAAGGCCTAAGTATTTCAAGTCCATGAAACCTGTGTCCTTACATTCTCCTCCTTGATGAAAGACAAAACCTCAACTGTTTGATTCTTACTTTCTGCAAAAAATACTGACTAGTACACAATTCACACAAATAATAATAACACAGTAATTCCAAAAGATCCAACTTATTAATGAACAAAAGCAAAGAATTCAAGTAAGTTGCAGAAAATCCTACTAACCAAAAGATAGCTCATCTAAACAGAAATAAAATCAAAACAACCTAAGAGTTTTCTCCCCCTTTTTGACTTTGATCAAAATGAATGAGAAGATGTTCGATCAGTGTCTGGAAAATTTTGAAAATAAAAGTCTTAAAAGAAAAATGTGAAAGAAAGAACATGCAAGATTAAGGGGTTGGGTCTTCATCTCCATCCTGATCTCCCTCTTCTCCTCACTGTCTTCATCAGTCGTATCATGTTCTTCTTCATTCTCACCAGCAGCAGTCACTTCTTCAGTCTTGTCCTTAGTGGCAGTCTTTGGAGATTTCTTCTTCTTCTTCTTCTTCTTCTTCTTCTTCTTCAGAGTAATCAGCAAATCATCTGAGTCAGTGATGTCTACTTCATCTCCATCCTGAGCATCTAGTTCAACTACCACGTGTTTTCCTTTATCTTTTACTAGAGCAGCCTATTCCTGTTTGGAATGTTCACTTGGCAAGTTCTTGTCAGAGCCATCTTTCTTGGCACCTTCTTCATCCTCAGGGACATCAAATACAGTCATGCTTCTAAAAATGGTTTACGCCATGTATTTGACCTGTGAGAGAACAGTCTCAAAACCATGTTGATTCTCTTTGATCTCACTATTGTCCATTTATAGACCATCAAGTCTCTGAAGAATTTAAGACAAATCAGGAGGCTGAGATGTCTGGCTTGAAGTAGGAGTCAAGGCCTTGGGCTTAACAAATTTCTTTGCATTCAGCTCTTCCTCAGTCAAATCTGAATACAACTTCCAAATCTTCTCTTTGGTCTTAACTACCCCAATCTTCTCAAAAGCCTTCTCATTCAGCAAACCAATTCCAGAAGTGATAGACTCTTCACCAGCAGTAGGAATCTCAAGGTGTTGCAAGAATTGAGGGAGCAAGTTTGCATAAGGCAGGGGATGCTTTCTCTGATCTGTTTGACTGAATAGCATGTGTTCCATTACAGGTTTCTGCAGATCAATATCATAGACATGCATGATCAAATACATAATGTACAGCACCCTTTCAGTAACTAACTCCTTAGAATGTTCCCTTGGAAAGATGCATCCCATCAAGATAGTGAATAGAAATTTAGCTTCAACATTTAACACAGATTGTGTTAACTGTTTGGATGAGGCAGGAACATTGGGTAAGAAGAATTATTCTCTGGCCAACTTCATGGCTTCATTCTTGGGAGGGTAGTTCTATGTGTCATACCTCTTAGGACACCCTAAGACAGATGCAAACTCAGCATGATCTAGTTCCATTGTAACTCCAACAACTAAAGACTTGATGACTAAGTGTGAAGAATTCTTAATTTTCTTCATGTTGAGATAGAAGAATCTGGTGAGTCTATGATATGCTAGCTCAGGGGGGTTTAGCATGAACCACAAAGAACTTTTCTTCAACATAGTGATACATTTCATATTCATTCCAAGCGACATATGCATACTGATCAAACTGCAGAAAGAAATCTTCCTAGATGCAAAACCATCCAACCACTGACCTTTTGAAGTGTTTGAGATGAACCAAGATTCATTAGGAGTAGTGTTCTTTGAGTATATCTGCAATGCTTCTCTCCACATTGTCTTTTGGTTGTTTCTCTGTTACCTTTCCTTTCCCTTTTTCAGCTTGAGTTGCTTTCTTCTTTTTCTTCAACTTCTTGGGGCTAGAGATATCTGTTTCTGGTTGTTTCTCTGCAGAAGCTTTCTCTTTCTTCTTCTTCTTCTTTTCTGAGGAGGGAATTGCATCCTTCTTGAATTTATTCTTTGGTGGAGGGAGCTATGCAACTGCCTCTGAACTAGGAGTTCTACAGCTGGAGTCTCTACTAATCTCTTCAACTTCATCCACTGCTGCCTTTTCTCTTTTTATCTGTACTCTTTTTAGAACCTCCGACCATCTTGATTCTGTCTGAGGCTCTTCTAGTGCTCATTCGGGTTTGAGAAAAGAATAGAGAGAGGTGGATTTGATACGGAGTGAAGGATAAGAGAAGGAGATAAATACTCAGAGAGTTTGTATTTGAAAAGTAAACTGCAATATTTCTCTGATCTTAAAAGATTTGTAGTGATCAACAAAGATTCAAATCTTTGAAGCCGTTGGAAATAAGTAATTTAATACTATATTTGGCTGAAAATCAATTTTGAAAAAGGTAGGGGAAATATTGAGCAAATATCTACAAAGATAGCACCCAATACTAAATGATCCAAAACTTATTCACTAATCAGTTATCAGACTTATTCTCAAGGCTTTGAAAATAGTTTCAAGGTCTTGAAATGCTGTTAAGCTGAAACACATAAGACTAAAGCTTTGAATAGATTTTCAAGGCTTTGAAAATCAGTTCAAACCTTTGAAACACATAATAACATACCTTCCTTACCTGATGCTACCCCTAAACCAATGCATCCTTATTTAGCATGCCTAATCCCAGTCTTAGAGCTGAGAAGCTTTCATCTGGCAATGGTTTAGTGAAGATATCTACAAGTTGCATGTTAGTAGAAATAAATTCAAAAACAATATCACCTTTCTCAGCATGATCTATGATAAAATGATGTCTGACATCAATATGCTTGGTTCTTGAATGCTGTACTGGATTCTTTGTAATAGATATTGCACTAGTGTTGTCACACTTGATGGGAATACTTCTGAAATCAAATCCAAGATCCCTCAATTGTTTAGCAATACATAATACTTGTGAACAACATGCTCCAGCAGATATATATTCAGCTATTGATAAAGCAACTGAGTTTTGTTTCCTGGAGTGCCAACTGATCAGAGATGATCCAATAAGTTGGCAAGTTCCAGAAGTACTTTTTCTATCAACTTTGTAACCTGCAAAATCAGCATCTGAAAATCCATGAAAAGAGAAGTTAGAATGTCTTGGATACCAAATCCCTAAGTCTTTGTACCATTGAGATATTTGAATATTCTCTTCACAATAGTTGAGTGTGATTCCTTTGGATCAGCTTGAAATCTTGCACACATACATACACTGAACATGATATATGGTCTACTAGCAGTGAGATATAGCAATGATCGAATCATACCTCTATACTCTTTCACATTGACACTCTTACCAGATTCATGTTTATCTAAATACAGTGTAGGAATCATTGGAGACTTTATCTCTTTGGGTTGAGACATGTTGTACTTGTTCAGCAAGTCCCTAGTATACTTGCTTTGATGCAGAAAGGTACCCTTCTTCAATTGATGTATTTGAAGTCCAAGGAAGAAGTACAACTCTTCCATCATACTCATTTCAAATTCCCTGCTCATAATACTTGAGAATTCTTTGCATAGAAGATCATTAGTAGCTCCAAACATAATATCATCAACATAAACCTGAACTACAAGTAAATCTTTCTTATGAGTCTTTATGAAAAGGGTCTTGTCTACCAATCCTCTTTTGAAATCATTTTCAAGCAGAAACTTTGACAATCTTTCATGCCAAGTCCTTAGAGCTTGTTTCAAACCATAAAGAGCTTTGTCAAGTTTATTAACATGATCAGGAAACTTATCACTTTCAAAACCAGGAGGTTGTGCAATATTAAACTTATGCTTGTAAGCAGCCATTCAGAAATACACATTTTACATCCATTTGAAATAGTGTCAAATTTTTTTAAGATGCAAATGCAAGCAGAATTCTAATTGCTTCTAACCTGACAAATGGAGCAAAATTTTCCTAATAATCAATACCTTCTTATTGATTGTTACCTTGAGCAACTAACGTTTCTTTGTTTCTGATCACTTTGCCATCCTCATCCAATTTGTTTCTGAACACCCATCTAGTATCAATGACAGACTGGTTTGTAGGTGGAGGAACTAGGTTTCACACCTTGTTTCTTTCAAACTCATTGAGTTCACTTTGCATAGCTATAATCCAATCTGCTTCTTGTAAAGCTTCCTTCATAGTTTTGGGTTCTACAAGAGAAATGAAAGCATTGAAGGCACAAAGATTCTTCAACTGTGACCTTGTTTGTGTACCAGTGGTTGCGTGAGAGATGATATTGTCAGCTGGATGGGATGAAAGATATTTGAATCTCTTTCTTGGAGACCATGGTTCAGGTTATTCATATATCTTCTCTGGTCTTGAAGTAGTGGCATGATCATTCATCTCTTTCTGTTCATCTTTGTCAAGGCTTTGATCTCTATTTTCAAGGCCTTGATACATGTTTTCAAGGTCTTGAAAATGGCTTCTGTTTCCTTCTGAACCTATCTTGAACCCAAGAGAGTTCTCAGCTTCTTCTTCTGATTCGTGCTTGTTTAGATTCAAGTCTGCAAAACTTTTACTCAAAGAACCATCATAGATTTCATCAAAAATAACATGAATACTTTCTTCAACCAGCTTGGTTCTTTTATTATAAATTCTATAAGCTTTGCTAGTAAGAGAGTAACCAAGAAATATACCTTCATCACTTTATGCATCAAACTTACCCAAGTTTTCCTTACCATTTTTGTGGACATAGCATGTGCAACCAAAAGGTCTTAAGTATATATGAGATGTTTGTCTTTCTCCCTTTGAAGAGTTCGTAGGGGGTTTCCTTCAAGATAGGCCTGATCAAGCACCTGTTCATAATATAATTTGCTGTATTCACAGCTTCTGCCTAGTAATGTTTAGACAACTTATTTTCTAGAAGCATTGTCCTTGACATGTCTTCAAGAGGCTTGTTCTTTCTTTCAACAACTCCATTCTGTAGAGGAGTTCTAGGAGCAGAGAAATTATGAGAGATACCATGCTTAGCACAAAACAAATCAAATTCAAATTGATCAAACTCTCTACCATGATCACTTCTATTTGAAGCAATGGGTAGGTTTTTCAAGTTTTGAAGTTCTCTGCAAAGCTTTGAAAATTCAGAGAGGGCTTCAGATTTTTCTTTCAAAAACATAACCCAAGTATATCTAGAATAGTCATCTACAATAACTAGAATGTACCTCTTATCTTTTGGAGTTGGTTTCCTCATAGGACCACACAAATCCATGTGAAGTAGTTCAATAGGTCTAGAAGTACTTACAAACTTCTTTGGTTTGAATGAGCTTCTGGTCTGCTTACCCTGAGCACAAGCTTTGCGTACTTCATCTTCTTTGAACTTGATATATGGTAATCCTCTTACCAGGTCTTTGGAGATCAATTTGGTAAAGGTATGCAAGCTAATGTGACCAAGTTTTCTGTGCCAAACCCTTGAATCCTCTTTCAAGGCCTTGAGACACTTTAAGCTCTTACCTGCAACTTTGTTAGTCTGAAAGGTATAAACATTGTTTGATCTAGAGGTTGTGAGAATACAATTGTCTGATTTCTCATTTTGCACCCGACACTTCTCTTTATCAATAATAATCGTATTACCATTTTCAGAAAGCTAAGATACACTAAGCAAGTTAAATTTCAAACCATCAACTAGATATACATCAAAAATAGAATTTTTTGAATCTGTACCAACTTAACCAATACATGTTGCATTTGCCTTTGTCACCAAGAGTAATTGAACCTTCAGATTGTTCTTTCAATTCTCAGAATAGAGATCTCTTTCCACTCATGTTTCTTGAGCAACCAATGTCCATAAACCACTTCTGTTCTTTGATTTTGGTGACAACCTGCAAACACCAATCACTACCTTACCCAGCTGTTAGACCAAGTGTGGAATTTAGACTCATACTCAGGATCAACCATGTTAGGTGGTCTGACCCCTTTAGGAACCCAAATCTTGTCTGACTTATCCTTTAAGTTGAAATGGGAATGTGTTCCTCATTATACGAGGATCTCTTCTTCTGAAAGGATAAGTCATCTTCATATGACCAATCTTGTTACAAAAATGACACTTAGGAGAAGTTTTGCTTCCAGCTTTCACAAATCTGGTATTGGTATTTCTTGGAAAACTTGGATTGTATCCAATACCAGTTTTGTGAACAGACTTTGAACTTCCTCCAAGAATCAAGTTTAACTTGTGTTCTGAAATTGCAAGCTTGATTTTGACTAATTCAGATTCTTGAAGTTTCTTAGCAAGATTAGTCTTTTGTTTATCTAAATCATCAACCTGATGTTTATTCTCAAGTGATTAACAAATCTGTTACTCAGTGCAGAGTTCTCAGTGACTAATTCCTTGAATTGTGTTTTCAAGGCTTTGAAACTGGTTTTCAAGGCCTTCAAATCACTGTCAGTTTTCTTCTAAGAGATTTCAAGATTCTGATTTAGACAAACAAGTTGTAAATTCTCTTTTGCTTGCTCATGAAATTTTTCTTTCAAAAATCTAATCTCTTTAAGATAATCTTCTTCATTTAAAAGCATTGTTCTAAGATAATCTGAAAGAGCATCTTTTGGTTTTGAAATCAGACAGTTTACCATTACCTCAATGTTCTTCTCAGAACTTTCATCATGCTTGGCCATGAAGCATAGGTTGGCATGTTCTTCTTCAGATTCAAATTCACTTGAGCTATCTGATTCACTCCATGAAGCTATCATAGCTTTCTTTCTCCTGTCATGTTCTTTCCTCTGAAAGTTCTTACTTTTCTTGTGTGGACAATCTCTTATCAAATGTCCTGCATCACCACACTCAAAGCAATTCGTGACTTTAGATTTATTGTGTGAAGAAGACTTACCTTTGTAGTCGCGCCTACTGGATGATCAGTTTCTTTCTCTTTTGAAGTCTTTGTTTACAAAGTTTTTCTTCATATTGAGAATTCTGGTCAAGGATTTGGAAATTAATGCAAAAGGATCTTCATCATCATCATCTTCAGTTTCAAGGCTTTGAATTTTCTCATTTTCTCTGTCCTTGAGTGCTAAGTTCTTGACACCTTCAGGTAGCTCTCCATCAGCTTCATTCCTGAATATTTCATGTGTCAGGAGCTTCCCTTGTAGATCATCAAGTTGTAGTGATGAGAGATCTTGAGTTTCTTCAATGGTTGTTGTCTTTGGTTCCCATTTGGCCTGTGGAAGACTTCTCAGTATCTTCCTTACATTTTCTTCATTGGAAATATGTTTTCCCGAAGAATCAAGGTTGTTGACAATGTCTGTGAACCTCTTGAACATCTCTCTGATTGACTCATTTGCATTCATCTTGAAACAACTCATATTTCCTGATATAGATGTTGATCTTGGTTTGCTTGACTTGACTGGTTCCTTCAAATGTCACCACAAGCTTGTCCCATATTTCTTTGCCAGTCTTGCAGTCTGAAATTCTGTTGAATTCATCTGTACTCAAAGCAAAATACAAGAAAATTGTTCTAATTCAGAAGAAGAGAGTGAGTCTTTATATTTGGGAGTTTTGATCCCATCTTTCTCTATAAAGAAAGTGGAGGTCCATTCTGAATAATGGTCCAAAGCTCTATGTCTTGATCAATGATGAACATCTTCATCAGGGCTTTCCAGTGAGCAAAGTTGTCTCCACAAAATAGAGGAGGTCTGTTGGAAGCTCTTCCATGTGAGAAACCACCATCACCTGCAGTACTCATGATCACCACATGGTTAAATCATATACAGTGATACAAGCTCTGATAATGCAGATGGATATGCAGCACATAAACTTTAGAAGGGGGGCGGGGTTGAATAGAGTATGCCAACTTTTTACAAAACTAGAGGAGGAAAAGAGTTTCAGTTCAAGTGCAAATGAGTTCAAGGCCTTGAACACAAATTCAAGCATTTGGAATGAAATAAAGTTTGAAATGAAACAGACAAGTCTATTTCAAGGCCTTGAAAAGAGTTTCAAACCCTTGAAAAACAGACAAGTTTGAATGCAGTAAAAACTATGAATGTGAAAGAATTGTAAATGCAAGAGACAAATGATTTATAGAGTTCAGTCCACTTGGACCTACGTCTCTACCTCAGGGATCTTCTCTCTGCAGGATTTTCAACTCAATTCTTATTAATCAAAAGCTAATCCCTAGATCTCAAGCACAGAGAATTGCCTTACTCTGTTACAGCTTGTGGTTCTCCCTAACTTATCTAGCACCTGCTCTAGCTAACTGATTAACTAAGAATTCTCTATTGTTCACTTTGAACAATCCTTGAGAATGAAATATAGAAGTATTACAGAAACGATCTACCAATAAAGCACTATACAGAAGAACACTAGAGTGTAGAACTGCAGTAAAGAATGTAGTGAACTTCTGTGAGTTGGATTGTGAGAGTGATGAACTTATTTGATGCTTGTCAATCCAGAATTGTGTCTCTCTTTTTGCCTGTTGAGTGTTGTATCTTGTTGCTTCAAAATTAGCTCCATTTATATTGTTTGAAGCTCTGCAAATCTTCCCAGATTTTCAGCAACAACTTCCTATTTTGTAGGCAACAAACTTTGACTCTCTTAACAGCTGTCTCCAACGGATGGTTGATCACAATCTTCAGAGATATTGTTGTGATCTTGTCTTTAAACAATCTGAGAAGCTGTCATGAGTCTCTGATTGATCACAGAATCATCTTCACTAAGTGATTTCCTTCCTGCAAAATCCAGATAAGGAAACAAATCCTGCACATTTAGTAAATAAAATTTCCCTGCAAAACTGAGTCAAAATAATGGATTATACATGTTAGATGTATCAAACAGTTTGTCTTTCATCACCTAATAATAACAAATCAAGTACACGGGTGAGAGGAATAGAATTGAATCAAAAGAGTTTAGAGAAACTCACCTCAGAACATGAATGCAAGTCAGACAGTTTCAAGGCTTTGAATCCTGGTTCAAGGCCTCTGCTATTTCAAGCCTGTGAAACCTGATTCAAGACTTTAAAAACTGGTTCAAGGCCTTCAAGTCCATGAAACATGTGTCCTTACAACGACATAAATATGGAGGTGTTAGTGAAGTTGAGTCTTATTTTATTTGTTTCTTCAAGAAAAAGTATTATTCTAGGATTTAAGTTGCTCTTAGTTAACTTATTATTGTTTTAAGGGTAAAAGACACATTCACCCACGATGTTTGGTACAAAGACACTTTCATCTCTTCTATTTGGGAAATGACACTTAGACCCCTTCGGTGTGCCAAATTAGGTAACATCTACACTCACTAATTGTGAGGTTGTTAGTGTGGGGTAGGGGTCCAACACTGATATTAATATAGTAAAACTTCTGTAAATTAATAATTGTGGGCCGGGTTAATTTATTAATTTAGCGAGATATTATTATATCGATAAATTAATAATTTATTAATTTAAGGAGGTTTTCCGTATGACCTTTAAATTTCCAAGTCCAATGTACTAGTTACAATATATATTAGTTAGAGAAGAAAAATATAATACTAACACAAGTTCTAAGACATATTCTATGAATGCACGTTCACAAATTAATTGCAAGCGGTAACAACTCTTCACAACATTTTGCTGCAAAACGAGAAGACAATGTTCTAACTCTTAAGTGCAATAAAGAGATTTAAAGATGAACTTGAAGTTCAAGAAAATACAAGGGACTATAGATTCATTTTTTACTAAACAATCTTAGAATTTGGTCTCTTTTAGTAATTATTAATTTATAGTTTCGTTGGGACCAATATATGTACACTTGGATTTCAAAAAAAAAATTATCTTATTATTTTATCGATTGAGGTCCAATTTTGTACTGGTCCCAAGTTGGGACTGGACAAATTTATTAATTTTATCTAGGTTTTTAATTTATCGAGTATTAGTTTATAGATGTTTTATTGTAGTTTTTGGAGAACTTTATAATCATAGTGTAAGAAATTACACAATCAGGAGCGTTGCAGACTCGGAAAAACAGGAACTAACTGCCAAGCTACATATCAATCTGGTCAAAACACCGGGTAAATATCTAGGGACCATCATGGACTTCACCAAATCAAAAATGGAGTTTTTCGCAGAAATTATGGCGCACTTTTGGGCAAAATTATCTTCCTGGAAACAACATTGTTTATCCTTTGCAGGCCACATTAATAAAGTCTACGCTTCTTTCAATTCTGACTTACCTCTCTCAGTATTTAAAGCACTCCGAGGATTTATGGACGACATCAGACACATCATTGTAGGGTTTCTCTGGTCAAATGGGACTCGGCGCGGGATTCACTGGAAGAAATGGTCATTCCTATGCCAGCCTACAGACCGAGGGGGTCTTGGATTTCGGGACATTGAAGCACATACTCGAGCCCTACTGGCAAAAACGGGGTTCCGAATGCACACTGATACGACTAGTCTGCAATATCAGGTTCTTGAGGCTCACTACTTCCTAACAACAGACGTTGTAGGTGCAAAAATACCCTCAACCGCATCGTGGGGCTGGAAGACTATTTGCTGGAGTCGACCGGTTGTCCAAAATTGAACACAATGGATTGTAGGAAACGACAATTGAATCCATCATCTATGATACAAATGTATCCCAGGAGCCCCTAGCTTTGGAACAGCCCCCTCCAGTTCTTTTACAACACTTCCTAAACTCTTAAGGCTGCAGACTTCATCACCCAACATTCAAGTCACTGGAACACTCGACTTCTTCAATCTTTTTTTAAGCCAGAGCAAATTCGAGCAATCACTACCATTCCCATTACCAATCGTAATCATCACGACATCATGATTTGGGGCCGCACAAGTTCAGGTCTTTTCTCAGTCAAGTCTGCATATGAGGTTGAGCTAGCCACGAGAGCTCCATCACCGTCACCATCATACCATGCCACAACTGGCAAAATCATGACTTCACTTACAGAACTTAAATTCCAACCACAGATCTACTACTTCATGTGCAAGCTTCTCAGAAATTCATTGGCGGTAAAGGATAATCTTCGGCGACGACATGTGCCGGTTGCCTCTGCGCTTTGCGATCTCTGTCAACTACATCAAGAAACACTTCATCACTGCATCTTTGGATGTACACATGCTTGGGTAACATGGTTCGGATCCAGTTTTGGACTGCGACCACCGGTTCAGACGGATGACGACTTCCCACATTACGTCGGGCACATGCTACAAAGCCTGCCATCCGACATTGAGAGGACAACTTTTGTTCTCACCTTACGACAAATTTGGCTATCCAGAAACGCGACTTCAATGAACGGAAAGTTCATGATGGCCGTGCAATCCTTAGCAGCCATTGACTCACAATCACCCATCACCAATACCGCAACAAAATCAGACGGAAGCAACAAACGACACACGTCGTTTCATCCATTTAAGACATACTTTATACTGCCACGCAATCAACTGCACACACCCCAAAGGTCTGCTTTGAAGTAGATGCGGCGTGGAAGCCGAACACTTGCTCTGCAGCAGCTTGGGTAGATCAACTTAACCACACATGTTACATCTACATCTCCTTCTTGGCACAAACTGTTACGCCGAGTATAATGGATGGTGGAAGAAAACAGGACTTGAGGCACGATGAACGTTTTCTTTAAGGGATAAATCGCCCCCACTATGCTGCCGGGTTCTGGCGATTCCCCTCCAGGATACAACAAGTCGCGTCGGTTCTACAGCCAGCAATCTGCAGAAGTTCTCTAGAATTCTCTGTGAAACTGTGTTTGAAACTGATACAAATTCTGCTGGTGTTTGGCTTATTTATAGTTCACGAAAGTGCATGGATGAAAGGGTGTGTTTGTTCATAACAGTTGTGACTGTTTATAACAACACAATCCTTCACCAGCCGAAAATAACCGCCATAACTACCAGCAAAATATAAAACGGAAAAAACAGTTATTGGTTAAATTAACTCACGCCACACGCGCACGTGCCACGTCGCCAAAGTGCCTAAGTGCGCCTACAAAAGCGCCACTAAAGCGCCACATTGCGCCTTGCGCGCGCGCGCGCGTGTGCGAGTTGTAGAGGATAACCACTCTATATATTAACTCACTTTAATAGAATTAATGTGTTTCCATATATAAAGTGAACAATAACTATAGTTTCCAAGATGTGGGAGAAAATAATCTTAGCTTTTTACAAGCTATTTACAACAATCCCCCACTTAGCTTGTAAATTCCAGTTCAATCGTGATAGATTTATGCATACAAGAAGGTGTCTCTCGACTTAAACCCCAATTAGTGTAAATACTTCAAATTTCTAATAAAGTATTTGGTGTCCGCAGATTAAACCAAAACTCTAGAATTAGAAGCGGAAGTATCACACACATAAATCTATCCAGTTTCGGTGAGTAATTCACATTATGTTAGCACCTTAAGCCACGTGCTCGATCCTGGATTCATAAACATTTAAAAAAGTAAACCTTTAAAACATTTGTTAGAAGCGGCTAAACCTCTCATGTTTATATAGGTGAATTTTCATCTTTTCGGTAACTATGTTACCTCGACGAGATGAACTTCATTAAGAGTCTTAACTCACCCTCGTAAATATTACACTGATTATCCTAGAATGGGTACGTAAATTATCAGTGTTTTCCCGATCATAATGTAACTTGTTTTTACCCATTAAACCTTGTTTAGCAATTAAGCATAAGGTAGGGTTCCCACTACATCTGATCGTAAGGTTTTAATCCCATTCCACTAGATGTTTTCCTTACTAAGTCTCTGCAAAGACCCTTAGTAAACGGATCAGCCAAGTTTTCACTTGACCGAACATAAACTATGGTAATAATACCATCACAGATTAACTGTCTTACATATTCATGTCGGAAGCTAATATGTCTAGATTTTCCATTATAAACTTTATTATATGCTCTAGACATTGTAGCTTGACTATCGCAAAACAAAGAAATAGACGGCATCGGTTGTGGCCACAACTTTATATCCAATAGCAGATTTCTCAGCCATTCTGCTTCTTTGCCTGCAGCCGCTAAGGCAATAAATTCTGACTCCATCGTTGAATGAGAGATACATGTCTGTTTCTTGGAACCCCAAGAGACTGCTCCTCCTCCAATCATAAAGATCCAGCCAGAAGTTGCCTTATTGTCACCCGAGCCAGTTATCCAACTAGCGTCTGTGTAACCCTCTAATACCGCTGGGAACTTATTATAAAATAATCCCAAGTTGGAAGTCCGTTTGAGATAACCGAGAATTCTACCAACAGCTTTCCAATGCATGGCACTAGGATTACTTGTGTATCTTGCGAGTTTACAAACTGCGAAAGAAATATCAGGTCGAGTACAATGCATTGCATACATCAAACTCCCAATGACACTAGCATAATCTAATTGAGCAACCGCTCTGCCATCATTTTCAGTCAATTTTACCGAAGAATCGTAAGGTGAGTTAGCTTCTTTAAATCCTAAATGTTTGAATTTAAGAAGCAACTTCTCTATGTAATGAGATTGACATAAAGCGTAACCCCCACTATGTTTCTTCACCTTGACACCTAAGATAGTATCAACCTCATTAAGATCCTTCATCTTAAATTGGGAGGTCAAATACTTCTTAGTTTCTGAAATCCCTTCCATGTTAGTCCCAAAAATAAGCATATCGTCCACATATAGACAAATAATAACACCATAACGATCCGTAAATTTTGAATATATGCATTTGTCCGCATGGTTATGCTTAAATCCATGGGATAAAATAACGGCATCGAACTTTTCATGCCATTGTTTCGGTGCCTGCTTTAACCCATACAAGGACTTAACAAGTTTGCAAACTTTCTTTTCGTTATTTGGCATCACGAATCCTTCTGGTTGTTCCATATACACTTCTTCATCTAATTCACCATTTAGGAAGGCAGTTTTAACATCCATTTGGTGTACATGCAAATTAAAAATGGAGGCAAGTGCCATCAACACTCTAATGGATGTTATTCTAGCCACGGGTGCATAGGTATCGAAATAATCAATACCCCCTTTCTGCTTGAAACCTTTTGCTACCAATCTAGCTTTAAAGGTTTGTAGTGACCCATCGGATTTATACTTCCTTCTAAACACCCATTTGCACCCAATAGGTTTTGATCCCGGAGGTAAATCGACTAATGTCCAAGTATTATCTGCTAATATCGAGTCAATTTCGTCGTTTATAGCCTCTTTCCAAAAACCTGAATCTCTAGAAGCCATAGCTTCAGAGAATGTTTTTGGATCATCTTCCGTATCGAGTGCAATAGGAATTTTATTCAGGACAGTTTCTCTATCTCCTTCCATAAGAAAGACAAGAGAATCTGGTGAGACAAAATCAGGGCCCAATCCTTTTTCCTTCCGTGCCCTTTGACTTCTCCGAGGAGGTTCAATATCATCGGAAGCCTTTCTCTTATTTCCAAGAGATAGGTCAGGAGTAGGTTTTGACGAGTTGGAATCATCGATAAATTAATTTTCAATAAATTCTACATCCCTTGATTCCACTATCACATTGGATTCTAAATCCAATAACCTATATGCCTTTGAGTTTTCGGCATATCCAACAAACACGCTCTTGAGAGCTCTTGGCCCTAATTTTGTTCTCTTAGGGTCTGTAACGCGATAAAACGCCATGCATCCCCATACCCTAAGGTATTTCAAGTTTGGTTTTCTGCCTTTCCATACTTCATAAGGTGAAACTTTTGATTTCCGTGAAGGAATTCTATTATGCAAATAACATGCGGTAAGTAACGCTTCACCCCACAAAGAGGATTTTAATTTTGCGTTCAAGAGCATAGAATTGGCCATATCTACTAGCGTCCTATTCTTCCTCTCAGCCAAACCATTTTGTTGTGGCGTGTATGGTGCACTAGTTTGATGTACAATACCATGCTCTTCACAAAATGCTGAAAATTCATGAGGAAAATATTCACCACCTCTATCGCTACGAAGAGTTTTAATTTTCCTTTCCATGAGATTCTCAACTTCAGCCTTATAACACTTAAATTTGTCAAAGGCCTCATCCTTAGTTTTCATCAAATAAACATAGGTATATCTAGAACAATCGTCAATAAATGTTATGAAATACCTATTACCACCTCTAGTAACTATGTCATTTAATTCACAAATATCAGAATGCACAAGTTCTAGAAGTTGGGATTTTCTTTCCACACTTGGGAAAGATTTCTTAGTCATTTTCGCTTGTATGCAAATTTCACATTTAGAGTCGTGATTACTAGTGCAAGATATCAAACCATCTTTTCGCATGAATTTCAACGATCTAAAATTTAAATGCGCCAAACGAGAATGCCATAAAGAAATAGAGTCAATCATGTAGATAGAACTAGCATTTATTTCATTAATAGATAACTTAAACATCCCATTACAAGCATAGCCCTTTCCAACAAACATGCCAGCCTTAGATAAAATTACATTGTCAGCCTCAATCACAGCCTTAAAGCCGTTCTTACAAAGAAGATTAGCCGACACCAAATTCTTCTTGATTTCAGGAACATAGAGAACATTCTGCAGGGTCAACTTCTTCCCGGAAGTGAATTGGATTTGAATATTGCCCTTTCCGAGAACCTTGGCTGCATTGTGATTTCCCATAAGAACTTCACGTTCGTTGGGAGTCTCTTCATAATGCACAAAAAGCGACCTGTTATTACAAACATGGACAGTAGCACCAGAATCATACCACCAATCATGAGAAGCATCTTCAGACGCCATGTTCAACTCCATAATCATGCCAATATGCATGTCGGAAACCATGGCGACTAATTCAGAAACTGAACTCTCAATGACATTAGCCTGTTTGGAATTGCCATTAGACTTGTCTTTGGAATTCCCATTCTGAACCTTAGGCTTGTTGCATTCCCTTTTGATGTGTCCCTTCTTGCCGCAATTGTAACATTTTATATTCTTCTTGTTCTTCTTGGTAGCACCGTTTGGATTGGAACCGGTTTCATCGAACTTCCTCTTCTTTCCCGCTCTACCTTGGTCATCCACGAAGTTCACTTTAGAACTAGAAGGACCCGCCAGGTTTCTTTTCCGGATTTGAGTTTCTTCTTCGATTCGGAGATGTTTCTGAAGTTGTTCAAGGTTGAAGTCTTCTGTTGTGTGAAGAAGTTCCTTCATGTATTTATGCCAACTTTCAGGAAGTTTAGCAATAATACCCCCTACTAACAACTCATCAGGAACAACAATCTTGAGATTTCCAAGTTTATTAGCGAGGATTTGGAATTCGTAAACCTGATCGAGAATGGGAGAACTATCATCCATAGTAAAATCAAAAAATTTCTTAATAAGAAACTTATCTGATCCTTGCTTTTCAGCCTTGTATTTGTTCTCCAACGTCTTCCAGATTTTGCTTGGTGACTTCTCTGATGTGAATAGATTGTATAAACGATCCGACAGTGTGTTAAGAATGTGTCCTCTGCAAACCAGTTCGTCCTCCTCCCTCTTCGTTCGCTGCGCCTTTAATTCGTCAGTGTCGTCGTCCTTTGGTTCTGGTATTGGCTGCAAATTTTCGTCCAGAACGTATGCCACCTTCAATGCAGTGAGTAGAAACATCAACTTGTCTTGCCAACGGGTGAAATTGGTGCCATCAAACCGGTCCAGTTTGACAAAGTCTTGATTCATCATCTTGAAAGTTGCAGTCTTTCCTCCACTCTCCATTGTTGTACGATTTATCCCTTAAAATTGTTACGCCGAGTATAATGGATGGTGGAAGAAAACATGACTTGAGGCACGATGAACGTTTTCTTTAAGGGATAAATCGCCCCCACTATGCTGCCGGGTTCTGGCGATTCCCCTCCAGGATACAACAAGTCGCGTCGGTTCTACAGCCAGCAATCTGCAGAAGTTCTCTAGAATTCTCTGTGAAACTGTGTTTGAAACTGATACAAATTCTGCTGGTGTTTGGCTTATTTATAGTTCACGAAAGTGCATGGATGAAAGGGTGTGTTTGTTCATAACAGTTGTGACTGTTTATAACAACACAACCCTTCACCAGCCGAAAATAACCGCCATAACTACCAGCAAAATATAAAACGGAAAAAACAGTTATTGGTTAAATTAACTCACGCCACACGCGCACGTGCCACGTCGCCTAAGTGCGCCTACAAAAGCGCCACTAAAGCGCCACATTGCGCCTTGCGCGCGCGCGCGCGCGTGTGCGAGTTGTAGAGGATAACCACTCTATATATTAACTCACTTTAATAGAATTAATGTGTTTCCATATATAAAGTGAACAATAACTATAGTTTCCAAGATGTGGGACAAAATAATCTTAGCTTTTTACAAGCTATTTACAACACAAACGCCACTTCAGGCAGAGACAAGGGGCTTCTGCAGTTCTTAAATGGCTGATTTACCATAGTTACAGAACAATCGAGCTTCACACGGACCGTCAAAACCTTATCAGAGGCCTAAATGATCAATTGCATCCACCGGACATCATAATGTTCCTAAGGGACATATGTTTACTTGCCTCTTATTTTCAGTCATGTACTATTAGATTTGTAGGTCGGGCAAATGTAAAAGTAGCCCAGCTCTAGTGTCACAGTCTTTTCGTACCCGTAATTTGACAGTTTAAGCTATAATATTTCTTCTTTCAAATAAGAAAAGGAGCGTTAAGTGTCATGAAGGGTGATGGTGTCTTTTCACGAAATAGAAGTGGTGACAGTGTCTTTATGTCAAACCTGCGGTGAGGGGGTAAAGTGTCTTTCACCCTTCTCTTAAAGCGTCTTCTTCTTCTCTAAACCCTACCCTTAAACCCTACACAAACCCCCCTCCCTCCACCTACTAGAAAAAATCTGAAAAACTTCACCACTAACCATAGTTTTAATAATTTATCACAAAAGCACCCTTTCTCAGACACAAAGAGTTCGCTGAAGCTTTCATCGGTGCCCCTGAAAAATTCATTTTAGCAGTGAACGAACAGAGAGGGAGTTAGAGAGAACAGAGACAGAAGAAGCTGACCAGCAGCGAGCCTCTACCGGCGGCGAACGGCGCAATACCTTTCATTAGCGTCGATATCGGAAGCTGGCGCTATTCACCAGTAGGCGAATTCTGAGAAACCGAGAACCGAGAACTCTCCGACGGATACTTCTTAGGTGAGTCTGTAACTTCAGTTTGCTCTGAAAAATCTAATCTCCTTGCTCTGGTTTATCTCCTTAACACAATCTTTATCAATTTAAGTTTGTTTTACAGTTTGTGAGATAGAATTTCATACTGATTTTGTGATATTGAGACTTGTTTGAACTAAGGTTTATGTCTAGAAATTGAGGAATTGGCACAGTTAGGTAGATTTTGAATTGAAACTTGAGGTATCCTATGTCTGAAGGTCTTACAAGATTTAATTTGTCATCTTTGTTGTGCGAATTTGCAGATTCAGTATCTACTTGGGTTTTGATCAAACAAACCATTCTCCCAACTTATAGTGCATGTAAGATTCAATCACTTTGATAGTACATATAGCACATTTTTTTAATTCCTCTATTCATTGTTTCTACGCTTGGATTTAATTTCTTTTGCTTTTACAATCAAAACGAATTCAGAGTTGCCCTCAAAATATTTGTTTCATTGACTAAACCAGTGAGGAAGGCAACATAATTCAGAACTAAAAGCTTGATTGTTTGTATTAGATAATGCGTTATTTGCTTTTTCAATGCAAGGTTATGCTCTGGCATGTTGATGATCTACATAATTTCAGGTTTTTGTTCATATATCAAACTTCTTCATTTCTTCATGTTTGCTTAATTGACTAAATATTTGCTTCATTGACTAAACCAGCGATGATCCAAATATTTTATTCATTGACTAAACCAGTGAGTAAGTCAACAACTAAAAATTTGATTTTCTGTATCAGATAATGAGTTAATTGCTTTTTCAATGCAATTTTATGCTATAGCAGGTTGATGATCTACATAATTTCATGTTTTAGTTCATATATCAAATTTCTCCATGTTTGATTTTCTTGGTCATGTAGCTCTAAATTGTAAACAAGTTTTAATCGTCAATACAGTTCGGTTTGAATAATTTGATTAAGGGTTCAATGATAGTTATCTATTTCAGGTTAGCCAAAACAAATTTTCTCAACCTTAGGATCCATCAACGGAGATGACTGCTCCCAACAAAGTTGAGTGTTTCATTTTATATATCTATCTCCAAATTTATTAGCATTCACTTGTATTTTCTGGTTATTATAAAAGTACCCGCCAAACTAAAAAAATGGGTCTTAAGATAACGACATTTTTGACCTAGATAAAATTATTAAATTCTCGGAGGTGTTTGTGTTGACTCTTAAATCACTTTGATTTATATTTACACCGTTTCGATTTATTGAGTCATTTGCAAATAGACGATTCTTTTTAAGTGTGTTTTTGTGTGTGAAGTAAATAGATGAGTCGAACGAAGTAAAAGACTATTTTGTACACCATTTCTCTTGTTTGTATGGTGAATTATGTGGAAGGCCAAAATGAGTGAATTTTCAATGAAACATGATTAGAGCAGCGTGTACGAGTTAGTCGTTTGTGGATTGCACCCTCCTACAAGTTGAGCATAGTTTTGTTGGTTTACCTGAAGAGAATGTTGGGTTTATTATTACTACCACCGAAATAATGGATTGAAGTCCAAGCATTTGGTGATTCACTCATGGATAAGCGTGGAGATGTGGACGAGGTACGAGCTTGGTGTCAAAATAATATGGGAACAATTTCACTTCTTCCACGTGTTTCACAGATAACTGATATGTTTGGGTAAGAAGCAACTTCGAATATGGATAGACACTTCTACTCCACACCAGTAGGACGTTTAAGTAGATATAACTTTTCTTTTCTTCACTAACGCACAAGTTATAACTACTTACTTATTGATTATTGGAGGTTTATGTCGTGCCGTAATATTTCGATGATATTCATTTGTTTAGTGTTCAGTTGTGTCAAATTATATTATTATTACAAATTATATTAATTTTCATATTTTTGATAAATGTACTTAGATATGTGAGAAAAACATAACATTCTTTTATTTACTAGTTATTTATTGATATGGTTTCAAACTTACGTGCATTGCACGTGCAAAAACTAGTAATAATAAAAGGAGTCACCGACCCACTTCAAACTATATTACTCACACGTATCCTCCCATGAGAAGAATAATCAAACTCAATACGCATGGGGCCAAAGAAAGAAAACACGGGATAGGAACACGGGGTATGTGCTATCCAGAGAAAAAGGGGGCAAATTGATTAAAAAGCTACATGGGGCATATTGGCATAAGTTGTTGAGGTGGAACTATGAAAGAATGATAGCAATTTATAATGAATTTTTTACTCAACTTTATTCCATATAGGACCAGAAGAAGATATCTAAATTCCATCGTCTATTTAGTTCATTTGTAGAACAATTTCATATTCTATTTTGTTCATTTGTAAAAGAATAAGTTCAACTTAAGTCTGGACTCAGTAGAGTTCTAGGTGAGCCTTCCAAAAGACGGTGAGCATGAACAAAAGCCCAAAGTTGGAAGTTTAAAGCTATGGGGCTCGTCAAAGTATTGCCAAAATTGGCTATTTCATCTCAGTTTTATATCAATTCACCCTTTATGACAGGTCATACTCTTCTATCCTTAGAGCACCCATTATGACTGAATTATTCTCAAATCTGCCAAACCACATTTTTGGAGACGTTTCAAGTGACTTATATTCTTACTTTTTCCACTTATTTTCATTTTTATCATAGCTACATGAGTAATCCACCCCTTACCATATATAACCGTCAAAAGTTATAAATAAAATCCACATTGAAGCCAAATTAGTTTCCTCCAATAGTTTAAAAAGATCTTAAGTGATTATTATCATCATAAGAAATATAATCGTAAAAATATACGCAAAATCGAGGTCTTTATATCAGACTTCTCCGCAACATCTACACATAGCTTAGGTTGTGACCAGCATGACATGTAACAATCACGTTTTGGTGATATGCAAAACCAGAATGGTGTGAACCATGACAACATTTCATATTTTAAAACACTATATCAACAAACATAACATTTGGAAGTCGGATCGAATAGAGTAATATTTCATTAAAATAAATACATTGCAAATTCCACAATGTCGGATCAATAGAGTAGCATTGTTGAAGTACACGAAATTTAGCTCCGTTGCAAACCCGCTATCACGAGGGGAGATGAAATGAATTTAGATTTATACTTCAGTCTACCACTAGCTACCAAAATCATCAGTGTTGTGATTCTATGTTTATAAAACATAAAAGCTCAAAATGGTGGTTATTCATGGTAAATAGAAAGTGTTTCTTTCCTCAATTCCTTCAGTCAGAAGCCGTCCACTCGTAAAGTTAAATTTAATTCAGTGTTGTCTTTTCGTTTTTACCCAAGTTTGTCTTGGTCTGCCTTTCCCTCCACCTCCGTTTCGATGGAGGTGTATCCCGTTTACTAACTAATACCACTCCGTTCCCTCTCTTTCTCCCCCTGTTGACTTTTAGACTTGTAGTTGGGTCACTTTGACCCAACGATTTCAATGGCAAAACAATGTAAATTTTATATAATTTTTTCATAGTATTGTAGAGTAACTCTTATTCTACAACACTGTGAAAGAATTGTCAAAAAATTGATTCGTTTTGCTATCTAAATCACCGGGTCAAAGTGACCTAGTGAATAGTGGTAAAAGTCAATAGGGGGAGAAAGAGAAGGAACGGAGTGGTATATTCAAGGGTCTACAATCTATGCTACCCGTGAGGCCATGACCAAACCACATCAAAGGATTCTCTCGAATTTTTGTCTGCTAGTTCAACTTAAGAATCTATAGGTGTCATTGGCCTAGTTTGGCAAAAATAGATTATTAGATAGATTATTGAATGTGTGGTTGGGATGAAGTGTTTTTCTCTCTCTCTCCTCATCTCAACCACACATTCAATAATCTATCTAATAATCTATCTTTGCCAAACTAGGCCATTGTATATCTTACATTTCCTAGTGACTCAACTCATCCACCTCTAAATATTTATTTATTTATTTATTTATTTATTTATTTATTTATTTATTTATTTATTTATTTATTTATTTATTTATTTTTGTATTTCTTCTTAATCACCCAACACACTCATACATCAAAATGGATGATAAAGCAAACGAAACGTCATTTTTCCAAAATACCAAAGTAGCAACGGGAAATCAAAGCCCACAACAACTAAACATTAGGCCCATCGACATGGATGATGAAATCGCCATTTTCCTGTGGAGGGTCGTTGAGGAGAATCACCATCTGCTTCTGACCTCTCCCATCTTTGCAAGCCCATCAGGCATCAGCTACTTCTTTCCCAGCTATTGGGATATGGTGGAGTTGACACTCACAGGCTCACAGACCTGAGAAGACCCTTGAACTCAATCACCAGATTCTTGTATGGGAAGCTTTGGAGAAGCTCCATTTGAGATGTAGTAAAAGGCTTCAAGAGATTTTGGTTCCATTAACGGTGGCGGATCAAAAAATAATATTCACTTGTAAATGTCAAAGATATGTAAAATTGCATCGTAAATATTTTTGCTTTACAAAGCAAAACCCACTTCATCGTGCACAAAAAGATAATATGGTCACTGATGCTCTAGTAGCGCATGGACATACTTGCTTATCTTTCCAAAGTTTCCAATATGAGGTGGAGCTCCCCTCAACCATTCGTAGTCTATGTAGGCAAGACGAGTTAGACCTTTTGTATTATTGACCTCCTTGGGATCATCCATTTCTTTTGTTTTCTTATTGCTAGTAGGTCAGGTCTAATGCCCCCACCTTGTCGATTACGGGTTGGGAGCCCGGTTTTCACTTATTTAAATAAACGGGGGTTATGCCGCCCTACCACCCAGTAGGTTCCCTAAAAAAACACAGTTTCACATAACTGAAATAAATCGATTTCGCACCTCCAGTCAATTAGAGAATTCATTAGTATAATTAAGACATACACCTCCAGACAATCTAACCCTGTTACGGGTTAGAAATTCATCCCCAAATGATTTAGAACTGTTATTGGCCAAATCAGGGAAGGAGGCGAAGGAACTAGGAAGACAAGGTATAAAGTTGGTGTTTACCTTTCACTACAGCCGTCACTAGACCTCTTGGATCCAACTCGCTCCACTTTTTCTATTTTAGTCGTAACCACAACCAAACCCCGAAACTCTCTAGCCAAGCTAGTCCATCAATGAAGCATATTGTATCCAATTGATAATGATCATCCTCATATATTCCATAGTAGCACATCCCTTGCAACCATCCACCAAGTCGTCTGCAATACAACTTATTGTACTATAAATAGTTTCCAGTTGAAATCTCTTAACAGAATAGACCAACTCCTCATTTTCTCTCTGTCGCTCCTTTTTTGAATTCAGCATGGAGAATTTCTCCTCAAATTGCATGACCTTAGCTAAGAAATTGATAGCCATTTCATCCCAAGTTTGACTGGATCCAGCTGGTAACTTAGCGTACCAGCGTGCATAAGACACGTCGCTGAATGACCTAGAGAACTCCCGATCTTTATAGAATCACCCACAAATGTGTGGTCCCAAAGCTTCGATGAACTTCGCCAGGTTTTGTCGGGCTGTGACGGGACTTTCACCGATGAACTGTTGATATGTCAAGTGAGGGATTTTTTTGGAATAAGGAATTTTTTGAATCCTTCTGGAGTATGGCAACGTTATTGCTCTCTCATGTATCATCATTGCTCCAATTATCCCTCTTGCATGGTTCTGCATAAGATTGGTGATTTCCCCATGGTATACCTAGTAGTTGTTTCTCGTACACCATTTGCACTTGGTAACCCAATGCTTCCTGTAGATGCTACGTCGACATTCATTTTGCATATGGTTCCGCACACACATCTCCCGAGCATAGACATCTGTTGGTGATTTTTGTGTCATCGGCCATTTGTGTAATCGGATTTACTTACGACCAAAGTAGACATTGGCATTACGTTATACACATTAGGAGGTGCGGAGTACACGCGTGCACACAACTATGTTAATGAGTTGGAAAAAGAACTCGCGGACGACTGCGGGGGTTCGGGGGGGGGGGGGGCAAGGGGAAACACCCCTGGTGGCGTGGAAAAATTGGATTTTGGACGTTTGTTGCTTTACAAAAAACGTCTCCGATTTTATTCTTCGTTGGAAAACGAACTGAAATCTATTTTGGTCGAATTCAGAAAAAAGAGGAAATCATATTCGTTTTTGAAGTCTCCGTTTTATCCGATTATTGATTTCGTTTACACCGCCAAAATACTTTAATCTGAGAGTGATATCACAAATCAGAGATTATCCAAGTTCAATTGTTCCCGTTCTAAACACCACCCATAATTGCTTGGGTTGGGTAGAACGACATTGGCATTACGTTGCATCATGACGAACAGCAACACTGTTCAGGACAGGACGAGCAAATTCATGAAACTGGAGAAGTTCGAGGGGCAGGATTTCCGAAGGTGGCAGAAGAAGATGCACTTCCTGTTGACGACGCTGAAGGTTGTGTACGTTCTCACCACCCCGATGCCTGAAGCCGTGGAGAATGAAACCCTGGAACAGACAAGGAGGAGATCAAAGTGGGAGAATGATGACTACATCTGTCGCGGACACATTCTTAACGGTATGTCTGATTCCTTGTTTGATGTTTATCAGAATGTTGAGCGTTAAAAAGAACTATGGGATTCTCTTGAATCAAAATACATGGCTGAAGATGCTTCAAGCAGAAAGTTTCTGGTCAGTAATTGGAACAATTACAGAATGGTTGATTCAAGGCCTGTGATGGATCAATACCATGAATTGCTTTGAATCCTAGGGCAGTTTAATCAACACAACATAAAAATGGATGAATCGATTTCTGTTTCTAGTGTGATTGATAAACTTCCTGCATCATGGAAGGATGTTAGGCATAAGTTGAAGCACAAAGAGGAAGAACTTTCCTTGGTGCAACTGGGCAGCCACTTTAAGATTGAACAGTCCTTGAGGGATCAAGAAAGTGACAAACCCAAAGACAAACTTACTACTGATCCAGGTTCTGTGAATATGATGGAAGAAGGGGATTCTTCGAAGGGAAAGAACAAATCTGGGAAAAGGAAATTTAAGCAGCAAGACAAGAATCCTAACAAGAAGCCAAAGTCTGCTTGTTGGAAGTGCGGGAAACCAGGACACTTCAAGAAGGATTGTCATGTGGGCAAAAATAAGAAATGTGAAGACACAAGTGGCAAGGAAAAGGGGCCGAAAGGCCAAGATCAGCAAGAAGGTATGTTCATTGAACAACCTGAAAATTCAATTAAGAATTATGTATCCCTAAATTCTTATGCATTTTATGTGCAGGACGATGACAAATCATCGTGGGTTGATTCGGGTGCTACATGACATGTATGCAAGGATCAAAGATGGTTTACAACCATGCAAACCGTTGAAGATGGATCCACAATAAGAATGGGGAATGTTGCAACCGAGCCAATCCAGGGAGTTGGAAGTGTTAGCCTAGTTTTTACTTCTGGAAAATGTTTAAGTTTGAATGATGTATTGTTTGTACCCGGGATTCGAAAGAATCTCTTGCCTGGAATTGTATTAAATAAGCTGGATACAAGCAGGTTATTGAGTCGGATAAGTTTGTATTGTCAAAACATGGTTCTTTTGTTGTCTTTGGTTATTTATGTAATGATATGCTTCGCTTAAATATCGTTTCTCCTTTTGGTTACAATTTTGTTTGCGTTGCTAGTACTAGTATTGATAAATCAACACTTTGGCATGCATGTTTAGGACATGTACACTTTAAAAGGTTACAAGATATGTCCAAAATGAGTCTAATTCCTTCATTTTATATTAATACCGAAAGGTGTAAAACTTGTATGCTGACTAAGATAACTGGACAACCTTTTAAGGATGTTAAAAGGGACTATAAGGTGCTTGAATTAATTCATAGTGATCTATGTGATTTTCATGCAACACCGTCTATAGGAAACAAAAAGTATGTTATTACATTTATAGCAATGCTACTCGGTTTTGCTATGTGTACTTGTCACACTCTAAAGATGAAGATTTAGATAAATTCAAGACATACAAAACTGAAGTTGAGTTACAAAATAATGGTTTAATAAAGATTTTATGCACGGATATTATGATCCTAAGTATTTCCAAGAGGTTGGTATTATTCACCAAACCACTGCTCCGTATACACCTCAACAAAATGGTGTATCTGAAAGGAAAATCGAACTCTAAAGGAAATGGTTAATTCCATGCTTTCCTACTCGGGTTTGAGTGATGGATTTTGGGGAGAAGCTATGTTAACAGCTTGCTATTTTCTTAATAGGGTTCCTAACAAAAGGAACAAAACTACCCCGTATGAACTTTGGTATGGTAAACCTCCAAACTTGCATTATTTGAGAGTTGGGGTTGTAGAGCTATTGTTAGGCTCAATGAACCCAAGAGAAAAAATCTTGGCGAAAGAGGTATAGATTGCATCTTTATTTGATATGCCATGCATTCCAAGGCTTGTAGGTTCTATGAGATTGAACATAGTGACTCAGTATCCATTAATACTGTAATAGAGTCAAGAGATGCTATCTTTGATGAAGAAATATTTTTTTCTATACCTAGACCATAGGACTCGACTCCGAATTTCAACAATGCTCAAAGTGAAGGAACAAGTGATGCCATCACTTTACCTGAAGTAAGAAGGGGTAAAAGAGCTAGAGTAGCCAAGGACTATGGTTCTGATTTTCAACTATATTTAGTTGAAGGATCTAGGGATGAGGTTCATACTCAGTATGCTTATTTTTTTAGCATAGAAGAGGATCCTAGAACCTATGGTGAGGCTATGACATCTCGTGATGTTGCATTCTGGAAAGAAGCAATAGATGATGAGATGGATTCGATCATGAAAAATGGGACTTGGGAATTATCTGATTTGCCTCCTGGGTTGAAACCACTTGATGCCAAGTGGATCTTCAAAAAGAAGATGAAAGTAGATGGTACTGTAGAAAAGTTTAAGGCCCGACTGGTTGTACGTGGTTTTAAACAAAAAGAGGGTATCGAATACTTTGATACATATGCTCCTGTTGCTAGGATATCCACTACTAGATTATTAATAGCTCTTGCAGCTATACATAATCTTGTTATTCACCAAATGGATGTGAAAACCGCATTCTTGAATGGTGATTTGAATGAGGATATATATATGAAACAACCCGAGGGATTTGTTATGCCAGGAAATGAGCATAAGGTGTGTAAGCTTGTTAAATCACTATACGGCTTAAAGCAAGCTCCTAAGCAATGGCATCAAAATTTTGATGATATTGTGTTGTCTAGTGGTTATCATTTGAACCAAGCAGACAAGTGTGTATATAGCAAATTTGATGACTCTGATAAAGGAGTCATAATTTGTTTATATGTAGATGACATGTTGATCTTTGGTACCAGCCAAGATCAAGTGGATCAAGCAAAGGAATTTTTGTCATCTAAATTATCAATGAAGGATTTGGGGGAGGCTGAAGTAATCCTAGGTATTATGATTAAACGTGAGAACAAGGCCATTACTATTTCTCAATCTCATTACATTGAGAAGGTCTTAAATAAATTTAACTGTGAAAATTGTTCTCCGGTTAGTACTCCGATGGAACCAAATGTGAAATTGTTGCCTAACCAAGGCAAGGATGTGTCTCAACTGGAATACTCTAGGGCTATTGGTTGTCTAATGTATGCCATGATTAGTACACGACCAGATATAGCATTTGCTGTTGGAAAGCTAAGTAGGTATACTAGCAATCCAAGCACACATCATTGGCAAGAAATGAGGAGAGTATTTAAGTATTTAAGGAAAACCATGAATTATGGTTTGACATACAGTAGAAGTCCTTCGGTTCTACAAGGATATTCTGATGCAAGTTGGATAAACAATATGGAAGATCATTCCTCTACTAGTGGATGGGTTTTTCTACTTGGAGGAGGGGCAATCTTATGGGCTTCAAAGAAGCAAACCTGCATTACTAAATCGAAAATGGAATCTGAATTTGTGGCATTAGCTGCAGCCGGTAATGAGGCTGAATGGCTAAGGAATTTAGTGTATGTGATTCCATTGTGGGCCAAACCGATTTCGCCAATATCTATTAGGTGTGATAGTGCTACTACTCTGGCAAAGGTATATAGTCAGGTGTATAATGGCAAGTCTAGACACTTGGGTGTCAGACTTAGCATCATTCATGATTTAATCATGAATGGTGTGATATCGGTTTTTGTTCGTACACAACAAAATCTTGCGGATCATCTAACCAAAGGGTTAGCAAGGGACTTAGTGCACAAGTCGGCCGTGGGGATGGGATTAAAATCCATCTAAAATATCTCTTATGATAAGATACCCAATTCCCTTCTAATACAACGTTAGAAGCTGAATTCAATGTGGAACTCTTACAAGAAGAAATTGGAACACAAAGATCATCCCAAGGTATGTGTTCAGACCTGCAAGTTAAGGAGGTTGAAGTTTACATTTCTTAATGGTTCTTTTGAAAAATTGTGTGGAAGGTACAAGAAGAAAAGAACCACCTATATGAGTGTGGAGTTTAGCCGCTTCAAGAAGTTGGGACTTGGCTTCTATATGCTCATTGAAGGATAGTGACACTAGGCTAGTAAAAATAAGTGTCAAGTTAGAATATGGAATATTTTGAACTTATGTGTATTTTACTTTCATGTATTCATCTTGATTAGAAAGGGTTGAATCCGTAGGACACCCCTATACTCGAATATTTGAAGATGTAATTTACTAAGATGAAAATTCAATCTTCGAGACATTTTCATTTATGCATAAGTTTGCTTTATATTGAAAGGATAAGCGAATCAAGGATTGCACTAAAATGGGGGAGGATTGTTGGTGATTTTAGTGTCATCGGCCATTTGTGTACTCGGATTTACTTACGACCAAAGTAGACATTGGCATTACATTGTACACGTTAGGAGGTGTGGAGTACACGCGTGCACACAACTATGTTAATGACTTGGACAAGGAACTCGCAGACGATTGTGGGGTTTCGGGGGCGCAGCCCCCGACGGGGGTTCGGGGGTGGAGGAAATCATATTCGTTCTTGTCTGTTTTGATCGAATTCAGAAAACATAGGAAATTATATTCGTTCTTGAAGTCTCTGTTTTATCTGATTATTGATTTCGTGCACACCACCGAAATACTTTAATCTGAGAGTGATATAATGACTCAGAGATTATCCAAGTTCAATTGTTCCCATTCTAAACACCACCCATATTTCCTACATCCTCCATAGACACACCCCCTAGGCGGTACATCTGTCTGATTAGCTATAGATCCCCCACAAACCCTTTCCAGTGCGACTATCTTCGCATCCATGGCTTTCATCATCTCCTTCATATGATTTGGTTCTGCCACAAGCCACTTTCACTGTAGTGCAGCGTTGTTAGTTGCTGCAACATTTGACTCGCGCACTGCTGCAGATGGTACATGTTGTCGCTTGATGTGTCCCCGACCAGTGCCTTCGCAGGCGGAAGATGGGACCTCAACTTCCAGTGTCGGCGGAGCTTGTCCTCTTGATCTAGCTCGAGTGTTGTCCGAACTTCACAACGCATCTGATCAATCTCTCTCAACTCGTTTCCCCATCACAGACGCCATAATGTTGATGCGAGAATCTATTAGGGCTAGAATGAAGTCAATTGAAACTCAAATCAAATAGAGCACTAGGCACGCACAAGCGAATTTGAGAG
The DNA here is from genome assembly GCA_023055425.1 of Linanthus parryae. Lineage (NCBI taxonomy): Eukaryota > Viridiplantae > Streptophyta > Magnoliopsida > Ericales > Polemoniaceae > Linanthus > Linanthus parryae. Next base: position 1,075,016 of record JALGPY010000038.1, on the reverse strand, counting down.
AGAATATTGAGATAGAACAAGTTGTATTTGAATAGAAGGCAATCGGTACCATACACAACTCTGGTTACAGAAATGAGTTCTGCAATCTTTAGTTCAGAATCTCGACTTAACTACAAAGGCTCATGAACTGAGGCAAAAAATGCTCTCTATCAGTTGTTCTTAAACCCAATAATCTATACCTTAAATAGCGATCAGGGTCCCTATTTATAGAAAAAGATACTTGGTGTTGGCACGGAACTACTTGTGCCAGCTCTGCATCGTTGCTACAATTGTGCCTTAGCTGGTGCACATTTTTGTTAGCTGTCTTGACGTGGCTTATCCTTTTCGGTGAGGCTCTTCCTTCCGCAGCTACCTTGCCCTCGCTCGATTGCCTCCGATGACGCTGTCAGTTATTGTTATTTCATAATGGTCTGCTTCTCATTCTTAGGCCACTGACCTTTAGAGCCGGTTCGTTAATGCTTTTGCTTTCTAAAGCACTGCATACATATTGAATCTAAAAGAAATAATAATATGTTTGGTAACTTTTCAAGACCGGCTTTTGGAAAATAGTGGAGATGTAGCGTTCCATGACCTGCTTTCTGATAAATTTATTAATGGACATTTGTCTCCATGTAATAAAAATAGATTAATTACTTTAATAGCATTATTTTATCATGTTTGATGATGTCATTTTGACACTTACATTAAATCTAGAATCTAAAAGTGCTTCTTCACATCACGTTATATATGAAGTTTACCGAATACTTTTTAGATGGATTTTCATAGCTGCTTTGGGTGAGTTTGGTACGACTTATTTGCAACTTAAGTTGACTTATAAGTTTATGTCAAAAATTATCTGACAAAAAAAGATGAACAAAAAAGTCATGTGTGTTTGGTGAAAAAGATGTTAAGTTCAAAAGTTCAAAAGAAGTTTCAAGAACCCAACTTTTTCTAGACTCAATTTTAACACTATTGACTTATAAGTCGAACGCCAACTTTTCAGCTTATAATTCCATACCAAACACCACTTATAAGGGTGGTTTGGTATGACTTTTTCGAATTTTAAGTCGACATTTTATTTTTTGTGAAAAAAGCTCGTGACAGGTTCATGAAAAAAGATACATGTGTTTTGTGAAAAAGTTATTCTGTCAAAAAGTTAATGATGCAACACTTTTGTTTGTTAGTGAAAATTATCACTTTACATTTGTAATATTTACTAATAAAATTATGGTAGGCCTAATTAGATGTCGTAGTATGTTAATGCAAAAAGTTTAGGGTAAATTGATCATTTTTATTGTTTAAGAAGAAAAAAAATCCATAAAAGCTCATAAAATCCAACGTTTTTCAAAACTGAGTTTTACACTACAAAGCCAAAATCCAAAAGCTGGCACAGAAAAGTCATATCAAACATTTGGAGAAGTTCAAACAGATTAAATGTCTAAAGTGGATTAAAAGATGGAAATAAGTCATACCAAACCCACCCTAAGTTGGCTTGAACTTATAATCCCAAACTGACTTATAAGCTACTTATAAGTCATACCAACCCCCACCCCTTCTCACAACACTTTCTCCACACTAGCTTTTGAAAATGCCACAACATTACCAAACTGTCCCCTAGTCTTCTAAATGCAACCCAACCCAAGTAGACCTAAGTTCTAGGGCCCTCACATCATTATTGTTTTTACGTTAAAAAGGAGATTTGTTGAGAGTAAGAGAAGTAATTGAGAGACAATAAGAAAAATCTTATTGGTGTGTGTAAGATAATCATCAACCCTACACCATTTATATAGATTTTAGGGTAGGCTCATAGGCCTAACTTAAACATAAAACATGGGCTACCCACTATGGTGGATATTCACCCTAAGCCCAAATACAAGTTTCATAACACTCCCCCTTGAATATCACCATAACTATTCCTCGTTAAAAATATTGTCAAGAAAACTTCGGTGGGACAATCTATGACTAAGGAAAAGAGTACATTGGTGATGGGAGACTGTTATGGTTTGCCTCGTTCAAACTTTATCACGAAAAAACGCAGTGGGATAAAACGTGATGAAGGAAAAAGAGTACAAACACTAAGAATACCGTCTCCCCCTCATGATAGCATCAATCATAAGAGTTTCATGAGATGGCGCATTCCACACTTTCGGATATGTAGCTTCAATTTTGAGGCTGACAAAGTTTTCGTAAATAAATTTGCAGGATTCTCACTTGATCGTACTTGCTGAATAGTGACTATGCCTTCCTTTTGGAGCTCATGCGTGTAAAAGAACTTAGGAGAGACGTGTTTAGTTTGATCACCTTTAACAAAACCTTCCTTGAGCTATGTGATGCATACGACATTGTCTTCGTGTAATGATGTCGTGTTTTCTTTGTTAAATGATATAATCCACAAGCTTCTCTAACACGATGCACCATTGATCTTAGCCATACACATTCTCTGCTAGCTTCATGAATTGTAAGGATCTCAGAATGATTAGAATAAGTTGTTGTCATCGTCTGCTTCATTGATTGCCAAGATATTGCTGCGCCTCCATAGTTGAATACATATCCTGTATGTGATCTTGCTTTGTGCAGATCTGACAAGTAGCCAACATCTGCATATCCAACTAGAGAAGAATTTGAACCTATAGGATAGAATAATCCAAAATCAATCCACGCAAATGCCGCAAATATATGCTTAACTTCATTCCAGTGCCTGCGAGTAGGATTTGAGCTAAACCTGGCCAAAAAATCAACAAAAAATGCAATACATGGCCTAGTATAATTTTCTAAATACATCAAAGCACCAGTTGCACTAAGATATGGTACTTCAGGACCAAGTAATTTTCCGCCATCCTCTTGTGGACAAAATGGGTCATTGTTTACATCAAGTGACCTAACTACCATCGGCGGAGTTAATGGATGTGCTTTGTCCATGCTAAATCTCTCAAGTGTTTTCTTAGTAAAATTTGATTGATGAAGTAAAATTCATTCTTTCGAATGCTCAATTTGTAAACCAAGAAAAAAATTAGTCTTTCCCAAATCCTTCATCCTTTTCCAGATACGAAGCAGCCGATAATCTCTTCAGAAATTCTAACGATATTCAAATCGTCTACATAAACTGCAACTATCACAAATCTTTTAAGAGATTTTTTTAGGAATATGCAAGGACATATTTGGTTATTGACATACCCTTCTTTCAATAAATATTCACTTAAGCGATTATACCACATTCTTTCAGATTGTTTCAACCCGTATAACCATTTCTCGAGCTTGATTGAATAAGCACTATGTGGTTGTGTTGCTTCAGGAAACTTAAATCCTTCAGGGACTTTCATATAGATATCGCTATCAAGTGACCCATACATGTATTTTGTCACAACATCCATCAGTTGCATGTCCAAATTTTCGGATGCAGCTAAACTTATTAAAATCGAAAACTTGTCGCATCCATAACTGGAGAGTATGTTTCTTCATAATCAATGCATGGTCTCGGCGAGGAACTTTGAGCTACAAGTGCAGCTCTTTATCTTGTAATCTCATTTTTCACATTGTGTTTCCGCACAAATACCCATTTTGATCCAACGCGTTTCACATCACTTGGAGTTTGAACTACTAGTCCAAACACTTTGCGCTTTGCTAGATTTTAATTCAGCATGTATTGCTTCTTGCCATTTTGGCCAATCATCACGACGTCGACACTCATCAATCAATCAAGTTTTGTGGTCATCACCACTTATCTCAAGTGCAACACTAAAGACAAATGTGTCATCAATGACTGTATTTCTTCGTTCCCATATATGTCTGGAACATATGTAATTGATCGAGATCTCTTGATTTTTAGGTACCATTGCCTCTTCATGGGCTACATTTAGCTTAATTATCTTTTGGAACGCATCACCAACATCGTGTTATCATTTGTTGTCTTTGTAGAATCATTTAGATTTACTACAATTGCTTGATTTATCTTCCTTTTTCTAGGAACTAAATCTTTTGAGCCTACAGGTCTTCCACGCTTCTAGCGTGCTCTAGATTCATTCGCTTTTATGCTCGAATCTTGTCCTACTGGTACTATTATCCGTGCTAGAGCATTCACAACTGGTATATCGGATCTTATAACTTTACTTATATCCACAAATGCATCAGGCATTTTATTTGCAATGCTTTGCATCTTAAGAATTATTTGAACTTCAGATTCACACTATTGAGTTCGTGGATCCATGTGTGATAACTTTGGAGTATTCCAAGAAATTACATGTCAAGCTTCAGGCTCCGACTTGTCTTCCCCTAATTTCAGGAATATTGTCTCGTCAAAATGACAGTCTGCAAAGCGTGAATGGAATAAATCCCCTGTAAAGGGTTCCAGATATTTAATAATAGAAGGGAAATCATAAACCACATAAATACCAAGTCGCCACGGGGGGGGGGGGGGGGGGTGCATCTTACTATGATGTGGTAGCGCAATAGGAACTTGCACAGCGCACCAAAAAATACGTAGATGGAAAATGTCTGGTGGATGACCAAGTACAAGTTGTAAAGGGGAGTTTTTTTAGATAAGAAGTAGGATGTAAGCGAATTAAAGCGATAGAATGTAAAATAGCCTGTCCCCAAATAGAAATGGGCAAATTTGTTTTCATCAATAAATGTTTAGCTATCAATTGAATTCTTTTAATAAAAGATTCAGCTAAACCATTTTGGGTGTGTACATGGGCAACAGGTGCTCAACATGTATACCAACTGACATGAAATAATCATCAAAATATCGTTATGTGAATTCACCAGCATTATCTAGTCGTATCGGCTTTATAGGTTGATCGGGAAAATGTTCTCTTAATTTAATTATCATGCCCGAAAGACTGGAAAAAGCAACATTTCGTGTGAACAATAAGCACACATGTGACCATCTAGTAGATGCATCTACTAACACCATAAATAATAAAATAGACCACTAGGTGGATGTATTGGTCCACATATATCTCCTTGAATCCTCTCTAAATATTTAGGAGATTCAAGAACAACTTTCATTGGCGAATGTCGTATTATGAGTTTCCCTTGAGAACACGCATTACATGAGTTTTCATTTGGTAAAATAATCTTTTGGTTTTGTAAGGGATGTATAGTGGAATTCTCAATAATACAACTTATCATGGTGGCGCCTGGGTGACCAAGTCGATTATGCCAAAGCATAAATTTTTCTGGATCACTTGGTTTCATAATGACATTTACTTCAACTTCTTTAATAAATGTGTGATATAATCCAGAAGATGAAGCAGGATTTTTATCTAAAACATGCTTCTGGCATGAATTATTAGAAGTAATGCACATATACTCCATCTTATACTCATTTAGAGTTTCAATATGATATATGTTGAGACAAATATCTTCAAAACTTAGCAAATTTCTGCTGGATTTGCTAGAATATAGGGACTATTTTTTATGGAGTATAGTTCCACCCTAAAAAATAACTGATTCTCTTTTGGAGCCTTCAATTAGACTAGACATACAAGAAATTGTATGTACATTTGCTTGAACTAATGATAAATTCAAGAAATACTCCTTGTGGCGCAATATAGTATGTGTGGTTCCACTATCCACCAAATTTGTGTCTTTGCTAATCACCATTATATTTTCATATTCTTAATCTTCAATCTCTTTCTGGAGAAACGTGCTGATAACGTGTTGAGAATAAGAGAAGTAATTGGGAGACAATAAGGAGAATCTTATTGGTGTGCGTTAAATAATCATGAACCCTACACCCTTTATACAGATTTTAGGGTGGGCTCATAGGCCTAACTTAAACATACAACATGGGTCACCCTAAGCCCAAATACAGGTTTCATAACAAGATTATTCCACAAATTAACTTTATACAAATTTATTTATATTTTTATTACCTCCCTAGCATGTTTTAAGAGTATTTTAGCTAGGGGAGTGTTAATTTTAATAGGATGGGTCATTAATTCCATTAATTTTGCATTATTAACTTGCCTAGAGGATCAAAATCCTTGATTTTATACTGAAAATCAGAATTCTCTCATTCTTTAAGATACATTCTTGGATCTTACATCTTATGATAGGAATTAAGTTAGAATCAAAGTTTATTATGTTTGTGTCTCCAAATTGACTCATGAGGCAATATGAACATTATTTAAACTCATATGAGTTGCAGGATTTACCAAAGACCAAAATTTTGGGAAGCAGATCACCTTGGTGTGCTCGAAGACCCGCCAGCCTCCTCTACATCCGTCGGCCTTATTTTTTTCTTGTTGGGTGTTCTTCTTCTCATCTTCTCTCTTCTTTTGGTCCTTCTGAAGCATTAACCTTGGTTCCTGCAACGTTTGGTTTGAGATTTGAGGTTCTTATAGATTCACATACTCATAAGTATGAAGAGGACGATAAGGTTAATGACAGGGGCATAGAGATTGAGGAATGACTATGGTCCATGTTTACTATAATGTATCAAGTCAACTCAGTAGTGAAAAAAGTACTCAACATCCGATTCATAATTTAGTTCACCCCAATATTTCACTAAGATACAATTATGACATTGACAAATGCTAGATATTACTACCATCATCTCAAGGAAAAGATAAAAGACTGTCACTGTTATACATCGTTATTGTTTGGTGTTTCTTCTTACTCAACACGGTGGACCTTCTAGGCCTAGGTATCCGGTTTGCTTTATGTTATATATTCATGCAAAGTTAATTTGCCATGTTGATTGGATGACATGGAGTAATTTCATGGATTTTAATTGAGTCCGTATCAACGAACATTCGGTAATTACTGTAACTGAGAGAAAGCTTAAACTATCCTTTTTTCAACCGTTCGAGTTCTGTCATATAGAATGATTTTTTATTAGAAGAGATTTGAGATATGTCTCAAATATTTTTCATCTTATTTCTAATGGTCTCAAGTTATATTCTCACTAACACATTTTCCTTTTAAGGCCTCTGGATATTTAACGTACTCTCTTGTTCAGGGCCTGACTTGAGAAAAGTGCACACTGTTAGAAAATGAATGCAGAAAAAGAAGAGTGATGAAACAAAAACAAAACGAAGAAGATCACACAACGATTTAACGTGGTTCACCAGCTTTGAGACTAGCTACGTCCACGACCAACGAACTCATTTTATTGATGAGAACCGATTACAATCAACCACACTACCACACACTTGTTAATAACAACAACCTAGACTCGTATATAGGCCTAAACTACTGGCTTGTGCCCAGAGCAACGCTCAAAAGTTACCAAAACTGATAAGAAAACAACCCCCCTAGGCGGTACATCCGTCTGATTAGCCATAGTGTTGGAATTGTGCCCTAGAGGCAATCAATTTGTCGTGACATTTGTATGGACTTGCTATTCATTATGTTATCAGTATGGGTATATGCTAACATGAATGAAGTCCTTAGAATATAGATTTTATATTCTTAAATATCCCTAGTCGAGTACTACAGTTAATTGGACGACTGTATTGCATCGAGACAAGTATGTGGGTAGATTGATATGGGGATATCAAGTCTAACACATGGGTACGCATTAGGAGTAATGGCGTACTGGATTGACCCACCATGAGAAGCCTACATGGGAGTTATGTGAATGTCACAAGCGCTTCTCATAGTTACAATGGTGTTGTGATCCTTAGACTTGAAGTCACTAGATATTCTAGTTATGAAATATCATTCTTTGATATTATCAAACGTTGAGCCTTAACTGGGTAACTATAAAGATAGTTATCGGGCATGATAGGAATCAAGGTGAGAGATCATAGTTATGTATAGAGGATTTGTCCATCCCACATAACGGGAGTAAATATCCATAGCCACTCGATGAGTGGGACTTAGAAAAATGCATGGCCATGCTCAAATAAATCAATATGGGATTGATGTTATTTGTTTATCTAAGTCAACTCACAGATCGAGAAACTATGGATTGGATATACAAGTGTGACACTCCATGTCTTGTGTCCAATCCGGATAAATGAGACAAAGGGATTATAGAGCACGGTAACAGTGGTCACATAGGTTAGTCAGATCACTGACATTCCTATTACTTGGCAGCGTTGATGTATTGCTAGATACCGCTCAATGTTTGTAATAATTATTATTACTGCCACGTAATTAGGAACCTACAAGGTCACACACAATAATAGATCTTGCTGGGATTATTGCTAATTATTTGGACTAAACATCAATAATGAATTAAATTGACCTAAAGTGTAAATTGTGCTCATTAGTTGGACTAAAGAGCAATTGTGGACTAGAATGTAACTAGTCCAACATTGTTGGATTTATGGGCAAAGAGGAATTTCTCTAGCTATAAATAGGATTTATAGTCTAAGAAAATTCATTCTGAATTAATCCTACACAAAATGGTTTACTAGAGAGCTAGAGAGAAAAGAAGAAATGGAGTTTTTCTTCCCATGAGGGTTCGGCAAACCCTAGCTGCCCCCTCCTGTAATACCCCGTCTAAATAACAAAGGTAAAATAGTAATTTTAGTATTTAAATGAGAAATTAGTTGAGAAAAATAAAGTTGGGTAGACTATTTCAAATTTTATAGCTAAGAAATTCTGGTGAGACTGTAGGAAATAATATATATTAGCAATAGCAAATTAAATTTAGACGGCTAAAACGAATTTTAGTTGTAAATTATTATTCGGGTAATTTGTTGAGTTTTATTTGTGTGAAATTTTAGAAAATAAAATGTTAGATTCACATTCCCAAGTTAAAACGTGAGCGTTTCTCAAATTTTAATTGATTTTAGTCTCTAACGGGAGTCCGACCACCGCGAAAACCGATAGGCTAACCACACCCAAACAAATCACAATTATCCAATAAAAACAAAAGACTTTTTCTTTGTTTTCTAGCAAAGTGGTACAACAAAACCACTCTAAAACTTCTCCCTAAGCTTCATCCTCTCCAAGTATAAACCCACCTTTTGTTCACCGCCCGTGGGTTTTCTTTGCCTTCACGGCAAATCCACCATCACCGCCCCAACAAAGCCGACCTCAACACACCGCCCCCAAGCTCCTCTATATAAAACCCAGTCCCTCCCCTGGCTTGTGCAGCAGCAGCAACAGCCATCCACCACCTCTCTCGTCACCATTGTTCCACCACCGTACTCACCACCACCCTCTCCAAGCTTCGGCAAGAAGACGAACCCACCTCCATCTCTCTGCAACACTCTCTCTCTCTCTCTAGTACCTTGTTGTTCACCAACAAACAAAAACAGCAGCAGTAGGAGCAGTGGTGGCCGCAACCACAACCACCATCACATCCGCCATAGTTGCCGGCGGCAACCACCAAAAGAACACCCATCTATCTCTCACTCTGCCTAGCTCTCTATTCTCTGAAACGAACACCAACAGAAGCTGCAGTAGCAGTAACTGCGGCCACAGGCCGCTACCACCACCACCGCCGCCAACGGCGGTAAAAACCGAGCAACAACACCATCAGCTCAACTCACCTCTCAGCCCCTGTTTCACTCTCTTTCCAATCGAAAGAGGTTCCATAACCAAGTAGTAGCAGCAGCAGGAGTAGCAGAGGTCACCCGCCACCCCGACCTCCATTAAAGCTGGCCAAAGCTCCGGCCAAGCTCCGGCGAAGAGTTCCAGCGCCACCCACTCTCTCTCTTTGCTTCCAGTAGACTCTTAGAGGGCCGACCAGATCAGTGGGAGGCTCAAACCAGGCCTGAGAAGCCATTAAAGCCGGCGGTGAGCTTCAAATTCCGGCGACTCCGATTCGAGACTTCGACCCGACGCATATCTCAACGGTTTCCGGCCATTTTTGGCTGAGGTATGTGCTATACCCTCTGTTTAGTCATTCTACATAATCAAGACCAGAAGTTGATAGCTAGAATCACGATTAGAAGAGCTAAAACGGGCTGTTCTTGAAAGAGGGGGTCAAAGTGTAATTTTCAGAAATGTTTTAACATGTTATAGGGGGGCTGTTTGACATTTGCAGAAACTATAGGGTGACTAGTGTCATTTGATATAACTGTTTTAGAGTATTTGTTGATTTTTATTACAAATTAGAGTTTATATAATTAAATCACACTTTTAGTTAAAAATAAAAATATTAATAATAATAATAATAATAATTTTTGGATTAACAATAATTTCTAAAAATAGTAGTCTTTGTTCTCGTCTCGAAAAATTGATTCGGGTGAAGAAAATAGTAAACGGGTAGTTTGTTAAAGATTATAATAGAAACGTTTTTGTTAAAAACTTGCAATAAGCAATGTTTAATTACTTAGATTATAAAATGGTTATTAAACTTGTAAAATTAGACCTTTCTAAATATTATAGTATGGTGTAGAGATTTTCTCAAAAAAAATAATAGTCGAAAATCATTTGTCGTCATAAATAGTTCCTAAGTATAAATATTATCTTTAGCTAATAATTTTAATAATCCAACTAGTCGCTTTTAAATAATAATAATAATAATAATAATAATAATAATAATAATAATAATAATAATAATAATAGTCGTTTAAAAATAGAAGAGTTGTTTCGTTTATAGATAAAACGATGGAAATTTAAATAGCAGGGTTTGGATTAATATAAAGAAAAATACTCTTTAAGGAATTATAGCATTTTATTTGAATATTTGTTGACATAGACACGATTTGTAGGTGACATCTTTGTAGGCCCGAGCCACTGCTAGGACGTGCTTTTGCTACGGAAAGTAAGGTAAGTGAACATGCCAAGCCTTGCGTGCCAAGCTCCTTTCGTGTCGCAAGTTGATTTTAATAATTGTCTCGAAAAGTGCTTGTTACTTACTTATATGTTTATCTCAGATTTCCTTACATTTTAAAGAAGTTATTTTGCTTGATATTGTCACACGAATAACATTAATGCATAATTAATTGAAGTGGAAAGAGTTGTACGGGAGAAGCGTATTATTGCCGTGTTGACTTTGTTCACTCGGCCTGTGATTAGATTGGTCGTGTTGGCTTCGTCCTCTCGACCCGTTTTTAGTTTAACCCGGTCGCAACCTGCCGTGTCGCACCATGTACTCACCTCTCTGGCCGCAAGAAGTCTTAGGGGGGTGCCGGCACTTAAGGTCTTGGATGCGTAGAGTTAGTAGATTCTTCCCCGTGACAACAAAGTTAATAATACAGTTTTCTATGAGATTTGGATGTTTAAGAAAGAGAAGAAGAAAGAAGACTGGGACTAATTCTCCCCATTTGAAATAAGAGAAAGGAAGATCAAAAGAAAGAAAATCTTATAAGTGTTTTTACTGTTTTACAGTTTATAATTGAGTTCCTGATTTACTCTGCAAGTTATACAATTTTTATGATTTATTTCCTCTTTATATTTATTGTGAAAAGAAAGTTATGCTTCATCTCCTGTTTTACGAGCTTGGGTGTCACTTACTCAGTATTTCCATGCTGACTTTGAAAACTGCGGTTCCTGTTTCCTTCCCACCGCAGGTTTAGGAGCTGAAGACTGGTGTAGCTGGGAACGAGACTCACGTAGTTGGATTTCACCTTGAGTAGAATCTAGTGTTGGCTAGTTAATAATGATGTAGTAGTTTCAGAAACGCTTGTGTAAAATCTAGAAACTTTTGTGTTGTTTAATATTATGTAATAAATAAAGAAGTTGGGATGTTATGCTTTTGATTTCCGCCGTTACTTTTAGCATCACCCTCCCGGTCTTGTCCGAGCCGGATAAGGGGGTTGTTGCAGGTGGTATCAGAGCGTTCGTTCCAGTATAAAACATGTAGGGTAACCTAAAATGAATATAGGGCAAGATAATTAAAACTGGAAAAGCCGTCGGGGTTACGGGTAGTCTAGGTCCTAATTATCTCTGTCCCCATCCTTTGGTATTATTTTTGATAGAACTTCATTGTTTGATTGATGAATGAAATTCAGAAGTATGGATTAGAATCCAGATTATGGAAGAAGTACTGTGTTATTTGATGAGACAAGTTATTAGCAAGGAATGATACTCCTGTAATGAGGAAAGAGATATGTGAAAATTGAATTCTGAATTGTGTTTGAGAAGACAAGATATGTGTGTATGACTGAGAATATATATATGTTGCGTATTCTGATATGGATTGGTTTGTGTGTTCAATCCTGATTGATTGTGGAAGTTAGAATGTGATTTGTGAATTGTGAATTGACGTGTTGCTTTGATTGAGATTGCTAAGCTCGAATTAAGATTTCTATGTGATATTTGGTGGATTGATAGTTGTGCATTAAGAAGATATAAACCCTTTAGACTATGGTAGAATGAGAAATATAAGCATAGGAATACGACTGGTAGACCAGTGCGTTGCTACGCGAAGACGAGTCAGCAAGAATGGATGGCTCAGGATAATTACAGTATGGTTCTTCGTTTGGACTACTCAGACAAGTGGGCCAAAGAAGTGGCAGACATGAGGCCAGTAGACTGCACGGGAAAAGAAGATCCCGCAGAGCTAGTACATTGGATCATGGGAACTGACAAGACCCTAAGGGACAATAGAATGTCCTAGAGGCCAAAAGGTCAAACTGCGCAGTATTTTATTTGAAGAAGTGAAGTGAACCTCTGAAGGAGGAACTCACAAGAAACCCTGTTGGCAAGGTCCAACTTTAACTGGGAAGCACATCAGGCTGCTCTCAGATCTTGCTTTTGCCATGGCCAGGTGAGAGCAAGGAAGTATCAAGAGTTCATGAACTCAAAACAAAGAAGAAGCTCGAAGACAGATTATTTCAAAAGCTTGTAAGATTTGGGTGATCAACAGATAACCTTCAGCATAGCTACCACAAGAATCATCAACGACATGGAAATTAATAACTCAGGGATCGACAGAAAAGGAATGCCCGTGCTTACGACGTTCTTAACTATGACCCTTAGTATCTAAATGAGACTATGACCACTTTAGTAGATATACGTGACTACTACCTTATTTGATGATATGTGTGATATAGAAAATGGACATTTGCTATGATTTGCTGTGTGTAATTACTTGCCTGCTATGTGATCTTGATTCTGATAGATAATTGCTGGACAGAATGTCAGAGTATCTTGATTAGTTATAAGATTTTAGCTTCGAGGACGAAGCTCCATTTAAGGGGGGAAGGATGTAATACCCCGTCTAAATAACAAAGGTAAAATAGTAATTTTAGTATTTAAATGAGAAATTAGTTGAGAAAAATAAAGTTGGGTAGACTATTTCAAATTTTATAGCTAAGAAATTCTGGTGAGACTGTAGGAAATAATATATATTAGCAATAGCAAATTAAATTTAGACGGCTAAAACGAATTTTAGTTGTAAATTATTATTCGGGTAATTTGTTGAGTTTTATTTGTGTGAAATTTTAGAAAATAAAATGTTAGATTCACATTCCCAAGTTAAAACGTGAGCGTTTCTCAAATTTTAATTGATTTTAGTCTCTAACGGGAGTCCGACCACCGCGAAAACCGATAGGCTAACCACACCCAAACAAATCACAATTATCCAATAAAAACAAAAGACTTTTTCTTTGTTTTCTAGCAAAGTGGTACAACAAAACCACTCTAAAACTTCTCCCTAAGCTTCATCCTCTCCAAGTATAAACCCACCTTTTGTTCACCGCCCGTGGGTTTTCTTTGCCTTCACGGCAAATCCACCATCACCGCCCCAACAAAGCCGACCTCAACACACCGCCCCCAAGCTCCTCTATATAAAACCCAGTCCCTCCCCTGGCTTGTGCAGCAGCAGCAACAGCCATCCACCACCTCTCTCGTCACCATTGTTCCACCACCGTACTCACCACCACCCTCTCCAAGCTTCGGCAAGAAGACGAACCCACCTCCATCTCTCTGCAACACTCTCTCTCTCTCTCTAGTACCTTGTTGTTCACCAACAAACAAAAACAGCAGCAGTAGGAGCAGTGGTGGCCGCAACCACAACCACCATCACATCCGCCATAGTTGCCGGCGGCAACCACCAAAAGAACACCCATCTATCTCTCACTCTGCCTAGCTCTCTATTCTCTGAAACGAACACCAACAGAAGCTGCAGTAGCAGTAACTGCGGCCACAGGCCGCTACCACCACCACCACCGCCAACGGCGGTAAAAACCGAGCAACAACACCATCAGCTCAACTCACCTCTCAGCCCCTGTTTCACTCTCTTTCCAATCGAAAGAGGTTCCATAACCAAGTAGTAGCAGCAGCAGGAGTAGCAGAGGTCACCCGCCACCCCGACCTCCATTAAAGCCGGCCAAAGCTCCGGCCAAGCTCCGGCGAAGAGTTCCAGCGCCACCCACTCTCTCTCTTTGCTTCCAGTAGACTCTTAGAGGGCCGACCAGATCAGTGGGAGGCTCAAACCAGGCCTGAGAAGCCATTAAAGCCGGCGGTGAGCTTCAAATTCCGGCGACTCCGATTCGAGACTTCGACCCGACGCATATCTCAACGGTTTCCGGCCATTTTTGGCCTAGGTATGTGCTATACCCTCTGTTTAGTCATTCTACATAATCAAGACCAGAAGTTGATAGCTAGAATCACGATTAGAAGAGCTAAAACGGGCTGTTCTTGAAAGAGGGGGTCAAAGTGTAATTTTCAGAAATGTTTTAACATGTTATAGGGGGGCTGTTTGACATTTGCAGAAACTATAGGGTGACTAGTGTCATTTGATATAACTGTTTTAGAGTATTTGTTGATTTTTATTACAAATTAGAGTTTATATAATTAAATCACACTTTTAGTTAAAAATAAAAATATTAATAATAATAATAATAATTTTTGGATTAACAATAATTTCTAAAAATAGTAGTCTTTGTTCTCGTCTCGAAAAATTGATTCGGGTGAAGAAAATAGTAAACGGGTAGTTTGTTAAAGATTATAATAGAAACGTTTTTGTTAAAAACTTGCAATAAGCAATGTTTAATTACTTAGATTATAAAATGGTTATTAAACTTGTAAAATTAGACCTTTCTAAATATTATAGTATGGTGTAGAGATTTTCTCAAAAAAAATAATAGTCGAAAATCATTTGTCGTCATAAATAGTTCCTAAGTATAAATATTATCTTTAGCTAATAATTTTAATAATCCAACTAGTCGCTTTTAAATAATAATAATAATAATAATAATAATAATAATAATAATAATAATAATAATAATAGTCGTTTAAAAATAGAAGAGTTGTTTCGTTTATAGATAAAACGATGGAAATTTAAATAGCAGGGTTTGGATTAATATAAAGAAAAATACTCTTTAAGGAATTATAGCATTTTATTTGAATATTTGTTGACATAGACACGATTTGTAGGTGACATCTTTGTAGGCCCGAGCCACTGCTAGGACGTGCTTTTGCTACGGAAAGTAAGGTAAGTGAACATGCCAAGCCTTGCGTGCCAAGCTCCTTTCGTGTCGCAAGTTGATTTTAATAATTGTCTCGAAAAGTGCTTGTTACTTACTTATATGTTTATCTCAGATTTCCTTACATTTTAAAGAAGTTATTTTGCTTGATATTGTCACACGAATAACATTAATGCATAATTAATTGAAGTGGAAAGAGTTGTACGGGAGAAGCGTATTATTGCCGTGTTGACTTTGTTCACTCGGCCTGTGATTAGATTGGTCGTGTTGGCTTCGTCCTCTCGACCCGTTTTTAGTTTAACCCGGTCGCAACCTGCCGGGTCGCACCATGTACTCACCTCTCTGGCCGCAAGAAGTCTTAGGGGGGTGCCGGCACTTAAGGTCTTGGATGCGTAGAGTTAGTAGATTCTTCCCCGTGACAACAAAGTTAATAATACAGTTTTCTATGAGATTTGGATGTTTAAGAAAGAGAAGAAGAAAGAAGACTGGGACTAATTCTCCCCATTTGAAATAAGAGAAAGGAAGATCAAAAGAAAGAAAATCTTATAAGTGTTTTTACTGTTTTACAGTTTATAATTGAGTTCCTGATTTACTCTGCAAGTTTTACAATTTTTATGATTTATTTCCTCTTTATATTTATTGTGAAAAGAAAGTTATGCTTCATCTCCTGTTTTACGAGCTTGGGTGTCACTTACTCAGTATTTCCATGCTGACTTTGAAAACTGCGGTTCCTGTTTCCTTCCCACCGCAGGTTTAGGAGCTGAAGACTGGTGTAGCTGGGAACGAGACTCACGTAGTTGGATTTCACCTTGAGTAGAATCTAGTGTTGGCTAGTTAATAATGATGTAGTAGTTTCAGAAACGCTTGTGTAAAATCTAGAAACTTTTGTGTTGTTTAATATTATGTAATAAATAAAGAAGTTGGGATGTTATGCTTTTGATTTCCGCCGTTACTTTTAGCATCACCCTCCCGGTCTTGTCCGAGCCGGATAAAGGGGTTGTTGCACCTCCAGGGAGCCGTCGGCATCCAATGGTGATGGCCGCCCCTTTGCTCGCTGCCCACAACATGGTGATGTCGTCTCTCTCCCTCCTTGTCGCGTTGATGGATGTGATCCTGACGCGCGATTACTCGCGTTGCTACGCAAGTATACGGTCAAGTAATAAAGTGGAGTATTTTGGACTCCGAGTTATCGAACCCAAGGGAAGGTGTTTACTATACGCTCTAGATTAGCAATTAAACTCAGTTTACCTAAGTAACCGGTAAAAATGGTTGTAGTTTGAAGTGTTGTCACCCTCAAACAAGTGACTAGCAATAGTAATGAAATAACGCGATTAAAATGACTTTATGTAAATTAGAGAAGAGAAAGCTAGGCAATCTACAGATCACCTAGGGTAGTTTTGACAATTCCGTATTCCATGTTCTAACACAATGACTCTTAGTAACCTATGCTGGGTAATGGCGTTGACAATCACCTATCGGTCTCATGTCGTTCTACACAAAGGTAACGATTTTTCCCTCTCAGGCCAAGTAGACTACCTATGTGTTCTAGCAGGCTAACAATGTTGCAAGGGATAATGTCCTCTCAGACCACCATTCACGAGCAACTCATTACTTCCTACTGAATTTACCCTCATGTAGCCATTCCTATCCAACTAACCTCTCAATCTAGTCAATTAAGAATGATCTTGTTTACTCATCCCAACTAGGGTAGAGTTGTTTTCACACACTCACTAGTTACGTAGTAACTTTGGGTCATGACTCCTACGTTACTAAGAATTAAGCACATTAAACAAGATAATTAGGCTACCAATATCATCATTAAGCCTAGTTCATGATTGAATGAAGAAATAGATAATCCACATCACACATCTTAGCCCTAACTTGTTAATGAAAGAACTCAACATGATGAAAACCAAAACAATCTCCATTAAACCATAAACCTAGCATGAAAGATCATCCAAAATCCGGAAAATATCATCAAAACATAAACCCTAGGCTCTCCATAGATTCCTAGGTATGATTTTAGCTACTCATAACACAAGTTAACATGGTTCTTGAATAGTTCATACAAGAAAGTAAAGAGAAAAATAGATCAAATGCTAAAATCGTGAAGATTGGCGCGATCCGGGCTCTCTTCCTTGCTTGAGGTCGTTCCCAAGTCTCCTTGCTCTCCTCCTTCTTCTTGGCTCTCTGTATGCGTGAATGATGAATAATTTCTTCCCTAGGTCGTTCTTGAATCATAACCCGCAGAAGTCTTCAGTAATTGCACAAAAACCCCCTAAAATCTGCTCCTGACTTCAAAACGCGGTATCTTCTTCGTCCGAACTCGGATTTAGCTCCGTGACCTATCGATGGAAACCTCTATGGGTCTACTTTCATATGGAACTGGTCTCACCCAAAAATTATTTGTAGAACTCCGTATATGATCAAAATAGTGCAGACTGGTCATCCAAGCTCCTCCAATTTGGCTTCTCTTGACTCCACTTGAGCTCCCATTGTTTCCGAAGTTCGTTCCATGCCTCCTATCAACCGATTAGCATCCGTACCTGCCAAAACAACATGAAAGAACATAAAAATCGATTATATTTGACAAATAAAAATAAAAAATGCATGAAAAATGACCGGACTAACAATATAGCACATGGTAGCATCAAGTGATAAAACGACCTATAATCTCTAACATTGGGATCAAAACACTCTCCAAATACATAATATAATGTGATAAATGCTAAAGAATTATAGACCCTAAAAGGTGCTATCAAACTCCCCCACACTTACTCTCTTGCTCGTCCCGAGCAACAATGAGGCACAAAACTCACACACTCGAGACATTGCATACATACCCAAGCCAAATCAATGCATACCCCACCACTTTGCATACTTAACTTTCCGCTAGCCAACACGACTCACGAATCAATACACAAAGACACGACTATGCAACTACATGATATGTACAATGCAACTCAAGTATGTACAATGCAAGGAATTAAAGAACATTTTTTTTTCTTTTAGTAGAGATTGGGCAATCTCAAAGAACAAACCGGCATGTCATAAGGCTCTCACATTCCCTAGAAGATTATATAACTTTGGTGATCGGTAGAACTTGCGGCCAGTTTCGTCAGACAGAACGGGCACGAACACTCAATAAGTTACTTCCGCACACTCTTCAAACGTATCCCTAGCACTTACCATCCGAGCTATTTATCCACGGGTTTCAATTGTTGACGGCTTTAGGATGGGTAGAATATGATATTTAGAAGCGCAGTCCTAGACGTCATGATATATCTCACAAAAACCCATTCTCACACTCCCTCACCAAAATCCAAGGAACCCCCACCGAACTAACTACTCCGGTCCTCATTCCCTCAATCCTGGTGTAACGTCGTTCTCGCGGCCACAAATGTGAAGAAGTGATCTCGAATAATAGCTAATCTCCTTGGTTGACACGTTCCAACTGCAAGTGCACAGCCGTCGTGTGTAGTAATAAACCGGAAATCCGGGTTGTCGAACCCAAGGGACTTTGTTTAAATTAATTATTATTCTATACCTTATGTGGGCAAGTCGCAAGTTGTGTTTTTATCTAATTCTAAGAAATTAAACGCAAAATTCTCAATTAACCAAGTGAAATAATTCACGATTAATAAAGAATGAATAATTGGAGGTTTTTATCAATAAGGGAAAAACACCGGGAATTCTCTAGGTTCACTAGGTTGATCTAAATTTATGTTTTGATTCGTAAAACAACCACGTGTTATTCACTATTAATCAAGCAATGTTGAACTTACCGAGTTACCAAGCAAATCCACTATACTTAAACTAAACTAAACCGAGTTACCAAGCCTAATTTAGGTTTAAGTATGCATTAAGATTGTAATTCTACTTTAACTATCCTAGTTAACGATGCCGAGTTACCAAACATTGATACGACTAGGTGGATTATTCAATTTACCGACTAGTTATCACGGAGTTACCGCGTGAAACTAATTAATTCTATCTCTACGTTAGCTACTCGCAAAGATAATAAGATTAAGAACGTAAATAATCCCTAATAATGAATAAACACGAGGGATTAAGCTAAAGCATGCATCACAATCATCAAAACATCGACTTTAGATCAAACCCTAGCTACACCAAACGAGAATTCCCAGCAAAAGGTGTTTAGCTACTCATATTCATAATCAAAACGACGATTATAATGAGTTTAAACATAAGAATCAAGAAAAACGAGAGTTTAGAATTCAAACGAATGATCCAAAAGCTCCTAAGCTCTCTCCTAGGCTTCTTGATCTCCAAAGATGTCTCTAATCCTCCAAAACTACTGAAAAAGACGACCTAAAAGTCTTAAATACGTCCCCATAATAATATTACAAAGTTTGGAAATAATACGAAAAAGCCCCAAAAAATTGCTGCTGTCCCCCGACCTCTTCGCACGAAGACAGTTGTCTTCGCACGAAGAGTCTTCGTACGAAGACTTCTGCCTCTTCGTGCGAAGATCTTCTCATTCAGATACTGAGAGCTGTTTTAAGAAGAGAATGCTGCAGAGTGAAATTTTGGCTAAGTATTTGTCTTCGCACGAAGACAAATGTCTTCGCACGAAGACTTCTTGTTCCAGCCCTCTTTTTGCCTCCTTTGACTTTTCTCTTCTCTTCTTTGACTTTCTTCTTCCATTCTTTCTTTCCTTGATCTTCCTTTGACTTTCTTTGACCTTCCTCTTCTGTTTGACTTTCCTTTGACTTTCCATTGACTTCCTTTGACTTTTGACTCTCCTTTTGACTTGTCTTTGAGTTCCTCGTTTCCGAAGTTCGCTTCCAAATCCCGCACGATCATCCAAGCCCTGTTTTCCTGCGAATCACAACACGAAAACACAACCCGCGATCATATCACAATAAAAAGCTCAAAAATCTAAAGAAACGCCCGGATTTAACAAGTTTTGCACATGAACTCATATTTTCACATTTACGCTCAATTTACTCAAAAGACGACAAATTCTCCATTATAAGCACGCAAAACGTAGAAATAAAAGGCATAATATAACTCCGAAAACGGAGTTATCAACTACCCCCACACTACCTTTTGCTCGTCCCGAGCAAATCTCCCAAGTCAATTCCATCTCTCTCAAGTCAAAGCTTCTTCCGCTTTTCCGCAATTCATCCAACTTTGCATACTACCAATTACTCATTGCATACTTCCCTACGCCATTTGCATACTATCACCTCACATTGCATACAAAACCAAGAACTCTTGCATACTAATCCGAGTAGAACCATTCACCAACCATCCTTCCTACTAGTCGACACGACTCGATTATACACAATGCACCTATATGCAAATGCAATATTCACAATGCAAGTATTGAAATACAAATTTTTCTTTTCTTTTGCGAGATTGGGCAATCTCCATTAGCTTAAACCGATTCACACGAAGCGATGAGAAATCTAGACACAAGGAATGATTCGAAATCAAATTCGTCAACATGAATTCCCCCTAGCTAGTATAGAGAACCTAACTTTACTAAGTACAAAAATGCAATACCTTTTCATGTGTGCCACAAAATAAAAGGCTACGCTAGGCTAAGCCACGTTCAAGGTCCGAGCTCCTAATCCGCTAACGGGTTTAAAATGATGAGGCTTTAGGGACAAATAAGATAAGAATCAAATACAAGTCCTAAAGCGTCACATTCTCACAAATACCATAGCTCACACACCCTCACAACAATGATGGAAACCAAGCCCGAAACTCACCATCTCCGGCCCTCGATCCCCTCAAACCCCGGTACAATTACGATCTCCGTGGCTATTGTCATGAATAATGCATAAGCCAAAATTTCCCGTTCGTGAACTAGTCGCTTCTCCACTCGTTCTTCCACAAAGCTTCTCATTCTACCTTTATTCATCTCTCCTTTTTTTCTCTCTTTTCTTTTTTTTTTTTTTTTTTTTTTCTGATTTTTTTTTTTTTTTTTTTTTTTTTTTACATCTCTCAAAATCCTGCATAATTCCTTCAATATCTTTCACGAGTGGTCTTCCAATGAATCAAGCTAATCATGTAATCGTAAGGAGAGACAATATCCAAATCACGTATAAATCACAAATCAATGTCTCTCCCTATCTCAATAAAATCCTCGGTGTAAATCAACAAAGCCGCTAACATTAAAGAGCATGTGTGGGGATGGAGTCGTCGCAAACACAATCTCGATGTCCGAAGTCAAATGTCGACACCCCCACACTCGAATGTAATCCTGTCCCCTCTCAAATAGTCGATCAAATATCTGTCTCGTGCCTAATCCAACCAAACCTCCTACACCATGATGAGTAAGATCCGGTACCTAGCACGATCCACCTATTAAATTCCCCCAACCCAAGTTTTGTGTGTATTAGATGGTACACACTCACGGCTCTCCTCACTTGTGTCCATGTTGTAATGCCATGGAACACCGCCACACCGAAGTGCGCAAGCCTACTCTCACTCACCCTCGCATTCCCCTCGAAGATCACAAATGAAGTGCATGCGATATGTAAAACTCACACAAATATAGCATGAAGTACTCCCTCATCGAACCCCCTCAACTACAACACCCTCGTGACGCACTAAAGTGGTGATTCTAACCAATCAATGCTGAAGGCGAAGAATCGTCACCCTAAGTCCAAAGGTTGTCAAAGAATCCATGGTTCAAATACGGGTTTTCTAGTGGTCCTACAAGGTAAGTTCTAGAAGCAGTGAGTGCTCTAATACACACCTCGCACAGCTGTTCTGTGTGCCACTACGAGGCGGGTTGGCGACTACCTAAGACGTACACAAGAACGTTCGGCTTGTTTAGCTCACACCTAGCTCAACTGTTGTAAGAAAATTAGGCACACACTTTAAATTTGAAAGAATTAAGTTCGTGTGTAAAATAGGCACGCATTCCCGTAAAGAGAGTTTCTCTATACTTACTAAGGGACTCTCACATTGTCACTCTCGATCGCAAATTACGCCCTATGCCTAAAAGTCTCACACTTCTCGATTTTACCGAATTTTCAGCTTTTTTTCAATTGCCCTTTCTCAAATTTTTAATTTTTTTTTTTCACATTTTTAGATTTTTTTTTTTTTTTTTATATATACCTACACTATATGCAAGGCCAACTCGATTAACGACTCAACAATGGTGGGTTGACTCAAAAATACCAAAACGTGCAAAAAGATGAATAATAAAAAGAAAAATAAGGACATAACCAAAAACCTCTAACTACATGCAGACACTGGCGATGCAAAGACACGACACTGACTAGTAAAAAGGATTCAACCACCCCCACACTAGAATGCATCGTTGTCCTCAACGATAACACGAGGACTCAACAATTCTAGCATGAGGGCACACTCCACTACTCGTCATCTTCCTCCTCATCGTCCTCTTGTTCCTCATCATCTTCTTCTTCCTCATCCTCACTCGGCGGAACCTCATATTCAAAGTCATCCTCCTGGAACCACGGATCCGCCGTCGGGACCGGTGGAACAAACTCCCCCGCCGCCTGACCACTAGACTGTATAACCCACTGGCCAACCATCTGGATTAAACCCCCCAGCTTCGCCTGATTGTCCCGAGTGTGGGCAAACTGGCGTCTCCTCTCGAGTCTATCCCGGGCCATCTCCTCTCTCAAGTAGTCGTAGGCAACCTGGTTGTCAAACCTAGAGGTGTTCATCCTCCTACCCTTGCCCTTCTTCCTCGCTGTCTCATCAAACCTATGCCACTTCCTAGCAGTAAACGGTTTCAAGTCCATATCTCTCCCTATGACTACCTCAGCAGTTTTGGCTAGGTGAGTGATCAAGCAGGTATGACCGGGGCCCAATTTGTTCGTCCTCGACACCCTCTCAAGACAGTTCTCCCAAATCAGTTTGGGGATGTTAATTCTAACCCCGGTGTAAAGACAAAGGGCCCAAACCGAGAGGCGGAAAGTATAACTAGGGTTTCGTGTGATTCCCAAAACCCAGTTTTCTAACACTTCACAGCACCACCTAGCCTCCGGCCTATAAAACCTCTTCTCGGCCTTCCAATGAATCACCTCTCCTTTCCTGTCCCATGGATCAACCCCCTTCGCAAAGCAAAAAGCATTTAGACGAGACCAAAGGTTCTCACTACGAAGAACCGTCTCTAACCCACAACCGTCTTTCAAAGCGGGGAAACCCATGGCGAGAGCGATAGTCTCTGGCGTGAAGACTATCCACTCGTTCCGACAGTAAACGAGACGAGGATCTTGACTCTCTCCATCCTTTGCATAACGCAAATTAAACAAAAACTCTCTCGTAATATGTGAACTAGACTGCCCTACTAGCTTAAACCGATTATCAAGCTTCTCGCGCTCATAAATTGCCTTTATTGCTTGAGGCATGTCCTCGTGCAAAGGAAAAGCTTTCTCGGGCTGCCCGTTCTTAGTCAAATACGTATCTCTTCGAGAGTCAAGATGAGCCTCATGAGTGATAAAACGGTAGCTATCATAATATCCGGGCCCAATACTTCTCTCTTTCAAATTGGCCTTGGCCTTTCGTCGGCCGACAATACCCGGTTTAGCCGGGAAAGGGGCCGTCAAGATGGCATATTGGGGAGTAGGCGGTATCTCTAATTGAGGATCGCCCGATCCCGATGCTTCTTGTGACGAACCCTCTCCCGTCTTTCGTTTCTTACCACCCGCCATGTATAATTCAATTTCAAGTAAAACAAGCAACTCAACAATTGTGCACGTGAACAAGAAGTGAACACTAAACGAAACACGTAGGCAAGTAAACAAATAGTTCCTAGGACTTTACGCAATCGCCCCCAAATACGCTTCTAAGCGCAACAAAATATAACCGGGCTTTTACTCAATGTGCCTAAGACTCGAATATGAAATTGCGAGGTTTAGATAGTACCTACGCGTCCGGAGCAAGTCTTACGGACGCAAAAATTTCCCAATTTGACGAACCCGGACTGATTTTGATGTCGCCGGAAAAAGTTGTCGAAATCTTGAATTTCTTGCTGCTCCGTACTCCTTGCTTAGTCCCCGTCAATGTTTCCTTCTCGTCCGAAAGGTGAATCAAGCCCCAACTCGTCCAATTTCTCACTTCTCCTTCCAAACCCTAGCTTTCTTCTCCTCTGATTTCTCTCTTTTCTTTCACTCTCTCTCAAAACAACCGCTGGAATCTTGTTCTCCTCTGAATTGCGAGCAAAACCCTAGGTGGGTTGATGAAATTGGTGAAGAATCAAGGGTGGGGTGAATCGAGTGTGGTGCGGCTGTGGAGGAGAAGACTGGGTTTGAAGATGAAGAATGAAGATGGTACTCGATGCCCAGCTGGTTAAGCTTCAAGTGTGTGCCAAAAAGTCTAAAAAGCCCCCAAAATATAACCCCAAAAGCTGTTACCCGTGCTGGACAAATCTGTCTTTCTGCGCGATGTCTTCGTGCGAAGACACTTCTCTTCGTGCGAAGAGTCTTCGTACGAAGACAAATTGTCTTCGCACGAAGGTCTTCTCACATAGATACTGCAACTTGTTATAAGAAGACAAATTCAGAGCTTAAAATTTTTTCTAAGTACAAAGTCTTCGTACGAAGACAATTGTCTTAGTACGAAGACAATGCTGAATTGTGCTAAAAACATCCTTTTTGTCGATTTTTCGCGTCTTCGATCGTGCCTTTGCTTTCCGAAGGATCTCCTCGACCTCGAGACTCCCTTTTAACCTTAAAACACTCCCAAAATCCGGGGAATATTTTATTTGTCAATTTCACGCGTTCCAAGGCACGTTTTGCATTTCCGGATGCTTTTGGCCTCGTTTTACTTGCGAAAACATCCTTTTTGGCGTAACTTTCTCATCCGGACTCCGATTTGCGCGATCCACCTGTCTACAGAAAGCTCTCGACCACCCCCACACGTTGGCATTGTTCAATTCTCATTTCAGTCTGTCCTTCAAAATTTCACCTCGTAATCCGTGCCGGCGTGCTAGCTTTCTCCGTTCACTAATCAAATTCTTGCGCAAATCAAGACGGGGAGTCCGGGAACATGATCTTCCCCAGGTGCGTGTGTTGAATAGGTGCAGAAATGGCTTCTATCTTCAATTTCTTCACTTCGGATCCCGATACGCGTATTTAGCTGCAAATCCGGACTTTTTACTCTGTTTCGCACGCGCGCATCAAGAAGGGGGATCCGAAATAGGCCTTTCACCTCGTATTCCTGCACATACTCATTGGAAATATTAAATCCACTCTCTCGCACCCCTCAATAGAATCAAACCGAATAAAAATTACAAAACAGTATTAAAATCTATCCTAAAGCAGTAAATAGGTTGGGTTGCCTCCCAACAAGCGCTTTGTAATTTAAGGTCGACGGCCCGACCCAGTTACCTCAGAGATATGTTAAGGAGGCCTAGTACGACGTGCTTCCTCCTTCAATTTCATGCTCTTGATTTTCTGCACTACATCATGTGCTCTCACCACATTTGGCTTCTTCTCTGATTCGGGTGGATCGGGATGCAAAACGGCAGGCAAACCAGGAGACGGATCCACACGATCTTCTCTAAACTTGATCATGGCCAATTTATTCTTCCCCTTGCTACGAACAAACGCCTTGAATACGATTGATGAGTCTAGAGCCTTGATAGTCAACTCCTCTGCCTCTAGATCCACATTTGCGCGCATTGTTTTCAACAACGGTCTTCCAAAGATGAGTGGAACATCGCGATCCTCCTTGATATCCACTATCACAAAGTCAGCTGGAAATACAAATGCACCCACTTTGACGAGCAAGTTCTCAATCACCCCATTTGCTGTAACTATAGAATTGTCCGCCAATTGCAGACCCATCTTCACAGGAGTCGGTGCACCAATGCCCAATCTCTGAAACAGAGACAATGGCATGAGATTAATACTCGCGCCTAAATCACAGAGACCATGTGTATGATATCCACCCCCAAGAGTGCAGCCTAGAATGACACTGCCTGGATCTCTCATCTTGGGAATGTTTCTTTGTATGACTGTGCTACACGTCTCTGTTAGCTTTACCGTGGCATAGGGTTCTATGCTCTTCTTTCCCCATAGAATTTCCTTCAAGAACTTCTTATACCTGGGCATCTGAGCAAGTGCTTCTACAAGGGGAATGTTGATATGCAATTGCTTGAATATATCCATAAATCTCCCGAAGTGTTCCTCATCATTTCTCTTTATCGCCGCCGGATATGGAATTCGTGGCTTATAAGCAGCCGGATCAGGAGTGCTCTTGGATTCTTCTTTCTTCTCGACCGTGTCCTTTGATTGGGGACTCACGGTAGGCACGGGAATCTCTTCATCCAATGCTTTCTCAGTGGCTTTTGTAGCTTCGGCTCTCGCATGGCTAGGATATGGAGGATCTTGAGTAGTCACACCACTGCGAGTAGTAATAGCCTTGAGCTGCTCAGTAGGAGGAATAGTATTGGAAGGAAGCATTCCTGGCGGCAATTTAGCATTCTGATTGGCAATCTGCCCAATCTGCGTCTCGTGGCTCTTTAATGTTGCTTGTATTGAGACAATCGCGCTCTCCATCCTGTCGTGATTAGCTATCAACTTTCTCAATAAAGCGTTCGTCTCTTGTTCTTCTGGTTGCTGAGCCTGCTGCTGTGGAGCTTGCCTCGCCTGATATGGAACATTGGGTCTCTGACCGGGTGCATATAATCCACTGTTTGGATTGGCATAGCTAAAGTTAGGGTGATTACGATTGTTGGGATGATAGGTGTTAGGCCATTGTTGCTGTCGCATAAAATTCACATCTTCAACACTGTTATCATATCCCTGGCTTTCATCTGCTAGTAATTCACCCATGGGCTTCTGAGTTGGAGGGTGCATACCGTGAAATGCTTAAGTCATGGATTCCAACTTTTGTTCCATCGATTCAATCTTGTTGACTAAGGATGTATCCCCCGGTTTGGAGTACCTACGCGTTTCAGATCGTGTAGTCTCTCTCTTTGACGCGTTGTTCAGCAAATCTTGAGCTCGCTGTGCTCCAAGTCCCATAAAATTACCTCCAGCTAGCATATCCAACTGGTCAGCTGTCTCCTTGTCTAATGCAGTGTAGAAATAATGGAAGAGCTTGTGCCATGGCTCTCCATGATTCGGACATCTACGGAGAATTTGGCTGAACTTCCTCCATGCATCTCCCAAAGAGCTGTCTTCATCCTGAGTGAACTTTGCAATCTCTGCCATCTGCTGCGCGACTCTGGATGGTGGCAAATACTTCCTCAGAAACTCATGACAACAATCTGCCCATGTCACTATGCTACCAGCTGGCAGCTCCATAAGCCACTTCTTGGCTTTTCCAGATAAGGAGAATGGAAATAGTAAAAGCTTAACTGTCTCATCTGGAACTCGCTGATCGTGCAGGGTTGATGTGATTTGCTCAAATACCAGCAGATGGTGATTGGGATCATCTCCTGGAGCTCCGTTGAATGCGCACTCATCACGAACCATGTTGATCATATGTTGGCGCAACTCGAAGTGTTGGGCATTGATCTGCGGCCTGACAATGGTAGGCTGATAACATGCTGGGGTAGTCCTGAAATAATCCACCATCGGGCGTTCTTCATTCTCAGCATTGTTCTGCCTGTTGTTTTCCCCATTATTACCATTGTTGTTCCCACCGATGTTCGCCACTTGTGCCCCCACACCATGACGTGGTTGTGGATTTGGGGGGACCATGCGATCCATCCTTGCCTGCATCTCAGCCATTTGAGCTCTCACCTCCTCAGCTTCTGCGGCTCTTTGTGCAGCTTCCTCTACAGCTGCAACTCTAGCTGCTTCCGCATCCTGCAAACCTTTGCGGATCCTCTCAAACTCAGCTCTCGTTTCTTCATCCATACCTACTGAGATTGAATTCCTCTTGTCTCTACGCTGTGCTTTTAATAAGGATTCCGGGTCTTCAAACGTTGGATACAAAGGCTCGTCTCGAGAACGGGTCATGCACCGAGTAAATCAACCTGAAATCACGAAACACGCAAAACGTAGGCGAGTAACGGATATAAACAATAAATTAAAATCCCTAAGGCTAGGAATTATAACTAATTTAGCCGAAGTCCCCGGCAACGGCGCCAAAAACTTGACACGTTCCAACTGCAAGTGCACAGCCGTCGTGTGTAGTAATAAACCGGAAATCCGGGTTGTCGAACCCAAGGGACTTTGTTTAAATTAATTATTATTCTATACCTTATGTGGGCAAGTCGCAAGTTGTGTTTTTATCTAATTCTAAGAAATTAAACGCAAAATTCTCAATTAACCAAGTGAAATAATTCACGATTAATAAAGAATGAATAATTGGAGGTTTTTATCGATAAGGGAAAAACACCGGGAATTCTCTAGGTTCACTAGGTTGATCTAAATTTATGTTTTGATTCGTAAAACAACCACGTGTTATTCACTATTAATCAAGCAATGTTGAACTTACCGAGTTACCAAGCAAATCCACTATACTTAAACTAAACTAAACCGAGTTACCAAGCCTAATTTAGGTTTAAGTATGCATTAAGATTGTAATTCTACTTTAACTATCCTAGTTAACGATGCCGAGTTACCAAACATTGATACGACTAGGTGGATTATTCAATTTACCGACTAGTTATCACGGAGTTACCGCGTGAAACTAATTAATTCTATCTCTACGTTAGCTACTCGCAAAGATAATAAGATTAAGAACGTAAATAATCCCTAATAATGAATAAACACGAGGGATTAAGCTAAAGCATGCATCACAATCATCAAAACATCGACTTTAGATCAAACCCTAGCTACACCAAACGAGAATTCCCAGCAAAAGGTGTTTAGCTACTCATATTCATAATCAAAACGACGATTATAATGAGTTTAAACATAAGAATCAAGAAAAACGAGAGTTTAGAATTCAAACGAATGATCCAAAAGCTCCTAAGCTCTCTCCTAGGCTTCTTGATCTCCAAAGATGTCTCTAATCCTCCAAAACTACTGAAAAAGACGACCTAAAAGTCTTAAATACGTCCCCATAATAATATTACAAAGTTTGGAAATAATACGAAAAAGCCCCAAAAAATTGCTGCTGTCCCCCGACCTCTTCGCACGAAGACAGTTGTCTTCGCACGAAGAGTCTTCGTACGAAGACTTCTGCCTCTTCGTGCGAAGATCTTCTCATTCAGATACTGAGAGCTGTTTTAAGAAGAGAATGCTGCAGAGTGAAATTTTGGCTAAGTATTTGTCTTCGCACGAAAACAAATGTCTTCGCACGAAGACTTCTTGTTCCAGCCCTCTTTTTGCCTCCTTTGACTTTTCTCTTCTCTTCTTTGACTTTCTTCTTCCATTCTTTCTTTCCTTGATCTTCCTTTGACTTTCTTTGACCTTCCTCTTCTGTTTGACTTTCCTTTGACTTTCCATTGACTTCCTTTGACTTTTGACTCTCCTTTTGACTTGTCTTTGAGTTCCTCGTTTCCGAAGTTCGCTTCCAAATCCCGCACGATCATCCAAGCCCTGTTTTCCTGCGAATCACAACACGAAAACACAACCCGCGATCATATCACAATAAAAAGCTCAAAAATCTAAAGAAACGCCCGGATTTAACAAGTTTTGCACATGAACTCATATTTTCACATTTACGCTCAATTTACTCAAAAGACGACAAATTCTCCATTATAAGCACGCAAAACGTAGAAATAAAAGGCATAATATAACTCCGAAAACGGAGTTATCATTGGTCTTCATGAAGTTTAATTTTCGGCTCCCTATTCCATTTCAATTTCAAGTTATGTTTTTTTTTTTCTTTCTTTTTTTTTTCAATTTCATATCAATAAGCACATGGAGCCACCAATACAATAGTAATATCAAAGGAGATCAAATCAATATAGATAACACGGGGATGGAATGTGTCAAATCAAATAATGAAATCAAATATATGTCGACACCCCCACACTCGATGTAAAGCATATCCAAAACCCGGTAGTCAATATGTCAACGTGCTAATTCCAACCAATCCTCCTCATCACCTAAGATGTAGAAAATATGAATGAAGTACAAGCACGTCCTCTTATAATATCAACCAACCCCCACCCCATATCGTGCGGAAAGAATGTCACGCACTACGGAACTCCACCTGTGATCGTGATGTATGAACACGACTCACCGCCACACCGAAGTGTGCTGTCGTCTCTAACTCACCCTCACATCCCCTCAAAAGATGACATGTAAGAATGTCCACTCAAGATGTATCAAATCAGCTCACCCTCATCGAACCTCCCTAACTCAACTCCCTCTATCATGACGCATTGGAAGGGACCATTCTAACTAGTGATAGAAGTCACAAGGAACGACTTCCTAGGCTAGAGGCTGTGAATAAAAGGGGTAAATGGATCAAATTGTGGTAACTAGTGGACCTAGGCGATGGATACGGGACATGAGTTCCCCATAAAAATCATTCGCACAGCTGTTCCGTTTCCACTACGAGGAAGGTTGACGACTACCTAAGTGACAGTGGTGTAGCGCTAGTAGGATAACTAGTTTCAGAGACAGCTACTCACAATTCTCAAGTGCATTGGCCCTATAGCATTCCTACTTCAGATTCTCGCGTGTCTACCTCACCTCATATTTTCATACAAGCTAGGGAATACTATCATTGAGCCCTCTCCACGCTTACTCACTTCAATTTTTCTTTCTCAAAAAATTTCAATTTTTAGGGATTTTCTTATTTTTAATAATTTTAAATTTGTTTTTTATTATTTTATTTTTTTAGACACAATATGTAACTGGCCAACTCGATTAACCAACAAGAAAAAGGGTGGGTGGACTCAATAAATAAAAGTGCAACAATATATACAATGCAAATATTTAAACGTGCACATGCAATCCTATGGACCAACTCCATATGCATAACAGACTCACTGAACTACATGTAACAAGGCTATGCAATGGCTAACTAGCGGATAGCTAAAAACTCCCCCACACTTAAGAGCTTTGTTGTCCTCAACGAAAAATAGAGTGAATCTCAAGAGGACTCGGCTGCTCAAGCGTACGACCGGTGGGTCTAGTCGGAGTGAGTCCTCCTTTCGTCCTCATCTCGGACGTTGGGACTCGACTGTGGGTATACATCAGACTGGTAATGGAACAAGCCATCGTAGGTATGTGGGTGCTGCAACTGGACATTGGCCGCCACAGCCAAGTCCTGAATCCATCCACCATGCTGGGCACAATCATAGCTAAGTGACTCCATCCCTCGGCCCAACTGGCTTTGGCTACTACGAATGTGCTCAAAATGTCTCCTCTCCCTAGCTCTATCCTCATCAGCTTGGAGTCTATGAGACTGCATCATATGCATGAGCGTGTCAAGCTGTCGCTCCATGTTGGAGCTCGAGCACTCGCTTGGTCTCCGCTAGGGTGTCTGGGGTCAACAGGTATTTGATTCTTAAGGGGTTGGGTATTTTCTCCCAAGTACGTGTTGCATCCTTCTTCTTCTTGTCTCTAGAACTATTTTCATACTCTAGACCACTTAAATTAGCCTTAGCATCTTGTGCTAGCTTTAGGAGAAAACAAGTATGCCCGGGAGATCTACGGTTATAGCGGTCAGTCCTCTCCATAAGAAATCTATAAATCAAGTACGGAACATTGATACGCTTCCCCATCCACAAACAGTAAGCCATGGTGCAAAGCTGAAAGGAGTACGTGGGATTTGGAGAAACTCCATAAACCCAGTTCTCAAGAAACTCACACAACCACCTCGCACGTGGAAGCACGAGTCTCCTAGAAACGTTCCACTTAGATAAAGTGGGTTTCTCATTCCACCCCGCTCTAGACACCCTCTCAAAACAAAAGGCACTTACTACTTCAACAGCATCCACCCTCCTAATGGTCTCATGGTAGGCGCCAATCTCATTCTTTAGAGGTTTGAATTTCAGGGCGGCCGCTATAGTCTCGGGCGTGATGACTATATAGGTGCCCCGTCAATACACATGCCTCCGATCCTCACCCTCTCCCTCGTCATAGAAACGAGCATTTACTAGAATCTCCCTCGCAAGAGCGGAGCTAGAATTCTTACAAATTTTAAACCACCTATCTAGCCTCTCATTCTTGAAGAGATCCTGAAGCTGTTTTGGCATTTTGTCGATTTGCGGGAAGGTTTTTTCAGGAGTCCCTACCCTCTTCAGGAATGGGTCAGTGCAATATGCCTTATGGGCATTCGCACCAACAAACCTAAAGCTGCAGAATTTGGTATTGCAGATAGAGTCGAGGTCAACATCCTTTGCAGCCCTACCTCTCATCCCAATCTTTGGAAGTGCAGGCATAACTAAGTTCAACTCACAACGAATTGGAGACGGAGGCACCTCACGAAGGTTGCCAGAGCCGTCTCCCTCGTCCACATTCTCCTCCTCACTCAAAACTACATCCTCCTCAGGATTGAAGATGGGCGATCATCAACAACTATACCCCGTCTCCTCTTAGCACTATTCGATGTAGACATAATGATAGAGAAAATAAAAGACGAGTGCACGTGAGGTCTAGAGTGAACTAAGCAAGTATCACAAGCCAAATATGAGCAAGTAACAAATTCGAAGCAAATTAAGCCCTAAGAGTGCGTAAGAAAGGAATTAAAGCGAGAGAAAGATTTCGGTACCTACGGTCCCGGAGTACCGTTCTTACGGGACCAGTTTCGCAAAAATTGGTCAAGAAAGGAACGAGTGGTCGACCAATTTTCTGAAAAACTTGAGCAAAGTGAAGTGAAGCTACCTCCATGTGCTCCTCGGTGTCCCCGTCGAAAGTCTCTTCTTAAGCTAGGGCCGAATCCCCCTCCAAGTTGATGAATCGGAGAATTTTTGTTCTTGGAGTTCTTCCTCTTTGATTTCACCCACACTCAAACAAAGCCCTATCTTTCAAAAACTCAAGAATTAATGTTGTTGTGCAAAACCCAACAAATTTTTTTGAATTTGGTTGAGTTTTGAAAATTTGGGTGTATGGATGTATGGGTGTTCTTGAAGGTTTGGGAGGAAGAAGATGAAGAAAGTGGGGTTTTGATCCAATTTTGGGGTGTTTTTACCCTTTATGGACGGATATGGGCATTAAAAATGCACCAAAAATACCAAAAAGCACCCCCAAAATCGGACCAAGCCGCCCGATTTCGGCCCCCATTTTGGCCCGAAATGGTTGCCAAAATCAGTTGATTTCAAAACAGTTTGTGTGTTTTACTTCGGGCCGAAATGCATTGATTTCGGCTCCCATTCCGGCCCGAAATGGGTGCCGAAATCACTGCTTTCGCCCACTTTGTTTTTGCTCTAATTTCTTCATCCGGTATCCGATTCATGCGATTCTTGAACAGTTCGACTCCACACTCGACGAGGAATCCATTTTTGACCGAAAAATTCCCAAAGCCGGGGATTTTTCCGTTTCTTGCCAAAAATTTTCTCCTTGTTCACGAATCTCACCTCCTCAATCTCTTTAACTTTCTCCACTCCGGATTCCGATGCGTGCAACCCCGATACTCCAACTTGCTATCGTGATCCTTATGACTCATTTGCTACTCCTAGACCTCGAATAGCTTCTTTATCAAGTTCTTTTCTCCCGGTAAGCTCATTTTCCTCGTTTTGCGTGCAAAATGGTGCACATACATCAAGAATGGGAATCCGGAGGGTCTTCGGTACCTGTTTCCTGCACACTCATTGAAAATATTAAATCGCTCTCTCTCACCCCTGAAAGATCAAGTATGGCTATCAAAAATAAAATACGGAAAGCAAATAACAACTAACTACGTTGGGTTGCCTCCCAACCAGCGCTTTGTAATTTACGGTCGACGGCCCGACCCAGTTACCTCATAGCCCCTACACAGGTGGCTTGGCACCCCGTGCCATCTCTTACAGCTTCTTCTGCTGGATTCTCAACACAACACGATGAACTTTGTCTTTCGGAATTGGTGGCTCATCACGAACCACCTCAGACTTGTGCACTGATTGCCCGGCCACTGGCATCTGAGTCTTCTCTTGAGGCTGATGTGGAGTCTTCTTAGAAACCCGGAAATTCTCCCACGCATTATTGATCCTCATGATCAATTCTCGTTCTCAACATCAATGAGAGTACGACCGGTAGCCAGGAAGGGCCTACCCAGGATGATCGGAACATCTCCCACACGCATCTCAAGAATCACAAAATCTGCAGGGATAATAGAATTCCCTACCTTTACCAAGACGCTTTCCACCACACCAAAGGCTCTCTTGCAAGACTTGTCCGCAAATTGAAGGTTGATCCATGTGGAACGAGCTTCTACTCCCAGCTTATGAAAGACTGAAAGTGGCATTAAGTTGACACTAGCCCCCAAATCACATAGGGCCTTCCCCGTGTAAGCTCCTCCCCAATTAGCTTCTATCACAAAGCTTCCTGGATCCTTCTGTTTTTGAGGCAAACCATGCATCACACATGAGCTCACCTGCTCAGTCAAGTCTACTGTCTCAAAGTCCGGCACCGCCCTCTTTCCTGAAATTGCATCCTTCATATATTTGGCATATTTAGGCATCATCTTTACTGCCTCAATCAATGGAACATTGATATGCAACTTCGAGAAAATGGATAAGAATCTCTTGTACTCCTCAGAGTCATCTTTCTTCTTTCTTGTCTTAAGCGGATATGGGAGATTCTCAGATAAAGAGGGTGGTGGTGGTGTTACCTCATCATCAACATGCTGAGTCACGCCTTTTGATTGGGGGATCATGACAGGGGTCTTGTCAAAGACCTCATGGTCCCTAGCTTTCGAAGCTTCAGCTCTGGCGTGGCTCGGATATGGGGGATCATCAAGAACAATCCCGCTACGAGTGGTGATGGCGTTCACCTAACGCACATTCTCTGCGTCAGATGGCAAGGACCCTGGGGCTCTAGTGGAGAGCTGAGTAGAAACCTGTCCTACCTGCACTTCCAGGTTACGAAGTGAGGTCGTGGTGATATGCAAATCTGAAGTCAGTGTCTCCACCTGAGACGTGAAAGTATTCATATTCTTCCCCATCTAATACATCATGTTCTTGAGATCTGTCATCTCAGCGTTCTTCCCTGCAGCTGGTGGTGGTGGTGGCGCCTGAACAGCTGGCCTATACTGAAGCCCGGGTGCATATGAAGCTCCAGCCTGATCTCCATACCTGAATCCTGGATGATCTCTAGTCTCTGGCCTGTAGTTCCCCTGATTCCAGTTGTGCTGTCGCTGTGCCCCCACGTAGCTAACATCCTCATTAGCAGCTTGAGTCAAAGCTGCATCAAAATCTGGCTCCTCCACTGCAGACACAGTCTTCTTATCCTGATACACTTGCTTTGCCATATCTGAAACCATATTTGTAATCCCATCTTTCCACTCATCATACTTTGGCTCGGGCAACTTGGACAACCTCCTAGAGTCATAAAATTGAGCATCCTGTTTCTCTATTTGCTTCATCAAAGCATATGCTCCATCCTTGTCAACCCTGTAAAGAAAGTTACCTCCTGCTTCCCTGTTCAATAGATCCTGGTTGGGACGCTCCAAGCCGTGATAGAAGACTTGGAGGATCTTGTAGTCGCCAAAGTTATGATTCGGACACTTGCTTATCGTTCTCATGAAACGGTCCCATGCTTCTAAAATTGTCTCAGCAGCATGCTGCTGAAAACCAAGAATCTCTGTCTGTAAGCCAATGACGCGCTGGGCGGGGTAGAATTTGCTCATAAACTCGTCAACACATTTCTCCCATGTGGTGACCGATTCTGGCTCTAGCCATTTCTCTGCCGCTCCCTTCAGACAGTAAGAAAACAAAATCAGCTTCAATGTCTCTGGGGTCACATTCTTGTACTTCACTGTCCTGATGTAGGCATCAAACTTCCCAATCAAGTCATTTGGGTCTTCATCCATGTTCCCATAGTACTGAAAATGGTTCTGCACCGTCGTGATGGTGGCAGGCTTCAAATCAAAGTGGTCCGCCTGTATGTCTGGCACCACTATAGATGGCTTGTGTCCTCTCTGAGTTAACTGAAACTTTTTAACCAATGCTTGCCCCGATTTGTTATAGGGAATCTGGTTCTGTTGCTCATCAAGTTTCTCCTAAAGTTCAGTCAACTTCTGGTTCAGTTGAGCGTTAGTCAATTGCTCACCCATTGCGATCTGTCTTGGATCTTGTCTCGGAGTTCTGAATAGTTGTTCAGGCTCTTCAAATGGGGGCACAAGGTCTCTAGAGATCCGGTGCATACACTGAGAACCTGAAACACAATTCAGAAAACAAATCAGAAATCACAGGAATAATAAACAAAAAGAAAGAGG
Organism: Linanthus parryae; assembly: GCA_023055425.1. Classification (NCBI taxonomy): domain Eukaryota; kingdom Viridiplantae; phylum Streptophyta; class Magnoliopsida; order Ericales; family Polemoniaceae; genus Linanthus; species Linanthus parryae. The sequence continues at coordinate 1,038,528 of JALGPY010000038.1, read as the reverse complement.
TAGATTAAACTAATCGCTAAACTAGAATAGTAAACAATGCCTTCCCCGGCTATGGCGCCAAAAACTTGACGCGCGATTACTACGCGTTGCTACGCAAGTATACGGTCAAGTAATAAAGTGGAGTATTTTGGACTCCGAGTTATCGAACCCAAGGGAAGGTGTTTACTATACGCTCTAGAGTAGCAATTAAACTCAGTTTACCTAAGTAACCGGTAAAAATGATTGTAGTTTGAAGTGTTGTCACCCTCAAACAATTGACTAGCAATAGTAATGAAATAACGCGATTAAAATGATTTGATGTAAATTAGAGAACAGAAAGCTAGGCAATCTATAGGTCACCTAGGGTAGTTTTGACAATTCCGGATTCCATGTTCTAACACAATGACTCTTAGTAACCTATGCTGGGTAATGGCGTTGACAATCACCTATCGGTCTATTGTCGTTCTACAAAAAGGTAACTATTTGTCCCTCTCAGGCCAAGTAGACTACCTATGTGTTCTAGCAGGCCAAGTAGACTACCTATGTGTTCTAGCAGGCCAAGTAGACTACCAATGTCCTCTCAGACCACCATTCACGAGCAACTCATTACTTCCTACTGAATTTATCCTCATCTAGCCATTCCTATCCAACTAACCTCTCAGTCTAATCAATTAAGAATGATCTTGTTTACTCATCCCAACTAGGGTAGAGTTGTTTTCACACACTCTAAAGTAAAGAGAAAAATAGATCAAACGCTAAAATCGTGAAGATTGGCGCGATCCGGGCTCTCTTCCTTGCATGAGGTCGTTACCAATGAAGTCTCCTTGCTCTCCTCCTTCTTCTTGGCTCTCTGGATACGTGAATGATGACTAATTTAGTCCCTAGGTCGTTCTTGAATCATAACCCGCAAAAGTCTTCAGTAATTGCTCAAAAACCCCCTGAAATATGCTCCTGACTTCAAAATGCGATACTTCTTCGTCCGAACTGAGATTTGGCTGTGTGACCTATCGATGGAAATCTCTCGGGGTATATTTTCATATGGGACTGGTTTCACCCCAAAATTATTTGTAGAACTCCGGATATGATCAAAATAGTGCAGATTGGTCATCCAAGCTCCTCCAATTTGGCTTCTCTTGACTCCACTTGAGCTCCCATTGTTTCCGAAGTTTTTTCCACGTCTCCTATCAACCGATTAGCATCCTTCCCTGCCAAAAAAACATGAATGAACATACCAAGCGATTATATTTGACAAATGACAATAAAATATGCATGAAAAACGCCCGGACTAAAAATATAGCACATGGTAGCATCAAGTGATAAAACGACCTATAATCTCTAACATTGGGATCAAAACACTCTCCAAATACATAATATCATGTGATAAATGCTAAATAATTATAGCCCCTAAAAGGTGCTATCAGATCCTACCCGTGCACGTCCAAGTTCATCATTCTTCTCAGATTGCTAGCACCATTGGAGAAGAAGCCCGGTTGAAGTCTATTCGTGTGGATACCGTAGAGAAAAAGATACTATTCTTTGTATGTGATCGTCCCAGCCTGGTATGGCTGAGGTAACCTTTCTTCCTTTCATCATGTTATGATGCTTCACCTGTGATCCTTGGTGGGATTTGAGGAGGATTAATTTTTGTTATTCCGCTGCATAACCTACATCAAAAAAGTGGTATCAGAGCCACAGGTCGATAGCGCATAACATGATTGTATGTGGTTATCTATTTTTCATTAGTTTTACACCATTCTGTCAGATTGATCGTAAAACAGTAATAAAACTGATATGCGTATTATGATGCGCCATGAATGTGATTCATGTGAAGATTCAATTATTTTACATATGATGTGAAAATAATGAATTTTCATGTGTATATTTGATATACTAATTTTATCAGTTTAGACTCTTTCTGTCAGTTTGACCGTAAATTGTAATAAAATTAATATGCGTTTATTGATACGCCATGAATATGATTCATATGAAAATCAGCTAATTTTACATAGGATATAAAAATAATTGTTTTTCATGTACATATGATGTAAAAATTAATTTGTGACATAAAGCAAGTGTTTGGGCACAATGCATGGAGAAAATGTGTTGTTGTCCCACATTGGGGTTTGGCCACAAGGAAGGAAGAAAAAATAATAATTTAAACCCTTAGAGGGGTTCGGCCATGAAGACCCGTCCCCTGGTGGGCCGAACAAGCCAACTGGCCACGCTGGTTCGGTCAGCCGACCGGCTTGACCGCGCGGGCTGGTCCTACCGGGTGGGCCCGGTTTGGCGGGTCAGTTCGGTTCGGCTAGTTGGACTAGCGCGACCGTTTTGAATTTTTTTCCCTAGTGTCCCAATTTAATTAATTAAAATTGAACAAGCGCGTTAAAAATTGGTTTTAACTGTATTATGTGCTTTGTTGCATGGTGGATGGATATGGCCCAGGTTGTGGATGTTTACTTTGTGGTTTGGTTTAGGTCTGCCAGCTAATCAAATTAATGTAATAGTTAATTAAGGTTTTACGGCCTGCGAGCTGATCATCTTCTCGACATGTGAGGTTTTATTTATTTGTTTAATATAGATGCTAGCTAGAATTAGATAATTAGATGATAGCCAAGAGCATGGAGAAGAAGACCAGAGAACCAAGAAGACACAAAGACGATGGAGGACTTGCACACTTAGGACGCGCAACTATGGTGGAGGCACATGAAGATGAGCTTGTCACTTTAGGGAACATAGATATTATCATTGGCTTGGTAATATCTTAGTCTTAGGGGCCATATCCATTCCATGTTTATTTTTTATTTTTGTGGATGTTTATTATTAATGTCTTGTTTTATTTTGCGGTATGGGTGATGCATGCAAAACGTAACAAGATAATAGTAAACAAGTTTGGTCTTTTATTGTGGATTGCCCAATCCAAATAAGTTAATCATGTTGATGGGATCAACCAAACAATTAAGTAATGACACTAAAATCTCTCAAATAAAATATTACGTTTTGCCTCTCTTATTTTGACACCCTTGGCGACACAAGCAAGTAATGTGTGGTTGTTAAAATAAGAGGTTAAACGTAACTAAGTAGTTTCAATTGGATTGATGACTTAGAGGCATGACAACTGGGAATATCTATAAGATAGATAAATAAGGAGTTATTTGCCCGGTTGCACCAAGAGTTACATAAGGATGCAATTGGAAGGTGTTCCTACCTAAATAACCAATTCTTGGGTGACGTGCCAAAGCAGACTCAAGAAAAGGTGAAATATGGATCTTGGCTCACTAAAAAGTATATGATATTTTCCGCATTAATGGTGAGGGCTATTAATCCGAGAAAAATAGTGAAGCTATATTTAATAATTTAAGTCCTTATTAAATGTAGTTTAAACGTCACAATATTGTGCATAATCCTTTTGTGTTGAATACCTATGGCATTAAACGAATAAACTTGACTTTATCGCTATGTCCTTGAGAAGGACAAATTGTCTAGAATCTGTTATATAAACTGGTATAAAATTGAGAATTGTTCTCAAATAAAAGAAAAATTATTGTATATCCTAGAGCATAAAGTTTTCCTTCCACCAACTACCAAAACACACTAAAGCCTAATGGGTGGAACATCAAAGAATGGTTCTTTGGATGTGATTTGCCTCATGTTAACTACCATGAACTATGAGCTTTTTAAGAAAGATGAGAACATAGAGGTGTATGATATGATCATACATTTAAAGAAGTTATTTTCAAGAGTCGGCTAAACATGAAAGGTTTGAGTGTTGCTCCATTTGCGTTTTACCTCCTCTTTCTTAGCACTCGTCATGATCAAGATGTAATTAAGCTCGGGCTTGCCAAAGCAAGGCGACTTCATTCATCAAGATGTGACGCGACGAGACAAGCTAGTAATGTTCGATTGCTGAAGCAAGAGATCAAACACAACTAAGCTATTTCAATAAAATTGAAAGATTAGAAGATGGGAGTTATCTATGAGATAGATAAAGAATAAGAATTTATTCTCCCAATTGGACCAAGAATTGCATTGGATGCAATTAGAGTTTTGCTCATAGAAGATTTACTCAATATGATTGAGAACCGCTAAACAAAGTGCTACTCAAAAGGAGTGGTGTGGTAGAAGAGGAATTGCCCAAAGTACATGCAAGGAAAAAGGAATTATGAATTTCAATTTAATGTATCTTTGTTATAAAAGGCCAATGTGTCTATCTCATCATCATAGGTATTTTATACTAGATGAAGATCTCACATTTATGGAAATGTGCAGGATCTCAAGAGAAAAAGACTATTGGATAAGGAAGAGATACACCTACACGTGGGGCAATGAAGCAAGGGTTGTTGAATTAGCCATAGAAATTATCTCTACTTTTGAAATTATTCATGAATTAGATAAGTACGATTATGTCCCTGCTATGTGTAGGAACGTTATCACAATTTCTTGTTGTGAAAAGAAAGAATTTCCTATTAAAATAATGGACAAGTGTTGTTCCATATATTTTAATTAAATGCATTATTGTAATGCTAATCTGTCTAATGGATTGTAGATCATTGATCATGATAGTTTCATCTATAACTTTAAAGATATAACTTTGGCATTGTGGTTTAGACCATGTGACTGAGAACTCATTTCTAGACTCCATTTAGATGGATTTCTGGACTCATTTGAATATGAGTCATATGAGACATGTGAGACTTTTTCATTGGGAAAAGATATGATATTTTGGACTCATACATACTAATGTATATGAATCACTAAGCACAAGTTCTAGAGATAGTTTTGGTACTTCATCATATATACTTATTCAGTAGATATGGATTGGGTCTTATGAAGAAAAAATCAGAATCCTTTGAAAAGTTCAAAGAATTCAGGAATGAAGTGGAGAACTAGCTTGGCAAGAGTATCAAGACTCTACGATTAGATCATAGATGAGGATGCTTAAGTCAAGAGTTTGACAAGTATCTAAAAGAGTGTTGGATATGATCCAAACTCACTCCACCTAGAATACCATTATGGAATAACGTGTCTATGGGGAGAAATCGGACCTTGCTGGACACGGTTTGGTTATGATATGTCAAACAGGACTTCCAATTTACTTTTTGGGCTATGCTCTACTTATAGCAATTTTGCCCTTAACCTTATTCCATCAAAATCATTTATGAAATACTCCATATGTGATATGGACTAGGAGGTGTCCTAGTATTTCATAAATTTGGTATTGTGAAGTTTGTGTAAGCGTTTACAGATAAACTTGGACCTAATTCGCATAAATGTATTTTGTGGAATATTCGAAAGAATATTGTTTCTACGATCCAATCGAGGACAAGGTGTTTGTTGCTCGAATCACTGTGTTTCTAGAAAGAGATTGTATCTAAAATGAAACAGTGGTAGGATGGTAGAACTTGATGGAGTTCAAGAACCACCACAAAACATTCATCCTTTGGTGGAACATGAGTAGCATAACAAGGCTTAGCGGAGCAACCTACTCAAGTAGCACAAGAACCTTGTAGGTCAAGATGGATATGTGAAGGAGATATGGAAATATCATAACCCTGTCATATATTGCTCATGAAGATGAGCCTACAAACTATGAGGTGGCAACGAGTGGCCCAAACTCTCAAGAATGGCTTAAGGCCATGAGATATGAAGTGGAATCTATGTATACCAACAAAGTATGGGCTTTGTTGGAACCACCTAAAAGGGTACGACCCATAAGGTGCAAGTGGGCTTTAAGTAAAACTAAATGGAAGGTAATATGATTACTTTTAAGGGACGACTGGTGGCTAAAGGTTTACTGTGAGCTCATAGTGTGGACTATGATGAAATCTTTTCCAGTTGCGATGCTTAAATCCATTCGCATCTTGCTTGCAGAAATCTGTCTACAGGTTGAATCGAGCTTCTTGGAGTTAAGATCTTTGATAAATGATGCAATAAAATGGTTTGATTCCATCAAGAATGAAGATGAGCCTTGTGTTTACAAGAAGGTTAGTGGAAGCACAGTTATATTCTGGTCTTGTATGTGGTTGACATACTGTTCACTGGGAATGATGTCCCTACTCTGCAATCAGGTAAAGATTGGCTAGGGAATCTTTTTACAATGAAATGACGTAGGCGAAACAGCCTATAAAGATCTATGGAGATAGATCAAGAAGGTTGTTCGACTTAATTCAAAATGCATATAATGACAAAGGTGTTGAAACGGTTCAAAATGCAAAGAAAATGGATTCTTACCTATGTCACATGGGATTAGTCATTGGAAGGTTAATTTTCCTTCCAATCAGGTTGAGAAATGACCGTATGAATAAGATACATACGATACGCCATATTATGTGCTAGGCCAGACATGTCATTTAAAGAATGACATGAAGACACCAGTCATATCCAGATGAGAGTCATTGGATATTGATCAAGAAAAATCCTTATGTACTTGAGAAGAATTAAGGATGAATTCTTGATTTATGGAGGATAGGAAGGGTTCACTGTAATTAGTTACAATGATGCGAACTTCCAATCCAACACGGATGATTCCAGATCATAGTCAAGTTTTTTGTTTTGCCTTAATTGAAGGACTGTGAGTTGGAAAGGTTCCAGACAAGATTCAGTTGCTGATTCTATCACAGAGGACTGAGTATATTGTTGCATTAGATACAAAAACTCAGAATATTCGATCTCATTCTATTGTCGAGAGAGAAGATGTGAATATTTGCAAAGTACTATTGAAAGTCTCTCTTATCTCTTGCGCAGCGAAAGCGTGAGGGGGCGCAATAGGTAAATAGGCATATGATGCACCAGATTGACTCTATTGCAAGTTGGAGACTGTTGGAATTGTGCCCTAGAGGCAATCAATTTTTCGTGACATTTGTATGGACTTACTATTCGTTATGTTATCAATATGGGTATATGCTAACATGAATGAACTCCTTAGAATATAGAGTTTATATTCTTAAATATCCCAAGTCGAGTACTACAGTTAATTGGACGACTGTATAGCACCGAGAAAAGTATGTGGGTAGATTCATATGGGGATATCAAGTCTAACACATGGGTAGGAGTAATGGCGTACTGGATTGACCCACCATGAGAAGGCTACATGGGAGTTATGTGAATGTCACAAGCGCTTCTCATAGTGACAATGGTGTGTGATCCTTAGACTTGAAGTCACTAGATATTCTAATTGTGAAATATCATGCTTTGATATTATCAAACGTTGCGCCTTAACCGAGAAACTATAAAGATAGTTATCGGGCATGATATGAAGCAAGCTGAGAGATCGTAGTGATGTGGAGAGGATTTGTCCCTCCCACATAACGGGAGTAAATATCCATGGCCACTCGATGAGTGAGACTTAGAAAAATGCATGGCCATGCTCAAATAAATCAATATGGGATATTGATGTTATTTGTTTATCTAAGTCTACTCACAAATCGAGAAACTATGGATTGAATATACAAGTGTGACACTCCATGTCTTACGTCCAATCCGTATAGATGAGACAAAGGGATTATACAACACTTTAACATTGGTCACAGAGGTTAGTCAGATTACTGAAATTCCTATTACTTTGGAGCATTGATGTATTGCTAGATACCTCTCAATGTTTGTAATAATTATTATTATTGCTACGTAATTAGGAACCTACAGGGTCACACACAATAATAGATCTAGCTGGTATTATTTCTAATTAGTTGGACTAAATAGCACTAAGACTAAAGTGTAAACTGTGCTCATTAGTTGGACTAAAGAGCAATTGTGGACTAGAATGTAACTAGTCCCACATTGTTGGATTTATGGGCAAAGAGGAATTTCTCTAGCTATAAATAGGATTTATAGGCTAAGAAAATTCATTCTTAATTAATCCTACACAACACAGTTTACTAGAGAGCTAGAGAGAAAAGAAGAAAAGGAGTTTTTCTTCCCATGAGGGTTCGGCAAACCCTAGCCGCCCTCTCCAAGGAGCCGTCGGCATCCAATGGTGATGGCCGCCCCTTTGCTCACTGCCCACAGCATGGTGATACCGTCTCTCTCCCTCCTTAACGCGTTGATGGATGTGATCCAGCCTGTGCACGTCCAAGTTCATCCTTCTTCTCAAATTGCTAGCACCATTGGAGAAGAAGCCCGGTTGAAGTCTATTCGTGCGGATACCGTAGAGACAAAGATACTATTCTTTGTATGTGATCGTCCCAGCCTGGTATGGCTGAGGTAACCTTTATTCCTTTCATGATGTTATGATGCTTCACCTGTGATCCTTGGTGGGATTTGAGCAAGATTAATTTTTGTTATTCCGCTGCGTAACCTGCATCAAAACCCAACACATAGATCCCCACAGACACTTTCCAATGCTACTATCATCGCATCCATGAATTCCATCATCTCCTTCATCTTTTTTGTTCTGCCACTGTCTACTATAGTGCATCGTTGTTAGTTATTGCAATATTTAACTCGCGCAGCGGTGCAGATGGCAAATGTCGTCGTTTGTAGACGGAAGACGGGACCTCCGACTCCAGTGCCGAAGAAGCTTGTCCCCTTGATCTAACTCGAGTGCTGTCCATCCAACTGAACAAATTTCACACTCAACATAGTTGATGAATCTCTCTCAACTCGCTTCCCCATCATAGTTTCCAAGATTATGATGCGTGAATCTATTAGGGCTAGAATGAAGTCAATATAAACTAATCTAATAGAGAACTGGGGAGGCACAAGCGAATTTGAGAGAGAATATTGAGATATAACAAGTTGGATTTGAACGAAGGCAATCGGTACCATACACAACTCTGGTTACATAAATGAATTTCGCAATCTTCAGTTCAAATTCTCGACTTAATTACAAAGGCTAATGAACTTAGGCAAAAATGATCTCTATCAGTTGTTCTTAAACCCAAGAGAATGAGAATCTATATCTTAACTAGCGACCGAGGTCCCTATTTGTACGCATATATACTTGGAGTTGGCGTGGAACTACTTGCGCCAGCTCAAAATGCCTGCTTCTACTTTGTCTTTGTTGCTGCTCATTTTCTTTAGCTGTTGAGATGCGTCTTCCCGTGACATATCCTTTTCACTGGGGCTCTTCCTTCCACAACTACCTTGCCCTCGCTCGATCGCCTCCGCTGACGCTGTCAATTTCCTTTATTTCATAATGGCCCGCTTCTCATTCTTACCCCCACTGACCTTTAGAGCCAGTTTGTTGATGCTTTTTCTTTCTAAAGCACTGCATGCTTTTCAAATTTAACTGCAATATTAATGTGTCTGGTAACTTTCAAGACCTGTTTTCGAAAAACTGGGGAGATGTAGCTTTCCAAGACCTGCTTTATGATAAATTATTAACGGACATTTTTATCCATGTAATACAAATAGAGTATTTATTTTAATAATATTATTTAATCATGTTTGATGATGTCGTTTTGACATTTACAGTAAATCTATAGCAATAATTATCAAACAAAAAAATGTAACAGTGCTTCTTTACATCAGGTTACATATAAAGTTTACCGAACACTTTTTAGATGTGCTTTCATAGCTGTTTTCTCAAAGCACTTTCTCCAAAACATCTTTTTAGAAAGCCACAACTTTACCAAACTGACCTTTAATCTTCTAAATGCAACAGAACCCAAGTAGACCTAGGTGCTAAGGTCCTCACATCAACAACCTCTATTAATATAAAAAACAGGTCTCGTAAAGCAATTCCTCTTATATTTTTCAGAAGTTGTGTTGAAAGCAGTTGTAGGGTTCTCATTCTACTGTGTCTTTGTTGCTGCTCATTTTAGGGTTCCTCTGGTCAAATGGGACTCGGCGCGGGATTCACTGGAAGAAATGATCATTCGTATGCCAGCCTACAGACCAAGGGGGTCTTGATTTCGGGACATTGAAGCACATGATCGAGCACTGCTGGAAAAAACAGGGTTCCGAATAACGCAGCGGAGTAACAAAAAATCCTACTCAAATCCCACCAAGGATCACATGAAGAGACAATCATAACATGATAAGAGCATAGAAGATGAGTACCTTTTGGTTCGGGAGATCACACGAAGAATAGTGTCTTCGTCTCTACGGTTGATCAACGCCTAGATATTCCTTCTCCTAGTGCTAGCTTGGACCGGAGGAAGAGGAAGAAAGAATCACACAACGAAGAACAAAGAGAGGATTCAGCCTCTCTTCGTGGCCGACGGGTAGGGGCGGACGCAAGGGGGATTCGGCCTCCTTGTTGTCTTGCTCTCTCTCTTGCTTTCTCTCCCACTCACTTATGTTATGAGCATTAGTTATGTGAAGGAAATTAGGAGCTTCCTTTATACAATCCAACAACTCCATGTTAACTACATAAATACCCTTCCTAATCCTACATGAATTTGGATTAGTCCCTTCCTTGCATATTAGTCCTACTAAGTTTGCAAGGTGTTGCAAAGTGATCCTTCTAATTAATTAATCATATTAATCAACTCCAAATCTAGTTTAACCCTATTAGGCGTGTGACCCCATAGGTTCTACTTAGTTGGTCGTAACTTATTACTAACATGGAGCGGTGTCTAGCAACACATCCATGCAACCCAACTAATAGAAATAAGTCAGTGATCCTGACAAACCTTGTGCCCAATATCACATATTGAATTATCCCTTTGTCTCCATATCCGGATTAGACACGAGACATAATAGTCACACTCGTATATCCAATCCGTAGTTTCTCGATCCTGGGAACATGCTTATGTGAGCAGATAACATCAATATCTCCTTATTGATTGATCTGAGTCTGGCGAGACGTTAATAAGCACCATCCCTCGAGTGGCCATGGATATTTACTCCCATTATGTTGGAGGGAAAAATCCTCTCTACATCACTATGATCTCTAAGCATGCTTCCTATCGTACCCAATAGCTATCTTTATAGTTGCCTGGTTAAGGCGCAACGTTGGATAACATCAAAGAATGATATTCCACAACTAGAGTATCTAGTGACTTCAAGTCTAAGGATTACAATATAATTGGCACCACGAGAAGCGATTGTGACTTTGACATAATTTAATGCATCCTTCCCGTCGTGGGTCCATCCAGTATGCCCATACTCCTAATTCATACCCATGTGTTAGACTTGATATCTCCATATCAATCTACACACATACTCGTCTATATTTTATTTTCCTATTAACCAAACTGGACTAGGGATATTTAAGAAAAACAACACATTGTATCTAAGGACTTCATTATATTAAATATCACAATAATTAATAAATGAATACTCTAGCCAAAATATTGTTCATACTAAATATAGATTGCCTCTAGGGCACCTATTCCAACAGTCTCCCACTTGCACTAGAGCCAATCTGGTGCATCTCTTATGCCTATATATCTAGCATGCCCTTCATGCTTACGCTGCGCAAGTGGCTTTGTGAGCGGATCTGAAAGATTGTCATCCGTTAGAATCTTGCACATCTTTACATCTCCTCGATCAATCATATCACGAATAAGATAGAATATCCTAAGTACATGCTTCGATTTCTGGTGTGATCTTGGTTCCTTGGCTTGTGCGATCGCTCCAGAGTTGTCACAATACAACTCTATGGGATCCACGATGCTAGGGACTACACCGAGCTCAGTGATAAACTTATTTATCCAAACTGCCTCTTTTGTTGCTTCCGCAACAGCAATGTACTCAGCTTCAGTTGTAGAATCAGCAACTGTCCCTTTCCTGGAACTCTTCCAACTCACAGCTCCTCCATTCAGGCAAAACACGTATCCTGACTGCAATCTCTAGTCATCTTTGTCGGTTTGGAAAGTTACATCACTGTAACCAATTACACTTAGCTCTTCCCTACCTCCAAATATCAAGAGCGCATCCTTAGTTCTTCTCAAGCACTTTAGGATGTTCTTGACAGCAATCCAGTGACTCTCACCCGGATTGGACTGGTATCTGCTCACCATACTCAACGCGTATGATACGTTTGGTCTAGTACACAACATGGCGTACATGATGGATCCTATGGCCGAAGCATAGGGTATCGTACTCATGCGGTCCTTCTCAATCTCATTGGAAGGACAGTCGGTCTTAGAAAGAGTGACTCCATGCGACATGGACAAGAATCCCTTCTTGGAATCTTGCATGTTTAACCTCTTCAACACCTTGTCTATATATGTACTTTGGCTTAGGCCTAGCAGCTTTCTAGATATATCCCTATAGATCTTTATACCAAGTATATAAGCTGCATCTTCTAAGCCCTTCATTGCGAAACACTTTCCTAGCCAATCTTTAACAGATTGCAAAGTAGGAATATCGTTTCCAATGATTGGTATGTCATCCACCTACAAGACCTGAAACACTACAAAGCTCCCACTAACCTTCTTGGAAACACAGGGCTCATCTTCGTTCTTGATGAAGCAAAACTCTTTGACTGTGTCATCAAAACGTCGATTCCAACTCCTAGAAGCTTGCTTTAATCCATAAATGGACTTTTGCAGCTTACAGACTTTATTGGCATTCTCTGGATCTTCAAAACCCTCCGGTCGTGTCATATACACATCCTCGAGGAGGTTCCCATAGAGGAACGCTGTTTTGACATCCAATTTCCAAATCTCGTAGTCATAGTAGACTGCAAAGGAAGTAGGATTCGAATGGATTTAGTCATGGCGACTGGTGAAAAGGTCTCATCATAGTCAATACCATGAATTTGTCTATACCCTTTAGCCACAAATCGCCCTTTGTAGGCAACTACCTTGCCATCCATGTTGGTCTTCTTCTTGGGGACCCAATTGTACCCTATAGGCCAAGCCCCTTCAGGTGGTTCCACCAAAGTCCATACTTTTTTGGTGTACATGTAATCCATCTGGATCTCATGGCTTCTAGCCACTTCTTGGAGTCTGGGCCTTTCATGGCCTCCCTGTAGGTTGCAGGATCATTATCCATGAGTGGTACGTCATCGGGCTCAGTCACGAGAAGTCTGTATCCCTCTGGCTCATGACGTACCCTTCCTGACCTACGGAGTTCCTGTGTAACCTGAATTGGTTCTTCCACAACACCTTGCGGTTCCTGTTCACGTTCCATCATTAGTTCAGTGATTTGTGGTTCTTGAATTTCTTCAAGTTCGAAAGTCCTCCCACTTGATTCTTTAGAGACAAACTCTCTTTCTAGAAACACGCCGGTCCGAGCTACAAACACTTTGTTCTCGGTGGGATTGTTGAAATAATATGCTTTCGTTTCCTTAAGATATCCCACAAATTTACACTTATCCGCTTTGGGCCCGAGCTTGTCTGTTTGTAACCGTTTTACATAGACAACTGATAACTCCTTAATAAGAGTTATCCTATGTACGTTTCACATTGTTATTTTTGTGCGTTTCGGTGCAAAGTGATGGATTTTTGGCTAATTTGAGAAGAAAATGCACTTCTAGATGTTTTTGAGCTTTAATGCACAATCCGGGCGTTTCTTAATGGTTTTGAGTATGATTTGGATAATTTATCACATTTGATCTTCGCGGTAGTGTTCGTGTTGTTGTTTGACAGGAATTACGTATGCGGGAATCAAGTGGAGAGAAGAAACGAGCTTCGGAATAGAAGAAAAGACGAATTTGGCGCGTTTTGGATGTTTTTGCCAAATATTGGGCAATAATTGAGAAAAACGAGAAAATGATCCGGAAACGGGAATTTCTCTACATGGATGAAGTCTACGTCGCAAAAGGAATCCAAAGGTGCGAAAATCACATTTATCGGAATCCGGATGAAAAATTTATGTCAAAAAGGATGCTCAAAGAGATAAAACGCGGCCGAAAGCATCCGGAAATGCCAAACACGCCTTTCGAGGAGTTAAATTGATGAATGAAGGGTTCCCCGGAATTTGAGAATGTTTTATAGCATAAAAGGAGTCTCGAGGTCGAGGAGATACTTAAGGAAGCAAAGGCCCGGGCAAGGAATCGGAAATTAGTCGAAAAAGGATGTTTTTGGGTGACCCAGACTTCTCTTCGTACGAAGAGAATTGTCTTCGTACGAAGAGATTATACTTAGCCAAATTTTGAGTTGCTTAAAATGTCTTCCTAAAACAGCTTGCAGTATCTATCTGGGAAGACCTTCCTACGAAGAGAAAAAGTCTTCGTACGAAGACTCTTCCTACGAAGACCCTTCCTACGAAGAGAAAATGTCTTCGCAGGAAGACTCTTCCTACGAAGAGAAAAGTCTTCGTACGAAGACACTGTGCAGAGGCGGCCAAAATTAAGGAAACGATGCTTAAAACTTTCCTAATTGACCCGGGACTCTTAGGGAACGTATTTTAGACATATTATGTCATATTTTCAGAGGAGAGACGCATTATTGAAGGACGGGACATCAACTGGGAGCTTGGATCACATCGTGGAGCTTGGGAAACCTTGTTTGATCTCTTTTCTCCTTATTTTCTTTGTTTTTGATCATGATCACACAAACTCTTGTATTTGTGATCATGAATATGCGTAGCTAAACTTATTAGATCAGGACCCGAATTTGGGGTTAGGATTTTCACATTGATTATGCGTTTTATGAATTGAGATTCATGTTTTGATAAACCTAATTGATGATTTTACGTTTGCTATGATTGTTTTGCAATCTTCATCTTATCTAGTTAATTAGAGACGTCTTATTAGCTAGAACTTAGTTTGCAATTATTTGGTAACTCGGTAATTGTTAAATCCGGAAAAACAAACAATCACCCGTTCTTAGTGAAAGCAAGAATTGGGATCATTAGAGTAGAATTCATCGTTAATGCATGTTTAGGGAAAACTAGAACTTGGTAACTCGGTTCTAATTTAACCTAGACGTAGGATGCTCACTTGGTAACTCGGTGAGTTAGTATTGCTCGATTAGCAAAGTAAACTTCGTCTGTGTTTCACAAATCGTAGAACGACGTCAACAAGAGAATCCTAACAACCCCCCAAACGAGGTGTCCTGGTTGTTTCTCCCATATTAAATCTTAATATTTAAATACTTGTTGCGTCTTTTTAATTACTTAGTTTAGAAAAATCTCTCAATTGCTAGCCCACATAAAGTTAATCATACTAATTGGTTCACAACAAGTCCTTTGGGTTCGATAAACCCGGATTACCGGATATTACTACACGCGACAGCCGTACACTTGCGGTTGGATCGTGTCAAGTTTTTGGCGCCGTTGCCGGGGACTTCGGTTGAATTAGTTAGAATTATTAACTTTAGGGAATTTTATTTTTTCTTTTATTTATTTATTTGTTGATTTCACCTGCTTCCTAGTGAATAATTGTGCAGGTATCTTGGTGATCATGTGGGGGCATAATTACTATGGGCATTCTCCAGTCTACCAACCGTACTACTCTTATGGAGATATGTACACCCCTCCTCCTTGCAATCAAGAAGATGAGCATATTAAAGAAGTATTGAAGCAGTTGATAGCTAGTATGGACAGAATGGAGGAAGGGATTAATAGGATGGATGAAACTCTCCAGCTGAAGGGACAACACTTGGCAAAACTTTCGAGTGCATTGGCATATGCAGATAATGACGATGGGCCAAGTAGCATCATTCCTGACTTAGTTGAGGAGTGTGAAGAGGAAGACGAAGAACTCCCAGAGGTCTATGTCTATAATACTATTCATCATGAAGTAATAGATTCTTGGGCTGCTTCAGACTCAGATTCAGACTCAAATTGGGATGATATTTTGAAACCTATACAACTTGTGCCTCGCATAATTCCGGATCCATGGCATGAATGGGAGAGTTTGGACATCGCGATCTTATGGCCCACTGAAGATATTTGCTTTAAAGAACAAAGCCATGAAGCTAAGAAATTATTGCATGGAGATGTTCACATGGACATATATAAAGAAATTCCTGAGTCTAATCCATATCTCTTTGAGATCATAAAATGGGGTGAATCACATGAGAAAGACCAAAGACCCCTGTTTTATGCAATACATGATTTGCCACCTGTGATTCCAAGACAAGAGCAAGGGAAGGAAGCAGTCAAGACGGCACTCCTTGCCATTACTGTTCCAACTGAGGTTCTATTTCCACATAACCGATCCTCGATGATATTGATTCTGAAGAATTGGAAGAAGAAGAAGAGGAAAGGTACTATGGGTCATGATGTGGTGAATGAATTCTCGAGAAGACCGGTGATCAAGGAGTGGAAGCACAAGAAGAAGAAACTTGCAAAGACCGTCTTCAACAACTTCTTCTTGCCATATGCGTCTCATGCATGCTCACTTGAGAAGAGACAAAAAGAGAGACGATGGTGGAAGAAGAAAAAGTGGAGAGAAAAATCTCCTTAAACTCTTTTTGAGGTAACTGGGTCGGGTCGTCGACCTTAAATTACAAGGCGCTTGTTGGGAGGCAACCCAACCTATTTATTTGCTTTAGCGTAGTTGTGTTTTCAAATTCAGTTATTTTATTATGTTATTTGGAGAGATGAGAGAGAGAGAGAGGGACTAATGATTTTTCCAAGTGACATATTTGAGCAGATTATGGGAGAATCTACCCCGGTGTGCGATGACACACATGACCTTCACAGGGGCTTGCATTGGCGAGTTGGGGATTCTCCAAGACACATATTTTAGTAGAGGAGGGCAGTCGACCCCGGTGTGCAAGTACACATTGACTGTGTAGGAGCATGGTGGCACCACTACTGTGCTTGGGGACTGCTTGGCGTGATTTCGTCCCCACCCTTGAGGTGGTTGTGAGTATCTTTTTCTCTTGCTAAATTTTGTGTTTCTTTTATATAAGTATGTCATGCTCCATCTCATCTACTGACCTACACATTGATTGCTGAGTCTTCTTGCATACTCTCTGAATTCGTTGAGGACAACGAAGCATTCAGTGTGGGGGTGACTTATCTGTTTGCTAGCCATAGTGTCTTGCATAGCCAGTTACATGTAGGATGTGTCTAGGTTGTATTGTGAGTCAGTATTGTGGTTTATGTTATGTTTTTCTTTATATTGTCGTATTGTGTAGAGTAGTTTACATACTGTGTGCACTTTTACATAATTGAGTCTACCCACCAAAAAGTTGAGTTGTGTTGTGTTAAATTTTTTTCGTGTCAAACCCTTGCATATAGAGGTTGGATATTGAAAAAAAAATACAAAAAAATGAGAAAAGAGAAAATTCATAAAAATTGAAAAATTTAAAATTTGAGAAAAAGGCAATTGAGGATCTTAAAACTGAAGAGAGCTTAGTGAATGAATCATTTTGAGTAGGAAGTGCCGTAGTAGGGAAATTTTTATTCTTTAAATATTTTGTGTGGAGGTTTCACTAAGGATGTCCCGGGAATCTTTGGAAGTTGTGAAAGAATGACATGAAAAAGTATACCTAAGTTTCCTATAGTGTGCTAATTAGATTGAGTTTTGCTTGTAGCTGAATATTCTGTTTTCAAGTGGAAACTTGTGGTCTCTTGTTGATCTGGGGTGGACCTACGTGTAGAGTTGGTTTCATGTGGTACGGTTGCCTCAGCCTAAGTGAAGTTGAGGGGCGTACACCACCATCCCTTACGGTGGTCACAAGAGTTAACCGAAAAAGCCCACGCTCTTTATGCTCTACTGCACGGTTGTAAAAACAGAGGAGGAAAGAAAAGAAAATGAGAAAATCTGAAGAAAAAAAAAAAAAAAAAAAAAAAAAAAAAGAAAAGAAAAAAAAATTGTGCTTCAAGGAGAAACAACCTAATGTGCTTCCGGTCACACGGAAAACTTGGATTCCATCCAAGTAGAGCTAGAGAGGAAAACTAGAGTCAAGCCTTATTTCACAGGAGTTGTGACTCCCTTCACCGGGACAATTTGCATTCAAACGCAATAAAGGCTAAGAGGGTCTGAAAACCTCAGATGATTCGGCGAAGAAAGGCTACAGTGAAGTTTGAGCTTAATTAGACCCAATGAAGCTTAGGACGTGCTTGTGTCTTGGTTTGAATTGGTGGAGGAAAGGGGACGCCTTAGTGAGCTTTTGCACTGAATCAAATTTTTATTTCAAATTCTTGCTACGTGTATATGAATTTCAAAAAGGATTAGTGAGAGCTTGATGATTTTCAGTTGATGAGAGGGAGATTGCCTGATCTTACCAAAAAGAAAGATTTAAAGCGCTTTGTGTGTTGTGTTAAGATAGAGTATAGAATTTGCATTTGCATCATATTGCTGCATTGTTGTGTCTTGAGTCATGTTAGAGTCGTTTGTGTCTTGTCGGCTAATATACAGTTAAATGCAGTAGATGAGACTTTGCTCGGGACGCGCAAATGGCAAGTGTGGGGGTATTTGATAACTCCTTAATAAGAGTTATCCTATGTACGTTTCACATTGTTATTTTTGTGCGTTTCGGTGCAAAGTGATGGATTTTTGGCTAATTTGAGAAGAAAATGCACTTCTAGATGTTTTTGAGCTTTAATGCACAATCCGGGCGTTTCTTAATGGTTTTGAGTATGATTTGGATAATTTATCACATTTGATCTTCGCGGTAGTGTTCGTGTTGTTGTTTGACAGGAATTACGTATGCGGGAATCAAGTGGAGAGAAGAAACGAGCTTCGGAATAGAAGAAAAGACGAATTTGGCGCGTTTTGGATGTTTTTGCCAAATATTGGGCAATAATTGAGAAAAACGAGAAAATGATCCGGAAACGGGAATTTCTCTACATGGATGAAGTCTACGTCGCAAAAGGAATCCAAAGGTGCGAAAATCACATTTATCGGAATCCGGATGAAAAATTTATGTCAAAAAGGATGCTCAAAGAGATAAAACGCGGCCGAAAGCATCCGGAAATGCCAAACACGCCTTTCGAGGAGTTAAATTGATGAATGAAGGGTTCCCCGGAATTTGAGAATGTTTTATAGCATAAAAGGAGTCTCGAGGTCGAGGAGATACTTAAGGAAGCAAAGGCCCGGGCAAGGAATCGGAAATTAGTCGAAAAAGGATGTTTTTGGGTGACCCAGACTTCTCTTCGTACGAAGAGAATTGTCTTCGTACGAAGAGATTATACTTAGCCAAATTTTGAGTTGCTTAAAATGTCTTCCTAAAACAGCTTGCAGTATCTATCTGGGAAGACCTTCCTACGAAGAGAAAAAGTCTTCGTACGAAGACTCTTCCTACGAAGACCCTTCCTACGAAGAGAAAATGTCTTCGCAGGAAGACTCTTCCTACGAAGAGAAAAGTCTTCGTACGAAGACACTGTGCAGAGGCGGCCAAAATTAAGGAAACGATGCTTAAAACTTTCCTAATTGACCCGGGACTCTTAGGGAACGTATTTTAGACATATTAGGTCATATTTTCAGAGGAGAGACGCATTATTGAAGGACGGGACATCAACTGGGAGCTTGGATCACATCGTGGAGCTTGGGAAACCTTGTTTGATCTCTTTTCTCCTTATTTTCTTTGTTTTTGATCATGATCACACAAACTCTTGTATTTGTGATCATGAATATGCGTAGCTAAACTTATTAGATCAGGACCCGAATTTGGGGTTAGGATTTTCACATTGATTATGCGTTTTATGAATTGAGATTCATGTTTTGATAAACCTAATTGATGATTTTACGTTTGCTATGATTGTTTTGCAATCTTCATCTTATCTAGTTAATTAGAGACGTCTTATTAGCTAGAACTTAGTTTGCAATTATTTGGTAACTCGGTAATTGTTAAATCCGGAAAAACAAACAATCACCCGTTCTTAGTGAAAGCAAGAATTGGGATCATTAGAGTAGAATTCATCGTTAATGCATGTTTAGGGAAAACTAGAACTTGGTAACTCGGTTCTAATTTAACCTAGACGTAGGATGCTCACTTGGTAACTCGGTGAGTTAGTATTGCTCGATTAGCAAAGTAAACTTCGTCTGTGTTTCACAAATCGTAGAACGACGTCAACAAGAGAATCCTAACAACCCCCCAAACGAGGTGTCCTGGTTGTTTCTCCCATATTAAATCTTAATATTTAAATACTTGTTGCGTATTTTTAATTACTTAGTTTAGAAAAATCTCTCAATTGCTAGCCCACATAAAGTTAATCATACTAATTGGTTCACAACAAGTCCTTTGGGTTCGATAAACCCGGATTACCGGATATTACTACACGCGACAGCCGTACACTTGCGGTTGGATCGTGTCAACAACGCATCTCCAAATCTTCATAAACGACACTATGGGACGCTTCCCAGTCCATATCTCATATGGTGTCTTCATGACCGATTTGGATGGAACACGGTTAATGGTAAGACCGCACCATATCCAATAGTGTGCGATTCCTCCTTTCGGACACGCCATTCCATTGTGGCGTTCCGGGTGGAGTGAGATGGGATACTATCCCACACTCTCTAAGATATTCATCAAACTCTTTGCTCAAGTATTCTCCTCCACGATCTGATCGTAAAGCCTTAATACTTTTACCAAGTTGCTTCTCTACTTCATTCTTGAATTCCTTGAACAATTCAAAAGATTCAGATTTGGCCTTCATAAGGTATACAAATCCATATCTACTGAAATCATCAGTAAACGTAATGAAGTAGGTGTAACCACCTCTGGCAGGCGTGGGGAACGGCCCACATACATCGGTATGTATGAGTGTCAGTAACTCAGTAGTCATCTCACCTTTCTTATTAAAAGGGGACTTTGTCATT
Source organism: Linanthus parryae (assembly GCA_023055425.1). Lineage (NCBI taxonomy): Eukaryota > Viridiplantae > Streptophyta > Magnoliopsida > Ericales > Polemoniaceae > Linanthus > Linanthus parryae. The sequence goes on along the minus strand of JALGPY010000038.1, from coordinate 1,017,995 downwards.
TTTCCTAATAAACAATATTTGCATGTCTCATATGATTCCAAATCAAATGAGTCCAGAAGTCCATCCTTATGGAGTCTAGATATACGTTTCTCATTTATATGGCCTAAACGACAGTGCCATAGATATGTAGGATTTAAATCATTTGTTTTAATCATTTTAGTATTTATGTTATAGATGAGATTATTTAGATCAAAGATATACAATCCGTTAGACAAATGCGCACTGCAATAGTGCATACTATAAAAATAAATGGAGCCACACTTGTCCTTTATTGAAATAGAAAAACCCTTCTCGTCCAAACAAGAAATGGAAATAATGTTTCTGCTCATAGCTCGCACATAAAAGCAATTGTCTAATTCTAAAATAAGTCCAGAAGGCAAAGATAGTTCATAAACGCCTACAGCTAATGCAGAAACTCTTGCTCCATTCCGGACGCGCAGATCTATCTCCCTTATCTTCTACTTCTTTTCAAATACTGCACATTTCGAAAAATGTGAGAACCACATCCAGTATCCAATACCCAAGATGAAGAAATAGAAAGATTGACGCCTGTAACAAAAATACCTGGTGGTGGTGTAATCACTATTCCAAGCTTCTTATCCTCCAGATATTTGGGGCAATTCCTCCTCTAGTTACCCGGCTGGCTACAGTAGAGACATTCACCTTTAGCCACGGCCCCACTAGGCTTTAGGTCTTCCTTGGATTTTGCATTTCTTGCGCTTTCCTTTGGAAGTAGAGGCAACTCCTTTGCCCTTCCTTTTATGCACCATCATTATGGCTTTTCTCTTGCCGTTGTTGATGCTCTGTTCAGCTGTCTTCAGCATGTTCAACAAGTCTGGTAGAGTCTTACTGATCTCGTTCATGTTATACTTCATGATGAACTGGTTATAACTGCCCGGCAACGATTGCAAGACAAGATCAGTAGCTAACTCTTGGCCGAGTGGGAATCCCAGTCTCGTGAGGTTCTCAATATACCCGATCATTCGGAGTACATGAGGCCCAACCGGATTTCCTTCTGCTAGACTGCTCTTGAACAGTGCTTTGGACACCTCATACCGCTCATGCCTTGCCTGTTCCTGAAACAATTGTTTCAAGTGTATGATAATATCAAAGGCCTCCATGTTCTTGTGTTGCTTCTGAAGCTCATAGGTCATGGTGCAGAGCATGAGGCAAGTCACATCATTAGAATCATCTATATGTTTCTGACGTGCCCTTACATCAGCTAGAACGGACTCATCCTGGGGTGGGTCTGGAATTAGAGTGTCCAAGACGTACAACTTCTTTTCTTACTTAAGGACAATCCTTAAGTTTCTGTACCATTCAAGGAAATTCGTTCCAGACAGTTTGTCCTTCTCAAGGACAGATCGCAGGGATGAAGTCGATGCGTGATTGTTTGCCATTTGGAATTCTACAAAACGAGAAATATACAATTTTAGTATTTTGAACTATTCAATAATGGCTAGATCTTTAAATATAGCTCCCATTATTTCTCTCAGATTAATAGCCTTCACCATCAATGCAGAAAATATCATGTATATTTTCTAGTAGGTCCAAGATCAATATTTCACTTTGAGCTTGCTTTGGCAAGTCACCCACAATTAGTTATTTAGGTAGGAACCATTCCAATTGCACTCCATGCAAATCTTGGTCCAATTAGGTGAATAAATCATTATTCTTTATCCTTTAGATAACGACTAATTGTCATGTCTCTGGGTTCATCAATCCAATTGATCTTACCTAGTTATGTCCAACCTCTTGCTTCAACATTCACACATTGCTTGCTTGTGTCGTCCGCAACACATCATGGTGAATTAAAATTGCCTTGCTTTGGCAAGCCCGAATTTTAATAGACCCTGATCATGAAGGGTGTTTAGGCAAGAGAAGGCAAAACGCAATATTCTATTTGAGGGATTTAATAGTCATTATTCGTTTGGTTGATCCTATCAACATGATCTACTTATTTGGATTGGGCAATCCACAATAAAAGACCATCTTCGTTTATTATTATCATGTTAACGTTTTGCTAGTATCGCCATACACACAAAAATAAATAACAAGACATAAAATAATGAACATCCACAAAAGAAAATTACGTGGCATGGATATGACCCCTAGACTAAGATATTACCAAGCCAATGATAATATCTATATGCCCTAAAGTGATAAGCTCATTAATAACTCCTTAATAAGAGTCATCCTATATACACTTTATATTGTTATTTGTGTGCGTTTCGGTGCGATGTGAGGAATTTCAGGCTTATTTGAGAAGAAAATGAGTTTTATGATGTTTTAGAGCTTACACGTACAATCCGGGCGTTTCTTGAATAGTTTTACTTACGATTTGTATGATTTTGTCACATTTGATCTTCGTGGTAGTGTTCGTGTTGTGATTTACAGGAACATTGCTTGAGGAGAGCAAGTGGAGAGAAGAAACGAGCTTCGGAAGTCAAAGAGTATGCAAGAGAAGCAAAGTCAGAGGAGCAAAAGTGACCATCCTTCACTATTTTGATGATATCTTGAATTCTACAAAACCTGCTATAGTGAGACCGGTTCCAAATAAAATTAGACTCAAATATCTTTCCAAAGGTAGGTCACGGAGCTCAATCAAAGTTCGTACGAGAAAGATATGGTCCGGCGAAGTTGACACAAAAACGAAGAAAAGCTGGTAAAGTTTCACTGGACCAGTGTGCACTCTTCTGGATGTATCTGGAGTTACGTAAACAATTTTGGATCAAGGCCTACCCCATTGGAAAGTAGACATTCAGGGATTTCGAACGATATAAGATGGGCCCAAACCGGAGTCCGGATGAGGTAGAAAAGGCCCGCGCAAAGTCAGCTTATGAATTCTGGCCGAGAATCGCAAACTGGTGGGGCCGAATTGCAAATTCGGCCAAAATACATCTAAAATCGTGCCCAGGCCTTGAAAAACGAGTTCTTAGACCTAGAAGGCAGGTTAGAACAGAGGGAGACGCAGAGAAGAAGATTTGAGGAGAAACTTGGAGCTAGAGTTCGTCGTGGAAGCGAGAATTCATCAATTTAATCCCTCTACTCTTATCTTTTCATTACTTTTTTACATGATCACATAAACTCTTGTATTTTTGATCATGAATATGCGTAGCTAAACTTCTTAGATCAGGTCCCGAGTTTGGGGTTAGGATTTTCACATTGATTATGCGTTTTATGGATTGAGATTCATGTTTTGATAAACCTAATTGATGATTTTGTGTTTGCTATGATTGTGTTGTGCTCTTTATCATATCTAGTTAATTGGAGACGTCTTGTTAGCTAGAAATTAGTTTGCAATTATTTATTAACTTGGTAATTGTTGAACCAGAAAAGCGAACAATCACTCGTTCTTAATGAAAGGAAGAATTGAGATCGTTAGAGTAGAATTCATCGTTAATGCATGTTTAGGGATAATTAGAACTTGGTAACTCGGTTTTAATCGAACCTAGACATAGGGTGCTCACTTGGTAACTCGGTGAGTTATTATTGCTCGATTAGCAAAATAATTTCGTCTGTGTTTTACCAATCATAAAACGTTGTCAACAAGAGAATCCTAGCAATCCCCCAAACGCGGTGTCCTGGTTGTTCCTCCCATATTAATTCTCAATATTTAAATATTTACTTTCTATTTTTATTATTTAGTTTAGAAAAACAATCTCTACTGCTTGCCCACATAAAGTTAAAAATACTAATTGATTCACGACAAGTCCCTTGGGTTCGACAAAACCGGATTACCGGATATTACTACACGCGGCAGCCGTACACTTGCGGTTGGATCGTGTCACTCATCTCCATGTGTTCCACCATAGCCGCGCGCCTAGGGTTGAGAGTCTTCATCGTCTTTGTGGCTTCTTGGTTCTCCGGTCTTCTTCTCCATGCTCTTGGCTATCATTTAAATATTTCTAGTTCTAGCCTAACCTCTAGAATAAATAAATAAATAAAGCCTCACATATTGAGGAAGATGATCAGCTCGCAGGCCGTAAAATTAACTAACAACTTTCATGGAGGAAGGGCTGGATAGGATGAGCATATGACGCTCATGCTAGTAAAAAGGGACAGAATGAAATATTGAAGCTCATGCTAGTAAAAAGGGACAGAATGGAGGAAGGGCTGGATAGGATGGAGGAAATTGCCAAGCGTTATGGACAACAACTTTCAAAACTTTCTCGTGCATATGCAGACAATGACAATGGGCCAATCAACATCGTTCTTGACTTAGTTGAGGAGTGCGAAGAGGAAGACGAAGAACTCCCAGAGATCTATGTTTATAATACTGTCCATCATGAAGTAATAGATCATCGGGCTGCTTCAGACTCGGATTCGGACTCAGATTGGGATGATATTGTGAACCCTATACAACTTGTGCCTCGCATAATTCCGGAGTCATGGCATGAATGGGAGAGTGTGGACATTGCAAGCTTGTGGCCCACTGAAGATATTTGCTTTAAGAAACAAAGCCATGAAACTAATAAATTATTGCATGGAGAGGTTCACATGGACATGTATCAAGAAGTTCCTCAGCCTAATCCATATCTCTTGGAGATTATAAAATTGGGAAAATCGTATGAGGAAGACCAAAGGCCCCAGTTTTATGCAATCCATGACTTGCCACCCGTGATTCCGAGACAAGAGCTAGGGAAGGAAGCAGGAAAGTCAGAACTTATTTTTGAAGCCGTTCCACTTGAGATGCTAGATTCAAATGGCCAATCCTCGACGACTGTAATTTTGAAGAATTGGAAGAAGAAGAAGAAGAAGAAGAAGAAGAAGAAGAGGAAAGGTAGAGTGAGGCATGTGGCGGCTAACAACTTATGTTTCTTTGCACCATATGCATTTCATGAATGCTTACTTGAGAAGAGACAAAGGGAAAAGCGATGGTGGAAGAAGAAAAAGTGGAGAGAAAAGTCTCATGTCTGAGGTAACTGGGTCGGGTCGTCGAAGTTAAATTACAAGGCGCTTGTTGGGAGGCAACCCAACCTATTTATTTTTTTTAATTTAGTTGTGCTTTTAGATTCAGTTATTGTATTATGTTATTTGTAGAGATGAGAGAGAGAGGGACTAATGGTGTTTTTTCCAAGTGACATATTTGAGCAAGAAATGGGAGAATCTACCCCGGTGTGCCATGGCACACATGACCTTCACAGGGGCTTGCATTAGCGAGTTGGGGATTCTTCATACATGGATTTTAACAGAGGAGGCAGTCGACCCCGGTGTGCGAGAACACACTGACTTTAGAGGGGCATGGTGGCACCACTACTGTGTTTGGGGACTGCTTGGCGTGATTTCTTCCCCACCCTTGAGGTGGTTGTGAGTATCTTTTTCTTTTTGCTGGAATTTCTGTCTCTTTATTATATATGTCATGCTCCATCCCATCTACTGGCCTACGCATTGATTGTTGAGTCTTCTTGCATAATCTATAAATTCGTTGAGGACAACGAAGCATTCAGTGTGGGGTGATTTATCTTTTTGCTAGCCATGGGTCTTGCATAGCCAGTTACATGTAGGATGTGTTTAGTTCGTCTTATGAGTAAGTATTGTGTTTTATGTTGAGTTTTTATTTATATTGTCGTATTGTGTAGGATAGATTTATATACTGTTTGCACTTTTACATAATTGAGTATACCTACCAAAAAGTTGAGTTGTGTCAATTTTTTTCGTGTCAAAGCCTTGCATATAGAGGTAGGATATAAAAAAAAAATACAAAAAATGAGAAAAAGAGAAAATCCATAAAAAGTTAAAAATGTAAAAATTTGAGAAAAAGGCAATTGAGGATCTTGAAACGGAAGAGAGCTTAGTGAACGAATCCTTTTGAGTAGGAAGTGTCGTAGAAGGGAAATTTTTTTTCTTTAATATTTTGTGTAGAGGTTTCACTAAGGATGTCCCAGGAATTTTCGGAAGTTGTGAAAGAATGACATGTAAAGTATACCTAAGTTTCCTATAGTGTGCTAATTAGATGGAGTTTTGCTTGTAGCTGAATATTCTGTTTTCAAGTGGAAACTTGTGGTCTCTTGTGATCTGGGGTGGACCTTCGTGTAGAGTTCGTTTCATGTGGTACGGTTGCCTCAGCCTAAGTGAAGTTGAGGGGCGTACACCACCATCCCTTACGGTGGTCACAAGAGTTAACCGAAAAAACCCACGCTCTTTATGCTCTACTGCACGGTTGTAAAAACAGAGGGGGAAAGAAAAGAAAATGAGAAAATGTGGAAAAAGAAAAATAAAACAAAAAAATGTGCTTCAAGGAGAAACAACCTAATGTGCTTCCGGTCACACGGAAAATTTGGATTCCATCCAAGTAGAGCTTAGAGAGGAAAACTAGAGTGAAGCCTTATTTCACAGGAGTTTTGACTCTCTTCACCGGGACAATTTGCATTCAAACGCAATAAAGGCTAAGAGGGTCTGAAAACCTCAGATGATTCGGCGATGAAAGGCTACAATGAAATTTGAGCTTAATTAGACCCAATGAAGCTTAGGACGTTCTTGTGTCTTTGCTTGAATTGGTGGAAGAAAGAGGACACCTTAGTGAGTTTTTGCATGGAATCAATTTTATTTCAAATTCTTGCTACGTGTATATGAATTTCAAAAAGGATTAGTGAGAGCTTGATGATTTTCAGTTGATGAGAGGGAGATTGCCCGATCTTACCAAAGAGAAAGATATAAAGCGCTTTGTGTGTTGTGTTAAGATAGAGTCTAGAATTTTCATCTGCATCATATTGCTGCATTGTTGTGTCGTGTGTCGTGTTTGAGTCGTGTGTGTCTTGTCGGCTAGTAGACAAACAAATGCAGTAGATGAGACTTTGCTCGGGACGCGCAAATGGCAAGTGTGGGGATATTCGATAACTCCTTAATAAGATTCATCCTATATACACTTTATATTGTTATTTGTGTGCGTTTCGGTGCGATGTGAGGAATTTCAGGCTTATTTGAGAAGAAAATGAGTTTTATGATGTTTTAGAGCTTACACGTAAAATCCGGGCGTTTCTTGAATAGTTTTACTTATGATTTGTATGATTTTGTCACATTTTATCTTCGTGGTAGTGTTCGTGTTGTGATTTACAGGAACATTGCATGAGGAGAGCAAGTGGAGAGAAGAAACGAGCTTCGGAAGTCAAAGAGTATGCAAGAGAAGCAAAGTTAGAGGAGCAAAAGTGACCATCCTTCACTATTTTGATGATATCTTTAGTTCTACAAAACCTTCTATAGTGATACTGGTGCCAAATAAAAGTAAACGCAAATATCTTTCCAACGGTAGGTCATGGAGCTCAATCAAAGTTCGTACGAGAAAGATATGGTCCGGCGAAGTTGACACAAAAACGAAGAAAAGCTGGTAAAATTTCACTAGACCAGTGTGCACTCTTCTGGATGTATCTGGAGTTACGTAAACAATTTTGGATAAAGTTATACGCCATTGGAAAGTAGACATTCAGGGATTTCCAACAATATAAGATGGGCCCAAACCAAAGTTCGGATGAGGTAGAAAAGGCCCGCGCAAAGTCAGCTTATGAATTCTGGCCGAGAATTGCAAACTGGTGGGGCCGAATTGCAAATTCGGCCAAAATACATTAAAAATCGTGCCCAGGCCTTGAGAAACGAGTTCTTTGACCTAGAAGGAAGGTTAGAACAGAGGGAGACGCAGAGAAGAAGATTTGAGGAGAAACTTGGAGCTAGAGTTCGTCGTGGAAGCGAGAATTCATCCGTTTGATCCCTCTACTCTTATCTTTTCATTATTTTTGTACATGATCACACAAACTCTTGTATTTGTGATCATGAATATGCGTAGCTAAACTTCTTAGATCATGTCCCGAGTTTGGGGTTAGGGTTTTCACATTGATTATGCGTTTTATGGATTGAGATTCATGTTTTGATAAACCTAATTGATGATTTTGTGTTTGCTATGATTGTGTTGTGCTCTTTATCATATCTAGTTAATTGGAGACGTCTTGTTAGCCAGAAATTAGTTTGCAATTATTTGGTAACTTGGTAATTGTTGAACCAGAAAAGCGAACAATCACTCGTTCTTAGTGAAAGCAAAAATTGAGATCGTTAGAGTAGAATTCATCGTTAATGCATGTTTAGGGATAATTAGAACTTGGTAACTCGGTTTTAATCGAACCTAAATATAGGGTGCTCACTTGGTAACTCGGTGAGTTATTATTTCTCGATTAGCAAAATAATTTCGTCTGTGTTTCACAAATCATAAAACGTTGTCAACAAGAGAATCCTAGCAATCCCCCAAACGCGGTGTCCTGGTTGTTCCTCCCATATTAATTCTCAATATTTAAATATTTGCTTTGTATTTTTATTATTTAGTTTAGAAAAACAATCTCTACTGCTTGCCCACATAAAGTTAAAAATACTAATTGATTCACGACAAGTCCCTTGGGTTCGACAAACCCGGATTACCGGATATTACTACACGCGGCAGCCGTACACTTGCGGTTGGATCGTGTCACTCATCTCCATGTGTTCCACCATAGCCGCGCGCCTAGGGTTGAGAGTCTTCATCGTCTTTGTGGCTTCTTGGTTCTCCGGTCTTCTTCTCCATGCTCTTGGCTATCATTTAAATATTTCTAGTTCTAGCCTAACCTCTAGAATAAATAAATAAATAAATAAAGCCTCACATATTGAGGAAGATGATCAGCTCGCAGGCCGTAAAATTAACTAACTATTACATTAATTTTATCAGCTCGCAGGCCGTAAACCAAACCACAAGAGACACAAACATCCACTATCTAGGCCATATCCATCCACCATGCAACAAAGCACACAATACAGTTAAAACCAATTTTTAACGCGCTTGTTCAATTTTAGTTGAAATTGGGTAATTAGGGTTACAACGGTCCAAGGGGTCCAACCTAGGCATAGATCGAACCCCTATGGACCGCTGCATGCCGCCTTGGGCCGGCCCTAGGCCGGTAGCCCCTAGGTGACCCGCGGCCTTGCTTGGCGCGCAAGGAAGAGGGGGGCGGCAGCTAGGGTTTCGGCCCTAGTCTCCTTCCCGTTCCTTCCTTGTTGCCCAAGCTTGGTTGTTTCCACATAATTGTTTCCATAATTGAAAACCCCTTTTCCAATTATGTGCCCATGAACCCTAATTTTCAAGAACCCAATTATTCACATCCTATATGATTAAACTCATCAATTTACACATCCAATGTTAAATTGGATCTTGTTTATCTTGAATCAAATTCAATTTGCATCTACTATGCTAACTAATTTCAGTTTCGCGTAATATGAATATAACAGTGTATAAACTGAAGTTGTAACACATAAAATCATGTTACACACTACAACATGTAGCTCTGATACCACTGGTGGGTTTTGACGTAGGTAACGCAGCGGAATAACAAAAATTTCCTACTCAAATCCCACAAAGGATCACATGAAGAGACAATCATAACATGATAAGAGCATAGAAGATGTGTACCTTTTGGTTCGGGAGATCACACGAACAATAGTGTATTCGTCTCTACGGTTGATCCACGCCTAGAGTAGAGATCTCGATCTTCCTTCTCCTAGTGCTAGCTTGGACCGGAGGAAGAGGACGAAGGAATCACACAACGAAGAACAAAGAGAGGATTCGGCCTCTCTTTGTGGTCGACGGGTAGGGGCGGACGCAAGGGGGCTTCTTCCTCCTTGTTGTCTTGCTCTCTCTCTCTTGCTTTATCTCCCACTCACTTATGTTATGAGCATTAGTTATGGGAAGGAAGCTAGGAGCATCCTTTATACAGTCCAACAACTCCTTGTTAACTACATAAAGGCCGTTCCTAATCCTACATGAACTTGGATTAGTCCCTTCCTTGCATATTAGTCCTACTAAGTTTGCAAGGTGTTGCAAAGTGATCATTCTAATTAATTAATCATATTAATTAATTACAAATCTAGTTCAACCATATTAGGCGTGTCACCCCATAGGTTCTAATTAGTTGGTAGTAACTTATTACTAACATGGAGCGGTGTCAAGCAAAACATCCATGCAACCCAACTAATAGAAATAAGTAAGTGATCCCGACAGACCTTGTGCCCAATATCACATATTGCATTATCCCTTTGTCTTTATATCCGGATTGGACACGAGACACAATAGTCACACTCGTATATCCAATCCACAGTTTCTCGATCCTGGGAGCATGCTTGTGTGAGCAGATAACATCATTATCTCCTTATTGATTTATTTGATTCTGGTCAGACGTTCGATAAGCACCATCCCTCGAGTGGTCATGGATATTTACTCCCATTATGTGGGAGGGACAAATCCTCTCTACATCACTACGATCTCTAAGCTTGCTTCCTATCATGCCCGATAGCTATCTTTATAGTTGCCCGGTTAAGGCGCAACGTTGGATAACATCAAAGCATGATATTCCACAACTAGAGTATCTAGTGACTTCAAGTCTAAGGATTACAATATAATTGGCACCACGAGAAGCGATTGTAACTTTGACATAATCTAATGCATCCTTCTCGTCGTGGGTCAATCCAGTATGCCAGTACTCCTAATGCATACCCATGTGTTAGACTTGATATCTCCATATCAATCTACACACATACTAGTCTATATTTGATTGTCCTTTTAACCAATATATAAGACTATGGATATTTAAGATAAACAACACATTGTATCTAAGGACTTCATTATATTAAATATCACAGTAATTAATAAATAAATATTCTAGCCAAAACATTGTTCATACTAAATATAGATTGCATGTAGGGCACCTATTCCAACAAGTGATACGACTAGTCTGATATATCAGGTTCCTAAGGCTCGCTACTTCCTAACAACAGACTTTGGAGGTGCAAAAGTACCCTCAACCGCATCGTGGGGCTGGAAGACTATTTTTTGGAGTCGACCGGTTGTCCAAAACTGAACACAATGGACTGTAGGAAACGACAATTTAATCCATCCTCTACGATACAAATGGATCCCAGGACCCCCTAGCTTTGGAAGAGCCCCCTCCAGTTCTTTTACAACACTTCTTAACTCTTAAGGATGTGGACTTCATCACCCAACATTCAAGCCAGTGAAACGCTCGAATTCTTCAATCTTTTTTTTAGCCATAGCAAAACCGAGCAATCACTTACATTCACATTGCCAATCCTAATCATCACGACATCATGGTTTGGGGCCGCACAAGTTCAGGTATTTTCTCAGTCAACTCTGCATATGAGGTTCAGCTAGCCACGAGAGCTCCATCACCGTCACCATCATACCATGCCACAGCCGGCAAAATCATGACTTCACTTACAAAACTTAAACTCCAACCAAAGATATACTACTTCATGCGTAAGCTTCTCACAAATTCATTGGCGGTAAAGGATAATCTTCGGCGACGACATGTGCCGATTGCCTCTGCGCTTTGCGATCTCTGTCAACTACATCAAGAAACACTTCATCACTGCATCTGTGGATGTACACATGCTCAGGGTTCGGATCCAGTTTTGGACTGCGACCACCGGTTCAGACGGATGACGACTTCCCACATTACGTCGGACACATGCTTCAAAGCCTGCCATCCGACATTCAGAGGACAACTTTTGTTCTCACCTTACGACAAATTTGGCTATCCAGGAACGCGACTTCGATGAACGGAAAGTTCATGATGACCGTGCAATGATCAGCAGCCATTGACTCAGCAATCACCCATCACCAATACTGCAGTAAAATCAGACGGAAGCAACAAGCGACACACGTTGTTTCATCCGTTTTGGACATACTTTGTACTGCAATACAAGACACCAAGCAATCAACTGCATCAACCACAAATGTCTGCTTTGAAGTAGATGTGGCGTGGAAGGCGAACACTTGCTCCGCAACAGCTTGGGTAGATCACACATGTTACAACTACAGCTCCTTCTTGGCACAAGCGCCACTTCAGGCAGAGACAAGGGGATTCTGCATCTCTTAAATGGCGGCTTTACCATGGTTACAGAACAATCGAGCTCCACACGGACCTCCAAAACCTTATCAGAGGCCTAAATGATCAACTGCATCCACCGGACATCATAATGCTCCTAAGGGACATACGTTTACTTACCTCTTCTTTTCAGTCATGTACTATTAGATTTGTAGGTCTGGCAAATTAAAAGTAGCCCATGCTCTAGCGTCACAGTCTTTTCGTACCCGTAGTGTGACAGTTTAAGCTATAATATTTCTTCTTTCAAATAAGAAAAGGAGCGTTAAGTGTCATGAAGGGTGATGGTGTCTTTTCAAAAAATAGAAGTTGTGATAGTGTCTTTGTGTTAAACCTATGGGGAAGGGTAAAGTGTCTTTTACCCTTCTTTCAAAGTTTCTTCTTCTTCTCTAAAACCCTGCCCTTAAATCCTCTACACAAATAAACCCCCTTCACCTACTAGACAAAATCTGAAAAACTTCACTACGAACCCTAGTTTTAATAATTTATCACAAAAGCACCCTTTCTAAAAACTACAGAAAGTAACCTAGTCTCATACACAGAGTTCACTGAAACTTAATTTGTGCCCCTGAAAAATTCATTTTAGAAGTGAACAAACAGAGAGGGAGTGAGAGAGAGAGAACAGAGAAACAAACCACCGGCGAACGAAGCAATACCTTCCATTAACGTCCATATCGGATGTTAATGTGTATATATATTTACCATATTAGATAGTTGACCTTCCATGTATAGGTAGCTATTTGATCCTTACCTTGTGTATTATCATCTATATATACCCACGATTTATATCCTCCAATTCAAGATGAATGAAACGATTCTTCTTCCCAATTTCAATTGTAACATGGTATCGGAGCCTTGAAGCTCTGGGTATTTTTTTTTTCCGTTCAAACAGGGCACTCACTGTTCCTGTTTGTGCCCATCGGATTTTTTTTCCTTCCAGGTTACTGTTCCAGTTGACCACGTTTTGGAGGGCGATCTCTCTTACTAGACACCGCGGGTCCATTGCCCATCAACCGGCGATCACTCTGCACCTTCTCCGATCGAAAACCGAGCACAGGCGCGCCCTCACGCTCGTCCTCTCCGACGCCGTCGCTCCTCGCCCGATCCACGCCCCACGCCTGGTAACGGATCAACCCGAACTGGTGCTGCTTTCGGCTCGCATTCAGCCGTCAAGCCGACAGCTTCCGTCCCTGCTTCTTCGGCTTCCGTGTGAGCCGTATGTTCTGCGCGGCTCAGAAACCATCTAGACCGGCTTAGGACCTCTTGGACAGGTTATTCATAAGATTGGTAAAAACAACTTTGACCGACCGGTTCAGGTTGTTGCAGTGGATTTTTGATCCGGCTCAGACCATTTCCGAGGTTTTTCCACCCTCTGAGTTCATTTCCGCACTCTTTTTCTGCGGAAAAAGTATTCTCTGCATTGCTTCTTCATTAGTTTGAGTAATCTTAAAACTTTTTTGGCAATTTGTTGAGATTGTTGGCACTACACTGAAAAGTATGGACAAAATTGACGTTTCTCAGCCCATTTTGACTATGTTTGATGGGTCCAACTACATCTTATGGTCCCAAGAGCTCTCAAATTTCTTGCGGGGTCGTAACTTGTGGCGTATGGGCAAAGGTGATATTCCTAGACCGGCTCCAAAAGACAACAAGAAACTCACAGCAGAAGAACAAGAAGATCTTGAGGGTAAACAAGAGGTTTGGGATTCCGTTAATGCACGGATTATCACATGGATCCGTAACACATCCGTTCCCTCCATCCGCAATCAGCTAGGGCGATTTGAAATTGCAAAAGAAGCATGGGATTTCATTTCATCTCGGTATACTATTGTTGACCTCTCTCATCCGTACCAGCTAACTAAAGATATTGGCAGCATGCGACAAGAACCGGGACAGTCTATTCACGCCTTTTTGGGTCAGATGCATATCGCATGGGACCAGTTGGCTCAGTCGGAACCCAAGTGGAAATGTGCTGATGATGCTAGTCTCTACTTGACCTACAGAGATCGCTTCCATCTTATTCATTTTCTTATGGCACTCAATGATGCATATGAGCCTGTCCGCGCCAGTCTCCTTCACAGATATCCTCTCCCTAATCTTGATGGTGCTGTTGCCGAGTTACTATCTGCAGAGACTCGTCTTGGTCTAACCCGCTCACCGGTTCAGCAAGACATGGCGTTGGCTATCCTCGTGTGCCACAAGTTCATTCCCGTGATCCTACTACACATCAGTCTTGCAAATACTGCCACGAGGACGGCCATATTATTACTACTTGCCCGAAGCGGTACTGTGACAATTGTACTCAGTATGGACATTTTGGTATTGATTGTACTAATCCTGCAGCACCAAAGGCGTCTGGTCATCAAAAACCTAGTAATGGCCATCGTCGTGGTAGTTCTTCTTCTCGAGGTGGATATAAGGGCAAAGGATCGTCACACTCTGTTGCTGCTGCCTCTGATTCTTCAAACCCCGATAGTTCCCATACCGCTATCTCCAACGACGATCTCGCTTCACTCCTCAAACAGGTTTTGTCCATTTCCAGTCCTCCACCAGCTCTATCAGCTGCCTCAGGTACTCCTTGGTATTTTGATTCAGGTTGTTGCAACCACAAGACATCTCATTCACCATTATTCTCATCCAAATCATTGCCTACTCATGCCCCCACCACTCACACTGCTGATGGGTCACACATGCATATGACACATCATGGTTCCATATCCACAGAAAACATGTCTCTTCCTGATACTTATTTGATTCCCAAACTTGCATTGAATCTTATTTCTGTGGGTCAATTGTGTGAACTTGGTCTTGATGTCCATTTCTCTCTTAATGGTTATCATGTACATAACCCTCAGACAAAGGAGCTACTTGGTACCGGCCATAGGGTTGGAAGACTGTTTGAGCTCACAAACCTTCACCTTCCGCTGCATCTCCTTCAGTCTCATCATTCTGTGGAATCTACCGTATCTTCTCCCTTCAGTTTGTGGCATTCTAGATTAGGGCATGTTTTTTTGTGTGTATTGAAAACATTGATATCAAGTGGTCAATTAGGCTCTATTAAAACTGAACAGTTGCACTGTTCTTCTTGTCAATTACCCAAACAACCTGCTCTACCCTTTAATAAGAGTAATTCAGTTTCATCTGCACCTTTTGATTTAGTCCAATCTGATGTTTGGGGTCCCTCTCCACATGCTACTATGGGTGGCTCTCGATACTTTGTGATATTCGTTGATGATTTCACTCGCTACACGTGGCTCTATCTTTTCTAAAATCGCTCTGAGTTGCCCCAAATCTACCTTGACTTTGCTTCTATGGTTCAAACATAATTCTCTTGCCATATCAAAGTCTTTAGATCAGACAATGCTGCAGAATATCGAGATAGCAAATTTCTTGCTACTCTTCGCCACCACGGCACTCTTCCTCATCGCTCTTGTCCTGGAACCTCCCAACAAAATGGTCGTGCCGAACGTAAACATCGCCACATACTTGACACTGTTCGGTCACTTCTTAACTCCTCCTCATGCCCTGAACGCTTTTGGGGTGAAGCTGCTTTAACTTCGGTTTACACTATCAACCGTGTACCTACCCCTACCATTCAAAACATGACCCGATACGAGAAATTGTATGGGAAATCCCCTGACTATTCCTCTCTTCGTGTGTTTGGATGTGTCTGTTTCGTCCTTCTCCAACCACATGAACACAACAACTAAAACCTCGCTCTCGCATATGTTGCTTCCTGGGGTGTGGTATTGAACATAAAGGCCATCGATAGTGGGATCCTGTGTCTAAACGTCTTCGTATCTCCCGCCATGTTATCTTCTGGGAACACAATCTATTTTCCACCATCTCCTCGTTCGAATCCTCCACCAATGTGGACCATCCTTCCATGACAAATCCATCATATGATCTTTTCCCGGATGACTCCCCTATTGGGTCCCTTGAGATGGAACATGACGATTCTATATCTGACAGCCCTACGCCACCAACAGCTCATGCGTCTGACGGACCTGCTCCCACTTTTGACGAGCCTACTACAGCAGATCTTGTGCCCCCTACAGGTGAGGTTACATCATCTTCCCCACCTTTACCTGTTCGACAGTATACTAGGGTTCGTAATCCTCCATCTTAGATGCATGATTATCACTGCTCTTCAGCTATTATTCAAAACCATGAGCCTAATTCTTTTCATGAAGCTAGCACTAACCCTCTGTGGCAGCAAGCAATGAGTGATGAATTAGATGCCTTAGCCAAAACCCACACCTGGGATTTGGTTCCTCTTCCACCTGACAAGACTCCTGTTGGTTGCAAGTGGGTTTATAAGATCAATACCCGTTCTGATGGTTCATTTGAGCGATACAAAGCTCTTCTTGTTGCCAATGGCTTCTCACAGGAATATGGAATTGACTATGAGGATACTTTTTCTCCGGTTGCTCGACTTACGTCTGTTCGCACTCTGTTAGCAGTAGCTGCTCTTCGCCATTGGTCTCTCTTTCAGATGGATTTTAAGAACGCTTTTCTTAATGGCGATCTTACAGAGGAGGACTACATGAAACCACCACCCGGCCTTGATTTTCCCCTTCATATGGTTTGTCGTCTTCGTCGAGCCCTATATGTACTGAAGCAAGCCCCCCGTGCTTGGTTTGGAAAGTTCAGCGCCACAGTGACTCAACTTGGCTTTACTTCCAGACCCTACAACTCTGCTCTCTTTGTACGCCGCACCGCACATGGAATTATCCTCTTATTGCTTTATGTTGACGATATGATTATCACTGGTGATGATCTTGCAGGCATTAATGAGCTTAAGGAATCCTTGAGTCACCACTTCGAGATGAAGGATTTGGGGCCTCTCAGTTATTTTCTCGGTCTTGAGGTTACATCCACTTCTGAAGGTTACTCTTTATCTCAGACAAAATATGCCTCCGACATTATTGCTCGAGCAGGAATAACAGACCAAAAGATTGCCTCCACCCCTTTGGAGCCCAATCTTAAGCTCACTCCCTCGGATGGAGAACTTCTCAGAGATGCTACCCGATATCGGCAGTTGGTTGGCAGTTTCGTTTATCTGACAGTTACTCGCCCAGACATTGCTTATGTTGTTCATCAGGTCAGCCAGTTCATGTCAGCTCCGCGCTCAACACATTTCTCCGATGTTCTTCGAATTCTCCGTTACGTCAAGGGTACTATATTCCATGGACTTTGCTTCTCATCACACTCCACTCCAATTTTACGAGGCTTTGTTGACGCTGATTGGGCAGGTGATCCCACTGATCACCGTTCCACTACAGGATACTATTTCTTTTTAGGGGATTCACTTATTTCTTGGAGGAGCAAGAAACAAATTGTTGTTGCTCGCTCCAGTACCGAGGCAGAATATCGAGCATTAGCTGATGCTATTCAAGAGCTTATATGGCTCCGATGGCTTTTAGCCGACATGGGTGCTCCACAGACTTCTGCGACTACAGTCTGCTGTGACAGTCGTAGTGCTATTCAGATTGCCCACAACGACGTGTATCATGAACGCACCAAACGTATTGAGATTGATTGCCATTTTGTCCGACAACACTTTCTTGCAGGCAATATTCATCTTCAACACATTGGTACTTTGGAACAAACTGCCGATATCCACACAAAGGCTCATCCCCCAGGGCGCTTTCAAAACTTGGTCTCCAAACTTCAGCTCGACACTTCTTCACCAGCTTCAGTTTGAGGGGGGTGTTAATGTGTATATATATTTCCCATATTAGATAGTTGACCTTCCATGTATAGGTAGCTAATTGATCATTACCTTGTGTATTATCATCTATATATACCCACGATGTATCTCTTCCAATTCAAGATGAATGAAACGATTCTTCTTCCCACTTTCAATTGTAACATCGGAAGCCGGCGCTATTCACCGGTAGGCGAAGTCTCTGAGAAACCGAGTACCCTCCGACGGATACTTCTTAGGTGAGCCTGTAACTTCAATTTGCTCTGAAATCTAATAACCTCTTGCTCTGATTTATCTCCTTAACATAATATTTATCATTTTAAGTTTGTTCTACATTTTGTGAGATGGATACTTATTTTGTGATATTGAGACTTGTTTGAGCTAGGGTTTGTGTCTAGAAATTGGGGAATTGTCACAGTTATGTAAACTTTGAAGTGAAAATCGGGGTATCCTATGTCCGAAGGTCTTACTTGTCATCTTATTAGGGTTTGTGATGTTGAAACTGAGATTTGTCCACTATGCTTAATGACTTGATCACTTGAAAGTATAGGAGTTTGTTATTGTCATGTAAGTTTTGAATTTCGATAGCTTGTCTAAATAATTCTAAAGTTTACTCGCCAATTCGCGAAGTAAATCTTATCATTACCGTAGTTTTTCCAGTTATGTCGCCTTATCTCTCTAATGTTTACATGTTTATGTTTGTTCGTTTTAGTTGCACTTGCTTTGTTCTGCAGAACTGTGAACAGGGTCCATATTCATTACTGTAATCACAATTTTTGCATCTCAATTTTACTTGAAATTACTTGTTTGTTTTAGCATACTATCAAAAGAGCTACTGAAATAAAGTTAACCACATTTCGCTATTCTCTGAAGATACATAGGATCGTGTCCCGGCTCTTTTCACTTCTTGGCACCGCCACTGCTGCATCAATGGAGGTTGATATAGATACTAGGCGAGAGCCGACACTATCTAGGAAGAAGACGAGGAAAAATAGAAGTCGGGCTTGTGAAGAAACAGAAGAACAGAGGCCTTCCAAGACTCGCAGAACTAATAGCTCAAAGAAAGAGCAAGAAGAAGCTAAACCAATTGAAGCAGTCTCAGAGCAGAGATATCCTGAACGGAAGCTTGAGGATAACCCACCATGGAGAAACCTACAGTTAATCATGTCTCTCCAGAACAAAGACATCGATAAAGAAAAGTTAGTCCCTTTACCATCTTCCCCTCTATATGAGTATTATACATAAGTACTGAACCCCGCCTTTTGTATTTGAATAATTCTTGCTTTTGCTACTTCCTTGTTGATTTTGTGATGTGATCAAAATAAACCCCTTCTACCATCTGTGCCTATATATTTGTATACTAGAGCAATACCCGGCCCAGGGTAATACACAAAAGGCAATCGGCAGAATACTTGTTTGAATAACTCATACTACAATGAAATTTACAGTCATTGGACATTTTATCAAGACGTTTTTTATGCGAGAATCTATTAGGGCTAGAATGAAGTCAATAGAAACTCTAATCTAATAGAAAACTGGGGAGGCACAAGCAAATTTGAGAGAGAAGATTGAGATAGAACAAGTTGGTTTTCAACAGAAGGAATTCGGTACCATACACAACTCTGGTTACAGAAATGAATTCCGCAATCTTCAGTTCAGACTCTCGACTTAATTACAAAGGCTAATGAACTGAGGCAAAAATGCTCTCTATCAGCTGTTCTAAAACCCCAAGAGAATGAGAATCTATACCTTAAACTAACATCGGTGCCCACGCGATGCGTGGAAAGTAGAAACAATATATTAGATAAACGATTAGATATTAGATAATGTATGTGAATTTCACAAAATAAATACATAATTGGAACATGGAGGAGTGGGTTGTGTAAGTTGTAACTTCCATGATCTAACTACTGTAATGAGGGTATTTTGGGAAGAACGAATGTTTCACCAAAAAATGGGGTGTTTGCATATCAATCTATATTATAAATTAGGACGGTTGACTTTAAAATATCTTTTAGACCGTTAGATTGAATTAATCCTAGCCCTTAGATCTCACCTACCACCCACTTAACTATCCACTACTTAACTACCCACTTAACTACCCCTCATTTTATCATAATTATAAAAAAGGGGCTTCCTCTGTTCATTATTTAATACAATTATTTATGTTGTCTTCGTTTTCTACCCATGTTTGTAGATGAAAACACTCATTTTATTTATGACATTACAATAGGGCGTGAAACGTGTTTTTGGGTAGTGCCCTCGGCCACGGGCAATCCCCTAGTACTAATATATAAAGGGAATAAAGATTTTGGTGAAGCCTTTTTCACCAGACATGAATGCCCTTCCAACTAAATAGTGAAAAAAAGTTATGAGGGATAAAATTGAAAATCACAATGAAATCATCACTTGATAACCACCCACTAACCCATTAACTTTCACCCACTCTCCCCCAACATTTATCAGTTTCCTAAAAACTCTATTCGGTATTGTTAGATTATGAGAAAAATTGTGTTTGCACACACAATGGGTGTGCCAAGTATTCTAGTATTATTAGTATAGGTAGCGACCAGGGTCCCTATTTAGGCAGAGATACTTGGTGTTGGCGTGGAACTACTTCAGCCAGCTCCGCATGCCTGTTGCTACTGTGCCTTTGCTGCTGCTCATTTTCGATAGCTGTTGCGACGTGTCTTGTTGTGGCTTATCCTTTTTGCTGGGGCTCTTCCTTCCGCAGCTACCTTGTCCTCGCTCGATCGCCTCTGCTGAAGCTGTTAGTTTCCTTTATTTCGTAATGGCCAGCTTCTCATTCTTAGCCCACTGACCTTCAGCTTGGTGATGCGTTTGCTTTCTAAAGCACTGCATGCTTTCATATCTAAAGGCAATATTAATGTGTCAGGTAACTTTCCAAGACATGCTTTCAAAAAAAGGAGAAATGTAGCTTTCCAAGACATGCTTTCTGACAATTTTATTAATAGACATTTTATTCATGTAATAAAAATAAATTATTTACTTTAATATCATTATTTTATCATGTTTGATAATGTCATTTCGACACATACAGTAAATCTATAGCAATAATTATCAAACAAAAGAAATTTTAGAAGTGCTTCTTCACATCACGTTATACATGAAGTTTACAGAACTCTTTTTAGATGTATTTTCATGGTTGCTTTCTCCACAACATCTTTCTAGGATGCCACAACATTACCAAATTGACCCTTAGTCTTCTAAATGCACCCGAACCCAAGTAGACCTAAGTGCTAGGGCCCTCACATCAACAACGACTATTGATTTTTTTTGAAGAAAAACAACGACTATTAAAAAAAATAAAAAATATAAAAATATAAGAGGGATTACTTTGCGAGACCCGTTTTTTTATATTTGTATATTTGTATATATATATATATATATATATATATATATATAAATAAAAATATAAAGCAGGTCTCACAAAGCAATCCCTCTTATATTTTTCAAAGTTGTGTTGAAAGCAGTTGCAGAAAAGCACATAAATAATAATTTACCAAACCAAATACTGTTTTGACATCAAAAGCATTGTTGTAGAAAGCAAAAACATTACCAAAAAGACTCTGAGCCGGTTAAATATGGAGGTGTTAGTGAAATTAATGCTCTGTTTGGTTCGCAATAAAATGTTTGACAAGGGAAAATATTCTATGCGTAAAATATTTTGTGTGAAAAAGTCTTCTCTGCAATTATTTCTCGTGTTTGGTTGACACTTGCCAAAACAGTGGGCCGTGACGACAGTGGTAGTGATGGGTGGCGGAGAAGGTGGGTGGCGGTGATGGGTCGTGGTGGTGGTAGGTGGTAGTGGTGGTTATTGGTGGCGGAGGTGTTACTATCTGTTGTTGTGCTCCTTCACTCTCTGGAAAATGGCTTACGGATTTGAAATGTGTAAATCATTTTACATCATTTGAGAGAAACATTTTACAGGAAAATATTTTACCTCCAACCAAACTGCACCGAAACACCAAAACAAGGGAAAGCCACCAACCACACGGAGCCTAAGTCTTATTTTAAGAGTTTTCTTCAAAAAAAAAAAAAAAAAAAAAAAAAAAGGTCCTATTTTAGGAGTTAAAAAAACTTAACATTCTTTTAAGGGTAAAAGACACGTTCACCCCCCTCATGTTTGGTACAAAGACACTTTGATCTCTTCTATTTAGGAAATGACACTTTCACCCTCGGTGTGCCAAATTTTATAATACCTACACTCACTAATTGCGAGGCTGTTAGTGTCGAGGTCCAACATTGATAGTAGTTTTTGGAAAACTTTATCCTCTTAGTGCATGAAATTACAAAATCAGGAGCGTTAAGGGTCATGAACCTTGACATTCTAACAGGGTGATAGTGTATTTTCTGGAAGTAGAAGGGGTGACAGTGTCTTTATGTTAAACATGTGGGGGAATGTAAAGTGTTATCTTTTACCCTTCTTTCAAAGCGTCTTCTTCTTCTTCTCTAAAACCCTGCCCCTGAAAATACTATATTACGAGCCTCTCCGAGTTCTGCGGAGACGAAACCTTGGTCATGGAAAAAAATAGGGCGACGGGGTTCGAATCACGTAGACTGACGGAGAAGGAGGCAGCGGAGATCGATTTTGAAGATGATTTTTGTGACAGAGCTGAGCAGGGATTTGAATGGTGCTTAATAGCAAGGTTCCTAAAGGGGGATGAGATAAACCCTAGATCTGCAAAAGCTTTCCTACGAAGGGTATGGCAAAAGGTGATCAGGTAAATTTCTACTACGTTAGTCAGAATACTTTGCTGTTGAAGTTCCCAAACAAAGATCTTATGAATCGCATCTCTTCGGGAGGACCATGGGTTTTTTAAGGTTCAATCTTAATGCTAAAACCATGGGTCCTAGGGGATGAAACTGTGAAGCCGAAGTTCGAAACTATGGATGTGTGGGTGCAAGTCCACAGTCTCCCGGTTCATCTAACCACGGAGGAAGCAGGGCGAAAAGCGGTACATAACATCAGGGAAATACTTGAGTCTGATCCAAGAATTGACAACGAAGGTCTGGAGAACTACGTTAGGGTTCGTGTGCGTATGCCGGTATTTGAACCTCTTCCCCGAGGGGTCTACGCCAACTTCAAGAAGCAACGAGAGTGGCTGGACTTCAAGTACGAACGAGTGCTTGTGAAAATGGTGTGGCTATTTGGATCATCATAGTAACGATTGTGACCAACATGAAGCGGGGGTTGACAATGATGACGAGGCCGGGTACGGAGACTGGATGCTATTCCAACCGCCTAGAAAGGTAAGAATGAACCCGATTAGGAATACGATCGGAAAAACTATAGGAAAGGAGGCAGCAGAGGAAAAACATGCAGAAGAAGTGGCAATTCGATCTTAATCAAAACCTAGAAGAACCCATGACATAAGACAATGGAAGAATGGGAGATGAGGCTGTTATACAGGAGGATCCGGTGACTGAGGTTCCAACCACGAAGGACAACGGTTCGGAAGGGGTAAGAGAAACTGTGGCGACTAGTGCGAACCAAACACTGCCGAGACAACAGCCGGCGGGAGAGAACAGCAGGGACAACAGCCATCAGAGCAGAGAATCAAATCGGGTGGAGGGGGGATCAAGATGGGGAGACTGTTGTGCGACCATCCTCCCCAAAGAGTAAGATAGCACCAGAACTGAGCCCTGCACCACAACAGGTACAAGAAATTGCAAAGAAAAACAAACAAATTGAAATGGAAAGGAGATATCTAGGAGTTATAAGAGCAAGGAAAGAAGGTGAAGAAACACAAGAGCAGTCAGGTAATCGGGCGTTGAGTGCCTCAAAAACTCTAAATGCAAAATTGGCAGAGGCTGCTAAGCAGCCCCGCCAGGCACAATGAGTCTCCTCAATTGAAACGTGTGAAGGCTTGGGAACCCTTGCACGGTCCTAGCGCTTTGCGACCTAGTGAAGCGCCAAGGCCCTGAATTTTTTTTTCTTTATGGAAACCAAGGTTAAGCGTGACATAATGGCGGAGATATGCGGAAAGGTAGGGTATGCAAAAGGGTTTTTTGTGGATCCGAAAGGAACTAAAGGGGCTTGGGCTTGATATGGAAAGCCTCCCTTAAGGTTACTATACAGTCGTCCACGATACACCACATAGATAAATTGGTAGAAGAAGAAGATGGCCGAGTCTGGACTTTTACAGGTTTATACGGAACCCAACAAGGGAGGAAAGCAGGCACTCTTGGGAACATCTTAGACGGTTACGAAGTCCACCTGACTGTGCTTGGCTAGTGATTGGAGACTTCAACGCCATAGTCTCCGGTGACGAAAAGGTAGGCAGAAGGGAGGTAACGTATAGACAAGTCGCGAAGTTCAAAGAAGTCCTCAGTGAGCTTGAACTACATGACTTGGGATACCATGGAGGCACGTTTACATGGAATAACAATAGAGTTGGGGAGAACATTCGAGAGCGACCTGATAGGGCAGTCGCAACGATGAGGTGGAGGGACACGCATAGAGGTGCCTGAGTCACAAATCTAGTATGGCCCAATTCTGACCATAGTACATTACTGGTACAGTCGGAAGAGAGCCAGAAACCGAGCGGGCAGCGACGGTTCCAGTTCGAGAAAACGTGGCAATGCGCATTGCCACGTTAAACAGTTAAGAAATGCAGTCACAAATGGAGGAGCAAATGAGTGCATTTGATGAAAAGATTTCCACTATCGCTACATCAAGATGTTAGTGTTAGAGTTGGAGAGGGACAAGGATGTAGTGCACCACCCATGACAGATCATGTTAGAGTTGTAGAGGCCCAAGGCCGTACTGCACCAGCCGTGGCAGATCATGTTAGAGTTGGAGAGTCCCAGGGGTTTACTGCACTACCCGTGGCAGATCACGTTAGAGTTAGAAAGGCCCAGGGCCGTACTGCACCACCCGTGCCAGATCAGGTTAGAGTTGGAGAGTCCCAGGGCCGTGCGGCACCACCAGTGGAAGAACGTCCATCTAACAAGATTGAGGTAAGTATTCATGTGGTTCTGGCATGTTTGTTGAGAAGCATGCTTTATTTGCGCGTGTTTCAGGGTATTGGATCGCCAAACAAATCTTTTAGAAGTATTGTTTTGAATTTTGATAATCACTACATTCTTAATGTGGCACATTCGTACTTTGGTTAACTTTATTGTAACTGTCAATCCTTTGAAGCTGAAACATTTATAATTACACTGTCAGTGGCTAGTCCTTGGTTATATTTTTACCGTCTTAACTGTTTAACTCCAAATATTAACAGTGGAAAAATTGCATCTAATTTTATTTGTTGATGTTCTGAATGTTAATGAAGCTCGGAATGAAGGTTCAACTATATGCACTTGGGTCATCAAAGGTGCCAGTGGCCAATGGAACTTTCATTTCTGGGGATTCACGCAGTGTAGTACATGGTGAAGCTATGGGTGATGGGTATTATGAAGTGCGAATCGAGAAAGCTATAAAGCCTGATTACAAGCTGCTGAGAGCTCATGAACCACTTAAAACAATAGGGGATGCGAAAAATACATCAATTGCATGGCCAAGATATCTTGTAAGTTGTACTCTACGTTCCATAAGTTATGATCGTTCTTTACAAAATAACATGTATTCTAATGTTCGTATGGCTATCTTATCTTATGTTTTAGGTGTCCTTCATAAAGAAAGGCATGTGAAGAAGATAGGTACATGCCCCATTCCCATCTTATTATCATATCAGTATCTTTTTCAATTTGTTGAAGTAAGTTCGTGTTCTTTTTGCAAGTCCATGTTACCTTAGTCTCCAGGTTATTACTACCTTTTCATTGTTGCGATTTCATATTTTGCCAATCTCATGTAGCTAATGTGTGCATACTGTCTTCATTGTTCTGAATCCGTCTAACAGTGCAATAGCCAATCATTTGGCATCAATACAGTCTCTGGATTTGCTGAAAAAGATACACTTCTAATAGCCTCATAGAAGTTAGCAATACTAATATTATTAGATCAAGGACAAAATGTTCCCAGTAGCTAGCAACTAATTTGTGTTTGTATTGTGCAACTAATAAGTGTTTGGCGGGTTGCTTTCTCTCCTTCTCAATTGCACCAGATCACTGTTTTAACTTATGTTTTTGTTGTTCTCAGTTGCACCAGATTAGTTGTTTTTGGAACTCACGTGTCTCTCAAATCATATTTGTTTTTTTTTCCTGTTTTTGAGGATCATGATTTTTTCAAATTGCCTACTGACTTCAAAATAAGATCAGTATTATGAGAGATGAAAAATCAGTAATATGTGAGCCCCAAACAGAATATTTGAGCAAAACCCTGACCCGCGTATATGAAACATAGTTAATGTTCAGTTTTCAAAGAGTGTACTTATAATCTGGAACTAAAGAGTTTGATTTCGAAGAAAAACATAGCGACTAACCTACCACCATCACCACTGCTAGCAACTAATTAGTGTTTGTATTGTGCAACTAATTAGTGTTTGGTGTTTCATAATGGGTTGTCGTGTACTGTTGACAGCCATTGCTGTATCTGTATAGGATAGAACTGTTTCACCCTGATAAATCACTCAGAATAGTAGTCACAACAGCAAGTATAATGTAAGTTTGGTAGTTTAGATTCTAGTTAGGATCTTCTGTTTTAGCTCTTCCTGTGCTGCTTTTGTCTCTATTGAGATTGCTGGGTTATTGAGCACAATTTAGATCCTCATTCATGTTAGTTTACTTTAGATGAACTTGTGAAAATCGCAAATTTCTTTTGATATACCTATATTATCTTTTTGATGAGACTTAGGACACTTCAGCTTTGGCATAAGTATGTACCCATTGTGAAAATATCTCGCACAAACATCGTTTTCATCATTACAGTGCACTATACTGCTATATTGGTTTCCTTTGTCAGTCCTTCTCTTTACTGCACTTGATGAATCACTTTCTCCATTGAACATTACTGAATAACAAACCATTTTTTGCTTTGTTTCTCTGATTAACCAATAGGTAAAAGTGATTCATCAATTTACGGATCTGTTAATCAAACTTTTGCACCATTCTTCCCTGACTTGGATCTAATTCAGCTTTGTTTAACTTAAGAGAATTTGGAGTTCATACCTTCTTCAAGGGTGACAAATTGCACTCTCATTATGACATTATGCACAGGACTGGTCGTGACGCACCTATTTTGGCACTTATCAGGCAGGAGCCTTATTGTTTGTGAGTCAAAGGATATAAGTTGCCATTTCAGCCAATTTTTTATTAAGATACCCAATTTACCCCTCTCCCTCCCTGTACTTTCTCTCCCATTTCTTCTCGAATCATGAACCTTTAACTGCTAGCCTCTACCATATATCTCCTCCATCCAAACCCAAATCAGCCGAAATTTGATGTAGTTTGATACTTTGATCCATGCAAATAATCACATTTAGGCCAATTTAGGAGAAATTGACCTGAAGGGTTCTCATTACAAGGCATAAGTTTTTGTAAGAAGTAGAAGGGAAAAGCAATTAAAACCCAGGTTTAGGACTTTAGGCCTCTCCATCTCTGATGTCTACCACTCACAAGTCACAACAATACCATCCTACTCCATCCATTGATTCACTCTATCATTAACACACAAATAGTAGAAGAAAACCCCATCTCTTAAGTTGGTAGTTTAGATTTGTGCTTAGGCTTTTGTGTATAGCCCCTTTGTTATGCTTTTTGTCTCTGTTGAAGGGCCTATTTGCATTTCACGGTTTTACTGTTTGATTTAGTAACAGCCGGGGAGTTCAAGTAGTTTATTCTTTTATTTTAGTTTCGTGTCACATTTCATGGTTGGGCCTTCTCAAGGCCACACAAGAATTTCTTTTTTACTCATAACTGCAAAAACTGGTTTCCCAAACACCCCAGAAATCTTAAACTAATTGTCATCAGAATCTTCATCCATGTAGACATGTAGTGTGCTTATCTAGAGTTGCTTGTAAAAGATGTATATCTATCTTTGAACTGTTTCATAATGGGTGGTTGTGTACTGTTGACAACCATTGCTGTGTTTGTATAGGATATAACTGTTTCACCCTGGAAGATCACTCTGAATAGTATACTGTTGAGCTAACATAAAACATACATTTTGTTTCTGGGTTTAGCACATCTTAAAAATTTCTCCATTGTAAAAATAGGAAAGCTTATTGTCTTGTTTGCATTTGTAAATGATTATTTGCAAATGTCGCTGTTTCATACTTTTAATTTAAATACAAACTATGTGTGTGCAGGTAAATTGAGCTGGATTGTCGAGGGAAGCATACATTACTGGAGTGTCGCGGGTCTACTGTGTTTTGGTCTACTTATATATGCAGCTGTCAATGTAGTTAATTTAGTTATGAAAAAAAAAACAAGTTTAAGTTGATCTTGGGATGTAAGTTCTTATTTGTGATCCTTATGTCAGGGTATGTGGTTGATCAGACAAAAAAAAAAATCTACTGGCCTTGAAAGTTTCTTTTGAAATACAAGCGATGATCTATTTTGTGTACTCAATGTTATTGCATGTTACGGAATTTTCGTCATATATTAGGATCGATGTGTGCATAATATGTAGTTAATTATATAGTAAGAAACTGGTATCACATTTCATGATTTATAGCATTATATATAGTAATCTCAGTAAATGTAGCATTTAATAAAATGATGCAGGACTCTAATGCAGCATTATAAAAACTGCTGGCATTGAGATCAAATAAAGCATTATTTAAATGCTGGAATTAAAGTTAAAAACAGCATTAGATTAATGCTATACGAAGTCTTGATGCGGCATTATATAAATAATGCTGCAATTGCGCCGCTTTGAAATTAATGCCGCAAGTAATGCCGTATAAACCTTGCGGCATTAATTTAAAGCCGTGAAGGCAAAAACGGCAGCGCCTGATGTAGCATTCCCTTTAATGCCGCAAGAAATGCCGCAAAAATCGAAAACAGCATTTTTCGTACGCATCGTAGCATTAAATTAATGCTGTTTTAGTTCCTTTTTTTTGTAGTGTGCCACGAGGGTTTTGAAGGCTTTGTCAAGGAAACATGGGACCTGACATTGGGGGAAGGTCTCCATAATTGTCTCCAGGCCCTTGGCAGCGAATGTAAAAGGTGGGAAAGGAATGTTTTCGGATCAGTGAAAATGCAGACTAAAAATTGCATCCGGGAACTGGAAAAAATTGAAAGGCAATCGACGACAGAACGCAGCAGAACAAGGAGAAGAATTGTTGAGCAAAGGTACAATGAACTGTTACGAGCGGAAAATATGATGTGGAGACAGCGGTCCAGAGTAGAGTGGCTAAAGTATGGGGACAGAAATACCCGATTTTTCCATCAAAGAGCTACGAACCGAAGGACCAAAAACTCTATCCAATGAATTGAAGACGGTGAGGGAAGATGTGTATGCAACGGAGAGGAAATAACCCGAGTTTTGGAGGACCACTTATCCAACATATTCAAGTCAGACAAGCCTAGTACAGTGGAGATCGACACACCACTAGAAAATGTGGAACTTAGAAATAACCAGGAGGAAAGGGACTCCATGGAGACACCCTACACAGTGGAGGAGATCCATAGAGCGTTATTTATGATGGCCCCGGATAAAGCCCCAGGCATTGACGGTTTCAACGCCGGGTTTTTTCAACGATATTGGAAGATTGTGGGAGGAGGAGTTACCGCAACTTGTTTGCAATTTGAAATCAAGGTATGAGTCTCGATGAACATAACGAAACGTTAATCGCTTTAATCCCAAAGGTGAAGCAGCCGAGAAAGCCAGGCGATTTTCGACCTATTAGTCTTTGTACAATTATCTACAAAATTATTTCAAAGGCCATTGCAAATAGGCTCAAGAAAATACTCCCTAATGTTATAAGCGAAAATCAAAGTGCGTTTGTCCCTGGACGGTTGATTTCGGACAACATCTTAACGGCATTTGAGGTGATCCACTCGCTAAAAACAAGGAAGAAGGGAAAGGTGGCTACCTAGCCATGAAGGTGGACATGAGTAAAGCGTATGATAGGGTGGAGTAGCAGTTTGTCAGGGAGACTCTATCGCAGCTAGGTTTCGGGCCAAAGTTCATCATCCAAGTTATGAATTGTATCAGTACGGTCTAGTTTGCGTTTTTTCGTAACGGAGCAATTACGGGGTGTGTTATACCCGAGATAGGACTGAGGCAGGGGTGTCCCTTATCCCCATACTTCTTTCTCCTCTGCAGCGAGGTTTTATCGAGAGTTGTCTCTTCTGCAGTGGGCAGGGGAGAACTTGCCGCAGTTACAGCATCTCGAGGTGGGCCAGTTGTGTCCCACCTGTTTTTTGCTGATGATTGTTTGTTTTTTGTACAGGCAAATACAAAGGACCTATCTACACTACTAAAAATAATACATATTTATAGTACTGCGTCTGGTCAGAAAATCAACACGGAGAAGTCAGCCATCGTCTTCTCGTCTAATGTCACGGCACCGGCAAAAAAGCAGGTCTTGGAATTGTGCGGCATGGCAGAAGTAGAGAAGTACGACAGGTGTCTAGGCCTCCCTACAACAATGGGAAGGAATAAGTCCATTTATTTCAAAAATCTATTAGAAAGGCTGTCAAATATACTTAAGGGGTTGAAGGAGAGGACACTAACCCCTGGTGCTAAGGAAATCCTGATACGCACAATAGCGGAGGCCATCCCAACATACGCTATGTCCTGCTTTAAACTTCCATACGGAATATGCGATAAGATGGAGAAGATAATTAGGCAATTTTGGTGGATCAAAATTGGTCAAGACAGGGAAATTCCGTGGGTAGGATGGAACAAAATTCAAAAGAAAAGAGAGAGGGAGGCTTAGCTTTTCGGGACTTCAAGGGTTTCAACAACGCCATGCTAGAAAAACAAATCTGGCGGAGAATCCAACAACCAGAGTCAATTCTGTCATGAGTCCTCCGTGCCAAATACTTTGCCCGAGACTTTCATTGAAGCTAAACTGGGTCACAACCCTTCCTTTGCGTGGAGGAGCATCTTGGAGGGGAGAAGACTGCTAAAGGAAGGCCTTAGGTGGAAGGTAGGTGACGGGCGGTCAATTCGACTTCATGACAAATGGATTCCCAGAGGAACTTCTTTCTCACTGATCACAAAAATGCCGGAAACAGAACAACTGAAGGTAAGTGACCTTGAAGCAAGAAAGCAATGAGTGGGACGAAAATAAAATCAATCAGGTTCTCAAGCCGTGGGACAGAACAGAGGTTCTTGAAATCCAACTACCAGAGAAGAAAAGAAGAGACCGACTGATTTGGCACTTTAAAGACGATGGCATCTACAAAGTGAAATCAGGTTACAATATGGAGATGGACAAGAAACTTACCAAGAGCGAAGGGCCATCTGAACAGAAGGTTTGTCCCATATCCAAGGTTTGGACACTCAAGATCCTATCAAAGATCAAACATTTCGTCTGGCGAGCAAGCACCGACAGCATAGCAACCACGAAAAACCTGAAAAAGAGGGGTATTGATGTCAATAAACCGTGTCCGTTCTGCAAAAAATCTGAAGATTCAAGCAGCCACATCTTTCAAAGGTGCAAAGAAACAAAAAAGGTATGGGAAAGTCTTTTTGGGCCAGAGTTTATCAACACCATGGAAACAAACAAGTTCAGTACTTGGATAAATGACCAATTTTGTGACCAATACCAGAACCATCAAACCATTGTTTGCCTTGCCCTTTGGGCCATATGGTTAGAAATAAATAAAGTCATTCACCAAGGATACCTTCCATATCGAAAAGCTTTGCCATCAGGAGTTTATGCTAGATTTGAAGAACTAGAGGAAGTCCCCAGGAGAGATCAGAGATTAATACCTGAACCGATGTCGACATCAGAAGAGAAATGGGAAACGCCACCGGCAGGAGTGACAAAGATTAACTATGACGGAGCTTGGAATTCGGTAACAAAGTCGGTGAGAGCGGGATTCGTTATCAGGGACGACAGAGGGGAATTTGTGATGGCCGGCACTCAAGATCTCAAGAGATGTGAAACGGCAAGGGAGGCAGAAATTAGAGCAGCAAGCTTGGGACTGAAGACAGGCAGATCTAAAGGTTTGCGGCGGGTGATTTTGGAAGGAGACTCAACGACGGCAACGAAGCATATTTCAAGAGTTATCAATGGTGAGAGCTGGTTAGATTACTCAAACGCACGAGAAGCTCTGGAGACAATTAGAGAGTTGCTTCGAGAAAAGGATGAAGTTAAAGCACACGCCGTTCCACAGGCAATAAATCAACCATCCGACCACGTGGCAAAACACATCAGTGACACGGGCAGCTTATCACTTTGAGAAGACAAACCGGAGTGGCTGAAACCTTTATTAGAATTTGATTCCATGTACCTGCTCCTTGAGTTTCTTTTGGTTGTTTAATGCAATTTTCCTCAGAAAAAATAAATAATAATAAAAAAAATAACTGCCCCTTAAACCCTTCACAAACCCCCTACACCTACAACAAAAAATCTGAAAAACTTCATTACTAACCCTTATTTTATTAATTTATCACAAAAGCACCATTTCTCATACACAAGAGTTTGCTGAAACTTTTGCCCCTGAAAAATTCATTTTAGCAGTGAACGAAACAGAGAGGGAGTAAGAGAGAGAATAGAGAAAGAATCCGCCGGCGAAAGACGCAATACCTTTCATTAACGTCGATATCGGAAGCCGGAGCTATTCACCGATTGGCCAAGTCTCTGAGAACCGAGAACCCTCCGACGGATACTTCTTCGGTGAGTCTGTAACTTCAATTTGATCTGAAAATCTAATAATCTCTTTGCTCTGGTTTATCTAATTAACATAACTCTATCAATTTAAGTTTGTTTTACAGTTTGTGAGATGCAATTCCGTACTGATTTTGTGATACTGAAACTTGTTTTGAACTAGGGTTTAAAAAAGTTTTGCGAAGATCTTATTTGCGAAGATCCAAATTAGCATAAGATATGTGTATATGTAATCACACTATTTTCATCCTGGAACCAGTCACACCATTTCAATTGTATCTTTCCTCAAAATAAATTCTATTTTTTCTGACACCATGAGCTGATTGTGCAGATATTCAATTTATTCGATCTCACTAGTTTTTTCCAATGACTATTATTAATTAGTATAGTAACTTAATTTGAACTAATTCATAGTTATTCTTCCTATGAGGTATTAGCTTTTCTGAATTAAAAAAGTTTAACTAGATTGCAACATACTAAAATATTGGAGAAAACTACTATGGCCTTGTGCCCTTAACCTTGATGGGAATATTTACGGAGTACAGACCCATGTTACTGATGCAAGCCCAAGATTAAAGAATCCAACGTAGAAATATGTTGTTTTGAATCTGAGTGAAAGGGCCCAAATCAGCTCCACAAACAAATTCACCGTCCCAATACACAAGAATTTCGTCATCCCGGCCCGCATAGTAGCCAGCAAATGCTTGTTCTTAGAGTTGACCCCCGCCTCTATATTCTTGGACCATATAGTATAATTGTCTTTATCCCTGTAGATAGCGTGTTCGAAGAAATGGATACCTACCACACCGATCGCCATCTAGCGGACAGCTAGCATGGGCTGTAGCAGAAGCTCCTCCCATACACCTTCCACGTGCGCGGAAATATATTTTGTATGAGACCGGTATACAACAAAGCATTGCCATTTATGCAATACTGGTGACGATGACCATGAGTGGTGTTTAAAAGAAGAAAAGAAAAAGATCAATCTTCGCAAATAACAATAGTAAGTAACCTCAAAATATATTTGTACCGGTAAGATAAAAGTTACAATTATCTAAAGACAAATAATGTAAAAAAAATACGAAATTTTGAAGTCATGAGTTTCAATTTAAGTTAAAACTCATATTTCATCATTCTTCATGGCTACCTAGGATGCCTTTTTTTTCAACTTTAGCTAATAATAAAGCATATAACATGGTGAAAACAAACGTAAAATGAAAAAAAAAATCAATATTATGTAATTCCAACACAAGAAACTGTACAACTGAATTGGAAACTATTGGCTAATGCCAACCCTATCAAATATTGGCGAAGCAACAAGCGAGGAGCAAAAACGGAGGAAGAAACAAGCTGCAACAGTTCGGGTTCCATGAACACAATGAGCTCGCACAAGCACGATGAGGCAGGGGCAAAATCTGGTTGTTTACTTCTTTGTCTAGGGGCTGGTTTTCGTATTACTTTGGGCCATGGTTTTACATAACGGTATCGGCTGACGTATCGGTTCCGGTTGCGGGTAACGGAATTGGTCCGTATCGCAGAAACTTTAACGGGAATCGGGAACCGAACGCGTGAATGTTAAATAATCGTCAGAAGAAGCAAAGAGTATTTTTAAGAGAATGTTTTGTATATCTAATATATTATAGTCATGTACTAGTTCTTTAGGCCATGCCTAACTAGTTTTTAGACAATTAGACATTGTACACTTCATTATATAACAAATTAATATAATGAGGATACAGCATATTGGGTGTATCGCCAGGATAACGACGCGTATCAGCCGTTATATGAGGATATCGGTGCGTATCGGCTGTGTCACTTGTGAATATGATTCACGTGAACCGTATCGGGTGTATCGGACTCGGCCACTACCTTTTCAGTTAAATATCGGTCGTAACGTAACGGTAACGGCCTTTATTTGAAACCCTGCTTTGGGCACAAGTCAGATCCTAGGTCTATAAATAAAATATTAGGTCGTGGCTAGTGTTTGTGTGAGTTGTAATTGGTCTCTCTCATCAGTGGAATTGGTTCGTTTGGCCGTGAATGTAGCTGGTATCAAAATTAGTGAACCATGTTAAATTTTGAGCGTTCATGTTCTTTGTTTACGTCGTTCTTCTCGATACGTTTGATTATAACAAACTGGTATCTACCATCTCCAAACAATAAAGACGAACGGGTACTGGAACTTCAAGAAGTGCAAGACACTGCTGTGTTTCACTACAGAAATCAGATAACCATAGTAAGTATGCATGCATGTTCACAGCTATAAGAAAAGATTGACGACACTACATGCACAATCTGGGATACCCATGAGGCCATGACCAATTACGTCAAGCGATTCTCTCGTTTTATTTTTTCTACTAGTTCAATGTCTAGATTCTTTCTAATGGTTTCATCGTGCACCTTTCATTTCATCCACATTCAATTTTTCTTTTATGCTTGCTCATTTATTTATTTTTATATTTCTTCTTAATCACCCAACACTCGGTCTCATACATCAAAAATAAGGTGTTAAAGTGAAACAAACGTCAATTTTCCAAACTGATGATTCTATGAATATAAGGATTCACAAGTTTTGTTTTGTCCAGAAGCTCGGGCATTATGGATTGAGATCTTTGGGGCTCGATGGGTGAATTCTCACAATAGCCCATTTCATTTCCTATCTTGGTTCAATATGTATCTCAAAACCAGCAGTAAAAGCAATCATCACTTCCACTTAAGTTCCACTATTACTTGTTGGTTAGTCGGGAAATGAAGAAACAATTTAATTTTAATAATAAGATGGAATCAATATGTTTATGAGATTATCAATGCATCCAAATATTAGGTAAACATGGGCTATTTAGAGATGAAGAAGGCAAATGGATCAAAAAAGCTTCACGGGGTAGATTGGCATAGCTCAGTTCAATATTCATGTACAAAATAGAGGTTAACAAATGCTAAAAAAATCTTACCTCCAAATACTGTATGCAGATGCTAAAGAACATCAGTTGAACAAGCATCAATCGGAGCATAAATGCTAGGTCGCACAGCTCCGTCTATTTCTGTACAAAGATAAATTGTAAGGTTGCTATGTCACGATCTTGAATAATCATATCATTTTAAACTCTTGTCTAAATTAAGAAGGTATTCAGCTCATCACTTTGTAAGGAGAATAGACACTTTTCACCCCTTAAGTTTCGTACAAAGACACTTGCACCCTTTTAGTGCCAAATTTCATGACACCTACACTCACTAATTGTGAGGCTATTAGTGTGGAGGTTGGGGTCGGGGTCCAACACTAATATTAGTTTTTGGAAAACTTTATCCTCCTGGTGTATGAAAATACACAATCAGGAGCGTTAAGGGTCATGAACCTTGACACACTAACAGGGTGATACGGTATTTTCTGTGGAGGTTGGGGTCGGGGTCCAACACTAATATTAGTTTTTGGAAAACTTTATCTCCTGGTGTATGAAAATACACAATCAGGAGCGTTAAGGGTCATGAACCTTGACACACTAACAGGGTGATACTGTATTTTCTCGAAGTAAAAGGGGTAATAGTGTCTTTATGTCAAACATGTGGGGAATGTAAAGTGTCTTTTACCCTTCTTTCAAAGAGTCTTCTTCTTCTCTAAAACCATACCCCTTAGCTCAAGTGGTAGAGCGTTGGAAGCCCCTGCATGAGGTTCCGGGTTCGAATCCTGGTGACGACAAAATAATTTCTCAAAAAAAAAATATACTAACCCCCTTCACATACAAAAAAATCTGAAAAACTTCACTAGTAACCCTGGTTTTTAATAATTTATCACAAAAGCACCCTTTCTCATACACAAGAGTCGCTGAAACTTTCGTATGTGCCCCTGAAAAATTCATTTTAGCAGTGAACGAAACAGAGAGGGAGTGAGACAGAGAACAGAGAAAGAATCCGACCACCAGCGACCCTCTACGGGCGGCGAACGGCGCAATACCTTTCATTAACGTCGATATCGGAAACCGGCGCTATTCACCGGTAGGCGAAATCTCTGAGAACCGAGAACCCTCCGACGGATACTTCTTAGGTGAGACTGTAAACTTCAATTTGCTCTGAAATCTAATCTCTTTGCTCGGGTTTATCCCCTTGACATAATCTCTATCAATTTAAGTTTGTTTTACAGTTCGTGAGATGGAATTTCATGCTAATTTTGTGATACTGAGACTTGTTTGAACTAGGGTTCATGTCTAGAAATTGGGGAATTGTTACAGTTATGTAAACTTTGAAGTGAAAATTGGGCGTATCCTATACCTTGTTAGGGTTTGTGATACTGAGATTTGTCCACTATGCTTATTGACTTGATCAGTTGAAAGTGTAGGAGTTTGTTATTGTCATGTAAGTTTTGAATTTCGATAGCTATTTTAAATGATTCTGAGGTTTACTAATTCGCGATGTATATCTTATCATTACCGTAGTTTTTCTAGTTCGGTTGCTATCTCTCTCTAATGTCGACTTGTTTATGTCGTTCGTTTTAGTCGCACTTGCTTTTTTCCGCATAACTGTGAACAGGGTCCATATTCACGACTATAATCACAATATTCGCATCTCAATTTTACTTGGAACTAGTCTTAAACCACGCCATGGCGCGGGCTGTGGATGTACATTAGCAATGAAGTTCGGCAATTCAGAATTGTAAAAACTATATTTATAGGAATAATATTAATGAAAATTGTATATGGTTTCTTTTACAAATTAGTAACAGTATAACAATCTGGAAGCGATATAAGTAACATAAAAGATAGTTCTTTTTACATCCAATATGAAGTTCGAAATAATGTTCAGGTGTCATTAATATTGATGAGGGCGAATTGAATGAGAATTCCTGAACACACGATGTTGCTAATGTATCCACTACATTATAGCGCAAGTTTTTGAAAAAGAGAGAAATATAATTCTTCACCCAAATTGACAATTTAGTGTATATAAATCTTGAAAGATTGTAGAGTATTCTAAAAAAAAGCTTGTAGAGTATCATTGTCTTTATCATGTATGCACCGCTTAAAGCTTCATTGGCCTTTAAAGTTAACAAACGTTTTCTTATTGTTTCTCTGTGCGGAAATTGGTCCTCAATTGTATGAATGTTATGCATGTGTGATTTTCCGTATTATTTCTCTTTCTTTGTAAGACAGATTAATTTCACAGTGCATTAATTACATTATAATAACAAAACTTATGTTTGAGAAACAATATATAAGGAAAAACTTAGGGACACTATCTCTTGGGATGATAAAGAAACATTACTAACATTGCCAAAAGACTTGGCCTTTGATGTCGTAGTGCGTTTTCTTGAATTTTATGACCAATTGTTGTGGTAGGTTGTCCGAAAATTTAAATTTTAATCCTTGCGTGTGACAGTACGTAGAGCTGCATTTTCGGTTAGAACCGAACCGGAACCGAACCGGTTGCTGCCAAACCGGTCGATTTCGGTTCGGTTATTCAGTTATGGTAAGGGTTCGGTTCGGTTAGAACCGGAACCGAGATCTGGGCAGTATCCAGAACCGAACCGGAACCGTGAACCGAAATCGGGTCTGTTAACCGGTTCGGTTCCGGTTCTGAACCAGGTCTGGGCAGTTTAACTTTTTTTATTTTTTTGATTTAGGGTTATTTTGGCAAATAATAAATGTCAAATCATAAATTAGACCAATAATAAAAAAAACGAAACAAACTTGTATTATTAATTAAGATATAAAATGTTGGAAAAAAATGCATCACTGTAGTTTAAGTACATCCCAACTAGGTTGGCACCCACTCAACTACCAATCATTTGCATTTTTTCTAATTACATACGAATTTATTGAAATGAAATTATTGAAATACAAACTTATTTTTTCTAACTATTCGTCTTGATCTAGTGGAGTGTCCTCGCCTATTCCCAATTCTTGACAAATTTCGGTCACGGCCACGTCCAAAGGGTGTAGGTCTTGTGTGCGTTTGTTGGCGTCGCTCCAATCCTTTGAGCATATGAGTACCCACAACATCTCCGAAGTTAGACACGATCTTTTCTTCCACAGAACTCGTTTACCTGCACTAAAAGTTGATTCCGAAGGAACTGTAGAAGCGGGAGGGTTAGTAAATCACGTGCCATCATGGAAACAATCGGATAGGTGTTTGCTTGTTCTTTCCACCACTCGAGTATATCTATTGTTTCGATTTATACCTTGTTTAGATTCAAGAAACAATTTTGGTTAATGTACAACAATAATTCCGAGACGTAATTCGACATGGTGGTGGTGGTTTGTTTACTCTTATATAAAGAACCCTTTTTTGTCTTGCCCCTACCTCTCGGATACTTGATGACACAAATATATCATTTATTATTTCTACCGGACCACATATCGGAAGTACAAGCAATTGTAAAATTAGAATTTAAAAAAGTTTGCATAATTTCCGTTTTCCTCTCACTATATAGAGCAATAATATCATTCCTATCATTTCTACCTATGCTTATAATTCGGACAAAAAACGGTTTGGATCAATTGGTCCCACTCTACGTCGTCGGCCATACCAACTGGTTTTTCGGTAGGGGTGATATAATGAGCTATTGCCTTTCGTGCTCTGCCTTCATCGTACATAAAAGTAACTAAATTCCCGTGTGTGTCATATCCTAGTTGGGTTTGGACCAACGGGTCACCTACGGCGGGTGTATCACGCAAAAGTTGATGTGCATTTTGTAAATGTTTTCTCAATGATCCTAATCCACCGGTAAAATGATATACAAATGATTTTTTACAATGATTGCAAACTGCCCTAAATTTTGGTCTACCTTGGGCGTCTACGCCATCGGGTATTTTTTCCATATAGTCCCAAACGGCACTTCTTTTTTTAGGATTTTCGTTACGAGTTCTCTTTTTAGCACCTAAATTCGGATCATTTTCCTCTAAACCACAAAATTCATTAGCGGCACCTTCGCCAAACATTTCTACAATTTCGTCATCAATAGTCATGTCTACGTTAACGTTTTGGTTATGAGAAGAGGAAGCCATTTTTTTTAGAAAAATTGGATGAAAAAATTAAATTTAACAAATAATGCACGCACAATCAAATAGTAAACAACAAAAAATAAAACTTACAAACTCCAAGAATAATTCTTGGAGGAGAAATGTCAAAGGTTGAAGATGCGTGCTTGTCGAGGAGGAATGTGAGAAAACCGCCGTCGAAAACCAAAGGAGTTTGAGGAATTGTCGAGGAGGAATGTGAGAAGATTCGTTGCTTGAGAGTGTTTGATGATTTTGTAGTGAGGAAAAATGAAGAAGTTGGAGAGTGATTGATGATTCATTATTTTGTCAACCCAAGCGTCTAAACTTCATCGGCAATACTCATTCCTAGCATTAGACCAACTGGATGTGACCATTCTCAAAGATACTAAAGAAACAATACTTATTTTGTTTGTTTAGAATATTCAGAATGAGTGTTTGTTTAGAATATTCAGAATGAGAAAATAGAGTTTGGCCACACTAAAATTCAAAGACAACATAAACAGATCAACACACGGAAAATGAAACCTTAATAATACAGTGAAAGGGAAAAATAACATTTTACAGATATACTTAAAAGGTTTTTTTTCGAGAACTTGTTATGTCGTCAACGGGGTTTGAACCCGTGGCCTCGTGCAGGGGATTCTAACGTTCTACCACTTTGAGCTACAACCCTAGCTTATATTTAAAATGTTTTAATTAGTCTTCTAAAGAGCTTGGTGGTCTAGTGAAAATTCCCTCCAACAATAAAGCCAAAATAGAATCTACCTAAGTTGAGTTTTTTTTGTCATCTACAAATTAATTAATATTACCAAATAAGTTGAAAATCAATCAGTGAACACTAAATATACGCCCATGTACCGAAGTAAAAATACATGTGCACTCAAAATCAAAGAACAAAAAGTTGATGAAAAAGAACAGACATCAAGTAAAACAAAAAATTATATATTCTATAAGTCGCAAAGAAAATTGAATAACTTTTTGTCAAAGACACAGTATCAAATTTCTGTTTTGAAGCTCATGAACTAAATATCAAAGTCAGATATTGATATTTAGCGTTGTCTAGTAATGACACCAGACTCGAGGTAACATATTACATTACACTAAAAAAGAGGTGCAGGTTAGTGAATTCCCTTTAAGAATTTAAAGTATTATTCACATTAAATCCCGATCACGTGAGCGTCCGTATTTTTATAAAATATATTCTTGTTTGTCTAACTAATGTCACTCTGAGGAAACTAAATATAGTTTTTCTACTTAAGGTATCAGTTCAAATAATCAGTACAATGGCCAGCCACTGTGAGAAGGAATTACTTGTTATGATTCGCACACCAAATTAGATAACTTTTATCAAAATACTTTAGGCGAGTAGTAAAGCATGAAGAGGAAGAGCAAATAAAACCATTGTGAGTCTTATAGAAAGGAAAAGTAATATTTTATTGAAGAGAGTTTAGAAGTTAGGCTTTGTACCTCTTCCGATGAAGGAGGATGAGAACTCGTGATGCTCTATGCGGTCTGTACTGGGAGAAAACCTTAAGTCACATGGCCTTTGGCTTTCGTCAATCAGACGTGCGAGTGAATCCACGCAGTAGTTCATTGTATTGACGTTCGAGCCTCCTCTGGTCTTCCAATCCATTATAGCTGTATCAGAAGAAGAAGAAGACACGAATGAAGCAAAAGGAAAAAACACTTTTACACCCAAAGAAACAAAGAATGGTACTTATGCATCCAAAAAATAAAGGAGACATGGATTAGTTTGGTAAATTTGTCACTTTGTATTTTTCTTTAATTTATTAAAGGCATATTTTCTATTTTCTGAACGCTTCTTTACTCATTTTTTTGAAACGATTGTTTACTAATTAAGTAAACAGAAAAAAAATGCTATGCATATGCATAAGTTAGTTATATATTTTTAAAGGTAGATTTTTTATGTTTGTTTGGTCATATATAAATTATAACTGGAAACGTGTTAAGGCGAGGCATTAGATGAATGTTTTTTTGTTGCAAATAGGCCTTAGATGAATGTTGGTATGATCTTAAGCTAACATATTTGGAAATAAATTAGAAAATCATTTAAGTTTTAAGTTTTTAGAATGGTTGTTTTCTTATGTTTAGTACGTTCATTTTGATTTAAAAAAAAAAAGTTTACCTAAATGAACGCATTTTATGTAATTAGTTACGGATCAAATTATTTCAATGTCGTAGCGCATGTGTGGTAAACCTTTACATTAGAAAACATAATCAGGTAAACATTTCAATAAATGTTGGTATAAGTAATAAGATTTGGTTGTAAATAGAAAATAATATGTTTTAAATTTTATGATAGCTGTTTAGCAGGTCTTTTAAATAAATGGGAAAACCAGTATACTGCACAAATTACATGAAAAGACAACTGTCTTGAAATGAAATTCAATGAACTAAGCATTAGAAAATTAAAACCTCCAGGCCAAAATTTCTGTAAATGTTGGTATAAATATAAAGATGACTAGATGACTATTCCAAAGTCTGAAAATTAAAGAGGGTTTGGGAATTGGGGGTTTTGACTAGATGACTAATCCAAAGTCTGATTTGCTAAAATTTCTAGCTTGTTTTGACTGGGATGATCACTCTGTCCAGCTTCAGTAAGCAAGAGCTTGCGTTTGTGGTTTTATTAAGTCTCATTGGAGATACGAATCATTTTTTCCTTCAGTTGCCCCTTTGTATATCATGGTGCAAACCTGATGGATAATAAATAAGACTTATAGTACTCGTACACCTTTTCACTTGATGGCGCATTCTTGGTCATCGCATTCTTAGATATTTCATGGGGACTTTGCATTGCATATCTGAGTGAGACAGGCATGTTGTCTGTGGGATTTTATGATTTTTGCAATAAGCCGGTAAGAGTAATTTCATTGAATGTTGTATGACTTCGTGTGCAGGAAGCTTATGATAATGATCTGACAAGTAAGCGGTGAGTGAATTTGTAAAGTTTCCATTTGCATATCTTCATTTTCGCAGGAACTAGAAATTGAATGTGTTTTGCTGACATTGTTTTGCCCTTTTGTGTGAAGTAGCAAAATAAAGAGGGAAATATTTGACTCTGAAGAACATACATTAGCTTTGAAGAGCTGC
This sequence comes from Linanthus parryae, assembly GCA_023055425.1. Classification (NCBI taxonomy): domain Eukaryota; kingdom Viridiplantae; phylum Streptophyta; class Magnoliopsida; order Ericales; family Polemoniaceae; genus Linanthus; species Linanthus parryae. The sequence goes on along the minus strand of JALGPY010000038.1, from coordinate 975,574 downwards.
AAGCAAACCTGTCAAGTGAACAACCTAGCTTTATTAGGCAACTCCAACGGTCGCATGTCATTAAGAAATCTGTTCTGGTGACATCAGAGAATATAATGTAGATATTGATCAAAAGATGCCATATCTGCTTCGACTAACCTATTTCTTTAATTTTAATAGGGTGTACCTAAGGATTTCCGCAGTCTGCATTTGTCGGCGCATGGTAGTGATGTCACTCTGGAGGACGAAACTGGAGAAAGCTACATTTTGAAGTTCCATGCAGGTATAGAGGGGGCTTTTATGGGTGGATGGAAAAGGTTTTCTTTTGCCCAAAATCTACTCCAAGGCGATGTTTTAGTGTGCCATTTGCTCAAGCCTTGCTATTTCAAGGTAATCGTTAACCCTGTATTCATATTACCTCTCTTTCCTTTTTTTTTTCTAAAACACAATTAATTACATAACCGTCACTTTCAGAAACCATATCCACGAATAACAATCTATATTATAGTTAGAAGCTCTGTAATTGGCAAAAGGTAGAAGATACGTTATGCAAGGTTCAACCATGTTTGGTAACTCGTATAAAGACGACAAATAGGCTTTCTATATATGAAGCAAACATTTACTGCGGTGATTATTATACAAACCGAATGGGTTATTACTAAGTTTTATACACGCTAATCTTTTAGAGCCAGTTGATTGCACACGCATTGCAAGTGTTTTTGCAATTCACCAAGTCTTTACTTGTACTGATTCAGCAAACTTGTGTTGTTTTGCAGGTCTTAGTTTAGTTAATTTCGACTGATTTCTTGGATTGTGGCCACCATCACCCAAAATTTCACTACAACAAATCCTGCCTCCGTTGACATCAAATGTTGTCGCTAGAAAGGCCAAATGTCGGTAGAAATTCTATCGACAAATTACTTTTTGACGCAAAATTGTCACTACATCTCGGTCGTTAGTATTAAAGCCGACAAACCCCAAGTATGTCGGCAGAAAAAAAAAGGGCGACATCAAATTCTGCCGGCAGAAAAAAAAGGGCGACATCAATTTTTGTCGACAGTTTAAATCTATCAACAAACGTTTTTTGTCGCTAGTACAACTACCAACAAGTAAATTTAGTAGTTTATGTAGATAAGTGACAAAAAACATTTGTCACCAGCAGATATGTTTCTCACTATTACATCTTCATGGCGACACACATGTTTGTCGCCTGTATCACGACCAAATAAAAAAAAATGTGAATTTTTACATATATGCAGACATGCACCCAAAATCCAAACACTACTCAAACATATATGCACAACTGTGCTCAAATCCAAGATCAACCCTCCAAAAGTGGAATTTTTTACATCACAAACAAAAATAATAGTGCATAATAACTATTTTGCATCCTTAGCCAAGTTAGTGACCGTCCAGTAGTTCACTATAATTAAAGAGTCGTACAAATCAGAATTAAGTTAACAACACAAGTAGCTAGCGTTTTAAAGTTCAAAAACATGTCCAGAAAGAGGAATCAAGTGCCCAGAAAACAGCTGGTGTTAAATTATCAAGTGTCCAGAATCACCGGTCAGTACTTTGGTTCCTTCGATGCCCTGAACGTACCATAACAAGCGACGCTAAACCTGCAAACAATGAAAAAGGGTATCATAAGATAGTGGTTGTGTGGTTTAACAACAATGAATATCGCCTACGATATACATAAATAGCCTAGCTAACTGATAACATATGTTATGTATGATCTAAAGTAATCAAAGGCGGAGAAAAGAGGTGAAATAATCAGGCCAATGTGCATACCTGTACCCCAGGACCGTTGCCACCTGAATGAAACACAAATGTTAATGAAGCGTAATGAGAAAATATGAACATTAACATCATGAGTTAGCTATCAAATTTCTAACCAGTGGCTTCACGGGATGAAGCTTTCGTAGATTCAAGTAGTTATGTTAGACTTTTCATAGCCCTGGCAGCTTTTTCGGTCTTACGTTGCAAAATCTGCAAAAGGGTTAAACAGATAACCATTCAAATCTAGCGATAACACGGAACCATACGATTCAGATTAATCCTGACACGTAACTAGTTCAACACCCGAAGACATGGTCATTGCAAAATTTTACATGGAACGTATTAGAATTGAGAAACATGAGGGTGGTTGTGACTGTGATTGAACTTAATTGAGGACTCATCATCCAGTGATATCTTAAGCCAATACACTTACATGTATTATTGAGAATCCAGAGTTTAAAACATATCAGACTTTGCTTGCTTTATACTTTATCCAATCAGTCCCCTTTTAAGATCATCTACCATTTGCATTATATTTTAGAACTACTATGTAATTAACGTTTAACTATTTAGTTTGAGAAGCTATAGAGCCCTCCGCCATGGTAATTTCAAGGAAATCAAACATACACATCCTCTCGGGATAAAATTTATAGATTGACCTGCACTACTGATTGGGGGCACCACCTCTACGGTAACCCAATAATAGAGACGGAAACAAGACTATCAAAGAGGCCAAATGATGCAGGCCATTAGAAGTGCAAGGAAAAGTGACTTTTAGGCGAGGGATATTAGATTAATTTGCTAGATCTCCGGAATTTCGTATATGAGTTGTAGCCTGTATGGTTTCTCGCATTACAGGTTACTCAGATATCCGTTCTATTAGGACAATGTGTACCTATATGAAGCACGGTATTCACATTTTGACAATGCACTTTGATAAATCTTAATGTGACATATTCCAATCCCCCAGGGTTGATGCCTATGGAATAATAGGGGTGGTGTCGTGCCTATCCTAGCCTAGCCTCCTTCATCGTTCTTTCATTGTTTTCCCTTTTTATCATGCATTTTAATGATTAGCATGTTGATTTAACATTTCCAGTTTCAACACAAACAAAGAATTCTAGCCAAAATCCTACAATTATAGTTCAAAGCCCGATAAAACTTTCATAAGTTGTAAGTTACTCGCCCTACATCACCACCAGCACACTGATTTTTAGTAAAACTAAAAGATAAATTGCCAGGAGAGACTGATTGATACTTCCACTTCAGACAACATTCATTCGGAAGATTAAAACTCATTTCCTGGTTTGCTCTAAAAGCGACTATGATCTCAGAAAAATTACTAAAATTTGTCATGAATCAAAGATACTGTCACTCCAGGAAATGGCTACCATAGAAACATATAATTAACAACTCCGGAGCGAGAAAGAGAGATAAGGAGAAGAGCTTCGTATGCGCACCTGGTTCATCCTATTTTGCCTTGTGATACCTAGCAAGCGAGAATGGATCTAAAAGAAGCACAGGAAATGCAAATAAATAGTCTCCTCTTTGAGAAATATATAAAGAACTTGATTGCGAAAAAATATAATCCCATGAGCTCATATGTTAAGAAACTCATAGCTGCAGATCATATAGACTAAATGATAGGCTTATGACAAAGAAATTTAGTACTACCATTCTCAACTCAGGAAGCCTTGATCTCAAATATTTGGGATGGTCATGAACCTAATCTCTATTCAAGTTTTGCTCTTTTAACTTCAAAATAAGCCTAAAACGGTAGCAAAATAATTTCTCTTTCCTTCCCTCACTCAAGCTATGGACCAGTGCAATAATTCAACCACCATAACTCTGATTCAATTGATTGAACAAAGTCATGATAAAAAATTGTTTAACCGAATTACAACAATCTCCTTTGCAAATAAAATCCATAAGATCTCACCCTTTATATATATAGAACACATGACCATCATAAAAGAACATAGTCCAAGTAGCAGTAAGAAGAAACAACAACAAAAACACAAAGAAGGGTGAAAGGAACACACCAGGGAAACCGAATACCACAACATATCTGCAGTAGATGAGAAATTCCTTTTCCCGAAAACAACAACTGCAATGCTCTCAATACAACATCGGTATACTTTGTTAACAGTACGTACAAGAAAAGAATTAAAAATAAATTTAATATCAAAGCATGGAACTATCAAAATTGAAGCATGCGGCATGAAACACGACAAACACGTCAATTGAAGCACACCAGTGCAAACACAGGACTGAACATAGTGGGAAGGACCATGTAACATCATAAGAACAGTTAGACATGAAAGCAAAGAGTTTAACCCAAAAGTATGACCGACTTAAAAATCATCGTACATCAAAACACAATAGCGTGCCTCATCATAAAAAACAGTTAGCACAAAACTATTCTCTCAGTATGTTAACAGTGGAAGCTTGGGTCGAAGACCATGGACCTTCTGACCAGCAAGTTATCACTAACTAGTATGATTCCAACCCCCTTTTGTCGAAAGTCACAGGCAGCACGAACCACAGAAGGAATACCTTACAACATGGACCACATACCGGGGAAAAAAGGCACATAAGAACAAATTAACTAATCACAAACATAATTAGTTCATATTATATACTTTGATCAAGCATAAATCTCAGTCCTTGTGCCCTGCTCAAACGGCTCGTTTTCTAGAAACCTGTGCAGCAAAACTTGAAACTGCTGACATTGTTGGGCGCTGTAGTTGTAAAAGGTGGAGTTTTCAGGCTCGCACGACATCTTGTGATTCCACTGTGTGTAAAAGAGGCTAAGATCTGTGAATACAATCAGACTACAGGGACACACCACCATGGCTGCAACAAAGAGATACGGATCCCTCTTAATTGCCCTGCCAAGAGAAGTGTGGAGTCTCGTTCTGAAATGCATCCTCTAGAAAGTTATCATCATAGCCTCTGACAAGAACACATACCACCTCTTCATAGGCACCAACGAACCTACCATAGCCAATAATCTGATGGTCACGTAAACTAATCACAAAGAATTTTTTGCATTTGCAGCATGGGTATCGTGTCTTCTTCACAAGAAAAAAAAAAATAGAAGATGGTTTACTGTATATCCTGATATCCCTATCAAAAAATTTATATTTTGAGAAAAATATATGAAAAAAATACAAGGTATTGAGATTTGCCACAATTTGAAGCCGAAATACATACCCGAAAACACTCCAGAAGAAGTAAAAAGCCATGAACACGGAGAAATTTTTGGCAAACAATTGAGAGCCGTATGTGACCAAATAGCAAATCAAGAATTGAGAACATACCCGTATGTGTGAACTAATTTAGGTATACACACAGGTCGTACAACTACTTACAGTAAACCAATTTTAAACCATAGAGGAGATGAGGGGAAGAATGGAAGAGAAGAAACAAACAAAACTATAAACAGACTGTACGTACCTGGGGTGAGATTTGCGACGGCGATTGCGACGTGTCGGGGGTCGATGGCAACAGCGATGGCGATGTGTTGGTCGACGGCGACGGGGCTGTGTTTCTCAAAATGTAATAAGTGTTTGAAGCGACGACGACGATCCCTGATGAGAGTGAGACAAAACTGGAATCGAAGAAGATTGAGGCGGAATAGAAGCAAGCCGAGCCGATCTGTTGATGGATTAATCCTCCGGTGATTGGCGGTAGAAGGTGGGAGAGACGAAGTGAGAGAGAGAGAGAGAGGGTAGGCATCGGTAGAAGTGGAGGGTTCGTGGGTTCTTACCAGGTCGTGTGTGTGAGGACGAATTCTTTTTCTTGGAATTGTCACTAATTTTTTCTTGGAATTGAAATCTAAGGGCTGAGGTTGATTTAATCCAATGACCCAAAAGACATTTCAAATAATTTATATTCTCTCCTTACAATTTAGGAGTGCGGGAAACACCAATTATTTACCCTTCAATTTTTTTTGGCAGGAGTTGACAATTGGATATGTCACTATATAAGTAGTTGTCAAATCACAATCATTGACCAAATTTTTTGGTATAATAAAATAAAAACCAAAAGGTCGACAAAAAATATCATATGCATCGACAAACACAAATATTGTCGATTAATCGCGCAACTAGCTACATAAAACCGTCTGTCAACAAAAAAACTGTCAACAAAGGTCATATTTGTTGAAGTGTTTACCGTGTGAAGCTGCATTTCTAGGAGCTTTGCCCCTTTGGTCTTTAGGTGTCTATCTACTCAACCATATTCCTCTTCATGATCATGTTGATTTCTCTTCTTGAATTGAGTTTTTCGATTACTGGCTGTTGTGATATGGGATACTGCTAATTTAGCACGAAACATGTTTTCCTTGAATCTTTAAAGCTGAATTAGATAATTAAGCCCAATGCAATCTTTGAACGGTCTACCGAAAACTGTGATTGACTGGTATCACCATCCGTGTTTAGACCACAAATTAATCACTTCTCTTCTTATTAGCCTTTATGTTTCATAACCTAATAGCAGCAACGTGATTCAGAGGAGAGTGGAAGACGTGAAATTAAACAAGCCAGTCTACGCTGTTTCCCATTGAAGAGGCAGTGCTAATAATTTCATTGTAATGGACTGATATGTTGAGATAAAAGGCTTAAATCCCCGCTTTATGATACGACATTCACTCTTGTGGCTAACCCGCAACAGTGGAGTAATTGGATTAATTACTCCAAAAGTTCATTATGGTTTCAGAATTTGGGAGTTTTTTTTTGCTGTGTTGCTTGACATTTTTGCTGATGACTTTGGTTGGTTAGGCATTTTAGTTTGCTGCTTTACGTCATTCTTTACTTCATTTGTGATGCCTGACTTGTGTGTTCGTAATGCTGATTTCGTGACTGAGATTGTATGTTCTTCCTTGTTGTTTTTGCTTTCTTTGTCATTGTTGTTTAATACAGCAGTTTGATGTCTTGTTGCAGGTGTGTCTCCACTCGTATTTGTTGCCAAGTTGCCCTCCTCTTTGTGATTTGCAGTCGTTCTTTTGTTACGGTATCTGCCTCTCTCTTACCAAGTTTTTTTTAATGTTGGACTATCTAGGCCTGAAATCTGGAGCGCAAACTGTCCCAAGGCAAACAACAAAATATAAAACCGATAATTTAGACTAACTTTTGATGTAATAGACCAGTTTAAGTTTGTAATTTGGATACGGATAGTTAAATCCGTTGAAATTACTTTTAAGGGGAATTGAAGTGATTGATTAACATACGCTTAATTCTTATAGTCATTACCAATCCTGAATTAAATTCAAAAGAACTGTGGAATGATCCTGGATGCCAGAAAAGAGATTTTAGGACTTGTGCCAAACATTATAGGCCAAGTGGCTCGATAATGAGGCTCAAATAAGCCAATGCGATAATGAGATTTTAGGACGTGTTTTATGGGCTCAAAACACGTCCTTACTGGTGTATAAGTGAGGGCTTCAAAGGAAAACACTGATCCCTACTGGTGTTTAACACACATTTTTTCCTTGTTTCTACAAATTGCTCTATCAGTAGGATATATAGCATGTAAAAGGAAATCAGCCTTCAAGATTTTTTTCGGGGTGCGCATGAACGTGGTAAAAAAATTTACTGAATGAAATCTTCTTGGATCTGAACTCTGTATTCATCTTTTGCTACAGATTGTAATGCAAGAGACTTAAGTATCTTTTCAAGCACTATAGTACTTATACCTCAGTGTCCGAGTACATTCTTACGTTATATGAATGAGCCTAAGTTAGTTGCACCAATTTATCATCGGTTCCGTCTGTCTGTAACCCAGAGATAAATGAACCATGAATCTACCTTGAATATATTTACTATTATTCCTCCTCATTCATATTCTAACTATAGATTTTTTGCTCTTTCAGGATATTTATCTCTGGTTTGCACTCTAATTGTGGCATTTCGAGTTTTCAGCTTGCCGTTTGAAAAAAGGACCTGATGTACGAGCAGTCGGAGGTCACCCCTACTGTAGATCTTATCAAATGTATACTAGTAACCTTATTTGCCATGTATATTTTCTCAATAAAATGTTGATAAACTACTAACTGACTGAATCACGTAGTATATTGTTTGTCGAATGTCTTCCTTGCATCTGCTGCTTCCTAATGTTGTTAAGATCAAGAAGAGATCAGCTTCACAAACTGGCGGGATGTGGCATATGTATTGGTATTTTTCTTGGGATTTTGTATACAGTATATATGCGGTTGTTACAATGGTCTTTTTTGTGCGCGCTGTTTAAATTCTTGCACGTTATTTAACTGCAGTCCACAATAGTGAACTGGATGGCTATTCTGTTATTGGGTATGTGTGCAACCTGGGTGGGTTTGTTTGTTGTTGATAAGGAAATTGTAGTGGGTATGCATTTGATTGTATCATCTTGTTTGTAGTTTCAGCCTATGCAGTGTGAGCTCAACATCAAAATCCATTCCACTTCTCTTGCCATATGCTGTTCATACAACTTTCCAATACGCGGGGACGGAAGGAAAGCGCCGCCCACTACGTGAAGGCATGATTTTCTACGACCCACCAGAGTATTATGACTCACCAGGTAACATGGAATACACTGCCTCGCGACCGCCGTCACTGCCTCATTTACCTAATACTTCTGTAGGTAGCATATAAGTTCAACTTTCTCATGAGAAGGGAAAGTAAGAAACAGCCAACTATTTTCACAAGGATTTAATTCAAATTGAATAAAACCTGATTCTTTTGATTACTATTGCAAGAAACTGTAGCTTTCATGGATGTATGTCCTTTTCGAAGTAAAAATAGAACCATAAATTTAACACCTTCGCACATGAGCAAAAGCTTCAGATCTCCTTTACTTTGTCAATTTTGAGAATATTGCTGGAATTTATGCGAGTTGAATTTTTGCAGGAGGTTTCTTGACCTTGAAGCCATCCATTCCCAAGAGCTTGCTACTAGACGGAGAGCACACTATGGAGTCTCATTTTCCTCTCATTAATTACCAAGTATGCACGTACCGGCCTGCTTTAACATGTTAATATCATTACGTTTGTTGTACTTTGTCCAATCAGTAAACTATACTTTACACGTTTCTTTCAGATGAAGCAAATAAGGACAGCTCCAGCAGTTGCGACTTTGTTAAATCTTGCACTGGTAAGAAATAGAACAGTGTTTGACATCTTAAGTTATTATGTCAATTTCTATTTGGACAAGATGCCCAGAGCCGATCCAAGATTTTCAGAGGCCTAGTGCAACGTTCAAAAATTAGGTACCCTTGAAAAGACATTTGTCAGGTGCCCTTAAATTACTTTTCATTCTAAGCTTAAAAAGTCTAAAATTATCATTAAGTATATTAGCATTATGATCAGAAGAATGAATTATTTGGATACATTTTCTGAAAAATAATTCGAATTATATGGGGCCCTTCAAATTTGGGGGCCCATGGCAAGTTACCCACTCTTACATTTTCTTCGGAATCCCTGGTTCTATATGAAACGTGCCTCGAACTTGCTAATCATTCAAGCTATTCTGTTTTATGGGTTATGAAAGAATAGGGAGTTTCAGCGGCATGGAGTGAACTATTCAGTATTGAAATACCAGGAATGTGGCTTACACCTCTGGGTCTTAGGTTGAATGGTGAAGTTTTGTTAACAACTTCTACTGGGAAGAGTCTGGTTTGTTATGATGATGTAACCAACAGAACAACAACTATTGCAATTCACGGCATTGCACGCTCGTCGGCTGATACTTATGTGGAGTCATTGCTCTTACTGAATGTTAATGGTGGCGCTGAACACGAGACCTTTGGAGAATTCACTTCAACTTCTAAGTAGCTCAAGGATCAATCTTTCTGAAGAATGGATCTCGAAAGAAAGAGAGATGGTTCCATCAGTGAGTTACTTCCACCCAGCTCTCTATATCTCTTTTTACTTGTTTTGGATGGCTGAATGTTGAAACTTTGTTAATGGCATTCTGAACCTCAAAGGAAGGACTCAGTGTATGTAGTGAAACCATATTTCAGTTTAGAAGCTATTCCTGAGGAAGTTTGTTAAGCTAAGCATCTATTCTATAAAACATAACGGTTGACTTTTTTTCAACCGTTGGATCAAAACAGCCCTAGCCCTTAGATCTTACCTTCTTCCCCCTCTATTACTCCGTCTCTCGGAGTTAGGGGAGAAGAACACACGAACTCACTCATCGCTGTCGCCGTCAGTAGAGGGCTCTCATCGCCCTCGCCGTCGTCGTTGCCGCCGCCGTCAGTAGAGGGGTCTCAAAAGCCGTCGCCGTCTTCGTCGCCGTCAGTAGTTCTAGGATCGGAGAGAGGTCATTCTTCTTCAATTTCGTTTCCAGGTTTGCATTCTGTTCAAATCCCTCTGCCATAGTGTCCATTTTCTTATTCCTAGACCAATTTCAGATTTGATTTCTCTAGTGCGTTTTGGCGCAAAGTGAATTTCTCTGCTGTAATTTGATTTCTGAAGTTTTGCAGTTTCGAACTACTACTGCTTCTTCTTCCATTTCTCAAGTAATCGGGGCCTTCGTTTACAGTCTTCATTGGGTTGTGGCGACTGTCAGTATTAATACTACAAGTTCCAATATTGAGACAAAGACGCAAAACCCATTTAAGGCCGAACCTACATCATGAAATCGAACATCTGAACTCACCACTGTATTTGACCATATAGGGCAAAAATATTGAGAGGGATGGAAATTGATTAGTACTCCTAAAATAGTTGATTAAACAATTGGGTATTGCTCAAAAGAAAGATCATATATGTGGGTGCCCTTTGAATTTGAAGGAATGGAGACAGAGAAACTCAATATGAGGGTAACTCAATTGGGGAAAAAATGATTGAGCTTTCGAACTTCCTTGGGTTTTGGTTTGTTAATTTTTTTTACCTTTGTAATGTATGTTTGGCATAGTTATTATGATTAGTGGTTTTAGTTCGAAGCAATAGCTAGGTTGCTGCCCCTTTTTGTTATGACTCAAACAAATTTTTTAGTTTGATCTCAAAAGCCGTGCTTTTGATTTGATAATTGGTTCAGTTCAGACTTCAGGACATCAATTATGGTTTACAATCTGAATAAATGACAACCTTCATTAACTGACATGCTTGCTCAAAATCCACGATTTGGATTTGGTTTTGCCTTTTCGTTATGGTTTATCTTTGTCTGCATTCAGTTTTTCCGCATTCATGTTTCATTCAGCCTTTTGCATCAGTTGCTAAAGACATTTTTCATAGGAAACTAATTTGATTTCTGAACTACATCATCACAATCAAAACGACCGAGTGACTTGATGCCATGCCTATGCTTCAATCTCCCAAGCCAACCCATATAGAAGTTGTGCTTTCAATCTTATGACTATTTCTGTTTTTACCTAATTTAGTTTTTTGTCCTGTGTTTGAATGCTTTCTATTGTTGAATTTACAGGCAATGCCTTCAAGTTAGAGGAGAGAAACAGTGGATTGGGATAGTGACCCAGGTATGCATTTTCATTCACAGTTACTGACCATCAGGTTCTTGATGTTTTCTCAATGTTTATTTTTCCTCTCCGTCATTGCTTTGATGGTTTTCTCCTATCCACATAATTAATCCACTTGGGTTCTAAGAGCTCTTACAATTTTGAGCTTTAGTAAATGGTGATTTGGGCTTGGGAGTAATTGAAACCAGACAGGTATGAAGCATGCTTGGCATGTACCTGATTTTTTGTAGGTCTTTAACACACCTTGGTTGTAAGTGCTCTCAGGTTGTCTATATCGGGTTAAATATGTTTAAAACTTTTTAATGAAATAGATCTGGATGCTTTAAAATAGATCAGGTAGTCTATATCGGGCACGGGCAATACCATAGTCTATATTATAAAATACAACGGTTGACTTTAAAATGTCTTTTAGGCCATTAGATTGAATTAACCCCATCCATTAGATCGCTCCCACTTATAGTTACAACTCCCAAAAGTTTGGAGATAATAGAGATGATAATGGGTAGTGGTTTAACAAAAAAACACCCGTCCTCTTCCTCATCTCTTTCTCCTACTTTCTCTCTTTTTCTCAAATGGATAGTGATGGCTGGTGGTAAATTTTTAACTTTCTCTCTCTTCTACTACACTTTGTATCTTAACACTATAATTAAATGAATGAGAAATTCTCTCTATAATTTTGTTTTTTTTTTTTTTTTGCTAAATTCAACTTATATATCTTCTGAAAAGAATTAGGCGTTAATAAAAGCTTTTCGCCAAAACATTTCTCAAAATTCTATTACTATTGTCAACTATTCGTTTTTAGTATTTTTGGGGATAGTGCCCTCGGGCACGGGCAATCCCCTAGTCTGAAACATATTTTCTTTGATTTCTCACATTTCTATTGCATACCCCTGTTGTTTATTTTTCGGTATTGCAATAATTTGTTCACTCAATGTTCTTATCTTCTGCTGCACCTTTTAGCAGCTATCACTTGGTGTGTGAAGTCAATGTTTTAGGGGATACCTGGTTAGGGATGGCAATATGGTCCGATCCGATCTGAGATCCGAGCGATCCGGGCCGAATGGATCGTATCCGAATCCGATCCAATTGAAAATGGATCGGATTTGGATCTGGGAAGCCAGATCCGATCGGATTTGGATCTGGATTTGGATCTAAGGGCAGATCCACCGAGTTCCGACCCGATCCGATCCGACAAATATGTGTGCTTTACAAATATATTCATATTACCTCCCTACTTTCACTCCCAAGAAGAATACAATAGTAATTTCAACCTACAAAGCTATTTTTGTTGTGTTTTAGGCTTCATAACTTGCGAACATGCCTTAGCGTATGAAATAGTGTTTATTTTTTATGTTACTTTTTGTATTTAATTGCAAACCCAAGTCGGATCCGATCCGAATCCGATCTGACCACGTACTACATGGATCTACGGATCGGATTTGGATCAGCTGGATGAAACCCGATCCGATCTGATCCGAATCCGGTGACGATCCAAACGGATCTGGATCCCATTTCTCCTAGTCGGATCTGGATCGGATCTAGCCTGATCCGATCCGGATCCGACCCGTTGCCATCCCTATACCTGGTCCAAAAGGCAACTTTAGGGTATGTGAAAGTCAGGTTTTTAGGGGTCCAAAATGAAACCTTAGGGTATATGAAATTCAATGTTTTAGGAGATACCTGGTCCCAAAGGCAACTTTAGGGTATAAGCCAATGTTTTAGGGGTCATGAAGAGCTGGCTGTGTTGTTCCCCTGCAAGACTGATGGAAATTAACCAGGTAATAATCTGTAATACTGGAATAATAGATTTCTATAAGCCAACAGTCATAATGTAGACTTCTCTTTGGTGTACGTAATCAAAAGATCCGTTCCGAAGTATAGGAGCGTTCTCTGGGTTGGGCCAGTTTTGCTTACACATTTATATAAGAGCTGTTGGAGTACTTTTGGCGGAGATCGAATATGTCAATAGTGTATAATTGTTTTCACTTATCTATATCTACTAGGGCATTGCCCGTGCCCGAGGGCACTACCCCGAATCTAAACATGTATTTTAAAAACTATCTTGTGCTTAAACAATAACAATTTCATTTCATTTAAGTCACAATGACATGCTCTACGGTAAGATACTTAACAAACTACAACAAAATTTTACAGTGATGCTACTAAGAAAGAGCACATCTCTGCTTAGCAAAGAAAGTCGGAGTTGCAAATGAAAGGTCTTGACTGTTGTTACCCTACTGAAAGTTTCAGTCCCAAATGCTCGTTGATTCAAATTTCCGTGCTGAAAGCTATATTTTCTTTGGTATTCATTCTTTTGCTAAATTTCTCGTTTCTCCCATGCTGCAAATTGACAACCCAACTACGTCAGTAACACAAAATCTATATTCAAAAGACTTGCAATCAAGCAAACTCTGTCCAAGATTTCAGCAACTTTGAGGAAAAAGCACTGGGACATAGTATCATAAGTTTAACGAAGTGAATTCAGGAACGTACGATAAGTGTAACTAAGTGCATGTACCTGAGATTAATGCACGACAGGTGGACTATGTATAATGAGGCCTAGACATATGAGCTATGGTATGAAAATAGACATATCCGCAAAAGGAATATTTGAGAACCGCATTTCAAGTACCGAAAGCAGACAATGAGAAACCCTCTCAACTTTACATCAGCTGGCAGTCTTTTAAGAATCAATCAGAGTCACTGCAGCTAAAGATTAAAATTTCAATTACCTTTCAAACAGCTAACCCGGCAATAAGGTTTAAAAATAAAGTTTGATGGTTAAACCAACTGTTAATATTTGTGAGAAAAAACCATTATGTTGACATATTTTCAGCTCTCAAATGGAAGTTATGTACTGTATGTTTCTCACAGTCAAGTTAGAAACATGTAATTAGCCTATGGAAGTTATGTAATGTATGTTCCTCGAAGTATCTCTGAGTACCCAATTCATTACTTGAAATTCTTGTAGGAAGTACTCAGCATGTAATACATATTTAACTCTAAATAGAAGATCACACACGGGAACATGTAAGTTATGTCCTGTATGTTCCAGTTGAAGTTACATTTACCAAGTTAAGCCAAAGAATATCTCTCATCAAATTAACGGTGATTCACCTACGTACCATAAGTTTAACTGAGTGAATTCTTAAAAGTTAACTTCCAGTCTTAATAGAAAAACAGTGAAAAGCACTGGGACATAGTATCGTCCAAGTTCATTAAAAAGTTTTAAACATATTTAACCCGATATAGACAACCTGAGAGCACTTACAACCAAGGTGTGTTAAAGACCTACAAAAAATCAGGTACATGCAAAGCATGCTTCATACCTGTCTGTTTTCAATTACTACCAAGCCCAAATCACCATTTACTAAAGCTCAAAATTGTAAGAGCTCTTAGAACCCAAGTGGATTAATTATGTGGATAGGAGAAAACAATCAAATAAATGACGGAGAGGAAAAATGAACATTGAGAAAACATCAAGAACCTGATGGTGAGTAACTGTGAATGAAAACGCATATCTGGGTCACTATCTCAATTCACTGTTTCTCTCCTCTAACTTGAAGGCATTGCCTGGAAATTCGACAATAGGAAGCATTCAAACACAGGACAAAAAACTAAATTAGGTAAAAACAGAAATAGTCAGATTGAAAGCACAACTTCTATATGGGTTGAATTGGGAGATTGAAGCATAGGAATGGCATCAAGTCACTCGGTCGTTTTGATTGTGGTGATGTATTTCATAAATCAAATTAGTTTCCTATGAAAAATGTCTTTGGAAACTGGTGCAAAAGGCTGAATGAAACATGAATGCGGAAAAACAAAATGCAGACAAAGATAAACCATAACGAAATGGCAAAACCAAATCCAAATCGTGGATTTTGAGAAAGCAGGTCAGTTAATGAAGGTTGTCATTTATTCAGATTGTAAACCATAATTGATGTCCTGAAGTCTGAACTGAACCAATTATCAAATCAAAAGCATGGCTTTTGAGATCAAACTAAAAAATTTGTTTGAGTCATAACAAAAAGGGGCAGCAACCTAGCTATTGCTTCGAACTAAAACCACTAATCATAATAACTATGCCAAACATACATTACAAAGGTAAACAATTCACAAACCAAAACCCAAGGAAGTTCGAAAGCTCAATCATTTTTTCCCCAATTGAGTTACCCTCATATTGAGTTTCTCTGTCTCCATTCCTTCAAATTCAAAGGGCACCCACATATATGATCTTTCTTTTGAGCAATACCCAATTGTGTAATCAACTATTTTAGGAGTACTAATCAATTTCCATCCCTCTCTCTCAATAATTTTGCCCTATATGGTCAAATACAGTGGTGAGTTCAGATGTTCGATTTCATGATGTAGGTTCGGCCTTAAATGGGTTTTGCGTCTTTGTCTCAATATTGGAACTTGTAGTATTAATACTGACAGTCTCCACAACCCAATGAAGACTGTAAACGAAAGCCCCAATTACTTGAGAATGGAAGAAGAAGCAGTAGTATTTCGAAACTGCAAAACTGAAGAAATCAAATTACAGCAGAGAAATTCACTTTGCGCGAAGCAACAAAACGCATTAGAGAAATCAAATTTGAAATTGGCCTAGGAATAAGAAAAATGGACACTATGGCCGAGGGATTTGAACAGAATGCAAACCTGGAAACGAAATTGAAGAAGAATGACCTCTCTCCGATCCTAGAACTACTGACGGCGACGAAGACGGTGACGCTTTTGAGACCCCTCTACTGACGGCGGCAACGGCGACGGCGAGGGCGATGAGACCCCTCTACTGACGGCGACGGCGACAGCGATGAGTGAGTTCGTGTGTTCTTCTCCCCTAACTCCTAGAGACGGAGTAATAGAGGGGGAAGAAGGTGGACAGGTTAGTGGAGTTCGTGGGTTTGGTAAAGAGGTCGTGAGTTTTTTGTTTTGTTTGTTTATTTTTTTCATTTACTAAAGTAGGTAAGATCTAAGGGCTATGGCTGTTTTGATCCAACGGTTGAAAAAAAGTCAACCGTTCTGTTTTATAGAGTAGATATACTAACCGAGCACGGCCTTCTACTGTTCATGCGACATATCTTCAAAAGGAGAAAACTAGGGTTAGAAATCTAGGGCTGTAATTGATGCGATTGCACGCGATTTGTCTAAATTGTTCAAACTAATGTTGTATGGGAATTGTGGGTTCTGATGTGTGATGGGTTTGTTCTTCAGGGAAAAGCAAGAGAGTGCCATCAAGGAAGATGTAAAAGTGGCCAGTGGAGCAGGGGATGCTGCATTGAAACATAATCAGAAGGATCTTGACACAGAAGGTCTTGCTTCAACGTTTGCCTAATTCCTTTTGCTGCATTTGCCAACTCAATTTTGTTCAAAGACTGTCCTTTTTAAGTTTACATTATTGTAGGCGAAGGGAAGGGAAGTAAATCAATTGAAGTGTTTGTTTTGTTTCCATGTATAAACGGTTGAAATAGTCTTGCTATGATGCTGACTCCTTTTCCTAGCAAAACAAATGATTTTGAAAATGTCCTATTGGGTGCTCTTTTTGTTGGTGTTGTGCATAATTTCGTGGGCTATGGTTGGGTTGGCTCGTTGTCACCGGACAAGTTCAAGGTTTGCCTCTCTGGGCTGTGAGTTTGAAAGGGTGATAATTCTTCTATCATTTCCAGGTGGCACAACTGCATAAAATATTCAAACGTTACGACTCCCCATCTGAGGGATATTGGCAAAGATCAAGACTTCCACAAGCGACCATCTTTAAACCTCAATATCCTTATAAGGGTACTGTTGCAGAGGTATTCAAGGACTTCCCTTATTTGGTTTTAACTCTTTTGGATGTCCTGTTAGCTGTTGAACCTGAATCCAGGTGTGTACAAGGAAATCCTCAAGAGATATCCAGGTGTACACCTCAAGTAGAGAATAAGGACACAAAGAGTTGTAAGGTGTGTGAGGAGAGGGTAAGCACTAGTAACTGATTGTGAGAGAGAGAAAGTAAGCTATGGTACTGGACCAATGTGTCTTGTGTCGCAACGGAGAGCTAACGATCCTATATATAGTGGGTAAGTGACCGTTGAGGGATTAATGCACCAAAAATGGCGGCTTAAAGATAGACCCCCAACGGCACGTTCGACCGTGTATATAGGAACCGTTAGGCATCTGCCCGCAAGTATCGGAGACCGTTATGAGAACAGCCGTATTGATGGGACACGTAAGCCTAGGATATCTCATTCAGTTACCAGAGGTCGCGCACAAGCTTGGTTGTCGCATGCGCGCGACGGGCCTTACCCTAGCCTCCAAACCACTAAGTCCCTACAAGTCCCGTGTTATAGTGCGTGGGATCCCTGTCCCGTAGCCCCCACGGGGATCAGCACGGGTGGTGATCCGGTGTGGATGGGGCACAGCTAGGTGTGCTGGACGGCTGCCACATAGCGATAATCCGCCTGTCTGGAAAGCAGTATCTATAATAGCCCCCTTTTGTGCGATTGTCACGCGCTCTTCTTTTGTGCAGTCGCACAAAATCAACCGTGCGTGATGCTCACTCAGGCCTTTTGAATTTTGAATTCGAATCCCCATAGCCCCCAGTCATAGCCTTGATTGCCTAGGGTTTGGGAAGCGCTGTTTAGCCTTTGATGAAGCGTGGCTTCTATCGAGTTAATCAAACGTCATCCAAATTTGCCAATTTTCGAGGCAGGGATTGATCAAACGTCAAATCTTCCCAGCAATCGAAGCGTTGCTTGGCTCATCAAACATCAATAGTCGTGACTCTTCAAGGGTTTATTTAAACCCTACTATTCCTTGATTGCAACTTTTCCATTGTTGCACTTTTGAGCTCGTATGCATCGGAGAGAGCTCCCACAACAGGAAGAAGAGTCCTTTGACCAGGTTTGCGATCAAATCCTAGAAAATTTTTCCAGAGCAATTCGAGTACTCAGGCGTGAACCAGGTAATTTGATTTGAATTTCCACTTTTCTCTATTTGCAGTCAATTTAGTCAATCTTTTACACCTCCTTCTCCCCCCTTTTTCTTTCTGCATGCTTCACCAACCAATGAGATCCGATCCTCTTCTTCTTACAATAATGGCTCCCAAAAAGACTACCGAAGTCCCAGAACTTCCCAGCAAATTATGGCGAAAAGCCCCCTACTCTGGGGGTGATGACTTCTAATTGGCCTCCATCTGAGGGCACGCCCTTCAGGCCTCCTCCTCAGGCACGGGATTGGGATTGAAACCTGAGCCAGACAGAGAGGATTGGGATCTAGAAGAAGTTCATGATGTTCACAGATGCGGCATCAAGGTCGGCCTTTACCCTTACAACGATGTTCTATTTTCACGATATTCACCAATGACTCATACATTCCACTTCTCTTACCGTGAGGCCACACCTACTTTGGAAGATGTGGAGAACCTACTGATGCTCCCAAGCATGGGAGCCTTCGATCCTTTGGAAGCACTTAGCTCCGTGAAGAAATTTATCTTTCCCTTCAGATGCTAGAATGCATTACGACTTTGAGGAAGGCTGCTTCAAAATGGGCTCCTGAGGCGACAAAACCTTCTGATACCTTCATAACAGTTTCTGCTGGCGCGAAGAACATATGGTCTAAATGGATCATGTTCTTCTTCAAAGACTTCCCCAAGCCTCACATTATCCAGCAAATTCAGGTAGAGACTCCGGGCGAGGCTACTTCCACTGTAGGACAAGGATGTGAGTATTCCTTGTGCGGTTTTTTCTGTGTCTGGTTGTCGCGTTTCCTTATAGACGGGAGTCCGCGAGATGGCGTTTTTGTCCATGTACTCCCACTTGCTCTAAATATTGCACTGGGTAAGAGGGTTTCCCTTGGACCTCTTGTCTTGGGTTCCCTATTTTATCGCCTCGATCTGGCAGTGGAAAATGTTGAGCAATCGCAAGGCAGGGCTGATGTCATGTGTTTTGCCAACATTGGATTTTTGACTATGTGGGTTTTTGAGCGATGGCCTTCATATGCCCCCATACCCACTACTGTCAAATTATGGAATGCTCCGAGGTGTGAGGAAGCCTTCTTATGCCCCCGATCCTGGCGTTGGTTTAACACCAAGAATGCTCGCCGCAATTTTTCTTTGGTCTGTGATGATGATGACTCCTTCGTGGTCCGTCCTTATGTTAAAGAGTTTGACAATATCATGTTTCCGGGGGATATGTATCCCAAGATTGATACCCCTCTTCGCGCCTTGCACATTACTAGCGGGCCCCGCCACTATAGTCAGTACGTGAACTGGTGCAAAAGGGGTTATTTGCCTGCTTTGGCAGAGTACGCCCCTGGAACCGAGTCTTGCAAATATGCGCACATAATAGTCCACTTTGACCCTCTTCGTGTGGCTCCTCAGTTGGGTTTCGACACCATTGCGCCATCCATGTGGTCCGAACTCCCTGCCAAGGACTGTTATGATGGGATCATCTTTGGGAAGAGCCGTGAGCTGCTTCTCGCGGAACTCCCTCTTGTACAGCCCTCTAAAAGTAGAACGGGAAAGGTAACAGCTAGTTGGGTGTCTTTCTAGAAAACTCAGGTTCGTCTTCTAACAAGCTCGCGAACTCAGCTGCAAGTTCCCAAGGCACTTGCTCCCTTGTCGAAGGACTACCCTTTCAAGTCTAATCATTCCCGGGGTAGAACCCCCTATGTGTACTACTCGCCGTTAGCTGCAGACCATCTTTGTCCACAACTAATCCTGGATGAGAAGAAGACTGTTGTCATGCAGGACTCTCTCAATTCGCGGGCTTAGTATGCGAGAGACTTTCAAGCAGTATTGTAGCACTTTTTATACATTTTATTCTATTCGAGTCTCTTTATTCCCACGTTTCTTGATATTTTGTTGTTTTACTCAACAGTGCTGCTTAAGGCGCTTTGCCTCAGGGGATCGCAGTGGGGGACTTATTGACCTTTGTCGGTCAAAGAAAAAGTATGCTGACGACATCATCCCCCCAGTGCTGCGCATCGAAAAGGGATTAGGAGCGCGCTCTCGGATGGACTTGAGGCCTTCCTCGCGCCATTTCTTAAAGAGATAAAAAAGAGAAGTGCCGACGCCCCTACGACTGACGATCTGCCAGCTCGGCCTCTGAAGCGCGCGCGAAATGAGCCCGCCCCTAAGAAGGCTTCTCTAGCAAAGAAGAAACCTACTTCTCTCAAGAAGAAATCGCTCCAAGAACCAGTCTCAGACTTTGTCGCCTGGGAGAAAGAAAGATCAACCAAAATCTCCTTGCTTATTTAAAGTTTCCTGGAATGTGTTTCACCCCCTTCTGTTTTCTTTCTTTAGATGATGACGATAGCCCCCTCAAGGGAAAGACCATCATGACTGAGGAGGAAGTCGTTGAAGAATACCAGCATATGGCGGAGGAAAGGTATCTACAAGAGAAGTTATCGGAGGCAGATCGCATTGAGCTTGCCAAGAGACAAAGCATTGCCAAGATCGCAAATCAAGAAAGTGCTGAGACGCGAAGACCGCGCACACGCTCTGGGCGGTCACGCCCTTCACGTGCTACTTCAAAATCTGTAGATGAGTTACACCAGGCACAACTAGCTCTTCATGGGCTCGTTGATGATGAAGACGAAGAAGTTATAATTTTTAAGTTTGCTTTATCAAGCTATGATATTAAAACTGGCGTATCATACCATGGCGTGCCTGTTTGTGACATCTGTAAATGGGTAAGGGATCAATGTGTGGAATCTTCAGGTAAACCACTGCTCTAACCGTGCGTGATACCCTTCTCCTTCGTACGCCCGTTGCATAACCCCTTTTTTGTAATCCCAAGCAGGTCATGCTAAGTCGAAGGGTTTTGACGATAACTTGCAAAATGACAATTGCGCGGGTACCCATATAAGTGGGGAAGTACCGCTCTTAATATTAGTAGAGGTCTTGTCATTCAGTTCCAGCTTGTCGAAATTCTTATTCTTTTCTCCCCTGAGGGTGCGATAATGACATGTTCTTTTTGCAGAACCTGATCCTTGCCCCTTGGTACACCGTCGAATCCGCAGTGCTAAAGTGATTCCTAAGTCTGCTAGTAACGTGTTTGGTGCAGGCTCTCCAGGTAAAGTGTTGATGGAGGAAGTTCCAATGGTTGAGGGTGACCCAGGTGCAGGGCCTGTTATTGAGCAGGAGGGGGTGCTACCGGTGCACGAAGACTTTACCGTTTCTTCTGCCGAAGCGATACATATTTCTTCGGACGAAGCTAATATCGAGCAAGAGACAAGTCTGGAGCAAGCCACCGTGACTACGAATGTTGAGCCTAAAATGTTATCCGAGAGAAGTCCCGAAGAAGTCGCATGCGACGCTGTGTCTGCCGAGCGCGCTGTTCCCACTGAGCTCGATCCTCCCGTTACTCAAAGTGTTGAGGAGATCGAGCATGCCAATCTGAATTCATCCTCTGCACCAAGCATGACACGAAGCGATGAACCTGCAGGAGGCTTTGATCTGGACTCTCTTTTCTCTGAGAATCCTTTTGAAGTGTGAGGCTCACAGGCTGCAAACCCTGTTGTGCCTGTGATGAGTTTTGTGATTCCCGAACAATACTTTGCGCGCGAGGTCAGAGCGATCAAAAGTTAGTCGAGGAAATTCAAGCCGGCTTCCGGGTGGCAGTATCGTTGCTCCTCTTGCACAGATTGTCGAAGGGACTGGTAAGCTCATTCTTCTCCTTTCTCCTAATGCTCCGACTCCTAGGCTCGCACCTCTCTGATTGTTTCGTCCTGCCTCTATGCGCAGATGTTGACCAAGCCTGTTTAGAATGGCTAATGAAGGTGAGAGTGACTTTTCCTGATGCATTCGCTCGAGTGCTAGAGCTGGCGCCGAAAGATAGAGGGGATTTTTTCAGAGAGATGGCTGCTCTCTTGGAGAAATTATATAAAACCACCCCTGAAAGCACCACAGCTGCTAGTGCCCAAGATCTTCTTGCGCTCGTACAGAGACTTCAAGAGACTGCAGCGGGTCGACTGGATTTGGACTTTCTCGTGCAGAGACTAACAAAAGCTCGCAATTCTGCCAGTCTTGGAGCTGAATATGCTTCTTTCAGAGAGGATACAGTATCCCTTAATGCGCGCCGAGAAGCGTATGAGCAGATGGCCCAGGAGTATGAAATTGCCTTGAAACGTCATGAAGAGGTGAAAGCTCGCATTGTAGAACTTGCAGCAAATTCGCTCAAGTTATCCGCGAAGGACTCTCTCTTGAAAGACTTCTTTAAGGAATGAAGCAGCATTCCCGTTGATCCGTCATTCTAGATTCTCCTATAAATCCGGTGTTATTTCTTTGTAGCCCTGATGCCTGGATGTTTTGATTATGTGACAATTGTTTGTGACGCACGTGTGTTTCCGCGCGGTTTTATTGAACGCTCCCTTTTGCATGCTATGTCTTGGTTTACATAACTACTAGGTCTTTTGTGCCTTGTCTTCTGCTGGCAAACAGGGTCCTTTCCATTACCATGGTAAGAAGTTTAGCCGAATATAGTAAAACTTGCGTAATAAGCGTAATCCCTTGTACGACTGCTATCATGTGAGATAGGCTTACATATCATTTTGCACGTGCTGCTATCTTATGAGATAGGCTTATACTTTTATTTGATACTTTACCATTATCGCGGGAAAATAAGGTGGCGCGTGTACATCTCCGTCTGCCGTACTTAGAAAAGGTCTCAATATTCAATTTCTTGATGATGGTTCAAATTCCTAGAAGCCATCATGACTGTATGAATCGTTGTGCCAGCCTGGCGTCCTAATAAGGCGTGACTGTCCCATAGTAGACTATCCCTTCATTATTACCTAGGGCTACTATACCGCTGTATAACTTAGTAATGCCATTGATTCTCGTCCGGTTTTTGAGGCATTACTGGCAACTGAAGAGTCCTCCTTGGGCCCTATATAAATCCCCTCTTTCTTGCTATTTTGTTCTTCATTACTACTACCCCTCTGGGCTTTTGCCATCGAAAATATGTGATCTCCCCACGTTATCCGATGCGTTCCTTTGTCCTTCCATCCATCTGAGTTCCAGCTCCATGGACCCATAGAGCTATGTTGTGCTATAGTAATGTCTCCCAAGGGTTCGTCAGCCAGGACCTCTGATTCATCCAGCCCTTATGAGAATCGGCAGTGCAGGCTTCCCTACCAGAAAGAAGGCGTCTTTTCCTTTATCATGTTGGCAGGTACCACCCTTGGTGGATTTCCGGCAAATACTGCGCCCTCACTGACTCTTGAGTTGAAGTGTAACGATTGGGGTGTTGCTCAGGTGGTTATCTGCTGGAGAACAATTTGCCACCGAAACTCGGACGTGAGGGTGGCGAACGAGATTCATTCCAAAAGCTATTTCCCTCGTCTATTCCTTAAAATTCATCTGGCATCTCGCTATGGTGGTGGCGAGGGTTTTGTTCTGGTCGAGTGCGTCGACGATGACGACGAGCCTTCCATAGTCAAGCCCCCAATTTAGGGTTTTTAGCTTAGTAATATGTTTCTTTGCACTCTGTTTGAGAATTTGCTTTATGATCCTATCTAGACAGATAAATTGTACTCTGCCTTTTGTTTCGTCTAATAAGATAGACTTGTATTTCTGCTTCTATAAACATGCGCATATTTATGTTTGTTTTTGCTTTAAGACATAGTTTTGGGCTACTTGTGTACTATTCATTCGAATAGGCTCCCAACTCTGCCATTCCGAGAGACAGATTCGGTATCATGTGGGGAAAACTGCTGTTGTTAGATTTTGTTGTTATCCCAGTAGATGGATTCGGACTTTATCTGGCTGCTATCTTATGAGATAGGCTTTAGTTTGGCTGCTATCATGTGATATAGGCTTCAGCTATCTTATCAGATAGGCTTTGTTCGCGTTTGGCTGCTACCATATGAGATAGGCTTGTGCTATCTTAGCAGATAGGCTTTATTCGCGTTTGGATGCTACCATATGAGATAGGGTTGTGCTATCTTAGCAGATAGGCTTTATTCGCGTTTGGCTGCTTCCATATGAGATAAGCTTGTGTTATCTTAGCAGATAGGCTTTATTCGCGTTTGGTTGCTACCATATGAGATAGGCTTGTGCTATCTTAGCAGATAGGCTTTGATCAAGCTTGGCTGCTATCATATGAGATAGGCTTGTGCTACCTTAGGAATATAGGCTTTCATCACGTTTAGCTGCTATCATGTGAGATAGTGCTACATTTAGTATACATGCTTTAATCGCGTTTAACAGCTTATCATATAAGATAGGCCTTAAACTGGTTGCAACAGGTACGGATAAACAGATGACATAAGAATAGTTGATAAACAATGACCGTATTCAACAGTTGATAACAGGAGCGCACCTTAAAAGTACCTCTAGATGCGGTAGCATTTCTTTCCGTTGCAGTAGAAACTTCCCACTTGTCTGCCGTATTCATCAAGTTTGATAACCCTCTTTAAGGTATAGATGTTTTTAGCTACTCCGGAGGCCTCCGTCCTCACGGGCTGTCTTTCTCTCGTTTCCTCCCGTGTGACCATTACTCCCGATGGTGATTGATCTTGGATGTTCTCCCATCTGGGCAAAGGAGCTGGCCGGGATGGGGCCGCAAATGGCCCGTCTTCCAGCTCTATGAACCATACCGCTTCAGATAAGTGAACCTCCTCCAGATTAAAAGGATTCGCAGAAGCAGGAATCGTGACCACCCTTTCTTTCCAGATAGCCTTCATCACCAGGTGAGCTGTCGAGGGTACGGCATCAAAGCGGTGGATCCACGCTGGCCCAATGATCATGTGGTAAGTCATGTTGGCGTCGATAACATGGAACTTGGCAGAACAGCTTATCTGCCCAATTTGGATTCCAAGCGAATCCATCTCAGGGTCATCCTGGAATCACTACTGAAACCTGTGAGTGGAGACGATTTTTTAACTACCTTGTTCTTGGGGATCCCCGCTGTCTCCAGGGTGCTAAGGGGAATAACGTTCACCGCGGCTCCGCCGTCGAAGAATGCCTTTTTAAAATCCATGTGGTTGATGGCATCCGTCACATATAGGGGCCTCTGATGGTTCGCACTAGTCTTCTTGTCAGACTCATCGAATGTCATGATGGGTCCCTCCGGCCGAATGGCCCTAACAACCCTGCCGTCCGAGGTTACTAGATCTTCCCCATAGTCCTCTACTTCTCTGAGGATGGCCTTGGTCATTTCGTGCCTGCATTCAGGTGAGAAGCCCATTTCATCGAAGAACTTAGAAAATTTGGTCGAATTATTCATTCGCTCAGCTCGCGAATCCTTCGTGTCAGTACTGTAGTCCTTATCTTCGTTGTTCTCCTCGACTATCGGGACTTCTGTGTCTATTACCTCCTCCAGGCCCGTAATTGAGATCATAGCGACCTCTTTTCCTTTGGGTTCTTGCCTCGCATGAGATGGTAGGGGGTTATTACGCACATCTTTGGTCGGCTTGTCTATGAACAGCTGGCCCTCCTTTATTTTCCTGTCCACCATCCATCTGAGCTTTTTGCACTCCTGCGTTGGGTGCGACACTTGGTCGTGACACTCGCACCACTTGGGATCTCTGAACTGCTCTCCTGTAGGTTTGCGCTCGAAGGGTGACAAGATCCCGTCTTTCCGCCATCTTTTGCAGAGGTCAATTGCATCCTCGATTGTCGGTGTATGCTCGCTAACGCGTCTCTTCCACATCCTTTCCACCAGTGGCTCAACGTTCCTGGTGCAATCAATCAGCTTCGAGAAAGTGGGCATGTTCAAGTTGATCAACATACCCTTATACTCGTCGCGCATTCCTTGCAGGCATATTCCGACCAGACGGCCCTCCGAGACCTCGTCGATGCATTCCAAGGACCTGGGCCTGAATTTCTTGATGAAGGCGACGCCTTCCTCATCAGACTTTCGGTACATTCGAGAGAGGTGAATGGTGGTGACCCTTTCGTCCACCTGGAAGAACTTCGTGTAGAATTTCTTTACCATTTCCTCCCACGTCTTGACAGATCCCGCTTCGAGGGTTCTGTACCACTTGTACGCAATGGTTCCCAAAAATTTGGGAAATTCGCGCATGAGCAACCGAGTATCAGCCGCGTGCGGGCCCATCATATCCACGAACCTCATCACATGTTCGTGGGTGTTCCCACTGACTTCATCAAACTTGTCCCATTTGGGCGCTTTGTACCCAGCAGGGTTTGGCATTAGGTAGATATCCCGCGGAATGGGAGGGGCATTATCTACCTTTGGGATGACAGTGTCCGCGAGACTCTGGTTGGCGATGATATTGTCAATCCTTTGTTCAAGGGCCGCCATGCTGGCAGGTGTTCCTCCATAGGATGGAGCTGTTGGTCCAAATCCCGGAATGTAGGGCATGCTGGGGTTTTAAGGAGGCGGAGGTGGAGGCCCATGGCTTCCTAGGGCTCCGCTTGCGTAAAGAGATGACGCAGGATATGAGGCAGGGTTCCCTGCCGTCATCAAGGACGAGCCAGACGAGAACGGTGGCGTCTGGCCCGCCAGGCCACCCGAGAGAGGGGTCTGTTTAGCAGAGACATGCACTATCGAGGTGCCTATTGCGGTGGATACTGTACCTGGCGGGGGAAGAGGAGTTGGCAGCAATGGGGTAGAAGCTCCGGGAACAACGTTCTGAGCCACCTTTCCCAGAATCGCCATGATCTGGGCAATTTTCTCAGATTGAGCCTCCATAGCTCGGGCTTGAGTTCGTATCGTATCCTGGAGAGACTCCAAAGAGGGTTCTCCCTCAATAACAACTTGAGCTCGGGCATTGGGAGTGGTGTTGAGCAGTCCATCCTCTCCTGAGGTCTCCTCATGGGATGGAGATTGGTCTCCATGACAAACATCTTGGTCCAAAGGAATTATGAACAGACTTGAAGCTTTTGAAGGTGGACGTTTCACGTCGGGTTCACCAAAATGTGTACAAGGAAATCCTCAAGAGATATCCAGGTGTACACCTCAAGTAGAGAATAAGGACATAGAGAGTTGTAAGGTGTGTGTAGGGAAAAGGTAAGCACTAGTAACTGCTTGTGAGAGAGAGACACTAAGCTATGCTACTGGACCAATGTGTCTTGTGTAGCAACAGAGAGCTAACGATCATATATATAATGGGGAAGTGACCGTTGAGGGATTAATGCACCATAAATGGCGGCTTAAAGATAGACCCCCAACGGCACGTTCGACCGTGTATATAGGAACCGTTACGCATCTGCCCGCAAGTATCGGAGACCGTTATGAGATCAGCCATATTGATGGGACACATAAGCCTAGGATCTCTCAGTCAGTTACCAGAGGTCACGCACAAGCTTGGTTGTCGCATGCGCGCGAAGGGCCTTACCCTAGCCTCCAAACCACTAATTCCCTACAAGTCCCGTGTTATGGTGCGCGGGGGCCTTGTCCCGTAGCCCCCACGGGGATCAGCACGGGTGGTGATCCGGTGTGGATGGGGCACAGCTAGGAGTGCTGGACGGATGCCACGTGGCGATGATCCGCCTATCTGGAAGCAGTATCTATACGAGGAGATCGGCTTCTTCTACCCTTCATAGTGAGGTAAATCTCAGCTTTATGCTTCTTTTTTGGTAGTATTACACACCATATTCATCTCACAGCCCTCCAAAGAAGATATTTCCCAGTTTCTCCATTCACTCACATTTGTATTTCTCACCATGATTTCTAAATGGTTAAAGGGTCACTGATGTTTGTTCGTCGTATGTTAGTGTATGTTGACAACCATTCTTGTAGTTCAGTGTCCAAGTGTTATGTGGTGCGTAAGATGGTTTTGTTGTTATTGTTGCAGGTACACCAGAAGTTATGAATATGCTGAATGTGGCTCCACTCTGCACCAACTTATTTCCCACCCACAGGCTACCCACGTCCTCTGTGGTGAGCATGCTTGAAGGCAAAATCTCGATAGAAGCATCACTCTTCAAACATAATATTTCTCCAAAAGGTTGTGTTGAATTTCTCAGTTAATAATTGGTATAAATTTGTACTTGTATTAAGGGGCGTCCACCTCCAGCTGCTTTCGAAATATTTTGGAGTTAGTTACCGAAATAGATGATTTAATATTGAACATCGGGAAAAAAATCGAACGCCAAATTCTTGAAGGTCGCCGCAGGGGTGAACCACGCGCAGATTCCATACGATAACACATCCACAATCATAACTACACAACTCCTATTAAAATTTGTTATCTCTTCACACTGTCGTAACAACAATCAAAACTTATCACTACTGGTGTGTTGCCTTTTGCAAAACCTCCTGTTACTTACAACAGTATATACTCATGGTTATCGTCAAAATCAAAACATAGTATCCGTCTCATGAGAAAAACAAAACTCGTTGAATCAAACTATAACCTCTCTGATATAATACAAATGTTACATCTAATATATTGATAACGCCCAATTAGGGGTTATCTTATAGCCTGATTTCACGAGCGTTTGTGCCGGAAACAGTGTATTTTGCCGGAAATTGCCTTAGAATGCCTCAGGAATTTAGAACGAGACGTTTATTTGTACTTTGTGGATTCCTGCTTATTTATTGCTTTTATTGGATATGATCGCGGGTTCTATTCATGTTGCCTTTCCAGGAAAAGGTTTGGAAGGTGCATCGGGAAGCGTGCCGGGACCAAACCGGGACCGTCTCGGGAAACGTGCACAAGATCAGGCCAAGACGGGAACACAGAAAAGCAGGAGAACACCAAGGGAGTCAAATCGGGGACATCAAGCAGAGGAGTGGGACCCAGGAGACCCAACCGGGCCCACCAGAGGACCAAGCAAGGCCACCACCACAGCCCCTGCCTGCGTATATACGCAGGGGCTGCGTATATACGCAAGCCTTGCGTATATACGCAGACAGGGAGGTGGTGGTGGGTGTTTTGTGGGCCCCTGGTTGCGTATATACGCAGCCAGTTTGACTTTTTTCCAAAGTCGGTGGATCGGTGGCAGTTTTCGTAATTTCTAGCGCACGCGTTTCGGGAAAAACATCACTATTTAAAGACTCGTCCAGACTCGTTTTGATACACAGAATACACAGCACAACCGAAGGGCAATTAATAGCATCCCCGGAGAGCACGGAAGAGCGATTCGAGATTCGAAGACTTAGTTTGATTTCACTCTCTCTCTTTATATTCAGAAATTGTGTTTAGTATTATGTCTATTCGTAGCTAAACTTCTTACCTAGGTTCTCGGTGAACCTAGGGTTTCGTACCCAGATTTTATGACTACTTTGATTATGGATTCATGATTGTTACCTTAATTCAGCAAGTTGTATATGTTATTCTGGCTTTGATTATTCTCGTATATGCATGATATGATTGATCACCCAGGATTGCTATAGATCCGAGCCTGTAGGTGAAAACGTCAGGTTAGGGTTAGGAAGAGAAGGCAGGATTTAGTACCTTACCCTGATAGACCGACCAGAGAAAGGGAGATAGGGCTAGCACCGAAAAACGTGAGACCAACTGTTAGAGAATTTGACCCGGGCCATCCGGACAGGTTAGAAACCCTAGCAGGATTAGATCGAGACTGCGGACTTAGGCAGCTTAACAAGAATCCGAAAGTCTGCAGGATCGGGATTACGTGTGGAAGCTGAAAGGTCACTGCACAACCGGTACGTTGCACAGATAACGAAACTGCTGAGTGTTTTCATAATCAAACGTAAAACTGAAATCTGTAGAAACCCTAGGGGATCCTGGAGCCTAGTTCCCATCTATTATAGTAACAACCGATTCAGCTTATTTCAGAAAACGTCATAAAAAATATTTACGTTTGCGTTTTTATTTCTGTTTTTAGTTTAGTAAACTGCAATTACAAGCATCTCCTCCTCGTTACTACACTCGGTTAACTAAAACTGACTACGTGAGAAAACCCAAAACAGTCTCTGTGGGATCGACAACCCGAGTTGAAATACACCCGGTATTACTTGATTTCGTATACTTGCGAACAGCCTGTATTTTGCGCATCAAGTTTTTGGCGCCGTTGTCGGGGACTTTTTAGGGTCTATTTAGTTGTCAGAATTAGTTTTCAGAGTTTTTTGTTTAATTTTTCAGTTTCGTTATTTTTCTTTTATCTCACTGCGTTTTTGAATCTGCATTTTCAGGACTGTTCAGTTGATGCCCAGATTGCCTCGCGATTTGGTACCACCACTCGACAATCCAGAAAAGTTGTACACCGAACAAAACCGCAGAAACCGAGAAAGTAGAATGGCAACCAACCAGAGAGACACTCCCGAAAACACTGCAGCCGGTGGGCAGGAACGAGAGACACGTACCCCAGCCCAGATGGATCGTTACATCGAAGAACTTGTCACAGCGGGACTTGCTTCCCGAAGCAACCAGAGAACATATAACCGATCTGGGAAGACGTTGGTGAAAAATTTCGAAGTCCCCACCGGGGAGCATGAACGAGCTATTGTGGTGCCTGAGATCACCGCCGAGCACTTTGACATCAAACCATCCACCATCCAGACGGTACAGACGCTCTGCCGTTTCATGGCAAGGCCGATGAAGACCCGAACGATTTTATCGGGAAATTCGAGGATTACTGCAACAAGGTCTGATACAAGGGGGTTGAAGCAGAGGAACTTATGCTGATCTTATTCCCATACTGCCTATTCGGAGTGGCCAAAGACTGGATCGAATCCCGACCACCCAGATCCATCACCACATGGGAGGAGTGTGTCACGGATTTTCTGGGAAAGTTCTATCCCGCCTCCCGAGTCATTCAGTTACAGAGCGAGATTCTGTAATTCAAACAGAATATGGGGGAGACGGTGGTAGATGCATGGGACAGGCTCATGAGATTGGTAAAAAGATGCCCGAACCACGATTTTGGAGATGCGAAGATCATGCAGGTATTCTATCATGCCCTAGACAGGGAGAATGCTGACAAGATTGACAGAGAAGCCAGGGGAAACTTCCTGTATCATGTGGACAAAGATGGTGCATACGACCTGATGAAGCAGTTAGCCAAGCAGGACACCCGACTGTTTGACGATCGCAGGATGACGGCTAGAGCCGAACCAGCAGAAGACGACCGGATAGACAATCTGGCCAAGATCGTTCAGGACTTGGTCAAGAAAGTCTACTCGGATAAGAAGACTGTTGCAGCAGTAGGAGAACCTGATTTGGACACGGCCATTGAGGAGCTCAGAACCGAAGACACCAATTACGTACAGCAGCAGTGGGACCCAAGCCGGTACCGAATGGGTACGAGAGACCATCCCGGGTTCCGGTACGGAAACCCGAATGCCGCAGTTTATGCACCGGGTTCCAGGACAGGCCACCAGCCCAGCAGGCTGCACCAACACAGCAGGTTCAGCCGGGCCCATCTGCACTGCAGTACGACGCCCAGATGAAGAAGATCGAGTCCATGTTTCAGACCATGGAGTCCCGGTTGGCACATATGGACGCCCTGACAGCAGAAATGCAGACAACCAAAACGTCACTGCGCGCTTTGGAAGTACAAGTGGGGCAGTTAGCACAGCAGCTAACGGAGAAACAGCCAGGAAACCTACCCTCGAATACAGTAAATAATCCACGGGCTCATATCAATGCTATCTCCACTCGGAGTGGATTGGCACTGCAGGATCCACCGTATCCCAGCCACGCACGCGCAGAAAATTCGAAAGAAGTAGAACGCAACTTGTCGGGCCAGGATAACAGCTCAGTCGACCGCCCCCAGCCGAAGGGCTCGGTTGCGCAGGATGAAGTGCAGAATGAGACAGATGCAGAAACGGTACATGTCTCCAAGGAGGTACCATACCACTTGAGGACACGAAAAAGGGATGATAGCAAGGACTACGCCAGGTTCCTCGAGATGTTCAAACAGCTGCAGATCAACATACCCTTTGCCGAGGCTTTGGCTAAGATGCCCACTTATGCCAAATTCCTCAAGGACATCTTGTATGGGAGGAGGCGGATGAGCGATTTCGAGACCATAAACCTGACGGCAGAAGTGAGCAACTGTGTGAAGAATGGGCTACCGAGGAAGAGAAAGGATCCTGGCAGTTTTGTGATACCGGTCACCCTAGGTAACGCTTACACAGGAAAGGCTCTGTGTGACCTAGGGGCCAGCATCAACCTGATGCCATTAACGATTTTCAAGAGTTTGAAATTCGGTGAACCCCGACCAACCAGAATCATGCTGCAGATGGCAGACATGTCTGTAAAACAGGCTTATGGGGTTATCGAGGATATTCAGGTGAAAGTCGGCGAGCTGATTTTTCCGGAAGATTTCGTCATCCTGTACATGGAGGCAGGGGAGGTACCGCTCATACTTGGCAGGCCGTTTTTGGCCACGGGCGAAGCTATGATAAACTGCAAGAGTGGGGAGCTGACCATGCAGATTAACGAGGACAAGATGAAATTCAACGTTTTCAAAAATCTGCAACTGCCAAATTACTACGACCACGAGGATATCTTTGCCATAGACGTGGTTGACGAAGGCTGGGAAAACGAGGAGATGGACCAATTGTGGGAAGAGATCGACAGCATGTACGGGGAAGAAAAGGAGAAGACTCGGTGCGAACACGCCATGAGAGCCGAAGACTGGACCACTTTGCACCGGGACGAAGACGGTGGGCAAAAGATGATTCTGGTCCCGTCACTCAAGGAGCCACCCGCACTAGAGCTGAAACCGCTCCCGAGCCATATCAGGTATGTGTATATTGGTGATAATAGTACTCTGCCCGTAATTGCTTCGTCCCGTTTATCTCAGGAACAGGAGCAGAAACTGCTGGAGGTATTGCGAGAGCATAAGGAAGCAATCGCCTGGACGATTGCAGATATTTAAGGGGATCAGCCCCTCCTATTGCATGCACAAGATCCGAATTGAAGAAGGCAAGAAGCCGGTGATTCAGCCCCAGCGGCGACTGAATCCGAACATGAAGGACGTTGTGCGAAAAGAGGTCATGAAGTGGCTGGAAGAAGGAATCATATACCCCATATCTGGCAGCACTTGGATCAGCCCGGTCCAGTGCGTGCCCAAAAAGAGGGGTATTACGGTGGTGCAGAATAATAACCAGGAACAGATTGCGCAACGCACCGTTACAGGGTGGCGGATCTGTATGGACTATCGGAGGCTAAATGACGCAACACTGAAAGACCACTTCCCGTTACCATTCATGGACCAGATGCTGGACAGGCTTGCCCATCACGCTTATTACTGTTTTCTGTACGAGTACTCCGGGTACAACCAGATTTGCATAGCCCCGGAAGATCAGGAAAAGACAACGTTCACCTGCCCGTACGGTACATTCGCATTCCGGCACATGCCGTTCGGGTTGTGTAACGCTCCAGCCACGTTCCAGAGATGCATGATGGCGATATTTTCCGACATGATCGAGAAAAATCTAGAGGTCTTTATGGACGACTTTTCACTATTCGATGACAGTTTCGATGACTGCCTGCACCATCTGGGTCAGGTTCTGGTCCGATGCAAGAAGGCGATTTTGGTACTAAATTGGGAGAAGTGTCACTTCATGGTCACCGAGGGGATCGTGCCGGGTTACAGAATTTCCAGCAAGGGACTCGAGGTGGACCGGGACAAGATCGAGGTGATAAAGCAGGTTCCATACCCGACAAACGTAAAGGCGAACAAGAGTTTTCTGGGACATGCAGGATTTTACCGGAGGTTCATCAAACACTTTTCCAATATCACAAATCCACTCTGCCCTTTACTCGGAAAAGACGTTCCCTTTGACTTTGATGCAGCATGTCGGCAGGACTTTGACCATTTGAAGGAGAAGCTGACCACAGCCCCGGTTATTACTACACCAGATTGGTCACTCCCGTTTGAGCTGATGTGTGACGCCAGCGACTACGCAGTCGGGGCAGTTTTGGGGCAGCGAACGGATAAAGTCTGCCACGTGATATATTATGCGAGCCGGGTGCTTAACGATGCCCAGCTCAATTATGGCACGACAGAAAAGGAACTGCTTGCTGTGGTGTATGCCCTGGACAAATTCAGGCCCTATTTGGTCGGGTCAAAAGTTATCGTTTTTACCGACCATAGTGCTCTGAAATACCTGCTGGACAAGAAGGACGCAAAACCGAGACTGTTGAGGTGGGTACTACTGATGCAGGAATTTGACGTGGAAATCCGGGACAAGAAAGGAGTTGAGAACGTAGTATCGGATCACCTATCCAGGCTTGAAAATGTTAAGGTGGACCCGGTACCGATCAAGGAGAACTTCTCGGACGAGCATATAATGACAGTGAAAATCGGGAGAACGTGGTACTATGCAATAGCCAATTACTTGGTAACTGACACGCTTCCCGAGGATCTTACCCCGTCTCAACGAAAGCGGTTCGTTTCCGGAAGCCGACAGTATTTCTGGGATGACCCGTACCTATTCAAACAGGGGGCCGAAAACATCCTGAGAAGGTGCATTCCAACCCACGAGGCCTGGAACGTAATCAGATACTTCCACTCATCACAGTGTGGGGGTCACTTTGGGGGAACGCGAACAGCACATAAAATACTGCAGTCCGGGTTTTTCTGGCCGACAATCTTTAAGTATTGTCACGACTATGTGCAGGGATGTGATAGATGCCAGAGAACAGGGAACACGTGACACCGGGACGAGATGCCGATGACCGTGTGTCAGGAAGTGGAACCTTTCGATGTATGGGGTATTGACTTTATGGGGCCCTTCCCGTCGTCCATGGGTAACCTCTACATTCTGCTGGAAGTAAACTATGTGACTAAGTGGATCGAGGCGATTGCGTGTCAGAAAAACGATGCAGCCACCGTTGAGCGTTTTCTGAAACGTAACATTTTTACTCGTTTCGGAACTCCCAGGGCAATGATCAGTGACGAGGGCTCACACTTCATCAATCGAGTTTTTGCGAAAGTTCTGAAACAGTACGGCGTGTCAGTTCACAAATTGTCGTTACCCTACCATCCGCAGACAAACGGGCAAGCCGAGGTTTCAAACCGAGAGATCAAAAGCATACTCGAGAAAACTGTGAATCTTGGCCGAAAGGATTGGTCCATCAGACTAGACGATGCGCTCTGGGCCTACAGGACTGCTTTCAAAACACCGCTGGGCATGTCACCATACCAGCTCGTGTTTGGGAAAGTGTGCCACTTACCGGTGGAATTGGAGCACAAAGCGTATTTGGCCATCAAGCTGCCCAACATGGATAAGAATCTGGCGGGAGATAAGAGAAAGATGGCGCTGCTAGAATTGGAGGAGTTCCGCAGAACGGCTTTTGAGAGCGCAAAAATTTACAAAGAGAAGACGAAAAAGTGGCATGATCATCGTATCACGCCAAAGCACTTTAACGAAGGAGATAAAGTGCTTCTCTACAATACTCGGATGCGGTTTTTCCCGAGAAAATTGAGGTCTCGTTGGTCGGGCCCGTTCATTATCAAGAAGATTTTTGCATGGGGAGCATTCGAGCTGGAGAATCCAAAAGATGATTCCAGTTTCAGGGTGAACGGGAATCGGATCAAGCCATATCTCGAGACAGCCGAAGTCGTCAAAATAGACCCGGTCTATTTTGATGACCCGTGAGAGGTAAACAGGTCGGGCCGTCGACCGTAAATCACAAAGCGCTGTTTGGGAGGCAACCCAAAGTAATCGTTAGTTAATTTATTTTCGTTATTTTATTCAGTTATTTTGTTCAGTTCTGAATTTTTGAGAGAGGCGAGATGAGCGGGTTTTTGACTTGAAATTAAGTTGTGCAGATGCAGCAAAATAGAAAACAGGCAGAGACGGGAAAATGGAGGAGAATAAAAAAAAGAAAAAAAAAAACCTTGCTGGTTGCGTATATACGCAACCCTGCGTATATACGCAACCAGAGGGTATTTTTTTTTGACTTTTTGAGTTGCTGATTGCGTATACGCAGACAGAAGAAAAAAAATTGGAATTTTTTCAAATCACAGGGGTATTTTGGACATTTTCAAAATTTTAGGGTTTATAAGGAAGAGAAGGAGGCTGGCCACCATTGTTGGACCTCCCTCTCTCTCTCTTCCTCCATTTTCTCTCCACTTGAAGAACACTACTTTTGCCTCGGACCTCCAAATCAAATTCCGAGCACATCATTGGAATCCCCTCGTCGTAAGGAGCAAATAACACCCATCAAAATCCAGAAACAAGCAAGAATCGAGCGGGAAATTCGGATCTAGGAATGAGGTGTTCTTGAGGAAAAGGGCCAATTCGAAGGTGTTAGAGGAAGAACTAGCAAAAACCAAAGAAGGGAAGTTGAAAGAGGAGATCGAGAGCTTCGATTTGGTGGTTTCGAATTTTGATTCCGGGCAGTTTCGTTTTCCGGCGACTTTTCCGGCCACCGCCGGCGACTTTTCCGGCGAATTTCCGGGCAGAATCTGCATTCTTCACCCCTGTTTAGGGAAGGTCGAAAATTTTCATCTCTCTCTTTATTTTCCGTTTTGGCACGACCCGTAGCCGGGTCCGTTATTTTCGGTAATTTTTTATTTTGGAGCGGCAGTTGCCGTGTGGACCTCTGGTAGATCCTAGGTGGACTATTTATTGAGACACACTTTTTACGTGCACGTTTCACTATTTTTTCACAATTCCCGAGTTGGCACGTTTTTCGAGGTTTCTGACTGATATGGAGTTAGGAGTGCCATTTATTGACCCGAATCTGGACCAGTTCCCTACTTACCTCCCAAAGGACGCAATTCATGCGGGCGAATTTGACAGTTTTCGTTTCGTAAACCACTATGCACATCATTATTACATGAACGGGACGAAAATGGGTCATAAGCTGCCCAAGGACTACCGTTTTGAGGTCGACCACCTTAGCATGCAGCCAGAGATGGCACAATTTGCTAGTCGTCCGGATCTTTTCGGACAGTCCTTGACCGGGTTTTCTGATGTGTCTAGCTCCTCCTTAGTGCGTGAGTTTTACAGTAACCTTATGCATAAGGGGGACGGGG
The DNA here is from genome assembly GCA_023055425.1 of Linanthus parryae. Taxonomy (NCBI): domain Eukaryota; kingdom Viridiplantae; phylum Streptophyta; class Magnoliopsida; order Ericales; family Polemoniaceae; genus Linanthus; species Linanthus parryae. The sequence goes on along the minus strand of JALGPY010000038.1, from coordinate 938,502 downwards.
AGGCCAACGGTGACCCCGCTGGGTGTACTGCCGTAGGCGGTTCATGTTAGTGACGGTGGACAGTATCCGCCAGGCGTACGGGATAGCATTGAGGAATGTCCCCTGCGCCTATGCTGAGTGTGAGGATTACCCGCCGAGCGATTCGGATGTTTTGCGGGTTGTGACTAGTGGTGCCGCGGGGGCCCACTTCGAGAGAGGGGGTGATGGGCAGAGAGGCATGAAACTGCACTCTCGTTTTATTACCGGGCCACCACGTTGGTGGGCCGAGTGGGTTGTGAACCGAGTGGTGGGGATCAAGCATTTTACCCATCTGGATTATGAGTACATCCTCTTGGTATACTGCTTGGTTCCCCGGCGAGACGTCGACATTCCTCGTCGCATTTGGGTATACATGCAGGAACGGAACGTGACCGCGAGCCATGAGGGGTTGGGGTATGCCAACCTCATCGCCAAATTGGCGCGGGATTTTGATGTTCCCTTGGACATCCTAGAGGGCGACTTAGACCCTCCCAGTCTGCGGCCTTATAGGAAGATACTGGCCCGTAACCCGGGTCCACCAGAGCCGGTCGTTGACCTCGACGAGGATGACGACATTATGGAGGAGGACCCTGCCCCTGCCCCTACCCCTAGGAGGAGGTCGACTCAGGAGCGACCCGCCAGTCGCCAGGCATCAGCCGGACTTCGGCGATGCCGTACTAGTCGAGAGTGACCGTCCCGAGTCGAGTCGGCAGGGTAGTGAGAGGAATGCCCCCACTCAGCCAGCTAGAGAGCGAGGTGAGCCGGCCCCACGGGCCGACCCGATCCCGAGAGCTAGACCGGCCCCGCCACGTAGGTTGCCCCGAGTTAACGAGGGATTTGAGGCGTGTCGCGGGGGACACAAGTTCGTAGGGGAGAGACTGCTCGCGAAAGCGGGTAAGCTTTGGAGGGCTGTCACACATACCCGACGGACTCAGCGCAAGATGGCGATGGACCATAACACTGCTTTTACCAGTATTCGAGAGGAGAAGCGTGAGGTGGCTCGGCACGCAGGCCGAGAACCGCCACTCCCGCTGTATGTTCCTCCTACCTACTCCAGCAGCTTTACCACGAGTTGGTCGGACGAGGGGGACTCTAGCGAGTATACCTCCGCTCCGCCTCCCCCGAATCAGCCACCTCCGCCACCTGAGCGACAGCAGAGACGTCAGTCTGGGACACGATCCCAGCAGCCCACGGGTCGTCAGACTGGGTCCCTTACCCAGCAGCCTTCGAGTGGCAGGACGAGATTGCGATCCCAGCCACCTAGCCGTTGGACTGGCTCAGAGTCCAAGTCCTCCGATTACCAGCCTCGTTCACGAGTACGTCGGTCGGTCGTCTACATGACTGACTCTGGCAGCAGCTCTCCGGGCAACATATCCGGTTCTTCGGAAATCGGGTCAGACCCGACATTTTTTCCGGACGAGTGAGTGCCATGAGGGCATGCCACCTCTTAGTGTGGGGGTGGTAGTCGTCTGCATTAACCCAGTCTGCACATTTTTTCATATTTATTTGCAGTTTTTATTTTATATTTTTGAGTCAGCATATTTTCGTTATTTGAGTCAACCCACCACAAACATTCTATCCATGCATTGTATATATTAAAAAAAATAAAAAAAAATTAAAAAAATTTAATGCTGCTGGTTGCGTATATACGCAGCTGCTGCGTATATACGCAGACAGTAGTGTTTTATTTTTTTTCAAAAATCCAAATAATTAAAAAATTCAGAAAATTTGAGAAAGGGCAATCGGGATAACAGAAACAGTGAAGAAATCGAGGTTGAATCCTTTTAAAGAAAAGAAAACTTGCACCGAGGTATAGTAGATAGGTGAGAGCCAGTGACCATTGGAATCCGCAAGTAATTATCACCTGAGCTAAGAATCCGACTAGTTGCTACACCACCGTCATCTAGGTAGTCGACAACCCGCCCACGGGCGCCGTCACGGTCATCGCATTTTTCAGTGGAGTGATTGGCTATCAAAGGACCTCAAGTCCTGTTTCTTACCCCTAGGTCCAATTAGTCAGCCCGTTTGAAGCCATTTACCCTCTTTCTTCTTAGCCACTATAGCCTAGGCAGCCTTCTTTGAGACCTTCATCAGTCGATAGTTGGCTATTCTACGCGTTATGACAGAGGGAGTGAGTAGGGTGGGTTTTAGATGGGAGAGCTTCATGATTTATCAGTATTGGAAAGTTTTGACATCGACACATTTTTTTAGGGAAGGACAGGGTGAGTTAGTGGCGACAGTGCATTAATTTGCGAAGGTGGATCACTGCATTACATTGTGACCACAGGAGGAGTTAGTCGCGTGCCAGCATCTTTTCGCACAAAACGGGGTTCCGGGGGGTTGTAGGGTTAATTGGTGGTTGTGCCGTTTTTCTACATCTTTGGTGATGAGGAGGTTCGGTGGGACTGCACAGTATCATTTCGACTACAGGATCAGCGCTTCAGGATTAGCGTGGGGGTACTTCACATGAGGAAATTTTACGTACCCCCCGACAGAAATTTATTTTCACTCACTCAGCTTTAGTCGGTTTAGTGTTGTCATTATTCGTGTATTTATGTATATAGTCGTATAATTATTTAAAAAAAAAAAGAAAAAAAAATAACATAAAGCTTCGTTCTAGTTTTTAGATTTATTTGTCGTTCATGTTATTTAAGTGAAAAGCTGAGTGAGTGGCACGATTTTCGAGACGTTTACACCACTTCACATTTGTGGCCGCGAGCACGGCGAAGACACACCGGGGGACAGAAGAATTGGGAAAGCAGGAACTTAGGTGTTTCGGACAGTTTTTCGGGATCTCGGTGAGGGGTGTGAGTTTGGTAAATTGTGAGAATGTCATAACAAGTAGGACTATGCCGTACCTTGATACATATATATATCCTACCTGATTAGACATAGATCCTTTCGGAAAAAGCTCAGATGGTAAGTTAGCTAGGGATTTGCTCAGATTGATAACTAAAGTAATAGTACTTTGGTCCAGTGCTTAAGTCCACCATATACATCTGTTCAGACTTACCGATCGCTTGCAGGGAAGTACATTCTGAAAAGGATGAGGTTATCGAGGACACACTGGTTATGTTTTTGAGATTGCCCGATCTCACCAAAAAAATAATTTGTCTTAAGTTTTTGTTGAGTCGTTTGAGTCTGTGTACATTCTATCTAAGTTAGTTTTCTATCGAGTCGTCCGGTTGAAAGGTTCGGGTCAAAAGAGTATGCAAAGGTAGTGTACGCACAGCAGAGCCAGTCTCACGAGGGCAGAAACATATGATTGCAGGCTAGTGTAGGCGGGGTTGCTCGGGACAAGCAATGCCTAGTGTGGGGGTATTTGATAACGCCCAATTAGGGGTTATCTTATAGCCTGATTTCACGTGCGTTTGTGCCGAAAACAGCGTATTTTGCCGGAAATTTCCTTAGAATGCCTCGGGAATTTAGAACGAGACGTTTATTTGTACTTTCTGGATTCCTGCTTATTTATTGCTTTTATTGGATATGATCGCGGGTTCTGTTCATGTTACCTTTTCAGGAACAGGTTCGGAAGGTGCATCGCGAAGCGTGCCGGGACCAAACCAGGACCGTCTCGGGAAACGTGCACAAGATCGGGCCAAGACGGGAACACGGAAAAGCAGGAGAACACCAAGGGAGGCAAACCGGGGACATCAGGCAGAGGAGTGGGACCCAAGAGACCCAACCGAGCCCACCAGAGGACCAAGCAGGGCCAGCACCAGAGCCCCTGCCTGCGTATATACGCAGGGGCTTCGTATATACGCAGGGCCTTGCGTATATACGCAGGCAGGGAGGTGGTGGTGGGTTTTTTTGGGCCCCTGGTTGCGTATATACGCAACCCTTGCATATATACGAAGCCAGTTTGACTTTTTTCCAAAGTCGGTGGACCGTTGGCAGTTTTCGTAATTTCTGGCGCACGCGTTTCTGGAAAAACAGCACTATTTAAAGACTCGTCCAGACTCGTTTTGATACACAGAATACACAGCACAACCGAAGGGCAAGTCAGAGCATCCCCGGAGAGCACGGAAGAGCAATTCGAGATTCGAAGACTTAGTTTGATTTCATTCTCTCTCTTTATATTCAGAAACTGTGTTTATTATTATCTCTATTCGTAGCTAAACTTCTTACCTAGGTTCTCGGTGAACCTAGGGTTTCGTACCCAGATTTTATGACTACTTTGATTATGGATTCATGATTGTTATCTTAATTCAGCAAGTTGTATCTGTTATTCTGGCTTTGATTATTCTCGCATATGCATGATAGGATTGATCACCCAGGATTGCTATAGACCCGAGCCTGTAGGTGAAAACGTCAGGTTAGGGTTAGGAAGAGAAGTCAGGATTTAGTACCTTACCCTGATAGACCGACCAGAGAAAGGGAGATAGGGCTAGCACCGAAAAACGTGAGACCAACTGTTAGAGAATTTGACCCGGGCCATCCGGACAGGTTAGAAACCCTAGCAGGATTAGATCGAGACTGCGGACTTAGGCAGCTTAACAAGAATTTGAAAGTCTGCAGGATCGGGATTACGTGTGGAAGCTGAAAGGTCACTGCACAACCGGTACGTTGCACAGATAGCGAAACTGCTGAGTGTTTTCATAATCAAACGTAAAACTGAAATCTGTAGAAACCCTAGGGGATCCTGGAGCCTAGTTCCCATCTATTATAGTAACCGATTCAGCTTATTTCAGAAAACATCACAAAAAATATTTACGTTTGCGTTTTTATTTCTGTTTTTAGTTTAGTAAACTGCAATTACAACCAACTCCTCCTCGTTACTACACTCGGTTAACTAAAACTGACTACGTGAGAAAACCCGAAACAGTCTCTGCGGGATCGACAACCCGAGTTGAAATACACCCGGTATTACTTGATTTCGTATACTTGCGAACAGCCTGTATTTTGCGCATCATATATCGTCTCCAAATACTGCTTTAACACAGTAACATTTCACAATATGTTGACATACAAGATTGAAGTTCAATGCAACAACACGAAGCCCGATTCAAAGGCACCACGGAGTGAACCTAGTATAGATAAAATTGTAAACCTAATGATAAAACTAGAGATAGAAATAATTAGAATGGACAAAACTGAATAGAAATGGATAAAACTTAAATTAATCATATAGAAACGCAAATGACGCTCTACAACTAGGCTATTACAACAGATTTGCAAGCACTGAAGGTTCAAAAGGAAGGTACAAAACTTGTAGAAAATTAAAAGTGGACACAAGCACACCTTGCAACGATCGTTTCACTTAATGTAATGTAAATGCAAGAACGATGATGCATGTGTGCGATATCCTTTATCTCTTTAGCATTTCTTGATTTTCAGACTTCATTCGTCGTGTTGTTACAATAATTTTGGACCATCGTTGCATTGTCTCCTCGCAAGAGCATGGAGGTTCTTCGTCCGCCCATACAAAGTAACTACATTGAGACCCCTCAAGGAGTGGGCACCGGAAGAAATCTCGACCTGAGTTATTTGTGTTAGTACCAGCTCTTTTCATCACTCGTATCCGTACACATTTACAATACCTTGGTCCAGACTTGGGGTTACGACGGAATTGGTTAGAGGAGGAGTTTAATGAGTTATGTGACATGGTGGTAATGAGAATTTGGGGATATTTGGAGGAGGAAGAGATGGTGGAGAAGATGGTGGAGAGCAGGACTTAAATGGCAGATGTGCTTGTGCAAGAGTAGTTGGGTGTATATGTAGGAGAAGTGAAGGGGTGGTTTGTTGTTGGACATAAATATTGAGTAAAGGGTTCATAGTGACAGGTTTGACTACACTGACACCAAAGAGTTAGTATATGCTGATTAACAGAGTAATGGAATCAGTGAATGTGGTCACGAGTGAGAAACTGATATGACAAAAAGGTAGATAGAAATCTAAAACATACAGAAAGATTTTATAAACGGATAGACAGCAATGTAGTTCACACGAACAAAATAGTTAAGTTCATAGTTTTGAAACCACAACCACAAAACCATTATAGCCACAGTAACATTCACCACCCACATTGTCAAACAAACAAACATAAACCATTAAATTGTTTTCTAAACAACACAAAACCACAGATTGTTCATAGTGATGGACTGCTCAAAAGTAATGATTCCTATAGGCGGAAAAGACCGTAGGTATGTCCATGTACTTGTTGGCGAATAAGTCCTCATTGTTTACCTCATCTTTGAATCTGTTCAAAGCATCAAGAAGGTCCTGTCTGAGGTCGTTGAACTCGGAACGGCAAATTTCATTGGCGAGCCAGATTCTTATGTATTTTTCATTAATCTTCATCTTCTAAACAGGTTCTGCGATCAGCTCCCTCAGATTTTCCATGTAGAAGCACACATATGCTCCACAATCATAGCTGGAAAAAGTAAATATTATTACAGAACAATGGGATAAAAAAATGTAAACATATTAGACAGAAACATCAGTATGTAGACACTACGTGTTATGTTGTCTTGGAATGTCAGGTTCTGTCCACACAATCTCCCACTTTCTGATGTCATGAATAGTACTATATTCTGGCAGGGATATGTTGAAATTTGAATGTATTTGAGCAAGCTTCTCACGAACCGCATCCGGTAGGTAAATGTACCTCGACATGGGATAAAGGATGTACACTTTTTTTTCAATAAAGTGCAATACCATGAGAAAGTAATGCGTATCGTGGATGTTAAGAGGAATTGAAACATGTCCATAACCCAAAGAACGTAGCAATTCAAAAAATGCCCTTGCTATTGACGCTTGGAGGAGTAGGATGTAAAGCTTACCATAGACATCGAGTTCATGTCTCCCATGAACAATGGATTTATCCCACCTTGCATTCTTCTGATCCAATGGTTGTGCATGAAAATGACCGCATTAAATTAGAAATGTGGTATTGATCAATCAGTAGTATTGATCAATCAACGACGAAATTAAGTGCAATGAGACCAATGTTGTAATTACTTACAGCATACAAGCATGGAAAGAACCATATCTTCTTCTCCTCATCAGTCCTGAATTTCTCTTTGAGGTGGAGGATGTGGGACATGCAGTCGAGCATCTGCAGATTGTATAGATATATATTTGGATAAATTTTTAAAACAGACAGACGACTATGTTAAACTTTCTAATATTACAACATAACATTCATTGTGAACATAGAACATAAAGCAAGGTAAAGATTATTCATTTACCGTATCTCCTAAGTAGGTAGGAGCCTCCATCTGCCATGAATAATCCTTGGCTATAGTAGTCATTCCACTTATATCAACAAGGAGGTTACTATAGAGAAAGGGTACGTACCATTTATATAAACAAGGAGCCATTCCATTTACAAGTAAACAATGAGATTGATCAATCATGAACATTTTAATGTAGAGAATGGGTGCGTACTATTGAAATGGGGTCCTTAGTTCCGGCTTATCTTTCATGCCCTCAACAGCCTGACGGCTCATGTAGAAATGCAACCACCAGTCTTCCACTTCCGGCATAATTGTCAGCACAACATCATACGTGCCCTGCATTCTTACTCTCTCCGAGGTTCTCTTTGGGCCCTTTACTGTCTCTCTCTCCCCCTCTTTTCCTCTCTCCCCCTCATAGGCATCGTATATGAAAGCATTGAAAGTTTCAGGTGTCCACAAAATGTCCAAATGCTTTAATCCCCCCAGTCCTATCTTCTTATTCCATTCCTTCTGCTCACTAGTCATTCCTTGTACAGATCACGAATCTTTGGAATGGACATGTAACTCTGCCACCTCTCCTTTTTCCCACCTTTTTTTGTCCTGATTTTGCCACAACTTCCCTTGCCTTCAACCTTTCCACAACTCTTGCCTTTCTAAAAACCCTCTTTGGATTTGCTTGCAAGACACCTTGCTCCTCTAAAATTTATCTTCTCTTCCTCTCCTGATGCTTCTTTGACGTATATATCCCTCTGGTCATCAATCATGGAAAACCAATCTTCCCTTATCTTATCTGTTATGTCTTTGGTGATGGAATCAATACCCTCTACATTCTTGTAGTAGTCAATCCACTCCATCCTACAATCCAGTTTAAAACAAGTTCATAGACAGAAAGGAATACGAGGAACATAGATAGAAAGCTAAAACATTTAAATCACACTGTTAAGGGGTTAGTAATATCAACAATAAACAAAGCCATAAGTTTGAAAGAATGTTAGATACAGATGTGTAAAAGAATTTACTTTGGAATCAATGAATAAAATCTCAACATCAAAGAAAGAAAGAAGTCTACCAACAACAGATAGAAGTGTATACAGTACAGATAAAAAGTTTATGCACAGAAATTAAACCAATCTAGGTTGTGGATAGAAGTGGAACAAACCGAAACCGGATGAATGCTCTTGTAGCTCCAGTAGATGTTTCTTGCTGTGGTGTTGTTTCTTTTTGTGGTGTTGTTTCTTGTGGTGGTGTTGTTGCCTCATTATACTCAGTATCCTCATGCTCCATTTGTTTTGAAGTGGATCTTGGTTCCACCCTGTAGTCATCACCACTTTCTGTCTTAGAGGATTCTTCATCCTCTTGCATCTTTCTTTGTGCCTCTTCCACCCATTCTTGCTTTGCGTACTCATCCATTTCATTCCATTCCCGAATCATTGAATTTCTTTGACTCTTGTTCGGCTGTCCATCCTTCCTCAGTTTATAGTTGTGTTTCCTACTTTGGCTGCACAAACAACTTCCTAGTAAAACTCACAGAACACGGTTTAAAACAGACAATGAATTGTTTGAAGGACACATGATCTGGATAAAAATGTAAATTATATGTCATGGAGTGACAACAGTATAGCTCTAAAGTAAGAACAATTGGACCGAACAAATGATACGCATAAAAGTTAAGAACATACAAATCAACTCTAAAAAAGTGCAAAACGAATCTTAAACCAATTTGAAAGAACTCACATGTACAGTTCCAGAGCCACCTATTCAGTTTGGTCAATATCCTCATGTGGGCTTGGGTCTCTTTCCTTCCTCTTCTTCACTGTTGTCTTTGTTACTTTCTGTTGTCCTCTTATCCTGGTTGGTTTTGTTAGCTTTCTCTGTTGCCTCTTTGGTTTGACTTGTTCCTTGTTGAAGTCCAGCCTTCTCTTCAGTCTAGGGATTTTCCGTCTACCTTCTTCGGTTTCAGCTTAGGATTTTGGGCTGGGGTTGGGTTTTCCTTATGAAATTCCTCTGTTTTCTCCACATTCCCACCTTCTCCATCCCCTACATTCCCACCTTCTCCAGACCCTAAATTCGGTGTTAAATGGTCACCGGTGGGGTTCAATCCATCAAAAACACACAAAGAAATTTCAGAAGTTGGAATACCTGTGGCTAGTGCACCAATCTCATCTGCACCGGTTGTGTCTTTAGTTTCATCAATTTCATCGGCAGGTTTTTCAGTCCCTTCAGTTTCTTCGCCACCTAGGATGTTGTCTTCCTGCTCTTTGTTGTTATCTGGTACTCCGATTGTCTCGTGAGTTTCTTCAGTTTCTTTGGCCCTTGAAATATTTACTGATGGGGTTGCAATAAGATCCGGGTTTTCGTCTTTTCTCTCCGATTTGGAGGTCTCCGGAGTTTCATCGATTTCTTCTTCATTTTGGGCTTCAGTGGTCGCCGGAGTAACCTCTGTATTTTCAAACAAGTGCCCACTTTCTTCCACACCCATTGTAATCGCCTTGTTCACTTCATCACAAACATCAATCGTGATTTTTTAAGGAGAAACAGATTGATCCATGGGATCCATGAAAATTTAGAAGATGAAGAGAGGATGAGAGATTGGATGAGAGAGAGTTCGGTGGTGGTTTCAGAAGATGAAGAGAGAGTTTGAGAGTTTGATGTGAGAAATTCAAATTAAATTTGAATTGAGTTGACAAGTAGATATGATGACTGAATTGGGAACCCAACTGCCTTCAATGGTGGTGGTTTCACTAGCCGTTAATAGGGGAAGTTACTTTTTGCAACCGAAGAGACATATCATGGAGAAAGACAATTATACCCCCATTCCAATAGCTTTGTATTTTTATCTGAGATAGTTATCAGATTTGGATGTTCTACATTTTTATCCAGAATAGTTTAGGGTTTAGGGTTTGAGGCTTAGGGTTTAGGGTTTAAAATGTCTAATACGCTCAAGGTTTTCACTAGTCATTTTAGATTTCTTTCCGAAAAGTCACAATGTCTATCTGTACGGAAATCAATGTTTACTTTGTTTTTCTTCTTCATTATTTCCTGGAGAACATTAAATTGGACGTGCTAGTGATAACTATCTGGCCTTGAGCCTCAACATTAAATATTTATGTTGTTTCCAATGCTAATGTAATTTCCAATGATAATAATCGTCCAATTCTCTGCATCCTGAATTATCAGTTTGAACTGAAAACAACTCTCAGTCTGAACTACAACTCTCTGCATTGTCCTCCAAAATAATGGAGGAAAATAGTGTTGTGTTTGGGTTACAAGTTCCTGCAGATAATAGCTCACACCTCCCAGAAGTTTATGGCAACCCTTCAGATAATACTTCAAACAACGTGAAGACAGAGGTGAATGCATCTCCGAAAGAGGAATTTTGACCTCAATGAGCCTCCTTCCACTGATGATGATGTATATTTCTCCAATGTCATACACGATAATGATACAGTGTAAGGTAAGATATATTATTGGATATTTTAGATTAAGAATATGATGTAGTGAACTAGTTACTTATAAATGAGCTTGTTGTTTCAGAGGGATCACTCTTTGAAGAACAAATCATGGAGAAGAGGTTCAAGAGCGAAGAAGAGGTGTACGATTGGTACCTTCTATATGCATTTCTAAATGGATTCGGCATTCGGAGGGATACCCGTAGGTGTTTCGAAAAATACGGACAACAAATCAATTCAAGATATTCGTATGTGCCCCACAAGGACATCGATTACAGAAGTGCTACTTAAGACTGGACAGGAAGAGAGAGCATAAGAATGACACTAGATGTGACTGTCCAGCACGAATTCGTATTGCTCGATCTACCCCGGACGAACATTTTCGTGTTAAGCAAGTCACTTCTGAGCACTCGCATCCCCTAGCGGACCCTAAAGTAACACACAAGATTAGGTGTCATAGGAAGGTCAGACAACCTGACTTGGAACAAGTTATTTCACTAAGGGAAGTGGGTATAAGGACTTGTGAAGCATTCTAGTTAATGGTCTCACAAGCCGGTGGTTACACCAAAGTTGGTTACACTGTCAAAGACCTGTACAACAAGTTACAGTCATTGAGAAAGGCTTACTCAAACTCTGGAGATGGGCAGCTGGCCTTGCAATACATTGACACCCTTGAGCATACCCATGGGGTGTATTCAAAAGGTATTATTGGAATGTCTATCCAAAATGTATGAGTTACTTTCTATTTGCTATACATTTCTTTCTGAAATGCCAAATTACTATACTGTTTCATGTTTGTTTATAACAGTTATATATCTGTTTATATTTATTATCCAGTATCCTGAAACAAATATCTGTGTTTTTTCAGTTTCCAGTTTGGTGAAAATCAACAGTTACAAAGCATTTTTTGGCGTGACGAGAGATGCAAACGTGATTATGTAAGGGTTGGAGATGTGATGGTTCTTGACTATACCTACAAAACCAACATGTACCTAAAGCCTCTTGGCATACTCTCCGGAGTTAACAACCACTTTCAGACGTGCGTTTTTGCCGTTGCCGTTCTACAAGACGAGACCACAGAATCATACAAATGGGTATTAAATTGCTTCCTAGAAGCAATGGATAACAAGGTACCCATATCGGTCATAACTGATGGAGACTTGGCAATGAAAGCAGCTATTTTCGAAGTTCTTCCACTAGCGAAGCATCGTTTGTGTGCATGACATCTATGTCGTAATGCCGAAGGAACCCTAAAGTTGGGGTCATAATTTATGAAGGACTTCCGAAAATGCTTGAGCAAGAGATCCGATGTTAACCAATGGAACGATGATTAGCAATACATGGTCGACAAGTGGGGTATTGCGCACAAGCGGTGGGTAACGGGTGCCTACATGACGCGCCACTTATGGGCAGAGGCTTTTCTCAATTTTTTTCGCCGGTCAGACAACTATACAAAGGTGTGAGAGTATCAACAAATTTTTCAAACACTTTTTGAACAATCTTCTCGATCTTATTAAGGGAATCATGCGAGGCATCGAGAAGCTTCGTGACAACGAGCGCGGTGAACATTGTACATCTGACCAATAACTTCCTGTTCTAAAAAGCCAATTTAAGCTGCTTGAAGACCATGTTCTACACTATGGCTGTGTTTGCGAAGTTGATGGAGCAAGCAAGGAAGGCAAGTCAATACAAAGCTGTTGAAGTTGAAGAGCTACCTGACTACGACATGGATGCTATCTATGTCACAAGGGAGAAGGAAAGGGCATCTCTAGTAAGTTCACATAATACATTATCTCTTATGATTGTTCTAAACTGTTATCTGTAATTTTTAGGTATCTATCTACTTCGTCAATTGAAATATCTGACATCCTTCGTTTACTGGACAGTTTTTTCCAGTACTTTCATACTTATCTATCTGTTTATAAATTCTATCTACCATCTGGAATAAAATATTTAAGAGTATTGAACTTTTTTCCTGGCAGCACACCGTCTTCTGTCAACGTGATAATAGCATGCTATACTGTTCCTGCAAGAGGTTTTATTCGTCACATATGGTTTGTGGCCACATTATTTTTGTGCTCTTTCATAAAGGAGTTCAACTCATTCCGGAAAACTTGTTATCAAAACGATGGCAGAAGACGGATAGTGACTTCTACAAGAATGATCTAGCCATGCAGGACCCAAAAATAAGACGGTGTGACAATCCAAAAACCCATGCATTTCGTCGGGGTTGCATGAAGGGAAGAATGGAGATGATTAGTGACATGGGTGGAACATCACAAGAGACTTATGACTATTGGCAACATGTTGACTTGATGATACAGGGTCTCAAGGACATTATTTTGAAGCAAGAAAATGAAGAGCACGTGGTTAATGTCAACTCACAAGAGTACGCTCACGTAATGCCACCATCCAAAGGGGATATAAAACCAAAAGGGAGCTCCAAAAATGTTCGGAAGAAGTGTGGGAGATGTCAAGAATACGGACATAATCGAACTACATGCCCGAATCCTCCGGTTGGTGTTTCCGGTCAAGATGTCGGCCAATCTCAATCGCAAGCGTCGCAACAAACTATGATTTCCAACGTCGAATACAACTGGTCTGAGAGAATGAGTGACCAATACTCTTCAAGACGTGTTGGGCATGACTGGGCTGATTTATTCTAGGGAGTATATTAATTGTGTGCATGTTTTAGTTAAGTAACTTGACATGTTTATCCGTTATTTGAACTTTTTTGTCTGATTTTTTAGTGTATTATCTGGTTCTATGCGTTTTATCCGCTATTGTGAACTTATGATAATCTATGAATCAATTTCTTTGCATTTTTATCCGTTTCAGCGCGTTTTTATCCAGTGGGGGTGGTGACCTGCTAGAACCGGTCACCACCCCATGAATTTTCGTGTTTTTTTTTTCAGTAGTGGGGGGCACCGCAAAAAAAATTGCACCTCAGGCCCCCGGACGTACTGTAGCCAGACCCTGTCTTATTATATAGATACTGGGGTATTGCTCGTGCCCTGAGGGCACTACCAAAAAAACACGTTTCATAATCGATTTTTCTGAAGGAGAAGATGAAAATAGCGTTCCCGATAATTTTACACACTTTTGATAATTACGTAAATTAATCCGAGAGAGAGGTAAATTTTCAAGTAGTGTGTAGTTAAGAGAATCGCCAATGCATTAGGTAAATGGATATTTTTAGGCAAAATATAAAGAAGTTGTCTAAAATTATAAGTCCAATGGGTTATTTATATCATTATGCAAAACACAAAATCGGCATTCACTTCGCCAAACATGGCGAAGATCATTCCCTCGCCATCATCTTTTCCTACATTTTAGGGATTTTTTTCTTTTTGAAAAATGGTATTGTCGTCACCAAGATTCGAACCCGGGACCTCATGCAGGGGCTTCCAACGCTCTACCACTTGAGCTACCACCCTAGCTGCGGGATATTTTTAGTTCTCACTCTAAACATACGACAATGTTAAACCCACCTCCCTAAATTTACTCACCCACTATTCCTAATTTTTCTACATGATGATAACCTTGTCTTAACATTTCTCTTTCTACAGTTTATCTCCACGTGTGTTTGCCTAAGAATTTTTCATTATTTTGCCTAATTAGCATTGGAGAAGAAACATGAAAATCTTTATATACAAAATGCAAAAGTTCAATTTTAGTTAAAATTTGCATAAAACTTACATGTTATCATTGGAGATGCGCTAAGTAGTGGGTACTTAAGTGAGTGATATGTGAGATTTAAGGGATGGGGTTGATTTATTTAATCTAAAGGCTGAAAAACCAAAAGTTAGTTAAACCATGTTGTTTTATAGAATAAATATGTATATATATATATATATATATATGTATATATACAGAGAGGTAGATAGATAGATAGATAGATATTTATGTATATATACAGAGAGATAAATAGATAGATAGATATTCCATATTCAAATGTAAGATGAAAAAAATATGTATTCTTATTAATCGGTGATGCAATAAACCTTGTAGCATTGATTTTCTTGACTCTTGATTAGTTTTTCTATATTATATCTTTACGGCGACATAGACAAGTGAATAACAAAATATTATATACACTATGAGGTTCAAGTAAATATCTTCTATGCTCTTATATCTTGTAGGGTACTAGAAATTTTCACTATTAATCATTGAAAAGTAAATTCAGTGAATAGAACAGAAATATAGAAAGTACACGTCTCCAATTCATGCAAGTTGCGAACTCAAAACATCTGTAAAGCAAACTTATCTTATAGTGTCAAATGAAAACAATTGATTTTAGTAGTTTGTTGGATATGAATAAAAATCAATAGATGGAACAACCCTGGAACATACGGTTCCTTGCTAGTACAACTAAACGAGAATTCGAGTGCATTTATTTAATAAATATCGGAGAAATCCTCGAACATAGTTTGAAAGGAAAAGACGTCGTTTAAAATTCAAAATAAAACTTTTGATAATCAAAGCTAAATCTATATGTTTGCTAGCAGCGTGATCCTAGTCTTCAACATGCGGGTTTTAAAATAGCAACAGCCAAGCGCATAAAACATTTGATCAGTAAAAACTGAGTAAGTGTGACGACCCGGCCACACTTTTTATTATAAATTATCGATTTACGATAAACACGCGAATAATATCAACCCAGTCTGACACTTTCAGACGTCCAAATCTCAACTAGCAGGACACACAGTCCTCTGAAATAACATTTTTATCAATTTTCTGAAAAACTGGTACGTGACCGAATTTAATAAAAATACACCAACTCGTCAAAATGACATTTTTCATAAATATCTGGTCAAAATAGTAATTTACAACAAATTGCTAAAACCAGCTAAAAACATCTATTTTAGCTAAACAATTCACTTTTTAGCAATTACTCCGCGATCCAGTCGCGCTCCAGGTCTACCTGTAAAACAGAGGGGTGAGCCAAAATAGGCCAGCAGGTACCGCCTAACCACTGGCTTAGAAATCTAAAATCTACTTAACACAGCAGCCAGTTATTACACATCAGCATGCGGCACCAAATTCACAAACACCGTGATTTAACAATCACTAGAAATATCTAGAAAGTTATAAAATTTACGCCATCAGTATAAACAGGTATAGGCTGTAACTGCAGAAATTTAGAGATTAGATTTCCCCTACCTGAATATAAGGCGGAAAAAGCAATCCAAACTAGTCAAGCTGAACAAACATCGAACATAAACCTCCATCTGTCTTTGCTAACAAGATACTGTAAATATGTACTATCCCCAAACACTAACAGTTTTCCAAACTTCTCCCACCATAGAAACAAATTATCATGCTCCATCAATTTTACCACGTAATCATATGGATAGCCCCTAACTAGCAATGGGGGTGAGTCACAAACTCACAAAAGTATGCAGGAGGTGGCACTTTGCCACCGATATGATAACTATGAACATTTAAATGTTGCATTTTCACAAAATTGACCCTAACTTTCTTCTTAAATACCCAGATAACCCAACTTGTTGACTATCCGCTAAAATACATGTCACATGGCATTGATGCATAATAATCAAATATTGTCCTTTTTTTAGCACGCTACGTTCTCACATGAACAATATATCAATATTTTCTTCTAAAATATTCACATGTTCTTACTACTGTCAAGTCATAATAACCAAAAACGTTATGATTTTAGAAAAAAAGAAAACATTCAAATACACAAAGTGTCACACTGGTCACTATATTTTTTGACACAAAAAAAATTATTGAAAGACAATTATGTAGTCGTGTCAAATATAACATTAGCATTTTAATAATTTTAGTAAATCGGGGTTCTTACAATCTACCTCACTTACAGAATTTCGTCCCGAAATTTGAATATCTACACTCAACTTCTAAACATTCACGTACTTAATACATTAATAGAGAATCATGTAAAGCACCATACTAAAAATGGCAATTCTTTTGTGTCATTTAAATTCGAGAAATTCACATCATTCATATGACAACCAAGCAATCATTCTACTCGCTCTTACTAAATAATCATTTCCCTTTTTTGTGTGGAAACTATTAAGCAAAATTTGGTTCATCTTTTCTTTGTAACCCATGCATAACAGACCACACATGCACACAAGCATGCACGTCCATGCAAAAGGAGGAACAATGCAATAGGAGGAACATTGATTTCAGTAAGATCTCATGTGTGTAACAACTCAATTACATTTGGCATATTTTCTCAAGTATGGCATGGACACCAAAAGTAACCCCATAAACTAAAAATTATCAACCATAAACTAAAGAAATTAAAAACGTCATATACAATCACCCAAAACTCAGGTCACATATAAACAATTCAACATTTTTTTTAGAGGTGTTCACTTTGTTCTCATTTTCTTATAGATTTGAGGTCTTACAATCTGCCCCACTTACATAAACTTGGTCCCGAAATTCGAAAACATTTCACTTTCACATTTTAAAATGTCACGTACCGATCCAGCTCATTACCTCCGCCACCCAAGCAGTACTAGACTGTGTACCCCTAGCTCGACAGTGCGGTGGCTCACAAATGTGGTGACTCACAAGTGCCTACCTCTTGTACGACACCCGCCACTGACACCCGCCAAAACACCTGCCCAGTCCCAGATACACTATCCGTACCTCCGGTTGGGTGAGGCTCTGATACCACTGTGACGACCCGGCCACACTTTTTATTATAAATTATCGATTTACGATAAACACGCGAATAATATCAACCCAGTCTGACACTTTCAGACGTCCAAATCTCAACCAGCAGGACACACAGTCCTCCGAAACAACATTTTTATCAATTTTCTGAAAAACTGGTACGTGACCGAATTTAATAAAAATACACCAACTCGTCAAAATGACATTTTTTTAAATATCTGGGCAAAATAGTAATATACTACAAATTGCTAAAACCAGCTAAAAACATCTATTTTAGCTAAACAATTCACTTTTTAGCAATTACTCCGCGATCCAGTCGCGCTCCAGGTCAACCTGTAAAACAGAGGGGTGAGCCAAAATAGCCCAGCAGGTACCGCCTAACCACTGGCTTAGAAATCTAAAATCTACTTAACACAACAGCCAATTATTACACATCAGCATGCGGCACCAAATTCACAAACACCGTGATTTAACAATCACTAGAAATATCTAGAAAGTTATAAAATTTACGCCAGCAGTATAAACAGGTATATACTGTAACTGCAGAAATTTAGAGATTAGATTTCCCCTACCTGAATATAAGGCGGAAAAAGCAATCCAAACTAGTCAAGCTGAACAAACATCGAACATAAACCTCCATCTGCCTTTGCTAACAAGATATTGTAAATATGAACTATCCCCAAACACTAACAGTTTTCCAAACTTCTCCCACCATAGAAACAGATTATCATGCTCCATCAATTTTACATGTACTCTCAGTACCATTAAGTAACCACCTCCATCCTCTCCTCCTCACTCTTTCGAAATCTCCCTCAAACCTTCTCTGATGGAATAAAAACCACGTAATCATATGGATAGCCCCTAACTAGCAATGGGGTGAGTCACAAACTCACAAAAATATGCAGGAGGTGGCACTTTGCCACCGATATGATAACTATGAACATTTAAATGTTTCATTTTCACAAAATTGACCCTAACTTTCTTCTTAAATACCCAGATAACCCAACTTGTTGACTATCCGCTGAAATACATGACACATGCATTGATGCATAATAATCAAATATTGTACTTTTTTTTTAGCACGCTACGTTCTCACATGAACAATATATCAATATTTTCTTCTAAAAAATTCACATGTTCTTACTACTGTCAAGTCATAATAGCCAAAAACCTTATGATTTTAGAAAAAAATAAATACATTCAAATATACAAAGTGTCACACTGGTCACTATATTTTTTGTCACAAAAAAAATTATTGAAAGACAATTATGTAGTCGTGTCAAATATAACATTAGCATTTTAATAATTTTAGTAAATCGGGGTTCTTACAGTAAGCATATACCACAACATGTAGAACAGAGTTTTGGCTAACAGGAAAAGATAATCAGAATAACCACACATTAATCATTAATTTGGTTGAGGCGTATCCCGCGAGCCCCAACAAGTACGATGTGGACAGAGAGGTCACGATGGAATCATAATAATAATAATAATAATAATAATAATAATAATAATAATAATAATAATAAGTAATAATAATAATAATAATAATAATACATGTTTGGAAAATATAAATATTAAAATTGTAAGCAATTGTGTATTCTTCTCTAAATTGAGTTGACCCTAAAAGTTATTATTTACGACAAATGTCATTTTAGTTATGAAATATGGAATTTTGAAATATAATATGTATATAGTACGAATTTTTGAACTTATTAAATAAATGAAATAATTGAATAAGGAAGGTAAATATATAGAAGCCAATAATCATATTTGTTATTTACAAAGTAAAAATATAGATTACTACTCCCAAATAAGAACAGGACTATGACTTTAATATTACTACTACTATTATTACAATCTTATAACGATACTACTACTAAACTACTACTCCATTCACACTATCAGACCACAAAACAACCTTGCTAACTGTAGATGCTGCTTTCTGACATGACAGATCTTGGCCACGTGGCGGCCATCCAGCACACCATATTGTGCTCCATACACACTGGATCACCAGCCGAGCTGATCCATGTGGGGGCTGCGAGACAGAGCCCTCGCATACCACTAAACGGGACTTGTAGGGACTTTGTGGTTTGGAGGCTAGAGTAAGCCCTGTCGCGTGTGAGCCAAGCCCGCACGCGACCTTTAGTAACTGTTTTGAGAGATCTATGGCACGAGCTCCCTAGACCCGGTCAATCCGGTCAAACCCGGTCAACCTCGTAACGGTTCCGGTATTCGCGCACCACGTGCTGTAACGGTTCCTATATACTCGGACGAACGTGCCGTTATGGTTAAGCTAATTAAGCCGCCATTAATGGGCGCATTAACCACACTACAACGGTCACGTTCTCCAGTATATATAGATCGTCAACCTTTCCATACAAAGGGAGAACACACTGCCATACGCGGAAGCTCTGCCAAACCTCTGTCTCTCTCTCAGACATTGCTACTGACTTGCTCTCTCCCTACACACACCCCTATTCTTCCTGTGCGATCCTTGATCCACTACACACGGTGCACACGGAGGTCTCCCCGCCGGAATCTCTTGTGCACATTTTGGTGAACCCGACGTGAACTTACCAGCAAAAGCAACCATGTCTCAGGAGGATGATGTCAGCAACCGTTCGCCTTCCACCGAAACTCCCTCGGGAGACGAGACCCGCCGTACTCCGAGGACTCCCGGCGAAGCACCGACGTTAGAGTCTCTGGACGCCACCGTCCAGAGTCAGGCGAAAGCTCTCAAATCCCAATCTGCGCAGCTAGAACAAATCTTGGCTGTTCAAGGCACCCTCGCGCCGAATCCTCAACCGGCTGCCGCTATCCCTCAAGGAGGAGGAACCCCTACCGCTCCAGGATTGGGAGTGCCATCCACACCTCCCAACCCTCATCTGCAGACTCCGCCGTCGGCTGCGCAACTGCCTTCGGTTCAAGGATCAACGGCACAGATGCTGCCTCCTGCTGCTCACGCTCCTCAGCCCTCGGCTTTGGCGTCTAATCCAACTCTGCAGTACCCTTTGCCTCCCCCAACGATGATCTGGGGAAACGCGGGTACTCAATATGCTCCCAATCCTCCAGCGGCATATGTGTCGCCACCGCCCACGGTGACCCCTCCAGCAACTACCGAGGGTAGCATTCCAGAGTGCATGACGTCTTTACAAAAGCGCGTGGACACCATCCTGGCTCATCAGTCATTCGCGGATACTATTATCCCGAAGCTAGACAATGATCCACCTATTCCACGAGAGATCTATCTCATGCCTAACCCGGCGGGGTACAAGGCTCCCAAATGGGATAAGTTCGAGGACGTCAATGGAAACGCTCATGAGCATGTCATGCGTTTCATCGACGTCATGGGTCCGTTCGGAGCCGATCCCAAACTACTGATGCGGGAGTTCCCAAAATCTCTTGGGAACGTAGCATACAAATGGTACCGGACATTGGAGGCCGGATCCGTGAAGACTTGGGACGACATGGTCCAAAAGTTCTATACCAAGTTCTTTCAAATGGAGGAGAAGGTGACGATGATCCATCTCTCGCGGATGTACCAGAAACGCGAGGAGGATGGGATCACCTTCATCAAGAAATTCCGGGCGAAATCTTTGGAGTGCAAAGATCCAATGCTCGAAAGCCGGCTCGTAGAGATATGCCTACAGTGCATGCGAGATGAATACAAAGGTATGCTCATCAATTTGCAAACACCTACGTTTTCAAAACTAATCGAATGCACGAAGAACATCGAGCCCATAGTCGAGAGACAGAAAAAGAAGAACGCTTCGGAGCGACCTGCGAGCGGCACCACTTACAAGATCGGAAGGTTCAGCTACAAGCGGGGACGCGAAGCCGAGGTCAACACAGTTTCGCCCCAGAAGCAAGCGAAGGTTGTGAACTTCGATGTACCGCCTCTGCCATGCTCGGTAGAGGAAGCGAGTGATCTCTGCAAACAGTGGCGCAAGGACGGCGTTCTGCCACCACTCGAGAAAATACCCTCCAAAGAGATGGTGAGGGACCCTAAGTGGTGCGAGTACCACGGTAAGATCATGCATCCCACCGCCGAGTGCAAGAAACTCAGGTTCGCGTTCGATCAGAAGATGAAGAACGGCGAGCTAATCGTCAGCGACAACAGGAAAGACGTGCGCAACAACCCACTTCCTGCCCATACAGAGGCAGGCTCGAAAGGCAAAGAGGTCGCCATGATCTCGATCATAGACCTGGAGGAGGTCGCAGAGGATGGTCTACCCATCATTGCTGAGGTCCATCAAGACGAAGATTATAGCATGGACACGGAAGATGAACGTGCCGACCGCATGAAAGGGTCGCACGGCTTCAACAAATTCTTCGACGAGATGAATTTCTCCGAGAGGTGCCGGACTGATATGACAAAAGCAATCTTAAGGATAGCGGAGGACTACGAGGAGGACCTCGTGGTCTCCAACGGGAAAGTCATCAGGGCGTCTCGTTCCACAGAAAAGATCATGACCTTTTCTGCCAATGACAAGAAGACGGATGCGAGTCACCAGAGGCCTCTGTACGTGACCGCCATCATCAATGGCGTCGAATTCAAGCGAGCATTCGTTGACGGAGGAGCAGCGGTTAATGTTGTTCCCCTCCACACACTGAAGCTAGCAGGGATCCCCGAGCATAAGGTAGTCAAACGTCCATCTCCACTGGTGGGATTCGGAAGCGACTCTAGAATGACGATCGGATGGATCCGCCTGGGCGTCCAGATTGGAAAGATCAAATGCTCGGCGAAGTTCTATGTCATAGACGCGAACACCACATACCACATGATCATAGGTCGAGCCTGGATTCATCGCTTCGATGCAGTCCCTTCGACGGCTCACCAGGTTATGAAAGCCATCTGGAACGACAGAATTGTCGAGATACCGGCTTCGATTAACCCGTTCAACTTGGACGAAGCACATCTTAGCGAGGCGGTGTGGTTCACCGAGATGGCGGACGAACAAACACCCGAGCCTTTTAACCCTACTCCTTTACCTCTCTGGGAGGACATCAAGGACCAGTCACCTGCGGGCGTGATGGTGACGAGGGAAGATGCCAAGGAAAAGCCGCCTGCACGCGAAGAGGCGCCACGTATCGCATATCATAGAAAGAATGTGTACACCTTGAAGAGGATCGCGAAGCATGACCCCGAGGGCAAGGAGATAGAGAGCTTCTACGCCAATGGGAAGAAATGCTATCGCATATGAAGGTGCGCGGGGATGTCCTCACACGGGCATGGGGATGTCCCTGGGCAAATCAATCAAATCGAGCAAGTCGCGCTAACGGAAGAGCCAACACAAGGCACTCCAGACGAGAAACTCAAAGAAGCGCCTGAATGCATGGAAGACAGGCCAAGACCGCAAAAGCAAGAACTAAAGGAAGTATTCCTCAGCCCGAACGAGGAAAAGAAAAGGCCGGTATTCTTGAGCGCGGACCTCACAAGCGAAGAGGAACAAGGACTACTGCAGCTCCTGACTGAGTACAAGGACGTGTTCGCATGGGAATATGATGAGATGCCAGGTCTGGATACAAGCATCACCATGCACCGTTTAGACATCATCCCAGGGTCTAAACCGGTCAAGCAAAGCACCAGAAGCTTCAGGCCAGAACTCAACGTGAAGATCAAACAGGAGATCGTCAAACTCCTAGATGCCAAATTCATAGAGCCAAATCATCATCCCACATGGCTGGCCAACATCGTGCCGGTGGTGAAGAAGAACGGACAGCTTCGCATCTGCGTGGACTTCCGAGATCTCAATCGCTTCTGCCCTAAGGACGATTTCCCACTGCCCAACATCGATTTGCTTATCGATTCAACAGCAGGCCATCGCATGTTCAGTTTCATGGACGGTTTCAGCGGATACAATCAAATCAAGATGGATCCCGATGATGCGCGGAAAACTGCATTCATCACTCCTGTGGGGGTATTCAACTACACGGTGATGCCGTTCGGTCTTAAGAACGCGGGCGCAACCTATCAGCGGGCCATGATGGCTCTATTCCACGACATGATGCACAAAGAGGTGGAATTTTATGTGGATGACCTGGTGGTCAAATCCAAGCACGAAGCGGATCACCTTGCAGACCTGCGAAAGGTGTTCAACAGATGCAGGAGCTTTCAACTGAAAATGAACCCCATGAAATGCGCGTTCGGCGTGACCTCGGGGAAGTTCTTGGGATGTGTAGTCCATCGCCAGGGGATCGAGCCTGACCCTGCGAAAGTGTCGGCCATCACCAGCATGACGCCTCCCCACAATCAAAGTACCTTGAAGACGTTCTTGGGAAAGCTGTCGTATCTGCGGAGATTCATTCCAGCAATTGCAGAAATCACATGCTGTTTCAGCACTCTTCTTAAGAAGGACGCCGCATACAACTGGGCTCCGGACCATGAGGCCGCATTCGAAAAGCTGAAAGAACTACTCACATCCTAAAAGATAATGATCGCGCCTCAATTGGGATCACCGCTTCTGCTATATCTCACATCAACAAGGAGATCTATAGGAGCACTCTTGGCTCAGGAGTACGAAGGTCAGGAGAGGCCCATCTACTATATCTCTCGCATTGTGCAGCCTGCTGAATCAAGGTACACAGACATCGAACGTCATTGCCTTGCTTTATTCTTTGTGATAGAAAAGTTGAGACACTATTTCGCGTCGCACAAAGTAGTGGTGGTCACCAAGAGCGACCCCATAAGATATTTTCTTACTCACACTACTCCGGGTGGAAGACTGGCGAAATGGTACATGACCATCTCTCAATACGATATCACATGCGTGAAACCAAGAGCGATCAAGTCGCAGGCGGTAGCGGATCTGCTGGCACAGTTTCCCGACAACAGCCATGAACCTGTGATCGAAGAAGAGCTCGAAGGCCCTGAAATCTACGCAATCGACGTGCCCTATTGGACCCTCCACTTCGACGGTTCGTCAACCAGGAAGGGCGGAGGCATTGGGATAGTCCTGACAAAACCAGATGGGGAAGTCATACAGATGTCCGCAAAGCTCAACTTCGCAGTCACAAACAACGAAGCGGAATACGAGGCTCTTATCGCGGGGCTCCGTGCGGCAAAGGCCTTAGAAGTGAGCAACTTAACAGTCATGGGAGATTCCAAGCTGATTGTTAAGCAAGCCTCGGGCGAATATGGTTTGAAGGAGATCAACCTCCTGTCTTATTGACACGTTCCAACTGCAAGTGCACAGCCGTCGTGTGTAGTAATAAACCGGAAATCCGGGTTGTCGAACCCAAGGGACTTTGTTTAAATTAATTATTATTCTATACCTTATGTGGGCAAGTCGCAAGATGTGTTTTTATCTAATCCTAAGAAATTAAACGCAAAATTCTCAATTAACTAAGTGAAATAATTCACGATTAATAAAGAATGAATATTTGGAGGTTTTTATCAATACGGGAAAAGCACCGGGAATTCTCTAGGTTCACTAGGTCGATCTAAATTTATGTTTTGATTCGTAAAACAACCACGTGTTATTCACTATTAATCAAGCAATGTTGAACTTACCGAGTTACCAAGCAAATCCACTATACTTAAACTAAACTAAACCGAGTTACCAAGCCTAATTTAGGTTTAAGTATGCATTAAGATTATGATTCTACTTTAACGATCCTAGTTAACGATGCCGAGTTACCAAACATTGATACGACTAGGTGGATTATTCGATTTACCGACTAGTTATCACGGAGTTACCGCGTGAAACTAATTAATTCTATCTCTACGTTAGCTACTCGCGAAGATAATAAGATTAAGAACGTAAATAAACCATAATAATGAATAAACACGAGAGATTAAGCTAAAGCATGCATTACAATCATCAAAACATCAACTTCAGATCAAACCCTAGCTACACCAAACGAGAATTCCCAGCAAAAGGTGTTTAGCTACTCATATTCATAATCAAAACTACGATTATAATGAGTTTAAACATGAAAATCAAGAAAAACGAGAGTTTAGAATTCAAACGAATGATCCAAAAGCTCCTAAGCTCTCTCCTAAGCTTCTTGATCTCCAAAGATGTCTCTAATCCTCCAAAACTACTGAAAAAGACGACCTAAAAGTCTTAAATACGTTCCCATAATAATATTACAAAGTTTGGAAATAATACGGAAAAGCCCCAAAAATATTGCTGCTGACCCACGATCTCTTCGCACGAAGACAGTTGTCTTCGCACGAAGAGTCTTCGTACGAAGACTTCTGCCTCTTCGTGCGAAGATCTTCTCATTGAGATACTGCAAGTTGTTTTGCGAAGAGAATTTGGCTAACTTGAATTTTGGCTAAGTAATTGTCTTCGCACGAAGACAAATGTCTTCGCACGAAGACACTGTGTTCCAGCCCTCTTCTTGCTTCCTTTGACTTCCCTCTTCTCTTCTTTGACTCCCTTCTTCCATTCTTTCTTCCTTTGACTTTCTTTGACCTTCTTTGACCTTTCTCTTCTGTTTGACTTTCCTTTGACTTTCCATTGACTTCCTTTGACTTTTGACTCTCCTCTTGACTTGTCTTTGAGTTCCTCGTTTCCGAAGTTCGCTTCCAAATCCCGCACGATCATCCAAGCCCTGTTTTCCTGCGAATCACAACACGAAAACACAACCCGCGATCATATCACAATAAAAAGCTCAAAAATCTAAAGAAACGCCCGGATTTAACAAGTTTTGCACATGAACTCATATTTTCACATTTACGCTCAATTTACTCAAAAGACGACAAATTCTCCATTATAAGCACGCAAAACGTAGAAATAAAAGGCATAAAATAACTCCTAAAACGGAGTTATCAACTACCCCCACACTACCTTTTGCTCGTCCCGAGCAAATCTCCCAAGTCAATTCCATCTTTCTCAAGTCAAAGCTCCTTTCGCTTTTCCGCAATTCATCCAACTTTGCATACTCAACCAATTACTCTTTGCATACTTCCCTACGCCATTTGCATACTATCACCTCACATTGCATACAATACCAAGAACTCTTGCATACTTATCCGAGTAGAACCATTCACCAACCATCCTTCTTGCTAGTCGACACGACTCGATTATACACAATGCACCTATATGCAAATGCAATATTCACAATGCAAGTATTGAAATACAATTTTTTTCTTTTCTTTTGCGAGATTGGGCAATCTCCATTAGCTTAAACCGATTCACACGAAGCGATGAGAAATCTAGACACAAGGAATGATTCGAAATCAAATTCGTCAACATGAATTCCCCCTAGCTAGTATAGAGAACCTAACTTTACTACGTACAAGAATGCACTACCTTTTCATGTGTGCCACAAAATAAAAGGCTACGCTAGGCTAAGCCACGTTCAAGGTCCGAGCTCCTAATCCGCTAACGGGTTTAAATGATGAGGCTTTAGGGACAAATAGGATAAGAATCAAATACAAGTCCTAAAGCGTCACATTCTCACATATACCATAGCTCACACACCCTCACAACAATGATGGAAACCAAGCCCGAAACTCACCATCTCCGGCCCTCGATCCCCTCAAACCCCGGTACAATTACGATTTCCGCGGCCATCGTCATGAATGATGCATAAGCCAAAATTTCCCGTTCGTGAACTAGTCGCTTCTCCACTCGTTCTTCCACAAAGCTTCTCATTCTACCTTTATTCATCTCTCCTTTTTTTCTCTCTTTTCTTTTTTTTTTCTGATTTTTGATTTTTTTTTTTTTTTCTCTTTTTTTTTTTTTTTTTACTATATCTCTCAAAATCTGCACAATTTCTTCAATGTCTTTTCCCGAGTGGTCTTCCAAGTGCCAAGCTATCATATAATCGTAAGGAGAGACACTATCAAAATCACGTATAAATCACAAATCAAAGTCTCTCCCAATCTCAATGAAATCCTCGGTGTAAATCATCAAAGCCGCTAACATAAAAGAGTATGTGTGGGGATGGAGTCGTCGCAAGCGCAATCTCGATGTCCGAAGTCAAATGTCGACACCCCCACACTCGAATGTAATCCTGTCCCCTCTCACGTAGTCGATCAAATGTCTGTCTCGTGCCTAATCCAACCAAACCTCCTACACCATGATGAGTAAGATCCGGTACCTAGCACGATCCACCTATTAAATTCCCCCAACCCAAGTTTCGTGTGTATTAGATGTACACACTCACGGCTCTCCTCACTTGTGTCCATGTTGTAATGCCATGGAACACCGCCACACCGAAGTGCGCAAGCCTACTCTCACTCACCCTCGCATTCCCCTCGAAGATCACAAATGAAGTGCATGCGATATGTAAGACTCACATAAATATAGCATGAAGTACTCCCTCATCGAACCCCCTCAACTACAACACCCTCGTGACGCACTAAAGTGGTGATTCTAACCAATCAATGCTGAAGGCCAAGAATCGTCACCCTAAGTCCAAAGGTTGTCAAAGAATCCATGGTTCAAATACGGGTTTGCTAGTGGTCCTACAAGGTAAGTTCTAGAAGCAGTGAGTGCTCTAATACACACCTCGCACAGCTGTTCTGTGTGCCACTACGAGGCGGGTTGGCGACTACCTAAGACGTACACAAGAACGTTCGGCTTGTTTAGCTCACACCTAGCTCAACTCTTGTAAGAAAATTAGGCACACACTTTAAATTTGAAAGAATTAAGTTCGTGTGTAAAATAGGCACGCATTCCCGTAAAGAAAGTTTCTCTATACTTACTAAGGGACTCTCACATTGTCACTCTCGATCGCGATCCACGCCCTACGCCTAAAAGTCTCACACTTCTCGATTTTACCGAATTTTCAGCTTTTTTCAATTGCCCTTTCTCAAATTTTTAATTTTTTTGGATTTTTCACATTTTTAGATTTTTTTTTTTTATCTACACTATATGCAAGGCCAACTCGATTAACGACTCAACAATGGTAGGTTGACTCAAAAATACCAAAACATGCAAAAAGATGAATAATAAAAAGAAAAATAAGGACATAACCAAAAAACATATAACTATATGCAGACACTGGCGATGCAAAGACACGACACTGACTAGTAACAAGGATTCAACCACCCCCACACTAGAATGCATCGTTGTCCTCAACGATAACACGAGGACTCAACAATTCTAGCACGAGGGTACACTCCACTACTCGTCATCTTCCTCCTCATCTTCCTCTTCCTCATCATCTTCTTCTTCCTCATCCTCACTCGGCGGAACCTCATATTCAAAGTCATCCTCCTGAAACCACGGATCCGCCGTCGGGACTGGTGGAACAAACTCCCCCGGTGCCTGACCACTAGACTGTATCACCCACTGGCCAACCATTTGGATCAAACCCCCCAGCTTCGCCTGATTGTCCCGAGTGTGGGCAAACTGGCGTCTTCTCTCAAGTCTATCCCGGGCCATCTCCTCTCTCAGGTGGTCGTAGGCAACCTGGTTGTCAAACCTAGAGGTGTTCATCCTCCTACCCTTGCCCTTCTTCCTCGCTGTCTCATCAAACCTATGCCACTTCCTAGCCGTAAACGGTTTCAAGTCCATATCTCTCCCTATGACTACCTCGGCAGTTTTGGCCAGGTGAGTGATCAAGCAGGTATGACCGGGGCCCAATTTGTTTGTCCTAGACACCCTCTCAAGACAGTTCTCCCAAATCAGTTTGGGGATATTAATTCTAACCCCGGTGTACAGACATAGGGCCCAGACAGAGAGGCGGAAAGTATAACTAGGGTTTCGTGTGATTCCCAAAACCCAGTTTTCTAGCACTTCACAACACCACCTAGCCTCCGGCCTATAAAACTTCTTCTCGGCCTTCCAATGTATCACCTCTCCTTTCCTGTCCCATGGATCAACCCCCTTCGCAAAGCAAAAAGCATTTAGACGAGACCAAAGGTTCTCACTACGAAGAACCGTCTCGTACCCACATCCATCTTTCAAAGCGGGGAAACCCATGGCGAGAGCGATAGTCTCTGGCGTGAAGACTATCCACTCGTTCCGACAGTAAACGAGACGAGGGTCTTGACTCTCACCGTCCTTTGCATAACGCAAATTGAACAAAAACTCTCTCGTAATGTGTGAACTAGACTGCCCTACTAGCTTAAACCAATTATCTAGCTTCTCGCGCTCATAAATTTCCTTAATTGCTTGAGGCATGTCCTCGTGCAAAGGAAAAGCTTTCTCGGGCTGCCCGTTCTTAGTCAAATACGTATCTCTTCGAGAGTCAAGATGAGCCTCATGAGTGACAAACCGATAACTATCATAATAACCCGGCCCAATACTTCTCTCTTTCAAATTGGCCTTGGCCTTTCGTCGGCCGACAATACCCGGTTTAGCCGGGAAAGGAGCCATCAAGATGGCATATTGGGGAGTAGGCGGAATCTCTAATTGAGGATCGCCCGATCCCGATGCTTCTTGCGACGAACCCTCTCCCGTCTTTCTCTTCTTACCACCCGCCATTTAAAATTCAAATCCAAGTAAAACAAGCAATTCAACACTTGTGCACGTGAACAAGAAGTGTAAACGAAACGAAACACGTAGGCACGTAACAAATAGTTCCTAGGACTTTACGCAATCGCCCCCAAATACGCTTCTAAGCGCAACAAATATAACCGGGCTTTTACTCAATGTGCCTAAGACTCGATTATGAAATTGCGAAGTTTAGATAGTACCTACGCGTCCGGAGCAAGTCTTACGGACGCAAAAATTTCCCAATTTGACGAACTCCGACTGATTTTGATGGTGCCGGAAAAATTTGTCGAAATCTTGAATTTCTTGCTGCCCCGTACTCCTTGCGTAGTCCCTGTCAATGTTTCCTTCTCGTCCGAAAGGTGAATCAAACTGTAGCTCGTCCAATTTCTCACTTCTCCTTCAAAACCCTAGCTTTCTTCTCCTCTGATTTCTCTCTTGTCTTGCACTCTCTCTCAAAACCACCTATGGAACCTTGTTCTCCTTGGAATCGCGAGCAAAACCCTAGGTAGAATGTTGATTTTGGTGAAGAAACAAGTGAGGGGTGAATTGGAGTAGGTTCGGCTATGGAGAGAAGAACTGAGTTTGTGAAGATGAAGAATGAAGAATGCAACGATGCCCAGCTGATGAAGCTTCACGCGTGGGCAAAAGGTCTAAAATGCCCCCAAATTATAACCTCCAAGCTGCTCTCCGTGCTGGCCAAATGTGTCTTTCTGCGCGATGTCTTCGTGCGAAGACGTTTCTCTTCGTGCGAAGAGTCTTCGTACGAAGACAAATTGTCTTCGCACGAAGGTCTTCTCACATAGATACTGAGAGCTGTTATAGGAAGACAATTCAGAGGTTCAAAAATTTTTCTAAGTACAATGTCTTCGTACGAAGACAATTGTCTTAGTACGAAGACACTTCTGAATTGTGCCAAAAACATCCTTTTTGTCGATTTTTCGCGTCTTCGATCGTGCCTTTGCTTTCCGAAGGATCTCCTCGACCTCGAGACTCCCTTTTCACCTTAAAACACTCCCAAAATCCGGGGAATATTTTATTTGTCAATTTCACGCGTTCCAAGGCACGTTTTGCATTTCCGGATGCTTCTGGCCTCGTTTTACTTGCGAAAACATCCTTTTTGGCGTAACTTTCTCATCCGGACTCCGATTTGCGCGATCCACCTGTCTACAGAAAGCTCTCGACCACCCCCACACGTTGGCATTGATCAATTCTCATTTTAGTCTGTCCTTCAAAATTTCACCTCGTAATCCGTGCCGGCGTGCTAGCTTTCTCCGTTCACTAATCAAATTCTTGCGCAAATCAAGACGGGGAGTCCGGGAACATGATCTTCCCCAGGTGCGTGTGTTGAATAGATGCCGGAATGGCTTCTTCCTTCAATTCCTTCACTTCGGATCCCGATACGCGTATTTAGCTGCAAATCCGGACTTTTTACTCTATTTCGCACGCGCGCATCAAGAAGGGGGATCCGAAATAGGCCTTTCACCTCGTATTCCTGCACATACTCATTGGAAACATTAAATCCACTCTCTCGCACCTCTCAATAACATCAAACCGAATAAAAATTTACAAAACAGTATTAAAATCTATCCTAAAGCAATAAATAGGTTGGGTTGCCTCCCAACAAGCGCTTTGTAATTTAAGGTCGACGGCCCGACCCAGTTACCTCAGAGATATTTCAAGCTGCGGGAGTTGCATGAAGCCATTCAATGACTCCAATGAAATTCCCGTCCACGTACGGTTTCGCTCTCTGACCATTCACCTTAAACCTGTTCCCATTTGCATCCTCTACCTCAAGAGATCCCCATGGATAAACTTCAGTAATCGTGTAGGGACCACTCCACCTAGATTTCAATTTCCCTGGAAACAGCTTTAGTCTTGCATTGAAGATCAACACTTTCTGTCCTACCTTGAAGTCTCTCGGGATGATGTGCCTGTCGTGCCACAGTTTTGTCCTTTCCTTATAGATTTTCGCACTTTCATACGCCATCAATCGAAATTCTTCAAGTTCAAGTAGCGCTTGCTTTCTTAGCTCACCGGAGAGCTTAGCGTCCAAATGGATCTTCTTCAAAGCCCAGAATGCCTTGTGCTCAAGTTCCACCGGAAGATGACACGACTTCCCAAACACTAACTGGTAGGGAGACATGCCCAAAGGAGTCTTGTAAGCAGTCCTATACGCCCATAAGCTATCGTCCAAATGCAGAGACCAATCCTTGCGTCCCGGGTTGACTGTCTTCTCCAGAATCCCTTTTATCTCTCGGTTAGAAACTTCTGCTTGCCCATTCGACTGCGGATGATAGGCCAGTGATATCTTATGCGTCTTTACCCCATATTTGCTCAAGACATTGGCAAAGACTTTATTCACAAAATGCGATCCTTCATCACTGATTATGGCTCTAGGAGTTCCAAACCGCGTAAAAATGCTCTTTCGCACGAATCTCTCTACAGTAGCTCCATCGTTCTTCGGGCACGCCATTGCCTCCACCCACTTGGTCACATAATCCACAGCTAACAGTATATAAAGATTGCCAAGTGAAGACGGGAATGGTCCCATGAAATCGATGCCCCAGACATCAAAGGGCTCTACTTCCAACACGAAATTTTGAGGCATCTCGTTTCGGCTGGAGATATTGCCGGTTCTCTGACATCGATCACATTGCTGCACAAATAAATGAGCATCTTTATGTAAAGTAGGCCAGTAAAATCCACTTTGCAATACCTTTGCCACAGTACGCGCTTTGCCAAAATGTCCTCCGCAATTCAATTCGTGGCAGTGTCTAAGAATGTCCAAGGTGTCTGGCTCAGCTACGCATCTTCTCAACACATTGTCAGCTCCCAACCTAAACAAATAAGGATCATCCCAGAAATAGTGTCGTGCATCTGCGAAAAATTTCTTTTTCTGATGGAACGTCATGTCTTTCGGGACAATTTTGAGCGCCTTGAAATTTGCCAAATCCGCAAACCAAGGCACAGCTGCTACCACTACCATAAGTTGTTCGTCTGGAAAATCTTCTCTAATCGGCACATCTTCTTGTTTTTCGTTATCCAGTCGTGACAAATGGTCTGCAACAACGTTCTCTACACCCTTTTTGTCCTTTATCACTATATCAAACTCTTGCATCAGTAACACCCATCGGATCAATCTAGGCTTCGCATCCTTCTTAGCAAGAAGATATTTGAGGGCTGCATGGTCCGTGAAAATAGTCACCTGGGAACCCACAAGATATGGACGAAACTTGTCCAATGCGAAGATAATTGCCAACATCTCTTTCTCCGTGGTGGCATAGTTAACCTGTGCAGTGTTAAGAGTACGACTAGCATAGTAAATAACATGAGCTACCTTGTCTTTCCGCTGTCCCAGCACTGCTCCCACCGCGTAATCGCTGGCATCACACATAAGTTCGAACGGTAGAGTCCAGTCTGGAGTGGCTATAATGGGAGAACTAATCAGCTTCTTCTTGAGCAAATCAAAAGCTGTCTTGCAGTCTTCATTGAAATCAAACACGGCATCTTTCTCAAGCAAACCAGATAAAGGCTTTGTGATTTTCGAAAAATCCTTAATGAAGCGCCGATAGAAACCTGCATGTCCCAAGAAACTCCGTACCCCTTTGACAGACGTAGGGTAAGGAAGCTTCTCAATCACCTCAATCTTCGCCCGGTCTACCTCTAAACCTTTACTGGAGATCTTGTGCCCCAACACTATTCCCTCGGTCACCATGAAATGGCACTTCTCCCAGTTAAGCACTAGGTTGGTGTCAATACATCTGTCCAGTACCCGAGCTAGCTGCTGGAGACAGTCTTCGAATCCATCACCGTAAAGCGAAAAATCATCCATGAAGACTTCAAAATTTTGCTCCATCATATCTGAGAAGATAGACATCATGCACCTCTGAAACGTAGCTGGAGCATTGCATAGCCCGAATGGCATGCGTCTGAATGCAAACGTCCCATATGGACAAGTAAATGTCGTCTTCTCCTGGTCAGCTGGCTCAATCGCTATCTGATTATACCCAGAATATCCATCCAAAAAGCAGTAGTGTGAATGGTGAGCTAGCCTATCAAGCATCTGGTCCACGAATGGGAGGGGAAAATGATCCTTCAAAGTGGCATCATTGAGTTTGCGGTAATCCATGCAAACTCTCCACCCAGTTACGGTACGTGTGGCAATTTGATCACCTTTTTCCCCTTCCACCACAGTTATACCTCCTTTCTTGGGAACACATTGTACCGGGCTAGTCCACGTGCTGTCGGAAATCGGATAGATGATACCTGCTTCCAACCATTTAAGCACCTCTTTCTTCACCACCTCCTGCATGTGAGGGTTGAGGCGGCGCTGAAATTGAACTACCGGCTTCTTGTCTTCCATGAGCCTGATCTTATGCTGGCAAACTGTGGGGCTGATCCCCTTAATATCTGCTATTGTCCATCCCATAGCTGCTTTCCTCTTCTGTAGTACCTCGAGAAGCTGCTCCTCCTGTTCCCTGTCCAAACATGCAGATACAATCACAGGTAAAGTATCATTAGATCCCAAATATAAATATTTCAAATGAACAGGTAAAGGTTTTAATTCTAAAACAGGAGCAGTAATAAGAGAAGGAGTAAGAATCTTCCTGCTTCCCTCATTAAAGAGGGGTAATGGTGGGCGCCAATGAACATCTAAAGCTTGCTCTTTCTCGCTGGAATCAAATAGAGCAAGCTCCTCATATAGTTGCTCCAACAAAATATCGTCCTCCTCGTCCAGCGTGTATGCCTCCACACCAAAGCACTGCTCGCTCACCGCGTATGCGGGAAACTTCATAGCCTCAAACACATTGAAGGCCACCTTCTCATCGTTGATCTGCATAGTCAGCTCTCCATTGGCCACATCAATGATAGTTCTCCCAGTGGCTAGGAATGGACGGCCCAAAATAAGAGGAACATCCTCGTCGGCCTCCATGTCTAAGATCACAAAATCAGCTGGGAAGATGAGTCCTTCAACTCTCACTAGTACATCCTCTAAAACACCCCTGGGGCGTTTTATTGTGCGATCAGCCATCTGCAAGCACATCCTGGTAGGCTTAGGATCTCCCACACCAAGTTGCTCAAAAACCGATGTAGGCATCAAATTAATACTCGCACCAAGGTCACATAATGCTCTCCCATGAAATGCGTCTCCCAATGTAACAGGAATGATGAAACCGCCTGGATCTTTCATCTTCTTTGGTAACGCTTTTTGCACAACGGCGCTACACTCCTCATTTAGAGTCACGGTTTCGAAGTCATCCATGCGCCTCCTATTAGAAAGGAGGTCCTTGAGAAATTTGGCGTATTTAGGCATTTGTGAGATTGCCTCCGCGAAAGGTATATTGATGTGCAGTTTCCTGAAGATATCCACAAACTTCTTGAAATGCTTGGCATCCTCTTGGCTCTTCAACCTTTGCGGGTATGGCACTCGCACACTGTATTCCTCCCTAGGCTTCTGTTTCTCATCCGACTTCCTCACCGTGTCCTTTGATTGGGGACTCACGGTAGGCACGGGAATCTCTTCATCCAAAGCTTTCTCAGTGGCCTTAGTCGCCTCAGCTCGCGCGTGGCTAGGATATGGGGGATCCTCAGTAGTGATGCCACTGCGAGTTGTGATGGCATTTAGCTGCTCGTTAGGAGTGATGGTATTTGCTGGAAGCATGCCTGGTGGAAGCTTGACATTTTGATTGGCGATTTGCCCAATCTGAGTCTCATGGCTTTTTATTGTTGCTTGTATTGAGACAATCGCGCTCTCCATCCTGTCGTGATTGGCTAGGAGCTTTCTCAATAGAGCATTTGTCTCTTGCTCTTCTTTTTGTGGAGCCTGCTGCTGTGGAGCTTGCCTTGCTTGATATGGAACATTGGGTCTCTGTCCGGGTGCATATAATCCCCTGTTTGGATTGGCATAGCTAAAGTTGGGGTGATTACGATTGTTGGGATGATAGGTGTTAGGCCATTGCTGCTGTCGCATAAAATTCACATCTTCAACACTGTTATCATATCCCTGGCTTTCATCTGCTAGTAATTCACCCATGGGCTTCTGTGTTGGAGGGTGCATACCGTGAAATGCTGAAGTCATGGATTCCAACTTTTGTTCCATCGATTCAATCTTGTTGACTAAGGATGAATCCCCCGGTTTGGAGTACCTACGCGTTTCAGATCGTGTAGTCTCTCTCTTTGACGCATTGTTCAGCAAATCTTGAGCTCGCTGTGCTCCAAGTCCCATAAAATTACCTCCAGCTAGCATATCCAACTGGTCAGCTGTCTCCTTGTCTAATGCAGTGTAGAAATAATGGAAGAGCTTGTGCCATGGCTCTCCATGATTCGGACATCTACGGAGAATTTGGCTGAACTTCCTCCATGCATCTCCCAAAGAGCTGTCTTCATCCTGAGTGAACTTTGCAATCTCTGCCATCTGCTGCGCGACTCTGGATGGTGGCAAGTACTTCCTCAGAAACTCATGACAACAATCTGCCCATGTCACTATGCTACCAGCTGGCAGCTCCATAAGCCACTTCTTGGCTTTTCCAGATAAGGAGAATGGAAATAGTAAAAGCTTAACTGTTTCATCTGGAACTCGCTGATCGTGCAGGGTTGATGTGATTTGCTCAAATACCAGCAGATGGTGATTGGGGTCATCTCCTGGAGCTCCGTTAAAAGCGCACTCATCACGAACCATGTTGATCATATGTTGGCGCAACTCGAAGTGTTGGGCATTGATCTGTGGCCTGACAATGGTAGGCTGATAACATGCTGGAGTAGTCCTGAAATAATCCACCATCGGGCGTTCTTCATTCTCAGCATTGTTCTGCCTGTTGTTTTCCCCATTATTACCATTGTTGTTCCCACCGATGTTCGCCACTTGTGCCCCCACACCATGACGTGGTTGTGGATTTGGGGGGGCCATGCGATCCATCCTTGCCTGCATCTCAGCCATTTGAGCTCTCACCTCTTCAGTTTCTGCGGCTCTTCGTGCAGCCTCCTCTACAGCTGCAACTCTAGCTGCTTCCGCATCTTGCAAACCTTTGCGGATCCTCTCGTACTCAGCTCTCGTTTCGTCATCCATACCTACTGAGCTTGAATTCCTCTTGTCTCTACGCTGTGCTTTTAATAAGGATTCCGGGTCTTCAAACGTTGGATACAAAGGCTCGTCTCGAGAACGGGTCATGCACCGAGTAAATCAACCTGAAATCACGAAACACGCAAAACGTAGGTGAGTAACGGATATAAACAATAAATTAAAATCCCTAAGGCTAGGAATTATAACTAATTTAGCCGAAGTCCCCGGCAACGGCGCCAAAAACTTGACACGTTCCAACTGCAAGTGCACAGCCGTCGTGTGTAGTAATAAACCGGAAATCCGGGTTGTCGAACCCAAGGGACTTTGTTTAAATTAATTATTATTCTATACCTTATGTGGGCAAGTCGCAAGATGTGTTTTTATCTAATCCTAAGAAATTAAACGCAAAATTCTCAATTAACTAAGTGAAATAATTCACGATTAATAAAGAATGAATATTTGGAGGTTTTTATCAATACGGGAAAAGCACCGGGAATTCTCTAGGTTCACTAGGTCGATCTAAATTTATGTTTTGATTCGTAAAACAACCACGTGTTATTCACTATTAATCAAGCAATGTTGAACTTACCAAGTTACCAAGCAAATCCACTATACTTAAACTAAACTAAACCGAGTTACCAAGCCTAATTTAGGTTTAAGTATGCATTAAGATTATGATTCTACTTTAACGATCCTAGTTAACGATGCCGAGTTACCAAACATTGATACGACTAGGTGGATTATTCGATTTACCGACTAGTTATCACGGAGTTACCGCGTGAAACTAATTAATTCTATCTCTACGTTAGCTACTCGCGAAGATAATAAGATTAAGAACGTAAATAAACCATAATAATGAATAAACACGAGAGATTAAGCTAAAGCATGCATTACAATCATCAAAACATCAACTTCAGATCAAACCCTAGCTACACCAAACGAGAATTCCCAGCAAAAGGTGTTTAGCTACTCATATTCATAATCAAAACTACGATTATAATGAGTTTAAACATGAAAATCAAGAAAAACGAGAGTTTAGAATTCAAACGAATGATCCAAAAGCTCCTAAGCTCTCTCCTAAGCTTCTTGATCTCCAAAGATGTCTCTAATCCTCCAAAACTACTGAAAAAGACGACCTAAAAGTCTTAAATACGTTCCCATAATAATATTACAAAGTTTGGAAATAATACGGAAAAGCCCCAAAAATATTGCTGCTGACCCACGATCTCTTCGCACGAAGACAGTTGTCTTCGCACGAAGAGTCTTCGTACGAAGACTTCTGCCTCTTCGTGCGAAGATCTTCTCATTGAGATACTGCAAGTTGTTTTGCGAAGAGAATTTGGCTAACTTGAATTTTGGCTAAGTAATTGTCTTCGCACGAAGACAAATGTCTTCGCACGAAGACACTGTGTTCCAGCCCTCTTCTTGCTTCCTTTGACTTCCCTCTTCTCTTCTTTGACTCCCTTCTTCCATTCTTTCTTCCTTTGACTTTCTTTGACCTTCTTTGACCTTTCTCTTCTGTTTGACTTTCCTTTGACTTTCCATTGACTTCCTTTGACTTTTGACTCTCCTCTTGACTTGTCTTTGAGTTCCTCGTTTCCGAAGTTCGCTTCCAAATCCCGCACGATCATCCAAGCCCTGTTTTCCTGCGAATCACAACACGAAAACACAACCCGCGATCATATCACAATAAAAAGCTCAAAAATCTAAAGAAACGCCCGGATTTAACAAGTTTTGCACATGAACTCATATTTTCACATTTACGCTCAATTTACTCAAAAGACGACAAATTCTCCATTATAAGCACGCAAAACGTAGAAATAAAAGGCATAAAATAACTCCTAAAACGGAGTTATCACTTATCGTACTCTAGTACAGAAACTGATGCAACAATTCTGCGATGTGAAGTACGAGCACAAGCCTCGAGCAGACAACAGGCACGCAGACGCCTTAGCAACTCTGGGATCTAAGGTCAGCATAGACAAGTGCCCTGCAAGGATTTCCATCGAGGTGCGAACTTCGTCAGCATTAGCAGAAGGTGTGTGTGACGACGAACACATGGATGATGCAGACTGGCGGAAAGCAATCCTGCAAGCCATTACGAAAGGCACCAGCAGCGAAAGCTGGGCACTCACAAAAGGATACTGCATCCACGACAACACCCTTTACTACAAGGGTCCTGGAGGAATACTCATGCGGTGTGTCTCCGAGCAAGAGGGACAACAGCTGTTAGAAAAGATTCACCAACACGCTTGCGGAGAAAGCGAGGTGTCAATCTACAGAAAGGCTCAGAGATATGTCATTCATTGGCCAGGCATGTCAACAGCCGCAGCCCTGATACAAGGGAAGTGCGAAAGTTGCGCGCTAATCAAAGACTCTCTACTCGTCGCCCTAACCGATGACGACACGGACTGGAGGAAGCCACTGTTCGATTTCCTCACCCACGGCACCATGCCCGAGTCAAGAAAAGAGGCCGAAAAATTGAAAAGGAAAGCGTCTCGATACGTGGTACAGGAAAACCTGCTTTGGCGAAGAGGTCACTAGGGCAACTTGCTGCGATGCCTAGACGGCAGAGAAGCACAAGAAGTCATGGACCTTTCTCATCAGGTGGAGCATCAAGGAGGTGCGAAATTATGCAGACAGCTCCTCTCAATTGGATACTTCTGGCCCACCATGGAAGTCGATTGCCGCACCAAAGTGCGACGCTGCCAAGAATGCCAATTCAAAGGGAACCTAGTGCATGCTCCCGCCGTGGACTTACATGCATTAGGGACGCCATGGCCATTTCACACATGGGCTCTGGACTTCATCGGTCCCATCCGACCAACGTCGCATGGGAACAACTTCATTCTCACCGCAACCGATCTGTTCACTAAGTGGGTGGAAGCAATACCACTAAAGACGGCAAATGCGCTGGCTGTGGTCAATTTCATTCAGGAAAGCATCATATGCAGGTTCGGAATCCCAAACACCATTCTTTCAGATAACGGTACTCCTTTTGTTAATCGCCAGGTAGCTGCGAAATTAGCGGAGTACAACATCAGGCAGATATGTTCTACCCCTTACTACCCAAAGGGAAACGGACAGGCCGAAGCGACTAACAAGACGCTGTTGAGAATATTGAGCAAAATGGTCGCAGACGATCACAAGAAGTGGGCCGACTCTCTAAGCATAGCTCTGTGGGCCTACAGAACTTCTCCAAGGACACCCACAGGGGCCTCGCCATTTCTGCTATGTTATGGGGCCGAAGCTGTGGTACCTGCGGAGGTCAGAGTCAACTCGGCAAGGCTGGCCTTCCATGCACTCTATGAAAATCAACGCGATCATGACTTAATCTTGCTGGAAGAAAAGCGAGAACAAGCCAAAAGTACTAACAAGCGGTACCAGGAAAGAATCGCTCGCGCCTACAACAAGACAGTCCAGCGAAGGGATTTCGCAGTCGGAGATCTGGTCTTGCGCGCATCCGACCACTGCATGCGAGAAGCAACTCACCCAAAGTTCGCAGCTAATTGGGAAGGACCCTTCGAAGTCACAGAAGTCTTCGATAGTGGTTACTGCAGCATACGAAGGTTGCACGGTACAGCCTCAACCCCCAGTTCAATCAATATGCGCTGGATCAAGAAGTACTATCCCTGACTTCTCTCATTTCATACGTTTTACGATAACGTGTTTAATGTCTCATGTGGCTATGATTTACGCAACCTCCTCTCCCATATGAGAGGATTGTAATCCCATCTCTCCCATATGAGAGCATTATAATAAAAGAATTCTCCCAAATGAGAAGTTCATATTTCTAGCTGTTTATGTTGCTCTAGTTAATTTGTTATTACTGTTGACAATGGTTTATGCGCTGCAACAGCAATTTATACAAACTACGATCTTAATTGATCATCTAAGCCTATCTCTAACGATAGCAACCAATGCAATACGATCTTAAGTGATCATCTAAGCCTATCTCTAACGATAGCAACCAATGCAAATGCGATCTTAAGTGATCATCTAAGCCTATCTCTAACGATAGCAGCCAATGCAAATACGATCTTAAGTGATCATCTAAGCCTATCTCTAACGATAGCAGCCAACACAAATGCGATCTTAAGTGATCATCTAAGCCTATCTCTAACGATAGCAGCCAATGCAAATACGATCTTAAGTGATCATCTAAGCCTATCTCTAACGATAGCAGCCAACACAAATGCGATCTTAAGTGATCATCTAAGCCTATCTCTAACGATAGCAGCCAATGCAAATACGATCTTAAGTGATCATCTAAGCCTATCTCTAACGATAGCAGCCAACACAAATGCGATCTTAAGTGATCATTCAAGCCTATCTCTCACGATAGCAGCCAATGCACATGCGATCTTAATTGATCATGTAAAGCCTATCTCTAACGATAGCAGCCAACACAAATGCGATCTTAAGTGATCATTCAAGCCTATCTCTCACGATAGCAGCCGACGCAAATGCGATCTTAATTGATCATCTAAAGCCTATCTCTCACGATAGCAGCCGACGCAAATGCGATCTTAATTGATCATCTAAAGCCTATCTCTCACGATAGCAGCCAATTCAAATGCGATCTTAATTGATCATGTAAAGCCTATCTCTTACGGTAGCAGTCAAGCGCAAGTGCGATCTTAATTGATCTCGTAAAGCCTATCTCTTACGATAGCGGCCAAGCACAAATGCGATCTTAAATGATCATCTAAAGCCTATCTCTTACGATAGCAGCCGATAGAAATGCGATCTTAATTGATCGTCTAAAGCCTATCTCTCACGATAGCAGCCAATTCAAATGCGATCTTAATTGATCATGTAAAGCCTATCTCTTGCGGTAGCGGTCAAGCGCAAATGCGATCTTAATTGATCTCGTAAAGCCTATCTCTTTCGATAGCGGCCAAACGCAAATACGGTCTCAATTGATCATCTGAGCCTATCTCTCAAAATAACGGTCTATGCAAGCGCGATCTCAAGCCTATCTGTTACGATAGCAACTTATATGCGAAGTGATTTTCGGCTGATCACCAAAGCCTCTGTTACGATGGCAACGCATGCACAAAAATGATCTTACTGGATCTTCTAAAAGTCTATCTGCTGCGATAGCAATTTATGCAAGAAGCGATCTCAAGCAGTTAGCTAATAAAGCCTATCTTTTGTGATAGCAATTCGCACCATTTAATGA
The DNA here is from genome assembly GCA_023055425.1 of Linanthus parryae. Classification (NCBI taxonomy): domain Eukaryota; kingdom Viridiplantae; phylum Streptophyta; class Magnoliopsida; order Ericales; family Polemoniaceae; genus Linanthus; species Linanthus parryae. The sequence goes on along the minus strand of JALGPY010000038.1, from coordinate 896,533 downwards.
TCTTAATTGATCTGCTAAAGACTATCTGTTACGATAGCAATGTTGTGAACATGTTCTTAAATGGTTTACAATGGCCAACCGTAAGCCCATCCGCCGAGATGGCACAGCTGCGAAGATACGATCTCCAACGATCTAGCGAAACACCCGCGAATCAATATATCGCAGATACGAAACAATTACATAGCATTATGCAAGGCGAAATGTGCTGAAACGCATGCGAAATCGTATTTGTTGTAAAGAGACAGCAGATAATACAGAAGACTATTTATCATTACGAGTCAAATGACTTACAATTTATCTGTCTAGATAGCAGCTTACAAACGAAAAGCTCGAATCTAACTACGCAGCCAACATGGCTTACAATACATTCGAAAAGTGGCTGGTAAGCCAGCAGAGACGCAGTACGGAAACCCGGACTGCAAAGGATGAACCCACCGGTTTCAAAAACCGGCTACGCAAAGCCCAGATCTGCGGGTGAACATCTGTAGCAGAGGTGATCTTGCTCTAAAAGAGCCACATGAAGCCATACGCTCGAGATCCCGCTATCCGACAAGACCGTTGTCAGATATGCACCCCATAACATTTGCCCAAGGAGCCACCGGTTCCGGCGATCCACAGGCAAGCAGAAGCTCCAAAGGGCAAGGGCTCCTTGTAGACGGGGATGAACGCGACGGTTCGTCACCCCGGGCTCGCAAACATGAAAGTGACGGATTCTTCTTCGGAGATGCTGAAGAAGAATTCCGCCGTTCATTACGAGACGGTAGCACGGTCACTTCGGCGCTGCACCTCGCCACGAGGCGGCCGGAAACATGACCTGCACACATAATACACGAAGAAACTTCTTCGAATACGCATGAGATATTATCTGCATCTTCTTTATGATGGTTATAAAGAGCAATAAGCCTCATAAAGTGGATCTTGGAAACTACTTCTATAGCACAAAGCGCAAACTCAGGAATCAAAGCTTGAAGTTGCCATGAATCAACGAAAAACAAGCGTTGAAGCCAGCAGTCGTAAGGACTCACGGCAAAGCACATGTTTGGGATGAAGAACCCAAATAGCAAAGACAGGGTTTATATAGACCCTGTACAGACTCTTCGGTTGCCCAAGATGAGTCAGCAAAATTCAAAAAGAGGGTAAGTTCAATCACTTACGCCTTGAAAAGCGGTAACAATCAATTACCCTACTAAAGGCTACGACGATTCAGTTGCGTATCCTAATAAATGACGGATAGTCATGATTCGGATGGACTCCCCAACGGAAGCGTGCTTATCTGCCGATAAATTAGCGCGAAAATCAAGCAAAGAATCAATTGCTGATGTCATAATTGGATATGCACAGAAATGTCCAATCAAATCCCGGGAAAAGGGCAAAACGGGAAGTTCATTGTTCTTGTTAAAAAAAAGGGAGAAACCCTAGCAACATTACATTAATGTTCAAAATGTTACATTAATGTTTCAGCTATTTCTGCAAGATTCGAAAAATCAAAGCAAATTCTTGATTAAGGAGTCTTGGGGCGCGAACTGCTCGCTCAGCCTCTCCACCTGTGCTACTTCTTGCTTCAGTAGCTCGCATCTAGCATTCATCTCATGATACAGCTTCAGAGCTTCATCAACCTTTTGCTTCTGCTGCTCCACCTTCTGCATCTCGACTGCGAGATTCTGGTGACCGAGCTTCAAAGTCACGGCCGCGCGGATCAGCGTGACTCTGTCCTTAAGAAACTTAAAGCCCAGTCTGCCTTGGACTTTGGTCACGAGGTTCTGGCACATGCCACATAGCAGTTCAGCACTCTGGACCGAAATGGTCGCAGGCGTAGCCGCAGACAGCTGCTCCAGTATCCAAATGGCTTCAGTAAGGAACAGCCTCCTGTCAAAGGGCCCGATCTCCAGAGACCTCACAAACGAGCGAGGGTACCTGAGACGCATTCGGACCACCCAGTCTACGTCGGTTTGCTTCAAACCTGAGGAGATGTCAAAATAAGTTATGATGTCAAAAGTTCGCAAGCGAATAATGTGACGCGCGAACAGTAAAGCTCTACTTACCAGTTCCTTCCAGAATCTCATGAAGAGAAGGAATGCGCGCTGCAGGGGCAGTTGAAGACTGTCCTCGCTCCATAGCTCTCCTATCAGCTGCGAGCTCTAATCTCTCGTAGTCAGGAGGAAGAATGTAGGCCGCGCCGGCTGCGACTACATTCCCAGTCTGCGAGCCCCAAAAGCTCCACGCAGGAATGGGTGCCTCTGACTCAGTCATTGCCGGAGTCGAAGAGACGGCCGTAGTCGCTTGTTGAAGGGCACTCTCGGATACGGAAGCATTAGCAGCAGGTGTCCTTACCTCGTCAGCACTAGCATGGACATCTTCATCCATCAACACAGTGTCAGCTCCAGCATCGTCGGAAAGCTCGATGATGTCCTCACGAGGCACACCCGTGTGGTCAGCAGCTGCGACGGGCTTCTCGGTATGAGAGCTCGGAATTGGAACATAGGGCGCAGAAGGCTGACTTCCCTGCTCCAGCTCAGGTTCCTCAGCATGACCTGCGACATTAGAAACGATGATATGAGGTAACTTGCGCTATAAGTTATTCTGCTATCTTTACTAAAAGCTAAGAATAAGCACCTCCACGCGAAGGTGGGATTGGGGTATCTTCGTCATACACTAAGGACGTGGAACCATGCCCTATCAGTGTATCCTCACTAAGCAAGTCTGTAAGGGGAGCGTGACCTGGGATGCGAATAAACCAGTCATGACTTTGCCTCAAGTTGCTAAAGCCTAGTACATGCGTATCACTCAAATAATTACCTGAAGGTTCTCCGCATTTGTCTACTAACCAACGGCGAATGTCAGCCTTTGACACGCCATGCTTTAACGCACCCACAATAACATCTCTATAAGATACTGCGAGATTGAAGATCTCACCTTTATCGCCGCCTGCGATTTCCTCGAAATCCGCTTGGACTTGCTCTAAGGCTGCTGCATCCTCTCCGAGAACCTCATCTTCCTCCTCCGCATGAGGAGCCACTTCTTCGGGAAGCTCGTCCTCCTCGACAGTTGGACGCGCTAAGTCGTCAACATGCCGCTCTTCGAGGCTCCGCTGCTTCACACGCTCAAGCTCCTCTTCTTCCCGACGCCTTCTTCTCTCAGCAGCCTCCGCGGCTGTCTTACGGGACTCAGCCAGAATGTCCTCGCTTATGGGATCATCTGGGATGCCAGAATGGACATCCCTCTTTTGCCTCTTGGCCGCGAGGCCGCCAGCGGTCTCATCATCATCGTCATCTGCGAATACACGAATGGTTTAAAGAAAAGAAGTGCAAAGAAGTTACGATGACGGGAAATGAAGTGCGACGGAGGTACCTCCTAGTTCTTTCTCATGCATCACAACTGTTGTTTCTTCTTCTTCATCACTTGCTTGGGGCTCCTGCCTCTCTTCATCCCCCTCTTGATCGAAGGGAACGAAAGACTCAACTGCGAGCTCTTTCCGCGACTTGCCTTTACCTTTGTCCTTGATAGAAAGGTACCTCACTGAAGGAGAAGCTGGGGCGCTTCTAGGGGAAGAAATGGTAATTCCCTTTTGCCTAGGTCTCTTCACTCTTGGCGCCGCAGTCGCTGGAGGAGACGGGTCATCTCCAGGAGGAGACGGAGCCGGAGGATTGTCTATCAGCGAGTCAGCAAAGACATTCATGACTGCGCGAACCTTTGTTTCAACCTCAGCGTCCATCCTCCATGAAAGCCGGAACGGCTGCTGTTGTCTTCTGGTGGCAACAATAGTGTTGACCAGCGACTTGGAGCGATCACCAGCCGCGAATCTCCGCACATGACACTACAACAGTACAGTAAAAGTGTCAGCACAAGGAAATCAAGAAAACTTAACTCATGCGAAGAAAAGTACTTTCGTCGGCAAAAGCCTTGCGTGTCGCCCTTCTTGATTGCGGCGACCTGCTCCTTCAGAATGAAATCAGGGCACAAATGGTTCTCACGGTCCCACAGTGAGTAGCAACCATACTCAGACTCGCTCAAGCTGCAATTGGGGCGAAACGGAAAAGAGTTTCTTTTGAGCAAGGGGGCCCTACCCGGCTGCGCCGCTGACTCCGTTTCAATCCTCGTTTGCTGGGCAGCCCAGTATGCGAGCCAGTTCTGGGAACAACCACCCTCGCGGGTACCCGCAGGCTGCTCGAAAGGAAGGTTGTTCATGAAAACCGTCTTGCACTCCTTTGTGAGCAAGCGCTTGTAGCAGCCTCTGACAATGGACTGGGGCCAGATCGATGGGGCCACAGCGTCAAAACCAAACTGAGGAGAGACTCGAGTAGGGTCAACATCCACTGTAAGCTTTTCATACCTTGGCGCGAGCTCACGAATATGCTCCGCAAGGGCAGGAAGGGAACCTCGCAGGCACCAGCAAAAGAACGCGCGATAACGCTCATGGAAATGCGGCCCCTTCTCAAAGAGAAGTTCTTCTGAGAAGACCATACCTTTGGAGGGGTATAGCCTTGGAAACCATCTCACATTCTCAATGCGCATGGCATAGGGCCTGGCAGTAAACTCCTTCCGTTTGTCGCATATCAAACTCCAGACGCACTTGGTGTTGCCTGTTCCGAACCATCTCGCAGCTCTTCCGCTGTTGCGCGCTTCTGTCTCGCCTGGGGAACACCACTTATCAAGTTGGAGAGCAGTTGGGGCATAAGACGGCCAGCGCTCGAAAACCCACATTGTCAAGAAGGAAATATTGACAAAGGTCAAAACATCGAGGCGGCCACGCGACTCTCTCATAGCCAGAACCAGCTGATCGAGCCTATAATACAGCGTGCCCAAAACCAAGGGTCCGAGTGCGACTCTCTGGCCAAGAGCGAGCCTCACAGCAAGTGGCAGCACATGGTAGAAGACTCCATCGTGGGGGTGACCATCGATCAGGTACCTCGACAGCCAAGCACAGAGAAAAGCACAGAGGGTCAGGTGATAACCCTTGCCCTCTACGAAATTTTCGGCTTCTGGGTCCTCACTCAGAAGTTTCTTAGTGATGCTGCTGTTCGCATAGTCTCGGAAGAAGTACTGCAACCATTTGTTCCAGGTATTCTTCGCAGACGTATCAACCAGCTGCTAGTTCGGAAGGGGCTTGGTAGTGGTCCATCGAGTGGAGATTTTCTTCACCTCTGCTAGGCATTCCTCCATCTGCTTATACAAGGCAATCTCCGCAGATGTCCTCAAGGGACTCAGAGGGTCCACTTCACCCATGGGGGAAAGCTCGTACAGCATTTGCACGTCTTCGAGCGTGGGAGCAGCCTCGAACTCAGCAAAATGGAACGTGTGAGTCGCAGGTGAGTAACGGGACAGAAGGTCTAGAAGCATGGATTGATCCAGCTTCACGGCAGCACCCTTCATAGCACGGATAGCAAAATACACGCCGGCTTCGCTAAGAGTCTCGGCATGGTGTTCCAGCACGTGGTCAATCCACTCATCCATATAGTCCAATTTCTGGACGAACGCCTGAGTAGAAATCGCAGTATACGGGAAGTGCCCGTTCTCGATCCCCAATCGAACTACATCCTCGGAACCAACCCACTCGAGCAGGGCTGAGTTAACTGGGCGAGTCAATGTCAGCAAGCGCTCAACGGGAACAGGATCAGGCATTCTCTTCGCCTTTATCCTCGCATGGTAAAAATCTTTGCCGCCTAAGAAGGGGGCTTTTCGCCACAAGGCCTGCGGAAGGTCGGGTATCTCTTCATCTTCCTTGATGGGTCTGGTTACTCTTGTCTTGGCCATTCCTGCGAAAGAGCAAGAAAAAAAGGGGGGAGAAATACCACACTTCAGTTTGAATTTTGGGAATTCAAGATCTATGCGAAGGAAAACGAACAGTTCCGGTTATCGATTTCAGAAATTGGGGAATTGCAGGATCCAATATTGCTGAAAGATTACAACGAAGCGGGTCCAAAGACCAAAACCTTTTCACAAATCCCACGGGTTTACAGATTCAACGCAGTTCAAGGCAAACACTGGTATCTTAAATCAAAAGTAAACGAGGCCAACCTTGTTTTCTTGAAGTTTGCTTGGATACGCACAATTGAAGAACACGGATTGCAGTTCTGAACTGGTGATTGATTATCTGGATCTGCTCTCGAAGATCTCCAGGTACCATTCACTTTAAGAGGAAAAAGTAATGCTTTGCAATAATGGGGGATACAAGGTATTTATCCAAAACAATGAAGGGTTGCGTCCTTTCGATGGTCGAATCGCAACCGTCACCGTCGAATCGCGCAATCACAGGACAAGCTGACGTCACGCCTAAAACCCTAAAGGTCAGACGGCACGACTCTAGGGGTTTTAGGTCATAATGATACGCACGGGGGCTGAACTTACCCGTATTTGAATTGGTGCGTGGCGGCGACGCGTATGTTGGTTTCCGCGCATGGAAGACTATACGGCTATGAATCTTCACGCGCAGAAAGGGGGCTAATGTAGATACTGCTTTCTGACATGACAGATCTTGGCCACGTGGCGGCCATCCAGCACACCATATTGTGCTCCATACACACTGGATCACCAGCCGAGCTGATCCATGTGGGGGCTGCGAGACAGAGCCCTCGCATACCACTGCACGGGACTTGTAGGGACTTTGTGGTTTGGAGGCTAGAGTAAGCCCTGTCGCGTGTGAGCCAAGCCCGCACGCGACCTTTAGTAACTGTTTTGAGAGATCTATGGCACGAGCTCCCTAGACCCGGTCAATCCGGTCAAACCCGGTCAACCTCGTAACGGTTCCGGTATTCGCGCACCACGTGCTGTAACGGTTCCTATATACTCGGACGAACGTGCCGTTATGGTTAAGCTAATTAAGCCGCCATTAATGGGCGCATTAACCACACTACAACGGTCACGTTCTCCAGTATATATAGATCGTCAACCTTTCCATACAAAGGGAGAACACACTGCCATACGCGGAAGCTCTGCCAAACCTCTGTCTCTCTCTCAGACATTGCTACTGACTTGCTCTCTCCCTACACACACCCCTATTCTTCCTGTGCGATCCTTGATCCACTACACACGATGCACACGGAGGTCTCCCCGCCGGAATCTCTTGTGCACACTAACTAAGTGGAAGCTAGAGTTGATAGTGTCCAGAGCTTTATGTAACTCTTTTGAGTTCTCAAGCATCTGTGCTGTTGTTCCTTCAGCTTCTTCAACTATTATTCCAGTTAGCCCTCCCACCTTGTTGGCAAATTTTAATATTTTCACAGATGCTGCAGTTGATCTTTCTGGCAAGAGAGGTGCTATAGCAGCTGTTTGTTTTGATTCTCATGGTGTCTGCTTGGATTCTCTTAATTTGGTTATTGAAGGTGTTGTGGATTCAGCAATTCTGGAAGCTTGGGCTATCAGAGATGCTCTCATGTGGTGTAACAGGAAGAATTGGAGCTGCATTGCTTTATTCTCGGATTGCCAGGCAGTGGTCAAGCAGCTTCAGTCAGATTGTACTTCCTTTTCTTCGAAGCTTGTTCCTTTGCTTGATGATTGTAAGGCTTTGAAATGTAATTTTTCTTCTTGTTTGTTTACATTTGTTCCCAGAGATTTCAATTCTGTGGCTCACTGTTTAGCCAAGAATTGTTTAAGGAATGTTTGATTCCTTTGTATTTTTTCGTCTTGAATGAAAGCTTCTATTTCTGGTGAAAAAAAAAACAACCTTGCTAACTTCTTCTTGTCTTTTCATTCCCATTAATACACACACGGACCCACACACAAACACACGCACACACATTCTTACATGTGTACATACTAGGGAATTGCTCGTGCCTGAGGGTACTACCCCAAAAACACTAAGAACGAATAGCTGACAATAATAGTAGAATTTTGATAAATGTTTTGGCGAAAAGTTTTTATTGAAGTCTAATTCTTGAATTCAGAAGATAAATAAGTTGAATTTAGCAAAAAACCAAAATTACAGAGATAATTTCTCATTCAACAGGTGGCTCTACCCATTATCCTCCCCATTTTATCCGGATTGCAGAGAGAGAAAGTAAGAGAAAGAGATGAGAAAGAAGAAGGCTTTTTTTGAGAATTGTTGAATAAACCACTACCTATTATCTTCTCCATTATCTCTATATTTTTGGGAATTATACTATAAGTGAGTGAGATTTAAGGGTTGTTGTTAATTTAATCTAATGGCATAAAAGACATTTTAAAGTCACCGTCCTCTTTTATAATACAGATATGTATGAATATGCAGAGAACGAAAACAAAGAAGACTTAAGATGGATTTACCTATCGAAAAACAGGACGACGACGACGATGGGTTCTTGGCGACTTCCAGCTGCTGCTGCTCGTCGAAGGTGCGGAGAAGGCGACAGAAAGGGGACAGCGCTGGCGAATCGCGAAACAGAGGCATGTCGGCGCTGGGTTCCTTCGCGGGACCCAACTGGGTTTGCTTCGGCAAATCGAATGGGAGAGAGAGAGAGAGAGAGAGAGAGAGAGAAGGTGAGTTTGGTGTGAGAGATTGGGTATGCGCAGGTGGGTTTATACAGGCGAAGGAAGGAGAATTCGAGAGGAAGGTGGAGTGTTTCCGGGTTGATTTCAATTCCGAATTGAGCCACAAATTTGGGCGGAATCAATTTCTTGGAGAGAAAGACTCGGTCTTTGTCGAGTTTAGAATGCACTGAGACGAAAATTGGGTTACGGAAATTTGAGTCGGGTTCGGCTTCAGAGTCTTTCCGGGGTCGTCGGAGATACTCTCCTGTTCGGGAATGGTAAGAGGAAGATGACATTAAAAGTTTTAAGGTGTGGCGCTAGTACAGGATAACGCGGTGGCCGGTTATGTAATTTAAATAAAAGTTATTTTTTGTCACGTTATAAACGCCATACGACACTTAATTACTTCTAACTACTAATATTCTTAACTACAACTAACTACTAATCTAATATAGTAACTATAAAAAATATTTTTCCTAATTAATTTATACACACACATATAACTAACGTAAAGAAAATACTTTTATAATAATAATACCCCATAACTTTTACTAATATATATAATGAAGTTTTTTTTCCAAACAAATATATATATATACAAAAATATATTATATACATAGACATAAAACTAATAAATAAAAGAAAATACTTTTATAATTCGAGTAACGGCCCAAAATATCCACTAAACTTCCAAAATACCCCCAAAATTCCAGGGTATTACAATAGAAGTGGAAAGGGGTGATGTGAAAAGACTCCATGGAGAAAATAATTATCGTCTTAATATATCATCGGTTTGTTGCACGATCAAACAATTCTAAATCACGATGTTTGCTAATCGGACTCTTCCTCCTACTAGAAGGCACAAAAGCAAAAAAACATCTCCTTTAGTCTTTGCTAAATCTCTCGATCGAGCTATCGCCTAATCACATTCTTAGGAATAACTACCCCTTCTACTAGCAACGATCATGCATAAAAAGGTTGGGTCCCCAATGAGAGATCGTCATGAGCCTGGCCATTTTGGCTTGCTTTGATACAATTTTGGTTTATCCTCGCCTCCATTGTTGTCATTTTAAACGATAGATATTAATATGTTGGATACCTTCTTCTCCACAACTCACCAGCTTCCACGTGCCTGCTGTTAGAGTAATGTGCTAGTGCCATAACCAGATACATTTATAAACAAATTTAACGTGTTGGAAAGATATAGTTTCCTCCAATAGTATACAGATATCAGTGTCGATTTTGAACTATTGTCATAAATAATATGATAATAAAAATTAATATAAAATCAAGGTCGCCATATTTATTTTCTGTCCAACAACTACACATATTGGCTCAACAATAAAGCACAGCGTAGGCTATGCATATGCGATGCTATCCAAACCAAACAGTATGTTTATGGTGTTTCAACAAATTGCATGACATAGACTATACATATGCAACACAATCCAAATAGAATGTTTATGAAATAAAAATTATAATCGAATGAACAATGTATACAGTTCATATTCTATGAAACACGATATAAAAAAAATTTAAGTGCACAAATTTTAATCCCCTAGCAAACCCCAAATCTCGAGTGGTAATGTCTTTCGAATTCTATAACTCTGATAATTCTAAACTGACCAGTCTTGTGATTTTATATACCAAACGTGGAAGCCAAAAATAATGGTGATTCGTCCTATTATAAGAACGAATTTCACTTGTATAGTAATGAATATCGGGAATTTGGGAGAAGGAATCAACACAGGGTAGCAAAAAAGAATTAGTAACATTGTATCGTCAACACCGTGTAAAAATATATTCCAGTAGATCAACAACTGTGTAACTTTTCTCAGTTCCTTCCCCAAAATAGGCATAAAAGGGAAAGTCCGTCAACAAGTGAAGGATTCGCAATCATGGTGCAACTGCTTAGTCGTGCCCTTATGAATTTGTAATGTATACATTTAATCGTAAACACATCATTGTACGAATATATCTACACGTTTCTCAAACTTATCTTTCTTACTGAAATTCAATTTATAACCATGTTGAATAGTCTCCAAAGTGCTTCTGCATGGACCCATTTCAAATATATGTAGAGAAGACAAAAATATGTTGAACGTTGAAAGGTTGAGCATTGAAGTTTAGCAAGAAAGTTGTGAAGGATTTAATTGCAAGTGGTTACGTTGAAAGCAAAAGAACACAGTGTTAGCTCGATCGTCAACTCAACAAATTTTTCCAGCTTCAACTAAGCTATTACTATCAAATTCCCAAACCCATCAGCCGGAATCCATCCACTCATAAAGTTATATTTCTTAAGTAATGTCTTATTGTTTGTACCCGAGTTCATCTTGGCCTCCTTTCCTTCTGCAAGATTTTGGGTCGAGCTGGTTAGGTGACCCTCTAAAAGGGGGTGGATCATAATTTATCTACTGATTCATAAATTAGGTGCTCGTACACTTCACGATTCTCATAAATAGTTGATTAATGTATCCTTTCATTGAGCAGCGTCCTACGCATGAAGAAAATTTAGGAAGAGTGAACTTTTTTTGTCACAAACTAAAATATCATTCATTAGATGAAATAATTTTTAGCAACACATTGCTGAAGCGGTTTGATTATGTATGCATTTGAATGTTGTAATTATTTAGACACTACTTTTATTTTTCTGAAAAAGGTTCCAAACTAGCATAAGATATGTGTGTAGGTAATCAAATTATTTTCATCTCGAAATCAGTCATATCATTTCTATTGTATCTGACACCATATGCTGATTGTGTAGAAATTCAAGTTCTTCAATCTGACTAGTTTTTGCAAAATGACAATTATTAATTAGTATAGTTACTTAATTTTACTAGTTCATAGTTATTATTCCCATGAGGTATTCACTTATCCGAATTGCAAATGTTTGAAATAGATTGCAACATGCTAAAATATTGGAGGAAACTACTATGCCCTTGTGCCCTTAACTTTGATGGGAATATTTATGAAGTATACACCCATGTTACTGGTGCTAGATCAAGATTGAAGACTAGAAGGTAGAAATATGTTGTAATAAATCTGAGTGCAAAGGCCCAGTTCAGCTCCAGAAACAAATTCGCCCTAACAATAGACAAGAATTTCGTGATCCCGGTTCCTATAGTAGCCGGAAAAAGCTCGTTCTTAGACTTGACCCCCGCCTTCTCAAATATTGTTGGACCATGTACTATAATTGCATCTATCCCTGTAGCTAACATGTTCAAAGAAAAGGATCCCTACTACAGCGATCACCATCCAGCAGACAACTAGCATGTGGTGTAGCTGAAACTCCTTCCACACACCTTCCCGTGTGTCGGAACACAATGGCATAGCTAGTTCTTGAGGCAAAACTATGGACTATTCACAGAGGTGTGGATATCATTCATGGGGAGATCGAACAACTGGTGTTAAAATAGAATCAGACTCTCTTGAAGCCTTTCATGCATCTCAAATAGAGCTTCCTGATACCTGTCACCCGTGTCATCTAACTAATTATTTATTTAATTACTTATTTATTTATTTAGTTGATAGTAGTTAATGGGTTAATTACATTATTTAGTTACATAGTGACCGAACTTTCTTGTCAATTGACCCGTAAAAGTCTAGGGTTAAATTTTGTTTTGTCTATCTTAACAAGTTGTAGTCTTCAGTTAATTTTATCAGATGAATAGAATAGAATCTCTTCGTTTCATCACAATTTAGTTTATTTAAACAACGATGTAAGCTCAGTTACATGGGAGTTTGACGATTTCTCACAAATATCATAAATTTCGATACATGTGCGTGTCACTTCCCCAGAGCTTCTCATACAAGGGAAGGAAATGAAGCAGCTGATGGTCTTGCAAAGACACGACCCTCCATAGGAAAATGTCAATTTCATCATCCATGACACTCTGGTCAAAATGGCCTAATGTTTAGTTGTTGTAGCTTTGGATGTAGTCTTTTATTTCCAAGTTATATATATTTAGTCTTTTATTTACAAGTTATATAAATATAACTTGTAAATATAAATATATATATATAACTTGTAAATAAAAGACTAAATATATATAACTTGGAAATAAAAGACTACATCCAAAGCTACAACATATATATATATATGTATAGATTGATTTATGAAACTAAATTAATATGTCATTTTTTTTGAGAAATTAATTTGTCACCTTATATGTGCTTCTCAATGGTTCCCATGTGTTTTTCCAATTCAATATCCAAGTAAAAGATAGAGGGTAAAGAATGCTCCAGACTACATAAGATAAAAAAAAGCTTACCTCCAAATACCGTATGCAGATGCTGAAGATCATCAGCTAAACAAGCATCAACAGATGCCGGGTCGCAAAGCTTCGTCTATTTCTGTGCGAAGATAAATTAAGAGGGTATTCAACTCATCACTTTGTAAGATTGTTATGTCACAATCTTTCTTTTCTTTTTTTTTTTTTTTTTTTGAGGAATCTATGTCACGATCTTGATTAATCATTATCATTTTAAGCTCTTGTCTAAATTAAGAAGGTATTCAGTTCATTACTTTGTAAGGGTAAAAGACACTTTCACCCTTTAAGTTTGGTACAAAGACACTTGCACCCATTTAGTGCCAAATTTCATGACACCTACACTCACTAATTTTGAGGCTGTTAGTGTCGGGGTCCAAACACTGATAGTAGTTTTTGGAAAACTTTATCCTGCAACAAACAGAGATAAAAATAGAGAGAGAGAATATGAGAAAATCTAGAGAGAGAATAGTGAGAAGTTTTTCTCCCTAATCTTGTCTTCTAGCTTTATACCCTTCTGGTTTTTTCCAGGCCGGCATCGGCTCCGGATTTGTTTCCTTTTCCCGTTTATTTTGTTACTGCTTTTTCCCTTTCTCAAATTCTTCCTTCCATCCTTTCTATTATTCCTCTTTCTTTCTGTTTCGAGTGTCCAGTTCTCTAAGGTTTTTCTCCCCTCTGTTCTCCAAAGTTCATACTCTGTTTTTTTTTTTTCTCAGAATGGAGAAATTAGAAGAAATCCATGATAAATCGAGAACGCTGGCTCTTGATGATGGTAAAAACTCAGTATCGAAAATCTATAACTGTTGTTTGTTTGGGAAAATTTTGACCAAAAGAGAAGTGAGGCCACAAACAGTAGAATCGATTTTCAAAGCAATTTGGAAAATTAGATCTGGTTTCTCAGTCTCTGCAAGAGGTGGAAATCTGTTTGTATTTGATTTCGAAGAAGAGGAGGACTGTTCTAGGGTTTGGGATGGGACCCCATGGACAGTGCAAAACAACCTTATGGTGATGAAAAGATTCCAACCGGAAATCAACCTAGAGACTATGTGCTTCAATCATTGTGAGTTCTGGGTTCAGGTTCAACAGCTTCCACTGGAGAAACTAGTGGTAAAAAATGCAAAAAAAAAAAAAAAAAAAAAAAAAAAAAAAAAAACGGAAGGGTAATCGGGGATTTCATTGGAGTGGATGCGGTGGATGATGAAAACGATGAAGAAGCCCTGATGTCTCCGATGAGAATTAGGGTTAAGGTGGATACCTCGAAGCCTTTAGAAAGGGGTTTCTATCTACAATTGATGAATGGAACATCTACCTGGATTCCTTTCCAGTACGAGAAACTGATTAATTTGTGTTTTTGGTGTGGAAGAATTGGCCATGAAAAGGAGGAGTGCAAGCATTTATCTCAAGAAGAAGGGCTTAACTCTGGTTTTGGACCCCATCTCAGGGCAAAAGATGGAAGGAAATGGGGATTTGGGAGTAAAAAGGTAGTGGAAGCTAGTGGAATGTCAGCCGGAAAGAGCATCTCCCAAACAGAACGTCCACCGGAGCAAGAGAAGACACCGGCACGTGTGGAAGATGCAGGGATAGGGCAGCGCGTGGATTGCCAGAGTGGCAAGCTGCAGCTGGTAAAGGAAGGTGCGCGGAAAGAGACAAGACTGTACGATTCCAACAGGAATATTCCAGCCGTTATGAGGGACAGAGCACGTATTGGTACCATCTATGTACGGAATGTTGAGCTGGCAGATGAAGGTCACAAAAATGGTGGAATCAACGATGCTAGGGTTGACAATGCAGAAGATAACAAAGGGTATGGACCAACGTTTGGTGGGCCAAAGGAAGGTGGGCCGTCCTGGGATACTGGGCCGAGTAACATGAATTGTAGTGTCTCTTTTCTAGCTAGCCCAAATACTTTTCAGCTGAAGCAGGCCAAACAAGATGGACTTGACCCAATACATCTATTCGGTGAAGTCTTCCCAATTAAAGAAAACAAAACCCATAGAGATAATAACGGAGCCCTCAACCAATACGGCACCGGTGGGAGGATTGGGATCGTTGCAGAGAGCAAAAGCTAGGGTTGAAGCAATTGAAGAGGATTCTGAAGATGAAGAAATCCGTTTGGAAAGAGAAATCAACGCGAACTACAAGATGGAGTTGAATCAAAAATATTGGATATGGCAGCTTTCAAAGAGGATACTCTAAGAATGGTGGTCAATAAGTTCATGGTTGAGGATTTCCGCACTAAAATTCAGCTTAAAAGGGAATTTAAACAAATCTACCAAGAGAGAAGCAGCTCTGCAAGGAAAAAAACGAAGAACAGTGCTTTGGGAAGAGAAAATTTCCAAGAGGATGAAATGGAGATCATAGAAATTCCATGTGTGGATGGGCAAACAGGTGAGAACTTCACAAAAATGAAATTGCTACCAGCTAGAAAGATGATCATTAGAGGAGCAGATGGGATTTTCAGGAGCAGGGAAAGGCATCAAGAAGTGGAAAGGAGTGGAGGTGTTACTGCGGCTGAGGAGGCGGGCCTAACCACGCCCCCCAACTCCAAATGAGAGGCTTTGTTTGGAATTGCAGAGGGTTGGGGCAGACCTCTGCAATTCGCCATGTGAAGTCCCAAATAAAGCAAGAAGAAGCAAGCTGGTTCTTCTTGTCAGAAACCAAGGTTAGTTCTAAAAAATACATAAAAAGTCTCATCTATAGTGGATTTAATTATGAAGTTGTAGAAGCTAATGTTAAGAGTGGTGGTTTAGTTTTCTGCAGGTTAAATTCAGTTGAGTGTGAAGTCATTTGGAAAAGTCAAAGTGCTATTTCTGGGCTTATGTTTGGAAAGGATGAAGACCCACATTGGATCCTAACCTGCATATATGCACCATGTGATAAAAATAAAAGGAACAGTTTGTGGCAGCATTTGCAGTACATCCAGAATTCTACTCAATTGCCTTGTTTGTTTATTGGGGACTTTAATGAGATTCTGTGCCAAGAAGATAAAAGAGGAGGAAGGATGGTAGCCCAATCCTCAAATGTTGGTCTTCTCAACTTAGTCAACAATGCGGGGTGGATTGATTGTGGTTTTATGGGAGCAAAATTCACTTGGTGTAATGGGTGGTCAAGTGGCATAATCATCAAAGAAAGGATTGACAGGGTTTTTTGTACTCATGACTGGAGAACAATCTTCCCAAAAGCTGTTATTATCCACAAAGAATCTAGTTTTTCAGACCACTGCATTCTGATATGTGATTTAAATCCTACCTCTTCAAATGGACCCAAACCCTTTAGGTTTGAGGCCATGTGGCTGAGAGATAGTAGCTGTAAATAAACAGTTGAAACTGCGTGGCTAATGAATAGAGGCCAGAGGGCAGGTGAGAATTGGAAGGCTCAAATGGCTAGTACAAAATTGGCCCTGAAAAAGTGGAATAGGGACTGTTTTGGCCATGTCAGTAGTTCTATCAAGGAGCTGAATAAGGAATTGCACGATGTCAGTCTCCTAAACAGTTTAAATACAGGGGATAGGGAGAGAAGGATAAAAAGAGAGCTTCAAGAACTTTATAAGAGAGAAGAAATCATGTGGAAACAAAAGTCTAGAGTACAATGGCTCAAGGAAGGGGAAGCAAACTCAAATTTTTTCCATACTACGACTACGATTAGGGGGCACAGAAACTAAATTTTGAGGATCCAGAGGGAGGATGGTAGTTCTGTTAAATCAAAAGCTGAGATTGGTGATGAATTTTGTAAGTTTTTGAACAGTTGTTCCACTCTTCTCACCCTCCAGAAAATGCTTGGCTGGAAGAACCCTTTCCAAAGAAACTTAGTGCAGAGGAGACTCAGAATTTGTGCCTCATTCCTACTGTTGAAGAGACAGAGAAACCCTTTTCAAAATGGGGAGCTTTAAGGCCCCAGGGCCTGATGGTATGTCTGTTATTTTTTATAAACACTTCTGGGAGATTGTAGGGGAAGACTTCTGTGGGGTGGTAATGGAATTTTTGTGACTGGTAAGCTCAGGAAAGGGATAAATTCTACCTTTATTTCTCTTATTCCAAAGTTGGAGGATTCTTTCAAAGTTCAACACTTTAGGCCCATAAGTCTTTTCAATACTATTTATAAGGTGAATTCAAAGATTATTGCAAATAGAATTGTCCCCCTACTTCCTAGTATCATCAATCCCAAACAGGCTGCTTTTTTCTAAGGGAGAACAATCCAGGAGAATGTGATCATCCTCCATGAAGCTCTACACACTTTGAAGAAGAAATCTGGAAAAGGAGGACTGATGACTGTAAAAATTGACATGGAAAAAGCTTATGACAAGATTGAATGGAGCTTTCTAGTTAACACTCTGAAATGGTGTGGCTTTCCTCAACAGCTAATTGATTGGATCTTTGAATGTGTGAGTACAGTTAAGTTCTCTGTTCTCATCAATGGCTCACCACATGTTTTTTTAGTAGCTCTTGTGGTTTAAGACAAGGTGACCCCCTATCTCCTAGTCTCTTTATTTTGTGCAACGAGGTGCTGTCTAGAATTCTTGAGTTTGCTAGCAAGGATGGTATGTTACATGGAATTAAACTTAGCAGATTATGCCCTCCTATCGAGCATCTTTTCTTTGCGGATGATCTAGTGCTTATGGGGAGAGCAAGTACCTTGGATGCTGAAAATCTAAATTTATGCCTCAAACTTTTTGAAGAATCCTCGGGACAGAGAGTTAATAAAGGGAAATCTGCTATCTTCTTCAGTCCTAATACAAGTTCTAAAGTTAAAAGGGAGATCAGGGAGGTGATGAGATTACAAAAGGGAAGAAGAATGCTATCTACCTTGGTCTCCCTATGTTTCACAGCAAGTCAAAGACAAATGATTTCAACAGCAGCATTGAGAAGTTGCAGAAAAGGCTGGATGGTTGGCAAGCAAAATTCCTCTCTGTTGCAGGTAAGAAAGTTATGATGAATAGTGTGCTTTGTTCTATACCATCCCATCCCATGTATGTCTTCCTTCTCCCTAAAAAGCTGGTGGCAAAACTTGATTCTTTGAATGCTAACTTCTGGTGGGGAAACGCAGAAGGAAAAAAGAAAAAACATATTATCTCTTGGGACAAATTGTGTGCCTCAAAAAGGGATGGTGGGTTAGGTTTTAGGAGAGCTGAGTATTTTAACAATGCTCTTCTCTCTAAATTGGTGTGGAGTTTATGGACAAAGAAAGAGTGCTTGTGGGTGGAGTTATTGCTTAAGAAGTATTGCCATCGCATTGAGTTTCAGCAGATTGAGAGCAAGAGCTCTAACTCTTTTTTCTGGAAAGGAATGCTTAAAGTGAGGAATATCATTGACAAAGATGCCATTAAAGTTTTGGGGGATGGCAAGAGTATTGACATATGGCAAGATTCGTGGGTTCCTAACCAAGCCGAAACCACCAGATGATCTAATGAGAGCTCCAAAAAGGGTGAATGAGTTGATTGATTGGAGTCAAAAAAGTTGGAAGGAAGATCTGCTAGATTTCTGGTTCACTCAAGGTGAAAAAGATCAAATTACAAAATTGAAGATCCCCATGCAACAAACTTCTGATAAGTGGATTTGGCGCCAAGAGAAAAGAGGGATAGTCACTACTAAAGCTGTATATCATGTGCAGGATAGTAATGACCCAAACATCCAAAGTCAGTTCAATTGGAGACTCATATGGAAAGCAAAAATCCATAATAGGCTTAAAATGATGCTTTGGAGAGTTGCAGCAAATGCTCTTCCAACAAAATATCCACCAGATTATGGTTATGAAACGATTCTTTACAGCATTTGTCAGGTTGGTTGATAACTCTCTTTTAGGAGTTATTATTATGCTTCCATATTACTTGTATTAGGCTTATTTCACATGATTTATATGTTATATTTTCACAAATATGTGAATCTGACGATTTATAAGCCTAAGAGCATCTCCAGCAGTAACATGTATTTTTAATGCAAATTATACATAATAACGTTGTTTTGCATTTTGTAAAAGATGTCCTACTCCAACAATGATTTGTAAAAGTTATGCAAAATATATTTTTTTATTTAATTTTCACCCACAACACGTGCATATGATGAATTGTGGATGAGAGAGAAAAACTAAATTGTAGGAACTCATATGTCATTATGTAATAATTATAGGAACATGGGTTGAGAAAAAATAGGAAACATGTTCAAAATATTTTGCAGAACCAATTATCCTCGCCAAGTTTGGCGAGATTTTTGCATGTTCTGCATTTTGCCTCTCAAGATGCATGTACTGTTGGAGTCTAATTTTTTACAAAATCCTTTATATTTTGCATAAAATGTTGATTTGCATGATCTGTTGGAGATGCTCTAAGAGTCAAAAGTTGTGTTTCTAGCTTATTTGCGCATGTTTTCTCTCATATTTACGATGAGAGGCTTGGATACACTTGGTATGGAGCTAGATGAAGAGGAGAAAAGAAGACGCAAAGACGAAGAAAAGTTGAAAAACTCACTCCTGACCAGCCTGTACTATTTTCGATGCTCAGGAAAATATATACATAATTTAGGATCAAGGCCTGCGCCATTTGAACGTAGACATCCAGAGCTTTCCAACGATATATGGTAGGCCCGAATACGAGTCTGGATGAGGGAGATACAGTCCGCGCAAAATCAGCTTACAATTCTGTCCGAGAATTACAAACTGGAGGGGCTGAAGTGCAAATTCGGCCAAAGTTCATTAAAAAACGTGCCCAGGCCTTATGAAACAACTTCTCAGACCTAAAACAGGAAACGACGCTGCTGGAGGAAGGGAGGAGACAGCTCTCAAGCCATTGGAGAGCTCGGATTCCCGCCGGATCAAGGATTCATCGTTTGATCTCTCTATCTCTCTTGTTTTTGATGAATACTTGGAAATTCTTCGTTGTATTCCCAACTATAGGTAGCTAAAATTTATATTTGGTATATCTCATAGGTAGCTAGGGTTTGAACACCATGTTGGTGATTTATGGATCTTTTTCATGCTTTTAGCTCAATTGAATATGTTTTTCTTAGCTATGCTTGATTTATGTACTTAATCCTATCGTTTCTATTGTTTAAGCTCTCAATAGGATGATTATAGGTATAGGATGTTAGAGGAATCAACATTCTCTACCCGGAAACTTGAATCAAGCACTAGCCGTATCTAGGGTTGAGGAATCTTGCTAGTTAGCTAGAACTAAGAGTAGACCACAACAACATAATGCTTATTTGAACTTGAGTAGGCTAGAGGAATCAGGTACAAGAGTTTGAATATAGGCTTTGGTTGAGGAATCTTCAAAGCATAGGTGCTCGTTTGGCTAAGTAAAAGACGTTCGTGTTACTTGAACATAAATCATAAGTGGTGTGAGATCCCTAGTGAACCCGAAGAGATATTCTGATACTTGTCCCTCGTATTAATCTCACTTTTAATAATCATTTTGTTATTTAAATTATTAGTTTAGTAAAACAATCCAATTTCTTGCCCACACGAAGTTAGTCATCCTAATTAATTCACGACAAGTCCCTTGGGTTCGAAAAACCCGGATTACCGGATATTACTACACGCGACACCCGTACACTTGCGGTTTGATCGTGTCAAGTTTTTGGCTCCGTTGTCGGGGACTTCGGTGGAACTAGTTAGAATTATTAGCTTTAGTGAATTTTATTTTTTGTGTTATTTATTATTCTTATTACCTCACGGTATTACTTGAGATTTTATGTATGCAGGCATTCAACTCTAAGCATGGAGGATGAGAAATATCGCCGTTTTGCGAGCATATTTGAAGCATGCAACCTTGCATATGGGCAATTCGTGAAAGAGTGCCATGTGAATGGCATTAGAGAGAGGGTAGCCATGGAGATACAACGTTATACCCTTCGTCCTAATGACTCAACCCCTCCCACTAAGTTACTCTTCTTCCTTGGTTGCATGCTTGAGGAGATGATTCCTAATGTGGAAGAATGGAGACAACGAGCAACAAGAATGGGAATGGAGACAACACACATGGACGCACAATTTGTTCTCCATTCAAATCAAGAGGATGCTCCAACCTTTCCAACGCTTAAAGAAGAGGATGATGAGCCATTGTGCATCCCCGCTTGTCCAAATATTGAATCATGGCTCGAGTCAAATATGAGAGTCAAGCATGATGAAATTTTTGGTGAGATTGACGCCATCCTTCATGGAATTAATATTGATGATCTTGAATCTCCGGTTGCAAATTTGTTAGAGGGTCTCACGTTTGAGTTCATTGAAGATGAACAAGACGTCGGAATTGAATTTGTTGATGGTTCGGGTTCTTCAAACGAAGGAAATAAAGGTACTCAAGCGTTCATAGTTTATGATTTGTCTCTTGAAACTTCAATTAAACTATCACAAATTGAGAAGATGATCAAAGAGAACATAAATATCTTCTCGTCACATGGGAGGCTTGAGCTTATTTTTGAAATTATTGTGATATACATGCTCATGAATTGGAAGAAGAAGAAAAAGTTGTTAGGGGGCTTTCATCTTTGCAACACATGTTCATAGTTGTTGAGATTTGTGCTTGTGAGAGTCCGTTTGTGCTCATTTGAGAAGAGAATTATCGAGAAACGATGGTGGAAAAAGAAGAAGTGGCGCGAAAAGCTTCTGTTAAAGCAGCAGGGGGGTTGTGTGCAGTTCGTAAAGCTGCTGGAAATTTCATGTGAAGCCAGGCTATTTTTTCTTTTGGCATTGGGGGAGACAAATGCAGATTTCAAGAACTCTAAAAATACACCTGGGTACCCCAAATGTTGCAACACAGTGTTGCAACAAGACCCCCCCTCTCTGTATCTCACTGTCGTTTTTTTTTTCACCCAACTCAAACCAGAAGCCCCTTCGATCAATCGCCGCAGCCACCATCCCTGAACCAACCGCCGCCCTGTCAATCCACCGCCTACTCCACAGCCCACCATCCCTCTCTTCTCCGTACACCAGAAACCCCAATCAAGAGAACCCAGAAACAAAAAAACACCCAATTGAGCCCTCTGCATTCAATCACCACCCTAAACTCCAACCCATCGCCACCACCTTACCTCCATTAACACCGCCACAATCAGTACCAATTACCAGCGCCAACACCACCCTCCACCCCATCTTCGAACCCCTAATTGAAAGCAAACCCAGCCACCAACATCTCTCTCTTCGATCTCACCCTCCGCAACCAGTGAAACTACCTGAAGAACCCAACACTTCAACCCAGAACCTCCAAACCCCTGTCAGCCATGAACTCCGGCACCACCGCAACCAACCACCAACGCTGCCCAACCCCGGCCACCATCTCCTCTGCAATCGAACACCCGTTCAACTATCGGACCTCACCCAAAAACCCATGAAACCCCTGCGCCTGCAATCACATCTCCGTCCAGATCGACTCCAATCACAACCCCAGTCCACGAATTGCAGCAGCCGCCCTTTGGACCATCTTCGAACCACCACTGCTCCACCTCCTTTCACCCGTCACTGAACCTAAACACCACCGCTCCGTCCCAATCGGTTTCTCTCTCTCGCACCGTCCGACCAGAAACCCACAGCCACCTCACCGAAATCACCAGCCTTCTTGGATCGCCCCCAGAAATCACCGACCACCCACTCTGTTTGACTTCGCCGATTGGAAATCCACCCCCTCTGCTCTCCGATTCAACCAACAGACCACCATCGAAACCGACAGCTCCTTCCTTCATCAACCGAACCCTCCTGTGATTGAATTCGAGTCAGCCACCACCGGTTGGAATCAACTCTTCCCTCTCTGTTATCTATTCACGCAGCCACACAATTGTGAGTTGTTGAATTTAGATTTGTTTGGGTGGTGGGTTCATGATATTTGATGGGTATTGATGATGAGATGGAATGAGTACTCGTGGACGTGGGTGCAAAGTAAAAATTGACACAAACAGGATGCTGAAAATTGTTGGGGGCATGAAGCATGGTTGTAGTCTTGTTAGTTCTCAAGTTTGAAATCAAGGTATCATTGAGGGCTATGATGGATCATAATTGGGTGATGTCATAACAGATACTGTTGGCCATAATTTAAAACAAATGAATGAGAAAGTTGACGAGGTAATATACCCCGGTGTGCTACTGCGCACTCGACCACTACGGGAGCTCACATCATTGAGTTTGGGGATTCTTCGTTTCTTTTTCGTCAGCAAAAAAAGATCAATCGACCCCGGTGTGTTTCACACACTCGACTGCAAGAGAGCTTGCATTGTTCCAGACAATGTTTGCTCGGGGATTGTTCTTGCTATATCAGTCAACACGTATCAGGATTTCGTCCCCGACCTTGTGTCGGTTGTGAGTACTCTTTTCTCTCTCTTTACTTACCGTTTAGGCACATCGTACTTGCTCTAGGATTTTATTTTGACTACTTTGTCACGGTGCATAGTCGCCACTTGGATTAGCTGTTAGAATCCTAGGGAATACTTTAGTACTTGCTTAATTTCGGTACACACAACTTGTCATGTGCACGTAGTTCGTTTTAGATCTAAATTTGTTGAACTACCTTCTCGTGCCGTGGCTTTGACTTCAAGTAGAATCACCGCCCCTCGCATTTGAATGCCGAGTCTTCTTGGTTGATCTCTAAATTCGTTGAGGACAACGAAGCACTCAAGTGTGGGGGGGATTTTTACCTATTTGCTAGCCATGTCCGTGTCTTGCATCACCAGTTACATTTAGATTAGAATATAGTTTAGTGAGTCAGTCTTGCACGTAGGTGTCAGTCAATTCGGTTTGCATTTGCACGTTTAAGTTATTGCATTGTATATATTATTGTTGCACTTTTATTTATTGAGTCCTCCTACCCCAAATGTGTTGGTTGATCGAGTTGGCCAAATGCATATAGAGTTTTTTTTTTAAAAAAACGAATAAAAAAAAGAAATAGAAAAATCATAAAAATTGAAAATTTGAGAAAGGGCAACTTAGGACCTAGAAACCGAAGAGAATCCAGTGAAAGAGCTCATGAGAGTATGAAGCACCATAGTATGAATACTTTAATTCTAGTATTTTGTGCACAAGTCTCACGATGGGATGTCCCGGGTATATAGGGAATGGTGAAGGAAGATTACGGGCATACTTTTGACTCCTTTATTGTGCTAGGAGAATTGATTCTCTAAGTGATTGATTATTCCATTTCCGGTGGAAACTTGTGGACTCTTAGAATCTGGGGTGGACCTTCGTGTAGAGTCGGTTTCATGTGGTACGAGTCTTCGGCCTAAGCGAAGTCGGGGAGCGTGCACCACCATCCCTTAAGGTGGTTCTAAGAGAAAATCGTAAAAAGTCCACACTCTTAAGCTCTATTGCACGGTTGTAAAAACAGATGAGAATAATGAAAAAGAAAAAAAAATGAAAAAAAAACATATATGTGAGCTTCAAGGTGAAACAACCTAATGTGCTTCCGTGTGCACGGAAAATTTGGATTCAATCAAACGTAGAGCTTAAGATGGAAACTAAAGTCAAGCCGTATATCACAGGAGTTGTGTCTCCCGTCAATGGGATAATTTGCATTTCAAAAGCAATAACGGCTAAGAGGGTTTGAAAACCTCAAATGACTTGACGAAGGAAGATCAGTTAGAGCTTGAGATGCCTAGATGCTTTGAGTCAAAAGACGTGTCGTGTCTTGGAATAATTTGGTGGATGTTTGGGGACACCTTAGTGAGCTTGCGCATAGGATCATCATATATCATTTCTTGCTACGTGTCGTGAAATTTCAAAGTGAGCTTGTGAGGATTTGATGATTTCGGTTTATGATAGAGAGGTTTTCCAATCTCGGAAAAAGAAAAAAAATGTTATTTATTATATTGCATTGTTTATAATCGAGTTTCATTATAGTTAGTTCATGTAGTTGCATAGTCGAGAGTCGTGTTGAGTCATTTGCGTCTTGAGTTGGCTAGTAAACGGTGATTTGCTCGGGACGAGCAAAAGGTAAGTGTGGGGGTATTTGATAACTCTCTTTTAGGAGTTATTATTATGCTTCCATATTACTTGTATTAGGCTTATTTCAAATGATTTATATGTTATATTTGCACAAATATGTGAATTTGACGATTTATAAGCCTAAGAGTCAAAAGTTGTGTTTCTAGCTTATTTGCGCATGTTTTCTCTCATATTTGCGATGATAATTGCACGGGTAGTATTTGTTGTGTTTCTCAGGTAAAATAGGTTCAATCGAGCTTATGAGAGGCTTGGATACACTTGGTATGGAGCTAGATGAAGAGGAGAAAAGAAGACGCAAAGACGAAGAAAAGTTGAAAAACTCACTCCTGACCAGCCTGTACTATTTTCGATGCTCAGGAAAATCTATACATAATTTGGGAGCAAGGCCTGCACCATTTGAAATTAGACATCCAGAGCTTTCCAACGATATATGGTAGGCCCAAATACGAGTCTGGATGAGGGAGATACAGTCCGCGCAAAATCAGCTTACAATTCTGTCCGGGAATTACAAACTGGAGGGGCTGAAGTGCAAATTCGGCCAAAGTTCATTAAAAAACGTGCCCAGGCCTTATGAAACGACTTCTCATACCTAAAACAGGAAACGACGCTGCTGGAGGAAGGGAGGAGACAGCTCCCAAGCCATTGGAGACCTCGGATTCCCGCCGGATCAAGGATTCATCGTTTGATCTCTCTATCTCTCTTGTTTTTTATGAATACTTGGAAATTCTTCGTTGTATTCCCAACTATGAGTAGCTAGCTAAACTTTATATTCGGGATATCTCATAGGTAGCTAGGGTTTGAACACCATGTTGGTGATTTATGGATCTTTTTCATGCTTTTAGCTCAATTGAATATGTTTTTCTTAGCTATGCTTGATTTATGTACTTAATCCTATCGTTTCTATTGTTTGAGCTCTCAATAGGATGATTATAGGTATAGAATGTTAGAGGAATCAACATTCTCTACCCGGAAACTTGAATCAAGCACTAGCCGTATCTAGGGTTGAGGAATCTTGCTAGTTAGCTAGAACTAAGAGTAGACCACAACAACATAATGCTTATTTGAACTTGAGTAGGCTAGAGGAATCAGGTACAAGAGTTTGAATATAGGCTTTGGTTGAGGAATCTTCAAAGCATAGGTGCTCGTTTGGCTAAGTAAAAGACGTTCGTGTTATTTGAACATAAATCATAAGCGGTGTGAGATCCCTAGTGAACCCGAAGAGATATCCTGATACTTGTCCCTCGTATTAATCTCACTTTTAATAATCAGTTTGTTATTTAAATTATTAGTTTAGTAAACCAATCCAATTGCTTGCCCACACGAAGTTAGTCATCCTAATTAATTCACGACAAGTCCCTTGGGTTCGACAAACCCGGATTACCGGATATTACTACACGCGACACCCGTACACTTGCGGTTGGATCGTGTCATTGGTATTCAAGATAGCAAGCATATTTTGTTTACATGCTCTGCTTCTAGAGCTATCTGGTTTAATATCTTGCACTTCAGAGTTGACCTGTTTGAAAGTCAGAGCATTCAAGAAATTTTGAGTTACGTATTGGAGCATCTGAGCCAAAACCTGAACAGTTGTGATGTAGCTCTTATTGGAATTGTGTTAGAGAGGATATGGTCAAATAGAATTGAGTGGGTTTTTAAACAAAAGGTCTTTGACCCAGGGAAGATTTGCACAGAAATTAAAAGCATATGGGGTGATCACTTGAAGGCTCTGTATGGTGAAGAGAGCCTGGCGATACAGTTGCAAAAGTTGAGAAGTGGAAAGCTCCCAATCAAGGATGGTGGAAAGTCAATTGTGATGCCAGTTTCAAAAATGTATGCTACTGCTTTTATTGTCAGAGATGAATTCAATAAGGTGTTGAAATGGGAAACAAATGTTGGATATTGTGACAATGCTGCTGATGCTGAATTCATGGCTGTAGAACAAGCTGTCTACAGGGCAAGGATAGAAAGATGGAGTAAAGTGGTGTTTGAATCAGATGTGCAGGTTGTTATGAATAGCTGGAATTCTGGGGATGCAGCAAACTGGGAATGGTGCACCAGACTAAAAGCTGGGTTGAGCTCTTTGGATAAGTTTTCCCTTAAATTTTTGTTCTGTCCTAGGTCTCTCAATTTTGCTGCCCATGAACTTGCAAAGTGGGCTTTTCTTAATGTTTCTGTTAGAGATGACTCTGGTAGATGTTTACCAAATTCAGTTGGTCTTGTAGTTGGGAATGACCACCCAACACATTTGCTTTCTTCTTAATGAAAACGGAATTTATCAAAAAAAAAAAAAAAAAACTTTATCCTCTTCCTTGGTATGAAATTACACAATCAAGAGTGTTAAGTGCCATGAAGCTTGGCACACTAAAAGGATGATAGTGTCTTTACACAAAGTAGAAGGGGTGATAGTGTCTTTATGTCAAAAAGGTGGGGGAGGGTAAAGTGTCTCTTACCCTTCTTTTAGAGCGTCTTCTTCTTCGCTAAAACCCTACCCCCTAAACCCTACACAAAACCCCAATTCTGAAAAACTTCACTACTAACCCTAGTTTTAATACTTTATCACAAAAGCACCCTTTCTCATACACAAGAGCTCGCTGAAACTTTCATCTGTGCCCCTGAAAAAGTCATTTTAGCAGTGAACGAAACAGAGAGGGAGTGAGAGAGAACAGAGAAAGAAGCCGCCGGCGAACGACGCAATACCTTTCGTTAACGGCGACATCGGAAGCCGGCGCTATTCACCGGTAGGCGAAGTCTCTGTGAACCGAGAACTCTCCGGCGGATACTTCTTAGGTGAGTCTGTAACTTCAGTTTGCTCTGAAAATCTAATCTCCTTGCTCTGGTTTTTAATCTCCTTAACATAATCTTTTATCAATTTAAGTTTGTTTTACAGTTTGTGTGATGTAATTTCATACTAATTTTGTGATACTGAGACTTGTTTGAACTAGGGTTTATGTCTAGAAATTGGGGAATTGGCACAGTTATGTAAATTTTGAAGTGGAGATTGGCTTATCCTATGTCTGAAGGTCTTACAAGATTGAATTTGTCATCTTGTTAGGGTCTGTAACTTCAATTTGCTCTGAAAATCTAATCTCCTTGCTCTGGTTTATCTAATTAACATAATCTTTACCAATTTAAGTTTGTTTTCCAGTTTGTGAGATGGAAATTCATACTAATTTTGTGATATTGAGACTTGTTGGAACTAGGGTTTATGTCTATAAATTGGGGAATGGTCACAGTTATGTAAAATTTGGAGTGAAAATTGGGGTATTTTATGTCTGAAGGTCTTACAAGATTTTAATTGTCCTCTTGTTAGGGTTCGTGATGTTGAAACTGAGATTTTTCCACTATGCTTAATGACTTGATCAGTTGAAAGTATAGGAGTTTGTTATTGTCATGTATGTTTTGAATTTCAATAGCTTGTTTAAATAATTCTGAAGTTTACTTGCCAATTCGCGAAGTATATCTTATCATTACCGTAGTTTTTCCAGTTCGTAGCTATATCTCTCTAATGTGTGTAGTTCGTTTTAGTCGCACTTGCTTTGTTCTGCAGAACTGTGAACAGGGTCCATATTCATGACTGTAACAATTTTTCGCATCTCAATTTTACTTGATATTGCTTGTTTGTTTTAGCATACTATCAAAAGAACTACTGAAATAAAGTTAACGATTTTTGTTCTTCTGTGAAGAAACATAGGATTGTGTCCCGGCTCTTTTCAATTTTTGGCCCCGCCACTGCTGCATCAATGGAGGTTGATATCGATACTAGACGAGAGCCGACACTATCTAGGAAGAAGACAAGGAAAAATAAAAGTCGGGCTTGTGAAGAAACAGAAGAACAGAGACCTTCCAAGACTCGCAGAACTAATAGCTCAAAGAAAGAACAAGAAGAAGCTAAACCAATTGAAGCAGTCTCAGAGCAGAGACATCCTGAACGGAAGCTTGAGGATAACCCTCCATGGAGAAACCTACAGTTAACCATGTCTCTCCAGAACAAGGACATCGATAACGCAAAGTTAGTCCCTTTACCATCTTCCCCTCTATATGATATTCTACATAAGTACTGAAACCCGCCTTTTGTATTTGAATAATTCTTGCCTTTGCTATTTCTTTGTTGATTTTGTGATGTGATCAGAATAAGCCCCTTCTACCATATGTGCCTATATATTTGTATACTAGAGCAATGCCCGTACCCAGGGTACTACACAAAAGACAATCGGCAGAATACTTGTTTGAATAACTCATACTACTATGAAATTTACTGTCATTGGACATTTTATCAAGACTTTTTTTTTTAAGACAAATGAATATGAGAGCCCACCACTTTACCTAGAGAAATGAATCTGAAATCAGGAAGTTTACCTCCTTCAATCTTCAGCTCAGTACAACTTTCCTGGTAGTTAGGAAACTAGTGCAAATGATCAGAGCCTCAAACTTCTGAAACTTTATCATTCAAGAGTTTAACAGTGCTGTGTCCATTCCATGACAAATTTTTTTATAATTATGCACCAAATATAGAGGCCTCTAAAATTTAAGCATTGTTAACAAACCTATCAAGCTTAGAATTCACATATTTTGACCAAAAAATATCCCATATTACAATGTTCTGGGTCAGTGGAACCATTCATAACATTGCAATCTACAAGCTATACAAAGAAGAAAGAAAAACAACCATACGCATCCCTCTATTAGGCATTTTAACTAAGAAATTAGCTTATAGATTTTGTTTTTCCATCTGTAGGAAGCAATAGAACATACTAAGATGACATCCACAAATCCTATTAATAGCCCCACAAAGATGACTCTGGTATTGTCCTACTATCGACCTACTGAAACACCAGATAATTTGAAGTCAGATGACCACTTTATCTCCAATGCCTTTTTTGTCAGAAGTTCCTGCAGAGTTTTACAGGAATACGGACATAACCACAACAATTATCTTTCTTCAAGAACCGTGAATTGAACATTGTTGAACCAAAAGTAGTTAGAAACTAACTGAATTAAGATCATGCGAAACCAAGAATTGGTTGAGTTAATTAATATTAGGATGTTTTATGAAACTACATATCAACAAGAAGAGGTTAATCTTTCGCTGAAAACTTTTAATTTACTATGAGCGGCCATAGAAACATCGATTTTAACCGAAGAAATCAATTTGGATGGTGAAATGCTGTGATGCACGGCAACTCCATCTCTCGAACAGAAAACAATTTGGATGGTGAAATACTGAAATGTCAGCTGGTGTAGGCAATTTGTAAACAACTTCAGATTACTAATGAATTAAAATCCAAGGAAATAGGTGAAGGAGTATATTAACTTGAATGAGTAGTCATGCTCCAGAGGAAGGTAGACAAACCCTGTCCAAATCACCGCTTATTGATACAAACCCAAATTTGGGTTATAACATGGCATCTTAACTCTGAAGTACACTTTAAATAGTGACCTTTAAGAAGAGTACGGAAAGCATCTACATCAGTGCAAAGTAGCAATAAGACTAATCTGTATCAGATCAAAGTAACTGGATACGCAGCCAAGGGACTATAAATTGGACACGACCTAACTTTGCCTTTGAATCAACCTAACTATGCGTGCATCCTATCTCGGAAGTATTGTTAATCAACAACAATACTACCATCCAGAAGATAAAAAAATGAAATCATATAGATAATACCCAACAAATTTTTACACTACTACTACTCTAAATATGTAGGAATAGAGTAAGAGAAACGTGGGTGAAAAGGAATGCCCGAAGAGTTTCAGTGTGCGTGTGGTCGGCATAGAGCTAAAGGAGAGTTGTATATTACCCAGTGTGGCCATCATACTTGTCACCACAGAGTATATGGAGCTAATATCACAGTTGTCAATTAGATCATCGTGTCAAACTTTAGCAACAAACAAAAATCTAGCATTGTACCCATTCTGTCACGGTGTCAAGACATTGTAACCACCCCCTCCGTGAGAGTTTAAGTGTCGTAATTTCCCAAAATGGATGTCGCAAAATGAGTGTCTTACTACCAAAAAGTTACTTACCTTTTTCACTTTACTTCACACCATTCCCTTTTTAAATCCTTAGTATCCCTGAAAAGTCCACCTCGACACTCAGTTTGGGACGGAGGGAGTACCTTTTTGAAAATAACACATGTTTTTTTAAAGTACATAACGAAGTTTTGTTGACAGGTCTAAACATTGCAGATAAATGGATTTAGAACCCTTAAACTAAGAAATTGAACCCTCAATAAAAATAAAATCATGGCTGAGGATAATGATTGTATTTAATAAGCTGATATTGAGAGATCCGAGTCGGTAATTGCGGATATCGAGTGAAACTGAAATATAGCTTCTATAAAACTGAATCGAGGGAAATGGTGAAACAATTTATTTGTGATTAACATAAGGAGGGATGAAATTGGTAGAGATTGAACCCTCAATCCAACATTTGGTGTGCCTTTTAGAGTAGCCACGTAAATGATGAGTTCTCTAAGAACTCTTTGTGGAACTTTCACCAGACAATCTGATCTAGAAGAGCCACCTGAATGGTTTATATGCCTCAGTAGCAGTATAATTTCAAGAGCTACAACAATTAAACTACAAACCAAAGCAAGCCATTTAAGTATATTAGTTATTTTTTAACAAGATAGGTCCACAGAATTAGTACAGAATCAAGATATAGAAATTATGGTGAGAAATAGTAAACTAATAAAGAGAAATAAGTATAGAATTAAAAAAACCTTTCTTCTGAGGATTTTAAGGTTATTTTGACAAAGTTCGGTTGCAAATGCAAAGATCCAGTGTGGTGGACCTGGAAATTGGAGAACTGGCGTCATAGTAAATACAATTTTGGCAGATTAGGGCAAACTTGGCGGACATCTAAATAGGTAAAGATGAAAATCAGCCAACATAGAAAGCAATGAAGAGAGAGTAATGGACGACTAATAGCTGCTCATGAAAATGGAAATTGAATATGCTAAGGGTGAAAAAAAATTCTCTGCATACAGTTCAATCGATGAAGGCCCTCACAGTTGAAGAAGACAAATCCCATTTGACCCTTTGGGCTTTCTGCACAAATTAGAACAGCATGGCTTAAAATCATAGTCTCAAAGGCTTGCAACCATCAGCCTTCTGCACAAATTAGAGAAATTATGTGTACCACCATCAGGAGAGACGGAAGGGAAGCAGATCCATGAGGAGCGCTGCAGTGAGAAAGTACAATTACAACGAGAGCGAGAGAGGGCTTGCGAGTGTGTGAGACTTTTCGGAAAAAGGAGAGAGAGGGGGGAAGGTGTTTACCTGATTGCACGAGACTTTTGTCGGGAAAACCGAGCTCTTTATTCATCCCGAAACAGGCAAGACAGACACCTTGAGAGGGAGATCGGGGTCGGAGGGGGAGAGGGAGAAAGTATACTCGAGTTCTGTAGTGCAGCTATGTAGACTGTAACAGAGACAGAGAGTGGGAATAGAAGCAGAGAGATGGGAATAGGAGCAGTCAGAGCTTGGAGTTCAAGACGGAGTCCAACAGTGCTAATCCAAAAGATCCAATGACTGTGAAGATGATGTGAACTTCCAATCAACTTCAGACACATGTAAAAGAGAATGATGTCATCCCTTCGTCCATTATACAGTAGATGTTTTGTATGCTAATGTATACTGAACCCAGCATTTGGTTGCGAGCTCTTTTTGTTTTTGTTATCGTAATTAATTTGGTTATTTTATGATGTAGGTGTTTGAGAAGGTAGTTCCTTTACTATTTGTCCCTCTATTTGGCTAAATGTTTTGTATTCTCTTGTTAAATAAACCCACAATTTTCTTTTCGAAAGTGCTTGTATGTGTTATTCATTGGTTGATTTGATGGTCCGCGTGTTTCAGAAAAGTGGAGCTAGCATTTAATTATGTGAGATTAAAGGTTGAGGAAGCAGGGGACAGAAGCACCGAACAGTTGGAGGTTGTTAACATTTCAAGAGTGATAGTTTTCCTTAGCACTTGGGTACAATCATTGCTGATTTCGTCTGAAAAGAAAATTAGAGCTGACGGATATAAGGCTAGGTCTGAAACTGTTGGGTTCTGTTTAGACTATAGGTGCTGGGAAATTTTCAAGTTCTGCTTAGAGGAGTCTTTGAAACTTAATGTTTCATTGAGCTTCTCACGGGACTTCCTACGCGTTATTGACTGCATTGCCAGAGACGTATTGTCCAGCTTGAAGACTGTTTCATCACATATGACAGAATCAGTTTTAAGTGGCAACGAATTGGAATTATGCAGTACATCTGTTCGATGTGTTTCATTGATATTTTCGTCTCATGGAGGGATTTTGAATGAAAATTTGGATTTGTGGATTTCAACTGCTGATACAATTATGGAGTTGGTCAAGAAAATTTTCCATGACAATCTAGGTGAAGAAAAGCTGGGTGAACTTGCTTTAGAGTTATCTTGTGTGGTCCTTGAGCCATTCGCCCACTTTTTGAGGATCCACCCAACTCGGAAAAATGGATTTCATGATTTTGTGGACAAGCTCCTGGAACCTCTCTTGCATTTGTTGGAGTCGTTGCATGTTCATTGCAGTAAGATTGGCAGGGTAAGCAAATTGTTTAACTTAATTGAAGAAATCTTTTGTCAGGGGTTATTCCATCCTACTCATCTTGATGGTTTCTTAACCTTGCAAAGTATCAACAACTATACATCTGAGAATGGAAAGCCAAGAGACTCGACAATTGTAATTAAGAGTTATCATAGACACCTATTTGATAAGCTGAAAAAACTATTGGCAGGAAAGAATATGCTAGCATTACGTGGCATAGGAGGGATGTTTAACCTGTTTGTTAATTGTGTTAACAACCAGAAGGTAACTTCAATCAAAGGGACTTCAAGGTACGATGAAAACAATTTTGATCATGTATCTAAAGACTCACATGAAGAAAATCATTTAGTATCAGGAAGAAGTCACAGCTCAAATAGTTTGAGTGCAGAAACAAGGAAGGCGTTAGTTGACTTCTTTGTTTTGACTATAGAACCTATGCTAGTTAAGATCAATGCTTTTGTTGAAGATGAAGGAGAGGCACAATCCGACTTCTCTGATCTTCACAGGACTCTCACTTCCGCCAATAAAATACTTGCTAGCTTTGTGCACCACAAAATTTATGTACGAACGGAAGATACATCTGAAGGTACTTTGCTTAATTTCTTGAAAATGATCTACGGAATGGTTTTGTCTTCCTCGGCAAAATTAGTCAGAATAAGGCCATCAACTGATACCCAGAAGTCTGAAAGTGGAGTCTTGGATTCCATAACCAAGGAGCTTCTTCTTTCTATGCGGAATCTTGTTGAAATTGAGTATGAGGTAGTCGGGAATGACTTGGGGAGCTTATGGCTCCAGATGTTCTTGTTTGCTGCTTTTGTTCGCTCCTTGCCAAATGTTGCAGATGACCAGTCAGTTATATCTGAGATACTCCAGCTTGGCTGCCAGTTGGTTACCCTCTATAGTGAACTCCGCCAGGTTCGTGAATTACATATTGTTCATTTGGATTCTGTTACCCAAGTGTTTGTGAAGTCAACTAGTCCTTTCCGGATTTCTGGGGATTGACTGGATCGACATTGCTAACGACTTTTTCTTTATTGGTTATCTTTTCTTTATTGGTTTGCCTAAGTTTCCTTTGATCTACCTCTAATTTTCAGATGTAAATTCTAATTAACTCAGTTATTCATACAGGTCCATAACCATAATTCGTGTTCTTCTTTTCTGTTCTAATTCTCCATCCTGCTTAGTCCTAAGGTTTTTCTTCCCATCTTAATTTTAATAGTAAGTAATATACTTGCACATTTAAGTTTCAGCTGGTTTTGCTTCTTCAACTCTTCATTGAATCATGCTTGAAGCCATACATTATAGCAAGTCCTCCGACCACTCGTTAGCACTTATTCTCTTGGGTACAATCAAACGAAGTTCATTTTCGTTTGTTTTTGGGTATATTTCTGGTGCACTTCCTTATTTCAGCCAACCTACTTATTCTGTAAGCACATCTCCATGAATAACTCCCATCTGTCTTTATGCACCATTGGTGCAGGTGCGCAACTTCGCCAAATTTCCAATATGTATGGGTGCAGGAGTGGCGGCGGTCAACTTAATTATTTATATATTTTTAAATTATTAGTGTGCATTTATTTTATCAAATAATACATTTTTCCAGTCTACAAAATAGACAATCTATCACATGCTCACAAACATACATAAGAGTTCATCCACTGTATCTCGAATCGTGTTTCCAACTCAAGTCAAGCACGCGTATATTAATCAGAGTCCGTCTACTGTTATCTTCCCTATTATTCACCTTCTACTTTTCTCTGCCGCTCTCTCTTTTCATGTCTACTAGGATATATAAGAAAGAGGTATGTTTTTTTTTTTTTTTTTTTTCTACATACATTTTTGTCGTATTATATAAGACCTCCAACAAGAACATTTAAGAAATTTTGGAATGACTCTGCCCACACCTACTGAAGCACCCAGAAGCACCCATGCTTCCTAGTCGAAACGGCTCCCGGCTTGATATTTCTGGTCCACCTAGCTTCACAATCTTCAAGCTCATTTATATTCTTGCTAAGATCGTTCCTACAGTCTGCTTTGAACCTCAACATAATTTGTTTAAACTATTTTCCCAATTTTTTAAGGGTTAATTGCAGCTTCATTCCTCAATTACCACCGGCTGCGCATTGTCTTCCCTAAATTGCCAAACCTTAAATTAAACTCTTACGCTATCAAAGTTTTGCAATTTTCTCTGAGATTGTTAATATGTATTTTTTCCATTTTGGGACATGATGAAGTAAATATGATATAGTTTCGCTATTTCATCCAATTTATTGGTGAAACTAGTGAATCTCAGTTCTGATTTTCCCAAAACATAAACTGATCAGCTCAACTTTTTTGGCTCATATGATAGGAACATGGCTAACCCAAATAGAGCAGAGAGATTATGTGCCATTGTAATAATTTGGTAGTTCAGTGGATTAATTGCAAATTGTGATATTTCAAACGAGCATTGAAAAAGTCATAATATTCAATGGAAATTATGATTTATACTCTTACCATGCGAGGCGTCAGTTGGGACATTTAATTAGCTAACCTAGGTGATTGCAGGTCAGTTTCTTGAGTTGATGTGCTGGGTTGAAACTGACATCCTATGTCCTGAATAAATATTTTTGTGTTATGTTCAGTGTCGTTGTCCCTATGTCACCCTGTACTTTGTTATGATTTCTACTTGTTTAGGATGTTTACTTACACATTGAATTTAATATAGGTCGACAATGTTATTTTCTCACTCTGCAATGCGGTGAGAAGATCTTTGTTACCCGAACGTCATGGACAAATGGCTGATTTGGAACCCGTGTTAAGTGGGCCTTCATTATGCTCCAAAGCATTTGCGGAGTCAGTAGGGCTGGTGCTATCCACAGCAGAGTTCAGGCTTTCCATTTATAATGCTGTTGTCTCCATTCCAGAGGGGCAAGTAGGCAGTTGCATTCAGCAGTTAAACACAGATATTTCAGAATCCCTGGAATGGTTAAAATTTAGTAATTCATTACCAGATGAAGACAAACTTGTGGAACTGAATCCAGTTAACAAGAAGCTATGTTTTAATTTGCAAGTAGAACTTCTTGGAAGGTATTTGTCTGATATTTATGCACTAGTCCTTGATTCACTGACTGTAACAGCAGGTAACAGTAATCTCATTCGAGTTTCTGTTAAAAATATGTTGAAAGTAGTGCGCCTTAGCATGAATGATCTGGTCTGTCTAGGGCCAGGTAGTGTGAAGAAGTTCCTGTCTACTATTACTGGAAAAACCATCCGTGATATTGAGATTGAAAGCGAAGTGGATATTCTGTCCAGTCATGGGATCCTTCTGTTTTTCTTTCGTCTATATATGTCCTGCCGGAATTTATACCGCCAAGCACTCAGCTTGGTGAATCCTGATACATCAAAAAAGATGTCTGCGGAGATGGGTGACCCAATTACAGGTTACTCAGGAACAGATCTGCTGGAAGGGACTGACTGGACTCTCAAAGGCTACTTTTCTTGGATTGTCCAACCTTCAGTGCCTCTTTCCGATATTATAAGTTCCATCACGGACTTTTATAAAGACACGGTTGCAGATTCTGCCTCTCTGATTTATGTTCTGAACGCCATGGCTCTTCAAAGGCTTGTTGATCTGAATAGGCTGATAAATTCTTTCCAGTATATATTGCAGTGGAATGAAAATCAAGTTCAGAGAAAGTTGTCAGATTCCACAGAGTCGTCAGTAGATAGTAACAACAGTAAGAAGTGGAAGAAATGTGTCTTAAAGTTGACGAAAGAGGCAACAGACTTAACAGACTTTGTGCTAGAACACCTCGTATCATGTAGTACTCAGCATTTGTCTCTTTCAACATCTGATGCTGCTGCTCATACAGAGGGTGGGAAAAACCTTCACCATGACTATGTTGGATGGGATTTTGGAGTAGGTGCTCTGAGTAAGAAATCATTGCCTTCTGCAATTTGGTGGATTGTCTGCCAAAATATTGATGTTTGGTGCCCCCATGCTACCACGAAGCTATTAAAAATATTCTTGTCCCTTCTAATCCAAAATTCTCTTCGGCATGATACTAAAGTTCTGGATGGACATATTATCCAAAGAGCTAGAGATTCGGATCTGCTGAAGAAAGTCACTACTCATTCTATCTCAATAGACCTTCTTAGAGACACCATTTTCTATGAGCAGAAGGTAAGATGAATCCTTAATACTATCATCACCCGCATTATTATGCACGTATGCCCTCTCGGCTATTACTGCAATGAATATAATTTGTTGATTTAGTTTTGGATTATATATTACCTGAATTATTTTCAAGAACTTTTAACTTATGTTGCATAGAGAGATATCGAGAGAAGATGGTTCATGGATGGCTAAAAGATAAAATTCCGTGACTGTAATGTGAAATTAAGTTCTAATAGTTTACTCATTAGATAGATTCTTGAACAGATAAATCCTTATAATATATAGACGGCTTTCTTTCATTCAGGGATATTAATGAGCCAGATTATGCTGTTTGCAGGAGTCGTCAACTCGTCAAAATATGAAAAATTCTTCCGGATGTACAATATTGGTGTAAAGGGCAATATAGAAATTCAGCTTTTGCTATTATAGACTTTCATGACGAACTGAAAAACTAGGTTGAGTTACAGACTTGACTTTTAAAATGTACTGAGATTTCTTTTTGTGTCAATGGAATCGGTACAGAAAAAAACTGAATTTAATTTTCTCTGAAGTTAACTTTCACTTTCCTTCAAATGTATATGATTGTAGCAAATCGGTGCTAGCGCACTCGGCAAGAGGTTTGATAGCCCCTGCATCAGATCTCCGGTTTGAGACCCCCAAGTAGTAGTAAAAAAATGTACTATGATATTATGAATACCAAATACGCTCTTCAATCTTCATATATATAATTATATGCTTTCACTAACTATTCCTTACATATTTCTAACTAATGCACTCAAACAAGGTTTAATTCAGTGCCCCATAACCAAATTAGTACTCTCAGTTATATTCCCCCGGTTTACTGTCACATGGAGATGATTGAGACATGAAGTAAAGTTCCTCAAAAGTCAAAACACGCACCCTTCAGGTTTTCTTAGGACCCTTGTAAATTTAATAATATTTTCTGTACAGTGTAAGACTTTATATTTACATGCTAGGTCCTGTTGCTACTAGGAAACAAGTGATTTTAGGAGTATATAGTTACAGAGTTGACTACCTAATTAGAAATACATAGATTAACAATCAGGCTAATTTAGATATTTACGAGTAAACCGTAATCAATTACTTGTTTCTAACTAAAAAGTAAAGTGATTGATTACTGATTTCATGAATCACTCTCGAAATATTCCCCATGCTTACAACGGGAAATACACAGATTATCCCCCTGTGGTTAGTGGTGTGGGCAAAAGACCCCCCTTTGGTCTCAAATGCTGTAAAACACCCTCTGTTGCTCATACCTCTAACCATAGGGGGGGGGGGGGTAACATGCAATTAACTCTAAAATAACGTAGGCATTTACCTGCGTCTGGAGATGCTCTCTACTCCAGCCAAAAAAGAACTATCAGTTGTTCACCTTTCTTTCTTGAACCATTTGTTCCTAC
Source organism: Linanthus parryae (assembly GCA_023055425.1). Taxonomy (NCBI): domain Eukaryota; kingdom Viridiplantae; phylum Streptophyta; class Magnoliopsida; order Ericales; family Polemoniaceae; genus Linanthus; species Linanthus parryae. The sequence goes on along the minus strand of JALGPY010000038.1, from coordinate 857,761 downwards.
TGGCAATTGCTGCCATTCCTCAATTTTTCCATTCCTTTCCATGTTCCAAATGCCATTCCGCTTTCCTCAAGAGTAGTGGGCCAAGTGAATCTGAAAAGTTCCTTGATTGTGGAGGTTAATAATAGATCACAGGTTGCCGTTGGCCATTTCGAGATGGGTATTTTTCATTTGAAGGCCACAGCTGTTACTGTAAAATTGTTAGGGGGTTGTTTATGGTAGGTGAGTGATGAGTTGTGATGCAAGTGACATGTGGTCTTTCTTGTTACTTGTTAGCCGGTACTTAGTAGTGATGGTCAGGGTTTAGTGCCGGTGGGGTGAGATAATACAGATTTTCCTAATTGGTTACTTCAAAATCAGATTAGTCCCTTGTCTTGTTATTTCCATTGTACTTCACTGATATACCAGTCTTAATTTTTTCATTAATTGTCTTTTTAATTACCACTAAAAACTTACTGTTCATAAGATGTTGATACTATATCTTCTACTAGTTTGTTCGCAGGTACTTGACATCAAGGTTTTGCCTGATCTTGGAAAAGTCAGTCTTGTCCATATTTGGTAATGCTGCAGAGGGTGATTTAAATTCCCCACCTAACTGGTCAGAGTTCTTGGAGCTCGTGAATTCTTCAATTATTGTTTCTGGCCGTAAACATGCCAGTAGGAAAAATTCCTCACGGAAGGGGTTGATTTCTTCATCGAATAAGCTGATTAAGGAGTTTGCAGAGTGCGATACTTTGCTCGGCTTTTTGTATCAAATGCCAAAGAGATACTTAAAATCTAAATGGTTGTTGATGTATGCAACTTATATTCTCAACCTTGAGAGGTACTCCTCTCTCTCTCTCTCAAGATATAGAGAACCTCCACTTGCCATTATTTACATGCTCAGCTTGCATATCCGATATTCTGCATCTATGAACAATCTGTTAAGATACCTGTCAAGAAAAGAACCATCTGGTGATTAATTAGTTTGTCACCTCAGCTAAGAGTATCTGACAGCAAATTGTTTGTTTGAACTTTTACCTAGTACACCGATTTATCTAAACTTGAAATGCATTAGGCCTTCATAAGGGTAACAAATGTTTGATTGTTTTAACATTGCAACCTTATCATCTTGTGTTGGCTGTATGTAAAACTCTGGAGAAATATGTTATAAGCTCTTAGAAATAATGGCTAATAAGAATGGAAGCTACTATTTTCTTTAGGGGGATTGAAAACAGGTGTTCATTTCATGTAGATTGTTTGTGGTGTTCATGTTATGAGGCTGGAGAGATTATCTGATAACATTATTCTGGTGATTTTGCTGTACGCGTGAATATTTAGTTCTTGTAGAATCTCGTGCTCTATCCAAGAAATTAGAGTAGTGATTGGAACTAACGTGTGGCATCACTTCCGCCTAGAGGAGTTAGGCTGTACTAAAAACTTAATCAAGTAGACACATCAACATTCTACAGTGAAGCCACATTGGTCATACAGAATTGAGCCCTCAGTGAATATGTGTCCAACAAAAATTCTAGAGACTAAGAGACATCGCATACAATGTCAGATGGTTCCGCGTCCTTTAAGTAGGAAACTAAGACGGGATTTTGGTGGCCGTTTATGGTGAAAGTATTTCTTGGAATTATAAAGGAACAAACATTATGAGTAAACACCTGGATGATTGAAAGCTATACATCATAAATGAATAACTTAATCTTTATGCAAAGTAAGCTGAAGCAAGACAACTCTCCTATGCTTGTGCAATTTTCCTTGAACTGCTGGCTCAAGCTCGCCAATCTTCTGTGAACTTGATTCATCATCATCTTCTGGAAAGCTTACTCTCCCCTTATGACCTCGTTTAGCAAGGCCTTTTGTTAACCTTCTGAGAATTCTGCCAAAAAATCTCGTACATAGGTGTGATCTTAAATTCAAATTGAAAACTCACCTCATGCACATTACAAAAAGTAAGGGAAGAACTGAAACATTATATCAGAACTGGAACTCATAACTCCAGAATCAGGGTTAAAGGGAAAAAGAACTACTTGGTCAGAAAGAGCGTGACCAAAAAAGCAAAACTGAAAAGGAAAAATAGGTACTAGAACAAGAAGAAGAGAACCTGGAAATAGAAGTCTTAAAGTTTGTTTCTCAGTCTTCTTTACTTCATCGTCGATGTGCAGTTTTGTAGCGAGATTTTTCATCCAACAGCTTTCTTATAAACAAGATATATATATATATATATATATATGATATAATGTGCTCGGTTATGATACTATTTCCAACATCGTCATGATTAATTCAACTGTTTATGTGCTTCCCTGTTTTTCAGGCTTGTGATTGCCAGCTTGTTAGACCAGCATACTGATTTCTATTCACAGAATTGCTATGACCTCTTAAAATTATTTCTGTCCTGTCGGAAGGTCCTCAAATCCTTACTCATGGTATCTTGTGAAGACGCAGGAGACAATTTGTCCCCTCTTAGTTTAATGCTCTCCCAGAATTCTTATTCCATTTTATGGCTTTCAAAATCATTAGCGGTTGTAGTTGCGACTCAGTGCACATTTCCAGAAGACATTGCTACCCAAGTGAAGGGCATGATTATCACATTGACGGATCACACGTCATGCATATTTTCCACACTGACCAAATTTCACTCTGTTCATGCACTTAGTTCCGTTGATTACATGAATCCTGGAGAGGAACAGAACGAGGGAAGTGTTATGAGTGAAGGGAGTAACTCGGTTGGCGTTGATCGGTGTTTGGATTCAACTACTGACACTGATGCATGGAAAACTGTAGTTCGTATAGCTGAAACTCTGAAGGAAGATTTGGAAAACTTGGTTGTCTCTCAGAAAGCGCGTCTTCGTAATGCAGAAACTGAGGATAGTATCAAGTTTCTGGATTTCACAAACTTATCCTCTCTTACTTCTTGTTTTCAAGGCTTTCTTTGGGGCATGACATCTGCTGTGGACCACATGAAGTTAAAGGATTCTGATGTGACGAGAAAATTGCTTAGATGGAATTCTGAACCAATGAAAAAACTCAGTTGTAGCATAAATGTGTTTGAAGACTTCGTAAATACGTTTGTCCACATTTTGGTTATTGAGGATGCCAAACGTTCAGGTCAAACCCTTTCTTCACTAAATGTTAGTGCTGGGTCAGTGTTGGTGGAGGATTCTTCATGTAAAGGCTTCGGCGATCACTCATACCATCTTCTTGATAAAGGAATACAGAATTGTGAAATGGTGAGAGATGATTCGACAACACCTGATATCGTTGATCATGCTACTAGAAGTACTCGGAAGAAAAGGTTACAAACTAAAAATGCAGATTGTATGAACAGTATACTTGCCAAGTGTGATTCATCAGAGCTAGCTCATGGTTTGAGGGATTCGTTGTTGCATGTCTTCTTCAGGGGTGAATATCCCGAAGCAGCATTGTTCCTCAGACAGCTGCTTACTGCTGCTTCAGGGCTTCTGAGACTAAATTTGCAGATTAATCGTACTTCCTTGACGTTAAGTTTGGTGCCTACTTTTATCAGCGTTTCTCAAGTTTTGCTGACAGAACTGTCTAACAATGTTCAAGCACCGTCACCACTATGTTTTGTTTGGTTGGATGGAATCCTCAAATATCTTGAAGAGCTTGGAAATCATTTTCCCCTAACTGATCCTAGCTCGTCTAGGGATGTCTATGTTAAACTGGTAGAGTTGCATTTAATGGCTATAGGAAAATGCATTTCTTTGCAGGGAAAGAAGGCTACTTTAGTATCACATGACACCGAATCATGTACCAAGACACTAAATGGGCAGATGGCATCATCTGGTTCTGTTAATACCTCTGGGCTGGATGGATTTAAAAGCAGGTTGAGGGCATCCTTTAAAGCTCTTGTCAAGAAACCCTCGGAGCTACATCTGTTGTCAGCAATTCAGGCTTTAGAGAGAGCATTGGTAGGGTTGCGAGTAGGCTGTACAACAAGTTATGAGATATACACTGGAAATTCATCTGGGGGAAAGGTTTCCTCTGCTGCAGCTGCTGGCATTGACTGCATGGATTTGGTTCTTGAGTTTGTTACAGGTATGTCTTTATTTCACATCTTAACAAGTTTGACATGAATAACGGTCTTTTGTTTAGTCCATTGTACCATTGGAGGCGAGCTTATCCTTTAGTTTTGTATGTAATTTGAGAAGAGTAATTTCCGGATCTTTTCGTTGGTTGTGCCATTTTTAGAGTAGCCTCTGATGTTATAGCATAACAGGAATGTGAAAAAAAAAAATGGATTAAAATTGGACGCATAAATTTTTAGTATTTTTCTTATGGGTTCAGTTTAACATGTCTGCGAATATGTGTCTGGATAAATAAAATTCGTTTTGCCTCTGTTTAGTTCTTACTGTGGTAGGTAATTGGTACTTCATATTTCTCTTCTGAACCTCTTAGTTGAGGAATTCTCGCCATTATAGTTGCATCTGTCACCATGAGAAGAGAGTTATTGTGTTTCTGCTACACTGTTTAAGAAATGTATAATTGTTATTTCGAGGGACATGTTTAATTCAAACTCCTGGTTAGAGGAAGTTTTCGAATAAACATGCATTGGCATTTCCTCTACTGTCCTTACAACACTCCTCGATTTGTAGGGTGTTTTTTGCCGTTGGACTTGCAAATCATGTCAGTGGTACCTCCTTGCTTTTTGTAGAACAAACTCGCAATTTGAAATTTTCATTAAAATGTTTTTTTTTGTTATCTGAAGAGAAAGGACTGGGCTAGTGTGGTGAAGAGTCACCCTCACAAATTTGAAAAGGTGTCCCTGCATCTATTATTGCTTCCTTTGGTTCTATTGAATCATATTGTAAATTAAATAATGATGTCACAGCCAAATGGACGATGTGCAGTATTTTCTAAAATAGTCAAGTTGATGTTTATTTCTTATTTAGCAACTGTTTATTTTCCTGACTGATGATTTCATCTGTAGGACGGAAACGATTGAGTGTTGTTAAAAAGCACATCCGGAGCTTAGTTTCCTCTCTTTTCAACATCATTCTGCACTTGCAAGGTCCGCTCATCTTCTTTAGGGATACAATAGTTAATGGTGGCACTACTTATCCCGATTCAGGATCAGTAACTTTGATGTGCCTAGAGGTACTGACTAAAGTTTTTGGGAAACATGCTTTGTTTCCATTGGATTCCTGCCACATTGCTCAGTCCTTGCGCATACCTGCTGGGCTATTTGGTAACTTTCTGATCATTAGAACCCATGAAAAAACACTCAATTCCGTGAAGTTTTTGGGTAATCAAAGCACTGAGGGTATACAAGGATTGAATTCTTCTGATGTCGACCGACAGTTCTCGATAGACCTGTTTGCTGCTTGTTGCCGGCTACTGAGTACAGTGCTTAAGCATTACACGAGGTGTGCTTTCTCTATTTGCTTTTATTCATTCAAATAGGGTGTGCATGTAGTGTCGTCAATCTTTTTTTATAGCTGAAAACATGCATGCATACTTACTATGGTTTTCTGATTTCTTTAGTGAAACAGAGCAGTGTCTTGCACTTCTTGAAGTTTCAGTGTCCGTTCTTCTTAATTGCTTGGAAATGGTAGATACCAACACATCTGCCGGTGAAGGTTGCTTTGCGTGGGAAATACACGAGGGCGTGAAATGTGCTTCTTTTCTCCGAAGAATATATGAAGAGGTATGCTTTTGGAAACTTGCTTTCTTCTTTCCGTGTGTTATCTCTACAGATACTGTCGTTGGTTTGATCAGGACCAGGGTGTCTAGCTCATGCCCCTCTTTTCTTCTTCGGCAAGGACTTTCACAGTCCAATTATGTATATGAAGTCTCTCTTCAAAGTAGCTGTCTTATCTTATATATGACATGACAAGCTAAATCCCAGTCCAATTTGCTAAGATCGCCAACATTTATCAAAAGCCTTGAGCTGCCTTTTGTTTCTCTCAATATTCATGCTTATCTACCTATAGGAGCAAGGCCAATACAAAGTAGTTGTTCTTAATCCAATTATCATCTTCATGTATTTATGTCACGATTGGTTTGAGAACCTCATGTAGCATACTCTTCAGCTGCCTTACGAAGAAATCTAACACCTCCATCATCTGTTTGTTGTCGTCTGAACCTTACGGACTTGTCCAGCTTGGTTTTCGCTCTTGTTTTCTGGAGATCACCCTCCTCTTTCCACATCTTTGTTTTGGTTTTTCTCAATGGATTTACTGGGAATAGATCCGTCTTATGCGAATAGATCCGTCTGAACCTTACGAACTTGTCCAGCTTGGTTTTCGCTCTGGTTTTCTGGAGATCACCCTCCTCTTTCCACATATTTTTTTTTTGGTTTTTCTCAATGGATTTATTGGGAATAGATCTGTCATATGTGTGCTAATCTTACTTTGGATTCTAGTCATGGACTAGCAGAGCTACATGTTGTTGAATTAGTTGGTTGTGATGTATGCGTAGACGCATGGCATTGATAATATGGGGTCCTTATTCATATTCATTATCCTTGCAACAGTTGAAGTGTTGTTACTAAGTGGTCCAACTCTCTATTCTGCAGATAAGGCAGCAAAAGGATGTTTTCAGCAAACATTCCTCTTTATTTTTATCTGGATACATATGGACCTATGCAGGATATGGTCCCCGAAAAACAGGCTTAAGAAGGTTGTCTTTGGCATTCCCTATATTTATTTTTTTGAACTGTAGACAAGAGTTTGAAATTATATGATTATTCAAGATTGAGACATTGCAACTATACGAAGTGATAGGCTGACTACCCTTTTAATTTATCTTTGCAGAGAAATAGACGAAGCTTTGCGACCTGGCATCTATGCTTTGATTGATGCTTGCTCAGCTGATGATCTTCAGCATCTGCATACGGTTTTTGGAGGTAAGCTTTGTTTATCTGATGTAGTCTGGTGCATTCTTTATCCTCTATTTTGTACCGGGATATTGAACTGGAAAAACACATTGGAACTATTGAGAAGTATAAAGTGATAAGTAAATTAGATTTATATATTAATCCTTGTAATTCTATATTTGAAAATAACATGGAAATAAAATACTACAACGTAAGTTCAAACAAATACTAAAGTAGCAACCTAAAACCAAAGCTACAAGAAGTGAACATTAGGTCCATTGCCCTGAATGTCATGGATGATGAAATCGGCATTTTCTTGTGGAGGATCACAGAGGAGGATCAACATCTGCTTCTGATGTTGCCATATCTTTGCAAGCGCATCCGCTGTTTCATTACCTTCTCTTGGGATATGGTGGAGTTCATCATACTCACAGGCTCACTGCCACTGAGAAGAACCTTGATCTCCCTGCATCACCAGATTCTTGTATGGGAAGTTCTATTTGAGATGTATGAAAGGCTTCAAGAGAGTCTGATTCTATTAGAACACTGGTATTTTGGTTCCCATGAATGATAACAAGACCTCTGTGAATAGCCCATAGTTCGGCCCTAAGCTGAATTATGTCAATCTACCCCATGAAGCTTTCAGATCCGTTTGCCTTTTTCGTCTCTGAATAGCCCACTGGTAATCTCACAAACATAGCTCCGGATAGCCCCCATAGTTTTTAAAACAGATTCCATCTTGTGATTAAATTAAATTGTTTCTTCTTTTCCAGATGAGCCAGCAAGTAACAGTGAGAGTTAAGTAGAAGCGAGGATTGCTTTTACTGCTGGTTTGAGATTACAATTGAACCAAGTCAGGAAGTGGAAGGGGCTATTGTGAGAATTCACCCACCAAACCACAAATATCTCAATCCATAATGTCTGAGCTTCTGGACAAACGAAAACTCTTATTGATCCTTGTATTCATACAATCATCATTTTGGAAAAATGACGTTTCTTTTGTTTTAACACCCGTTTTGATGTATGGGACCGAGTGTTGGGTGATTAAGAAGAAATATAAAAATATATGAGTGAGCATAAGCGAAAATTTGAAGATGGATGAGTGTTGTCACTAGGAAATGTACGATACACAATGACACCAAAAGTTCTTACGTTGAACTAGTAGACAAAAAGCCGAGAGAATCGTTTGATGTGGTTTGGTCATGGCCTCACGGGTAGCATATTTTGTAGGCCCTTGAATACATCTGTTAGTAAAAGGGATGCACTCCGTCTCGATGGAGGTGGAGGGAGAGGGAGACCAAGACGAACTCTGGTAAAAACAAAAAAAACAATACTGAATCAAATTTAACTTTATGAGTGGATGGCAGATGGCTTATGAGCGATGGAATTCGATCCTAACGGCTCACCCGATTAAACTAGAAAACTACATGTTGAGTTGACTATTGCTTAGTTGAGTTGAGACATGTTCTTTTGCTTTGAATGTTTCCCTTGCATTTGATATCCTTCACAATTTTCTTGCCAAAATTGGATTTCCAACCTTTCCGAGCTCACATTATTTTGTTTTCTCTATCTCTGTTTTGTAGAGGGTCCTTGCAGAAGCACTCTGGCATCTCTTCAACATGATTACAAATTGAATTTCCAATACGAAGGAAAAGTTTGAGGAACATGTAGATATAGCTAGACAAAGTTTTGTTTGGGATCTAACGTGTAGATTACAGATCTATAGTGACAGAGTAACCAGCTACACCATTTTTGCAACTCCTTCCCTATATGTATGGTCTTTTCGCTGTTTTGGGGGAGGGAATGAGAAATTGTTACATTGTTGTTGTTAATCCAGTGAAACATATTTTAAATTGTGTCGATGATATCATACTGCTAATTATTTTTGTTAGTCTTCATTTCTTCTTCTGAACTCTAGATATTCATCATGGTTCAACAAATGTTTTTTTCGTTAGAGAATTTTCTGGTCATCATTATGACGAAAATATATTGTATTCGTTGTTTTTGTTGGAAGGAAACAAACTTGTTCTATATTACCTTGAATAACCATCACTTTTAGCTTTTATGTTTGATAAACATTTAGCTTTTATGTTTGATAAACATGGAGTCACAACACTATTCATTTTAGTATAATAAAGTTTTATAACTTTATAGGCATTTCATCCCCGCTCGTGATTGTGGTGTTTGCAAGGGAGTTAAATTTTGTGTACTTCAACGAAATACTGCTCTATCGATCCGACATTGTGGGATCTGCAAGGGATTTAAAGTTCTAATGAAATATTACTCTATTTTATTTGACTCCCAGATGTTTGTTGATACAATGTTTCAACATATGAAATGTTGTCATTGTTCACACTATTCTGATTTTTGCATTCCACCAAGATATGATTGTTATTTATCATGCTGGTCACAACCTAAGCAAAGCATCCCATTTTGGCTGCAATGCTGTACCTATAGCTTATGCGGTGCTCTATTGTTGATAGAGTATGAATGTTGCAAAAAGTCAACTATGGAGACCATGGTATTATGTCTATTTTTACTGTCTTATGATGGCAGTTCGCAATCACTTACTGCCTTTGTAAGCTATTGGAGGGAACTAATTTTGGTTAGTTGTGTGAAGTTTATTTACGAGATTCTATGGTTATGGTGAGAGGTGGGTTATTGCAGCAATAAGGCATATATCACAACGAAAACAGTGGAAGGAGGGAGGATCTAAGTCATCTCAAAATCATACTTTCCACTGCATCTGCGCATTTGTGAATAATTCGGCTGTGTGCGTTCCAAATATTGAACTGGTGAACAGTTAAAAAGACGAAAAAACCATAAAGAAACCAACTGCCCAAAATCTAGTAAGACTTGGTTTTTCTTTCAACTTTTGGCATGTAAAAAAAAACCCAGTATGTGGTTTTTTATCAGTTTATTTATGAGTTCCTGAGTTTCTCTACATACTATTTTGCCTTCGCACTTTTTCTATATTTCTAAAGTTACTCTTAGGCCATTTTGATCAGTTTTGCGAGAATAAATAGCATACAATTTAATAGATAGCTATTATAAGATTTTTAACTAAAATTCAAAACTTTGATACTTGGATTTAACAAAAATTTAACGATTTCACAAAATTTCAATACAGCAAAGTTCAAGACGAGTTCATGAAATATAAAACATGAGCAACTTGGGTATAAAATAGGACAATTAACCAAAAATAATAGCATCACAACAAGCGACTCCTATCTAATTTAACTATTGTTATGATTGAGAAGTTCTTTTGATGGAAACTGCACTGGTTATGCCATACTCAATGAGACGAGCATTCACAAGCCTCTCAATGACCTCTTTCATGATCTCATCATGTTCTTGTTGCTCGGGCGTGCGGCCCCCATCTTGATATTGCTCTGTATCTGCATGTACTCTTTGAATAGATTCTCGGGGTTTTCTAGTGAGAGAACAAGCTCCCGTGACCATTTGGACATGCACTATAAACCTGGAATAAGAATTCGAACAATAAGACACAAGAGAATAGAATAAAGACAAAAAAAAAATGAAAACTCTAAACTAATTTCTTCTAGGACATTAAACCGTTGTCCCCGGAAATGGCGCCAACAAATTGACCGCTAATCTATGCATTCTCTCTAGTAACGGCGCCAAAGGGACAATGAAGGCTACCAAGAGTTTTATTTCTGGATGGTGTGAAGAGTAGTCGTCGAATTCTTTGAATGAAGCAGGGAAGTTGCAGTACCCATAGGGTTCACGTTGATGGAGAAAGCCTTTGAGTTGCATGCTTTTTCTTCCGTTGAAGGCCAATGCGTCAGAGACACGTGCAAGTGGCTAATCGCGATATAGGGGCTGTGGCTAGTGAGTTTTCGGACAGAGGTGTGAAGGATGACAAGATTGAGGTAAATAGAAAGTGGATTCAGCAAGGAGGGTAACGCAAGGAGGGTAACGCAGTAGTGGAGTCAATGTTTAACACACGAGTAAGTAGAAGGGCATCAAAGCTTAATAGGAGCGCAAAAATGGAAAGATGAGTGAAGAAAAGGAATCTTGTTTGTCTGAAAGAGATCAAGACTGTAGGGGACAAAATAAGCCATTGAAAAACAATATATATCCTTTATTACTTGTGTTTGTTTGTGTGTGCTCGGGTATTAGTTCCTCATCACTCTATAGTTGAAGTTATACTTTCTGTAATATCCATTCAACATTCATGAATATGAATTTCAACAACTTAGAAATTTGTGGACGAAAGTGAACCTTGTATGGGCAATAGAGAACTGAATTATAATTTCGCGTCTCAAACCAGACTGTTTAGAGCCCTAGGTTAAAGGCACAGTAGACCGAGATGGGTCATATTTGGGATTTTCTCCACAAGAGATGTATGAAATGTAATAAACTCCTTAACTTTTAGTAGGCACATTTAAAATATATTCTTACTAACACAACCGCAAACTCTTATTATCACCAAAATATCCCCTAAACTATAAACCTCCTCCAGAAAAAGCCTCACAAATTCCAATGCATTCTCTCTAATAACGGTGCAGTACACTTGACCACATGTAGTAAACGTGGCTAATGGTAGCATTAACAACGGGTGTTATAACTTTCGTAGCCACGGTAGTCTCAGAAAAATGTGGCAAAAATAACTTTTTACCGCGGGTGATATACTGACAGTGGCATCGCACTCCGTTCAGGGTGAAAGGGGGGGGGGGGGGGGGATGGCCCCTCCAACAATTTTTTCGAATAGTATTATGATAGGTAAATTTTGCTAAGAGTTTGTGTAGTAATACAATTTTGCCCCCACTAGCTTAAGACATGTAGTAGTACAAAGAGAATTATGCTCCACAAAAGCCAGTAGTTTAAAGCCACGTAATTGAGATCATTTATTAATCAAAATGTAAACATCTATCATTATCTTTACACAAAAGATATCAATCAGTTTTTAATTGGTATATCCCGTACAATTTCTCAAAAATCACGTAGAATTGAAAAAATATTACACCATTATCCCCTGAATCATTACTATCGTGCAAAATATTTAGTAGATCTAATTTTGTAAGGAGATTTAATGAAAATAAGTAAAAAGTCTATTGAAATTTGTCAATAAAATTCTCTAAAAAACAAAAAGAATGATAAAGAGGTGCGATTATTTTCTAAATAGTCTTCACACATCCTCAAAAAAAAAATTATTTTGTATACTTATTGTTATTATTATTACTATTTACCGTGAAAGTTTGATAAGTTGAGTGCAGTTTTTAAGTTTGGAAGATGTTTGGTATTTTTTTCCATAAATTTAATACTTCAATAAATTGCAAAAACTAGTTACAATTTATTCTGCCCAAAGGAGAGCTAGCAGCCATTGAGGCGGTTCATTAACCCAAATCTCGGGGTTCTCTAAGTTCAGAGCACGCTTGGATAGATAGTCTGCTGAACGGTTTGCTTTTCTTGGAATTGTGCTCCACTTAATTGCTTTGAAAGTTCTACCTAACTTGTCCACCTTCTGCAGCATTTCTTTCACTATTGTTCTTGCATTTTCCGTTTCCTTTCTCTCTCTTGCCAAGCTGAATAGCTCTTTTGCGTCTCCCTCTATGATGATGTTCTTAATCTGAGCTTCTACCGCAGCTTCTATCCCTCTGGTTAATGCTTGGGCTTCAATTTCCATCCCATTTGATCCCCATGCAATCGGTTCCGCACCAACTACCACAAGATCTCGATGATGATTTCGGATTACAAATCCTGATCCTGTTCTCCTCTGTCTGTAAGACCACGCTCCATCACAATTCAATTTATACCAATTTTGCGGAGGGGGGGGGGACACCAGATCTTCGATTCTTAGGGGTTGTTAAGGATCGTAAATTGCATATTTTAGTATGTTAACGAACTCTTCATAACTTGCTAATATGTGTAATTTATCTATTTTATCTCTCTTTCTAGACTTATGCTTGTTTTCGTAGCTTTGGTTGTTTTTCCCAAATTTTGTAGGTGAAAACGTGCTTTAAAACGCAAGAGGCGAGCTAGGGGACCTTAAACGATGAATTTGAAGAGGATTTGCAGCTCAAGAGCCATGAAGAAGGGACTTGGGTGACCTAATTTGAAGAATAGTTGAAGATTTAAGGGCCAATTTGAGAAGACAAGAGAAGAATTGAGGCCATTATTGAAGATCTAGAAGTCAAAAGTGAAGGAAAAGGGCCAAAAAGTTATGTTTTTAACTGAAGTGGGGCTTAGGTGCAAGTTTTGAAACGTTTTAATGGCTATTTTGAAAGATAATTAACGGAGTGGGGGTCAGATTGTCATTTTCCGAAGATTTTAAAGATGATCCGGGCCTTTTAAAGCATTCTGGCAAGCTAGGGGGGAGCCGGGTGCAATTTCCCGAAACCAGCTCACCCCCCAGCAGCTCTCTCTCACGGTCTCTCTCTCTCCCCCCGATCGTTCAACAGCAAGAAGACCCAGCAGCCATAGAAGCTCGACGAAGCTTCTTCCAAGCTTCACCCCGGGCTCGTTTCTTCAACAAATCAAGCCTACCCGGTACCAAATTGCTCCTTTTCCGACCCTCTATCAAACCCACCCCTTGATTCGGCCCAAAAGTGAAGTTACAAGAAAGCCCCAAATTAGCTAGGGTTCTTGAAGGTTCTGAAAATCAACGATTCGGGATGAATTGGACGAATCGAAGGGTGGAGATGAGTTCTTGGAGGCCAAGCAAACTAGAAGAAGCATCTATATAAACCCAGGTTGAAGGAATCGAAGGCTCTTCTTCTGGACCCGTCGGACAGTGACGCCTCTGTTCTGGGTTTCGTTTTCTCCTCTCTCTCTCTCTGATTTCGCCTTCTTCTGGGTTGTTCTTGAGCTCTCTAAAGGCCAAGAACGAGAAAGAGGAAGAGAGGGAGAGAGGAGCTGTGGTTTTTGATCCGATTTTGGACGAATTTTAGCTCTGTTTTGGGCTGGTTCTTGAGCACTGTGAATGCTCTGTTTCTGGGTTGATTTCTCAGTAGCAGTAGCAGTTCACAGCAGCCTTCTTTGCAATTGCTTCACTAGTTTGTAGCTTAGTTGTGTTTTTGGCTATTTTTGCTTAGTTTGTGTATTTGAATCAAGTGGTAGTTGATGTATTGAGGTTGAATTGGTGAAAACAAGAGTTGGATTCAAGTATGATGAATGAAATGATAATTTTCTTTACTTCTCTTGAATTTGTACTCATGTTTAGCTAATTCACTTGCTTGGGTGATTTGGGACTATCTAGTGCCCTAATCCTCTTATTGATTCAAGTTGAGCTTCAAGGATGAATGGGTTGAATTGGGTTCACTTGAATGCTTAGTGCAATGTTTGGATTTCTCTTGTTGGAGTATTTGATGCATTGAATAGGTAGATGTGCGAATACTCTTGAATTGTTTGATTTGAAGTTGCATTTGAGTGAGAGGAACTCGTCAATCCTAACTTTGAGAAATCGAGTTCTAGTTAGGCGATTTGAGTGAGAATTTACAAATCTCATTTGTTGCTTGATCTTTCATGTGGAAACATCTAAGTGTGTTTACATATGGTTGATGCTTGAAACACTTGAAATTTGGAGAATCTCATTTGAATAGCCTCTTTAGTGCTTGATTAGCGTGTTGGATTTACACACTTCTCTTGTCGCGAGTTGGATTGTATGAGCAATCACTTCTTGAGATACTTGTCTTGTGGATTGACACATGCGAATTGAGAACCGGGCTTGAATCTAATAGGAGGATTGGTCACTAGAGAAACCGATGATCCCTAGCCCTCATTACTTCGTATTTCTCTTAGTTTCTTGAATTGTCGCTTTAGTAGTCTTTTACTTTGTTCTCTAAATCGTACTCTAAACTTGCTCCATCACACTTTGTGGTGGATTTGATAGCTTGGCAAGCTTTAAAGCCATTGAGAGTTTGTGTTTCTTGCTTTAGTTTGTCGTTTTCTAGTTTTGCAAGTCATTGTCTAAACCTCCTCTCCTTGTGGAAATCGACCCCGTTCTTACTCGGGTACTACTTAGAACGATATTCCTATACTTGGGAATTATCGCGAACAAGTTTTTGGCGCCGTTGCCGGGGAGAGGCTAGGCTTTAGATTTGATTTGCTTTCTTAGATAGTTTGTTAGTAGTTTGTTTTTGACATTTTTTTTCTAGTTGTTTGTGGTTAGTTAAGCTTGTGAGATTCAAGAGGGCTTGTAACATTCATCAAGTACCTCTCATCTACTTGCTTGAAAAAAAAATGTCTCATGAACATTTTGGACTTGGTAAGAGGCCTAGTGTTCCTTACTACTATGCATTTACTAGACATGAAAGTCATTCTAAGGAATCAATGCGTTCCAAACGTGAGCGTGCTTACAATAATGGTGATTATTTTCCTAAGAATGATTATTCTTGGCATGATAGTAGGACACTAGATTACACATCTCATGCTTCTTGTGCACAATCACCTCCCTCAAACACTTACATGTTTTTGAACTCTCATGATTCTTGCACTTATCAATATAATGATATGATGTGTGAATCAAGAGAAGTTAATCATTTTGAGAGGGAATCACTTGTGAATGATGAGCTAAATATGCCTATAAGTAATTCTCTAGAGGAGACATTTCAAAAATATCTCCAAGGCACAAAAGAACTAAGAGATTCAATAAGAGAACTAAGAGAATCACAAAGCAAACTTGAAGGCTCATTTAGAGAAGTAGAAGGATCGTTTTGTCACTCGATTGATAGAGTGGAATCCTCATATTCACAATCGCATGATAATGAGTCTCTTGCATATAGTATTTACTCTTCACAAAACTCGCCATCATATGAGTCTCAAGTTCTTATTCACACACATCACGAGCTTGCTCAAGATCAAATTTTGGATGATGTGTTTGATGATGGAGTTGTTGCCACTAGGATAGGTGATTGTATTCATTTCTCATTTGCACAATCTAAAGAAGCATGTGATAGTGATATTGGTAGTGAGATTGATATTTTTGATGATGACTCTTCAACCCATGACATGAGTGAAGCCATTTTGGATGACTCACATAGTGACACTTGTGAGGAGGAGTCGCAAAATGAAAATCACTCATGTGATGAGTTAGAGGTCAAATTTGATGCTACCACTAGTGAAGGGAATGTAGACTTGTCTTGTGCTCTAGAAGAGCCTAGTACTTACCGGAGTTCCTATGATCTTGATTGTGACGAAATTGAAGTTTTATTGGGAGGTACTCCGGTTAGTATTGGTATGTCTAATGAAGATCCGGGGAGGTATGCTCGTATTTGTGAAGAAATTGAATTTTGCTTAAATGCTCCCTTGGATTCTATCATTATGGAAGATGTGCCTAAGGGTTTGGATGTGGCTTCATATTCTCAAATTATTTTAACTCCCACTTGTGAAGCCACATCCCCAAATCCATATGACTTATTTAAAAGTGATAAGATGGATGATTCACAAGTTGCCCATATCTCTCAAATTGTGCTTTTAAGTAAAAATTTGGCAACTTATGAAGACCCATTCTATGATTTATGTCATTTGAGGATTTCAAACCCTTTTCTTAAGTTGATGCATGATATAACAACTTGCCCTAACTTTATTGTTAGATTTTGCTTGCATCTCTTATTCATCTTTTGTGTCTTGCCCCTACTTCTCCTATCTATTCTAATTGATGAATCACACTTTTTAAAGGAGAAGTACTTTTCTAAGAATGAAGTAGGGGCATGGCATGGAAAGAAATTTCCTAGATTGGGGGTGGGATAGCATCATTTTCTTTGTTCCACCTCCCTAGTTGTAAATAAATAAATTAGTTTATCTCTATTTCTTGCATTTTCTTTTCTTTTACCATTTTGTAGGTTGCTCTTGGAGGAGGACTTGTGCTTGGTGGCCAAGAAAGCTAAAATGAGGTCTATCTATCCCTTATCTCTTATATGAACTTGTATGCTCTTCCATCGTTCTCACACATTGAGGACAATGTGACATTTTAGTTGGGGGGTGGGAAGTAGATTTTATTTCTTGCTTAAATGGTTACTAGCATGCTTTTTCTTCATTAGTGATTTACTTGAAAAATACAAAAAAAAAATGAAAAATTTAAAAAAATCAAAAAAAAAAAATTAAAAATTTGAAAAATTGAAAAAATGTGTGAATCTTTCATGAGAAGCATCACTCTTTCCCCGTGTCAAACCATAGATTTTTTATTCTTCTTTCTTTGGTGGTTTTATTTATTTTAACCTTTCATCTTGAGTCCAGATTTTATTTTCTTATTTTATAGCTTTATCGAGTCTTAGAAAGTCATAGTTGAGTCACTTATTTTGAAAAAAAAAAAATTGAAAATTGAATTGAAAAAAAAAAATGAGAAAAAGTGAAAAGGGGGGATTTTAGGAAGCTAGATGTTTTCAAATAATGAAATTTCTTAGTCCATGTTCTTTTTATTTTTATTTTAGAAAGGAATTATTTGCTTATACTCAATACATCTACACCATTATCCCACATTCCGCGACATCATGCGTTCTCACAAAGCGACACACTAAATTTACGTTTCATGTTTAAGTCCTTCAAGCTAAGTTGATCACATAAACTTTGACGTCTTTTACTTTTGATAAAGGGTGCATTTTCTAAAGCTATTTGAACCTCACAAAAAGATTTTTCTCTATTCGTTTTTGCGGTGGAAACTTGTAGCCCATTGGAGTGGTGGTTACCAATGACACCCCATGCGATGTCTAAGAAATAGAGGGGTGTCCGGGGATAATGTTACGTCACCACCTAGATAGCTCCATTGGTTTAGCTTAAAAAGCCCACTCGCGTGTATATTCCTCTATTTTGTTGTGGGTCTTGGAGATCCTTGGATTTGAGGTTAAAAATGAAATGTTAATGCTATAAATCTCAAAAAAAAAAAAAAAATCATGATAAATCGCACCATCTACCAAAAATCCACAAAAGGATCATACAAGCCCACAACCACATCTCCCCTTCTTAAAAATTTTTGTTCAAAGCTTTGGAAGTCCATCCTACATGGGTGCTTTTGAATAAGTATGAGAATGTCTAGTTTCATGTGATCCTTATTTTTGAAGGCATACTTTCTCGCAAATTGAACTTAATTTAAACAAGTTTTGTGGTTCGCATGAGTCACCTTCTACCAAACACCGCCCACATTTGTATGAGTATATGCTTAGACGTCCTTAGGCTTCTTTCTCAATCTTCTTGGACTTTGAGAATTTATTTGAGGAGACATTTATGCATTCTTCTTTTTCCCCCACCAAAAAAATTAAAATTAGCTAGTAACTCTTAGTATTTTGTTTCTTTGAGTTCTCACTTAGGATAGATAATGCGTGTGTGCGTTTTTGTAAATATTTGAGTCTAGTTTAGAATTGAGTCAAGCCTTGTCTAGTTGAGTGTGTGTCTCTCATGATTGGTTCTTAAAAACAAAAAAATAATAAATATCGCTCTCTTTGCTCGAGGACGAGCAAAAGGCTAGTTGGGGGGTGTGTTAAGGATCGTAAATTGCATATTTTAGTATGTTAACGAACTCTTCATAACTTGCTAATATGTGTAATTTATCTATTTTATCTCTCTTTCTAGACTTATGCTTGTTTTCGTAGCTTTGGTTGTTTTTCCCAAATTTTGTAGGTGAAAACGTGCTTTAAAACGCAAGAGGCGAGCTAGGGGACCTTAAACGATGAATTTGAAGAGGATTTGCGGCTCAAGAGCCATGAAGAAGGGACTTGGGTGACCTAATTTGAAGAATAGTTGAAGATTTAAGGGCCAATTTGAGAAGACAAGAGAAGAATTGAGGCCATTATTGAAGATCTAGAAGTCAAAAGTGAAGGAAAAGGGCCAAAAAGTTATGTTTTTAACTGAAGTGGGGCTTAGGTGCAAGTTTTGAAACGTTTTAATGGCTATTTTGAAGGATAATTAACGGAGTGGGGGTCAGATTGTCATTTTCCAAAGATTTTAAAGATGATCCGGGCCTTTTAAAGCATTCTGGCAAGCTAGGGGGGAGCCGGGTGCAATTTCCCGAAACCAACTCACCGCCCAGCAGCTCTCTCTCACGGTCTCTCTCTCTCTCCCCGATCGTTCAACAGCAAGAAGACCCAGCAGCCATAGAAGCTCGACGAAGCTTCTTCCAAGCTTCACCCCGGGCTCGTTTCTTCACCAAATCAAGCCTACCCGGTACCAAATTGCTCATTTTCCGACCCTCTATCAAACCCACCCCTTGATTCGGCCCAAAAGTGAAGTTACAAGAAAGCCCCAAATTAGCTAGGGTTCTTGAAGGTTCTGAAAATCAACGATTCGGGATGAATTGGACGAATCGAAGGGTGGAGATGAGTCCTTGGAGGCCAAGCAAACTAGAAGAAGCATCTATATAAACCCAGGTTGAAGGAATCGAAGGCTCTTCTTCTGGACCCGTCGGACAGTGACGCCTCTGTTCTGGGTTTCGTTTTCTCCTCTCTCTCTCTCTGATTTCGCCTTCTTCTGGGTTGTTCTTGAGCTCTCTAAAGGCCAAGAACGAGAAAGAGGAAGAGAGGGAGAGAGGAGCTGTGGTTTTTGATCCGATTTTGGACGAATTTTAGCTCTGTTTTGGGCTGGTTCTTGAGCACTGTGAATGCTCTGTTTCTGGGTTGATTTCTCAGTAGCAGTAGCAGTTCACAGCAGCCTTCTTTGCAATTGCTTCACTAGTTTGTAGCTTAGTTGTGTTTTTGGCTATTTTTGCTTAGTTTGTGTATTTGAATCAAGTGGTAGTTGATGTATTGAGGTTGAATTGGTGAAAACAAGAGTTGGATTCAAGTATGATGAATGAAATGATAATTTTCTTTACTTCTCTTGAATTTGTACTCATGTTTAGCTAATTCACTTGCTTGGGTGATTTGGGACTATCTAGTGCCCTAATCCTCTTATTGATTCAAGTTGAGCTTCAAGGATGAATGGGTTGAATTGGGTTCACTTGAATGCTTAGTGCAATGTTTGGATTTCTCTTGTTGGAGTATTTGATGCATTGAATAGGTAGATGTGCGAATACTCTTGAATTGTTTGATTTGAAGTTGCATTTGAGTGAGAGGAACTCGTCAATCCTAACTTTGAGAAATCGAGTTCTAGTTAGGCGATTTGAGTGAGAATTTACAAATCTCATTTGTTGCTTGATCTTTCATGTGGAAACATCTAAGTGTGTTTACATATGGTTGATGCTTGAAACACTTGAAATTTGGAGAATCTCATTTGAATAGCCTCTTTAGTGCTTGATTAGCGTGTTGGATTTACACACTTCTCTTGTCGCGAGTTGGATTGTATGAGCAATCACTTCTTGAGATACTTGTCTTGTGGATTGACACATGCGAATTGAGAACCGGGCTTGAATCTAATAGGAGGATTGGTCACTAGAGAAACCGATGATCCCTAGCCCTCATTACTTTGTATTTCTCTTAGTTTCTTGAATTGTCGCTTTAGTAGTCTTTTACTTTGTTCTCTAAATCGTACTCTAAACTTGCTCCATCACATTTTGTGGTGGATTTGATAGCTTGGCAAGCTTTAAAGCCATTGAGAGTTTGTGTTTCTTGCTTTAGTTTGTCGTTTTCTAGTTTTGCAAGTCATTGTCTAAACCTCCTCTCCTTGTGGAAATCGACCCCGTTCTTACTCGGGTACTACTTAGAACGATATTCCTATACTTGGGAATTATCGCGAACAGGGGTCCTGGTTGGTGGGGTTGAGTGAGTTTTGCTGGTTTTTGAGGCTATGGAATTGATCCACCGGAAGCTCCGGTGGAAGATGGGAGTTCTCAAAACGGACTTTGTTTCGGTGAGTCCACAAGACCCACAAGCCCAGGCTTAGATCGATCTGATCTGTTTTTGACCCATCTTGGAAGGTATGTTGAATTAGACCTCTGATTCCTCTGTTCTGAGTTGCTAGAAAAGATTTCTCTTTAACGCTATCCCAAAACTCCTGGGCTTGTTGGCAAGAGAGAAAGATATGATCTACTGATTCGGTATGGAACTGGCATAATTTTCAATCCAGAACAATGCATTATATCCCTCTTTTGATCAAATTATCAGTAGTTTCCACTGTATTGTTGCATATTCTCCATACGAGGTATATCATCTTTTTCGGAACCTGGGTTTTTCAGCGTGCTTTGAGCCATTTCTGGGTAACAGTGGTGGAAGAAGAACCTGTATTACTGTGCTCCTTCAACGTCATTTCTCTGGCCAAGTTATAGCCTAATTTGACTGTGTAGATCCCCTGTTTTTCCTTCTGCCATATCCATGAATCTAGTGTGGGTTCAGATGGGATTGAAATACGCAGGATGTCCTGCACATCAACCTCCCAAAACACCTCTCTGAGCTTTGTTTCATTCCAGGTCTTAGTTTCCTGGATAATGAAATCACTGGCCTTCGTTGTGCTTCCTTCAACAGGCGGAGTAATCACCTTGACGAGGTTCTCCCGTGGGATCCAAGGGTCTGTAAAGGCGCTGATTGTTCTACCGTCTCCCACTTTCTTTAGCAATCCTTTCTTCAGGATCTTCCTCCCAAACAATAGTCTCCTCCAGGCAAAAGATGGATGGCTGCCTTTCTTTGCTTGGAGGAAGTCTCTGTCATGGAAGTACTTTGATTTGTAGATCTTTGATGTCAAACTTTGGGGATTTTGTAATAATCTCCACCACTGTTTTTCCAATAATGCTTTGTTGAAGTCCTGGATATCTTTGAATCCTAACCCCTCCTATTCCTTGGTGAGTTTCATTCTATCCCACGCTATCCATGAAATGCCTCTACTTGTATTGTTGCTCCAGAAAAATTCTCTCATGATCTGTTCTATTCTGTCGCAGTTATGAACAGGTAGTTGGAAACAACCCATCGCGAAATTGGGAATGGCTTGAACAATCGCTTTCAGGAGTACCTCTTTGCCTGCTGAAGTTAAGTATTTCTCTTTCCACCATTTTACTTTGCTGAGGATTCTTTCTAGAATATAATTGAATGTGACCTTCTTGCTTCGCCCCACTGTTGCAGGCAACCCCAGATACCGTTCATGCTCATTGACTTCTGGCACGCCACAAAGGGAGCTTATAACCTGTTTCTCACTGGTAGACATGTTGGAGGAGTAGAGAGACGCGGATTTATCGAAGTTTATTTTTCATATTTTGAGATAACTTGTAATAAATTTGTAACGTCCTTAACTGTAGCTTTTGTAAAAAATATCCTATCGTCCGCGAAAAACAGGTGGGACATGGTGGGGCCACTTCTTGAAGATTTAAATCCTCTAATTGATCATCTGGATACCGATGCACCGATGGATCTCGAGAGCCCCTCACTGCAGAGTAGAAACAAGTACGACAACAAGGGGTCCTTGTCTGAGTCCCCTTTTGTAAGGTTTTGATTCATGGATTGCACAACGGAAGCATAATCAAACATAAAACCATGCAAAACCCTCCAAGGAT
Organism: Linanthus parryae; assembly: GCA_023055425.1. NCBI lineage: Eukaryota > Viridiplantae > Streptophyta > Magnoliopsida > Ericales > Polemoniaceae > Linanthus > Linanthus parryae. The sequence continues at coordinate 835,568 of JALGPY010000038.1, read as the reverse complement.
CACAAGTCAAGAGACATAACGATAGTAAGGGTTAGAAATCATAAACACACCTTTGGGTTCTCCTTGATGACTTCAAACGCGAATTATGTCACGTTCTCTATAGTTGATCCACGCCTAGAGTTGATCCTAGATCTCCCAACTCCTTTGGTGCTAGCCCGGAAGAGGAAGAGGAAGAATAAATCACGCAAAACGAGACCCAAAGGAGGGTCTCGGCCTCCTTTGGCCGACGGGGACGGGGCGGCGGCAAGGGGGCGGTTCGGGCCTCCTTGTTGCTTGCTCTCTCTCCTTTTGTTCTCTCCCACTCTTGTTATGTTCACTTAATGAGCATAAGTTATGTGGGAAGGAAGGAAGGAAGGTCCTTTATATAGTCCAACAACTCCTTGTTAACTACCTAAAGGACTTATTCTAGTCCTACTACAATTCAATTTAGTCCCTTCCTTGCAAATTAGTCCCTACTAAGTTTGCAAGGGTTTGCAAAGTGATCCTTCTAATTAATTAATCCAATTAATGAATTCCCAAATCTAGTTCAACTCTATATAGCGTGTGACCCTATAGGTTCTATCTAGTTGGTAGCAACTATTTGCTAATATGGAGCGGTCTCTAGCAAAACATCCATTCTAGCCAACTAATAGAATAGTCATCTTGACAACCTTTGTACAAGTAATTGTCTCATCCCTTTGTCTCTATATCCGGATTGGACACGAGAAATACAAGTCACACTCGTATATCCAATCCATAGTTTCTCGATCCATGGGAATAGCCTTATTCGTGCAAATAACATCAATATCCCATATTGATTTATTTGAGTCTGGCCAGACATTCTATAAGCACTATCCCTCGAGTGGCCTAGGATATTTGCTCCCGTTATGTGGGAGGGACAAATCCTATCTACGTTCACTACGATCTCTAGGCTTGCTTCTTATTGTATCCAGTACACGCCTTTATAACTACCCAGTTACGGTGTAGCGTTTAACGCTACCAAGATCACAATAATCCACAACTAGAATATCTAGTAACTTCAAGTCTAAGGATGACAATACCATTGCACCACGAGAAGCGCTTGTGACTCAACATAACATGTATGTAGCCTTCTCGGAGATGGGTCAATCCAGTGCAACATTCCCTAATGCACACCTATGTGTTGGATCGTGATATCTCCATACCAATCCAACCCCATACTAGTCTATAGATGATTGTCCCATTAATCATTATATTTGACTAGGGATATTTAAGATAAACAACACAATTGTAAATCTAAGGACTTCATTATATTAAATATCCAATAAATAATAAATGAATTTCTAGCCACAAATAATTCATACTAAACTAGATTGCCTCTAGGGCATCTATTCCAACAGTCTCCCACTTGCACTAGAGCCAATCTGGCGCATCTCGTATGCCCATACTCCTAGTGTGCCCTTCATGCTTCCACTGCGTGAGAGGCTTCGTAAGCGGGTCTGACAGATTATCATCTGTAGGAATCTTGCATATCCGAACGTCTCCTCTATCGATAATATCTCGAATCAGATGAAACTTCCTGAGCACGTGCTTTGACTTCTGGTGCGATCTGGGTTCCTTTGATTGCGCGATCGCCCCAGTGTTGTCACGGAACAACTCCACTGGATCCGCAATGCTAGGGACCACACCAAGTTCAGAAACAAACTTTCTGATCCAAACAGCCTCCTTTGCTGCGCCATTTGCAGCAATGTACTCAGCCTCTGTTGTAGAATCAGCTACCGTCTCTTTCTTGGAACTCTTCCAGCTCACCGCTGCTCCATTCAAGCAAAACACATATCCCGATTGTGATCTAAAGTCATCTCTGTCGGTTTGGAAGCTTGCATCAGTGTAACCCCTTAAACGCAACTCTTCCTCACCGCCAAATATCAAGAAAGCATCCTTAGTTCTTCTCAAGTACTTTAGGATGTTCTTGACTGCAATCCAGTGACTCTCACCCGGATTGGATTGTTATCTGCTTGTCATACTCAAGGCATATGACACATCTGGTCTAGTACATAACATGGCGTACATGATAGATCCTATGGCCGAGGCATAGGAGATTCTACTCATGCGTTCTTTCTCAATCTCATTGGAAGGACAACCACTCTTCGAAAGAGTGATTCTATGTGACATGGGCAAGAATCCCTTCTTGGAATCTTGCATGTTGAACCGTTTCAACACCTTGTCAATATATGTACTTTGACTTAGGCCTAGCAACCTCTTAGATCTATCTCTATAGATCTTTATACCGAGTATATAGGCTGCTTCCCCTAAGTCCTTCATTGAGAAACACTTTCCTAGCCAATCTTTAACAGATTGCAGCATGGGAATGTCGTTTCCAATGAGTAGTATGTCATCCACATACAAGACCAGAAAAGCTACAGAGCTCCCACTAACCTTCTTGTAGACACAAGATTCATCTTTGTTTCTGATGAAGCCAAACTCTTTGACCACTTCATCAAAACGTCGATTCCAACTCCTAGAAGCTTGCTTCAATCCATAAATGGATCGTTGCAGCTTACAGACTTTGTTGGCTTGCTTTGGATCCTCAAAACCCTCCGGCTGTATCATATACACGTCCTCGAGGAGATTCCCATAAAGGAATGCTGTTTTGACATCCATCTGCCAAATCTCATAGTCATGGTATGCTGCAATCGCAAGTAGGATTCGGATGGATTTGGTCATAGCGACTGGTGAAAAGGTTTCATCATAGTCAATACCATGAATCTGTCTGAATCCATTAGCCACCAATCGGCCCTTATAGGTATCACATTACCATCCATGTCGATCTTCTTCTTGAAGACCCACTTGCACCCTATGGGCCGCGCCCCTTCGGGTGGTTCCACCAAAGTCCACACTTTGTTGGTATACATGGATTCCATCTCGGATCTCATGGCTTCCAGCCACTTCTGAGAGTCTGGGCCACTCATGTCCTCCTCATAGGTAGTAGGCTCATCATCTATGAGCATCGTGTCACCGGAATCGGTTACGAGAAGTCCATACCTCTCGGGTTCCTGGCGCACTCTACTAGATCTACGAAGCCCTTGTGTTACCTGAACAGGTTGCTCCACAACTGCTTGTGGTTCCTGTTCATGTTCCATAATCGGTTCAGTGATTTGTGGTTCTTGAACCTCTTCAAGTTCTACATTCCTCCCACTTGTTTCTTTAGAAACAAACTCTCTTTCTAGAAACACGCCGGCCCGGGCAACAAACACTTTGTTCTCGGTTGGATTGTAGAAGTAGTATCCCTTAGTTTCCTTAGGGTACCCCATAAATTTACACTTATCCGATTTAGGCCCTAGCTTGTCTGATTGTAAACGTTTTACATAGACATCGCAGCCCCAAATCCTCATGAACGACAGTGTGGGACGTCTCCCACTCCACATCTCATATGGTGTCTTCATGACTGATTTAGATGGAACACGGTTAATGGTGAAAGCTGCACTTAATAGAGCGTAGCCCCAAAATGACAATGGAAGATCGGTTTGACACATCATAGATCGAACCATATCCAATAGGGTTCGATTCCTCCTCTCGGACACACCATTCCATTGTGGCGTTCCGGGTGGAGTGAGTTGGGACACGATCCCACACTCTCTAAGATAGTCGTCAAACTCTTGGCTCAAGTATTCTCCTCCACGATCCGATCGTAGAGCTTTTATACTTTTGCCAAGTTGCTTCTCTACTTCATTCTTGAATTCTTTGAACACTTCAAAGGATTCGGATTTTGCCCTCATAAGGTACACAAATCCATATCTACTGTAATCATCAGTAAATGTAAGGAAGTAAACATAACCACCCCTGGCAAGCGTGGCAAATGGCCTACACACATCGGTATGTATGAGCGCCAATTGCTCACTAGTCCTCTCACTTTTCTTATTGAAAGGGGACTTTGTCATTTTTCCCAATAAACAAGCCTCACATGTCTCATATGATTCAAAATCAAATGAGTCTAGTAATCCATCCTTATGGAGTCTAGATACACGTTTCTCATTTATGTGGCCTAAACGACAGTGCCATAAGTAAGCAGGATTTAAATCATTTATTTTAATCCGCTTGGTATTAATGTTGTAGACACGATTACTTAGATCAAGGACATAAAGTCCATTAAATAATTGCGCACTAAAATAGTGAATATTATTTAAATAAAAGGAACAACAATTGTTCTTTATTGAAATAATAAAACCATTCTTGTCCAAACAAGAAATAGAAATAATGTTTCTGCTCATAGCAGGCACAAAATAGCAATTATTTAATTCTAAAACTAATCCTGAAGGCAGAGATAGCTCGCACACGCCTATGGCCAACGCAGCAACCTTTGCTCCATTCCCAACGCGCAGATCTACCTCTCCTTTAGCCAATCTTCTACTTCTCTTTAGATCCTGCATATTTCGACAAATATGAGATCCACATCCAGTATCTAATACCCATGATGTAGAGACAGTTAAATTGACATCTACAACAAAAATACCTGGTGGTGGTGGAATCACTATTCCAAGCCTCTTGTCCTCCAGATATTTTGGGCAGTTCCTCCTCCAGTGTCCAGGCTGACTGCAATAGTGACACTCACCTTTAGTCACAGCCTTGGCAATGCCACCAACAGGCTTAAGGGTAGGTTCCTTCGACTTGGCAACTGACTTGCCTTTGCCCTTCGAGGAAGAGGCAAACCTTTTGCCCTTTCCTTTCTGTACCATCATTATGGCCTTGCCCTTACCCTTGTTGATGCTCTGTTCAGCCGTCCTCAACATGTTGAGCAAATCTGGCAGTGGTTTAACGATCTCGTTCATGTTATAGTTCATAATGAACTGTCCATAACTCTCGGGCAACGATTGCAACACGAGATCGGTTGCCAACTCTTGGCTGACCGGGAACCCCAGTCGGGAGAGATTCTCCAAGTACCCGATCATTCGGAGTACATGGGGTCCCACCGGGTTCCCTTCTGCCAGATGACATTTGAACAGTGCCTTTGAGACCTCATACCTCTCTACCCTCGCCTGCTCTTGGATGAGCTGCTTTAGATGTTCGATCATATCGACAACATTCATGTTTTCGTGTTGCTTCTGAAGCTCAGAAGTCATGGTGCAAAGCATTAGGCAGGCCGCATCATTAGCGTCATCAACACGCTTTTGATACGCCTTTATGGCAGCAGGTGTTTGGTTCTCTGGACCTTCTGGAACATGCTCCTCTATTGCGTACAGTTTCTTCTCTTGCTTGAGAACAATTCTCAAGTTTCTGTACCAATCAAGAAAGTTGGTTCCAGAGAGCTTGTCCTTCTCAAGGACAGATCGTAGGGAATGTTGTGAACTCGATGAGTTGTTTGCCATTTGGAATTCTACAAAAAGGAAAATACGCAAGTTTTAGTATTTGTGAATTTTGACTATATTTAATAATGGCTAGTTTATCAAATATAGCTCCCACTATTTTTCTACGGATTAATAACCCTCAAGATATTAATGCGGAAAATATCCTTATATTTTCTAGTGGGCCAAGATCCATCTTTCATCTCCTTATGAGCTTGCTTTGGCAAGTCACCCATAATTTAACTACTTTAGGTAGGAACAATTCCAATTGCATCCCATATGAAACTCTTGGTTCAATTGGGAAAATAACTCCTTATTTATCCATCCATATTGATAATCCCAATTGATTACCTCCAGGTTTCTTAATCAAATTAATAGCCTAGTTGTGTTCAACCTCTTATCTAAACAATTGCACATTGTTACGTGCCATCGCATTCCATCATTATGAACCAAGTCGCCATGCTTTGGCACGCACGAACTTGATAAATAATGATGATAATGAGTGTTTAAATAACGAGAAGGCAAGAACACAATATTTGAATTTTAAGGGATTTTAAATTCAATTTTAATTGTTTTGTTGACCAATATCAACTAATCTATCTATTTGAGTTTGGGCACAACTCCAAATAATAGATCCAAGTTGTCTAATTATCTTATTATCCTAATTGCATGCATCATCCATACACCAACCACACAAATAATAAGATAATAAAATAAACAACCACAAAATAGAAATTAAACGTGATGTGGATATGGCCTTTTCTAGACTAAGATAATTCCAAGCCAATGGAATTATCTATGAACCCTAAAGCAAACACATCTCCATGCGTCTTGATCTTTTGGTCCATCCTTCATAGTCTTGTGGATTGCTCCATGCTCAATGCTCCATCTTTTGTGGCTTCTTTGACTTTGGGCTTCTTTTCTCCAATCTTGGCTAACAATCTACTTTATCTAGCACTAGCTAATATCTATACTAAATAAAATAAATCTCACAAGTTGAGAAAAAATGGCACGCATGTCATAAAACCCTAATTAATTATTACAATTAATTGATCAGCTCGCAGGCCGTAAAACCAAACCACAAAATTAAACATCCACATCAAACCACATCCTAAGGCCATATCCAATCACCATGCGATTTGCACATAAACAGTTAAAATCCAATTTTAACGCGCTTGGTCAATTTTAATTGATTTTAGGATTTCTAGGGTTAAAACGGTCCATGGGTCCAACAATCAAATTGCCCGGGCCCAATAAAGTGAACCACAAGGCCCTAGGGCCGGCCCGGCCCAAAAACCACAAGCCTAGGCCCGCGGGTTAGGGCCGCCCGGCCCCTAGGGCGGCCAAGCTTGGGCGGCAAGCAAGGGGGGCGGTCCCTAGGGGGGCCGAACCTCCTTGAGGGAGTTGTTTCCAAAACAACTCCCTTGCTTGGTGCCCAAGTTTGGTTGTTTTCTTGTTTTGGGAGAACTCCTTCTTCCCCAAGGATGCCCAAACCCTAGATCTAAGATCCTAAAATTTCTCAAACTCACCAATTCATGCATCCAATGCAAAAATTGGATCTTGTTATGATTAATTATTGACAAATTGCATCCCATGCTTGATTTGTCTTGTTTTACGCGATAAACAATCAAATTAAGGTGTAAAACAACTAAAACGTAACACATAAACCACGTTCATGCTCTACGACCTGTGGCTCTGATACCACTGTAGGGTTTTGATTCATGGATTGCACAACGGAAGCATAATCAAACATAAAACCATGCAAAACCCTCCAAGGATCACAAGTCAAGAGACATAACGAAAGTAAGGGTTAGAAATCATAAACACACCTTTGGGTTCTCCTTGATGACTTCAAACGCGAATTATGTCACGTTCTCTATAGTTGATCCACGCCTAGAGTTGATCCTAGATCTCCCAACTCCTTTGGTGCTAGCCCGGAAGAGGAAGAGGAAGAATAAATCACGCAAAACGAGACCCAAAGGAGGGTCTCGGCCTCCTTTGGCCGACGGGGACGGGGCGGCGGCAAGGGGGCGGTTCAGGCCTCCTTGTTGCTTGCTCTCTCTCCTTTTGTTCTCTCCCACTCTTGTTATGTTCACTTAATTAGCATAAGTTATGTGGGAAGGAAGGAAGGAAGGTCCTTTATATAGTCCAACAACTCCTTGTTAACTACCTAAAGGACTTATTCTAGTCCTACTACAATTCAATTTAGTCCCTTCCTTGCAAATTAGTCCCTACTAAGTTTGAAAGGGTTTGCAAAGTGATCCTTCTAATTAATTAATCCAATTAATTAATTCCCAAATCTACTTCAACTCTATATAGCGTGTGACCCCATAGGTTCTATCTAGTTGGTAGCAACTATTTGCTAATATGGAGCGGTCTCTAGCAAAACATCCATTCTAGCCAACTAATAGAATAGTCATCTTGACAACCTTTGTACAAGTAATTGTCTCATCCCTTTGTCTCTATATCCGGATTGGACACGAGACATACAAGTCACACTCGTATATCCAATCCATAGTTTCTCGATCCATGGGAATAGCCTTATTCGTGCAAATAACATCAATATCCCATATTGATTTATTTGAGTCTGGCCAGACATTCTATAAGCACTATCCCTCGAGTGGCCTAGGATATTTGCTCCCGTTATGTGGGAGGGACAAATCCTATCTACGTCCACTACGATCTCTAAGCTTGCTTCTTATTGTATCCAGTACACGCCTTTATAACTACCCAGTTACGGTGTAGCGTTTAACGCTACCAAGATCACAATAATCCACAACTAGAATATCTAGTGACTTCAAGTCTAAGGATGACAATACCATTGCACCGCGAGAAGCGCTTGTGACTCAACATAACATGTATGTAGCCTTCTCGGAGATGGGTCAATCCAGTGCAACATTCCCTAATGCACACCTATGTGTTGGATCGTGATATCTCCATATCAATCCAACCCCATACTAGTCTATAGATGATTGTCCCATTAATTTTTATATTTGACTAGGGATATTTAAGATAAACAACACAATTGTAAATCTAAGGACTTCATTATATTAAATATCCAATAAATAATAAATGAATTTCTAGCCACAAATAATTCATACTAAACTAGATTGCCTCTAGGGCATCTATTCCAACACCTTTGAGGTATGATCTCTCCCAAAATTTCACCGTTTAAAACAAATGAATATCTCACGGAACTTATGCACTTCCATACCAAGCCCACAAATCTGTCACTAAATCCCATCTTGGTCATAATACGGCGTAGATAGTTCCATTCGACACGGTCGTACGCTTTCGACATATCAACTTTTAACGCAATTTTCTCACTCTTCCCCTTTCACCCTTGTTTTCATAAAATGTATAACCTCAAAAGTAGCGAGTATGTTATCAGTTAGTTGCCTCTTCGGGAAAAACGCACTTTGAGATTCGTCTATCACATCATTAAGACCCAATTTCAGACGATTTGCAATCGTCTTTGCAATTATTTTGTAAATGACTGTGCATAGGCTTATTGGCCTAAAGTCACTAGCCACTTGTGGCTGTTTAACTTTCGGTATTAGGGTAATAAGTTTCTTGTTTAGGTCACCTAGTTCACCCTCACCATTTAGGACATTCAGACATAATTCAGTAATCTCAGTACCAGTAATTGACAAATATTTCTAATAAAATAGAGGTGGGAATCCGTCAATACCTGGAGACTTTAGTGGATGCATATATTTGATAGCTATCTCAATTTCCTTTGCTGTGAACTCTCTGTCCAGCTAATCTGCAAAACTGTCGGTAACCAGATGGGGGACATTTTGGAGCACGTCGTCCATATCCATGTTTGTAGGGTTGCTAGTCTTAAAGATGTTGGAAAAATGTTCTGTTAGATTCGAAACGATCTCCTCCTTCTCTGTCAACCACCGGCATGATTGCTCCCTAATCCCAGTGATTGAATTTTTTGCTTTCCTGTTAGAGGCTTTCCGATGAAAATATGTTGTGTTCCAGTCTCCTTCGCGTAACCATAGCATTCGGCTTCGCTGTCTCCACAACTCTTCCTCTAGTTCCAAAGCTTGATTTAACTATTCCTGCACAAACTTGAATTCTGATCTTGTGTTCGGAGTAGGATTCTGCGTCCACATAACTTCTAGTTTGTATTTAAGCGATCTGATTTGCTTAGTTAGGTTCCCGAACTCATTCCGATTCCACCTTTTGAGATTCAGGGGTAAATTTGCTAACTTCATTTGTGTGCCAACACCTTCTGACGTCCAACTATTCTCAATCTACTCTTTACACTTGGGGCGGTGAGTCCATATCGACTCAGACATAAAACGTCTCCCTGACCGTACCCTTTGATGCTTCTCCAACCTGACCACTAGAGCTAAGTGGTCCGAGTTTGCTATAAACTGGTGAGTGACTGATTTCACAGGGAACATGTCTCTTGACTCGTTTGAAGCTAGCATTCTATCTAGCCTTTCTTTAATGTGACCCTCGTCGCTCTGTTTGTTGGACCAAGTAAAAGGGGAGCCCGAGAAGCCGATGTCTGCCAAATCGCATTTATTGATTGCTTGAATAAACGACTCTATTTGACTAAACGTTACTGTACGCCCACCTTGTTTTTCAGAACTTGATGTGATCGCATTAAAGTCACCTAGAACACACCACTGCGTCCCAGAACTAGGCTTGATTCTTTCTAACAACTCCCACGAGTTACCTCTCAGGCTAGGATTTGGGTCCCCATAAAACCCAATTAAGATCCAATATTTTGTTCCATCCTCTTTGCATACCCAAACTTTAATAAAAAACCCGGTTATAACGGACTAACTCGATTCGGAAAGTGCTGGTCCACATCAGTGAAATTCCTCCACTGCGCCCAATGCTTCCGTAGTGTATTCCGTTCTGAAAACCAAGTTTCTCTTGTACTTTCTCCATCTTCCTAACATCTAGTCTTGTCTCCATGAGAAAGACTACATCGGGAACAACTCTCCCCACTTCATCGCGAAGAGATAGGAACGTGGCGGTGTTCCCGAGCCCGCGCACGTTCCAACTGAGGCAAATCATTGCGATTGGCGGTGCTGCGTTGCAGCCACCACCATTGGTTCGTTTGAGGAGTTTAAGGTATCCTCTGCCTGTTCGGGTTTTTCTTGATCATTCACTTGGTTATCAGGGGTTTCATTCATGTCGAGTTGCCTCCCCTTTTTACCACTGGACACCACCTTGGGTCTATCCGCAATAGGACTAAACACTGTATCCGAGTTCTTCCTCTTCCCATTCGTAGTTTCATCCCCTTGTGCTTCCTGCATCTTGTTCCATGCCTTTTCCATCAAGCTGCCACTTCTGGGTCGTACCAATCCCTAGTTTAGAGCTCTGATTCTATCTTGTACTGTGTTTCCTTCTCCCGAAGTCTGTATATGATCCCTTTTAGTTCCGACCCTTCCTGCCGTGCCCGTAGCCCTCTTTCCTCCATCAGTAACACTGATGGTTTTATCTAGGCCGAAGACATCTTCTCTAATGGCTGTCTCCAGCACTGTATCCATATCACCAGTATCATCCCCCGCTTCTGTGGATGCTATGGGGGGTTTTTGACCTTGAAGGAGACACCGGTAGGTCTTCGAACACAACATTGTTGAAGATCGAGGTCGTCTTTTCCGTCGTGTCTGTCTCCTCTACCCTTTCCCCGCTGTTACCGCCATTCTTTCCTTCTTCCGCTGCATTGTTATGTGTTTTCCCCTTCTTCTGTGGGTGGCTAAGAAGCCACGTTCCATACCCAGGCACCGTGCTATCCTGAATATCTCTCGGAACTGCTTCACAAACTTTTCCTACACGGTCTATGCAACCAGACCATTCACAGATTGTCGGTAATCTCTCGTACTTGAAGTCTAGCTAGATCACCTCTTCCTTTCCTTGGATGTGAACTCCTCGAGGTAGAGGCTCGTTAATGGGGAATCGTCCCCTGAATCATATATAGTTTGTGCCTTCATCGCTCTCAATCTGCTTTGCAGCCGTAAGTGCTTCTCCAACAAGATTGATAATCTTCATCCCTGTCTCTGCCATCATTATCTGTATTGGTATATTGCTAATTTGTACCCAAATATCCACAGAATTGAAGGACACGACATACAATGGATATGTGAGGTGCCAGGGTTTCAGAAGGAGGATTTTCCCATTGAACACCCACGGCCCTTCAGATGCTACTCGATCTAAACAAGCTTGATCCGGGAAAGAAAAGAGATAAGTACTAAAATCGAGCTCTATGATGTTTACCTCGTTACCTCTGTTCCAAATCCGTTGGAGCATGTTACTCATACTGCGGCCATTGATCAGGTCCTCCGTCAAGAAAGAACCAATCAAGCAGTATTTAAAGTCTTTCTCTCCTTCTGCCCAATAGTCTTCGTCAAGGACCTATACATGCTTTACCTTTGTTGTGTATTCCGAGGCTGCCTTCTTTGTTTCCGCCGTCTCCATTACTCTGCGTAGCTAGGTGACACGAATTCTTACGTGTATACGCAAGTGCACGGTCAAGTAGTATATGGAGTATTTCACGACTCCGAGTATCGAACCCAAGGGAATTTACGATTACTAGCTAACTAGAAATTAACTTTACGATATCTAAGTAACCGGTAAAAAGGGTTTGGATTTTATAAAGTTGTCGCCCACAAACAAGCGACTAAAATTAAATGACAACTAACTAAATATTTTTAGAGAATTTTCACTTTTAACGAAGATAAATTGTGACGTAATACGATTAATAAAGAAGAACTAGGTAATTGATGATCCCTAGGATTGTTAACGATTTCCGGGTTATGCTTGAAACACTCTACTCACGTTCTAGTTATACCGGGTAATGCTCATCACGATCTTCTCTCGATCTCACGTGAATTTGTGTAAACAATAGATTTCGGGTCCTCTCGGTCCACCTCCGTCTATTACTACAATCTAATTGATTTGTTAGGCTCGTTCACCGGGTCCTATCGGTCCACCGAATTCACTAAGTTCTAACTAAATCAACCGAAACTACCCTCACACGATTGATCAAGTTCCTATCTCCTCTCAGTCTCAAGAAACTACAAGATCACCTAACTATTCTTTAACACGTCTCAACGAGTTCACTTTCGTGCAACCCTATCAACAAGTAACATTCTACGGGTGATCAAGCCAAGAACATTAAGAATTGAGTACAAGAATAGATAAGCTAACAAGAACGTTCATAGAATTTAAGCAAAAGCATGCATCAAGTCCAAAATCCAGAAAATCATCCAACAAACCCTAGTTTTCCATCAATCACCTAGCTTAAAGTGTTTAGCTAGACATAATATGGTTCAACATAAACAAAATCATAGAGTTCATGAAGAATAGAAGAAGAAAAGATGATCAAACGCTTGAATCTTCAATGTTGATGATCTTCCAAGCTCCAAGCTTTGTCTCCTCTCTTCCCTAGCTCCCAAGACTTCAAAGATGCGTGAATATCCCTCTCTTAGGTCGTTCTCCCCGTTTTCTACCAGCTGGGCACGCTTTTTAATGAAAATTAGACGAAATTGCACTTCAGCCCCTCTACTTTGTAATTCCCGGACAGAATTACTTGCTGATTTTGCACGGGCTGTATCTCCCTCATACGGACTCGTCTTCGGACCTACCATATACCGTTGGAAAGCTACGGATGTCTACTTTCCAATGCCGCAAGCCTTGCTTCAAAATTCCTTGTAGATTTTCTTGGGCATCGAAAAGAGTGCAGGCTGGTCAGGAGTGACTTTTCCAACTTTGCTTCGTTTGTGCATCTCCTTTTCTCCTCTTCATCTAGCTCCATTCCAAGCATATCCAAGCATCTCATAAGCTCCATTGCACCTATTTTACCTGAGATACACAACACTAAACAACCCGTGCAATTATCATAGCAAATATGAGAGAAAACATGCACAAATAAGCTAGAAACACAACTTTTCACTCTTAGGCTTAGAAATAGTCAAATTCACATATTTGTGCAAATATAACATCTAAATCATGTGAAATAAGCCTAATACAAGTAATATGGAAGTATAAAAATAACTCCTAAAAGAGAGTTATCAAACACCCCCACACTTACCTTTTGCTCGTCCCGAGTAAAACCACTATTTACTAGCCGACTCAAGACGCAACCGACACAAGACTCGACAATGCAACAATATGATGCAAATGCAAACTACGACTCGATCCTACACAAACACACATATACAAAACACACTTTTTATCTTTTTGGTTGAGATTGGGCAATCTCCATTGGCTTAAGTCAATTATCATGAAGTGATGAGAATCCTAGGAACAAAGCATGAGTTGAAACTAAATTCGACAACGAGACTCTCCTCTAGTTAGTATAGAAAGCCTAACTTTACTAAGTACAAGAGTACGCTACCTCTTCGCGTGTGCCACGAAATAAGAGACTACGCTAGGCAAAGCCACATCCAAGGTCCGAGCTCCTAATCCGCTAACGGTTTTCACATGATGAGGCTTAGGGACATATAGATAATCTCGTCGAAATCAAGTCCTAAGCGTCACATTCTCACATCAAATCCCACATCTCACACACCCTCACCACGATGATAGGAACCGAAACCCAAAGCTCACCACCTCCGGCCCTCAATTCCCTCAAACCCCGGTACACTAGTGATCTCCGTGGCCATCGTCGTTTGTCGTGCATGAAACATGAACCGTCGTCGTCAAAGTAGCTCCACCACTCGTTCCAATTCAATTCCACTCAAACTTTATTTAATCTCTCCTTTTTCTTTTTCTCTCATTTTTTTTTCTTTTTCTTTTTTTTTCTGTTTTTTTTTCTTTCTCTTTGTTTCTCTTTTTTTTTCTCAAAATACCATCACAATGCACAAATAATATCCGAGTGGTCTTCAAATAACAATCACATATGCTAGGAGAAGGAAACACATAAGTCGATGAATGAATATCACATAAAATATCATCTCCTCCTAACTCAATCAAAGGCCATGTCAAATCCAAGCCGCAAAATCAATGAAGTAAATGTGTGGGAGTGGAGTCGTCGCAAGCTCACTCTCAATGTCCGAAGTCAAAAGTCGACACCCCCACACTCGAAGGTAACCATATCCCCTCTCAAGTAGTCCCGAAGATGAATGTATCTCGTGCCTAATCCAACCGATCCTCCTACACCAAAGTAATTAAATCCGGTACCTAGCACGATCCACCAATTAAGTTCACCCAACCCAAGTCCCTGCGTATTAGATTCACGCACTCACGGCTCTCCACAACTGTGTCCATGATGTAGCGGCATGGAACACCGCCACACCGAAGTGCGCAAGCCTACTCACTCACCCTCGCATCCCCTCGTAGATAGTCAATGTAGTGCAAGCAAGATGTAGAACTCAACGAAATGTATAATCACTCCCTCATCGAACCCCCTCAACTACACAACCCCCTCGTGACGCACTAAAGTGGTGATTCTAATCAATTTGTGATGAAGGCCAAGAATCGTCACCCTATGTCCGAAGGCTAGCAAGAATCCGAGGTTCAAATTGGGGCGTCTAATGGTCCTACAAGGTGAGTTCTAAAAGCAGTGAGTGCTCTAATACACGTCCTCGCACAGCTGTTTCGTGTGCCACTACGAGGCGGGTTGGCGACTACCTAAGACGTACACATGGATGTTCGGCTTGTTTAGCTCACACCTAGCTCAACTCTTGTAAGAAAATAGGCACACACTTTGCGTTTAAAAATCACATAAGTGTTAGAAATAGGTAGGCACTCCCGTAAAGAAAGTCTCTCTATACCTACTAGGGGGGACTCACGTTGTCACTCTCGGTCGCAAATCATGCTCTACACCTAAAATCCTACACTTCGCAATTTATCAAACTTTAGCCTCTTTTGATTGCCCTTTTCTCAAAATTTTCTCTTTTTTTTTTTTTTTTATATAATTCCTACTCTACATGCAAGCCGACACGAACGAAACTACACAAACATACGATAGGGTAGGTAGACTCAAATAAGAAAACGTGCAATATTAAACACAAACAAGTATATACACGACTAACACATCTCAATACGACATACTATCACAAAAACACGACACGGACCACATAGTTAGACACAATACGACACGAACAAACTATATGCAGACATGGCAATGCAGACACTGACTGGCTAGCAAATAGCTAAAAATCCCCCCACACTTGAGCGCTTCGTTGTCCTCAACGAATTTAGAGATCAACCAAGAAGACTCGGCATTCAAATGTGAGGGCCGGTGATTCTACTCGGAGTCAAAGTCACGGCACAAGAAGGTAGTTCAACAAATTTAGATCTAAAACGAACTACGTGCACGTGACAAGTTGTGTGTACCGAAATCAAGCAAGTACTCAAGTATTCCTTAGGATTCTAACAGCTAATCACAGCAGTGACTAAGCACCGTGACAAAGTAGTCAAAATAAAATCCTAGAGCAAGTACGATGTGCCTAAACGGTAAATAAAGAGAGAGAAAAGAAACTCACAACCGACACAAAGTCGGGGACGAAATCCGATAAGTGCTGACTGAGATAGCTAGAACAATCCCCAAGCAAGCATTGATGTGCTAACTCCCTTGCGGTCGAGTGTGCGGAACACACCGGGGTCGATTGATCTGTTGCTGCTGACGAAAAGAAGGAACGAAGAATCCCCGAGCTAGTATCGCGTACGACAATACTAGCTCCCGTAACGGTCGAATGCGAACTAACACACCGGGGTCGATTGCTTCGTCAAACTCTTCATCCATTTTCGAACTCGGACTAATCTATAAGAGCTGCACCCTGATTTATTTTGTATAGTATAGGATTGTGGCTGTGTCTTGTTTCCATTGTCAATTGAGTTATGCCAACTGTTTGTTGGTTGCTTTTTCATGAAATCCTCATGGAGCTTATCAAACTCAACTCATTCTTCAAATACACAAAGTCAGTACCAACTAGGGTGAATACACCAAACTGACCTCATACTAAACCACCTAAGCCAGTACACCAACACAGCTCCTAATCTCCAATTAAGCCAACAAACCTCCAATAAACCAAGCAAAGCCACCATGACCACCTGCTGCCTCCTTCAACTTGAACCAAGACCACCTATGCCAATTCAAGAAACAAACCCAAACCTCAATAACAGACCACTGCTACCTTCAACCCAAGCTACATCTCCTTTATTGCCTATGACATAAACTCACCAACAAACCACCACCATAATCATTCCTTAGCCACGACAAAACAGAGACACAGACCACAACCAGTTCACCATCTCCACCCAATAAAACCCAGCAACCATAACTAAGCTACTGAAATCAAATTCAGATCACCAAACCCACCACTGGCCAACCACCATAGCAATTACCAGCAAACAAACCCACAATCGAAGTAGTTCAAATTCAGATTCAATTGAAGGATAGGGTGTGTTTCAGTCGGTGAAATCAGAGTGAACCAACGATTGGCTGGACTTCATGGCTGACAGGGGAAGGTCCGATGGTTTGGGTACTGTGGTGAAGAGAGGGAGGTGTTTTCTGGGTTTCCGAAGCAAACCGCCGGCTTTAATGGCTGCCGGCGGCTGGGTCGGTGGTGCTGCTTGGTTGTGGGTTTTTCTGGTTTCGTGGATTGAAGGTGGACGGAGGTTGGATCGTGGGCGGTGATTTCCGATCGTGGTGGTCTGGTGGGTTCAGATTGGTTCTGTTCGAGGGAGGCGGGTTTTGTGTTGGTTCAGGGAGGTGACTCGACGGAGCTTTGGTCGGGGTGAGGGCGTCGGGTTGCAGTGAGGGAGGGGAGGGTTGAGTTTCTGCCGCTGGTTCGGGGGTCGCCGGAGTGAGAGAAGGAGGTCGCCGGATTGAGGGACGGCGTGAAGAGCTCGCCGCCGGATTGAGGGAATGGCCGGAGACGCGATCCACCACCACCCAGAGTCGCCGGAATCGATGGATTGAAGCTTCTGGGATCAAAGGGTTTGCAGCGAGAGAGGTCGATGATACACAAAGTGACGAACGCAGATACCAATTGTACCCGATGATACACAAATTGCACCCAATTTACCTTTTTCACCCCCGAAAATCAATGAAATTCCCACTTTACCCCT
The DNA here is from genome assembly GCA_023055425.1 of Linanthus parryae. Classification (NCBI taxonomy): domain Eukaryota; kingdom Viridiplantae; phylum Streptophyta; class Magnoliopsida; order Ericales; family Polemoniaceae; genus Linanthus; species Linanthus parryae. The sequence goes on along the minus strand of JALGPY010000038.1, from coordinate 818,223 downwards.
GTTCACATAATGGTCGTACGACCACTTGTACTGGTCGTGTGACCAGCAGAAGCCATGTTTTGCGAGTTCGCCATATTTTGACTAAGTACAAAGTGGTCCTACGACCAGTTGGCTGATCATAAGACCAGTCTGGGGCTGGAACTGCTTTTTTTTTTTTTTTTTTTTGGCTCCTTGACTTCCCGAACTTCGATTCATGTGCCGTTTTCACCGTTAATTCTCGTAACTCGCGTAGAACTCATTCGCGAGTTCCCGAAACTCGCGGAAATTCTCCATCCATGCTATTATGCGACTCTTGACTCGAAATCCACCAACTTTTTCGTTTTCACATTCCTCTTTTGCGTTCGGAATCCGATGCGCGCCGACGAGAATGCGCGCATCAAGAAGGGGAGTCTGAATCGCGCTTCACCTTGTAACCTGCAGAGACTCATTTCAAACATGAGATCCTCACTCTCTCACCTCTCAGATAAACTATATAGTATGAAAAACACACACGACATTATTTAAAACACACTCGCTAAACTAAAGCAAAAAAGTACGTTGGGTTGCCTCCCAACAAGCGCTTGTAATTTACGGTCGACGGCCCGACCCAGTTACCTCATGAAGCTCAGAAAGGTGGTTTGGCAGGTCGTTCTGCATCCAATTTTTGGCGTTGAATGTTCATAACTACCTCATGCGCCTGCACACTCGATTCTTTACCCTTAGGATCTGGCGGATCTTCTTGTGTCAGCTCTGAAATTCCACGCACAACTTTCACAGGAAATGGTAAGTCTGGCTTCACCTCATAAGTGTACTGAGGAGTCGGTTTGAAAACCTGAAAGGTCTCAACAGTATCGTTGACCCTCATGATCAACTCTCCATTTTCCACATCAATTAAAGTCCGACCAGTAGCCAGAAAGGGCCTACCAAGAATGATCGGTACGTCACCGACTGGCATGTCAAGGATCACAAAATCAGCTGGCATGATCAAACTACCAACCCTCACAAGTAAGTCTTCTACCACCCCAATGGCCTTCTTGGACGACTTATCTGCGAACTGCAGATTGATCCAGGTTTTACTAGGCTCCCCCACACCTAGCTTTTTAAATACTGAAAGCGGCATCAGGTTGACACTCGCCCCCAAATCACATAGAGCCCTGCCTGTATATGCCCCACCAAGTGTAGCCTCAATCACAAAACTACCTGGATCTTTCTTCTTCTTGGGTAGCCCATGCAAGACACATGAACTCACCTGCTCATTCAGTTTCACTGTCTGAAAGTTATCCATAGCTTTTCTCCCATAGATTGCATCCTTGATAAACCGCGCATACTTAGGCATTTTCTGCAGCGCCTCAATCAACGGAATGTTTATGTGCAGTTTGGAGAAAATATTGAGAAATCTCCTGTACTCCTCAGAGTCATCCTTCTTCTTTCTAGTTTTCAATGGAAAAGGTACATCTTTAGAAGAAGAGGGTGGTGGTAATACCTCATTGGAATTTTCCTCATCATGTGGAGTCATGCCCTTTGATTGGGGGACCATGACAGGTGTCTTCTCAGAATCGAAGACCTCGTGCTCCTTAGCTTTTGACGCTTCAGCTCTGGCATGGCTCGGGTATGGTGGATCAGTCAACGAAACCCCGCTGCGAGTGGTAATGGCATTTACCTGGCGCACATTCTCTGTGTCAGACGGTAGAGAACCAGGTGCTCTAGCAGATAATTGCGTTGCAATTTGCCCAACTTGAACCTCTAGTGCACGAAGAGAAGTCTTCGTAGCCTGCAAATCAGAAGACATAGCATTGACCGTCGTGGTCATATCGTTCATGTTGTTACTCAGCTGTGTCAATGCCTTAGTGAGTACAGAAATCTCTGGGTTTGGCGCTACAACAGCCGGTGGTGGAGCCTGCGACACTGGTGCTTGTGGCATGTGCTGAAACCCAGGTGCGTAAATAGCTCCAGACTGATCCCCATACCTGAAACCTGGATGATCTCTTGTGCCTGGTCTGTAGTTCCCTTGGTTCCAATTCTGCCGCTGTCCTTGTGCCCCCACAAAGTTCACATCTTCACTTGCAATCTGGGCCAAGGCTGAATCAAATTCCTGCTCCTCTACTCTTGCAACTGGCTTATGATCCCGATACACATGCTTGGCTAAATCTGACACCATCTTGCTGATCCCAGTCTTCCATTCATTATCTTGCGCCTCAGGCAATGCCGAAAGTCTTCTAGAATCATAAAACTGCGTATCCTGCTTGGCTAGCTGTTTCATAAGTGCATATGCTCCTTCCTTGTCAACAGAGTACAGAAAATTGCCTCCAGCTTCTCTGTTAACCAGCTCCTGGTTATGGCGTTCTAAGCCATGGTAGAAGACCTGCAAAATTTTGTAGTCCCCAAAATCGTGATTTGGGCACTTCCTGATCAAATGCATAAATCTATCCCACGCCTCTACCACGGTCTCATGGGCCTGCTGCTGAAAGCCAAGGATATCACCTTGTAAATGAATCACCCGCTGAACTGGGTAAAACTTTGCCATGAATTCATCCACACATTGAGCCCATGTAGTGATTGAATCCGGAGCTCTCGACTCAAGCCACTTCTCAGCTGCACCTTTCAAACAATAGGGAAATAGAATAAGTTTCAATGCCTCTGGAGTCACGTTCTTATACTTCACAGTCTTGATATAAGCATTGAACTTCCCAATGAAATCGTTGGGATCCTCATCCTTGTTCCCATAAAACTGGAACTGATTGGTGACTGTCTGGATCGTAGCTGGCTTGAGATCAAAATGCTCAGCCTGTATGTCTGGCACTACAATTGCCGGATTGTGTCCATATGTGGACGTTTGGAATTTCTCCACAATAGCCTGCCCAGACTTGTTGTACGGTGTCTGGGCGTTGCGATCATTCAATAGTTTCGCCAACTCTTCCATTTTCTCATTGAGCTGCGCGTTGGTCAATTGATCACCCATAATGCTCTGTTTCTGTCTTCTCCTCTGATCTCTGAATAACTGCTCTGGGTCTTCAAGTGGGGGCACAAGTTCTCTAGGGATCCTGGGCATACACTGATGACCTGAAAAGCAGACTCAAATACAAGTGAGAAAACAAGTAGCTAATTAAACAAAAAGTAAAAGAGATATCCTAAATCAATTTCTACTAAACTAATAAACCGTTAAATTCCCCGGCAACGGCGCCAAAAACTTGACACGAATTCTTACGTGTATACGCAAGTGCACGGTCAAGTAGTATATGGAGTATTTCACGACTCCGAGTATCGAACCCAAGGGAATTTACGATTACTAGCTAACTAGAAATTAACTTTACGATATCTAAGTAACCGGTAAAAAGGGTTTGGATTTTATAAAGTTGTCGCCCACAAACAAGCGACTAAAATTAAATGACAACTAACTAAATATTTTTAGAGAATTTTCACTTTTAACGAAGATAAATTGTGACGTAATACGATTAATAAAGAAGAACTAGGTAATTGATGATCCCTAGGATTGTTAACGATTTCCGGGTTATGCTTGAAACACTCTACTCACGTTCTAGTTATACCGGGTAATGCTCATCACGATCTTCTCTCGATCTCACGTGAATTTGTGTAAACAATAGATTTCGGGTCCTCTCGGTCCACCTCCGTCTATTACTACAATCTAATTGATTTGTTAGGCTCGTTCACCGGGTCCTATCGGTCCACCGAATTCACTAAGTTCTAACTAAATCAACCGAAACTACCCTCACACGATTGATCAAGTTCCTATCTCCTCTCAGTCTCAAGAAACTACAAGATCACCTAACTATTCTTTAACACGTCTCAACGAGTTCACTTTCGTGCAACCCTATCAACAAGTAACATTCTACGGGTGATCAAGCCAAGAACATTAAGAATTGAGTACAAGAATAGATAAGCTAACAAGAACGTTCATAGAATTTAAGCAAAAGCATGCATCAAGTCCAAAATCCAGAAAATCATCCAACAAACCCTAGTTTTCCATCAATCACCTAGCTTAAAGTGTTTAGCTAGACATAATATGGTTCAACATAAACAAAATCATAGAGTTCATGAAGAATAGAAGAAGAAAAGATGATCAAACGCTTGAATCTTCAATGTTGATGATCTTCCAAGCTCCAAGCTTTGTCTCCTCTCTTCCCTAGCTCCCAAGACTTCAAAGATGCGTGAATATCCCTCTCTTAGGTCGTTCTCCCCGTTTTCTACCAGCTGGGCACGCTTTTTAATGAAAATTAGACGAAATTGCACTTCAGCCCCTCTACTTTGTAATTCCCGGACAGAATTACTTGCTGATTTTGCACGGGCTGTATCTCCCTCATACGGACTCGTCTTCGGACCTACCATATACCGTTGGAAAGCTACGGATGTCTACTTTCCAATGCCGCAAGCCTTGCTTCAAAATTCCTTGTAGATTTTCTTGGGCATCGAAAAGAGTGCAGGCTGGTCAGGAGTGACTTTTCCAACTTTGCTTCGTTTGTGCATCTCCTTTTCTCCTCTTCATCTAGCTCCATTCCAAGCATATCCAAGCATCTCATAAGCTCCATTGCACCTATTTTACCTGAGATACACAACACTAAACAACCCGTGCAATTATCATAGCAAATATGAGAGAAAACATGCACAAATAAGCTAGAAACACAACTTTTCACTCTTAGGCTTAGAAATAGTCAAATTCACATATTTGTGCAAATATAACATCTAAATCATGTGAAATAAGCCTAATACAAGTAATATGGAAGTATAAAAATAACTCCTAAAAGAGAGTTATCACTAGGGTTTCAGTGGGGGATCGCCTCACCGAAGACAACGGAGCTGGAAACTTAGAAAACTTTTTCCTTTCTCAGTTTGATGATGTTTGGTATTAGTTTAACTGAAACATATATTCAATGTGTAAATTGGTGCTATCTTAGTCGTAGAGCGTTTAAAGCCCATATTCAAACCCGAGAGAAAATATTATTTAAAAAAAAACCATATGCTCAATGTGAATTCTCACTAGGAAAAATGTCTATATGGCTTCATAGTTATCTGGGCCTTTTATTTATTTCAATATTCACATATTCTCTGGCACCGCAACACACGAATCCTGCGTCCGCCACTGTGAGCGGTACACAAATACTCCGTCCCCATAGAGGCAGTTAGAGGAAGAGAAACGAGGGTTCAATCATATGCCCTCCCCGCAGTTCAAAATGGCGTTTCCAAGCATAGAAAAGAAAACTACGACCAGAGTAGCCATCACCATTGCCGTCGAAAACGAAGAGAGATTCGGGAGAACTGCACCGTTCGTCGACGTTCAATTTTGATCTCCACGAGTTCGGCGAAGTGACGCGACTAACACCCAGGTACACAAACTTGAAATTCCTACCCCCTTCGCAATTTTAACTGCCCATAACTTGTTGAGAGCCTTTCCACTCTCATTCCATCTGCTTATTGAAAGCTTCCCATACGAATTTGTGTGCACTGAGATTTGGATTTCTTCGTTAATGGATTGATTTTTGTTTCGGTAAATGAAGTGGTGGATGGTCTCTGAGGTTTTAGGGTTTTTTGTTTGCCCGATTTTCCCGGTGAACTAGACCTAAATGTAGGTGAATTGGTCTAGCCATGTTCAAAATCCATGACTTTTGATCATCTTTCGCACTGTGTTTTTCCTGATTTTGCTGTTCTTTTGGGTTGCAACAATATTTTTAAGAGCGGTAGTTTCTATTATGTCTCCTTACAGTAGTAGAGTATGTGGCTATGAAAATTTACAAAATTGTGTCTTGATCTTTCACGGGGATACTCCTGGAGCACTCAAAGATGAAAATGGCGATTCATGTAGCTCTCGAATTGTGTAAGCAATGAATATTCAGAATCTTGTTTTAAAAAATATAAAACTCCCTTGACAAATTAAATAGTCAAAACTTATCCCTCCTCAATAAATTTTGATTACTTTTTCAAATTTGAAGCAATCATGAATTCAGAGTATAGGGAGTAGGGAAGATAGAATGTGACATACATTTAGCAGTCTTCACTCTTCGCCTCCTATGAAAGTATTTCCTAATTTGTACCTCTCTGAGCTGTAGGGCTTGTTGTTAACTGAAAAAGATATATTAGGAAAATATATCATTATTTGGGTGCTTATTTCTGTCATAACATTGTGCAATATACATTTAATTAGGTACTCGAGGAATAGGGCAAACAAGGGGATGGATTTCACACTGATTGAGAGGTTGAAGATTCAGTTGAATTCTGTTGATGAATTTTTTGGTTTGGTCAAATTTGTGTAGCTCCCTTAATCTCATTTTAGCTGCATGTATATGTTACTAATTAATTATCATGATTGAGACTAGAAAGTTTTCGCCTTGGCGCAATGGTAAAGTTGTCGCCGTGTGACCATGAGGTCATGGATCCGAGTCGTCGAAACATCCTCTTGCAGAGATGCAAGGTAAGGGTACGTACTATAGACCCTAAAAATGGGTCCAACCCTTACCTGGGTCCCGCGAACTTTGTGTACCGGGTTGCCCTTTATCATTATTGTGACCATCTTCTGCGGACTATGCAGTTTATTGTGCATTTCTTCTCTGTCTCCTTTACTCATCATGATACCGTCGCTGCACTTACATGGATCCATGGAGCCTTATAGGTTATAATTCTATCAAGTTTGCCCAACTTTTCAGTTTTATTTCTTTATTTTGGTCATCTAAGGAAACAAAATGCTCAATATCATGGACATTTATGTGAAGAGAATATTTGGATGACTCCAACCAATATCCTTCGACTCACAAGTGCTTGTTTTATGTGTATGTCCACCGTTGTTTTATTTGCGAGCCTTTCGACAAGATGACATCATGAATTGATATTTGTATGATACGATCACTTGGTTTCTTTTGTCAATGCAATGAAATTACTAGTGTAAGCTTAAAAAAAAGCTCGGTAAGTATCAACTCCATTCATATCTGTGTAGTTGTTTTATCTCATGGTTTCATTTTGATGCCGTCATATCAAAGTAAATCTAAAGCTTTAAGTGCTATCTACTGTTGCACTAAATTGTGAAAATTGGGCAGGTTTCAAGACAGCAGCTTGAGGCGTTCACTTGCTAGGTCCTATCATGAAAAGGTGAAAGATAAGAATGTTATATTATGACTATTAGTTCATTAGAACTGCATTACCGGTACTTGCCTACATTGAACAGGAGTACGTACCTTCACATTGAAATTTTTGAATCTTGTACCGTGTTGCTCTTCCTTTCATTTCAGAAGCTGATAACTAGATTAGGCTTTGGCGTACTTTTAATGTTTGAATTAGGCAGTTCTGAGCAATATATGGTTTAGTCATTCATTACACAGTAGGATTTAATACATTTATCGTTCGTTTCGGTTGTGTATGAGGCTATTGCTATTTATATACAGAAGAAATGCATCATCCCTGCAAAAAAGTTTTGCACAATAGTATTCAACTGTGTAAGTTATTACAGTGTGTTTTTCAAAGTTGTGAAGCTTCTACTTTCCTGAAAATGGCAATCCAGAAGTACATAAAAGATTCGTTAACTACAGTCTTTGTTTTCGGCAATGGCCTGAATCGCGGGACACCCCCTAGTACTAAGTAGTGCTTGATGGACTTGCAACTATGCACCAAAGTTTCTATCACTATTTATCACTACCGATCACAATTTTTCACTATCAAGCACTTGAAGAAGACAACATCAAACACTAGATTGATTCAAGAATCAGGTCAAACTTTACTCATTTAAATACAATAGAATATCTTGATTTTTTTTCCGAGTAAAAGTGCAGAATTTTTATTGATAAAAAACATTGCATACAAAAAAGAAAAGGGGAAAAAGTCAGCCGATTCCTGATCCACACTGATGTGAGGATTGTCTCAAAGCCTTTTTTGCCAATCGATCCGGCTCAGCAAGCTCGGTTCTGGAACTTTTTTAATTGTCAGCTTCCCATGCAGAGTGGTTTGGTGGAGAATGTCATCAAGTAGGTTTTTGTCAGCGTAACCTGTTTTGCGTTCTTGCAGGGCTGTGATTAACACCGCGCAATCTGTGGCGATGATGACAGTTGACATGCGAATTGAGTTTAGCCACTTGAGTGTGCGCATGAGAGTTGTTGCTTCTGCCGAGAAAGCGGACATGCTCTAAAATGAAACGCTATCTTTATGAGAGTGCTCTCCAAGGGCATTAAAGAACACCCAAGCTCCACCTGAACTACCCGTGTCTTTATCCCAAGCCGCATCAATAAGGCAAAGCGACGGAAGATCCACATTTACCAGGTGGTGTAGGTTGCTGTTGTTGTAGTGGATCGTGCTGATCGAAGCTTTCACTATAATTTTGGAGGGTGGAGATGGAACCGTAACGTTGGCGGCACAACGGAGGGCTTGTAATGAATCAGCGAGCTCTTAATAATGTTTTTCATAGCCGCTGAATTCCTATTAAGCCAAATATGCCAAAGAGTTTGGACGCAGTAAACTTTGTCCTCCTCGTTCTGGAGCATCGAGAGAATTGCAGTGATAGTTTCTGGTAATGTCGTGAGTGGATAGTTCCTGAGGTCGAGCCCTAATCGAGAACCACACCAAATATGAAGGGAGAGATCACATTAAAAGAAAATGTGGTTCAAGTTCTCTGATTGGGCCGAGCACCTGGCACAAGATGAGTGGGTGACAATTTTTCTTCTGAGCAAGTTATCCATGTGAGGAAGAGCATTAGCCGCTATCTTCCATCCGAAGGCACGGAGCTTTGGTGTAAGTGGGAGGCGGCCGAAATTGGCTATCAGTTGAATCGATTGACTCGAAAGTGCACCTGTCGTTGTAGCTGAGGGAATGACAAGAGAAGTATCAGCGAGCTTGGCTAGGTGGCAAGCCGATTTAACGGAGAAGATCCCGTTCTTCGTGTGCGCCCAAACGAGCTTGTGTGGGCGCTCAGGAGTAGGGATGTAAATGCGTGAGATCTTTTGCACTGCTTCCTCTGTGAAGAAGCATCTTAGCAGGGGAAGGAGCCATTCTTGTTTGTCGTGCTTGTAAAATAAGTCCAATGTGAGGTTGTCAATTGTGGTGAAAAGATTTGGTAACAGGGGTGATGGGACACCATGAATACAATTGGAATGGTGACAAAGGTCATAGTTGCAGGTAAAATGAAGAGTTGCTCGAGGGAAGTATAAATTATGGTAACTATGATTTTGTTTCTGCGTGTTTGCAGGTCATGTGAATAATTGGAAGCATCAAGGGATGTAATTATGGGATGAAAAACTAGCAGCGTCTCAGCTTGATGGTTTTGTACATGTGTAATTGGCCTCTGTTGCAAATCTTGAAATTTTGACGCCAATTTGATGGCTGCTGTATATGATAAGTGAATTGGTTGAGTTTTGTTTGAATTTCGTCCCTTTTAGCTTTCTTAATTTCTTGGCAGATAATACACATAATGAAGGGCAAGGCTGATCTAATCATACATAGATCTGAACACATAATAAAGCTGAAGATTTATGTGTTACCTCTTCGCCTAAACTCCTAACGCAACGGAAGATGACCTTTGTGGTTGCTTGCTTTCACGTGCTTCCACCAACGTCTTGCTCCCACCAATCTAGTGCGAATCTCGAGGACGAACACTATGTTCCACCCCACGTACCACCTCCTTGGATGTAGTTGGAGAGAGACTAGGGTTCTCTACAACTTGAGAATGAATCTAGATAGAGTAACTTTACTGTGTAGACTAGCGTTATAATATGTAGGAGGCTGCCTCCTTATATATGCAAAACTTCTCCTATGATTGCAACTTTAACCCCTAGGGTTTGAGCCTTTGCTACTAATCCCTCTAGGTTTGTGCAATAGTGCAACTAACCACATAAGATTTTGATATTTGCATTGGGCACCCCACATGGGCGCACCAATCACTCAATAGTCCTTAATGCTTTAGTCAATAGTCCTTAATGTTTAAGGTAAGGGTTCCTTGGGCATATTCCAAGAAGGCCTGCCCTAGCTAGCCTGAACATCCTTTCTTGTCATCGTGTGTCTTAATCTAGCACGCCACATATAAGAATCTTAGTCATAGACATCCAAGGATTCTGAGGCGTCACTCATGCTAGAATTTTAAGAACGCAAAAACCAAAACATAACCAGGTCCAAAGTAAAACTGTGACCAAATACAAATTTGGTGGCTACTCCCTCAAAGATAATCCTATGGATCCTTAGACGAGAAGTTAGTGCCAGGTCTGGCCGTTTCTCTAGTCTTAGGAAAAATCATTTGTTCCTTTGTGTTTGCCAGTCTTGGGCTGTTTGGTCTCATAACAATATTGCCCCTAAATTCCCTTATCCTTGCCCCACCTATTACCTCACAGTCCTAATATCGGGCTAGGAACTTTATCTGCCGATCATACTTCATTCACAGCCTTTAGCAATCATATATTGCTTTAGACTTCAGAAGTATGCTGGACTAGTATTCTATAGCAAGCTCTTGGTTGCTTAGATCCTAGCACCAAGTGGTATTTGGTCGCATCCAAACATCTTGGCATTCAAAAAGTATGTCATATACATCTTCATGGTACTCCATAAAAGATGTGGCAGAGGTAGCAACAAATTGCTAATCGGATAGCTTGTACCTGACAGCCTTTAACTCTGTTATCATAAATGACATGAATCTCAAACGATATCGTCGAGTGCTCAATTTATGTAATGAGTCATAACTCATAGTTAAGGTGGGAATTATGAGTCACTACTCATAATAAGTACACGCAAATGGTTAAAATGGATCCAAGATTTCTCTTTGGCCAATTCTTACAACTTCAAAATGGTCTAGAACTTGCTGATGAGGTCATTTCCCCACCTTGGCACAAAACGCTCTATGACATTTAACTTGATTGTTGTCTCCTACTATTGGCGAGCCTCAAAAAAAATGTCCATGTGCTGCTGTGACAACTAATCATCACAGTTTCGACCATGTTTGTAGGTGGCTGACAACCTATGTACGACGACTTGTCATATCGTTTGTTGTCACCATTTAGCCTTTGCAGTTTCGATTTAGACACGGTTGACTTGAGACATTGTGGAAGTTAATTACTAGCAGTTACTTAGCTCCAAAATAACATGTGACATCGATTAAAATATAATAGTTTCTCACAAGGAATCCACCAAAACCTAGCGTATGTCCTAGGAATCAAATCTCGTCACTTGCGATTCCCTATCAATTTTAATCATGTCCTCATTTGAGCTCGTTTTTTTTAGTTCTTTAGCATGCGAGGTTACACATATATATCCAATCACAAACAGTTATAACATAAAACAAGCACAAGCATAAATAAATATGCAATGGATGTGGCCCCTAAGTTGCACTCCCACTGTTGGGAATACTTCTCGAGCCAGTCTTGAACTTCGTCTCATGTCATCTCGCCTATCTTGGGGACTATAAGCTTGAGGATTTTTAGCTCGTCTATTTTCTCCATGCACCTTGCGCCATAGCTTTCGGTTTGGCCACATCTCTCGAAGCTTCTATCTTCAATCTCTACTAACTATCTTATTTCTAATAAGAAGTAACCCCATAGAGGCGATTGGATGAGAAGAGAAGACAAAAGAGTATATAGAGAGGCACGACACGCATGTCGTATTTTATTTGATTACATATTCAAAACCAAAACCAAATATATATAAAAAAACATCTATGCCACATCCATGCACCAAACACATCCATTCAACCCACAACAGCATGTATATTAACAAAATAAACATACTAAATTTTTTTGGAAGTTTCCAGAATTAATCTCTAATTACTGGAAATTAATAAGCAATAGTCTAATCAATTAAAAGATCAAAAATTGCTCCCAACCACCTAGGGTCTCACCACCTATGGTAGAAGGTATTGAAAAATGACCTAAGTCTCCAGAAAAAATTTGGGCTCAAAACAGTGTGTTTAAGGTTGTCAAACTGCCTCGAGAAGGGTGCTAAACACTAATTAATTAATCTCAAAATTAACAAAATTTTTCGTCTCTCCAAAAATTATGGAAACTATCCAAAAATTAGGAAATTTAATTTGGAGTACCTAGGAAAAAATCGGACGAGAGGACGCCGCACGTGGGCGCATCCGCCTCCGTCACGCGCTGTCGTCGGCCATGTGCCACGCCAGCACGCCACGTGGCATGCCGCGTCAGCACCTATGCTGACGTTCCCTGCCATGTCAGCTGACACGTGGCTGCCACGCCATCGCCGCAAAACCATCATGCCACGTCAGCCCCTAGCCACGCCAGCAGCAGCCGCCAGCCCTTTTGGCGCGTGTGGCGCGTGGCCGCGCGCGACGATGTCTACGGTGGCGCGTGTTGCCCACGCGCCGCCCTCCCGTGCTCCGTTCCTGATGAAATTTATATCGCTGGAATCGTCTTTTCGTCCTGATCTCGATTATCTGATCAAAATTCAATTTTAACAACTTTGGAAAAACACGTTCTACAGATTGGATCAAACAGTCCAGATTAATACAGTTTCGAACCTTTAAAGGGGCATAACTTTTTCTACGTTTGTCCAAAAATTACAAATTTTATATTTCTGGAATCCTCGTGAAAAACCCTATCCAACCATATAAGATTCTCCTACTGATTATTAAAATGAAAAAACTCAATTTTCTACAGCAGCTACGGGTTCAGACTACGAGGTACGTAAAACATGCCTATGGCTCTGATACCAATGAAGGGCAATGCTGATCTAATCATACATAGATCTAAACACATAATAAAGCGGAAAGATTTATGAGTTACCTCTTCGCCTAAAATCCTAACGGAACGGAAGATGATCTTTGTGATTGCTTGCTTTCACGTGCTTCCACCAACGTCTTGCTCCCACCAATCTAGTGCGAATCTCGAGGACGAACACTATGTTCCACCCCACGTACCACCTCCTTGGATGTAGTTGGAGAGAGACTAGGGTTCTCTACAACTTGAGAATGAATCTAGATAGAGTAACTTTACTGTGTAGACTAGCTGTATAATAAGTAGGAGGCTGCCTCCTTATATAGGCAAAACTTCTCCTTAGATTGCAACTTCAACCCCTAGAGTTTGATCCTTTGCTACTAACCCCTCTACATTTGTGCATTAGTGCAACTAACCCCATAAGGTTATGATATTTGCATTGGGCACCCCACATGGGCGCACCAATTGCTAACACATAAATTGGTCTCTCGGAAAAGAGGAATTGTATTATATGTCATTTTTTTTAATCAAATGAATAATTTAGCCACGATAAACAAGTGCGGCAAAAACAATATTTCTCCTACGCTTGAGTGTCGTGGCCAATACAACCTTTAGCCACGGTGTTAAAATGTGGCCAAACACATATTTGCCACGTTCGTTGCATTACCGTGGTGAATTAGCGGGTCAAAGGAGGCTTCGGTATATACCGTGGCAAACAAATTCCCCACGGTCATCTCCCGTGGCTAATGAAAAACCACGCCACCATTGAGCAGATTTGTCTTCAGTGGCAAGAACCGTGGCATATACTTTTGGCCACGGGAAATTAGGGTTTTGCCACATTCTGTGCCCGTGGCTAAAGCCCCTTTTTTCTAGTAGTGGCCAAAGGGACAATGAAGGCTACCAAGAGTTTTATTGCTGGATTGTGTGAAGAGTAGTCGCCGATTTCTTTGAATGAAGAAGTAAAGTTTCACCCGTGGGGTTCACATTGATGGCGAAAGCCTTAGAGTTGCATGCTTTTCTTCCGTTGAAGGCCAATGCTGCAGAGACACATGGAAGTGGCTAACCATGATATATGGGCTGTGGCTGGTGAGTTTTGGGACAAAAGTGTGAAGGATGACAGGTTCGAGGTCAATGGGAAGAGGAGTCAGCAAAGAGGGTAGCGCAACAGTGGAGTCAATGTTTAACGCACGAGTAAGTAGATAGGCATTGAAGTTGATTAGGAGTGTACAAATGGAAAGCTGAGCGAAGTATAGGAAGCTTGTTTGTCTGTAAGAGATGAAGACCGTAGGGGACAAAAGAAGCCACTGGAAAACAATACACATACCTCATTACCTGTGTTTGTTTGTGTGTGCTCATGTATTAATTCCTAATTAGTCTGTAGTTGGAGTAATACTTTCTGTAATCTCTACTCGAAATCATCCATTCAACACTCATGAATACGAGTTTCAACAACTTAGAAATTTGTACATGAGTTGAATCTGAAACTCGATGTATTACCATGTTAGCCGGAAACGAACCGTGTATGGTGAAACAAAACCGAATTATGATCTGCCGGCCCAAACCAGTCTGTTTAGAGCCCTAGTTAAAGGCACCGTAGCCCCAGAGGGGTCATATTTAGGATTTTCTCAACAAGAGTTGTAACAAATGTAATAATCCCCTTAACTTTTGGGAGGCACATTTAAAATATTTTCTCACTAATACAACCACAAAACTCTTATCATCAACAAAATATCCCCCTAAACCATAAACCTCCTCCAGAAAAAGCCCCACAACGACCTAATTGTTCCTTCTTCTCCCCCCATTGTAAAATCGCCGCCGCAGATGAACCCAATCCACCACCACTCCTCCACCGTCTTAATCCACAGAAACCGCCTTCAAAGCGTACCTCCGAGCTCTATAAATACCCCTCACAATCCACCAATCTTGGGTTTTTGATTTCTCCTCCTCCTTCTCTCTTTCTCTCGCTCTCGCTTCTGAGGATTTGAGAACTCTTCAATGGATCTTCTCCAGTCGTACGGCAACGACGTTCCAGACGAGCACGCGAATTCAGTCTCCGACGGCGAATCATCGCCGGACTCTTCCCCAATCCGGATCTCCCTCCCGTCGAAGTCCGCCGCACCAAAAGTCGACGACACCATGCTCGCCCTCACCGTCGCCGACGCCAACCGTGAGCTCACCAAGCCACTCGACCCGAGCCAACACGTCGTAGCATACAACCCCACCTACGACCAGCTCTGGGCACCGATCTACGGACCAGCTCATCCCTACGCCAAGGACGGCTTAGCTCAAGGTATGCGCAATCATAAGCTAGGGTTTGTAGAAGACGCTGCGATTCAACCCTTTTTATTTGATGAACAGTACAATACTTTTCATAAATATGGCTATGCTGCTGATCCCTCTGCTTCTGAGGGGAATAATTATGTGGGTGATTTGGAAAAATTGAAGGAGAATGATGGGATTTCGGTTTATAATATCCCCCAGCGTGAGCAGAAGAAGAGGAGGATAGAAAAAAAGAAGGAATTAGAGGAAGAGGAGGATGGTGAAGATGAGGGTATTGATAGGGAAGAGATTGAGAATCCGGCGTCGGATTTATGGTTGGCGAAGAATAGGAAGAGTCCTTGGGCTGGGAAGAAGGAGGGTTTACAAGGGGAGTTGACGGAGGAGCAGAAGAAGTACGCCGAGGAGTATGCGAAGAAGAAGAGCGAAGAGAAAGGTGGGAATCAAGATAAGGGTGAGGTTGTTGCTGACAAGACTACGTTTCATGGGAAGGAGGAGAGGGATTACCAGGGTAGGTCGTGGATTGCGCCGCCGAAAGACGCGAAAGCGAATAACGATCATTGTTATATACCGAAGCGGTGTATACAGACTTGGAGTGGACACACGAAAGGGGTTAATGCGATTCGGTTTTTCCCCAAGACTGGGCATCTGATCCTCTCGGCGGGGATGGACACCAAAGTGAAGATTTGGGATGTGCATAATTCTGGAAAGTGTATGAGGACTTACATGGGGCATTCGAAGGCAGTTCGCGATATTTGGTTTACCAATGATGGAAGTAAGTTCTTGACTGCTGGGTTTGATAAGAACATCAAGTACTGGGACACTGAGACAGGACAGGTGATATCGACATTCTCAACAGGGAAGACGCCTTATGTGGTTAGGCTGAATCCGGACGAGGATAAGCAAAATGTTCTTTTGGCAGGTATGAGTGACAAGAAGATTGTTCAGTGGGATATGAATACTGGCCAAATCACTCAAGAATATGATCAGCATCTCGGGGCAGTTAATACAATTACGTTTGTAGATAACAACCGAAGATTTGTCACCTCTAGTGATGATAAATCTCTTCGTGTTTGGGAATATGGAATTCCAGTTGTTATAAAGTACATCAGTGAACCTCACATGCATTCAATGCCATCCATAGCCTTGCACCCGAACTCTAACTGGCTTGCAGCACAGAGTTTGGACAATCAGATTCTTATCTACAGCACCAGGGAAAGATTTCAGCTGAACAAGAAGAAAAGGTTTGCTGGGCACATTGTGGCGGGATACGCATGCCAAGTCAATTTTTCACCGGACGGGAGGTTTGTAATGTCGGGAGATGGCGAGGGAAAATGCTGGTTTTGGGACTGGAAAAGTTGTAAGGTCTTCAGAACACTCAAGTGCCACGAGCTAGCGTGTGTTGGTGTTGAATGGCACCCACTTGAACAAAGTAAAGTAGCTACTTGCGGCTGGGACGGCTTAATTAAATATTGGTAAGCTATCTAACCTTGTTGTTTGTGTTGCCACTTTATTTCCCTAGCTACTTTCATATAACATCTAACATGCTCTTGTATTAACATAACATTGAAATTGTATAAGTAGCCCATTAATTAAATAAAAGAAACACAACAATCTCTTCCAACATAGCACTTTGCCTTTTGCAAGAAGGAAAGGAAAAACCTGGAAAAGGAAAGCTTTGCAGCTCTCAAAGCCTAAGTAAATGAAGCACATGAATCTCTTGCAACATTTTCGTTGCGTTCTGGAATGAGGAAAATTGAAAGGTATAGCCTAGAAAGAACAGTGGTATTCAAAGGTTTATGACACATAGGCTAGAAAGAACGAGTATGTTGAATCTGTGTCATCTGGTGCTTCTTACTAGACACGTGAACTGCAGCACCTTATGGATTTTGTATTCAAGGCTTATGACACATGCTCTTTGGATTGCTTGACCCATGCTCTTTGGATGTTAGGTAGAGTTAAATCAGAACAAAGAAGGCATCTGGAGTTAAGCATTGGTTTAAGTAGCTGGGGCAGTGTTTAGTCTTTCAGCGATAAATATAACCTGGGCATAAATAGTGATCCATGTTCTTTTACTAACTTTCTCCTCCTCTCTTTCCATTACTTTTTGTCATTTTCAAATTTAGAGGGACTTGTTTCACATACCAGTATAAATTATGGGCTATTTGGAGTTGCATGTTCTTTGTTTTTTATTTGTGTGTGTGTGTGTGTGGGGGGGGGGGGGGGGGGACAACATTAAATTCAATGGCCTTAAGCAAACTGGTGATGTAACTTTATTGGATAGATTTAGATGGGAAATAGTATTTATGAGGAATAAGGTGGTCCAAAGAGTGGGAAGTGTAAATTTTATGGTGTCTGGTGGTAATAAGTTTGATTCCTTCTATTGGGAGATAGATGTAGTTTCTTCAGTTTCCAGACAATAATGAATGAGAGCCAGTTTAATGGGAAATAGGCTAGAGGGTCATCTGGAATGGCGTAATTCATGAAATGGATCATGTTAGAAAACATTTTTTTGGTGTTATTCTTACAAGTTATGTTAGAGAAAGAGTCATGGTGACCTGAGATGGATGGTATGATTGTATTGCTGGTAGTTTGCAGAGGGCTGAGCTGGGGAGTGTCGGTTTTCAAAGCAAATCTTGAATTAGTAGTACCAACTTGAATGTCGAATAAGGAGGATTTTTGCGTCAGGACTTCTTTTAGGCAACTTTGTCAGGACTTTCTCTTTGTTCTATATTCAGAAGGTATTTTGGGTGGTTGTTGGTATCTTGTTTTCTCTATTACCAACTGAATATCGAATAAGGATGATTCTTGCGTGAGGACTTGTTTTAGCCAACTTTATCAGGACTTTTCTCTTTGTTCTATATGCAGAAGGTATTTGGATGGTTGTTGGTATCTTGTTTTCTCTTTTTTACATCGATGCTGATTGTGAGTTGGGGGCCATTCATTGAATCCTTGGGACTGTAGGGGTGCGTGGATTATGTTGTTGGGTAGTAGAAGGTTTCTTTCCAATTGTACCGATGCCTCATTTTCATTGAAAATTTGGGGATGTGGGAACAGATAGTAGTGGCATGCGTACTGATCTCCTTTTGTTCTTATTAGAGGAATGCACATAATGATGATCTTGTAGTGAAGAAACATTTCTTAGTAAAATGATTTTGTTTGTGCAAAATTGGATGTGCAGACTATAGTCCATTTGACATTCCATTACTTGTTGCTGGGGTTTCCTTGTCTTTTCAGTAATTTATTGGATTTTTTCCCTTCTATTTCGCTATTATTTTTTCTTTTTCGGTAGTGAATAACTGAAGAATAGGATTTGCTAAAAATTTTAAAGTTCTTGTAGGCTACCGCTTTTTGAAAGGCTGTTAGTCATTCCTTGCAGAGTTAGGGTATCTCCAACCCCATGGGGGGAGGGTGAGGGTGATGGGGAAATACGTATAAAAATACGGTTAAAGTCCAATCCCACGGGGGGAGGGTGAGGGTGATGGGGAAAACCGTATAAAAGTACGGTTAAAGTCCAATCCCATGGGGGGAGGGGAAGGTTCAAGTCTAGCTACTTTCATATAACATTTGACATGCTCTTGTATTAATATAGCATTGGAATTGTAAGACTAGCCTATAGATTAAATTAAAGTAACATGCCAATCTCTTGGAACATGATCCATTTCATTGAATTACGCCAGATCGGTGCCGGAAAGTATGTATTTTGCGGTCACTTACAGGAAGAACGGGTGTCTGTCAAAAGGAACTAGACTAGAGGTTCACCTATAGATTAAAATTTAGGACTGCAACTCGGGCGGGCTGGTCGGGTTGGCACCCCTGACCTAGCCCGAGCCCAAGTTTGGTCGAGGCTGCCCAAGCCCAGCCCAGCCTGAGTTAAGAGCATCGCCAACCCGCCCGAGCCCAATTTCGTACAAATCAATTCGGGTTCGGGCTGAGTTCGGGCTAGTACATTAAACTTAATACCTTTATTAATACATGAGAGAATAATAAATTGTTGATATAAAAAGAAAATTCACTTGTTCAAAAACTCAAAATATGATTAAAAGCGCTAATAACTAAAATAAAACAAACATATTCATCTTAGATATGCTACATAATTATCTCAAATATAATATTTATAGGTAGTTGTCATGCAAATCGGCAATTCGGGTTAGCCCGTCGTTTAATATTTGTGCCCAAGCCCGACCCTAATTGCAATTCGGGCGAAAAATTTATGTCCAAGCCTGTCCAAATTACTAAAACTATGTGTCCGGGCCCTATTTCACTTCGGGCTGGGCTCGGGTTGGTCGGGTTCAACCCGCCCAAGTTGCACCCCTAGATTAAATACAGAACGCTCCCTGCGCCGTTCCAGCGAAGTTCCGGATTCCATTTTTTTCTGGGAACGCCAGGTGACGTTTCGGGAGCGTTCCGCGACGCTCCGTGCCGTTCCGGCGTTCCGGACGGGGACGAAACGGGGTCGTCACCCTATGTGCCGTTCCGGTGCTTCACAGCATTGATTTAAGAAGTTGGGGCGTTGTTGAATCCTTCAGCTGATAAATGTAATAGTATTTATGAGGAAAAAGCCAAACTTGGGGTTAACTGTATGCTCTTCGGATCACTTTTTTTTTTACAAACTGGTGATGCAATTTCATTGGTTAGATTTAGATGGGAAATAGTATTTATGAGGGATAAGGTGGTCCAGAGAGTGGAAATTGTCAATTTTATGGCTTCTGGTGGTATTGAGTTTGCCATTAATTGGGAGAGAGCTGTAGTATTTTCAGTTTCCAGACAAGAATGAACGGGTGTCTGTCAAAAGGGAAATAGACTAGAGGTTCACCTGCAATGGTGTAATTCATGAAATAGATTCTGTTCGGAAATAATCTGCTGGAAGACAAGTAGGCTTGCATTGGGATCCCTGTTTTTTACAAGGTATGGAAGAAAAAAGGAGCATGATGACCTGAAATCGATGGTATGGATTTTTTTTGTTGCTAGTTTGAAGAGGGCTGAGCTTGTGAGTGTCGCTGTTGAAAGGAAATATTGAATCAGTAGTACCAACTAATTGTCAAATTAAGGAGGATTCTTGCGTCAGGACTTTTTTTAGGCGACTTTGTCAGGACTTTTCTCTTTGTTCTTCTATATGCAGAAGGTATTTTGATGGTTGTTGGTGTCTTGTTTTCTCTTTTCTACATCGATGCTGATTGTGAGTTGGAGGCCATTCATTGAAGCATTGGAACTGTAGGTGGGGGGTGGGGGGGGGGAGGATTATGTTGTTGGGTAGTAGAAGTTTATTTTTTTTAGGAAGGAATTAAAAGAAAACAACGAAGAACCCACAGTACACACACAGTACAACAAACGGCCCACAGAGGGCACCTACTGAGCACTGTTGCTCCTAATCATGTCTTTAATGACAAGTTGTTCCAGATACTGAGGAGCATCGTTCATGATCTCCACAGTTTCAGCGTGCATCCTCCCTCTTTTGGCAATGGCGTCGGTCATACCGGTCATTTCTCTGGGAATATGAGCAAGGGAGCAGTTGTTCCCGTTGAGGATAACTCTGATATCTTGGACAAAGGCTTTGAAGGGAAAATCCTTAGGGAAATCTTTAGTGATGAAATGAGTTCTTCCTGAGAGTCAGTTTCAATACTAACATCCTATTGATCCTTGTGGATGATGACTAAGCCTCTGTGAATAGCCCATAACTCGGCTTCGAAAACAGTAGCATGACCGATTTGCCCCACGAATCCTTTAATCCATTGTCCAGTTCCGTCCCGGATGACTCCACCGTAACCTGCCACCCCTTCTGATCCATCCTTGCTTCCATCTGTGTTGAGTTTCACTGTTTCAGTTTGCCTGCACAAGGAGGAGTCCAATTTGTGCGGTTACTATTGGGAACAGTGAGACTACCACCGCGAAAAGCCCAGTCAATATCATCAACAAACCTTCTAATATTACTAACAATGACGTTTGAAGGAATCATACTATTGTTAAAAACAACGTTATTACGTTTGTTCCAGATGAACCAACATCCACAAATGAAGGTCAGAGAGTGTCACCGGCTAGTAATTTTAGAAAGTTCGAGATTAATGTCAAACCAAGTAGGAAAAGGACTGTTGGCAAAGTGGTAGTGGGACTGATTCCCAAAAATTGCTTCCCGAACCGAAATTGCTTTTGGGCAGCTTCTAAATAAATGATTCAGATCGTCACTGATACCTGAGCAGTGAGGACATGAATCAACATCTGTAAGACCTCTCAAGCATCTTTGAACATTAGTAATCAATTTACAATGCTGAATTTTCCATGCAAATAAAATGAGCTTTGTGGGTAGTTTAAGCTTCCAAATCCAATCCCAAGAACAAAAATCAGTTAAATTGTTAGCAGAGATTAAATCACGTCCCAAGAACAGAAATGAGCTTTGTGTTATGGTCTGGTCGGATAATTTTAGCATAGATGCTATTCAAGTGGTTGGTACCTACCACATCCTTAAGCATGTTAGTGTTCCAACAACGATTGTTATGAACGAGACTAGCTACAGTCAAGGACTCATAAAAAAGATTGAGATAGCAGCTGTAAAGAGTGAACTTACCCAACCCACTTGTCATTCCAAATAGAAATTTTGTGCCCATTTCCCACATTCCACCTCATCCCTTGACGTAAACGCTCTTTACTATTCACTATCCATCTCCAAATTTATTCCAATTGAATAAGGTACAATTTTTGAGGTACTTATTCACCTCATTTTCATTGAAAATATGGGTAAGTGGGAACAGATAGTAGTGGTATGCGTAGTGATCTCCTTTGTACTTATCATAGGGACACACATAATGATGATCTTGTAGTGCAGAAACATTTCTTAGTAAAATGCTTTTGTTTGTGCAAAAAATAGATGTTCAGACCAAGGACGTATCCAGAATTTGTTGTCGGTGGGGGCCAATATAAATTTCCAAAGCAAATGCCGGATGAATTAAGATATTTTGACTGCTTTTTACTATATATAAATCAAATGACGACTTTCCTAACCTGAGTGACGTTTACGAAATGTCATTTAAGTAATAAAGATAGTAGATTTTAACATGAATGTTTTATTAGAATGAAAATGTTAATATATAATTACCAACTAAGATTAGATAATTTCCCCTAGAAAAACTAAAATTAGATCAAAGCAATTCTAAATTACCAATGTTATAAATATGGGTTACATTGTTAGGGGGGGCCATGTGTAGGAACTTTGTTTGTTAAAGTGTGTTGTTAGAGTACCACATAACAAGTCTTCCTTTGCAACCTAGTTTCTAGTCTGTCGGGGTTGGAGGGGGGGGGGGGGGGGGGGGGCTGTTAACTACAACACAGGTCCGTCCCTGGTTCAGACTACAGTCCAATTGACATTCCATTACTCGTTGCCGGGTTCATTGTCATCTCAGTAATTTATTGGATTTTTTTTTCTTCTTCTATTTGCTTCTACATCGCTATATCTTTTTCTTTTTTTGGGAGTGAATAACTGAAGATTGGGATTTGCAAGAAACTATGAAGTTTAGTCTACTGCTGTTTGAAAGGCTGTTAGTCATCACTTCCTTACAGATTTAGATGTCTTACTTAAATGTTCATTTTCTAGTGCTCTTTGCAGTTAATACTTTTTCCTTTTGGACTATGATTGTATTCTTCGGGTTGACTTCTATTGTATTTGTAGAAATGAAAGAAAAATATCGCATTCCTCCCAACTTGCTGCACGTTATTTTCCCCAACAACATATGGTACTTGCTAATCCAATTACCTGGTTCCTGGTGCTCATCCAGTGAGGAGAACAACCTTCGAACCAATTTTCTGTGACTGTTAATCCTCTGTCTCAGTGCACAACTCACCCTGTCTAAGTTTCAACTACAGCAGCTCCCTCACAACTCACCCTGTTATCATGAGCAGATTCCGACTCTATCCTCTCTAAGCTGCACATGATACCACAACCGTCTCTCCTTGTAGTGCCTAAGTGTAACTGTTGCTCGGTCTTGAAAAGAAAAAAGACGCTTCTTTATAATATTGTCTGTCTGAGCCACATTGCACTCCTTTAGCTGCTCTTCGCCTTTCTAACCATGCATCAAACAATTATTTGAACCCAGTTGAAGTTATTTTCATCATGACCTTCCCAACATGCCATATCTTAGTCACTCAACTAGTTCAGTTCTGCTCCTTATGATGTTGCTTAGCAAATTCATCTCAAGAGACAACTATAGTTCCATGAACACAGCAACTGAAAATGAATGGTCTGACCAAGCATGCTATAAGAGGTTTGTACAAACTGAAACAGCAACACTCTTCCTTAACTGGACATGTCTAGGTATTGCTTTTCTTAGTAGGTGAATCAGGTGTTTATACTTCTGAATCAGGTGTTCGAATTTTGGTGGTATATATAAAGTCCCTGGAGTTGATTAAAATGTAGTTGCATCTCTCTGTCAAAAGCAAATCATTGATCATCACGGCAGTAGAAGGAAGCTACTGCTGGCCAAACATCAAACCTCTAGAAGACCCAAAAATATTTTCAAGATACCTGTTAATTACAATACTGAACCATGTGATGAACCCATTATCGCAAGAACCGCTTCTAACTCTGGCACTTCATGTGGCGAATCGACAGCTTTTTCTTCTTGTGGTGGTAACAGCTATTAACATATAGTAGCCTCCTTGGAATCTGTGTATCAAAACATAGTGGGCCTGTTTGGATGAGCTTAAACCTAGCGGTAGAGGAAGGTCAAAAATCTTGAGTTTTCGGTGAGAGCTCTCCGAATTCCCAAAAACCCGGAATTCCGGATTTTTTGGCGGGGATTTTTAGCTAGAATTCTGGATATTTAAGGGTAACTTCGGATTGTTTTTGGGTGGTTTCCAGATCATTGGGGGGGGGGGGGGGGGGGTGTTGCCGCACGGACTCGGGTATCGGAGATCGGATTCGCGAACTTTCTTAAAACTAGGATACGTGGACTCGGCTAGAAAGTATCCAACATTTGGACACAGGTGCGGGAATATGATAGAAAAACAATTGTTTCTAAATATATTTTTTAACTGTCATACATGAGAGAATGCAGAGAATCAAGAAATGCAATTTGTTTAAGCAAGTTTTAGTGTAGTTAATTGTTTAGTGTATTTAAGGGCAAGGGATAGCGACCGAGTCTTTGTCGGAACCACATGTCACTTAAGTCAACGTGTCCGGTGAGATCCAGCCGCATCCGCCACACATCCCATACCCACACGAGTGTCCGATCGTGTCGACACGGGTACGGCGGCGATTTAGAAGAGTTCGGGTAATGTAGGTTACCGGATTGTTTCGGTGGGGGGCAAGGATTTAAATATCGTTCCGTATCGTACCGTACCGGGCGATTCGGAACGGTAACGGTGGGCACCGAAACCGATTCAGCCGGTACGGTACATGTGAACTGGAATCACAGGCATAACGTCCGATACGGTCCGATACGGTCGTATTTCGGGCGATACGCCCCGGTATGGCAAAAAACGGGTCTGAAACTGCCAGAGGAAGAAGAAGACAGAAGTTGACTCCCAAATCGAAAGCCCGTGCAATCGACATACCTGTGTTCCATCCGGCGAAATCCCAAATCAAAAGCCTCGAAATCGACAGAGAAAGTGCGAGAAGGAGAGAGAAATAGAAGCAGGTCGCCGATGGCACGGATGTCACGCCGATCTTCGCGCATAAGCTAACCCGTTCTCTCTCTCTCTCTCTATCCCGTTCGTTTCGTCCCTCTATCTTTCTCCTCTCTCTGTCGTGTGAGTCGTGTGGCTGTGGTGTGGGTTTGTAAAACCTTATCTGCAAACTTTATCTGCTACTCTAGAATAGTTATTGGGTGCACCTAAAGTACCTATCTTAGGTTAGGTTGTGTTTGTTTATGTTTTTCTTATTTGTCTAAAAATTAATTAGACTTGGTCCATAAACTATTAATAGAAGACTATAAATATATTTAATACACAAAACATTGTCTTAAAGTATATTATTATTTAACATTCACGGATTTGGTTCCCGATTCCCGTTACGGTTTCTCCGATACAGTCCAAAACCGGTTTCCGCGACCGAAACCGATACGTCGGCCGATATCGTTATTTAAATCCTTGGGTGGGGGATTCTCGATTGTGTGTGTGTGTGGTTTTTTTTTTTTTTTTTTTTGTTGTGCGAATTTAACAAAAAAATTACATAACAATCTATGACATCCAAATACCCAAGATTAAATGAGCTTTCTAGCTAAACCGCTCACTTACTTCAGCTCATCCATAGAGCCCCACTAGTATCTTACTCTTTGGAATGATGTACAGCTTTTTCTCCCACTTGGTAGAGTTGAGAGCTGTCCTGTAAAATAAGATAGCGGTACAATAATCGTGTAGGTTCAGTTTGAAGAATCTAACTTCTGCACATAAATCTGCTCCTAGATGTCTGAACTCTCACTTGCCGATGCTACATGCTTAGGCAAAAGAACCGACAATATCACGGTACCAATGGCCTTCCACTGCATGAACGTTCTATCTTTCCATATAGATTATTACATTAGGAATCCATCATCCTATGGATAAAATATTTAGTTACTCTTATCATGTCGTTCAACTTGGGTCACGTCACATATCTATAAGATGGTTGGTCAAAATTTTGAGCCAACGGATTTGCTAGTGTATTGTCTGCAGTAATCAAAGAATAGTGTTCCTTCGTTCATGCACAGGGATATATATACTAAGTTGCATCATATTGTTGTTCCTCTTAATTTGAAGTTCATATAATCAAGTTCGATGTTAACGATTCTTGTGTATTTCAGGGACTAGTTTTTCCTGCATCAAGGTGCGCTCTTCCCCAACTTGTCATCTTGTGGCAGCAGAAATCTGAGGAACCAGGTTCGACATATTCTTAAAGCTTTTCTGAAGATGAGGTCCAGTGTCTTTCTGAGATACTGAGTTGTGGAGCAGCTGGGTACTGTTGCCCACTTTCAATATTTAGAATACGCAGGCGCAGTTTGCGCATCATCCCATGGCACCAACTTGTAATATTTTGTGATATTTTCTACCTTTCGTAGCCTCCTCGTAGGACTCCTTGTTAGGCTAGCGCAAGGTTGTAGTTTTCCGTAGTTTCCATGGAACTTTTTCCTTACAGCTAATACATATGTAGTACCTCTATCAAACATTTCATCTTCAGTATTTGAAATGTGCTTCTGAACCTGAAAAGAGATTATTGCTTCTTGTAACAGCGACTGTCTTTTAGGTATCTTAAATTCGGTATAGCTGATAGGTAATTCTTCTCGTGTTAAGCATTGGATACCCAGTAGAAGGGGAGACTTAAATGCATTCTTAATTTGCACATGAATAGCCTTCTATTGGAGGGATGTCATTCTTCATCACTACAAGTAGCAACTTCCACTTCAATCCAACCAAGTCTCCGGATTCATTTATCACCTATTGTTTGAAGCAAGGAGTGAAGAAGCAACCGGAGACAAAAATGTCTGACAGCTTCTGCAACTCAGTACCTATTTCAAATTGTTTTCAAAAAACAATCGACTTATTAGTACCTAATAAATTCTTTCCGGTATTGTCTAGGCTTTGCTTCGTCCTGATAGGCCTTTGCATAATCTCGAGCCTTCTCAATGTTTCCACCTAATAATGTTTCTTGATGGTGTATCCAGCCGCAACGGTTATAACCATCTAGTTGTGCATGAAGCTGCTTAGTCATGCAATTTGCAGATGCACTCAATATTTATTTGTCATATGACTTTAACCATTTCAAGTGTGAAAATTCGATGAAATAAATATATCAAAGCAGCGGCGCTTACCAACTAATTGGTTACACTGTTCACTGTTAGACTCATGAGAGATATTGGGGTAAACTAAACAGTGTACTTAACCCCTCCTCAATGCATCTACTGACCATATGCAGGTCGAACAGAAGTTCTAAATCTATATAAAATAAACACCAACGTCTTCTTCAGAGTATTCTTCATTGCACTTCAAAACTTGCATTTCAATATCAATGGACAACATGTTTAGAGCTAGCATAGACATTCACATCGGTACTTCCTGTTTCTTCCCTTTTTTAAAATAACCGACCACACAGATGGTTTATGAATTCATACTTGCTGTTCTCTCAATTTGTACGAACCATTTGAGATAATGGCAACAAAATAGTGCCTGGCAGCTCAACTCTAACGGTTTTGCGTTGGAGGTTTTGCTAGTTTGTGTTATCGTGAATGGACGATGTGATGTGGTGTGACATCGTTGTTAAAGTGTGGTGGAATTCGGTGGTTTGTCTCAATTATACGTCAATGCCAAGTAAAAAATGTAGTTGAAGCGGATGATTGTGGCTATAATTTAGTTGTGTCAATTAAAATAAATTGAAGACTTTATCATAAATTTTTATTAAAATAAATTAAATACATTTTATCATAAGGAATTGATGATAGTTTTTTGAGGGGAAACATAAATACTTTTGAGTTGTATTCCTCCATCCGTCTCAATTGGGTGTCTGGTCAAATTTTCACAGAGATTACACTCTAACGCCCACATTTCTTTTTAGCGAAACAAGAACATACCTCTGAAACCAGGACGGGCATTACAAATGTTCAAATAGTTAAAGGCATCATTAAGGTTAAAATAAGAAAAACCAAAAGTATGAGTAATAACAGCAACTAAGGAATCAGCAGAAACATGGCAGGCACTTTCGGCAAGACTGTGAGAGCAATGGCTTCTCTGAAAAGATGTTGCGGCTTCTCTAATTAATGTTAGGTCCCAGATAAAATGTGAGTCCAAAAGTTGGAACTTGCCCGGTCAACTCTAAATCCAAAAAAATTATTTGAAGCCTCTCCACCCAGCAAACAAGCTTCTCTAATTAATGGAGGCTGGAGAAAAGCAAGACATGTTGTGCTTGGATGGTAAAACTTTGCTCCATAGTCTGTTGTGATTAGTCTTGATTCTTCAAACTTGCCCAGCTAGAAGAGTTAAATTTTAGGTGATTAGCTTCAGATAGCCATTCCGACCCAAGCGTGATTGTGGAGATGAGTGAGGTTCTCTGTTTGGAGCCAATGTCATTCCGGGATACTGAGATGTGGAGCTGGGTGATGTTGCCTTCTTGCAAAATTTAGAATACGCAGGCGTAGTTGTGCATCACCCCAATGGCACCAACTTGTATTACTTTGTTATATTTTCTATCTTTTGTAGTGTCCTCTTACCAAACCTGGTTCAGGCTACGCTCGAGGCTGTAGTTTCCGTACTTTTCACTAATAGCTAATACATATGTACCTCTATCAAACCTTTTTAAGTTCAGTTTAAGAAATTTGATTCTGAAGCTGGAAGAGATTATTGCTTCCTGTAACAGCAATAATCTCTTCTAGCTTCAGAATTGGGAGGGGGTTGTAGTACAATTTTGTGGGACTAAGCTGAAAAACTAAACAAAATAATGGGACATTTTCAAATTTAAAAAGTTGAGTGGGGTTATAACCTAAGAATTGCTCAACAGAGAACTTAATAACATTCCTAATGACTGACTACACGACTTAGTTATTTGCACACAAATACGTAGTAGCAATTCCTCTTCATCGTTACCATTTTGTTTGCAGTAAGGACTGAAGAAGCAACCGGAGACATTTTGTCTCCCCTAGTCCTACATATAATATATCTTTTTCAAAGTGACATTTTAGTAATAATTTTGTGTGTGCATTGTATAGGCTATGCTTCGTCCTGATAGGTCTCTGCATATTCTTGAGTCTTCTCATTTTAGAGGAATGGAGCAAACTTGCTAAAGATCGTATTACATGCTTCTTGATGGTTCAACCGCTGATCAGGGTTATCCATCTAGTTTTGCATGAAGCTGTTAGTCATGCCATTTGCAGATGCATTCGGCATTTATTAGTTCTACTGCACAGCATATTTAAGCCATTTCAGCCGTGAAAAACCAATTATACAAATACATGAACATGAAAGTGGCAACGCTTATCGTCTGTGAGTTAGTTAGAATCATGAAATATTGGGGTAAACTAAACGGTCAATTTAATAATTCCATCTACTGACCTCATAGTTAAAATTGTAATGGAGTCTACTACGCAGCTCAACCATGTCCGCCTACTGAACAGTTGTCTCAGAGGCCATTGTCTGCATCATAGTTTTGGTTATCCGTGCAATAGAACATTACAGATTATGACAAAAATATAATCCATTTTTTCCCTAATCTAGCATTTGAAACTTCTCTTGTACTGCATGTCATATCAAAAAAAGTTATAAGATACCATTTTCACAAAACTCTCTTACCAACTCTCGCCCACTTGAAATGCTTTACACTGACGTATGGAGAACTAAACAAATCTCCCGACACAACTACCGTTACTATGTTGTATTTGCTGACCACTTCACAAAATATGTGTGGCACTATCCGTTCAAGAGAAAATATGATGTCGATTCAATTTTCTCTCAATTCGAACGCCTGGTAGAGAAGCGTTTTGCCAAACCCATTGTCACTGTATCCTCTGATAATGGTGGTGAGTTCATCAAAATCCTACCACATCTTAACTTTCATGGTATCACTCATCTCACCACCCCTCCACATACTCCAGAACATAATGGCACTGAAGAGCGTCAACATCCCCACATTGCTGAAACTGGTCTCTCTCTTCTCCATGCCACATCTCTTCCACTTACTTATTGGCTAGGTTTATATCAAACCTAAAAGACTTGAGGTTAGAGTTTAACTGAATTAGAGTGAATGGAGTTTTGTTTTGTTTGTTTTCTAAAACTAATTGCATGAAAATAAAGCTGAACTTAAATAATTGATCTGGTAAATAAATGAAAGGCGATTAGGGCGCCTCATTGGGATTCGTAGACATGTTGGACCTTTATTCATATGATTACCTTTACCAACACTTTTATTAACGATTAAGATATCTATCTTATCAATCGCATACCGAACCCGACACTACGTAATGACTCCCCGTACTCTAAACTATTTGGCACTGCCCCTCACTATAGCTACTCCAACCATTTGGCTGTCATTGCTTCCACTGGCTTCGATCATATAGCAACAACAAACTTGAACCACATTAAATTCCTTGTATCTTCTTAGGATATTCGGTCAAACAATCAGCCTAAAAATACATTTATCCCTCTACTGATCGGGTCTATGTCTCTTGTCATGTACGCTCCGTCCCTCACATCTTTCCCCTAGCTAACTCAAAACCTACCACTTAGACCAAATTTGCTACCACTGTTGGATCCCACAACACGACTGAATCAGTAAATGCAGCAGCACTTGACATTGAGCATGCGCCTGTCATTTCACATACACCTACTATCGCACATGCGTATCCTACGAAGTAAGCATCTTGTTGGGTGTAAATGGATTTTTCGATTCAAATGCAAACCGGATGGAATTTTTGACAAATGCAAAGCACGACTTCTAGCCCAAAGGATACTCACAGGAATTTGTCCGCGACTACTCCGAAGGCTTCTCTCCTGTTATGAAACCTGTCACTGTTAGCATAATCCTTACTTTACATGTGTTTATTTTTTGGTATTTTCTGAGTATGGAACATATGATGTTTTCAGCGGATTTCATGGATGAAAATTTCCGTGGTTTTGCTCTATCGCAGGCCATGGTTTCTACTGTTGATGAGGAGCGCTTGAGTTTGTGAGGAGGGTTCGCGCATTGATTCGTGGTGATTTCTTGGATTCTTAAAATTTCGAGGCGACAGTTATGTTGTTCTTCAGGTATCATGGTAGCCGGAATCTAGGTTTGTGGCAGAGTTGAGTGGTGATAGGCTGTAATTGTACAGAAGATGGTGGTTGTAGTAGTAGAGATGGTGGTAGTAGTAGTGGAGAGGGGGTGATAGTCATAATGTCTTTATCACTCTGAAGTTTTCTATTTAGTCCTCACTAATAGGACATACACATCAACTAACAGTAGTAACGTGGCTAACCAATTTTTATAGTTTCAATAAGCTAGAATATTGCAAACGAAGGTTGCTCTAGCTAATTTTAGAATAAGGGATTGTAATAAGCCAATTATGATATAATAGGGGTATGCTATTAGGAATTAAATAACTAATATAGTAGTTTATAAAAAAAAAACTAATATATTAAGTTCAGTGGGGGTACTTCGAATTTAGCCCGAGCCAGAATTGATATGTTTGACGTTTTGATGATGCTCCTTACTCGTGATGGACAGGGCTTGGCTAGGCACGATGGAGTTCGGGCTTGGGCTAAGACACAGGTCTACCCCTCTGCAACCCGCCTGAGTTGCGGTCCAAATTTTTATCAACCACGCCCTAAGCCTAGGCTTCTAGACCCATGGCCACAGTGTTGGGTTTTGACGTAGGTAACGCAGCGGAATAACAAAATTTAATCCTACTCAAAGCCCACCAAGGATCACAGGAAGAGATATCATAACATGATTAAGGACATAGAAGATGTGTACCTTTGATTTGTGAGATCACACGAAGAATGATGTCCTCGTCTCTACGGTTGATCCACGTCTAGAGGTGAGATCTAGATTCTTCCTTCAATCAAGTGCTAGCTTGAACCTTGGAGGAAGAGGGATGAAGATCAAAGCAACCAAGCAACAAGGCAACGAAGGAGGGGCGCCCTCCCTTCTTGCCGTCGGGTAAGGGGGCGGACGGGGCTAGGGTTTCGGCCCTAGCTCTTGTCTTGCTCTCTCTTTTGCTCTCTCCCACTCTTTGTGTGTTATGATTAATAACTCATGTGTGGGAAGGAAGCTAGAGCCTCCTTTATATACTCCAACAACTCCTTGTTGTTTCCATAAAAGAGTTTTTCTTGTTCTAGTAGGACTAGAACTATTCCCTTCCTTGCAAATTAGTCCTACTAAGTTTGCAAGGTGTTGCACAATGATCCTTCTATTAATTAATCCATATTAATTAATCCCAAATCTAGCTCTACTCTATTTGACGTGTGACCCCATAGGTTTCTATATAGTTGGTAGTAACTATTACTAACATGGAGCGGTGTCTAGCAACACATCCATGCCACCCAACCAATAGAAATAGTCAGTGATCCCGACAAACCTTTGTGCCCAATATGTCATATTGCATTATCCCTTTGTCTCCATATCCGGATTGGACACGAGACATAAATAGTCACACTCGTATATCCAATCCATAGTTCCTCGATCCTGGGAATACGCTTATGCTTGCAGATAACATTAATATCTCCATATTAATTTATCTGAGTCTGGCCAGACATTCAATAAGCCTCATCCCTCGAGTGGCCGTGGATATTTACTCCCATTATGTGGGAGGGACAAATCCTATCTACATCACTACGATCTCTAAGCTTGCTTCCTATCACGCCCGATAGCCACCTTTATGATTACCCAGTTACGGTGTAACGTTTGATAACATCAAAGCGCAATATTTCACAACTAGAGTATCTAGTGACTTCAAGTCTAAGGATTGCAATAATATTAGCACTACGAAAAGCGATTGTGACTTCACATAATTTAATGTATCCTTTTCGTTGTGGGTCAATCCAGTATGCCATTACTCCTAATGCATACCCATGTGTTAGACTTGATATCTCCATATCAATCTACCCACATACTAGTCTATATTTGATTGTCCTATTAATCAATATAATGGACTAGGGACATTTTAAGATAAATAACACAATTTATCTAAGGACTTCATTATATTAAATATCGCCATAAATAATAAATGAATATTCTAGCCAAAACATCGTTCATACTAAATCTACGATTGCCTCTAGGGCATCTATTCCAACAGTCTCCCACTTGCACTAGAGCCAATCTGGCGCATCTCGTATGCCTATAGATCTGGCGTGCCCTTCATGCTTTCGCTGCGCAAGAGGTTTCGTGAGAGGATCTGACACGTTGTCATCTGTCGGAATCTTGCATATCTTCACATCTCCTCGATCGATCATATCACGAATAAGATGGAATCTCCTAAGTACATGCTTTGACTTTTGGTGCGATCTTGGTTCCTTTGCCTGTGCGATTGCCCCAGAGTTGTCACAGTACAACTCTACGGGATCCACTATGCTAGGGACCACACCGAGCTCAGTGATAAACTTCTTTATCCATACTGCCTCTTTTGCTGCTTCCGCAGCAGCGATGTACTCAGCTTCTGTTGTAGAATCAGCAACTGTGCCTTGCTTGGAACTCTTCCAGCTCACAGCTCCTCCATTCAGGCAAAACACGTATCCAGACTGCGATCTGTAATCATCCTTGTCGGTTTGGAAGCTTGCGTCAGTGTAACCCTTTACACTTAGCTCTTCCATTCCTCCAAATATCAAGAACACATCCTTTGTTCTTCTTAAGTACTTTAGGATGTTCTTGACAGCAATCCAGTGACTCTCACCCGGATTGGACTGATATCTGCTCACCATACTCAACGCGTATGATACGTCTGGTCTAGTACATAGCATGGCGTACATGATGGATCCTATGGCCGAAGCATAGGGTATCCTGCTCATGCGGTCCTTCTCCATCTCGTTGGAGGGACAGTCATTCTTGGACAGAGTGACTCCATGTGACATGGGCAAGAATCCCTTCTTGGAATCTTGCATGTTGAACCTCTTCAACACCTTGTCAATATATGTACTCTGACTTAGGCCAAGCAACCTTTTAGATCTATCTCTATAGATCTTTATACCCAGTATATAGGCTGCGTCTCCTAAGTCTTTCATCGCAAAGCACTTTCCTAGCCAATCTTTAACAGATTGCAGAGTAGGAATATCATTGCCTATGATTAGTATGTCATCCACATACAAGACCAGAAATACTATAGAGCTCCCACTAACCTTCTTGTAAACACAAGGCTCATCTTCGTTCTTGATGAAGCCAAACTCTTTGACCGCGTCATCAAAACGTCGATTCCAGCTCCTAGAAGCTTGCTTTAATCCATAAATGGACCTTTGCAGCTTACAGACTTTATTGGCATTCTCCGGATCCTCAAAACCCTCTGGTTGTGTCATGTACACATCCTCAAGGAGGTTCCCATAAAGGAACGCTGTTTTGACATCCATTTGCCAAATCTCATAGTCGTAGTATGCTGCAATAGCAAGTAAGATTCGAATGGATTTAGTCATGGCGACTGGTGAAAAGGTCTCATCATAGTCAATACCATGAATCTGTCTATAACCTTTGGCCACCAATCGCCCCTTATAGGCAACTACCTTGCCATCCATGTCGGTCTTCTTCTTGAAGACCCACTTGCACCCTATGGGTCGAGCCCCTTCGGGTGGTTCCACCAAAGTCCATACTTTGTTGGTATACATGGAATCCATTTCGGATCTCATGGCTTCTAGCCACTTCTTAGAGTCTGGGCCACTCATGGCTTCTCCATAGTTTGCAGGCTCATCATCCATGAGTGGTACGTCATCGGGCTCAGTCACGAGAAGTCCATACCTCTCTGGCTCATGACGCACTCTTCCTGATCTACGGAGTTCCTGTGTTACCTGAACAGGCTCTTCCACAACTTCTTGTGGTTCCTGTTCATGTTCCATTATTGGTTCAGTGATTTGTGGTTCATGAATCTCTTCAAGTTCTACAACCCTCCCACTTGCTTCTTTAGAGACTAGTTCTCTTTCTAGAAACACGCCGGTCCGAGCAACAAACACTTTGTTTTCGGTGGGGTTATAGAAATAATATCCTTTAGTTTCCTTAGGATATCCCACAAATTTACACTTATCCGCTTTAGGCCCGAGCTTGTCTGTTTGTAAACGTTTTACATAGACATCGCAGCCCCAAATCTTCATAAACGACACTATGGGACGCCTCCCAGTCCATATCTCATATGGCGTCTTCATAACTGATTTGGATGGAACACGGTTAATGGTAAAAGCTGCAGTCATTAGAGCATGTCCCCAAAAGGATATCGGAAGATCTGTTTGAGACATCATAGATCGCACCATATCTAATAGAGTGCGATTCCTCCTCTCGGATACACCATTCCATTGTGGTGTTCCGGGTGGAGTGAGCTGGGATACAATCCCACACTCTCTAAGATACTCATCAAACTCTTGGCTTAAGTATTCTCCTCCACGATCCGATCGCAGGGCTTTAATACTTTTGCCAAGTTGCTTCTCTACTTCACTCTTGAATTCTTTGAACAATTCAAAGGATTCGGATTTGGCCTTCATAAGGTATACA
Source organism: Linanthus parryae (assembly GCA_023055425.1). Classification (NCBI taxonomy): domain Eukaryota; kingdom Viridiplantae; phylum Streptophyta; class Magnoliopsida; order Ericales; family Polemoniaceae; genus Linanthus; species Linanthus parryae. The sequence goes on along the minus strand of JALGPY010000038.1, from coordinate 783,219 downwards.
AATCCATATCTACTGAAATCATCAGTAAAAGTGATGAAGTAGGTATAACCACCTCTGGCAGGCGTGGGGAATGGCCCGCATACATCAGTATGTATGAGTGCCAATAACTCACTAGTCCGTTCACCTTTCTTATTGAAAGGGGACTTTGTCATCTTTCCCAACAAACAAGACTCACATGTCTCATATGATTCCAAATCAAACGAGTCTAGAAGTCCATCCTTATGGAGTCTAGATATGCGTTTCTCATTTATATGGCCTAAACGACAGTGCCATAGATATGTAGGATTTAAATTATTAGTTTTAATCCTTTTAGTATTTATGTTATAGATTGGATTATTTAGATCAAGGATATACAATCCATTAGACAAATGCGCACTACAATAGTGCATACTATCAAAATAAATGGAGCAACACTTGTCCTTTATTGAAATAGAAAAACCTTTCTCGTCCAAACAAGAAACGGAAATAATGTTTCTGCTCATAGCAGGCACATAAAAGCAATTGTCTAATTCTAAAATAAGTCCAGAAGGCAAAGATAGCTCATAAACGCCTACAGCTAATGCAGCAACCCTTGCTCCATTCCCGACGCGCAAGTCTATCTCCCCTTTTCGCAATCTTCTACTTCTTTTCAAATCCTGCACATTACGACAAATGTGAGAACCACATCCGGTATCCAATACCCAGGATGATGAAATAGAGAGATTGATGTCTATAACATAAATACCTGGTGGTGGTGGAATCACTATTCCAAGCTTCTTATCCTCCAGATATTTAGGGCAATTCCTCCTCCAGTGACCCGGCTGGCTGCAGTAGTGACACTCACCTTTAGCCACGCCTCCACTAGGCTTTAGGGCATCCTTGGACTTCGCAACTTTCTTGCGTTTTCCCTTTGAAGTAGATGCAACTGACTTGCTCTTCTTCTTGTGTACCATCATTATGGCCTTGCCCTTGCCTTTATTGATGCTTTGCTCAGCTGTCTTTAGCATGTTCAATAGGTCTGGCAAAGACTTGTTGATCTCATTCATATTATAGTTCATGATGAACTGATTGTAACTGTCAGGCAACGATTGCAAGACGAGATCAGTCGCCAAGTCCTGGCCGAGTGGGAACCCCAGTCTCTCAAGGTTCTCTATGTACCCGATCATTCGGAGTACATGAGGACCTACTGGATTCCCCTCTGCAAGACTACTTTTGAACAATGCTTTAGACACTTCATAGCGCTCATGCCTTGCCTGTTCCTGAAACAATTGTTTCAAGTGTATGATCATATCATAGGCTTCCATGTTCTCGTGTTGCTTCTGAAGCTCACCAGTCATGGTACAAAGCATGAGGCAAGTCACGTCATTAGAATCATCAATATGTTTCTGACGTGCCCTTACTTCCGCTAATAGAGACTCATCTTGTGGTGGGTCTGGAATTGGAGTGTCCAAGACGTACAGCTTCTTTTCTTGTTTGAGGACAATCCTCAAATTTCTGTACCAGTCAAGGAAATTCGTTCCAGACAATTTATCCTTCTCAAGGACAGATCGTAGGGATGAACTCGATGCGTTGTTGTTTGCCATTTGGAATTCTACAAAAACGAGAAATATGCAATTTTAGTATTTTGAACAATTTGACTATATTTAATAATGGCTAGATCATCAAATATAGCTCCCACTATTTTTCTCGGTTTAATAGCCCTCACCATTAAAGCGGAAAATATCTTTTATACTTTCTAGTGGGTCCAAGATCCTTATTTCACTTCTTCTTGAGCTTGCTTTGGCAAGTCACCCAAGAATTGGTTATTTAGGTAGGAACCATTCCAATTGCATCCCATGCAACTCTTGGTCCAATTAGGTGAATAATTTCCTTTTATTCTTTATCCAATTGGATAACTCCTAATTGTCATGCCTCTAAGCTCATCAATCCAATTGATTCTTGCCTAGTTGCGTCCAACCTCTTGTTTTCAACATACACGCATTACTAGCTTGCGTCGTCCGCAACACATCATGAAAAATTAAAATCGCCTTGCTTTGGCAAGCCCGAATTTTAATAGTCCACGATCATGAAGGGTGTTTTGGCAAGAGAAGGCAAAACGCAATATTTAATTGAGGGATTTCTTTTAATTTGTTTGGTTGATCTTTATCAACATGGTCTACTTATTTGGATTGGGCTATCCACAATAAAAGACCAACCTTGTTTATTATTATCTTGTTATCGTTTTGCTTGTAGCGCCATACACACAAAATAAATAACAAGGCATGAATAATAAACATCCACAAAAATAAAAAAAAACGTGGCATGGATATGGCCTCTAGACTAATGATATTATCAAGCCAATGATAATATCTAATTGCCCTAAAGTGCCGAGCTCATCTCCATGTGCTCCACCATAGCTGCACGCCTAGGGATGTCTTTTGGCTCCTTTGGTTCTCCAGTCTTCTTCTCCATGCTCTTGGCTATCATCTAAATATTTCTAATTCTAGCCTAACATCTAGAATAAATAAATAATAAAAGCCTCACATGTCGAGGAGAAAAAGAACGACTCGCAGGCCGCAAAAACTTAATTAATTATTACATTAATTTGATCAGCTCGCAGGCCGTAAACCAAACCACAAAACAATAAACATCCACAATCCTAGGCCATATCCATCCACCATGCAATAAAGCACATAATACAGTTAAAACCAATTTTTAACGCGCTTGTTTAATTTTAATAAAATTGGGTAACTAGGGTTTCACAACGGTCCAAAGGGTTCAAGCCAACAAGTGGCCCGAACCCTAGGACCGCCGCACGCCTAAGGGGGCCGCGGCCTTGCTTGGCGCCCAAGGGAGGGGCGGGCGGCTAGGGTTTCGGCCCTAGTCCCCTTCCTCCTTCCTTGTTGCCCAAGCAAGGTTGTTTCCTTATGGATTTAATTCCATAATTTTGTTTCCATAATTGAAAACCCCTTTTCAATCATGTGCCCATGAACCCTAATTTTTCAAGAACCCAATTATTCACATCCTATGTGATTAAACTCACCAATTTTAACATCCAATGTTAAATTGGGTCTTGTTTTATTGAATCAAATTCAATATAGCATCTACTATGCCAATTTTTTCAGTTTTCGCGTAATAAACAATAATACGGTGTATGAACTGAAATCGTAAACACATAATATCATGTTATGCTCTACGACCTGTGGCTCTGATACCACTGTTGGGTTTTGACGTAGGTAACGCAGCGGAATAACAAAATTTAATCCTACTCAAAGCCCACCAAGGATCACAGGAAGAGATATCATAACATGATTAAGGACATAGAAGATGTGTACCTTTGATTTGTGAGATCACACGAAGAATGATGTCCTCGTCTCTACGGTTGATCCACGTCTAGAGGTGAGATCTAGATTCTTCCTTCAATCAAGTGCTAGCTTGAACCTTGGAGGAAGAGGGATGAAGATCAAAGCAACCAAGCAACAAGGCAACGAAGGAGGGGCGCCCTCCCTTCTTGCCGTCGGGTAAGGGGGCGGACGGGGCTAGGGTTTCGGCCCTAGCTCTTGTCTTGCTCTCTCTTTTGCTCTCTCCCACTCTTTGTGTGTTATGATTAATAACTCATGTGTGGGAAGGAAGCTAGAGCCTCCTTTATATACTCCAACAACTCCTTGTTGTTTCCATAAAAGAGTTTTTCTTGTTCTAGTAGGACTAGAACTATTCCCTTCCTTGCAAATTAGTCCTACTAAGTTTGCAAGGTGTTGCACAATGATCCTTCTATTAATTAATCCATATTAATTAATCCCAAATCTAGCTCTACTCTATTTGACGTGTGACCCCATAGGTTTCTATATAGTTGGTAGTAACTATTACTAACATGGAGCGGTGTCTAGCAACACATCCATGCCACCCAACCAATAGAAATAGTCAGTGATCCCGACAAACCTTTGTGCCCAATATGTCATATTGCATTATCCCTTTGTCTCCATATCCGGATTGGACACGAGACATAAATAGTCACACTCGTATATCCAATCCATAGTTCCTCGATCCTGGGAATACGCTTATGCTTGCAGATAACATTAATATCTCCATATTAATTTATCTGAGTCTGGTCAGACATTCAATAAGCCTCATCCCTCGAGTGGCCGTGGATATTTACTCCCATTATGTGGGAGGGACAAATCCTATCTACATCACTACGATCTCTAAGCTTGCTTCCTATCACGCCCGATAGCCACCTTTATGATTACCCAGTTACGGTGTAACGTTTGATAACATCAAAGCGCAATATTTCACAACTAGAGTATCTAGTGACTTCAAGTCTAAGGATTGCAATAATATTAGCACTACGAAAAGCGATTGTGACTTCACATAATTTAATGTATCCTTTTCGTTGTGGGTCAATCCAGTATGCCATTACTCCTAATGCATACCCATGTGTTAGACTTGATATCTCCATATCAATCTACCCACATACTAGTCTATATTTGATTGTCCTATTAATCAATATAATGGACTAGGGACATTTTAAGATAAATAACACAATTTATCTAAGGACTTCATTATATTAAATATCGCCATAAATAATAAATGAATATTCTAGCCAAAACATCGTTCATACTAAATCTACGATTGCCTCTAGGGCATCTATTCCAACACACAGGGGTGGCAGATAGTCTTTTTTTGAGGAGCATACTTGGACCAAAAAGAGTGATTACTGTTGGGTCCAAGCCCAACCAAACAGGCCCATGTGTGTGGTGTGTATGAGCCATGAGATTGCATCTCGTGAGTTGAGGCGGTGATGTAAAGGTCGGCTGCTTTGCAGTGAGTTGTTTCTTTTTTGTTTTTGAGAAGAATACTTAGAATTCAATTAAAACTGGGCATAAAGTATTGGGCTTGTGAGGCCCTTTACATCATTTTGTATTGAACTAGATGCCCAATGTGGCTCAACACCGATCCACTCCTGTTCTATTTGGGCTTCAAGGCCCACCTTAGCATGAAGGTGGGCTGTTTGATTCGTCTTCCGTCCACTGTATCTGATATAGAAAGTATTGAAACCTCTCGAGAGTTCCACTGCTTCCTTTACTATTGCACCGATCTCTGAGCTGCTCTCCTCTTGCCCCTTCAGTTCACCCTCCATTTCTGTTACCACCGTGAGTGCATCGGTCTCCACCACTAGGTTTCTGCAGCCGAGCTTGAGGGCAAACCTTATTTCGTCGCGGATGGCTTGTCCTTCTGCCGATCTTGGCTTTGACCCGAAGGCTACCGGCTTGGCAAAACCGCCGATGTACACCGGTTCTGTCCCTGATGACTCCACCGGCGCCTGCTCTGTGGGTTTTTCTATCCCACGCACCATCTGTGTTAAGTTTTAGAGCAACACCTTCTGGTGGTCGCCAGGTCTGAGACGGCGGAATGGAGGGTGGCTCTCGGTTGTTCTTGCATGCTTCAAAACCCTCTAACTTCTCGATTGCAGATCTGAGTAAGTCTTCTGCTGAGCTCTTCTTCTGTTTGAAAATCCATTCATTTCTATTTGACCATAAGCCTGAAATACACATTACAATCAAATTGAGAAGCTTCTTGTTTGTTAATGAACTGAATTGAAATTCAATCCAATTTTGAAAGCTGAGATCTCTGAGTCGTCTGTCTTGATTCGGTAAAATTTTCTCCCAGATCTGTTTTGCAGTTGGACAGTGGAGGAAGATATGGTTCTCCGTTTCCACTTCCCTCTCACACAGAGGGCATTTGGGATTGATATCTATCTTCCTGAGAATGAGATTCATTTTTGTTGGGAGAGATCGATTCCACCCTCTCCAAACTGGGAAGAGATGCCTTCGGGGTATTTTCAGAGCCCATAGCTTGTTCAACCATGGTTGTTCTTGAGACGAGGCACCAAAACCTTGTTGATTTTGTGAACTGCTTTGCTTCTGAGCTATTTGATAACCTGTACTTACACTGTATATGCCTGAGTCAGTTTGATCCCAAATCAGTTTATCTGGTGAGGGATGAATTGCCAGGGGGATCTTTAAAATATCTACTATATCTACTGGCCAGAAAATCTCTTCAAGTTTCTGCAAATCCCACTTGCCTTCTTCATGGTTGATTAAATCTGTAACACGTACCTGTTGAGGCAATGTGTTCACGGTTATGGGTTTGAAGGGAAAGCCCTTTGGAATCCATCTATCCGTGAATGCATTAACGGTTGCACCATCTCCGATTCTCCAGATACTACCTTCTCTGCTCACTATAATACTCCTCCAAGTGAAGGAGCATTGGGTGGCTGCTTCCACTTGCCAAATGGTCTTCTGCATACAGTACTTTTTGAGAAACACTTGACTTAGCAAAGAATCTGGACACTGAATTATTCTCCAAAATTGTTTACCTAGCATAGCTAGATTGATCGACTGGAGATCTTTGAATTTTAATCCACCATCGCTTCTATTCTTCTTGAGCTTCTCCCAGGCCACCCAGGTAATACCACCGCTGTTCTCTTCTTGTCCCCAGAAAAATCTTCTACTTAGCCCTTCTATCTTTTTACAGAGTGTTTGCGGGAGCTTGAAACATCCCATTGTGTACGTAGGCACAGCTTGCGCCACGGCTTTAATAAGCGTTTCTCTGCCAGCAAAAGATAAGGAATTCCTCTTCCATGCTTTGAATTTACTTTCGACTTTCTCATAAACAAAATTGAAGTCTAAGCTCTTGTTTTTGCCTATTGATGTAGGGAGCCCCAAATAGCGATCATGGGACTCTACAAGGTTGACTCCAAGATGGCTGCTAAGAGTCTCCTTCCGGCTCTGATCCAGATTTGCAGAGAATACTATAGCACTTTCTTCCAAATTTATTTTTTGGCCCGAGGCCGCCTCGTAAATTTGTAATATCTGTAATATAACTCCTATTTCCTCCTCTGTAGCTTTAGAGAAAAGGATGCTATCATCCGCAAAAAATAGATGTGTAACAGTAGGGCCATATCTGGAAGTTGGCACTCCGGAGATGAGACCATCACTACAGGCCGCCGTGAGTGTTCGGGACAAAGCATCACCACAAAACATAAAAAGATAAGGCGATAACGGACAACCTTGTCGGAGGCCGCGTTGAGGTAAAACTTCTCCACAACTCCTGCCTTCGTAAGCAAAACTGAAACTAGACGTAGTAATACAATCCATAACAAGTTCAATCCACCTTATGCCAAACCCATAACGTTCCATACTAGCACGAATAAAATCCCATTCAACACGATCGTAGGCCTTTGAAATATCAATCTTTAAGGCAAAACAACCGGTTTTATCCTTTTTACGGTATTTCATCGTATGCAACAGTTCGTAAGCTAATAAATTATTATCCGTAATAAGCCTTCCAGGGACGAATGCACTTTGGTAAATGGATATTAGCTTAGGCAAGACCTTCTTCAATCTATTTGCCATGGCCTTAGTCACAACCTTATAAATAACATAACATAGACTTATAGGCGCAATATGAGGGTTTGCGTATCTGACTAACCTTTGGAATAAGCGCTATTATGGTCTTATTGAACTCCTTCATACTCCTCTCACCATTCAAACTTTGTAAGCAAATTGATTCCACGTCCGGGCCAACGGTGCTCCAAAAAGATTGATAGAATGTAGCCGGGAAACCATCAAAACCCGGGGCCTTCAATGGTCCCATATGATTTAACGCTTCCTTCACTTCGTCACCCGTGTAGAGACTGTCCATCATCACTCTGTCCTGTCCTTCTACTACATCGGGTAGATTATTAACTACTGGTTCCATATCAGCCCTTGTTGGATTTGTGGAGGTGAAAATCTCCTCAAAATACTTAGTAAGGATGTTGATGACACCTTTCTCGCTAGAGCACCAATTACCAGCTTCATCCTCCAACCCTTTTAGGGCATTACGAGCCTTACGAATAGTAGCCTTTCTGTGGAAAAAGGCCGTATTACGATCCCCTTGTTGTAGCCATTGCACACGGCTACGTTGGAGCCATAGCTCTTCTTCTTTCAGCATAAGCACATTGATTTGACTTTTAACATCTCTGATTGCGTCCCGATTTGACTTGAAACCCCCATCCTTCTCTAGGAGTTCCAACTGTTTTCGTAATTGTACTAGATGCTTGGTGATATTACCGAATTCTATCTTCTCCCATTCCTTCAGCTTGCTCGCTAAGTTAGCTAGCTTTGCTGTAAGAGGCAACTCCACTGGCATCTCTGTCCACTCTTTGACAATAAGTTCTCCGCAACTCGGGGATTGTTGCCAGAACACTTCAAACTAGAACCTCCGTGTTCCCTTCCTCTTGGGTTTGGCACCTTCCCAAAGGAGTTGAACCGGACAGTGATCTGACACTGTAGAGGTAAGATGATTAACTCTACAAAATTGGAACTTATCCATCCAACTCAGATTCGTAACAGCTCTATCAATTCTTTCATAAATGATCTCCTCGTTTCTTGGGTTGCTCTCCCACGTAAAGTCTTTCCCACTATAACCTAAGTCAAAGAGATTTAGGTCTTGAAGTACTTGACGAAACAAACTCGCTCCTTGCTTGTCGAAACTTCTCCCACCTAACTTTTCTGATGACTTGGTCATTACGTTAAAGTCTCCCACCACACACCAAGGTTGATCATTCAAATTACCTAGCCGTTGAAGGAGTTCCCATGAGTGATGACGTTCTTTTGAGTCATTGTTCCCATAAAACCCCGTTAATCGCCAACTGACTTGTGTGTCTTCATCAATAACATCACAGTCAATATACCAAAAGGAGCTGGATCGGATCTTAACTTTCAGATTGTCACGCCAAAACATGGCTAATCCCCCACTTCTTCCTCTACGGTTAACAAACTTTCCATCATAGTGCACTAATCTTATTTTGACCTTCTCCATCTCTCCCACGGACAGTTTAGTTTCCATAATGAAAACTAAACTGGGGCAATGACTCTTCACTAGTTTGTGAAGAGCCAGAACATTACGGGGGTTGCCCAACCCCCGTATGTTCCCACTTATGAGACTCATTGATGCGGAGCGGACCGGACCCCGGTCTCCGCCCTTTCAGAAATTGGAAGGATTGGTTCTCCTTCAACTTTCTTGCCGCTGGTATCACTACTCGAACCACTAAAGTCTAGCTGTCTTCCCTTCTTGTTTGTAAAAACTTCGATTGCCGATTTGTTGGTTGGTGGGCTGAAAAAAGTTGTTGAACCTTTTCTTTTAAACTGCTCTCCATTACCCTGCTGCTGTATGGTCTTGTTTAGAGACTTAACCCGGTTTTGAACTGAATTTTGCATCTGAGGATCCGTCACAGCTACTCCTACTTCGTCATAGATACTGATGGGAACCATTGGTGCACTTGAATTCTCTGCATTTACCTCATCGTTTGGGACACGATCTCTTGGTGAAGTCTGGCTAGTAGTTTCTGTCTGCTGAGTCTGGGTCGGATCATTTTCATTGTCATCTTCTCCGCCTAAACCCCCATCTTTATCCATCTGCATGTTGTCTTCAAAATCTTGTTGCATCTGTTCTTCCCCTTCCTTCTTCTCTTTGCGTCTACCCACTGGCTTTCTGAACGCGTGGTATAGTAAGAAAGGCCCATAACCATGCTCAAGCTCCTCACGATTTGCATCGGCGAATTCATCGCAGATTTTGCAGTCGTGAGTTATTCTTCCACGCAGACTACAAAGAGATGGGATTCTTTCGTACCTAAAATCTATCCTACTGCTCTCATTACGGATCTTTACATGGATGCCTCTAAGTAGAGGATCATTGATGGGAATCCGTACTCGAGCCCTGACATAGTTGCCATCCTCCCCTTCACTATAAATCTTCTTGTCAATATCCACTACCTCCCCGATACTAGACCCGATCTTTCGTGCTCCTTCCTCACTAACAAACTGTATTAGGAGGCCTAATATCTGTATCCAGACATCGAACTTATCAAAACCAACATCTTTTATAGGATCTCCTAATTTCCAGAGTTGGAAAAGTAGGACTCTTCTTTGGAAGATCCATGGACCTCCAGAGAAGACACGATCCAACGTATTCTTGTTCGGAAAGCAAAACAAGAACGTGTTAAAATCAACTTCAAGAATATTAATTTTATCACCTTCAGACCAAATTCTCCTAAACATACCACGCATTACACCAACGTTAATCCTGTCATCCGATACGAACATACCCAATAAACAATGCGAAAACTTACGATCTGCTCTATCGCACTCCTCATCATCGAAGACTACTAACCAGTTTTCTTTTGCCGTGTATTCTGTTGGATTCCTGAACGCCATAGAAGCCCTCCGATCACCGGAACTGCAGTTTGCGCCGCTAGGGTTTGTAGCCGCTAGGGTTTTCTCTCCGAGAAACTCGGAGAACTCCTAAACTCTGGTTATTGTTTCTAACCTCTCAGTGAGTTGTTTCCAAACAAAGTAGGAAACAACTCATTTGTTTCCACCGCCACCATGTCACTATATAAAGGATGTAGTTCCTATGTTTTTTAGATACCCCACTTGATACCTCCAACTAGGACTGCAACTCGGGCTGGGCGGGTTGACCCCTTTTTCCAAGCCCGAGCCCGAGTTCTGACGAGGTTGCTCAAGCCCAGCCCAGCCCGGATTAGGAGCATCGCCAACCCGTCCAAGCCCATACTCGAACAAACCAATTCGAGTTCAGGTTGAATTCGGTCTAGCCCATTAAACTAAATAAATAAACATAATTATCGCATTCAAATCAATTATAATTGTTCCCTTAAATTTAGGTTAATAACTAACATATAAAAATAGATACCGTATGTAGACATTTCCATTTTTTATTAAGGCTAAAAAATAATTACTATATTTTTAGAGTAAATAAAAATATCATCCATTTACACATGAGAACACTATATATTTTGTGAAAAAGAAAATCTATTAGTTAAGAATATAAACATAATTAAAAATATCACTAATATTCAAATGAGAAAAATTATAGATACTTGATAAATATGTCATATAATACTCTTCAAATATAAAATTTTCACGCAGTGAGTATACGAATCGCGCAATTCGGGCTAGCCCATCATTTAATATTCATACACAAGTCCAACCCTAATTTCAATTCGGGTTGCGAATTTATGCCCGAGCCCGTCCAAATTACTCAGAACTTGTGCCCAAGCCTGATTTTAGTCCGAGCTGGGTTCGGGTTAGTCGGGTTCAGCCCGTCCAAGTTGCACCCCTACCTCGAACACAATTGGAGAGGAGAGTTTATTTTTTAAACAAACCAAGTCACAAGTCAGTGATACGAGTAATCACTGTAGTTACCTCCTGGTCTTGGGGTTCACACATCGGAAGAAAAGACGATGGATTGGTGATTCTCTCAATAGCAAGTGTCTTGAGTCAGTGAACCATTTCTGGAAGTCGAATGATCTCTGTGTTGTGGAATCCGGCGATATCCGCTTCACGTCAGAATCACCCGTGCACTGGTGAAACCAAGCTTACACACAACTCACATAAAAGAAAAGGTTGAACACAGAGATTATGTGGTTCGGCTGAGTGGTTCGGCTGAAAGCCTACGTCCACGGAGCAACCATAAATCAGTATACTTCACTCAGAGAAATATTACAATTCAGGCAGTGTTACACACCGCGACTCACTCTATGTGATTCTCACTGTTTTCTCTCTTCTCTTGTAATTGCTACAACTGCAAGTGATTGCTTGATTCATTCAGTACAACAACTGACAAATATATAGAGATGAGTAGCAGTCTTCCATTTGTTTTCTTCCGACAACAATCTTGGCGCCGCGATTTACTTAGTCGGAAAATCTCGCGTGCTCGAGATATTTGACTTTCGACACCGGCCAATTCGTCAAAGATTGTGAGCCACTGCCCACGTGCTTACAATCTCCACCTTGGCGAACAATCGATGAGGTTCAGGGTCCATCGTGTACTGAATTCTGGTTGCTCTTCCGGTGCATCTTCATACGACTGAGATACGAGCCAAGTCCTCACACCGTGTAAACTTGACCCCGCTGACCACCTTGGTCAACATGTCTGCTGGATTTTCTTCAGTGTCTATCTTCACTAGACCAATACCGTCTTCATTTATAATCTCTCGGATAAAATGAAAATGAACGTCAATATGCTTTGTCCTGGAGTGATATACTTGGTTTTCGCTAGATGAATAGCACTCTGGCTATCACAGTGTACCTCCACCTGCTTCTGATGCACCTCCAAGTCTGTTATCAATCCACGAATCCATATGGCTTCTTTTATGGCTTCTTCAACTGCCATATATTCTGCTTCCGTGGTTGACAAAGCAACTTTTGACTGTAGCGTTGAACTCCAGCTGACTGGTCCACCTGCCATGGTGAATAAATAACCTGTGGTTGATCTTCTTTTGTCCAGATCACCTGCATAATCTAAATCAACATACCCCACAAGAAATTTAACATTATTCAAATTCTTTTGATACACCAATCCCACATCTGTGGTACCCTTTAGATACCTCAAAATCCATTTCGCAGCTTCCCAATGCTTCCTGCCTGGATTATGCATATATCTACTGACTACGCCAATAGCTTGTGCAATATCCGGTCTTGTACATACCATCATATACATCAAGCTCCCAATTTAGCTAGCATATGGGACTTGTTGCATATAATTTCTTTCTTCATTGGTAGTAGGAGATAATTGAGCACTTAGCTTAAAATGGGATGCCAAAGGAATACTTACATACTTAGTATTCTTGTCCATACCATACTTCTAGAGTACCTTCTTCAAGTACTGCTTCTGTGTTAAGCTAATCGTGCCAGCGTTTCTGTCTCGGGTAATCTCAATTCCAAGAATTTTCTTAGCCTCGCCAAGATCCTTCATCTCGAACTCCTTCTTCAACAGGATTTTCAATTTCTCAATTTCTTGATTGCTTTGAGCTGGAATCAACATATCATCGACGTACAAAAGCAAATATATAAAGGAACCATCATGAAACTTCTTGAAATAAACACAGTGGTCATACTGACTCCTGCAGTATTAATGTTCCTTCATAAATTGATCAAACCTTTTGTACCATTGTCGCGGAGATTTCTTTAGTCCGTAAAACGATCTCTTCAGTTTGCAAACCCAATCTTCTTTACCCTTAACCGGGAAGCCATCTGGTTGAGACATGTAAATCTCCTCGTCCAAATCTCTGTGCAGGAAATCTGTCTTCACATCTAGTTGTGCCAGATGCAAATCGTACTGTGCTACCAAGGCTATTAGAATTCTAATCGAACAATGTTTCACAACTGGTGAGAATACCTCATTGTAGTCGATTCCTTCTCTTTGTGCAAATCCCTCTGCAACCAATCTAGCCTTGAACCTGACACCATTATGGGATTTTTGATCTTCCTTCTTCGCATAGACCCATTTGCAACCAATTGCTTTTCATCCATTCGGCAATTTCATAAGTTCCCACGTTCCATTCTTGTGTAAGGACTCCATATCTTCACACATTGCAATGTTCCACGACGTACATTCTGAGCTCATAAGGGATTCTTTGTAGGAGACCGGAACATCGTCTTCAATAATGGGAAGTGCGTATGCCACTGTATTTCTGAATCGAGCAGGAAACACAATCTGCCTTCGGGGTCTATTCAGGGCAATTGATTCATGTTGTTGAGGCTCTTATGATGAAGTCTCCTCTCCTTCATCTTCTTCGTCTTCTTCAATTGGTGGTGGTTGTTCACCTGTCTGGGATTCAGTAGGGGTCTTTTCTACCTCCACCTCCAACACGCTTTTGTTGGCAACGCCATCTTCTTTGGGAATTTCTTTCGACGAGCTCTTCAAAAACTTGCCTTCATCGAAGGTCACATCTCTGCTAAATACCAACTTCTTCTGTTCTAGGCACCATAACCTGTAACCCTTTACACCACCAGAAAAACGAAGAAATAGGGCTTTCTTTGCTCTGGGGTCAAGTTTACTTTCTGCCACATGATAATAGGCAGGACTACCAAATGTTCGCAGAGATCATAATCAGTAGCAGGTTTTCCAGTCCATACCTTAATTGGTGTTCTACCCTCAAGTGCTGCTGAGGGTAACCGATTCACAAGATGACTTGCATATGTGACAGCTTCAGCCCAGAACCACTTGCTCAAACCTGAGTTAGATAGCATGCATCTAACCTTCTCAAGCAAGATTATGTTCATTCTCTCCGCCACGCCATTTTGTTTTGGAGTCTTCCTCACGATGAAATGCCTTTTGATTCCTTCATCTTGACAAAGCTTCAAGAAAGGATTATACGTGTACTCGCGACCATAGTCTGATCTCAAGCACTTTATCTTTCTACCTGTCTGAGTCTCCACCATCTTTTTCCACGTCAAGAAAATAGGGAGCACCTCGTTTTTGTGCTTCATTGTGTATACCCAGACTCTTCTGGAGAAGTCATCAACGAAAGTAACGAACCAATGCATACCTCCCAAAGAAACATTTACTGTAGGACCCCATACATCTGAATGCACGTAATCAAGGATTCCTCTCGTCTGATGAACTGCAGTTCCAAACTTCACTCTGGTCTGCTTCCCCAATACACAATGTTCGCAAAATTCAATCTTACAAGTCTTGACACCTTTCAGGAGACCTTGCTTTGCTAGACCTTGCATCGCCTTCTCGCTGGCGTGACCGAGTCTCATGTGCCAAATTCTCGTCGTGTCAGGAGCTCAATCAGCTGCAGCTGCAGCTCCACCAACCACGGTCTTCCCTTGTAAGTAATACAGGTTTCTCTGTGGAATGCGCTTGAGAACAATTAGGGCACCCTTTGAGATCTTCATGACACCGTCTTCAATAGTGATTTTGAATCCCTTGGATTCTAAAGCACCAACAGAAATCAAATTCTTCTTCAGTTCAGGTACATACCACACATTTGACAGTAGTCTGATGGTACCGTCGTGTAGCTTCAGCTGGATTGAACCCATTCCTTTCTTCTCGCAGGCTTGATCATTACCCATCAACACTGTGCCATCGTTAACCGGTTCCAAACTGGTAAACATGTTCTTTTCGGGGCACATATGGTATGAACATGATGAGTCGAGTATCCATTCATCTGAGCTGTAGTCGCTGGTAGAAACAAGGACAAAATTAGTGTCGACGTCATCGACCTGAGCCACACTTGCTTGCGTTTTGTCCTTCTACTTCGGACAATCCTTCTTCCAATGTCCATTCTGGAAATAGGAACCGCATTCATCGATTGCTGGCATTCTTCTCCGATTTCCTGAACCTCCCGATTTGGATCGAGAGTGGTTCTTCTTCGACTAATTTCTGTTGTTGGATCTCCCCCTGGCGACCATGACTTCGGATTTGTCATTCTGAACGGCTATATCCTTCCTTCGAACTTCGTTGTTCATCAAAGCGTCTAATACATCTTTGTAACTGATCAAATCTTTGCCATAGAGCTGGGTGGTAGCAAAGTGATCATATGCATCAGGCAGGGAGCATAACAAGACCATCTCCTTGTCTTCGTCTTTGATATCTTCGTCAACATTCAATAAATCAAGTAGAAACTTATTGAAATTATTGAGATGATCAACCATGGGGGTACCTTCTCTGTACTGGAATCGGAACAGCTTCCGCTTCATGTACAGTCTGTTCTGGATGCTCTTCATCATGTACTTGTCTTCTAGCTTCTTCCACAGCACCTTGGCCATGCACTCCTTCATCACAAAATACTTGACATCCTTTGTGAGACATAGCTGAATCGAGCCACAAGCTACTCGATTAAGGTTTGTTCATTCTACTTCTTCCATATCACTGGGTTTGGCCTCCCGTGTTATGTGCAATCCTTGTTGAACGAGGACATCCATAACTTCGCATTGCCACATGCCAAAGTTAGTGCGCCCGTCAAATTTCTCCACCTCAAATTTCGCATTCAAAACCGCCATTCTTCGTGTGCTCGTACTGGATCCGAGTTGAGCACTGTTGGTGGTGGTTTCCTGTGAGGCTGCAGTAGGCTCTGGGACTGATTCTGTATCAGACATTTAGTTTCGTGCAAACTATCAAAATTTGCAAACACCAGAGTACTATTTCCCACAAGGAGCTGATTTCTCTACTGCAAAGCGGTGTAATAAAAACACCAAATTACTAACTGTAGAGATAGGATTGGAAGTAGATTCACGTTCCCTTATCCAATTCAGTAGGCCACTAACTCATCAAACATTTAATGCTTTGTCTCCCAAGCATGTCTATGATGTGACATAAGCTTTGACTTCATTCAAAACTTGTTTCCAACATCAGTTTCAAAACAACTTCACCACTTCACTTGTTCTCATCCAAGAAAAACAATACTCCTTTGTTACTGAGTATGGGAAGTTCACCAAGCAGCTAGTTGCTGCGTTCTTCTTCTTTCGTCTGTTATGAGGACTCCAAATAAATTGGAGTCTCCTTCACTTCGGTAGAGCGGCTACAGCACGTAAGTGCCCTTCTGTCCCTTCTTTCTTCTCGTGTTCTCCAGTTTTCACGTCTGGAGCTGCTTCATCTTCCGGAAAATAATTTCGGAGAACTATAATCTGATACCAATTGTTGTGGAATCCGGCGATATCTGCTTCACGCCAGAATCACCCGTGCACTGGTCAAACCAAGCTTACACACAACTCACAGAAAAGAAAAGGTTGAACACAGAGATTACGTGGTTCGGCTGAAAGCCTACGTCCACGGAGCAACCAGAAATCAGTATACTTCACTCAGAGAAAGATTACAATTCAGACAGTGTTACACGCCGCGACTCACTCTATGTGATTCTCACTGTTTTCTCTCTTCTCTTGTAATTGCTACAACTACAAGTGATTGCTTGATTCATTCAGTACAACAACTGACAAATATATAGAGATGAGTAGCAGTCTTCCATTTGTTTTCTTCCGACAACAATCTCGGCACCGCGATTACTTAGTCGGAAAATCTCGCGTGCTTGAGATACTTGACTTTCGACACCGTCCAATTTGTCAAAGATTGTGAGCCACCGCCCACGTGCTTACACTCTGTTGGTGTTCGGCACAAGAAGACAAGGAATTTCCTCGCGTTCGTTAAACGCGAGACGGAGAGAATAATTATCACGACGTGATCGTTCGCGACGACGACGAAGATTTCAGGAGCTAATTCCGGGTAATTCGTTAGTAATTTGATTGCTTGGTTTCCGCCTAGCGGCGAGGTTTAGTTTTACCCGTTTATTAGTTTCTAGTTTGTTTACCCACATTCTTGTGGAGGATTAGTTTACCCATTGTAATTGTTATAGTGAAAGTTTTGTGGGTAGTTTTGTCCCTCTCAATTAGAGGGCTTTTTCCCACGTTAAAATTCTTGTGTCCTACAACTTCTACTTTGCCGCACTTGTTCGTGTTGGCGTAGTTTGCGCGTTTTAGGCCTTCCCCTATGACCCAAAAAAGTGGTTTATAGCCAGGTTCAATGGGGGAGTCAACGGGTTCCATGATCAACTTGACAGCTACCAATTACTTGATATGGAAGCCTAGAATGCAAGACTTACTTTATTGCAAGGATTTGATGGACCCAATTCTTGTCAAAGGGGTCAAGCCAGCCAAAGTTGAAGATGATGTGCGGACCAAAGTGAAGATTTGGGATGTGCATAATTCTGGGCAATGCATGCGCAAAAGTCCGTAGATAAATCGAAGACTTACATGGGGCATTCGAAGGCAGTTTGTGATATTTGGTTTACCAATGATGGAAGTAAGTTCTTGACTGCTGGGTTTGATAAGAACATTAAGTACTGGGACAATGAAACAGGACAGGTGATATCAACATTCTCAACAGGGAAGACGCCTTATGTGGTTAGGCTGAATCCTGACGACAGACGAGGATAGGCAGAATGTCCTTTTAGCAGGTATGAACGACAAGAAGATTGTTCAGTGGGATATGAATACTGGCCAAATCACTCAAGAATATGATCACCATCTCGGGGTAGTTAATACGATTACGTTTGTAGATAACAACAGAAGATTTGTCACCTCCAGTGATGATAAATCTCTTCGCGTTTGGGAATATGGAATTCCAGTTGTTATAAAGTACATCAGTGAACCTCACATGCATTCTATGCCATCCATAGCATTACACCCGAACTCGAACTGGCTTGCAGCACAGAGTTTGGACAATCAGATTCTTATCTACAGCACCAGGGAAAGATTTCAGCTGAACAAGAAGAAAAGGTTTGCTGGGCACATAGTAGCGGGATATGCATGCCAAGTCAATTTTTCACCGGATGGGAGGTTTGTAATGTCGGGAGATGGCGAGGGAAAATGCTGGTTTTGGGACTGGAAGAGTTGTAAGGTCTTCAGAACTCTCAAGTGCCATGAGCTAGCGTGTGTTGGTGTTGAATGGCACCCGCTTGAACAAAGTAAAGTAGCTACTTGTGGCTGGGACGGCTTAATTAAATATTGGTAAGCTATCTAACCTTGTTGTCTGTGTTACCAATTTATTTCTGTAGCTACTTTCATATAACATCTCATATGCTCTTGTATTAATTTAACATTGTAATTGTTAGAGTAGCTCATAAGTTAAATAAAAGAAACACAACTCTCTTGCAACAGATCCCCTAGCCTTTTGCAAGAAGGAAAACAAAAAGGAAAAACTTAGGAAAAGGAAAGCTTTGCAGCTCTTAAAGCCTAAGTAAATGAAGCACATTAATCTCTTGCAACATTTTCGTTGCGTTCGGAATGAGGAAAATTGAAAGGTATAGCCCAGAAAGAACAGTGGTATTCAGGCTTGTGACACCTAGGCTAGAAAGATTGAGTATGTTGAATCTGTGTCATTTGGTGCTTCTTACTAGACATGTGAACTGCAGCACCTTATGGATTTTGTATTCAAGGCTTATGACACATGCTCTTTGGATTGCTTGACACATGCTCTTCGGATGTTAGGTAGAGTTAAATCAGAACAAAGAAGGCATCTGGAGTTCAGCATTGGTTTAAGTAGTTGGGGGCAGTGTTTAGTCTTTCAGCGATAAATATAACCTGGGCATAAATAGTGATCCATGTTCTTTACTAACTTTCTCCTCCTATCTTTCCATTACTTTTTGTCATTTTAAAGTTTAGAGGGACTTGTTTCACATACCAGTACAAATTATGGGCTATTTGGAGTTGCATGTTTTTTGTTTTTTTATTGGGGGGGGGGGGGGGGGGGGACAACATTAGATTCAATGGCCTTAAGCAAACTGGTGATGTAACTTTATTGGATATATTTAGATGGGAAAAAGTATTTATGAGGAATAAGGTGGTCCAAAGAGCGGGAAGTGTAAATTTTATGGTGTCTGGTGGTAATAAGTTTGATGCCTTCTATTGGGAGATAGATGTAGTTTCTTCAGTTTCCAGACAATAATGAATGAGAGCCAGTTTAATGGGAAATAGGCTAGAGGGTCATCTGGAATGGCGTAATTCATGAATTGGATCATGTTAGAAAACAATTTTTTGGTGTTATTCTTACAAGTTATGCTAGAAAAAGAGTCATGGTGACCTGAGATGGATGGTATTATTGTTTTGCTGGTAGTTTGCAGAGGGCTGAGCTGGGGAGTGTCGCTTTTCAAAGCATATCTTGAATTAGTAGTACCAACTTGAATGTCGAACTAGGAGGATTTTTTCGTCAGGACTTTTTTTAGGCAACTTTGTCAGGACTTTTCTCTTTGTTCTATATTCAGAAGGTATTTTGGGTGGTTGTTGGTATCTTGTTTTCTCTATTACCAACTGAATATCAATTAAGGACGATTCTTGCGTGAGGACTTGTTTTAGCCAACTTTGTCAGGACTTTTCTCTTTGTTCTATATGCAGAAGGTATTTGGATGGTTGTTGGTATCTTGTTTTCTCTTTTTTACATCGATGCTGATTGTGAGTTGGAGGCCATTCATTGAA
This sequence comes from Linanthus parryae, assembly GCA_023055425.1. Classification (NCBI taxonomy): domain Eukaryota; kingdom Viridiplantae; phylum Streptophyta; class Magnoliopsida; order Ericales; family Polemoniaceae; genus Linanthus; species Linanthus parryae. The sequence continues at coordinate 763,441 of JALGPY010000038.1, read as the reverse complement.
TCCTTGGGACTGTAGGGGTGCGTGGATTATGTTGTTGGGTAGTAGAAGGTTTCCTTCCAATTGTACCGATGCCTCATTTTCATTGAAAATTTGGGGAAGTGGGAACAGATAGTAGTGGCATGCGTAGTGATCTCCTTTTGTTCTTGATAGAGGAATGCACATAATGATGATCTTGTAGTGAAGAAACATTTCTTAGTAAAATGCTTTTGTTTGTGCAAAAATGGATGTGCAGACTATAGTCCATTTGACATTCCATTACTTGTTGCTGGGGTTTCCTTGTCTTTTCAGTAATTTATTGGATTTTTTTTCCTTCTATTTCGCTATTATTTTTTCTTTTTCGGTAGTGAATAACTGAAGATTAGGATTTGCAAGAAATTATAAAGTTCTTGTAGGCTACCGCTTTTTGAAAGGCCGTTAGTCATTCCTTACAGAGTTAGGGTATCTCCAACCCCACGGGGGAGGGTGAGAGTGATGGGGAAATACGTATAAAAATACGGTTAAAGTCCAACCCCATGGGGGGAGGAGAAGGTTCAAGTCTAGCTACTTTCATATAACGTCTAACATGCTCTTGTATTAATATGGCATTGGAATTGTAAGAGTAGCCTATAGATTAAATAAAAGTAACATGCCAATCTCTTGGAACATATCCCCTAGCCTTTTGCAAGAAGGAAAACAAAAAAGGAAAAATCCTAATCTTCAGATTAAATAAAAGCTTTGCGGCTCTCTAAGCCTAAATGAATGTAGCTCATGAATTGCCTGAGACAGTTTCCTTATGTTCTGAAATGAGGAAAACAGGAATATATAGCCGAGAAAGAACAAGGTTGCAAGCTCCTGCTTCCTAGACTTACCTATTTACCTTAGCTCTCGATGATTTTGATTAGTTCAGCTTCTTGAGGGTGTCGAAAGGTGGTATGTTGGATCTGCGTCATTTGGTGCTTCTCACTAGAAATGTGTACTGCGGCACCTTATGGATTTTGTGCTCAAGGCTTATGACACATACTCTTCAGATTGCTTGACACATGCTCTTTGGATATCAGGAAGAGTTAAATAAGAATAAAGAAGTTGGGGTGTTGTTTAGTCCTTCAGCTGAAAAATGTAATAGTATTTATGAGGAATAAGGTGGTCCAAACTGTAGTTAACCACATGCTCTTCTGATCACTGTTTTTTCACAAACTGGTGATGCAATTTCATTGGTTAGATTTAGAAGGGAAATAGTAGTAGTATTTAGTAGGAATAAGGTGGTCCAAAGAGTGGAAATTGTCAATTGGCTTCTGGTGGTATTGAGTTTGATGCCATTAATTGGGAGAGACCGAGAGAGCTGTAGTTTTTTCAGTTTCCAGACAAGAATGAACAGGTGATAGACTAGAAGTTCACCTGGAATGGTATAATTCATGACATAGATCCTGCTAGGAAATAATCTGTTGGAAGACAAGTAGGCTTGCATTGGGATCACTGTTTATTTACAAGGTATGCTAGATAAAGAAGCGAGGTGACCCGAGACCGATGGTATGTATTTTTTTGCTGCTAGTGAAGAGGGCTGAGCTTGTGAGTGACGCCGTTGAAAGCAAATATTGAATTAGTAGTACCAACTAATTGTCAAATAAGGAGGATTCTTGCGTCAGGACTTTTTTTAGGCGACTTTGTCAGGACTTTTCTCTTTGTTCTTCCATATGCAGAAGGTATTTTGTTGGTTGTTGGTATCTTGTTTTCTCTTTTCTACATCGACGCTGATTGTGAGTTGGAGGCCATTCATGGAAGCATTGGAACTGTATGTGGGTTGGGGGGGGGGGGGGGAGATTACGTTGTTGGGTAGTAGATGTTTTTCTTTGGGAAGGAATTAAAATAAAACAACAAAGAACCCACAGTACACACACAGTACAACAAACGGCCCACAGAGGGCACCTACTGAGCACTGTTGCTCCTAATCATGTCTTTAATGACAAGTTGTTCCAGATACTGAGGAGCATCGTTCATGATCTCCACAGTTTCACTGTGCATCCTCCTTTTGGCAATGGCGTCGGTCATACCGATTTCTCTGGGAATATGAGCAAGGGACCAGTTGTTCCCATTGACGATAACTCTGCTATCTTGGACAAGGGCTTTCAAGGGAAAATCCTTAGGGAAATCCTTAGTGATGAAATGAGTTCTTCATGAGAGTCAGTTTCAATACTAACATCCTTCAAATGATCCTTGTGGATGATGACTAAGCTTCTGTGAATAGCCCATAACTCGGCTTCGAAAACAGTAGCATGACTGATTTGCCCCATGAATCCTTTAATCCATTGTCCAGTTCCGTCCCGGATGACTCCACCGTAACCTGCTACCCCTTCGGATCCATCCTTGCTTCCATCTGTGTTAGAGTTTCAGTTTGCCTGCACAAGGAGGAGTCCAATTTGTGCGGTTACTATTGGGAACAGTGAGACTACCACCGCGAAAAGCCCAGTCAATATCATCAACAAACCTTCTAATATTACTAACAATGACGTTTGAAGGAATCATACTATTGTTAAAAACAACATTATTACGTTTGTTCCAGATGAACCAACATCCACAAATGAAGGTCAGAGAGTGTCACCGGCTAGTAATTTTAGAAAGTTCGAGATTAATGTCAAACCAAGTAGGAAAAGGACTGTTGGCAAAGTGGTAGTGGGACTGATTCCCAAAAATTGCTTCCCGAACCGAAATTGCTTTTGGGCAGCTTCTAAATTAAATGATTCAGATCGTCACTGATACCTGAGCAGTGAGGACATGAATCAACATCTGTAAGACCTCTCAAGCATCTTTGAACATTAGTAATCAATTTACAATGCTGGATTTTCCATGCAAATAAAATGAGCTTTGTGGGTCGTTTAAGCTTCCAAATCCAACCCCAAGAACAAAAATCAGTTAAATTGTTAGCAGAGATTAAATCATGTCCCTAGAACAAAAATGAGCTTTGTGTTATGGTCTGGTCGGATTATTTTAGCATAGATGCTATTCAAGTGGTTGGTACCTACCACATCCTTAAGCATGTTAGTGTTCCAACAACGATTGTTATGAACGAGACTAGCTACAGTCAAGGACTCGTCAAAAAGATTGAGATAGCAGCTGTAAAGAGTGAAATTACCAACCCACTTATCATTCCAAATAGAAATTTTGTGCCCATTTCCCACATTCCACCTCATCCCTTGACGTAAACGCTCTTTACTATTCACTATCCATCTCCAAATTTATTCCAATTGAATAAGGTACAATTTTTGAGGTACTTATTCACCTCATTTTCATTGAAAATATGGGTAAGTGGGAACAGATAGTAGTGGTATGCGTAGCGATCTCCTTTGTACTTATGAGAGGGACACACATAATGATGATCTTGTAGTGCAGAAACATTTCTTAGTAAAATGCTTTTGTTGTGCAAAAAATAGATGATCAGACCAAGGATGTACCCAGAATTTGTTGTCGGTGGGGGCCAATATAAATTTCCAAAGCAGATGCCGGATGAATTAAGATATTTTGACTGCGTTTTACTATGAATAAATCAAATGACGACTTTCCTAACCTGAGTGACGTTTACGAAATGTCATTTCAGTAATAACGATAGTAGATTTTAACATGAATGTTTTATTCGAAGGAAAATGTTAATATATAATTACCAACTAAGATGAGATAATTTCCCCTAGAAAAACTAAAATTAGATAAAAGCAATTCTAAATTACCAATGTTATAAATATGGGTTACATTGTTAGGGGGGCCATGTGTAGGAACTTTGTTAAAGTGTGTTGTTAGAGTACCACATAACAAGTCTTCCTTTGCAACCTAGTTTCTAGTCTGTCGGGGTTGTGGGGGTGGGGGGGCATGGCCCCTGTTAACTACAACACAGGTCCGTCCCTGGTTCATACTACAGTCCAATTGGCATTCCATTACTCGTTGCTGGGGTTCATTGTCTTTTCAGTAATTTATTGGATTCTTTTCTTCTTCTATTTGCTTCTACATCGCTATATCTTTTTCTTTTTTGGGAGTGAATAACTGAAGATTGGGATTTGCAAGAAACTATGAAGTTTGGTCTACTGCTGTTTGAAAGGCTGTTAGTCATCACTTCCTTACAGATTTAGATGTCTTACTTAAATGTTCATTTTCTAGTGCTCTTTGCAGATAATACTTTTTCCTTTTGGACTATGATTGTATTCTTCGGGTTGACTTCTATTGTATTTGTAGAAATGAAAGAAAAATATCGCATTCTTCCCAACTTGCTGCACGTTATTTTCCCCAACAACATATGGTACTTGCTAATCCAATTACCTGGCTCCTGGTGCTCATCCAGTGAGGAGAACAACCTTCGAACCAATTTTCTGTGACTGTGTTAATCCTCTGTCTCAGTGCACAACTCACCCTGTCTAAGTTTCAACTAGAGCAGCTCCCTCACAACTCACCCTGTTATCATGGGCAGATTCCAACTCCATCCTCTCTAAGCTGCACATGATACCACAACCGTCTCTCCTTGTAGTGCCCGAGTGTAACTGTTGCTCGGTCTTGAAAAAGAAAAAAAGACGCTTCTTTATAATATTGTCTGTCTGAGCCACATTGCACTCCTTTAGCTGCTCTTCGCCTTTCTAACCATGCATCAAAAAATTCCTTGAACCCAGTTGAAGTTATTTTCATCATGACCTTCCCAAGATGCCATATCTTAGTCACTCAACTAGTTCAGTTCTGCTCCTTATGATGTTGCTTAGCAAATTCATCTCAAGAGACAACTATAGTTCCATGAACACAGCAACTGAAAATGAATGGTCTGACCAAGCATGCTATAAGAGGTTTGTACAAACTGAAACAGCAGCAACACTCTTGCTTAACTGGACATGTCTAGGTATTGCTTTTCTTAGTAGGTGAATCAGGTGTTTACACTTCTGAATCAGGTCTAGGACATGTCTAGGTATTGCAAGTACTCTGTAAACACTTCTGAATCTGGTGTTTGAATTTTAGTGGTACAATAAAGTCCCTGGAGTTGATTGAAATGTAGTTGCACCTCTCTGTCAAAAGCAAATCATTGATCACCATTCACGAAAATAGAAGGAAGCTACTGCTGGCCAAACATCAAACCTCTAGAAGACCCAAAAATATTTTCAAGATACCTGTTAATTACAATACTGAACCATGTGATGAACCCATTATCGCGAGAACCGCTTCCAACTCTGACAGTGCATGTAGTGAATCGATAGCTTTTTCTTCTTGTGGTGGTAACAGCTATTAACATATAGTAGCCTCCTTGGAATCTGTGTATCAAAACATAGTGGGCCTGTCTGGATGAGCTTAAACCTAGCGGTAGAGGAAGGTCAAAAATCTTGAGTTTTCGGTGAGACCTCTAATTCCCAAAAACCCGGAATTCCGGATTTTTCGGCGGGGATTTTTAGCTAGAATTCTGGATATTTAAGGGTAACTCCGAATTGTTTTTGGGTGGTTTCCAGATCATTTGGGGGGGGGGGGGTGTTGCCGGCTATTTTACACGGACTGGGGTGCGGTTATCGGAGATCGGATTCACAAACTTGCTTAAAACTAGGATACGTGGACTCGGCTAAAAAGTATCCTACTTTTGGACATGGGTGCGGGAATATGATAGAAAAATAATTGTTTCGAAATATATTTTTTAACTGTCATACATGAGAGAGAATGCAGAGAATCAAGAAATGCAAATTTTTTAAGCAAGTTTTCGTGTATTCGATTGTTTAGTGTATTTAAGGGCAAGGGATAGCGACCAAGTCTTTGTCGGAACCACTTGTCACTTTAGTCAACGTGTCCGGTGAGATCCAGCCGCATCCGCCACACATCCCATACCCACACGAGTGTCGGATCGTGTCGACACAAGTATGGCGGCGATTTAGAAGAGTTCGGGTATCGTAGGTTACCGGATTGTTTTGGGGGGGGGGGGGGGGGGCGGAGATTCTGGATAATATTTTTTTTTATTATTATTTTTTATATATATATATATATATATATATATATATATATATATATATGCGAGTTCAACAAAAAAATTACACAACAATCTATCACATCCAAATACCCAAAGATTAAATGAGCTTTCTAGCTAAACCGCTCACTTACTTCACCTCATCCATAGAGCCCCACTAGTATCTTACTCTTTCGAATGATGTACAGCTTTTTCTCCCACTTGGTAGAGTTGAGAGCTGTCCTGTAAAATAAGATAGCGGTACAATAATCGTGTAGGTTCAGTTTGAAGAATCTAACTTCTGCACATAAGTCTGCTCCTAGATGTCTGAACTCTCACTTGCCAATACTACATGCTCAAGGCAAAAGAACCGACAATATCACGGCACCAATGGCCTTCCCCTGCATGAACGTTCTATCTGTCCATTTAGATTATTACATTAGGTATCCATCATCCTATGGATAAAATATTTAGTTACTCTTACCATGTTGTTCAACTTGGGTCACCTCACATATCTATAAGATGGTTGGTCAAAATTTTGAGCCAACGGATTTGCTAGTTTATTGGCTGCAATAATCAAAGAATAGCGTTCCTTCGTTCATGCACATGGATATATATATACTAAGTTGCATCATGGTGTTCTTGTTAATTTGAATCTCATATAATCAAGTTCGATGTTAACGATTCTTGTGTATTTCAGGGACTAGTTTTTCCTGCATCAAGGTGCGCTCTTGCCCAACTTGTCATCTTCTGGCAGCAGAAATCTGAGGAACCAGGTTCGACATATTCTTAAAGCTTTTCTGAAGATGAGGTCCAGTGTCTTTCTGAGATACAGAGCTGTGGAGCAGCTGGGTACTGTTGCCCACTTTCAATATTTAGAATATGCAGGCGCAGATTGCGCATCATCCGATGGCACCAACTTGTAATATTTTGTGATAATTTCTACCTTTCGTAGCCTCCTCGTAGGACTCCTGGTTAGGCTAGCGCAAGGTTGCAGTTTTCCGTAGTTTCCATGGAACTTTTTCCTTACAGCTAAATACATGTGTCGTACCTCTATCAAACATTTCATCTTCAGTATTTGAAATGTGCTTCAGAACCTGAAAAGAGATTATTGCTTTTAACAGCGACTGTCTTTTAGGTGTCTTAAATTCGGTATAGCTTATAGTTAATTCTTCTCGTGTTTAACAGTTAAAAATCTAATAACCATTTACCATCAAGTGAATTTGCCTCCAATAACAGTATACCCAGTAGAACGAGGGACTTAAATGCATTCTTAATTTTCACATGAATAGCCTTTTATTGGAGGGATGTAATTCTTCATCACTACAAGTAGCAACTTCCACTTCAATCCAACCAAGTCTCCGGATTCATTTATCACCTATTGTTTATAGCAAGGAGTGAAGAAGCAACCGGAGACAAAAATGTCTGACAGCTTCTGCAACTCAGTATCTATTTCAAATTGTTTTCAAAAAACAATTGACTTATTAGTACCTAATAAATTCTTTCGTGTGTTGCCTAGGCTTTGCTTCGTCCTGATAGGCCTTTGCATAATCTCGAGCCTTCTCAATGTTCCCACCTGATAATGTTTCTTGATGGTTTATCCAGTGGCAACGGTTATATGCATCTAGTTTTGCATGAAGCTGCTTAGTCATGCAATTTGCAGATGCACTCGATATTTATTTGTCATATGCATTAGCAACTTTAACCATTTCAAGTGTGAAAATTCGATGAAATAAATATATCAAGGCAGCGGCACTTACCAACTAATTGGTTACACTGTTCACTGTTAGAATCATGAGAGATATTGGGGTAAACTAAACAGTGTACTTAACCCCTCCTCAATGCATCTACTGACCATATGCCGGTCGAACAGAAGTTCTCAATCTATATAAAATAAACACCAACGTCTTCTTCTGAGTTTTCTTCATTGCACTTCAAAACTTGCATTTCAATATCAATGGACGACATGTTTAGTGCTAGCATAGACATTGGTACTTCCTGTTTCTTCCCTTTTTCAAAATAACCCACGAGACAGGTGGTTTATGAATTCACGCTTGCTGTTCTCTCAATTTGTACGAACTATTTGAGATAATGACAACAAAATAGTGGCTGGCAGCTCAACTCTAACGGTTTTGCGTTGGAGGTTTTGCTAGTTTGTGTTATCGTGAATGGACGATGTGATGTGGTGTGACATCGTTGTTAAAAGTGTGGTGGAATTTGGTGGTTTGTCTCAATTATACGTCAATGCCAAGTAAAAAATGTAGTTGATGCGGATGATTGTGGCTATAATTTAGTTGTGTCAATTAAGATAAATTGAAGACTTTATCAAAAATTTTATTAAAATAAATTAAATACATTTAATCATAAGGAATTGATGATATTTTTTTGAGGGGAAACATACATACTTTTGAGTTGTACTCCTCCATCCGTCTCAATTGGGTGTCTGGTCAAATTTTCACAGAGATTAAACTCTAACGCCCACATTTCTTTTTAGCGAAACAAGAACATACCTCTGAAACCAGGATGGGCATTACAAATGTTCAAATAGTTAAAGGCATCATTAAGGTTCAAATAAGAAAAACCAAAAGTATGAGTAATAACAGCTACTAAAGAATAAGCAGAAACATGGCAGGCACTTTGGGCAAGACTGTGAGAGCAATGGCTTCTCTGAAAAGATGTTGCAGCTTCTCTAATTAATGTTAGGTCCCAGATAAAATGTGAGTCCAAAAGTTGGAACTTGCCCGGTGTGCACAAGAGATTCCGGCGGGGAGACCTCCGTGTACACCGTATGTAGAGGATCGAGGATCGCACAGGAAGAGTGGGGTTGTGTGTAGGGAGAGAGTAAGTCAGTAGTAATGTCTGAGAGAGAGACAGAGGTTTGGCAGAGCTTCCGCGTATGGCCAGTGTGTTCTCCTTTGTATGGAAAGGTTAACGTCCTATATATAGCAGAGAACATGACCGTTGTAGTGTGGTTAATGCGCCCATTGATGGCGGCTTAATTAGCTTAACCATAACGGCACGTTCGTCCGAGTATATAGGGATCGTTACAGCACGTTGTGCGCGAATACCGGAACCATTACGAGGTTGACCGGGTTTGACCGGATTGACCGGGTTTATGGAGCTCGTGCCATAAATCTCTCAAAACAGTTACTAAAGGTCGCGTGCGGGCTTGGCTCGCACGCGACAGGGCTTACTCTAGCCTCCAAACCACAAAGTCCCTACAAGTCCCGTGCAGTGGTATGCGAGGGCTCTGTCTCGCAGCCCCCACATGGATCAGCTCGGCTGGTGATCCAGTGTGTGTGGAGCACAATATGGTGTGCTGGATGGTTGCCACGTGGCCAAGATCTGTCAGCTCAGAAAGCACTGTCTACATTAGCCCCCTTTCTGCGCGTGAAGACTCATAGCTGTATAGGCTTCCATGCGCGGAAACCAACATACGCGTTGCCGCCACGCACCAATTCAAATACGGGTAAGTTCAGCCCCCGTGCGTGCCATTATGACCTAAAACCCCTAGAGTCGTGCCGTCTGGCTTCTAGGGTTTTAGGCGTGACGTCACCTTGTCCTGTGATTGCGCGATTCGACGGTGTTGGTTGCGATTCGACTACTGAAAGGACGCAACCCTTCATTGTTTTTGGATAAATACTTTGTATCCACTGTTGCAAAGCATCACTTCTTTCTTTTAAAGTGAATGGTACCCGGAGATCTTCGAGAGCAGATTCAGATAATCAATCATCAATTCAAAACTGCAAATCGTCTTCTTCAACTGTGCATATCCAGGCAAGCTTTGCGAAAACAAGGTTGGCCTTGTTCAATTTTGATTTAAGATTCCAGTGCATGCCTTGAACTGCGTTGAATCTGTAACCCAGAACACGTAATCTGTTGAAACTTGCAAAGAAACCTTGATCTTTGAACCCACTTTTGCTTTAATCCTTCAATAATAAGGGATCCGGGTGTGAGATCTTGAAATCGCTGATAATGCGACCCTTAATTTCTGAAATTGATACCAGAAACTATTCGTCTTTCTTTTCATAATAGATCTCGGATTTCGAACTTTCAAACTGAAGTGCAGCGCCTTTCTCCCCCTTTTTTCTTGCTCTTCCGCAGGAATGGCGAAGACAAAAGGAACCAAACCCGCCAAGGAAGACGAAGAGATCCCCGATCTTCCGCAGGTGGCCAAGACTTCTATCATGCGAGGCTTAAGGCTAAGAGGATGCCTGATCCTGTCCCAGTTGAGAGATTGCTGACACTGACTCGCCCGGTTAACTCTGCCTTGCTCGAGTTAATTGGCTCCGAGGATGTGGTTCGATTGGGGATCGAAAACGGGTACTTCCCCTACACTGCGATTTCTACCCAGGCTTTCGTCCAGAAATTGGACTATATGGATGAGTGGATTGACCACGTGTTGGACAATCATGCCGCAACTCTCGATGAAGCCGGTATATACTTCGCTGTTCGTGCTATGAAGGGTGCTGCCGTGAAGCTGGACCAGTCCATGCTTCTAGACCTTCTTTCCCGCTACTCGCCTGCGACTCACACATTCCACTTTGCTGAGTTCGAGGCCGCCCCCACACTCGAGGACGTGCAGATGCTGTACGATCTTTCTCCCATGGGCGAGGTAGACCCTTTGAGTCCTTTGAGGACGCCTGCGGAGATTGCCTTGTACACGCAGATGGAGGAATGCCTGGCAGAGGTAAAGAAAATCTCCACCCGGTGGACTACTACGAGAGCCCTTCCAAACTGGTAGTTGGTTGATACGTCTGCGAAGAATACCTGGAACAAATGGTTGCAGTATTTCTTTCGAGACTATGCAAATAGCAGCATCACTAAGAAACTTCTGAGTGAGAACCCAGACGCCGAGAACTATGTGGAGGGTAAAGGCTATCACCTGACCCTCTGTGCTTTCCTCTGTGCTTGGTTGTCGAGGTACTTGATCGACGGTCACCCACATGATGGGGTCTTTTACCATGTTTTGCCACTTGCTGTGAGGCTCGCCCTTGGCCAGAGAGTCGCACTCGGACCCTTGGTCTTGGGCACTTTGTATTACAGGCTTGATCAGTTGGTTTTGGCCATGAAAGAGTCACGTGGCCGCCTCGATGTACTGACCTTTGTCAATATCTCCTTTTTGACAATGTGGGTCTTCGAGCGGTGGCCATCCTATGCCCCAACTGCTCTTAAACCCGACAAGTGGTGTCCCCCAGGCGAGACGGAGGAGCGCAACAGCGGCAGAGCTGCGAGATGGTTCGGAGCGAGCAACACCAAGTGTGTTTGGAGCTTGATATGCGACAAACGAAAAGAGTTCACTGCCAGGCCCTATGCCACACGTGTTGAGAATGTGCGATGGTTTCCAAGGCTGTACCCCTCTAAGGGTGTTGTCTTCTCAGAAGAGCTCCTCTTCGAAGAGGAATCGCATTTCCACGAGCGCTATCGCGAGTTCTTCTGCTGGTGTCTACGTGGTTCTCTTCCTGCCCTCGCAGAGCATATCCGTGAGCTCGCACCAAGATATGAAAGGATTACCGTGGATGTTGATCCCACTCGAGTTTCTCCCCAGTTTGGCTTTGATGCAGTGGCACCATCAATCTGGCCCCAGTCCATTATCAGAGGTTGCTATAAGCGCTTGCTGACAAAGGAGTGCAAGACAGTATTCATGAACAATCTTCCCTTTGAGCAGCCTGCAGGGACCCGCGAGGGTGGGTGTTCTCAGAACTGGCTCGCATACTGGGTTGCCCAGCAAACAAGGATTGAGACGCAGTCGGCCGCACAACCAAGCAGAGCCCCCTTGATCAAGAGAAATTCTTTTCCGTTTTGCCCCAATTGCAGTCTGAGCGAGTCTGAATATGGTTGCTATTCACTGTTGGATCGTGAGAACCATTTGTGTCCTGACCTCATTCTGAAAGAGAAGGTCGCCGCAGTTAAGAAGGGCGACACGCATGTCGTCAGATACAGCAAGGCATTTGCTGAGGTAAGCAATTTCTTCGCATGCGTTAAGCTTCTTGATTTCCTTATGCTGACACCTTTATTTTGTACTGTTTGCTGTAGTGTCATGTGCGGCGATTCGCATCTGGTGATCGCTCCAAGTCATTGGTTAACGCCATTGTTGCCACCAGAAGACAAAAGCAGTCGTTTCGGCTAGCATGGAGGATGGACCCTGAGGTCGAGACCAAGATTCGCGCAGTCATGAATGCTTTTGCTGACTCGCTGATAGACAATGCTCCGGCCTCGTCTCCTCCCGGAGATGATCCGTCCCCTCCAGCGACTGCGGCGCCGAGAGTGAAAAGACCTAGGAAAAAGGGAATTACAATTTCTTCCCCTAGAAGTGCCCCAACTTCTCCTCCGGTGAGATCCCTTTCTGTCAAGGACAAAGGTAAAGGTCGCATGCCCAGAAAAGTGCGGAAAGAGCTCGCAGTTGAGACTTTCGTTCCATTCAACCAAGAGGAAGAAGGAGAGAGGCAGGAGCCCAGAGAAAGTGATGAAGAAGAAGAAGAAAGAACAGTTGTGATACATGAGGAAGAATCAGGAGGTACCCCCATCGCATTTCCTTTCCCATTATCGTAACTTCTTTGCACTTCTTTTCTTAAACCAATCATATCTTCGCATATGATGATGATGATGAGACCATTGGTGGCCTTGTGGCCAAGAGACAAAAGAGAGATGCCCATTCTGGCATTCCAGACGATCCCATAAGCGAGGACATTCTTGCTGAGTCCGGGAAGACAGCCGCGGAGGCTGCTGAAAGAAGAAGACAGCGGGAAGAGGAGGAGCTCGAGCGTGTGAAACAGCAGAGCCTCGAAGAGCGGCATGTTGACGACTTAGTGCGTCCAGTTGACGAGGAAGACGAGCTTCCCGAAGAAGTGGCTCCTCATGCGGAGGAGGAAGATGAGGTTCCAGAAGAGGATGCAGCAGCCCTGGAGCAAGCCCAAGCGGACTTCGAAGAGATCGCAGGCGGCGATAAAGGTGAGATCTTCAATCTCGCACTAACTTATAGAGATGTTATTGTGGGTGCGTTAAAGCACGGTGTGTCAAAGGCTGACATTCGCCGTTGGCTAGTAGACAAATGCGGAGAACCTTCAGGTAATCATTTGAGCGATACACATGTACTAGGCCTTAGCAACTTGAAACAGGATCATGACTGGTTTCTTCGCATCCCAGGTCACGCCCCTCTTAAAGACTTGCTTAGTGAGGACACACTAATAGGACATGGTTCCTCGTCTTTAGTGTATGAAGAGGCTTCAATCCCACCTTCGCGTGGAGGTGCTTGCTCTTAGCTTAAGTAAAGATAGCAAAATATTATTCAATGCGAGTTACCTCATACCATCGCATTTTGTATCGCAGGCAATGTTGAGGAACATGCGCCGGAGCAAAGAAGTCAGTCTTCTGCATCCTATGTTCCGATTCCGAGCCCCCATACAGAGAAGCCCGTCGCGGCTGCTGATCATGCAGGTGAGCCTTTCGAGGACATCATCGAACTTTCCGACGATGCTGAAGCTGGTGCTGTGCTAATGGATGAAGATGCCCATGCTGGCGCTGAGGAAGTAAGGACAAATACTGCCGATGCTTCCGCATCTGAGAATGTTCCTCGCCAAGCGACCTCGGCTGTCACTTCGCCTCCGGCGATGACTGAATCGGCGGCACCTATTCCTGCGTGGGGCTTTTGGGGCTCGCAGGTTAGGAATGCAGTCGCAGCTGGTGCGGCCTACACCCTTCCTTCTAACTATGAGGAGTTAGAGCTCGCAGCTGACAGGAGAGCCATGGAGCAAGGGCAGTCTTCAACGACCCCAGTAATGCGCATTCCTTCTCTTCGTGAGATTCTCGAAGGAACTGGTAAGTAGTGATTCACTGTTTGCATCTCGCATGGTGCATTTGCGAGTTTGATAGCATAACTTAGCTTTAACATTGCTTCAGGTTTGAAGCAAACTGATGTGGACTGACTAGTTCGGATGCGCCTCTCCTACCCCCGATCGTTTGCAAGATCTCTGGAGATAGGGCCCTTCGACAGGAGGCTGTTTCTCACCGAAGCCATTTGGATTCTGGAGCAGCTGTCTGCGGCCACGCCTGAGACCATCTCTGTCCAGAGCGCCGAATTGCTTCATGGCATGTGCGAAAATCTTCTTACCAAAGTTCAGGGCAGACTGGGTTTCAGATTTCTTATGAAAAGAGTCACTCTGATTCGCGCAGCCGTAACCTTGCAGCTCGGTCACCAGAACCTCGCAGCTGAAAAGCAAAAGGTGGAGCAGCAGAAGCAAAAGGCTGAAGAAGCTATGAAGCTCTATCATGAGATGAATGCCAAGTGCGAGCAATTGAAGCAAGAAGTGGAGCAGGTAGAGAAGCTGAGCCATCAGTTCGCACCCCATGACTCCTTGGTCAAGAATTTGCTTTTGACTTTGTGAATTTTGAAAATAGCAAGGAAATGGCCGGAACATTAATGTAATGTTTGAAACGTTAATGCAATGTTGCTAGGGTTTCTCCCCCTTTTTTTTTAACAACAAGAATCTACTTGCCCGTTTTGCCCTTTCCGGGATTTGATAGGATATCTCTGTGCATATCCAATTATGACATCAGCAATTGATACTCTGCTTGATTTTCGCGCTAATTTCTCGGAAGATAAGCACGCTTTCGTTGGGAAGTCCATCCGAATCATGACTATCCGTCATTTATTAGGATACGCAACTGAATCGTCGTAGCCTTTAGTAGGGTAATTGATCGTTACCGCTTTTCAAGGCGTAAGTGATTGACCTTACACTCTTTTCAAATTCTGCTGACTCATCTTTTGGCAACTGAAGAGTCTCTACAGGGTCTATATAAACCCTGTGTTTGCCATTTGGGTTCTTCATCCCAAAAATGTGCTTTGCCGTGAGTCCTTACGACTGCTGGCTTCAACGCTTGTTTTTCGTTGATTCATGGCAACTTCAAGTTGTGAATCCTGAGTTTGCGCTTTGTGCTGTAGAAATAGTTTCCACGATCCGCTTTATGATGAATATTCTGCTTTATAACCATTATAAAGAAGATGGAGATGATATCTCATGTGTGTTCGAAGAATCTTCTTCGTGTATTATGTTTGCAGGTCATGTTTCCGGCCGCCTCCCGGTGAGGTGCAGCGCCGAAGTGACCGTGCTACCGTCTCGTAATGAACGGCGGAATTCTCCTCCAGCATCCCTGGAGGAGGATTTCTTGCCTCTTCGTTCTTGAACTCAGGGGGCTTGTCAATGCCCTTGTCCATCATGACAAGGAGTCCATCACCAGAGGAATGACTGCTTCCCCTGTTCCGTACGGCGGAGTGCGCCAGAACAGGAGGTTCCTCCGGTGCCTATCTTGATCAGACAGAGGCTTTTGTCACCTCTTGAGGTCCTGGACGTACCATTACCCAGGTTTTGCCGCTAGGGACGTAGCAAATGACGAGTTGATCTCTTTGCAGCAGCATCCCTTTTGCTATAGATCTTTGGCTGCAGATCTGTGTATTGCACAGCCGGTGTTAAAACCGTTAGGTTCATCCTTTTTCAGTCGGGATTCCCGCGATGTGTAACTTCATGCTTGTGAGTTATTTTTCGAATGTATTGTAAGCCACGTTGGCTGTGTAGTTAGATTTGAGCTTTTTCGCTTGTAAGCTGCTATCTAGACAGATAAATTGTAAGTCTTTTCGACTCATAATGATAAATAGCTTTTGTATTATCTGCTGCCTTGTTGCAACAAAATACAATTTCGCATGCGTTTCGGCATATTCTGCCTTGCATAATGCTATGTAATGGTTTTGCATTTGCTATCTGCCATATGAATTCGCAGATGTTTCACTAGATCGTTCGAGATCATATTTTCGCAGCTGTGCCATCTTTGCAGATGGGCTTGTGATTGGCCTTTGTGGATCACTTAAGATTATTTTTCTCAATATTGCTATCGTTGCAGATAGTCTTTTAGTAGATCAACTAAGATCGTTAAGTGGTGCGAGTTGCTATCGTGGCAGATAGGCTTTACTAGAAGATCAATTGAGATTATCTTTCGCATGAGTTGCTATCGTAACAGATAGGCTTTAGAAGATCAATTAAGATTATTTTGCACACGAGTTGCTATCGTAACAGATAGGCTTGAGGAGATCAATTAAGATCGCATTTGCATGGGCTGCTATCGTAATAGATAGGCTTAGATGATCGATTAAGATCGCATTTGCATAGGCTGCTATCGTAACAGATAGGCTTAGATGATCAATTAAGATCGCATTCGCATGGGCTGCTATCGTAACAGATAGGCTTAGATGATCAATTAAGATCGCATTTGCATAGGCTGCTATCGTAACAGATAGGCTTAGATGATCAATTAAGATCGCATTCGCATAGGCTGCTATCGTAACAGATAGGCTTAGATGATCAATTAAGATCGCATTTGCATAGGCTGCTATCGTAACAGATAGGCTTAAATGATCAATTAAGATCGCATTTGCATAGGCTGCTATCGTAACAGATAGGCTTAGATGATCAATTAAGATCGCATTCGCATAGGCTGCTATCGTAACAGATAGGCTTAGATGATCAATTAAGATCGCATTTGCGTAGGCTGCTATCGTAACAGATAGGCTTAAATGATCAATTAAGATCGCATTTGCATAGGCTGCTATCGTAACAGATAGGCTTAGGTGATCAATTAAGATCGCATTCGCATAGGCTGCTATTGCAGCGGATAACTTATTGTTAACAGTTATAGCAAACTAATAAAGTAAAATCGACATCCAGCAATATGAAGTTTCTCATTTGGGAGAATTTTCTTATTATAATGCTCTCATATGGGAGAGATGAGATTACAATCCTCTCATATGGGAGAGGAGATTGTGTAAATCGTAACCATACAAGAGATTAAGCGACGTTATAATAAAACGTATGAAATGAGAGAAGTCAGGGATAGTACTTCTTAATCCAGCGCATGTTGACTGAACTCGGGGTTGAGGTTGTGCCGTGCAACCTTCGTATGCTGCAATAGCCACTGTCGAAGACTTCTGTGACTTCGAAGGGTCCTTCCCAATTGGCTGCGAATTTTGGGTGAGTCGCTTCTCGCATGCAGTGGTCAGATGCGCGCAGGACCAAGTCTCCAACTGCGAAATCTCTTCGCTGAACTGTCTTATTGTAGCGCGAGCAATCCTTTCTTGATATGGCTTGTTGATTCTTTTGGCTTGTTCTCGCTTTTCCTCCAGCAAGACTAAGTCATGGTCACGTTGATTCTCGTAGAGTGCATGGAAGGCTAGCCTTGCCGAATTGACCCTCACTTCCGCGGGTACCACAGCCTCGGCCCCATAGCATAGTAGGAATGGTGAGGCCCCCGTGGGTGTCGTTGGAGAAGTTCGGTAAGCCCACAGAGCTATGCTTAGGGAGTCGGCCCACTTCTTGTGGTCATCTGCGACCATCTTGCTCAAAATTCTCAACAGCGTTTTGTTGGTCGCTTCAGCTTGTCCGTTTCCCTTTGGGTAATAAGGGGTAGAACATATCTGCCTGATATTGTACTCCGCTAATTTCGCAGCTACCTGGCGATTAACAAAGGGAGTTCCGTTATCTGAAAGAATGGTGTTTGGGATTCCGAACCTGCATATGATGCTTTCCTGGATGAAGTTGACCACAGCTAGCGCATTTGCTGTCTTCAGTGGTATTGCTTCCACCCACTTGGTGAATAGCTCAGTTGCAGTGAGAATAAAGTGATTCCCATGTGATGTTGGTCGGATGGGACCGATGAAGTCTAGAGCCCATGTGTGAAACGGCCATGGCGTCCCCAACGCGTGTAGATCCACGGCGGGAGCGTGCACTAGGTTTCCTTTGAATTGGCACTCCTGGCAGCGTCGTACTTTGGTGCGGCAATCGGCCTCCATCGTGGGCCAAAAATATCCAATTGAGAGGAGCTGCCTGCATAATTTCGCACCTCCTTGGTGTTCCACCTGATGAGAAAGGTCCATGACTTCTTGTGCTTCTCTGCCGTCTAGACATCGCAGCAAGTTGCCCTCGTGACCTCTTCGCCAAAGCAGGTTTTCCTGTACCACATATCGAGATGCTTTCCTCTTCAATTTCTCGGTTTCTTTCCTCGATTCAGGCACGATGCCCTGGGTGAGAAAATCGAAGAGTGGCTTCCTCCAATCTGTGTCGTCATCGGTTAGGGCGATGAGTAGAGAATCTTTGATTAGTGCGCAACTCTCGCACTTCCCTTGTATTAGGGCTGCGGCTGTTGACATGTCTGGCCAATGAATGCCATATCTCTGGGCCTTCCTGTAGATTGACACCTCTCTTTCTCCGCAAGCATGTTGGTGAATCTTTTCTAACAGCAGTTGTCCCTCCCGCTCGGAGACGCACCGTATGAGTATTCCGCCAGGACCCTTGTAGTAGAGGGTGTTATCATGTATGCAGTACCCTTTTGTGAGTGCCCAGCTTTCACTGCTTGTGCCTTCCGCAATAGCTTGTAGGATTGCTTTTTTCCAATCCGTGTCATCCATGTTTTCGTCGTCGCACGCATCTTCTGTCAACGCCGACGATGTTCGTACTTCAATGGAGATCCTTGCGGGACATTTGTCTGTGCTAACTTTAGATCCCAAGGTTGCTAAAGCGTCTGCATGCCCGTTGTCCGCTCAGGGCTTGTGCTCGTACCTCACATCACAAAACTGTTGTACCAGCTTTTGCACTAAGGTGCGGTAAGACAGAAGATTGATTTCCTTCAAACCATACTCGCCCGAGGCTTGCTTGACGATCAACTTAGAGTCTCCCATGACCGTTAGATTGCTTACTTCCAAGGCTTTCGCCGCGCGAAGCCCTGCGATGAGAGCCTCATATTCCGCTTCATTGTTTGTGACTGCGAAGTTGAGTTTTGCGGACATCTGTATGACCTCCCCATCTGGTTTGGTCAAGACTATCCCAATGCCTCCACCTTTCCTTGTGGACGAGCCGTCGAAGTGGAGCGTCCAATAGGGCACGTCGATCGCATAGATCTCGGGGCCTTCGAGCTCTTCCTCGATCACGGGTTCATGGCTGTTATCGGGGAACTGTGCCAGCAGGTCCGCTAGCGCCTGCGACTTGATCGCTCGCGGTCGCACGCATGTGATATCATATTGAGAAATGGTCATGTACCATTTCGCCAACCTCCCTCCGGGAGTGGTGTGAGTTAGCAAGTATCTTATGGGGTCGCTCTTGGTGACCACTACTACTTTGTGTGATGCAAAATAGTGTTTTAACTTTTCTATCACAAAGAATAGGGCAAGGCAATGACGTTCGATGTCCGTGTACCTTGATTCAGCAGGCTGCACAATGCGAGAGATGTAGTAGATAGGTCTTTCCTGACCTTCATACTCCTGAGCCAAGAGTGCTCCTATGGATCTCCTTGTTGATGTCAGATAAAGCAGAAGCGGTGATCCCAGTTGAGGTGCGATCATTATTTTCGAGGATGTCAGCAAATCCTTCAACTTTTCGAATGCGGCTTCATGCTCCGGAGCCCAGTTGTACACGGCGTCCTTCTTGAGAAGAGCACTAAAACAGCAGGTGATTTCTGCAATTGCTGGGATGAATCTTCGCAGATATGATAGCTTTCCCAAGAATGTTTTCAAGGTACTTTGGTTATGTGGTGGTGTCATGTCAGTGATGGCTGATACTTTCGCAGGGTCAGGCTCGATTCCTTGGCGGTGAACTACGCATCCCAAGAACTTCCCTGATGTTACCCCAAATGCGCATTTCATGGGATTCATCTTTAGTTGAAAGCGTCTACATCTGTTGAACACCTTCCGTAGATCTGCGAGGTGATCTGCTTCGTGCTTGGATTTAACCACCAGGTCATCCACATAGAATTCCACTTCTTTGTGCATCATGTCGTGGAATAGAGCCATCATGGCCCGCTGATAGGTCGCGCCTGCGTTCTTAAGACCGAACGACATCACTGTGTAGTTGAACACCCCCACCGGAGTGATGAATGCAGTTTTCCGCGCGTCTTCGGGGTCCATCTTGATCTGGTTGTACCCGCTGAAACCATCCATAAAGCTGAACATACGGTGGCCCGCTGTTGAATCGATAAGCAAATCGATGTTGGGCAGTGGAAAATCATCCTTTGGGCAGAAGCGATTGAGATCTCGGAAGTCCACGCAGATGCGGAGCTGTCCGTTCTTTTTCACTACTGGCACGATGTTGGCCAGCCATGTGGGATGGTGATTTGGCTCTATGAATTTGGCATCCAGGAGTTTGACAATCTCCTGCTTGATTTTCACGTTAAGCTCCGGCCTGAAGCTCCTTGTGCTCTGCTTTACCGGTTTATACCATGGGATGATGTCTAAACGGTGCATGGTGATGCTCGTATCCAGACCTGGCATCTCATCATACTCCCATGCGAACACATCCTTGTATTCAGTTAAGAGCTGCAACAATCCTTGCTCCTCTTCGCTCGTGAGGTCCGCACTTAGAAAGACTGGCCTTTTCTTTTCCTCGTTCGGGCTGAGGAACACTTCCTTTAGTTCTTGCTTTTGTGGTCTTGGCCTGTCTTCCATGCATTCAGGCGCTTCTTTGAGCTTCTCATCTGGAGTGCTCTGCATTGGCTCTTCTGTTAGCGCAATTTGCTCGATTTGATTGATTTGCCCAGGGATATCCCCATGCCCGTGTGAGGACATCCCCGCGCACCTTCATATACGATAGCATTTCTTCCCATTGGCGTAGAAGCTCTCTACCTCCTTGCCCTCGGGGTCATGCTTTGCGATTCTCTTCAGAGTATACACATTCTTCCGATGGTATGCTATACGCGGCGCCTCTTCGCATGTAGGCGGCTTTTCCTTGGCATCTTCCCTCGTCACCATTACTCCCGCAGGTGACTGGTCCTTGATGTCCTCCCAGAGAGGCAAAGGAGTAGGGTTGAATGGTCCCGGTGTTTGCTCATCCGCCATTTCAGTGAACCACACTGCTTCGCTAAGATGTGCTTCATCCAGGTTGAATGGATTCGTTGAAGCCGGTATCTCGACTACTCTGTCGTTCCAGATAGCTTTCATAACCTGGTGAGCTGTTGAAGGAACTGCATCGAAGCGATGAATCCAGGCTCGACCTATAATCATGTGGTATGTAGTGTTCGCGTCTATGACATAGAACTTTGCTGAGCACTTGATTTTGCCAATCTGAACGCCCAGGCGGATCCATCCGATCGTCATTCTAGAGTCGCTTCCGAATCCCATCAGCGGAGATGGACGCCTGACGATCTTATGTTCGGGGATCCCTGCTAGCTTTAGTGTGTGGAGCGAAACGACGTTGACCGCCGCCCCGCCATCGACGAATGCTCGTTTGAACTCGACGCCGTTGATTATGGCTGTCACGTACAGAGGCCTCTGGTGGCTCGCATCTGTCTTCTTGTCGCTGGCAGAAAAGGTCATAATCTTTTCTGTAGAGCGAGACGCCCTGATGACTTTCCCGTTGGATACTACAAGATCCTCCTCGTAGTCTTCCGCTATTCTCAAGATCGCTTTCGTCACATCTGTCCGGCATTTCTCCGAGAAATTCATCTCGTCGAAGAATCTGCTGAAGCCATGCGACCCTTTCATCCGGTCGGCACGTTCATCCTCCGTGTCCATGCTGTAGTCTTCGTCTTCATGGACCTCGGCAACGATGGGTAGACCATCCTCTGCGACTTCTTCCAAGTCGACGATCGAGATCATTGCGACCTCTTTGCCTTTCGAGCCCTGCTCCGCATGCGCAGGAAGCGGGTTGTTGCGCACATCCTTCCGGTGATCGCTGACGATAAGCTCGCCGTTCTTCATCTTTTGGTCGAATGCGAACCTGAGCTTCTTGCATTCAGCCGTGGGGTGCATGACCTTGCCGTGGTACTCGCACCACTTGGGGTCTCTCACCATCTCCTTGGAGGGTATTTTCTCGAGTGGCGGTAGGACACCGTCCTTACGCCACTGTCTGCAGAGGTCGCTTGCCTCCTCTACCGAGCATGGTAGGGGTGGTACGTCAAAGTTCACAACCTTCGCTTGCTTCTGGGGTGAAACTGTATTGACCTCAGCTTCACGTCCCCTCTTGTAACTGAATCTCCCGATCTTGTAGGTGGTGGCGCTCGGAGGTCGCTCCGGAGCGTTCTTCTTTTTCTGTCTCTCGACTATAGGCTCGATGTTCTTCGTGCATTCAATTAACTTTGAAAACGTAGGTGTTTGCAAATTAATGAGCATACCTTTTTATTCATCTCGCATGCACTGCAGGCATATCTCTACGAGTCGGCTTTCGAGCATTGGATCTTTGCACTCCAAGGATTTCGCCCTGAATTTCTTGATGAAAGTGATCCCGTCCTCCTCGCGCTTCTGATACATCCGCGAGAGATGAATCATTGTCACCTTTTCTTCCATCTGGAAGAATTTGGTGTAGAACTTCTGGACCATGTCGTCCCAAGTCTTCACAGATCCGACTTCCAACGTTCGGTACCACTTGTACGCCACGTTCCCTAAAGATTTTGGGAACTCTCGCATCAGCAGTTTGGGATCGGCTCCGTATGGTCCCATGACATCAATGAAACGCATGACATGTTCATGGGTGTTTCCGTTGACATCCTCGAACTTGTCCCATTTAGAAGCTTTGTACCCTGCGGGGTTAGGCATGAGATAGATCTCCCGTGGGATGGGTGGATCGTTGTCCAGCTTCGGGATAATAGTATCCGCGAATGACTGATGAGCCAGAATAGTGTCCATGCGCTTCTGCAGAGACGTCATACACTCTGGAATGCTTCCTTCGGCAGCTGAAGGAGGGGTTGCCGCAGGTGGGGGCGACACGTACACCGTCGAAGGATTGGGGACATATGGACTACTCGCATTGCCCCAGATCGCCGTTGGAGGAGGCAAAGGGTACTGCAGAGTCGGGTTAGCCGCCAAAGCCGAGGGCTGAGGAGTGTGAGCGGCGAGAGGCAACATCTGAGCCGTTGACCCCTGAATCGAAGGCGGCTGCGCGGTCGCCGGTGGAGTTTGCAGGTTGGGGTTGGGAGGTGTGGTTGACATTCCCAGTCCCGGAGCGGTAGGGGCTCCTCCTCCTTGAGAGACGGCGGTGGCCGACGAAGGATTTGGTGCAAGGGTACCCAGAACGGCCAAGATCCGCTCTAGCTGCTCGGATTGGGCCTTGAGATCTTTCGCCTGGCCTTGAACAGTGGCGTCCAAAGACTCTAGCGTCGGTGTCTCGCCGGGAGTGGTAGGAGTACGGCGGGTCCCCTCTCCCGAGGCGGTTTCGGTGGAAGGCGATCTGTTGCTGATATCATCCTCCTGAGACATGGTTGCTTTTGTTGGTAAGTTCACGTCGGGTTCACCAAAATGTGCACAAGAGATTCCGGCGGGGAGACCTCCGTGTACACCGTATGTAGAGGATCGAGGATCGCACAGGAAGAGTGGGGTTGTGTGTAGGGAGAGAGTAAGTCAGTAGTAATGTCTGAGAGAGAGACAGAGGTTTGGCAGAGCTTCCGCGTATGGCCAGTGTGTTCTCCTTTGTATGGAAAGGTTAACGTCCTATATATAGCAGAGAACATGACCGTTGTAGTGTGGTTAATGCGCCCATTGATGGCGGCTTAATTAGCTTAACCATAACGGCACGTTCGTCCGAGTATATAGGGATCGTTACAGCACGTTGTGCGCGAATACCGGAACCGTTACGAGGTTGACCGGGTTTGACCGGATTGACCGGGTTTATGGAGCTCGTGCCATAAATCTCTCAAAACAGTTACTAAAGGTCGCGTGCGGGCTTGGCTCGCACGCGACAGGGCTTACTCTAGCCTCCAAACCACAAAGTCCCTACAAGTCCCGTGCAGTGGTATGCGAGGGCTCTGTCTCGCAGCCCCCACATGGATCAGCTCGGCTGGTGATCCAGTGTGTGTGGAGAACAATATGGTGTGCTGGATGGTTGCCACGTGGCCAAGATCTGTCAGCTCAGAAAGCACTGTCTACACCCGGTCAACTCTAAATCCAAAAAAATTATTTGAAGCCTCTCCACCCAGCAAACAAGCTTCTCTAATAAATGGAGGCTGGAGTAAAGCAAGACATGTTGTGCTTGGATGGTAAAACTTTGCTCCATATTCTGTTGTGATTAGTCTTGATTCTTCAAACTTGCCCAGCTAGAAGAGTTAAATTTTAGGTGATTAGCTTCAGATAAGCCATTCCCACCCAAGTGTGATTGTGGAGATGAGGTTCTCTGTTTGGAGCCAATGTCTTTCCGGGATATTGAGATGTGGAGCTGGGTGATGTTGCCTTCTTGCAAAATTTAGAATACACAGGCGTAGTTGCGCATCACCCCAATGGCACCAACTTGTATTACTTTATTATATTTTCTATCTTTTGTAGTGTCCTCGTAGCTAATACATATGTAGCCCAACTTGTATTACCTGGTTCAGGCTACGCTCGAGGCTGTAGTTTCTGTACTTTTCACTTGTAGCTAATACATATGTAGCCCGTCTCTTGCGTTTTGGTGGTTTAAGACGAGCATTCAATTTGAGGCCCCATAAATTTTCTTCACATAATTCATACTAGACGGTACCCCGCGCATTCGCGCGGGTGAACATTCATATTACTATGGGGTATCACTTTTATTAGCGTTTTGGAAGAGAAAGTGTATATAAGAACATGTGTCGTATTCCTAGCAGTGATCAAACTGCATTATTTCATCAATCACATACTGTAATCATGAATTTAATTAATGACAGCTGCTGGAAAAGATAAAAACATGTGACTTGATCATCTGGCTACATATTTGCCAAACTTTCACGCACCGCCTAAATGATCACACATCTCATTAACTTGTGGCATTTGGCTTTTTTATGCTTTCTTCGCTGGAGTAGCATCATTCAAGGCTTCTTGTGCTTTGAAACTCCAGTGTCAACTATCTTTTGGTAGCTCATTGTGATGGTTTTTTGGCATGATTGCATGAATATGTTAGTCCACCATAAATGTTTTACCTTCTTTCCTATGTCTTCATAACTTAAAAGACGGAAATATTGAACTCAGTATACAGTTTCATTTTAGCCCCTATTTGACAAAATCTTTTTGATATACATGGAGTGTGTACTGACCATTTTAGTGACGGCTTTTTTTTTAACATCAGTTGCTTTTTCTGTTCTAGGTGTCTTCTTTATTTTCACCACGACAGTTTGGCTGAGCTTTGGATGGGCTGTCACATGTATCCTCATCGTGCATGTAAATGCACAAAATGTAGCTCTTCAAACCGGGAAATTTAGTGTAATGGCATTTTCGAAATGAACTAAATTATACGATCTGTATAAGATATCTCATTGGTACTGATGTGTTGGCTGACACACTTGATGTTTATTTCCTTTTATTATTTTTGTCGAATCATGTATGTAGGTTTCACCATAAATTCATTTTTTTCTTAGCAAGGTGGCGTAATAATTTCATGGAATTGAAGTGGAAGTAAACTCACAGCTATTGCTCCAAACTTAATGTTCGTTTCTTCCATGTGATTTTGGTGAGCTGTTTAGGGAGGTTGGCCGACCAAGTCACATATGTGTCATCCGGATAAAGTTACCGAAGTAATTTTCCAAGCTTAGAATTATATAAGTGTTTGACTGCTTTAAGATGAAATTATACTTATAGTGCTGTCAAATATCTCATTATCAACCTCTGAAGTTACATTTTCCTTTCACTTAGGTGTTTCTATTTTCTGTTGTTATGATAATCAGTTTTGCTCGCCAATCAAGCGTCATCGTCATCATGTGTTTGGATCTCAAAAACCCAAGGTTTTAAAGCGGAGAAGTTCAGGATAACGACCCCGTAGAAATAAACTGATCATACGCACACTATTGGATATCTCAGTCGCATTAGTTGTTGTTTCCGTCCGTCTGAGCCACTGGTCATCTCTTTTGTTTGTTTTTGGACCTAGTTATACGGAGACTGACTCCTGGAGAACATTTTATCATGATCCTGCAATTTAATTAATGTATGAAAAGTGATTTTTCATGTTGAGCGATATAAGATAACGGTCTGATGATATATAATATAAATAGTACTAACACCGTCAGATATCTCGTTCGTTTAGTTTCCACCACTAATCACTTTAATTCAAAAGTTCGTCTATTTTTCTTTGGTTTGTTTGGAACTTCGTCGTCCTGCATATAAATGTAATCAATGAGAGATTTCAAACGGGGCACTTAAGTTACCAAACCCACGTGATTTAAATGGATGTATATTAACAGTTAAATTATCTCGTACACATCCTTAGAAGAGTTTCTTAGTGAAGCAATGTTTGTTTCCTCTGTGTTTTTGTTCCAAGCTTTATGGAGGTAGTCTGTAAAACAGTTTCTTGTTCATGCATGTTAACGAACCAACGAAAAACATTCAAACTTAACAGTGTAAGTTAATTAGTTGCTGGAATCGAAACTAATGTTTACTAATACTGTCAGATATCTCTTTGATTTTCCTTTTGACAAAGTATCATACATCTATTAAATCTTGCCTGTTACGAATCTAAAATGAATGAAGCGTTATTTGAAGAAACAATTTTTAATCATGCTCAATTGAAAGTGTGACAATTCTATACTTTAAAATATTTCTGTAGATCCAATCTATAAGGTTAGTCCTTAAACCTAAAAATGGTGTTAACATTTAAATAAAGAACCAAAACAATATAGTTACTAATATCTATATCTATATTAACCAAAATCTTTCTAAGGGAGCTGATGCGCGAATGCACCACTGCTTACTTTTAAAGAAAAGAAGATAAGTCTTTAACTTAAGGATATAGAATTATTAGTTGTTTTGAAAGTAGTTTGGAAATCGTCCTATTTACCATGAGTGTTAATTCCGAAGGAAGAGGAAACGGATCTAACATGTTTAGATTTTCCGCGAGAAGTTATCTATTCGGTAGACTGGTTACTACGTTTTGACATGATAATCTGTTCGTTAAAGGATACATGTATTTGGAAGATTATTGATGTGGGCAATCCACCATAAGGAATAAAGTCTGGCTTCTGCGTTTGGACATGATTAATGAGTTGTTTGACATATTTCAAGTACCAACAGAACCTATAATATTCCATTTGGCAACTTACAAATTATAAGGACTCTCTAAAGTGTTCCCTTGAAGCCGCTGAATAAATTGTGCCATGTATTGGTGTTTTTAAGTTATCACAATAACTGCTGACGGTGTTCCTACCTAGTGTGGTGGAAGTAACTCGCTGTGGGTGGAATTCCAATATGTCAGAAACCTGTGGGACTAATTATCAAAAAAAAAAATACAATAAAAAATCCAATTTCTAGAGAAATTATAAAAAAAAACCTTTAATTAATGAGAACCGGATGGAAACATATAAATACGAAAAGTTTGCAGGCAGAAAAATAGCAGCGTGGTCGTACCTTATCTTTGTTGTTGAATGCCAAGAACTCATCTAATGTTGCTGATCAGTACCCTTGAACTCACCAATTCTTGTTCACATCGCTATTAGCCCGTAACTTTGTACCAAGAAAGGTTTTGAGTGAGGGAAAGCTAAATATGGTTTCTTTCCTTTAGATTATAACAATAAGGACCGTCTGTCTTCCCACCCAAAGTGGCTGGACATATCGAAGTATTTCATTGTGTGATGAATTCTAGTATGTGCAATAAGAACCTCGTGGTAATATTTATCAATAAATATACGATCAAAATCCAACTTCACCAGCAGCATTTAAAACATCTCATACCCAAATCAAGACTTTCATTGTTTAAGGTCGATGAAAAATATAGGAATTGGTCTAGTTCACAGCCACCAAAAATCACAATACAATTTCATGAATCGAAAATAGACATGGGAAAAGAGAACACTCGAGTAAATGAAGCAAATAATTGGTTTTCCTTCTTAAGTACATACTCGAGGAAAAATTGAAAAAGTGGACAGATCATGGCCTTGATCTATTAAGGAGGAATTGGGTCGATGAGGGTCCTATCGTTTGTCAGGCTATCGTGTGAAAATCCAACGTTCATAAAAACATATTCGAAAATCACATACTCCAATCAAGACTTTTTCACTAATCAGAGCGGATGGAAAACATAGAAATATTGTGGCTAGGAAAAAAAAAAAAAGCTTGTGGCCAGAAAAAATGAAATATACAATTCGATGGATGGGTGGACTCAGTCAGAGGATTGTTTGATTTTGACATCTTATTGTCTCTTTTCCCATCTATTTAGGGAACCAAACAATAAGATCTAGTTGGTTAATTATCACTTCACTCAATTACTTTGTATGATACAAACGGTTGTTTATTTGAGTTTCATGGTCAATAATCAATTGATTTTCCATATTTTACTTGATTGATTTGATGGGTTGGGTTTAGATATGTTTGGTTAAATTGCCACCGATTTTGACTGTTTAGTGCTACTGGTGTTATAACAAAACATCCCTTTGCGATACATGAAAAGTATCATGGTGTGGGATACAAAGAGGCGACTTTTCCTTGTCAAGATTATACGCAATGTTACTATACTTCTGGATGAAAAACTGAAATTTCTTTCTTCATTTAGCTATGTTAGGGTTTAAATTTCCAGCGTTTTTGAATATTTAGTGCTATCAGGTGTTACATCGCTGAAAAAATAAAATAACGGTTTTAGCGAGTTCAAGTTCTGA
Source organism: Linanthus parryae (assembly GCA_023055425.1). NCBI lineage: Eukaryota > Viridiplantae > Streptophyta > Magnoliopsida > Ericales > Polemoniaceae > Linanthus > Linanthus parryae. The sequence continues at coordinate 734,967 of JALGPY010000038.1, read as the reverse complement.
ACTACATAACTGGCCACAAAAAAGCAACATACAATTTCATGAAACAAAAATAGAATGTGGAAAAAGAGAACAATACGTTGTGGAATTTAGTGATAGAATTGGTTACCTTTCTCGAGTACACAACAGGGGTTGAAATTGAAGAGTACACAAATTGTGGCCTTGTTTTATTGACGTGGAATCGGTAACGGATAGGGCTCCATCGTTTGTCAAGCTATTGCTGGCTGCTATCTTCAATGAAAAAAAAGAGTTCGATACAAAATTGTAGGCGACGACTCCGAGCTCCGATTCATCTTCCTTTGTTTCGTCCATGGGTGGCTGAATAGAGAGAGTTTAGAAACACAGCAACAGAGGGTCAAGGGAGAACTTACGGGAGAAAGAAGGAACATGTAGAAAAACAAAGCAGCCGTTCATCTTCTACCGTTTCTTTTTTCATTAATTATTTAGTCAGAATTGAATACTGAGTAATTGCACTTTCGCCTCCCCAAATGACATGGCATTTAAAATCCACATGGAAAGTTTTGATTCATCTATAGAAACTAACTGTAAAGATAAATGGCATACAGAGAATGATTTTTTACTCATCTCCTTTCTTTTATATTGAATATAGATAAAGATTCATAAGTAGGTATATAGAGAGTGAAAAAATAAAACAACATCAACGATTTAATTTATTTCAAGAACTTCAGTCTTCATGTTCATCACATTCAGTCACTAACAAAAAAAAAAAAAATCAAGCCTAATATACTTTCTTCTTTAGTCTTTGTAGCGTAGAAAAACTATAAGCAACAACTTTATAAAGATCCTTGAAGACATGAAAAGGTAATTGGATGTTTGTTAAACGTAATTAAATGAGTTGACACAATGAAAAATTTGTTACCTTCTAAATGTAATCCTATTATATAGAAAAATCAATTAAAAATACTAAGCAGGTCGCTAAGGATTATCTTCATATTTTCAAGGCTCATTAAGTTATAAACATTTTCTTGAGAATATCAAGAATTAGTCATCTATTCAACATTGAAGTTAATAATTTGTACATATCTTTAGTTTTTTGTCTATAAAAAGAAATCAAATTACCTCCACCTCCGAACAGAAAGTAGCAATTTTTTTTTTAATTGCGTTGCTTCGCCATGTTCCTTTTCAACAGTTTTATCTAGCTCCCTTTGCATACTCGTGAAAAGACACCATAGAGTTTCCCACAAATCACCAAAATAACTACGTTAGAAATAACAAAAGTGGTAATTAGATTAACTTTATTTGTGTATTTAGCCCCCTACAACAAAGCCCACACAATATGTACACAAATAATATAGAAATATCATAGATCTATGTAAGAAATAACAGAAAAAAATGCTCGTTAGATTATTTTTGGAGAACGAAAAATTAAAAATAGTGAAAAAGCACAAATCCACGTTCAAGCACATATTATAATTTTTCTATTGAATCGTATTATGATTTAATCATTTCATGTAATAAATATGCAGCGTGGGCTTATCTTTTGAGAAAAACTGGAAAAAAAATAAAACAATAATCTTAGATTCATCATATTGTATATGGAATATTATAGAGCAATTACGGCGTGGAATCTAAAGACAATAATCTTACAAATTTAAAGTGAAAATATTTAAATGAAAAAATAAATTGACGTTACATGATAAATTGTGTTTTTAAATACATGGAGGTTACATTTGTATATGCTAAGGAAACTCTCCTTATACACTCTCTTTAGAAACTCTCCCCTAAAATGTGCCACTTGTTCCTATTTTCTCTCTACATAAATACATCCATAACTAATATGAGAGAGGTTGCCAACTAATAGGAAAGAGATTGTGAGTGATTTTCATTTCCCACGAATCAGATCTTTCTTTTTATTCTGCCAAATTTGAAAATGTAATTTTTAGATAACTCTTAATTTTTTTTTTGCTTCTCTAAAAAAAGAATGCTCATCCCCTACTCAGAGATTATTTTTTTTCCACCACATTTCTAAAAATAATTTTTTCGTAACTCTTAAAAAACTCGATTTAATTTTTAAATTATTTTTTATCCATCAACTTGGGCTTGGTTTTTTTTATAACTAATTTGTTACTTTAGAAAAATCCAATCGTATTTTTTGATATATGATCACGTACATGTAATTATTACTTCTCTTACCCATTTTTTCAAGGCGTTGCCTTGTTATATCTTTCCCTTCTCTCATATCAAGTATAAAAGATAAATTTTTTGCGTGTAAATCTATTGTGTTTGCCTCCAAGCTAAAATGCAATTTCACATGCGAATTCTGCTCATTTTCTTCACGTTTCCGGCCAAGTGATAGTTGTAAAAAACTGTCAGTCCAACTTAATTAATATAATAATTCAAAAATTATATAATACTTTTTGAGAGATATCCAAAATTTACATTTATCTTCTTTTTTTGCACAGAAAAAATTACATTTATCTTCTAAAAACATTACCGTTACAAATGTGGTGAAATAGAAGAGAAACAAAATATCCCTGATGGACAAAAAATAATTTAAAAATTAAATCTAGTTTTTTTAAGAGTTACGGAAAAATTATTTTTAGAAATGTGGTGGAAAAAAAATAATCTCTGAGTAGGGGATGAGCATTCTTTTTTTAGAGAAGCAAAAAAAAAATTAAGAGTTATCTAAAAATTACATTTTCAAATTTGGCGGAATAAAAAGAAAAATCTGATTCGTGGGAAATGAAAATCACTCACAATCTCTTTCCTATTAGTTGGCAACCTCTCTCATATTAGTTAGGGATGTATTTATGTAGAGAGAAAATAGGAACAAGTGGCACATTTTAAGGGAGAGTTTCTAAAGAGAGTGTATAAGGAGAGTTTCCTTAGCATTTCTCATGTTTTTTTAGCAACATGTAATATGGACAAATGTGAATTGAATCCATTAGTAAAAATAAGATAAAATAATAATTAAGTTTTAATTGCACAAATGAAAGTGCCATAATGGCAGCTGATGTGTATTAGTAAGATGCCATTTGGTCAATAATTATTGATCAAGTGCCAAGTATATTAAGGAGAAATATTTAATGACAAATGGCGAGTTTATATTAAATCTGAGCACTTGTCTGCTTTTATATATATATATATATATAGATTGCATATTTCATTCTTACAAAAACTAAATCTTGCTTTTATAGATGCAAATGTAATAATTAAATCATCATATTCAAACTCTTTTAACAATTTTATTCTACAGATAAAGTTGCTAATCTAGTTAATCTTTCTTGCGATATAGTCGACATTAAATAAGTTTTTGACTGTACATGTTACTATAGTATCAGTTGAAGAAGTTTTTATGAATTAAGACTAATATATATACATATATACAAAAAACTATATATTAAATTACTAAACTATCTCTATTTTTAAAGAATTTGTGGCCCTCACTTTTTGGGGGTCCTCAACCGCCTAGAGATAGGGACGGCCCTGCATATGTACCTCTATAAACATTTTTAAGTGTGGTTTAAGAAGTTTGATTTTGAACCTGGAAGAGATTATTGCTTCATGTAAAAGTGATGAATTCTTATGTTTGTGCTTCCATAAACATAGTATTACTCTGGATTCGTATTCGAATAGGTTTGTTTGACTCACATATGAGTAGGTTGTGTTGGACCGATGACATTTCTCGGCACTAAAAGTGACAACTTTCTAGTTTCTGCTTCTTACTAGGTTGCCTAGCAAATTCATATCTGTAGAGGCAACTGCCACTTCCTTGTCCTGGTTTGAAAATGGGTGCGCTTCAGGCGAAGTTTGAAGTTTGAACTGGTTGATGCAATCCTATAAGTATCAACACATACATGGGCAAATCCAGGAGTTTTTTTTATAGTTGGGGTTCCCTACTTTTAACGGTCAAAGCGAGCTCTTTCATTATGAATTACAGAATTCAGAATGAATCTAATCTCCCCAAGTAGGATTCGAACCTACGACCAATCAGTTAACAGCCGACCGCTCTACCACTGAGCTACTGAGGAACAACGGGGGATTCGGTCTCATAGAGTTGAATTCCCGTTTTCAACCCATGACCAATATGAGCTCGAAGCTTCCTTCGTAACTCCCGGAACTTCTTCGTAGTGGCTCCCTTCCATGCCTCATGTCATAGGGAACCTCAAAGTGGCTCTATTTCATTATATTCCATTCATATCCCAATGCCATTCATTTAATATCCCTTTGGTGTCATTGACATAACAGATGTCGTTTCTAGTCTATCTCTTTCAATGGAAAGTTAAAAAATCATCATATAATAATCCAGAAATTGCAATAGAAAAGAAAAAGATAGGTTTGTGATGACTTTAAAATATTTTCTATTAGAGAATCTAGTATCCTTATGCATGAAGATAATCAATTCGGTCGTTGTGGTCGGACTTTATTATGGATTTCTGACCACATTTTCCATAGGGCCCTCTTATCTCTTCCTTCTCCGGGCTCAGGTTATGGAAGAAGGAGAAGAAGAAACCGGGAAGAAGGTATCAGCAACAACTGGTTTTATTATGGGACAGTTCATGATGTTCATCTCGATCTATTATCAGCCTCTGCATCTAGCATTGGGTAGACCTCATACAATAACTGTCCTAGCTCTACCATATCTTTTGTTCCAATTCTTCTGGAACAATCGCAAATCCTTTTTTAATTATGGATCTACTACCAGAAATTCAATGCGCAATCTCAGCATTCAATGTGTATTCCTGAATAATCTTATTTTTCAATTATTCAACCATTTCATTTGACCAGGTTCAATTTTGGCCAGATTAGTCAACATTTATATGTTTTAATGCAACATCAAGATATTATTTATCGTAAGTAGTTTTGTTGGTTGGTTAATTGGTCACATTTTATTCATGAAATGGCTTGGATTGGGATTAGTCTGGATACGGCAAAATCATTCTATTAGATCAAATGTACTTATTCGATCTAATAAGTACCTTGTGTCAGAATTGCTAAATTCTATGGCTCGGATCTTTAGTATTCTCTTATTTATTACCCGTGTCTACGATTTAGGCAGAATACCGTCCTCCATTCTTACTAAGAAACTGAAAGAAACCTCAAAAATAGAAGAAATAGAAACAACTTACGAAACGAAAGGGGACTAAACAGGAACAAGAGGGATCTACCGAAGAAGATCCTTCTCCTTCCCTTTTTTCGGAAGAAAAGGAGGATCGGGACGAAATCGATGAAACAGAAAAGATCCGAGTGAATGGAAAGGAAAAAACAACGGATGAATTCCACTTTCACTTTCAAGAAACATGCTATAAAAATAGCCCAATTCATGAACCTTATTATCTGGATGGGAACAAGAAAATTCGAAGTTAAAAATACTTCAAGAAAAAAAAGAACTCTTTTGGTCTCTTGTAACCTTTTTTTTTTCCAATTATAATCGGTGAAATAGACCATTGCAATACATAAAAAAAAAATCGATTTGAAAATGCTGTAAGAAAGGAAATATCACAATATTTTTTTTATACATGTCGAAGTTATGGACAAGAAAGAATATCTTTTACGTGCCCACCTAGTTTATCCACTTTTTTAGAAATGATACAAAAAAAGATCCACTTGACTCTAATAGAAAAAAAAAACTTTCTCCGCTAATGAATTATACAATCATTGGGTTTTTAGCAACAAACAAAAAAGTCAAAATTTAAATAACGAATTGATAAATAGAATCAAGGCTCTAGACAATGGTTCTATTTCTATAGATATCCTTGAAAATAGAATTTGATTGTGTAATGAGGAAACTACAAAAGAATACTTACCTCAAATATATGATCCTTTTTTGAATGGGTCACATCGTGGAACAATCAAAAATGAATTTTCACCTTCATCACAAATGAAAAAAAAAATTCATAGAAACAAATAAGTTTCATGCTATCTTTCTTATCGATACTCAGTCCCTAAAATTTGAACAGAAAACGGACCTATTTGAAAAAAGCATTATCAACAAAAATGAGTCGATTCTTAACTTTAATCAACGAGCTTGATATAGAATCAAAATCGAATGTTTATTTGAAAAGACCTTCCTTAGTTTCAGAAGAAATCAAAATGAATCTCGAAAAAAAAAATTGAGTTTTTATTCAATGGAATTCTAATGGATCTTAATGAAAAAAAAAAAGAAATCTATTGTAATAAAAGTAATCAATAAAAAAGTTCCTAGATGGTCATACAAATTAATCAATGAATTAGAACAACAGGAAGGAGAAAGTGAAGAAGAATTCCCAACAAATTATAAAATTCGTTTAAGAAAAGGTAAACGTGTAATAATTTTTACTGATAATAGACGAAACAGGAATCCTAATCAAAATAGTGAGAAGCCTGATGAAATAGATGACGTCTCTTTAATACATTATTCACAACAATATGATTTTTGCCGCGACATAATAAAAGGCTCTATGCGAGCTCAAAGGCGTAAAACCCTTATTTTGGAACTGTTTCAAGCAAATGCACATTCTCCCCTTTCTTTAGACAGAATAGACAAATCACGCCCTTTTTTCTTCGATATCTCTGGTCTGATGAAACTCTTTTTTCCAAAAAAACTATATAGAAAATGGAAGAGATTTCGAAATCTTATATTCTCCACACGAAGAAATAAAAGAAGAAGAGAACAAAAAAGAAAAAAATAAATGAAAAAGCACGGATAGAAATAGCGGAATCTTGGGATACTATTCCATTCGCTCAAATAATAAGAAGTACCATCTTACTAATTCAATCCACTCTTCGAAAATATATTATATTACAGTCATTGATAATAGTTAAAAATACTGGACGTATCTTACTATTGCAATTAGCTGAATGGTCTGAGGATTTTAATGAATTGAAAAGAGAGATTGATTTTAAATGTACCTATAATGGTGTTCAATTATCCCAAAAAGAATTTCTAAAAAAATGGTTAATAGATGGCATTCAAATAGAGATCCTTTTCCCTTTTTATCTGAAACCTTGGCCCAGATCTAAGCTAAAATCCTCTAATGGAGAACAAATGAAAAAGAAATGGCAAAAAGAAGATTTTTGTTTTTTAACAGTTTGGGGAATGGAAGCCGAACTTCCGTTTGGTTCTCCTCGAGCACGGCCTTCCTTTTTTAAACCCATTTTTAAGAAACTCGAAAAAAAAATTGGAAAATTGCAAAACAAGGGTTTTCTGGTCAGAAAATTGTTAAAATATCGAAAGCAATTTTTTCTAAATATTTCAAAAAAAAAATAATGGATTGTTAGCTTGGGGCTAAATTGAAAAAAATAAATAGTGAAACTTAAATTTTGTAAAATTGAGAGGTGGTTGGGTGTAAACTGAAAATCTAAACAAAATGATGGTAAATTTTTAATTTTAAAAATTTGAGTGGAGTCTACAGCCTTGTCCTCTATAACAGTAAACACAGTAGAACGGAGAACTTTATAGCATTCTCAATAACTACATGGATTACTTATTTGCACACGAATAACCTTTTATTGGAGGGGTGCTATTCTTCATCATTACAAGTCAATTCAACCAAGTATTTGGGATCGTTTATGCCATATTGTTCGCAGGATACGGACTGAACATGCAACCGGGGATAAAAATGTCGCCCCCATATATACATATAATTAATATATCATTTTCAAATTGACTTGTTAGTAGTAATCTTTGTTTGCATTGTCTAGGCTTTTCTTCGCCCTGATAGGTCTCTTCATTATCTTGAGCCTTCTCAACCTAGAGGCACGGAGCAAACTTGTTGAGATTGTATTATATGCTTCTTGATGGTTCATCCCCACTCATCAGGGTTATCCATCTAGTTTTGCATGAAGCTGCTTAGTCATGCAATTGGCAGGCATTCATCATTTATTAGTACTATGCATTAGCTTATTTGAGCCATTTCAAGTGTGAAAAACAATTATACAAATACATGAAAGTTGCAAGGCTTACCACCCAATGGTTAGTTAGAACCATGAAATATTGGGGTAAACTAAACAGTAAACTTAATCCCTCCTCAGTGCATCTTTTGACCAAATCGTGGCCGAATAGAGGGTTGTCAATGCCTATAAATTGAAAGCTAATCGTTTTTTTTAATTTCCTCTCCCTTTCACGTACAAACTTATATTACAATATCAATGGAAGCCACGTAGTTTAATTGTATATGTGTGAGGAAGTTAAATTTAAAACATGTGGAAATAGGCTCCATGAGCAAGAAATCCTTGCTGAAGTTGAGATGCATACACAGTCACATGGATACCTTCTGTTTTCCCGGTTTTTAAAATAATCGTAGCGTGAAAAGAGACACGGTGAGAACAAAACAATGGCTGCTAACAATTTTGCGGTTGGGGTGATCTGCGTTATAATAAGTGAATGGTGTGATGTCGCCACTAAAAGTGTGGTGGAATTGATTAGTTTGTCTCAATTATGCATCAAGGCCAAAGTAGTTGGAGGTCTTTTGGGATAGTTGTACCATGCATTCCTTTCACTATCGGCTTTTCGTACGTGCTTGAAAACTCTTTCAAGCTGCCAAGGAACCCTTCATTGCAGAAATTGGAAAGGCTCCAGACGTCCTTTAGATTATTTACTACTTGAGTACCTATCAGTAGTATCCGATGATCACAAACAAAGTTCTTCATGTTTTTTTTCGTATCTGACTTAAAATTATTTAGCCTTATCCATGACTAAATATTGCCAGTGTTTTCCTCCAGCAATCTCAAGATAAAAGAGACTTTACCATAAATATTCTCTTAAAACAAATTAATGTATTTTACCATAATAAAATGAATAAGCAGAAAGTTTACCTTAAAGAAGTTCTTAAGCTTCAAGCAAGAAATACCAAAAGCATGAGTAATAGCAATAGAGCCAGAATCGGCAGAAGCATGGTTGTCTAGGCAAGACTGGGAGAAATCATGTTGGTTTCTCTAGAGCTTTACTACAACTTGAACTTGGTGATGCTAGAAGCTAGCTCCCTGTAATAAAAAAGCAGAAGGGCATCTGTTTGATGAGAGCAAGAAGGATAATGAAATAACATAACCACATCGGAGAAGCCTCCACAATACAATTGTCAAAGTTGTGGCTATTAACAATCAACAGACCAGCTTTATGAGCCAAGGCTTCAGCAATCAAGGTGGACCGGAAAATGGTAAATCAAAAAAATCCAATAATCCGAACGCCATTACCATCTCTAATCACTCCCCCAATTCCAGACTTACAAGTAACCTACACAACATCAGAATTTAGCTTAACACTCCCAGATAGTAGAGTACCCAAACCAAATCTGGTACACAGTTTGTACCGGCAGAGGGCAAACCAGACGAACCAAGGCAGGAAGAAGAAGAAGAAGAAGGTTAGGGTTCGGGAGAGGGAGAGAAAAGAGAGGAAGAGTTGGGACAATTTTCTGATATATTATTCCTCAAAATAAAAATAACATAGTGTTTTTATAGTACCTCTAAAAAATATAATCGAAAACTACCAAAATACCCACTAAAAGAGGTTAAATTCAAATAACAACTAAAACGTGAAATTAAGCAATAAAACTAATGTGACTATCAAACGAAATCATCTAAACGAGAAGGACGTCGAATAACCCGTTGGGGGCTGTTTGTAGCAATAGCTCGGGAAATAGGCGTATCCGTAGGCGTATCAACTCCCCCATCCTCAGAAACCACCTTGTCCTCAAGGTGAATGTGCGGAAAGTGAGCGGTAATAACATCAATAGGCTCCCATGTGTCTGTAGAACCATCAGACCACTCAATTCGCCATTGATCTTGTGGAACACCCTGAACTAAAACCGTGCGCTGTGCTGTAGCCCGAGCAGGAACGGAAACCGGACCCCCATGAACGAACTCATCCGGCAAGGATCCCATGTGTGGAGGCGCAGACCCGGAAACATACGCGCGTAGAAGCGAAACATGGAAGACATCGTGGATCCGACTAGAATCCGGCAAGCGAAGACGGTAAGCAACGGAACCAATCCGCTCAAGAACCTCAAAGGGCCCATAATACCGTGGTGCTAACTTGGCTGAAGAACGTCGCTCCACTGAATGCTGACGATACGGCTGAAGACGAAGCAAAACCAGAGCACCCACCTCAAAAGTAACCTCATGACGATGTTGATTGGCTTGGGCCTGCATGCGCTGTCGCATAACGTGTAAGTGCTGCTTCAGTTACCGAATCAAAACATGACGCTCACGCAGAATATCTGAGACAGTCGGCGCACGAGCATGAAAAGGAATGGAAGGAAACAAAGACGGCGGGTCCCGTCCATATAGTGCACGAAAAGGTGACATTCCAATACTCTGTTTATGACTATAATTTAAAGCTAGCTCAACCCATGATAATTAGTGCGCCCATCGTGTAGGCCGCGAATGAACAAAAGAACGCATATACTGTTCCAACCCCTGGTTCAGGACCTCTGTCTGACCATCGGTCTCAGGGTGATGAGCCGTGCTGAACTTGAGGTTGGTACCACTGAGACGAAGAAGCTCCTTCCAATACTGGTGAAAATAGGGTCTCGATCTGAAACAAGAGTAGAGGGAAAACCATGATGTTTAACAACGGTATAATGAAAGTTCGTGCAACACGAGAAGCATCAAAAGCCGCTGGCAGACCGGCGAAGTGAGCATACTTCGTGAGACGATCCACAACAACCATAATAGCACCGAAACCCAAGCTTGTAGGCAAACCTGTAATAAAATCCATTGAAGCATCGTCCCATACGCATTCCGGAACCGGCAGTGGCTGTAGTAACTCCCCTGGCTTCTGAGTAGAGTACTTAGTCGCCTGAAAAGTGTGACAAGCACGCACAAAACGGTCAACATCGGCGCGCATCCGAGGCCAGTAGAAAGTGGCCGCAAGATGGCGAAGTGTCCGGTCAATGCCCGGATGACCCGCAGTCGGAGAAGAGTGAAACTCGGCCAAGAGAGCATCGCGAAGGGTCGACTCCCCACTAAGAAAAATCCGTGTCCGGAAGTAGAGAATGCCATCAACAAATGAAAAATAAGCTGGAGGAGAAGAGGATGGCAAGGCTGCGTGGATCGCACGCAAATCTGGAAGGGACGCCGTTTCCTGACGAATACGGTCAAGAAGATCAGGCAAGGGCCGAACCAATGCTGTCATCGCAGTAGAAGAATCAGGCTCGTGCCGGGAAAGAGCATCCACCACACGATTAGAAGCCCCAGTCTTATACTCAATGCGAAACTTGAACCCCATTAGCTTGCGAATGTAGAACTGTTGGGCCGGTGTCTGAATAACTTGAGAGAGAAGTTCTTTCAAGCTGCGCTGATCACTACGGATGAAAAATGTGCGAACCAACAAATACTGACGCCATTTTTGAACGGCCTCAACAATAGCATACAACTCCTTATGATAGGCCGAAGAAGACTGACGCTGCGGACCCAACTTCTTACTGAAGAAAGCCACTGGATGGCCACGCTGAAGTAACACCGCCCCTACCCCTGTATAGGAGGCATCTGTCTCAACGACGAAATCATGAGAAAAGTCGGGAAGTTTGAGAACCGGTGGTGAAGTAACGGCCTGCTTAAGGGCCAAAAAATTCTGCTCGGCCTGGGACGACCAACTGAAACTATCACGCCTGAGTAAGTCGGTAAGGGGGGCGGCTAGCACGGCGTAACCCTGGATGAAGCGGCGATAATACCCTGTCAGACCCAAGAAGCCACGTAACTGACGCACAGAAGCTAGGCTCGGCCAAGCCGTCATGGCCTCTAACTTCTGAGGATCAGCCTTGAGCTCACCGGCGGTGACAATGTGACCCAAATAATCAATCGTCGTCCTGCTGAAAGAACATTTGGACAGTTTAATATAGAGGGAATGAGTAGATAGCAGTAGCAAAACCTGATGTAGATGTGAGGCGTGATGCTCCAAAGTAGTGCTATAAACCAGAATGTCATCAAAGAATACAATCACGAAAGTGCGAAGGAAGGGATGAAACAACTGATTCATAGCATCCTGATACGTGGAGGGGGCGTTGGTGAGGCCAAAATGCATGACCAAGAACTCGTAGTGCCCTCGTGCGTGCGGAACGCAGTCTTGTAGATGTCATAAGGATGCATACGAATCTGATGGTAGCCGAAGCGCAAATCCAACTCGGTGAAGAACAGTGCTGCACCTAATTCATAAAAAAGCTCATCTGCTGTCGGGATAGGAAACTGATCAGCCATGATGACCGCATTGAGAGCACGATAATCCACTCATAAACGAAAAGTGCCATCCTTCTTGCGCACAAGAAAAACAGGAGAAGAGAAGGCGCTGCGGCTAGGCTGAATAATCCCTTGCTGAAGCATCTCACGGACCTGTTTCTCAATTTCCGTCTTTTGAAAATACGGATAACGATATGGTCGGACATTCACTGGATTGGTACCCGGAAGGAGATGTATGTGGTGATCAGAGGACCGAGAAGGCGGAAGGCCGGAGGGCACGGCAAAGACCCAAGCATGATCATGTAGGACTGCCAAAATTGTGGCCGGAATATCAGGTTAAAAATCTGGCTGGTCATGGGAGTCGGACGAGGACGACAAAGGCACCTTGATAAGATCATACCACTCGGCGTGGGGTTCCGTGTCCGTGAAGCCGCCAAACGATGAAACGATATCTGTCTAGGAACTGCAGTATCACCCTGAAGAGTAACAAGACGATCGTACCACGTGAATGTCATAGTCATACGTGCATAATCGTTGGAGACAGTTCCCAGTGTCTGCAACCAATCCATACCCAACACGATATCTGGTCCATGCACAACAAGAACATGTAAGTCAATCTCATACGTGTGATCCTGTAGAGTGAGCGCCGTCTTAGGGGAATAATAAGCGCAATGCAAAGAAGCACCATTGCCAACGTATACCCGAAAGGGTGTGACCGGCTGCAAAACCAAAAGAAGCTGCTCGGCTATAACTGGATGAATGAAGTTATGGGTACTCCCACTATCAATCAGCACCCGCACATTAGTCCCCGTGATAGAATCAAGAAATTTAAAGGAACGGGGGATCAAGTTACGCGAAAGTGTATGCAGGGTGGGAATCGTATCCGTGATAATGTCAGCGTCCTCCTGATCATCAGAAGTTGGACCATCGCCGTCCTCGTCCACCGAAATCTTCAGAAACTTCGGAGTGAACTTGTGGTTGCGATCCCACTTTTCATCACAGCGGAAACAAAAGCCCCTTCCTAGCCCTTTCCGTGCGCTGCTCGCGGGTAAGGAAACGGGAAGGGAGGTCAGTGGACCGCTCGGTAACCTGTGCAGGCTGCGGAGCCGTCGGCTGTGGCCGAGATGTGTTCCAAGACCGCTTGGGTGTCGGCACATAAGTCTGGACAAGCTCTGTGTAGGAGGCGGATAACTCCCGTGCGAGGGCAAAAGCTTCGGCCAAGGTGGTGGGATTACGCAAACCAAGTTCGCGCTGAAGCGCCTGCTTCAAACCGGAGCAAAACAGTGAAATCAAAGTACCCTCATCCGTGTTGGCGACCTTATTGAGCAACGTTTCGAATTCTGATTGGTACTGTGCGACTGTGGTATGTTGTTGCAGCTTCGCCAAGAGGCTAAAGTTGTCGACGTAATGTTCCGGATCAAATCGTTGCTTGACCGCATAGAGAAAATCCATCCAAGTTGCAGCCTCGTTGTGAGAAATAAAGTAACGAAACCACTCAGGGTGATCAATTAGAATTGAAACTAACTGTAAACGATTGTCTTTGGTCGTCTGAAAATAATCAAATATTTCTGAATTTTGAATATCCATCCAACTGCGTCGTCGCCCGAAAAGCGAGGTGCATCAACCCGCATACGCGGTGCGTTGTCATGGGTACCGGGTACAATTCTGGACGGAGGGGGTTGCCAGCCCATTGGGCGTGTGGCCGGTGCTGGATTGTGGCGGCGATCAGTCGCTGGTGGCAGCCTCAGGAGACCCCGCTGTTGCGGCGGTGGTGGGGGAGGCGGTAGTGGTGGTGGTGGTGGAGGAGCTGCGTTAACCCGAGCCTCGATTCAACCCATATCCGGTTGAAGGTTCTGGACCAAAATCATGACCTCGGTGATGGAGAAAGGTTTCTCGACGTGCGACGACTGTGAATCGTTGACCATGGTGTGGAGGGGGCTGTTTCGTCGAAGATTGTAGTTGACCCACGGAGCACACCACAACCAGATGGAAACAAATGGACCAAGCCTAAAGACCAATTCCACAAAGCAAAACCCAATAACAAAATCAATACCCACTAGAGACAAAACTCACCGAGAGCAACAAATACCCCCAATTGCAATGTGTGAACCAGTGGGAAGCTGTGTGGCGTTTGGGCGGTGGGAGGTTGAGGGAGATTGCGGCGCAGTAGGTGGCTGAACTCCACACTCAACAGTGAAAGCACCAATAGGTCGCTGAACTCCTCATTGTAACTAACACCAAACAAATTCTTTGAGGCCCAGTATCGATACCTTTCACTTTTGCTATCTTTACAAGCCTATCTGCCGCTAAATTTTTCTCCCTAGAAATCAAATTCAGAGAGCTACCATTTAACAACAGCATCTCTCTAATTTCTCCAGCACATTGCTCTAGCTCCCAGTTGATAACTCTTTTGTTATTGATGGGCAACTAAGCTTTTGTTATCACTTTCAAACTCCAACTTTTTCGCGCCAAGATATGAGCAGTCCAAACAAGCTTTTCTCAGAGCTTCTGCTTCAACCTGAGCTGCTGACTATTTTGTGGTCTTAACCCAAGCTGCCCCCACAAACACACCATTGTGGTTTCTCAGAATCCAGCCTCCAAAACCAACTTTAGACTGTCTATCCAAAGAAGCATATGTATTCACTTTAAGCTTGCCTTCTTCTGTTTTTTGCACCTTTCTTGGAGATTGCCCTTTTAATCTGCACTCATTTTCCTGTTCTTCTTGTTACTAAAACCAATTCTTTCTTTGTTTGCTGCTAGGAACTTCTCTAGGGCTTATTTAGGGTTTGAATTCTTCTGTTGAAAGCAACACTTGTTTCTGTGGAGTCAAATTGTCCAGAAACCCAGAATAATTGCATCCAGCCTTTGTGGGTTTGCACACCCCATTCTATTCTTCTTCAAACAACTTCTTCATCCAGTTTTTGAAGCTTCCAATCTTTCTTAGCTGATCTTGGTTGATTAATCCTGTGTCAAACCAAAACCCAACTACACATTTGCAATGAAATAAGAGATGTTCAATGTCCTCATCCTCCTCCTCCTCACAGATCTGACATGTACTGTTGGTACTGCACTTTCTAATGTACATATTCTTCTTTACTGCCACAACATTAGTGCTTAATCTCCACCAAAAAAGTTGGATTTTGGGTAACAGTTCAGCTTTCCATAACCTTAACGAATAACTCTTTGGCCATCTATAAGAAGAGTTGGCCTTGTCCTCCTTTTTAACACATTCCTTGTTTTCTTCCAAAGCCTTGTAGTACACAGAATTGACAGCATATTCTCCATTCTTTGTCCACTGCCAATAACACTTGTCTTCTCTATTGAAACTTGAGATATAAGTGTTGAGGATAGCTTGACTGACCTGATGTGGGAAAGTGTTGATGATGGTGCTTCTCCTCCAATTATGTGTTGTGGGATAGATGAATTCAGCATCTTTGATCCGGGAGTTAAGACATGTAACCTCATCCAAAGTTTTGTTTCCCAGAGAGTGAAGCCATTTGTCTTTGTACATCCTGGTCTTCTTTCCATCATAAACCTCCCAGCTAATGCATATTTTTAGCACCTTTCTGCCTTCTAGAATACTTGACCTTTTTCTACTTCCAAGAACTCCCTATCTGCGAAATAAATACTCTTTAAGACTTGAGAGCTGAAGCTGCCAGCATTTCTGATACTTCTCCACCCAATTTTTGCTAAGAGAGCCTTGTTGAAAGCATTAAAGTCTTTAAATTCGATCCCCCTTTCCTTCTATGGTTTTGAGACTACATCCCAAGCAACCCAATTGAGGCTGGATTTGTCTTTGTTACCACTCCACTAAAATCTCCTAACCAACTTACTTAGAGTTTTACACACCCCCAAAGGCAATAGAAAGCTCATCATTGTGTACCATGGTATAGCTTGGATAACAGACTTAAGAAAGATTTCCTTACCAGCTTCAGAGAGGTGGTTCTTCTTCCATCCAGCCATCTTGTGGTTTACTTTATCTTCAATATGATTAACAACTTGGCTACTTGATTTTCCCCAAAAAAGAGGAAGGCCTAGATAGATGCTGTTGCCTTGCATAATTGGAATTCCCACAATTTGAGAGATCTCTTGTTGGGTAGTCTTTTTTGTGTATGGAGAGAAGAGCACCCCAGATTTGCTGTTTAGCCCTGACATCTTCTCAAATCTGTCAACTAGGCTCATGAAGTGTCTGCATTCTTCTATATCAGCTTTAAGGAAGATGAATGAGTCATCTGCAAACTGCATATTTGTCAACATTGGAGTAATTAGAGTAATTCTTAGACCTTCAATTTTACCTTCATCCACACTTCTAGCAATCTTCCTTGAGAGAGCTTCTGTTGCTAGGACAAAAGGAAATAGGGGGGCAGAGGGTCCCCTGTCCAAGACCTCTTTCAGGTTTGAATATCTCCTGTGCTTCACCATTAACCAAAACCTTGTATTGTGGTAAGCTATCTAACCTTGTTGTTTGTATTATTAGAGAAGAAGCCCAATCCAGCACATCAAAGCCCAAAGAAGGTCCAGGATCAGTATGCAAGCCCATAAAAGAATTGGCAACGTCTATTTAATATTCACCGCCCGATCCTTGTTGACCAATCGAACGGTCAACTCATTGTTCCACTAAGTATTTATGAACATCTCCTCTGAAAATCACTATGGATTGAAGATTCATTACAATCCATAATACTCTCTCTTCACTTTGTCTTCTCCATCACAACTCTCTGTGTTATGTCGAAACCTTAAAATCGGTTTATTCACATGGTTTCAGAGCCTATGGCGGTAACACCTCCACCAGTATCTGACCACTGTCTCCACCATGGTGCAAAACCCTAATCCACTGCAACTAATGTCAAATATACACAACTTGATTCCATTCAAGCTTGATGGAACCAATTATGTTATCCAGAAATACCAGTTATCATCTCTACTGCGCACTCAATCATTGATGGTTTATCTCGACGGCACAACTCCATGTCATCCTGAGCATATGACCGGCGACGGTGGCTCTGTCTCGACGGCTGTGAATCCTGCATTCCTTGCCTGGCAATCTCTTGATCAGGCAATTATCACTTTGCTGAATGCAACTTTGAGCCACGAAGCTCTCTCACTCGTTATTGGTCAGTCAACCTCTTGATCTATTTGGTTAGTTCTAGAAAGAAGGTAAGTATCACTCTCTCGTTCCAATATACTGCAACTGAAATCTGAACTTCAGAATCTAAGAAAGAAATTGGATTCAATTGATACCTATATGCAAAAGAGGAAAAATATGGACTCACATATGAATATGTTATGTTTGACTTGCATACGAATAGGTTTTGTTGGCCGGATATATCAGCACTAACAGTGCCAACTTTCTAGTTTCTGCTTCTTACTAGGTTGCCTAGCAAATGCACCTGTAGAGGCAATCGCCACATCCTTGTCTGGGTCTGGAAATGAGTGCTCTTCCAGAGGCAAAGTCTGAACTGGTTGAAAATGACGAGCAACGCTCTTCATTAACAGAACACATATTGAATACATATTGAATTCAACTATTTTGAACTCTTTCCTTCTGTTCAAAGCAACACTGATCATATTTCTCAACGATAAAAACCTATTTCACATACCAAGTAGCTACATGCAATCTTATAAGCATCAACACTTATATGGGTGGATCCATAATTTTTTCTTATAGTGGGGGGCTAAGTTGAAAGAAAGTGAAACTTAAATTTTGTAAAATCGAAAGGGCGTTGTAGCACAGGACTAAACTAAAAAAACTAAACAAAATAATAGGAAAAATCTAATTTTAAAAAGTTGAGTGGGGGACTATAGCCTTGTCCTCCAATAACAGTAAACACAGTGGAACGGAGATCTTAATAGCATTCTTAATAACTACACGACTTATTTGCACACAAATAGCCTTTTATTGGAGGGATGCCATTCTTCATCATTACAAGTTTTCCTCTTCGATTCACCAAGTCTCCGGATTCATTTATACCATTTTGTTTGCCATAGGACTGAGGAAGCAACCGGAGATAAAATGACTCCCTTAGTGGCTTAGTGCTGCATATAATCTATCTTTTTCGGATTGTTTTGTTAGTAGCAATTTCTTTGGGCATTGTCTAGGTCTTGCTTCGTCTTGATGGGTCTCTCTGTATAATCTTGAGCCTTCTCAAATTAGAGGCATGGAGCAAACTTGTTGAAGATCACATTATATGCTTCTTCATGGTTCATTCACATGTAGGTTCACTCATTAGGGTTATCCATTAAGTTCTGCATGAAGCTGCTTAGTCATGCAATTTGCAACTGCATTCAGAATTTATTGGTATTATGCATTATAGCATATTTAAGTCATTTCAACTGTGAAAAACCAACTGTACAAATACATGAAAGCAGTAACGCTTACCGTTCGATGGTTAGTTAGAATCATGAAATATTGGGGTAAACTAAACAATAAACTTAATCCCTCCTTAGTGCATTTACTGACCAGATCGTGGCAGGAGAGAGCATTATCAATCCATATATCTTGAATGCTAACAGTTTCTTCAATGTCATCTCCCTTGAACATCTTATCTTATCTTATATAATATAATAATATATAAAAACAGAAAAGCCCTACGAAGAAATGATGCGTCGCCATTTGTCTTTTAAGAATAATTATAAATGTGACATTTGTTATCCTACATGTCATTTGCACATAAACAACCAATAAAAAATTGATATATACTTTTTCTTTTTAAAAGAAAGGCTTTATTAAGCGGGCGGGCCAGAGGTCCAAAGATCATCAAAATAAACAGAGCCCAACCAGAGGGGGCAATTAACAAAAATATCAGAAGACTCTTCTAGAGCAATAAAACGTTGGCCTATTTCGTGAGCTGTGCAGTTGCAGCTACGTGGCACTGTGTTGACCGTGTAGTCTGTTCCCGAAGGGATAGCATTGATAGCTGTCTTGATGAGTCCACCTACTTCTGAAACGTCTATCATCTCTTCACTTTCCTTGTGGCTCTTCTCTTTCATCTTCCTCCACAAGATGAAGATGGCTTCTGAATCAGTTTCGAAGATCACTCTATTGAGATTCTGAGGCCAAATGCCTCCATAAAGGCTCCCGCTTCCGCCTCTTTTGCCGATCTCCCAAAAGGCATGCGTGTCCCTTTCCCGGCGATGATGTATCCTTCCTAATTCCGAATGATGATTCCGGCCGCTGCAAACTGTTGCTGTTGGTTCCAGGCACCATCTAGGTTCACCTTTAACAAGCCAGGCGGCGGCCTGGTCCAGTGAAGCGGCGGAGTCGCCGGGACCCTACGGATCTGAGCCGGCACGACATCAACCGACTCTCCTCCAGCTGCGTCATCAGCAGATAAGTGGCTGTTGATTTCAACAATTAGAGATTCAACACTTTTCCTCTTCTTTTCAAAAACCAATCTGTTTCGATTGCGCCATAAGACCCAAGAGCCGACAATAAATTTCCTCCTGTCTTCTTCTTGTAGATTCATGAAGAAATCAGGGACCCAACCTTCGAAAGAACCACCAGGATCTGGGGGAGTGAAGGGGAGCACACGATTCCAGATTCGAGAAGCTGCCTCACAGGTGACGAAGAGATGCAGCTCTGTCTCAGGTTCATCGCCACAAACTGGACAGTCCACCTGAAGATTCATTCCTCTTCCCCTCAAATTGGTTCTAGTAGGTAAGCTTTTGTTGACCGCTCTCCAAATAGGAAAAAACATTCTTCGTTGCACTTTTTGTGTCCAAAAAAATCTCCACCAGTTTGGGGTTGAATTACTTGAATTTGTAGCATAATCTGAAGTGGTCAATTCAAGTAGTTTATAGCCCGATTTAACTGTGTAAATACCGTTTTCTTCATAATCCCAAATGAGCTGATCAGGGGCTGGTAGGGTTGGAATTCGAATGCTAGTTATTTCCACAATGTCTTCATTCCAAAAAATTCCTCTTAGCTTGTTTAGATCCCATACCCGTCTGTCTTCGTCGATTAGATCTGACACCCGGATAGCCCCGTTGTCTCCTGCCGGCGTTATGGGCTTAAAGGTGGATCTTCTTGGGATCCATGGATCTACAAAGGCTCGAAGGTTCTCCCCATTGCCGATCTTCCACCGTAGACCTTTTTCAAGAACCCCTTTCCCCGCAAGTAGACTTCTCCAAACGAAAGAGCAGCCACTATTAGCAGTTGCTTTTAGTAAGCCTGTCTTAGCGTAGTATTTAGCTCTCATGATTTTTGCCACGAGAGAAACCGGGTTGTAAAGCAGACGCCATAGTTGTTTGGCTAAGAGGGCTCGGTTGAAATTTGTGAAATCACTGAAATGAAGGCCACCATGACTGTGGGGAAGATTTAACCGATTCTTGGACATCCAGTACATGGGTATTTTCTTTTCCCGATTACCCCACCAAAATTTCGAAATTATTGAATCCATCTTCTGACAGAAATTTGTCGGAAGGAGAAAACAACACATCGAGTAGCTAGGGATGGATTGAATAACCGATTTAATAAGGATTTCTTTACCTGCTGGAGAGAGATTTTTTTCATTCCAATTGTTGACTTTTCCTTCTACCCGTTCAAGAATATTTTGGAAATTGATTGATTTTTTCCTTCCTATGTAGGTTGGGAGGCCCAAATATCGTGCATGCAGGGCTTCCCTCTTAACTTCCAGCAGATTGCAAAGTTCCTGTTGGCGATCTCGCCTGATGTTTGCCGAAAACACAGCACCCGACTTTTGACGATTAATCATCTGCCCAGTAGATTTCTCATATAGATGCAGCAAGTATTTGATCTTTGTAACTTCTTCTGTATCAGCTTTAAAGAAAAGTAGGCTATCATCTGCGAAAAAGAGATGGGTTACCAAGGAACCCCCTCTAGACGCATCAAGACCAGTAATCATTCCATCCTTCGACAAACTGTTAAGGGCGCAAGAAAGGGCCTCACCACAAAAGAGGAATATGTAGGGTGAAAGAGGACATCCTTGCCTAATACCTCTTTCTTGTTTAATAAAACCCATCGGCCGCCCTTTAATATTGATAGAGAAAGTCGCGGTGGTTATGCAGCTCATCACAAGGTTGATCCACCCGACACCAAAACCCATCTTCTTAAGAACCGCTCGTAGGAAGCCCCACTCAACGCGGTCATAGGCCTTACTAATATCTGTTTTCAGCGCCACAAACCCCTTCTTTTTCCCTTTGATACGGTAATGCATAGTGTGTAGGATCTCAAACGCACCTATCGCATTATCCGTAATTAACCTTCCAGGAACAAAAGCACTTTGTGTTTCCTCAATGAGGTCGGGCAATATCTGTTTCAATCTATTCGCCATAGTCTTGGTGAACAATTTATAGATCACCGTGCAGAGACTAATCGGGCGGTAGTGTGTAGTATCACGTGGCTGTTTGTTCTTCGGTATCAACGCAATAATCGTATGATTAATATCGGCTGGTGAGAGCACCCCATTAAGAATTTTCAAAACATAATGACATACCTCGTTGCCAACAACATGCCAAAACTTTCGAAAAAACAGAGCAGGGAATCCATCGATGCCCGGCGCTTTGTTCGGTCCCATGCACTTGAGACTATTTTCCACTTCTTCTCGAGAATAGGCCCGATCCAGCCAAGTCTTTTGATCAGGTGAGATCTTCTTCTCCACAAAGGAGAGGAGCGCATTGATATCCTCTTTCGCTGGATTGGAAGAAGTGAATAGTTCCTGGAAATAGTTTTCGAAGACCCCAGCAATCTCAGTATCATCTGAGACCCAATCACCATCTTTGTTATGGACACCACTGATGGTGTTTTTCACACATCGGGCTGTCGCCTTACGGTGGAAGAACTTTGTATTGCGGTCACCTTCCTTGAGCCACAAAACTCTAGATCTTTGTTTCCAATGTATCTCCTCCTCTTTAAGGAGTACATTAATATCCTGTTTCAACTTCCTCTTCTTCACAATTATCGTTTGGGTTTGCTTTTTCCGCTCAAGTTGCCCCAATTCCTTCCTGAGTTTTCTGATATTTGCTTGAATGCTGCCGAAGGTTTCAGAATCCCATTGGCGTAGTTTTTGGCTCAAATCTCCGAGTTTGGACATGGGTGCTTGCCCCACCCTCGCCGCCATCCAGCCTTCTTCAATCTGTTGGCTTATCTCCCCATGACTAAGCCAACTAGCTTCGAACTGGAACCGTCGCTCGCCAAGGTTAAGCGAGTGTTGTCTGGGCATAAGGGTCACCTCGATCGGACAGTGATCCGAAGTCGTGGTTATTAAATTTTTGACACGGGCATGACTGAACTTTTTTTGCCATTCAAGGTTGGCGTACACCTTGTCGACCCTCTCCCGAATGAGAGTGTCTGCATCATGATTATTACTCCAAGTAAATGGGGAACCGTCCGCACCCAGATCCCGAAGGTCACAATCATCAATGGCATTTCGAAAGTCTTCAACTTGACTAAAACTAACGTCATTTCCTCCTTCCTTCTCCGACGCATTAGAGATAGCGTTGAAGTCCCCCATAACACACCAAGGGAAGGCATATCGACTCTTCAATCTCTTCAAAAGTGTCCATGAATGATGTCTTTCACTTCTGTCTGGATCACCATAACATCCCGTAAGCCGCCAAGGGTCCCCTCCCTCGTTGCTTGTAATAAGGGTATCAATATGGTGAGAAGTCGAAGATCTAATACTAAATTCAAGATCCTCATTCCAGCGAAGAGCAAGGCCTCCTCTTCTCTCACAACAATCTTCATAAAAACTTCTTTGCATACCAGTCCTGATTCTGATCAACTCCATCTCACTACTGGAACATTTGGTTTCCATGAGGAAAACCAAGGTGGGTTGTTGTCCCTAACCAGATCGGTCAGGGCTAGAACGTTCCGGGGGGTCCCAAGCCCCCGGACATTCCAACTGATGAGATTCATGGCTCTTGGCAGTGCTGCACAACAGCCACTGCCAAGTTATCTGGGAGGTTGGATTGCATCTCTTCATCCATATCTAGATTATCGACTTCAACAGCCCTTGTCGGTTGCTCATCATCACCTGGTTCGATCTGTTCATTCAATTCGAGTACTTTCCTGCCCATTTGGGAGCACGCCACTATGTTGTCATTCTCCTCAGGCATAGATCCCGGGTTGGGGTTCCCGGGTGCCGGGTTTCTCTTGACCGAAATCTTTTTCCGCTGATCCGGGTTGATCGCGGTTCCTTTCCGCTTCTTTGCCTTACTGACTTTGTTAGGTTTGACCTTTGACTTTCCTGCTTGGAAAGTGGTAATAGGTGGGATTTTCTTCAAATATTTTCCTTTCCCAAGTCCTCCCAAATCTTGACTGGATGAATTGAAATATTTTCCCACTTCGAATTTTAGGGAAGAGGTTGACTTATCTCTAAAATTCAAAGAATCTTGATTGGGTAGATTCCTTTTTGGGATATCCTCTGGGATTAGCTTCCAGATAGACTTCCCAAAATTATGGGAATTACCCGAATTGTGCCGGCCACCATTCTGTCCCTTGCCGGACTTTGATTTCGCCGCCGCCGGGCCCTCCATCTCCGGCCGCTTCACCAGCGGTCTCTCCGATTTGCGAATCTTCTTACGATTGGAAAGGAGCCATCTTCCATACTCCCTATGATCGGAGTTTGAGTTCTCATAAGTCCTTCTCTGAGAGTGGTTTTGGTGATGATCAATGCATCCACACCATTCACAAATGGTTGGAATCTTTTCTTATTTGAAGTCCACGCAAACTGTCTCGCCACCTTCAATCTCCACCGGACCCCTTCTTAGCAGAGGTTGATTGCTAAGCATTCGGACTCTCACCCGAATATGTCTTTCATCTTCGCCCCCTTCCTCTCTCGGCTCAGCAGCAAGCACATCGCCTAGTTTTGATCCCACGAGTTCTCCAACCTCTTTATTAATGAGGTAGAAAGGAAGGCCCCAGATCTGGACCCAAGCTACGACGTTGTTGAAGTTCGTGTCCTTCGCCTTCATTCCCATTTTCAATTCTTTGAGTAGAAGTAATTGGTCATCAAATATCCATGGTCCCCCGTACTGAACATTCATCATGGTTTCCTTTGACTCAAACTTGAAAACAAACATGTTTACTTCAAGGTCGATGATCCGCAAGGATTCCTCCGGGCACCAGAGATTCTTGTTCTTTCATAATACCTCCATTAATGGGGTTTTCGCCGACAAACTTGCCTATAAGGCATAGTTCAAAGCTTTTCCGCGCGGTATCACAGACATCCCGTCCTATCTTCGTCATCTGCAATTCTCTTTCAGTCAACTTGATCTCCGATCTCCATTTTTGAAAATCGAAACCATCAGCATCCATGGTGCTCTCTCAGAGCTTAGAGAGAGAGATAACTCTTAGTAAACTTTTTTCCTAAAATTGATATATACTCACATATGCTTTGTCATTATAATTTTAATGCTACTTTTAATATTTTTGACTCATGGAAATTATTTCACATATTTATGTTGTAATGGTAGTGAATTGGTCATAAATGTTCATTCTACTATTAAAAATCTAATTGTTGGATGCAAAAAAAAAGTTGCCAACAATTTAATTTTACCGGTACAATATTTTTAAAAGTCTGGTGTAAATTATACATTCAATGAGCTTAATAAGATATGGACATATGAGTTTCATATATATTCTACTTATTCTTGAAAAAAAGTAATTCTTTCAATAATAACTACTTAGGCGACAAATATTACAAGATGTTATATCATTTTCACCTTTTGAGAATATGGGTTAAACTCACATATTCAAACTAAATATATACGGAAAACAAACAAATGTGTTTCAAACTATATTCTAAAAAAATGTGTTTCATCCAATTGGTACTATAATGAATTTAATTAAATGAATATAATTAGGTTAACAAGGAATTTCTCCAAAAATTGCTTTTTGTTTTATGGCACAAATTTATTAACTTTTTTACGATTGAAAACATTGAAAAGGAAGGTAACAATACATACTAACCTAGCACTTCAATTGCAATTTTGTTGCACTTTTTTTAATAAGAGATTGTAAACTTTAAATTACAAATAAAATTGTACTAAAAATAAAACCCAAAAGTTAAATTCTTATTTTGCAATGTATGTCAAACCCATCACATGGCATGTTTTGTATGGTAACCAATTAAAATTTTACGCCCTATTATATATTCTTTTCAGGACTATTGATTTAAGAAAATAATGTAAGCAAATTGTGGTTTGCATCTCAAGCATGACTTCTATAGATTTACTTTAATCAGTGACAATATACTTTTTTTTTTGAGGAGAGAAAACTTCTATTAATGCTGAAAAACAGGATTGTTCATCATGGTTACATCATTTCGAAGAAGTTGAAGAGCCCAAGATGGGTTAATATGAAACCAAACAAATTTGTCCGGAAGTGAAAGGCCAAATTTAGCAAGTTCGTGAGCAACACTATTCGGCGAGCGATGACTATAAAAGAAAGTGATTTCCTCAAAGCCTGATGAGAGGGCTCGGATGTGTCGGATTGTATCTCCATTATCTGATTTGTCTCGCCATGGATTCCTTGTCTTGTTGATAGCATCAATTAACGTCTTTGCATCCGCTTCTACAATCACACGCCTTTGATCACACTCGAGAGCGAGAAGGAGACCTTCTCGGATGGCGAGTTTTTCGACTTCAAGAGCAGGAGAAGCTTTTAGCAGTGGTGTAGAGACCACTGCCGTAAGATTGCCGGTGCTGTCACGCAAAACTGCCCCTCCGGCCGCCATTTCCACGTCGGGAAGCCAGGCGCCATAAGAGTTAATATTCAGAATTCCCTCATCTGGAGGTCTCCAACATGAAGCAGGTATACCTGAGCCCTTGGAACACTGTCAGTGGCCGCAGCTTTACCTCTGAGCTCCGCCAAATGATGCCGAACTAACTGTAAGAACGCGTCCTTTTCCATATGTTCATTGCTAAAAACCACTGAGTTACGCAAAGACCACAACCTCCAGATGATTATGCAAAGGAGTTCTCTTTTGGGTGGTGTCAAAGCGAGAAAAATAGCAGGAGGCCATTCCACTATATTGCCTTTAGCAGCTCGACTAAAGTCTTCTCCTAAGAACACTTCCCACGCAGCTTTTGCGATGGGACAACTCAAAATTAGGTGCGATGCTGTTTTAGGAGCTTGATGACATAAGGCACAGTCGACCGAAACATCATGCTTCAAACGAGAGACCTTTAATATTGTAGATAGAGAATTTTTCGCCGCTCTCCAAACTGTGTAGATGATCTTCGGTTGCACTTTGGTTTTCCAAAGAGCCTTGGGACACGATTGCGAGGAATTCGACGAAGAAGCAGAGTCAATATGAAGTTTTGGACTTCTCAAAAGATCATAACCCGAAGCAACGGTGTATTCACCATCATTTGTGTAATGCCAACGCCGTAAATCCTGACATGGCAGTGGGGTGGATTGGCAATTTAAGAATCTATCCAAGTCAGCTTGTAAACCACTAGTAATAATCTTGTCTCAGTCCCATGTCCGACTAGTAAGAATAAAATCTGAAGATCTTGCATGATCCAACTCTGACGGTCTCAACACCGTACAGAAACTCAAATATCATTTAAGACAAGGATCCCGAGTGATAAGAAAACTCTCCCCATTACCGATTTTCCAGCGAGAGCAGCTCTGAATCAGCTCTTTCGCACTAGAGATTGACCGCCAAGCATATGATCAATTCATCTGGGCACTAATATGCAATAAATCAGAATTGGGGGCATAATTATGCTTGAACACTCTACTAACTAAGGAATCAGTCGTGATTAATTTCCAAAGCTGTTTAGCAAGAATAGCTTTGTTAAAATCCTCAAGATCCTTAAACCCAATGCCACCCTCATCCTTAGGTTTCTTTAAATCATCCCATGCGATCCAGTGCCCTCCTCTTTCATCAGGATCTTTTCCCCAAAAGAACTGACAAAACAATTTTTTCCAATTTAGACCAAAGGGTGGAAGGTAGCTTAAAACAGCTCATGGTGTATACTGGAAGCGACTGAGAGACCGCTTTAATAAGCACTTCATGCCCTACATAAGATAAGTTTTTCTTCCACCCCTTCAACTTTCTACCAACTCTCTCATTAAGTTTGCCAAAGCTACTGATCTTCTTTTTGCCGATAGAGGTAGGTAGTCCCAAATACTTCTCGTGGCTAGCTGATTCGTTAATCCCAAGCAAGTTGCAGAGTCCACCTCTGTCATTAACATTAACATTAGAGGAAAAAACAACAGAGGACTTGTCAAGATTTACCTTCGGACCCGAAGTAGCTTCATATCAAAGGAGAAGATGTTGAAAGAAAATAATTTCCTCAGTAGTAGCTTTAAGAAAAATCATACTGTTGTCAGCGAAGAAAATATGCGAAACAGAGGGGCCACCACGAGAGGCCGTAACACCTGAAATTGTACCTTCTCATTGAGCAACTGAGAGAGCTCTAGAGAGCGATTCACAAAGAAAAAGGAAGATATACGGCGAAAGCGGATACCCTTGCCGAAGACCTCTCTCAAGAACCACTTTACCCTTCGTTTCCCCTTGGATGGAAAAGGAGAAAGAAGCTGTGGAGATGCACTCGTGAATTAGCATGATCCAAAGGGTGTTGAAACCCATTCTAGCCATCGTAGCTTCAAAAAAACACCACTAAACTATGTCGTATGTCTTTTCCATGTCGAGTTTGACAGCCATAAATTTACATTTTTTCTGAGTTCTCATCTAGTGGAGCAACTCGAACGTCACAAGAATATTGTCTGTGATTAACCTCCCTGGGACAAAGGCACTTTGAAATTAGGAAATACAAACATGAAGCACTTCCTTCAAACGGTTAGCGATAACTTTCGTGACTAGTTTATAAATCACTGAACAAAGGCTAATAGGTCCGAGATCACTCGGCTTGCGTACCTGTTTAACCTTTGGGAACAGAGCAATAATTGTTTTGTTGAAACTCGTAAAACTGGCTTGATTGTTCGGAATATCTAGACACTTGGAGGCAACATCATTACCCACCAGATCCCAATGTTCCTGAAAGAATAACGCCGGGAATCCGTCAGGGCCCGGCGCCTTAGTCGTCCCCGTCTGATCTAAGGCCTAGTTAATCTCAGCACGGGAGAAAATAGCATCAAGGGCTGCAGCTTGGTCAGCCGTGATAGATGGCAAGACATACTGAAGCATAGCCTCCATCTCCTCTACCGTGGGTCTATGCGAAGCAAAAATACCATTGAAGTGTGATTCTTGAATTTCCACCATGGAATCTGCCGAGGTGTTCCAGTTCCCACTTGCATCTTCTAAGCCACTAAGGTGGTTTCTCTCTTTGCGCAAGGAGGCTTTGCGATGGAAAAAGCTTGTGTTTCTATCTCCGTCCTTTAACCAATGAACCCTAGACCGCTGTAACCACATATTTTCTTCGTTAGCAAGAAGATAATCGATCTCAGCTTTATGCTTAGTGATTTCATCATATACTTCGTCAATGTTGTTAGATCTTTGAAGCTCTTCAATTATGTGCCGGATATGAGAGATTTTCCTCTTGATGCTCCCAAAAATATTGCGATTCAGTGCTTGAGTCTCTAACCCGAAACCTCAAGATTTCGTCAGAGATCATAGCTACTAAGTTCGGCCCGGGTTTGTGCAATAAAAGGCTTACAAGCCTCATGTTGATGCCACATTGCCTCAAAGTGAAAACGTGGCTCCCTCTTCCTTGTGGGAATCCAAAACAATTCGATAGGAACATGATCAGAGACAGCTGCGGTAAGATGATTAACAAGTGCACCGTTAAACATGTCAATCCATGATAAGTTTGCTACTGCTCTATCCAGACGCTCCCGAATTCTCCTAGCATTCCTGGGATTGCTAATCCAAGTAAAACGCTGGCCGTTGTAACCGATGTCAAACAACTCATTACTAGAAAGAGCTAACCTGAAATCCTCCATTAACTGTTTATTAGCTGGACGACCACCTTGCTTCTCATCAGCAGATAAAAACTCATTAAAATCCCCCATGACGCACCAATGGGTATTATTAGGGCTTCGAAGTCTCCCTAAAATCTCCCAAGAATTCTTCCTATCATTGCTATCTGGATCCCCATAAAATCTTGTGAATTGCCCCTGGACCTGAAGAGTGGGATAAAAAACCAAGAAATAATAAAGAATTTGGAACTATTAATAATAACCAAATCAACGCTCTCGTGTCAGAAAAGAGCTAAGCCGCCACTCTTCCCTTCGCACAGTACACAAACACCAGAATAGGAACCAAAACAAGTCATTAGACTATCAAATTCATCTAATGTGAGCCTAGTCTCCATCAAGAAGACAAGTTTTGGAGACATCCCTATGACGAGGTTTGAAAGCTCAAGAACATTACGGAGGTTCCCAAACCCCCATATGTTCTTGCTCAAAGCATTCATAATGGTTGGCGGGACTTCAACACAGTCGCCGCCATTGAGTTAAGTGGATTCTGACGAGCGCTCCCCTTCCTTGCACCCTCCTCTGCTGTATTCATAGCCTCACTAAGCCCACTGGAAGCCGTACTAAACCTTCTAATGCTGAGTCTACCGTCAGCAAGTTTTTCTTTGGGATCGGGGCTGAGGATTATTTGTCCAGTCTTCCTCTGTGATTTAGTTCCTATTGAGTTCCTTTCTGCCATTATTTTTGTCGATTGAATACTATATGTTGATGAGACTGATCAACTTGAGTTATTTCGACCCATGGGTAGTGTACCAGCTTCATTGTCAACGTTACCCAGAGGGTTTGAAAAGATCTTTGCTCCTTTGTTGGTTTCGCCCTGATCATCAGAAGAAGAATCCGTATCCGTTCCCGAGGATGACCGAGGAGTGGAAGACTCTGGAACTTTTCCTTTGCCTTTCCGCCGCCTGTTAGTACGGGGGCTTGCCGGCAGTGAAGGATCATTGCCTGGTTTGTTCGTATTTTGATTCCCAAGATTATCAACTTCCTTGTTCTGCTCTGCCAGGTTCATATACTGTTCCGTACTACGATTTGCTTTCCTCTTCGGTGGCGGCTTGAAGAGAAGTTAGTCACCAGAACTTGGTTCTTCTTCATCTTTCTCAGTCTGGTTTTGGTATTCACATCCTTCTGTGAAGTGGGTAAAATGACCAAACCACTCGCAGATGCACGAAATACGTTCATACACATAATCAAACCAGATAACCTCATCAAAAACCTGTATATTCGCTCCTCTACGCACATGCTTCAACAAATCCAATTTAACTCGAACTCGTCTGTAATCTCCTCCACTGCAGGTGAAAGACCCTTTGATCAATGCCCACAATTTTTCCCATACTCTCAAGTATCATCATGAGATCCTCACCCTTGAATATAAATATGATAAATTCTTTATTTTCACACATACGTCAAGTTCATTGAAAACCACATGATCCGACCGAGCTCCCGGTATCCATGACTTGAGGGCAAGGATGTTGCCATCGAAAAGCCACGGGCCGCCTTCTAACACTTTATTCATAGCTGTTTGTGAGGGAAAGCGGAAGATAAAACGATTAGGCGACGTTTCTTGGATCTTGACCCCTTCACCTTCAGCCCAGATCTTCTTGAAAAGCGATTTCATTGCCCAAGTGTTAACGCACGTTTTTAGTACGAAGCCTCAAACTTTTTTTTTGGCCAATCTCTTGAATGGCCTCCATGCACCGTTATTCATTGAAGGCAATCACCCTGTCCTCTTCTCAGAAAGTTGGGGCGGCGCCGAACAATTGGGTTCGCCATTGCCCTGAGTAAGATCACCACACAACAGGTGGAGCGCCGAGCAATCACCGACCGTCGAAGAACGCGCAGCTAGGGTTTACATGAATCGTATTCTAGGGCTCCTTATTTTACGGAGAAGGTAAAACTCTCTTGTGTACGAACGTGAATCAATTATTTTCTTTCTTTAGTGACAATATACTTTTTAGTTTCACAAAATAATAATTCAAATATTGAGGCTTGGCTTACATTTATAGAATATTAGTTTAATTGATGAAAAGTTTTGTTGGTTAAATCATAGAAAAAAATTATTTAGAAGCAACTTAACCAAATAGAAGAAGGCATCCCTAAACTTGAAACTTCATGTTCTCTATCTATATTGGCTCCTTAAAGGTCCTATTTGGAATAGTAGAAATTCAAATAATCTCATAAAAAATGCATAGCTAGAATGAATTTTTTTGTTCACAACAATAAAGATTGTGATATATAAACCAAGGGAAACATATTAGATAATTTATTGAAATATTTCTTCTTCAACTATCAAGGTTGTTAAAACAATAATATTACTTTTAGAAGAAATGCATTAACAAAATTTTCGAATATGGATTATTAAAATTTTGAAAAGAAAATCAAGGATGCAAATGGGTGCTAGCTCAGTGATAGAGCGTTTTCAAGTCCCTGCATGACGTTCCGGCTTCGAACCCGACTATATGATGTTATTTTGAACAAATAATTAAAATAAGTGGTGTAACTGTATGAGTATGACTGTAATTTGTTCGTCCACGAGAATGTAAGTAAATGTGTCAAACTATAGTATATAATTCAAAAAAAAAAAAGAACATCAAGGAACAAGCAATTCTAAAATTGAGTATACAAAGTAAGAAAAAATATGAAACTGAGTTAGAACCCGCGCCAGGGTTACGTCTAGTTACAAACTTACATCACAATAGCAATGGACGACATATGTGAGTTGATCTAAATGATGTGAAGATTGGGTCCACGACCAAGAAACATGTTGAAATGCATACACATTCACATTATAAGTTATAACCTTATGTTTCTGTCATTTTTTGAAATAAACTCACAATGGAAAGAGACACATGATTTAGGAATTCAAGCTCACTATTTCTCGCATTTGTTACGAATTACTTGAGATGATAAGAAGAAAACAATGGCTGCTAGCTAAACTCCTGACGGTTTTGCAGTGGAGGTTTGGCTGTTATGCGTTATTATAAACGGACGGTGTGATGCGGCCACCAAAATTGTGACGGGATTGAGTGATTTGTCTCAATTGTACGTCAATGCCAGTTGGTAAATGTAGTTGAAAGTCTTTTCGATAGTTGTACATATAATTTAGTAGTTAAAGTCCTTTAAAAACAAATTAATCTATTTTACAATAACAAAATGATTTAAGTATACAGTTTACGTTAGCCATATTTCTAGTTGTGATATGGACATGATTGGGTAGTTTTACTAACTCACCATCCACATAAATGTGTGTGTGTTTTTTTTTGATGAGTCAGTTGTGACTCATTTTGTCATTTTACGTACCCCATAGTTGATTAAATTGTATTGTTAGTTTTGTACTCCCTCCCTCAGTCTCAAATTAGACGTTTGGTTAAATTTTCACAGAGGTTAAAATTTTCAAGCCCACATTTTTTTAATGAAGGTGAACTAATGAATGTCTTAGAAGTCATAAACCTGAAAGTAGAATCGCCCATACTGTCCGAATCAAGAACATCACTCACGAGGGCCATTACAAATATTCAAACTACTAAAGACGTTATTAAGATTCAAACAAGAAAAACCAAAAGCCTGGTAATAGCAGTAGAGCCAGAACCAGCATAAGCGTGGCAGACACTCTGGGCAAGACTGCGAGCAATCATGTTGTCTTATCCGAATATATGTTACAGCTTGAACATGGTAATACTAGAAGCCAGCTCCATTTAATAAAAAAGAAGGGGTTTATGTATGATGAGAGCTGAAAGCAGATCTAGGGTTTTTAACCCTTCTGCAGAGAAACGGGCGATAAGAGAGAAGAAGATGATGTTCTATATTCACATAATAATCAAACCCTAATTAATATTAAAGATTATATACACAAGATCTTAACGGTAGGATTGTACGGAGAGAGATCTAACGACCATAAATAGCTAGGGTTTACATCAGATGGTTTGGGCCGTAACGACAAGCTAATAGGTTTAGTAAATGAGGGGCTCCGTGCAACTATTAACCGAAGAAAATCTATTGGGCTCAATCAAGCCCAATATGCAAGCCAAGCCCATTCATTTCCTGCTGTATAATGCTAGCCCAAACTCTGTTTTAATATTCTTGTAAACCCTTAAGGGTATTTTAGTCTTTTCTATGTATTGTAAAACCCTAGTACAATTCCTACCGTTAGATATTAGGTCAGCTTGATCCGACCGTTGGATGGCTTCTATATAAGCCTCACTGTATTCTCTCGGCTTATTCAATCAACATAATTTTCTCTCTCTACCTCTTCTGTTTCTCTCTAGCATCTTCTTCATGAAACCCTAAGGGTTCGTTCATGGTATCAGAGACTGGTTCATGGCTCTAGCCACAACATCACAGGCTTCACAGCCTGTTTATCTTCTTTCCAATATACACAATTTACTTCCTTTCAAACTTGATTCATCAAATTTTGTTCTCTGGAAACACCAGATTTCTTCTATATTTCGCACACATACACTATATGGATACCTAGATGGCACTGTTTCATGTCCTCCTTCTACTATCCCTTCATCCGATGGAACTCCGGTGGTCAATCCGGCGTTTACTGCTTGGCAACTTCAAGATCAAGCTGACCTAATATCTAACGGTAGGAATTGTACTAGGGTTTTACAATACTTAGAAAAGACTAAAATACCCTTAAGGGTTTACAAGAATATTAAAACAGATTTTGGGCTAGCATTATACAGCAGGAAATGAATGGGCTTGGCTTGCATATTGGGCTTGATTGAGCCCAATAGAACACCCTTTTCTGAGGGAAATGATCCTTTGCAGCCAGCTGGAGAGAGCTTGTCTGCTGTTCCCACTCCATGTGACACCTCACCTCAAGCTACTACACTTGATTACACAGATGCTACACACTCTGTCCATGGCAGTGGTGCACATTCACTCTCTCCAAGCTCTGGCTTGGCAAATCCAGGTGACCCTATGATGATTTCCCACCCCCCTTCTACTATTACTGCTACACACCCTATGCAAACTCGCAGTAAATCAGGCATTAGCAAAAAGAAGTTAGTTTATTATGCTGCACCTACTGATTATGTTGGTTTTTCTGCAATTTCTCAAAATCACACTACACACACTGATCCTTCTTGTTACACAGAGGCTGTCAAATCTCCTCAGTGGTGCCAAGCAATGGCCACTGAATTTGACAGTCTCTTACAACAAAAAACATGGACTTTGGTTCCTCCTCCTTTGAATGCAAATATTATTGGCAACAAGTGGGTTTTTCGCACCAAATTCAACCCAGATGGGTCTATTTCTCGATACAAGGCACGCTTAGTTGCCAAGGGTTTTCATCAAACCCCGGGCTTAGATTATGAAGAAACTTTTAGCCCAGTTGTTAAGCATGCCACAGTTCGAACTATTTTGGCATTAGCAGCCACTTTTAATTGGCCACTTCAGCAGTTAGACGTAAAAAATGCCTTTTTACATGGTTTTTTGCGTGAAACTGTTTATATGAAACAGCCCACTGGTTTCACTAACTCAAAATTTCCAAATCATGTTTGCCTTCTTCATAAGTCCATATATGGGCTCAAACAGGCCCCACGGGCCTGGTTTGGGCGTTTTACAACATATTTAGCTTCTCTTGGTTTTGTTGCCTGTTTTGCTGACTGTTCTTTATTTATTCGTCATCATAATTCTCGCATTACTATTTTGTTATTATATGTAGACGACATAATCGTTACCGGGGACGATTCCTCCTTTATTTCTTCTCTTTTACAAAAACTTAACAGTGAGTTTCAAATGACCAACTTAGGTCCCCTTACCTATTTTCTGGGACTTCAAATTTCTCGCACATCTCAAGGCATTTCTGTAACACAAGAAAAATACGTGCATGATTTATTACTTCGTTTCAATATGTCACATTGCAAACCCAGTTCTACTCCTCTTGCGGGTGGAATTAAGTACCATATTAATCAGGGTACTCTCTTACCTGATGCCACAATTTATCGCAAATTATTATGTGCTCTACAATACTTAACTTTTACACGACCAGATATTTCTTTTGCGGTTAATCATCTTTGCCAATTCATGCATGCCCCTACGAATGTTCATCTTAGTGGTGCTAAAAGAGTTTTACGCTATCTCCAAGGCACCAAAACTCATGGGTTATTTTATACAATGGGCCATTTACCTTTGCAGATTTTTACCGACGCAGATTGGGCCGGTGACCCATCTGATCGTCGCAGTACTACTGGGCTGGTGGTCTTCATAGGCCCAAACCCAGTTCATTGGGCTGCTAAAAAGCAGCCCACTGTTTCGAGGTCATCCACCGAAGCAGAGTACCGTGCCCTTGCCACGGCAGCTGCTGACCTCTTCTGGTTCCGTCAACTATTTCATGACCTTCATATTTGTTTACCAAATCCGCCAATTTTGCACACTGATAATATTTCTGCTATCGCTTTAACACATAATCCCATCTTTCACGCACGTACAAAACACATAGAAATTGACTACCATTACGTGCGTGAACAAGCCTTACTTAAGCATCTAACAATTTGCTTTCTTTCAAGTGCAGATCAAGTAGCTGATCTCTTTACAAAATCGCTTGGACCAGCTCCGTTTCAAAGCTTCCGTGATAAACTGATGCTTCAACATCCACCATCAGTTTAAGGGGCCGTATTAACCGAAGAAAATCTATTGGGCTCAATCAAGCCCAATATGCAAGCCAAGCCCATTCATTTCCTGCTGTATAATGCTAGCCCAAACTCTGTTTTAATATTCTTGTAAACCCTTAAGGGTATTTTAGTCTTTCTATGTATTGTAAAACCCTAGTACAATTCCTACCGTTAGATATTAGGTCAGCTTGATCCGACCGTTGGATGGCTTCTATATAAGCCTCACTGTATTCTCTCGGCTTATTCAATCAACATAATTTTCTCTCTCTACCTCTTCTGTTTCTCTCTAGCATCTTCTTCATGAAACCCTAAGGGTTCGTTCAGCAACAACCCCCTTTATTCGGCTCGGGACGAGACCGGGAGGGCGATGCTTGATAGAAGTGGGGGAACTCAAAAGCAATACAATTCACCAACATAAGCTTATATTATTAAACATTAAACTTAGAGCCTTATACAAGAGGTGCTTACTATTACATAAAAAACTTAACAATACTAGATGCTACTTGTGACGTTATCATTCTAGGTGAGTTACGCGCCCTTGTATTCCAAGATACTCAGCTCCTAGACCTGCGGTGGGAAGGAAAACAAGAACCACAGTTTCGAAAATCAGCAAAAATACTGAGCGAGATACACCTTAGAATGTAAAAACAGGAAATACGAGATATGTTGCAGAATCACGAGTTATATAAAATAACAGTAAAAGAGTATAAGTAAAACAATATCAGAGTTTGTAGTGGTGATAACCAATTATGAAAGTCGCAAGAGTAAATCAACTTATTTAAATTACGATCCGTCGCACCTTTCCAACCTTGGGGAAAGAAGTTCATTATATCGCGCTGTAACTCGGGTAGACCAGAGACAAAGTAACAGATGATACTGGTGTATAGGGGGTGTAAGAACCCAAACCTCTCTACCTAGCGTTGTGGATTGCATCCCGCGTCCCGCCAGCCATCATGACCACATCTGACATTCTAGACCTTAAGTGTTGCAACACCCTCCTAAGAGTGTCAATCAAAGGAGTGGTATCTAGAAGCAGTACTCCAGCCTATGGAGAAAGGAGCCGGGGGCACACGGAGTCCCGCATTTTAGGGTTGAAAACCCAAGGGATCGAAACCTGTGATAAGTAACATAACTGGTTCCGGTACAGGCGAATTCTTCCACTTAACGTTATTAACGATTTATTATTTGTCGTGTGACAGTTTCAAAGCAACCATTCTGAAACGTAAACAAACTCAAGTAAACCATGTGAATCACAAACACATTTTGAGACAAGTTATAAAATCAGATTTCGACACAAAAGAAGCTAGGAACACGAGGCTAAGCACGCAAACTCACCTTAAGTCGAGATAGCAATTCACAATCTTCACGGATAGTTGAAGTAGCCTAGTCGCCTACAATTTACAAGTATCTAGTCACAATGATGCTACTTCCAAGTAAACTAATGCATGAATGTTTGTCTAGGTCGGGTACTAAGTCCATCCATTATTATCCTAATAAACCGGTTTCAAGTGGCGTATTCATGTGTCGGATACAAGCTCTACATTAATATCATTCTAAGTGTCACTATTGCACTTATAATGAAGCTCACATATCAAAATAAGTCTAACAAAACATTTGGAAGTTCAAATTTTCAAGTTTTCGAAAGCATGTGAAGCTATAATTCTGGACAAAATTGTAGCTCTGACTTTAGAGCCACATTTATTATATCAAACCATCTCCTAAAATTGTGAAAAAAATTTATGATGAACCTACATGTGACTACTTTCAGAAACACCAAGAAAATCATGCATAGACATTATAAAACCCAAGTTACAAAAACAACAAAATTGCTATGCAAAGAAGAGTTTGGCAAAAAGTTTCAACTTTGCAAACAGATTACTACCACTTGGAGAATAGAAATAAAGCTCATCTTCTCCGTAATGAATTCTCTATGTGTCTAGTTTCTTCAAAGAAAAGATTGGGTGCTATAAGTTTTTGGAAATGAGGGTTTTAATAAAAATGGAAAGATTGGTCCAGAAAAAGATTTTAAGAAAAATGCAACTTAAAATGAGCATATATCCCAAACCAAAATAGCTATGGAGTTGATTTTTTTCTCAAAATGACCCCCTCTGAGTCTAATTCTATAGAATGTAAGATTGGAAAATTTTACAGAGACAAAAGTTGAAGTTATACTACGTTTTTGACAAACTGATCAGATTGTAACAACATGCAATTTTACCAAGATTACTCAAAACATGATCAAATCAATTCTATGATACATGCAACTAAAAAAACATGTTATTATGCTCAAACACAGCCATTTAAACATAAAAAAGAAATCAAACAAGAAATTTTAGGAGTCAAGTGAAGAATTTGAGAAAAATACAAGTCTAAAGTTACAATTTCGTGCTCTAGGGCACACATGCATCATCAAATCAAGAATCTCCAACAAGACATGATTCCAAAAACTACTTTCACAACCTATGGAGGATAAGATAGGGAAAATATACTTACAACCAACCTTAAGAGAGATTTTGGAGTTGTAGAGAGTGTTGGAGTGCTTGATTTCCCCCTAGAATTAAGCTCCATCAATGGAAGATA
This sequence comes from Linanthus parryae, assembly GCA_023055425.1. Classification (NCBI taxonomy): domain Eukaryota; kingdom Viridiplantae; phylum Streptophyta; class Magnoliopsida; order Ericales; family Polemoniaceae; genus Linanthus; species Linanthus parryae. The sequence goes on along the minus strand of JALGPY010000038.1, from coordinate 696,750 downwards.
GAGAGAGATGAGAGAAGAGGAGTTTTGAGGAAGAGGATGATGATGGGATGAATTAATTGGGTTGTTTCAGCCCCAAAGAGAGAGATATGTATTGGAGAGTGAAAAGATTGATGAAAAGAAGTGCTAGTGGTAATATGGTGACTACACATGTAAGTATGACTTCATAGGAGAAAAGTTTGAGTAATATTTTATTAGACTTGACTTTGGTGGTGGTGGGGAGGGGCTTATGAGCAATTATAATTCTCCTAACAAGTTTGTTGGGTTAGAAATGGGAGAAGCCAAAAAGTGAGGGGTGGGAAAAGAAATTCTCAATTACTAGCTAACACATAAAAGATTAAAAAAAAAAGAATACCAAATAATTCCAAACAAAACACTATGTATTTAAATGTCAAAATGCACATTTAGAAAACTAATGAAAACAAGTCAAGACTAAGTTTGAAATAGTAATAGTATATTTTTTTTGAAACCTCATTTTACCGAAATTACAAAATAATCCTTAGCTAAAATAGGGGGTATTACATTCTTCCCCCCTTAGAAAAAGCTTCGTCCTCGAAGCTTAGACGGGTCACTTGGACGGGTCACTAAAGTCTCAATGGGTTTCCTATATGGTCGCTTATCGTAACACACGTACAAGTAAGCATACAAAACCAACCAACCGCATAGGAAATCTCGTCGAGACACACAAAACATGATTCACATTTTGAAAGGACAACCATACGTCTGAAATAATAATAGGGCGCCATCACAAAACACGATAATTACAGATAAAAAGTAGCAACTCAACATGCATGAGGAAATAAATCCTAACTCCCCAAGTACCCAGCTTTCAGTATTTTATCTTGCCCTATGTTTATTTTAGGTTACCCTACAGGTTTTAATCCCACAGTGGAAAGAACTGCTCTGATACCACCTGCAACAACCCCCTTTATTCGTCTTGGGACGAGACCGGGAGGGCGATGCTTAATAGAAGTGGAGGAACTCAAAAGCAATACAATTCACCAACATAAGCTTATATTATCAAACATTAAACTTAGATTCTTATACAAGAGGTGCTTACTATTACATAAAAAACTTAACAATACTATATGATACTTGTGACTTTATCATTCTAGGTGAGTTACGAGCCCTTGTATTCCAAGATACTCAGCTCCTAGACCTACGGTGGGAAGGAAAACAAGAACCGTAGTTTCGAAAATCAGCAAAAATACTGAGCGAGATACACCTTAGCATGTAAAACAGGAAATACGAGATATTTTGCAGAATCACGAGTTATATAAAATAACAGTAACATAGTATAAGTAAAACAATATCAGAGTTTGTAGTGGTGATAACCAATTATGAAAGTCACAAGAGTAAATCAACTTACTTAAATTACGATTCGTCGCACGTTTCCAACCTTGGGGAAAGAAGTTCATTATATCGCGCTGTAACCCGGGTAGACCAGAGACAAAGTAACAGATAGTACTGGTGTATAGGGGGTGTTGAAGGGTTTTGATTCATGGATCGCGCAAACGGAAGCATAATCAAACAAATAACCATGCAAAACCCTCCAAGGATCACAAGTCTAGATGCATAACGATAGTGAAGGTAAGAAATCATAAACACACCTTTGGGTTCTCCTTGATGACTTCAAACGCGAATAGTGTCACGTTCTCTATAGTTGATCCACGCCTAGAGTTGTTTATAGATCTCCAATCTCCTTGGTGCTAGCCCGGAATGAGAGGAGGGTGAAGGAATCACGCAAAACGAGACAAAAAGAAGAGGCTCGGCCCTCTTTTTGGCCGACGGGGACGAGGGCGGCGGCAAGGGGGGCGTCGGCCTCCTTTGTTGCTTGCTCTCTCTCCTTTGTTCTCTCCCACTCTTGTTATGTTCTCTCTAGAGCATAAGTTTTTAGGAAGGAAGGAAGGAGGGTCCTTTATATAGTCCAACAACTCCTTGTTAACTACCTAAAGGACTTATTCTAGTCCTACTAGAATTCAATTTAGTCCCTTCCTTGCAAATTAGTCCCTACTAAGTTTGCAAGGGTTTGCAAAGTGATCCTTCTAATTAATTAATCCAATTAATTAAATCCTTAAATCTAGCACAACTCTATATAGCGTGTGACCCCATAGGTTCTATCTAGTTGGTAGCAACTCTTTGCTAATATGGAGCGGTTTCTAGCAAAACATCCATTCTAGCCAACTAATAGAATAGTCATCTAGACAACCTTGTACAAGTAATTGTCTCATCCCTTTGCCTCCATATCCGGATTGGACACGAGACATACAAGTCACACTCGTATATCCAATCCACAGTTTCTCGATCCATGGAATAGCCTTATTCATGCAAATAACATCAATATCCCATATTGATTTATTTGAGTCTGGCCAGACATTCTATAAGCACTATCCTTCGAGTGGCCTAGGATATTTGCTCCCGTTATGTGGGAGGGGCAAATCCTCTCTACGTCCACTACGATCTCTAAGCTTGCTTCTCATTGTATCCAGTACACGCCTTTATAACTACCCAGTTACGGTATAGCGTTTAACGCTACCAAGATCACAATGATCCACAACTAGAATATCTAGTGACTTCAAGTCTAAGGATGACAATACCATTGTACCCGAGAAGCACTTGTGACTCAACATAACATGTATGTAGCCTTCTCGGTGATGGGTCAATCCAGTGCAACATTCCGTAATGCACACCTATGTGTTGGATCGTGATATCTCCATATCAATCCAACCCCATACTAGTCTATAGATGATTGTCCCAATTAATCATTATACTTGACTAGGGATATTTAAGATAAACAACTCGATTGTAAATCTAAGGACTTCATTATATTAAATATCCAATAAATAATAAATGAATTTTCTAGCCATATACAAATTCATACTAAACTAGATTGCCTCTAGGGCATCTATTCCAACAGTCTCCCACTTGCACTAGAGCCAATCTTGCGCATCTCGTATGCCCATACTCCTAGTGTGCCCTTCATGCTTCCACTGCGTGAGAGGCTTCGTAAGCGGGTCTGACAGATTATCATCTGTAGGAATCTTGCATATTCGAACGTCTCCTCTATCGATAATATCTCGAATCAGATGAAACTTCCTGAGCACATGCTTGGACTTCTGGTGCGATCTGGGTTCCTTTGATTGCGCGATCGCCCCAGTGTTGTCACAGAACAACTCCACTGGACCAGCAATGCTAGGGACCACACCAAGTTCAGAAACAAACTTTCTGATCCAAACAGCCTCCTTTGCTGCGCCATTTGCAGCAATGTACTCAGCCTCTGTTGTAGAATCAGCCACCGTCTCTTGCTTGGAACTCTTCCAGCTCACCGCTGCTCCATTCAGGCAAAACACATATCCGACTGTGATCTAAAGTCATCTCTATTAGTTTGGAAGCTTGCATCAGTGTAACCCCTTACACGCAACTCTTCCTCACCGCCAAACATCAAGAAAGCATCCGTAGTTCTTCTCAAGTACTTCAGGATGTTCTTGACAGCAATCCAGTGACTCTCACACGGATTGGATTGGTATCTGCTTGTCATAATCAAGGCATATGACACATCTGGTCTAGTACATAACATGGCGTACATGATAGATCCTATGGCCGAGGCATAGGGAATCCTACTCATGCGTTCCTTCTCAATCTCATTGGAAGGACAACCACTCTTCGAAAGAGTGATTCCATGTGACATGGGCAAGAATCCCTTCTTGGAATCTTGCATGTTGAACCGTTTCAACACCTTGTCAATATATGTGCTTTGACTTAGGCCTAGCAACCTTTTAGATCTATCTCTATAGATCTTTATACCGAGTATATAGGCTGCTTCCCCTAAGTCTTTCATTGAGAAACACTTTCCTAGCCAATCTTTCACAGATTGCAGCATGGGAATGTCGTTTCCAATGAGTAGTATGTCATCCACATACAAGACCAGAAAAGCTACAGAGCTCCCACTAACCTTCTTGTAGACACAAGACTCATCTTCGTTTCTGATGAAGCCAAACTCTTTGACCACTTCATCAAAACGTCGATTCCAACTCCTAGAAGCTTGCTTCAATCCATAAATGGATCGTTGCAGTTTACAGACTTTGTTGGCTTGCTTTGGATCCTCAAAACCCTCCGGCTGTATCATATACGCGTCCTCGAGGAGATTCCCATAAAGGAATGCTGTTTTGACATCCATCTGCCAAATCTCATAGTCGTAGTATGCTGCAATTGCAAGTAGGATTCGGATGGATTTGGTCATAGCGACTGGTGAAAAGGTTTCATCATAGTCAATACCATGAATCTGTCTGAATCCTTTAGCCACCAATCGGCCCTTATAGGTAATCACATTACCATCCATGTCGATCTTCTTCTTGAAGACCCACTTGCACCCTATGGGCCGCGCCCCATCAGGTGGTTCCACCAAAGTCCATACTTTGTTGGTATACATGGATTCCATCTCGGATCTCATGGCTTCAAGCCACTTCTGCGAGTCTCGGCCACTCATGGCCTCCTCATAGGTAGTAGGCTCATCATCTATGAGCATCGTGTCACCGGAATCAGTTACGAGAAGTCCGTACCTCTCGGGTTCCTGGCGCACTCTACTAGATCTACGAAGCTCTTGTGTTACCTGAACAGGTGGATCCACAACTGCTTGTGATTCCTTTTCATGTTCCATAATCGGTTCAGTGATTTGTGGTTCTTGAACTTCTTCAAGTTCTACATTCCTCCCACTTGCTTCTTTAGAGACAAACTCTCTTTCTAGAAACACGCCGGTCCGAGCAACAAACACTTTGTTCTCGGTTGGATTGTAGAAGTAGTATCCCTTAGTTTCCTTAGGGTACCCCACAAATTTACACTTATCCGATTTAGGCCCTAGCTTGTCTGATTGTAAACGTTTTACATAGACATTGCAGCCCCAAATCCTCATGAACGACAGTGTGGGACGCCTCCCACTCCACATTTCATATGGTGTCTTCATGACTGATTTAGATGGAACACGGTTAATGGTGAAAGCTGCACTTAATAGAGCGTAGCCCCAAAATGATAATGGAAGATCGGTTTGACACATCATAGACCGAACCATATCCAATAGGGTTCGATTCCTCCTCTCGGACACGCCATTCCATTGTGGCGTTCCGGGTGGAGTGAGTTGGGACACGATCCCACACTCTCTAAGATAGTCGTCAAACTCTTGGCTCAAGTATTCTCCTCCACGATCCGATCGTAGAGCCTTGATACTTTTGCCAAGTTGCTTCTCTACTTCATTCTTGAATTCTTTGAACACTTCAAAGGATTCGGATTTTGCCCTCATAAGGTACACAAATCCATATCTACTGTAATCATCAGTAAATGTAATGAAGTAGACATAACCACCCCTGGCAGGCGTGGCAAATGGCCCACACACATCGGTATGTATGAGCGCCAATTGCTCACTAGTCCTCTCACCTTTCTTATTGAAAGGGGACTTTGTCATTTTACCCAATAAACAAGCCTCACATGTCTCATATGATTCAAAATCAAATGAGTCTAGTAATCCATCTTTATGGAGTCTAGATACACGTTTCTCATTTATGTGGCTTAAACGACAATGCCATAAATAAGCAGGATTTAAATCATTTATTTTAATCCGCTTGGTATTAATGTTGTAGACAGGATTGCTTAGATCAAGGACATAAAGTCCATTAAATAATTGCGCACTAAAATAGTGAATATTATTCAAATAAAAGGAACAACAATTGTTCTTTATTGAAATAATAAAACCTTCCTTGTCCAAACAAGAAATAGAAATAATGTTTCTGCTCATAGCAGGCATAAAATAGCAATTATTTAATTCTAAAACTAATCCTGAAGGCAGAGATAGCTCGCACACGCCTATGGCCAACGCAGCAACCTTTGCTCCATTCCCAACGCGTAGATCTACCTCCCCTTTAGCCAATCTTTTACTTCTCTTTAGATCCTGCAAATTTCGACAAATATGAGATCCACATCCAGTATCTAATACCCATGATGTAGAGACAGTTAAATTGACATCTACAACAAAAATACCTGGTGGTGGTGGAATCACTATTCGAAGCCGCTTGTCCTCCAGATATTTTGGGCAGTTCCTCCTCCAGTGTCGAGGTTGACTACAGTAGTGACATTCACCCTTAGTCACGACCTTGGCAATCCCACCAACAGGCTTAAGGGCTTGTTCCTTGGACTTGGCAACTGACTTGCCTTTGCCCTTGGAGGAAGATGCAAACTTTTTGCCCTTTCCTTTATGCACCATCATAATGGCCTTGCCCTTACCCTTGTTGATGCTCTGTTCAGCCGTCCTCAACATGTTGAGCAAATCTGGCAGTGGTTTAACGATCTCGTTCATGTTATAGTTCATAATGAACTGTCCATAACTCTCGGGCAACGATTGCAACACGAGATCGGTTGCCAACTCTTGGCCGACCGGGAACCCAAGCCGGGCGAGATTCTCCAAGTACCCGATCATTCGGAGTACATGGGGTCCCACCGGGTTCCCTTCTGCCAGATGACATTTGAACAGTGCCTTTGAGACCTCATACCTTTCTACCCTCGCCTACTCTTGGAAGAGCTGCTTTAGATGTTCGATCATATCGACAGCATTCATGTTCTCATGTTGCTTCTGAAGCTCAGAGGTCATGGTGCAAAGCATTAGGCAGGCCGCATCATTAGCGTCATCAACACGCTTTTAATACGCCTTTAAGGCAACATGTGTCTGGTTCTCTGGACCTTCTGGAACATGCTCCTCTATTGCGTACAGCTTCTTCTCTTGCTTGAGAACAATTCTCAAGTTTCTGTACCAATCAAGAAAGTTGGTTCCAGAGAGCTTGTCCTTCTCAAGGACAGATCGTAGGGAATGTTGTGAACTCGATGAGTTGTTTGCCATTTGGAATTCTACAAAAGGAAAATACGCAAGTTTTAGTATTTGTGAATTTTTGACTATATTTAATAATGGCTAGTTTATTAAATATAGCTCCCACTATTTTTCTACGGATTAATAACCCTCAAGATATTAATGCGGAAAATATCCTTATATTTTCTAGTGGGCCAAGATCCATCTTTTCATCTCCTTATGAGCTTGCTTTGGCAAGTCACCCATAATTCGACTACTTCTAGGTAGGAACAATTTCCAATTGCATCCCATATGCAACTCTTGGTTCAATCGGGCAAATAACTCCTTATTTATCCATCCATATGGATAATCCCAATTGATTGCCTCTAGGTTTCTTAATCAAATTAATAGCCTAGTTGTGTTCAACCTCTTATCTAAACAATTGCACATTGTTACGTGCCATCGCATTCCATCATTATGAACCAAGTCGCCATGCTTTGGCACGCACGAACTTGATAAATAATGATGATAATGAGTGTTTAAATAACGAGAAGGCAAGAACACAATATTTGAATTTGAGGGATTTTTCAATTCAATTTTAATTATTTTGTTGATCAATATCAACTAATCTATCTATTTGAGTTTGGGCACAACTCCAAATAATAGATCCGGGTTGTCTAATTATCTTATTATCCTAATTGCATGCATCATCCATACACCAACCACATAAATAATAAGACAATAAATAAACAATTACTAAACAGAAATTAAACGTGATGTGGATACGGCCTTTTCTAGACTAAGATAATTCCAAGCCAATGGAATTATCTATGAACCCTAAGCAAACACACATCTCCATGCGTCTTGATCTTTTGGTCCATCCTTCATAGTCATGTGGAATGCTCCATGCTCCATGCTCCATCTTTTGTGGCTTCTTTGGCTTTTGGGCTTCTTTTCTCCAATCTTGGCTAACAATCTACTTTATCTAGCACTAGCTAATATCTATACTAAATAAAATAAATCTCACAAGTTGAGAAAAAAAATGGCACGCTGGCCATAAAACCCTAATTAATTATTACAATTAATTGATCAGCTCGCAGGCCGTAAAACCAAACCACAAAATTAAACATCCACATCAAACCACATCCTAAGGCCATATCCAATCACCATGCGATTTGCACATAAACAGTTAAAATCCAATTTTAACGCGCTTGGTCAATTTTAATTGATTTTAGGATTTCTAGGGTTAAAACAGTCCATGGGCCCAACAATCCAATTGCCCGGGCCCAAACAAAGTGAACCATAAGGCCCTAGGGCCGGCCCGGCCCAAAACCCGCAAGCTAGGCCCGCAGGTTAGGGCCGCCCGGCCCCTTAGGGCGCCAATCTTGGGCGGCAAGCAAGTGGGGCGGTCCCCTAGGGGGCCGAACCTCCTTATGGAGGTTGTTTCCAAAACAACCTCCTTGCTTGGAGCCCAAGTTTGGTTATTTCCTTGTTTTGGGAGAACTCCTTCTTCCCCAAGGATGCCCAAACCCTAGATCTTAGATCCTAAAATTTCTCAAACTCACCAATTCATGCATCTAATGCAAAAATTGGATCTTGTTATGGGTAATTGTTGACAAATTGCATCCCATGCTTGATTTGTCTTATTTTACGCGATAAACAACAATTTAAGGTGTAAAACAACAAGAATGTAACACATAAACTACGTTTATGCTCTATGACCTGTGGCTCTGATACCACTGTAGGGTTTTGATTCATGGATCGCGCAAACGGAAGCATAATCAAACAAATAACCATGCAAAACCCTCCAAGGATCACAAGTCTAGATGCATAACGATAGTGAAGGTAAGAAATCATAAACACACCTTTGGGTTCTCCTTGATGACTTCAAACGCGAATAGTGTCACGTTCTCTATAGTTGATCCACGCCTAGAGTTGTTTCTAGATCTCCAATCTCCTTGGTGCTAGCCCGGAATGAGAGGAGGGTGAAGGAATCACGCAAAACGAGACAAAAAGAAGAGGCTCGGCCCTCTTTTTGGCCGACGGGGACGAGGGCGGCGGCAAGGGGGGCGTCGGCCTCCTTTGTTGCTTGCTCTCTCTCCTTTGTTCTCTCCCACTCTTGTTATGTTCTCTCTAGAGCATAAGTTCTTAGGAAGGAAGGAAGGAGGGTCCTTTATATAGTCCAACAACTCCTTGTTAACTACCTAAAGGACTTATTCTAGTCCTACTAGAATTCAATTTAGTCCCTTCCTTGAAAATTAGTCCCTACTAAGTTTGCAAGGGTTTGCAAAGTGATCCTTCTAATTAATTAATCCAATTAATTAATTCCCAAATCTAGCACAACTCTATATAGCGTGTGACCCCATAGGTTCTATCTAGTTGGTAGCAACTCTTTGCTAATATGGAGCGGTTTCTAGCAAAACATCCATTCTAGCCAACTAATAGAATAGTCATCTAGACAACCTTGTACAAGTAATTGTCTCATCTCTTTGCCTCCATATCCGGATTGGACACGAGACATACAAGTCACACTCGTATATCCAATCCATAGTTTCTCGATCCATGGAATAGCCTTATTCATGCAAATAACATCAATATCCCATATTGATTTATTTGAGTCTGGCCAGACATTCTATAAGCACTATCCTTCGAGTGGCCTAGGATATTTGCTCCCGTTATGTGGGAGGGGCAAATCCTCTCTACGTCCACTACGATCTCTAAGCTTGCTTCTCATTGTATCCAGTACACGCCTTTATAACTACCCAGTTACGGTGTAGCGTTTAACGCTACCAAGATCACAATGATCCACAACTAGAATATCTAGTGACTTCAAGTCTAAGGATGACAATACCATTGTACCCGAGAAGCACTTGTGACTCAACATAACATGTATGTAGCCTTCTCGGTGATGGGTCAATCCAGTGCAACATTCCGTAATGCACACCTATGTGTTGGATCGTGATATCTCCATATCAATCCAACCCCATACTAGTCTATAGATGATAGTCCCAATTAATCATTATACTTGACTAGGGATATTTAAGATAAACAACTCGATTGTAAATCTAAGGACTTCATTATATTAAATATCCAATAAATAATAAATGAATTTTCTAGCCATATACAAATTCATACTAAACTAGATTGCCTCTAGGGCATCTATTCCAACAGGTGTAAGAACTCAAACCTCTCTACCAAGCGTTGTGTATCGCATCCCGCGTCCCGCCAGCCATTATGACCACATCAGACATTCTAGACCTTAAGTGTTGCAACACCCTCCTAAGAGCGTCAATCAAATTAATGGTATCTAGAAGCAGTACTCCAGCATATGGAGAAAGGAGTCAGGGGCACACGGAGTCCCGTATTTTAGGGTTTAAAATCCAGGGGATCGAAACCCGTGATAAGTAACATAAATGGTTCCAGTACAGGCGAATTCTTCCACTTCATGTTATTAACGATTTATTATTTATCGTGTGACAATTTCAAAGCAACCATTCCGAAACGTTAACAAACTCAAGTAAACCATGTGAATCACAAACACATTTTGAGACAAGTTATAAAATCATATTTCAACACGAAAGAAGCTAGGAACACGAGGCTAAGCATGCAAACTCACCTTAAGTCGAGATAGCAATTCACAATCTTCACGGATAGTTGAAGTAGCCTATATCTACGAATCCGTCGCCCACAATTTACAAGTATCTAGTCACAATGATGCTACTTCCAAGTAAACTAATGCATGGATGTTAGTCTAGGTCGGGTACTAAGTCCATCCCAAATTATCCTAATAAATCGGTTTCAAGTGTCGTATTCATGTGTCGGATACAAGCTCTACATTAATATCATTCTAAGTGTCACTAATGCACATATAATGATGATCACATAACAAAATAAGTCCAACAAAACATTTGGAAGTTCAAAATATCAAGTTTTCGAAAGCATGTGAAGCTACAATTCTGGACAAAATTGTAGCTCTGACTTTAGAGCCACATTTATTATATCAAAACATCTCCTAAAATCGCAAAATTAATTTATGACGAACCTACATGTGTCTTCTTTCAGAAACACCAAGAAAATCAAGCATATATACTATAAAACCCAAGTTACAAAAATAAAAAAAACTGCTATGCAGAGAAGAGTTTTGCAAAAAGTTTCAACTTTGCAAGGGGATTACTACAACTTGGAGTATAGAAATAAAGCTCATATTCTCCAGAATGAATTCTCTATGTGTCTAGTTTCTTCAAAAATAAGATTGGGTGGTATAAGTTTTTGGGAATGAGGGTTTTAATAAAAATGGAAAGATTGGCCCAGAAATAGATTTTCAGAAAACATGCAACTTAAAATGAGCATATCTCCTTAACCAAAATAGCTATGGAGTTTATTTTTTTCCCATAATGACCCCCTCCAAGTATAGTTTTATATAATGTAAGATTTGAAAATTTTACAGAGACAAAAGTTGAAGTTATACTACGTTTTTGACAAACTGATCAGATTGTAACAACATGCAATTTTACCAAGATTACTCAAAACATGATCAAATGAATTCTATGATACGTGCAACTAAAAAAACATGTTATTATTCTCAAACACATCCATTTAAATATAAAAAAGAAATCAAACAAGAAATTTTAGGAGTCAAGTGAAGAATTTGAGAAAAACACAAGTCTAAAGTCACAATTCCATGCTCTAGGGCACACATGCATCATCAAATCAAGAATCTCCAACAAGACATGATTCCAAAATTTACTTTCACAACCTATGGAAGATAAGAGAGGGAAAAATATTCTTACAACCAGCCCTAAGAGAGATTTTGGAGTTGTAGAGAGTCTTGGAGTGCTTGATTTCCCCCTAGAATTGAAGCTCCATCAATGGAAGCAAGAGAGAGATGAGAGAAGAGGAGTTTTGAGGAAGAGGATGATGATGGGATAAATTAATTGGGTTGTTTCAGCCCCAAAGAGAGATATATATATATTGGAGAGTGAAAAGATTGATGAAGAGAAGTGCTAGTGGTAATATGGTGACTACACATGTAAGTATTACTTCATAGGAGAAAAGGTTGAGTAATATTTTATTAGACCTGACTTTGGTGGTGGTGGGGAGGGGCTTATGAGCAATTTTTAATTCTCCCAACAAGTTTGTTGGGGTAGAAATGGGAGAAGCCAAAAATTGAGGGGCGGGAAAAGAAATTTTCAATTACTAGCTAACACATAAAAGATTATAAAAAAACAAGAATACAAAATAAATCCAAACAAAATACTATGTATTTAAATGTCAAAATGCACATTTAGAAAACTAAAGAAAACAAGTCAAGACTAAGTTTGAAATAGTAATAGTATTTTTTTTTTTGAAACATTGTTTTACCGAAATTTCAAAATAATCCTTAGCTAAAATAGGGGGTATTACATTCTTCCCCCAATTAGAAAAAGCTTCTTCCACGAAGCTTGGACGGGTCACTTATACGGGTCACTAAAGTCTCAGTGGGTTTCCTATTTGGTCGCTTATCGTCACACACGTACAAGTAAGCATACAAAACCAACTAACCGCATAGGATGTCTCGTCGAGACGCACAAAAACATGATTCACATTTAGAAAGGACAACCATACGTCTGAAATAATAATAGGGCGCCATCACAAAACACGATAATTACAGATAACAAGTAGCAACTCATCATGCACGAGGAAATGAATCCTAACTCCCCAAGTACCCGACTTTCCGTATTTTATCTTGCCTTATGTTTATTTTAGGTTACCCTACAGGTTTTAATCCCACAGTGGAAAGAACTGCTCTGATACCACCTGCAACAACCCCCTTTATCCGGCTCGGGACGAGACCGGGAGGGCGATGCTTAATAGAAGTGGCGGAACTCAAAAGCAATACAATTCACCAACATAAGCTTATATTATTAAACATTAAACTTAGAGTCTTATACAAGAGGTGCTTACTATTACATAAAAAACTTAACAATACTAGATGCTACTTGTGACGTTATCATTCTAGGTGAGTTACGCGCCCTTGTATTCCAAGATACTCAGCTCCTAGACCTTCGGTGGGAAGGAAAACAAGAACCGCAGTTTCGAAAATCAGCAAAAATACTGAGCGAGATACACCTTAGCATGTAAAATCAGGAAATATGAGATATGTTGCAGAATCACGAGTTATATAAAATAACAATAACAAAGTATAAGTAAAACAATATCAGAGTTTGTAGTGGTGATAACCAATTATGAAAGTCGCAAGAGTAAATCAAGTTATTTAAATAACGATCCGTCGCACGTTTCCAACCTTGGGGAAAGAAGTTCATTATATCGCGCTGTAACCCGGGTAGACCAGAGACAAAGTAACAGATGGTACTAGTGTATAGGGGGTGTAAGAACCCAAACCTCTCTACCAAGCGTTGTGGATCGCATCCCACGTCCCACCAGCCATCATGAACAAATCAGACATTCTAGACCTTAAGTGTTGCAACACCCTCCTAAGAGCGCCAATCAAATGAGTAGGATCTAGAAGCAGTACTCCAGCCTATGGAGAAAGGAGTCGGGGGCACACGGAGTCCCGCATTTTAGGGTTTAAAACCCAAGGGATCGAAACCCTTGATAAGTAACATAACTGGTTCCGGTACAGGCGGATTCTTCCACTTCACGTTATTAACTATTTATTATTTATCGTGTGAAAGTTTCAAAGCAACCATTCCGAAACGTAAACAAACTCAAGTAAACCATGTGAATCACAAACATATTTTGAGACAAGTTATAAAATCAGATTTTGACACGAAAGAAGCTAGGAATACGAGGCTAAGCTTGCAAACTCACCTTAAGTCGAGATAGCAATTCACAATCTTCACGGATAGTTGAAATAGCCTATGCCTACGAATACGTCGCCTACAATTTACAAGTATCTAGTCACAATAATGCCACTTCCAAGTAAAATAATGCATGGATGTTTGTCTAGGTCGGGTACTAAGTCCATCCCAAATTATCCTAATAAACCGGTTTCAAGTGGCGTATTCATGTGTCGGATACAAGCGCTACATTAATATAATTCTAAGTGTCACTAATGCACATATAATGATGCTCACATATCAAAATAATTCCAACAAAACATTTGGAAGTTCAAAATTTCAAGTTTTCGAAAGCATGTGAAGCTACAATTCTGGACAAAATTGTAGCTCTAACTTTAGAGTCACATTTATTATATCAAAACATCTCCTAAAATCGTGAAAATAATTTATGATGAACCTACATGTGTCTACTTTCAGAAATACCAAGAAAATCATGCATAGATATTATAAAACCCAAGTTACAAAAATCACAAAACTGCTATGCAGAGAAGAGTTTAGCAAAAAAAATCAACTTTGAAAGGGGATTACTACCACTTGGAGAATAGAAATAAAGCTTATCTTCTCCAGAAGGAATTCTTCGTGTGGCTAGTTTCTTCAAAAAATATATTGGGTGCTATATGTTTTTATAAATGAGGGTTTTAATAAAAATTGAAAGATTGGTCCAGAAACAGATTTTCAGAAAACATGCAACTTAAAATGAGGATATCTCCCTAACCAAAATTGCTATGAAGTTGATTGGTTTCTCAAAATGACCCCCTCTGAGTCTAGTTTTATAGAATGTAAGATTTGAAAATTTTACAGAGACAAAAGCTGAAGTTATACTTCGTTTTTGACAAACTGGTCTCATTGTAACAACATACAATTTTACCAAGATTACTCAAAACATGATCAAATCAACTATGATATATGAAACTAAAAAACACATGTTATTATGCTCAAACACAGCCATTTAAACATAAAAAATAAATCAAACAAGAAATTTGAGGATTCAAGTGAAGAATTTGAGAAAAACACAAGTCTAAACAATTTCATGCTCTAGGCACACATGCATCATCAAATCAAGAATCTCCAACAAGACATGATTCCAAAAACTACTTTCACAACCTATGGAGGATAAGAGAGGAAAAAATGTACTTACAACCAGCCCTAAGAGAGATTTTGGAGTTGTAAAGAGTCTTGGAGTGCTTGATTTCCCCCTAGAATTGAAGCTCCATCAATGGAAGCAAGAGAGAGATGAGAGAAGAGGAGTTTTGAGGAAGAGGATGATGATGGGATGAATTAATTGGGTTGTTTCAGCCCCAAGGAGAGAGATATGTATTGGAGAGTGAAAAGATTGATGAAGAGAAGTGCTAGTGGTAATATGGTGACTACACATGTAAGTGTGACTTCATAGGAGAAAAGTTTGAGTAATATTTTATTAGACTTGACTTTGGTGGTGGTGGGGAGGGGCTTATGAGCAATTATAATTCTCCCAACAAGTTTGTTGGGGTAGAAATGGGAGAAGCCAAAAATTGAGGGGTGGGAAAAGAAATTCTCAATTACTAGCTAAAACATAAAAGATTAAAAAAAAGAATACCAAATAATTTCAAACACAATACTATGTATTTAAATGTCAAAATGCACATTTAGAAAACTAAAAAAAATAAGTCAAGACTAAGTTTGAAATAGTAATAGTATATATATTTTGAAACCTTGTTTTACCTAAATTACAAAATAATCCTTAGCTAAAATAGGGGGTATTACACTCCGAGTGTTTGGGCTTGAGAAGCTTTAGAGCCCATATTCCTTCCGAGAGATTATTGAGCCCACTTCTTGCAGCGTTTGAGCCCATATCTCCTAATTCCGTCCCTCAATCTGAAGGTGGTGATCGAACCATCAGTTTGGTTTTCAATTCTTCGAAGTGAGGAGCAGGAAGCGACTTGGTGTGTATATCCGCAATCTGATCTTAACCAGAAACAATGGAGATAGTAAGTTCGCGATTTAAAACATTTTTTCTAACATAATGCTATTCTAATTTAATGTGTTTTGTGCGAGCGTGAATAAGGGGTTTGCAGTGAGAGCAATGGCAGATTTAATGTCTCTCCAAATATGAGGGGGCTGAGGTAAAACAAAGCGCAAATCATGAAATAATGAAGGGTCAGGCGATATATAGTGGCATCTGGTAAATGAGAACCATCCAAGATATAATATTTAAGACCAGAAGCTAACGGCGTAGGGCAGGGCTTACAATGGGCCATGTTGAACTGAGAAAGTAAATAAGTGATATATTTTTCTTGGTGAACAAGAATGCCTTTAGGTGTTTGTTTAATTTGAAGCCCCAAAAAGTAAGTTAAAGGACCGAGATTTTTCATCTCAAAAGCAGTGCCTAATTGTGGGATAAGAGAACGAATGTAATCATTGTCATTGCCAGGTATAATAAAAGCAAAGTAATCATGTTGTTGAAATGTCTAATAAATAGAGAGCAGCCAGCATTGGACGCAATAAAACCAATAGAGTAAAGATAAGTTGTAAATTTCTCAAACCAAGCACGAGGTGCTTGTTTGAGCCCGTATATAGACTTGCGTAATAAACACATGTTTTGGGAAATGAGGGTCAATTAAACCAGTCGGTTGGCGCATGTAAACAGTTTCACGAAGATTGCCATGAAAAAATGCATTTTTAACGTCTAACTGCTATAAATGGCCACTAAAAGAAGCGGCTAAAGCTAAAATACAGCGTACAGTTGCATGTTTGACAACGGGACTAAAAGTATCGTCGTAGTCAATACCAGGGGTTTGATGGAACCCTCTGGCTACGACACGAGCTTTGTGACATGAAATAGTTCCATTAGGATTAAATTCGTCTTCTAAACCCATTTGTTTCCAGTCTCATTTGTGTGTGGAGGTGGTTAACCAAGAACCCAAGTCTTTTTTTCCTGGAGGCTCCGAAATTCATCAGTCATGGCACTACGCCATTGTGAAAATTGGAAAGCCTCCTTAAACGAAGTAGGGTTAGTGTGAGAAAAAGCAGAAGTGTTGTGGCCTATTTTCTGAAATACCAGAAGTACTGGGGTCTGTTTGTGAAATAGCATAAGTAGTGAGGTCTTCTTGTGAAATACAAGAAGTGCTTGGGTGTTTTTGTGCAATAACAATAGTACTGTGAACTGTTGGGAAATTAACAAAAATAGGTGGCCATTTTGAGAAGTAACAGAAGTAAGAAGCATCTTCCTCTTAAAAATACCCGACTTACTATGCGTTTGCATATGATGTCCTCCATGATAAAAAGGAGGAGGTGAGGAAGTTGGCATCATTGGGCTTTGATTGTCCGCCATGCAAGAGCTGGGTGGTGTTCTCAAAGAATCAAGTTTAGTAAGTAACGGTGGCGTGGCAGAGACACCACCAGCTGGGTGCGGAGAATCGAGACCCTCAACAGAGTTTGTTGTAGTGTGCATCCTCCCTCTTTTGGCAATGGCGTCGGTCATACCGGTCATTTCTCTGGGAATATGAGCAAGGGAGCAGTTGTTCCCATTGAGGATAACTCTGATATCTTGGACAAGGGCTTTGAAGGGAAAATCCTTAGGGAAATCTTTAGTGATGAAATGAGTTCTTCCTGGGAGTCAGTTTCAATACTAACTATCAAATGATCCTTGTGGATGATGATTAAGCCTCTGTGAATAGCCCATAACTCGGCTTCGAAAACAGTAGCATGACTGATTTGCCACATGAATCCTTTAATCTATTGTCCAGTTCCGTCCCGGATGACTCCACCGTAACCTGCCACCCCTTCAGATCCATCCTTGCTTCCATCTGTGTTAGAGTTTCAGTTTGCCTGCACAAGGAGGATTCCAATTTGTGCGGTTACTATTGGGAACAGTGAGACTACCACCGCGAAAAGCCCAGTCAATATCATCAACAAACCTTCTAATGTTACTAACAATGACATTTGAAAGAATCGTACTATTGTTAAAAACAACATTATTACGATTCTTCCAGATGAACCAAACATCCGCAAATGAAGGTCAGAGAGTGCCACCGGCTAGTAATTTTAGAAACTTCGAGATTAATGTCAAACCAAGTAGGAAAAGAACTGTTAGCAAAGTGGTAGTGCACCTGATTCCAAAAAATTGCTTTCGAAACCGAAATTGGTTTTGGGCAGCTTCTAAATAAATGATTCAGATCCTCACTAATACCTGAGCAGTGAGGACATGAATCAACATCTGTAAGACCTCTCAAGCATCTTTGAACATTAGTAATCAATTTACAATGCCAAATTTTCCATGCAAATAAAATGAGCTTTGTGGGTAGTTTAAGCTTCCAAATTCAATCCCAAGAACAAAAATCAGTTAAATTGTTAGCATAGATTAAACCATGTGCAGACGAAACCAAGAAAGCACCATCAGAACCCCCCCACTCACCCCCCCCCCCCCCCCTCCAAACACACACACATCCAAAAAAGAAGAGATAGAATCCTGAGTGTTATGGTCAGGGGGGATAATTTTAGCATATATGCTATTCTAGTGGTCGGTACTTGCCACATCCTTAAGCATGTCAGTGTTCCAACAAAGATTATTATCGATGAGACTAGCTACAGTCAAGGACTCAACAACAATAATATTGGAATATCAGCTTTAAAGAGTGAAATTACTAACCCACTTATCATTCCAAATAGAACTTTTCTGCTCATTACCCACATTTTACCTCATCCCTTGACGTAAACACTCTTTACTATTCACTATCCCTCTCCAAGCTTTGGTATGAGCTTTCTTCTTACCCCAATTGAGTAAGGATTTGGGGAAGTGGGAACAGATAGTAGTGGTATGCGCGGCGATCTCCTTTGTACTTATCAGAGTAACGCACATACTGATGATCTTGTAGTGCAGAAACGTTTCTTAGTAAAATGCTTTTGTTTGTGCAAAAATAGATGTTCAGACCAAGGACGTACCCATAATGTTTTGTTGTCGGGGCCAATGTAAAGTTCCATAGCAAATGCCGGATGAATTAAAATATTTTGACTGCATTTTACTATATATAAATCAAATGACTTTCCTAGCATGAGTGATGCATACGAAATGTCAGTTAAGGAAGAAAGATAGTAGTAGATTTTAACATGAATTTTTTATTCGAAGGAAAATGTTCATATATAATTACCAACTAATAATTTCCCCCCAAAAAACTAAAATAGGTAATAGCAATTCTAAATTACCAATGTTATAAATATGGGTTGCATTGGTCAAGGGGGGCCATATGTAGGAACTTTGTTAAAGTGTGTTGTTAGAGTACCACATAACAAGTCTTCCTTTGCAACCCAGTTTCTTTGGGGGGGGGGGAGGATTTCCCTGTTCAGACTACAGTCCATTTGGCATTCCATTATTCGTTGCTGGGGTTCAGTCTTTTCAGTAACTAGAATGTCAAAATTGTAAAAGTCGCTATGAAGCCAAAATACAAACATTTACCTATAGGTCTAGCCGCTTCCCCTATATTTATTGCTAGAAATTATGTTCCCGTCGGATGCGAGAAAATTGATTTCGCAGAATCTTTGGTCATGTCTCTTAGTATTATCTTGATGGCAGGGGCATTTAACTTGTCATAGTATTTTTCCGACTCGCAAAAATACTATGACAATCAAATTGAAATAGGCGAAGCAACATATAAAATAGTATTATCTTGATGGCAGGGGCATTTGATTTGGTAGTCTCGCCTTAATACCACGACAACAGCGAAATCAAACATGTTATATGAGACATAACCAAAGATCATCAAGAATGAAGAACGGTGAGTACACAAATAGACAGAGATAAATAAGATAGAGGCTATAGAAAATGAAAGAAAAGAGGGTACGTATATATACATAACTCTTTCAGATCAGTGGGTCTGTCTCTTAAAAAATATGAATATGAAGAAATAACTGCACTTATTGGACTAACAACTATAACAAGATAAGAAGTTCAACTATAATAGAAGGTGCCAGTGTACTAAGCGTAAGCAAAGCTTAGTAAGATAGACTTGACACTTGCAAAAATCTCAAACACAAAAAAAATAAATTAACCAACAATTAAATTAGTAAACATCACCCCCCCCCCCCAACAATATTTGAAATTACATATCTTTGATTATTTCCCATGACTAATACTCCCACTCTTTGGGGTGCACTTTAATAAATCAATGAAAAAGAACTTGGAATCAATATATAAGTAATCAAAGTGGTAAAAGAATTAGGAATTGCAACTTAAAACAATGTAAACAGAAGTATCTGACCTATTTTTGAATGAACTGGGTTGTAGTTCTTAATTAAGTCATATCCATGTATCCACACCACGCGTCTGATGTATCTTTTCTTTTTTGAGAAATTATTTTTGTCGTGAACCAGGTTTGAATCCGAGACCTCACGCAAGGGCTTACAACGCTCGACCACTTGAGCTACAATTTTTATGTTCGCATCCAGAACTGCAGAGAATCTTAGAAACGTCGTTTTTACAAACAAAAGAATCAACAATTGAAAGACAAGAAGGCCATGTCAAAGAAGATTTGAATACATATCTAGAAGCTGAAGAAACGCAAGATTACCTATCAGGCAACAAAGTAATGGAATTAGGTATGTTCTGGTCTAAATCAAGGCTTTGACCATGGAAACTTCACTGGACAACATTATGCTCCACCATACTACATGAGCAGTTGTCAGGGTGAGAGGTCAATATAAACAAGTACTGAAAGAGAAATAAAAACAAAGAAGGCAAGGTGAATACTTGCTTGCATATACCTGACCGACCTATCAGTCTCAAATACGCCAAAAGATCTGATTCATGAGAGTAAACTATTATAAGGTAGTACCAAAACAATCAGACCAAAAAAAATCATGAAACCGAACTAAACAAAAGTAGCTGATCTCCCAAAAAGAATAACTGGATTATCAAAACAAATGAATCGGCCATTGTCTTGATCTCAATTAATATAAAGCAAATCTAGAAAAAGTAGCATGCTTGGGCAGGTATGTAGAAGAAGAAGAAACCGTATATTGTGCAAAGTTGTGAAGGGGAGGGGTCTTCTTTTTTGAGACCTTTGCCGTGCCTCGTCTTGTGGCTTCTGACTATCATTCTTACATGAAAATGAATAAACAGTAGATGCTCCACAACTTTCAGTTATAAATCAAAATTTACTAATGTTAAATGCTTTTTCCTGTCGTAACTTAAATGAAAACCAATTGGAAAGACAATAACATAACTGAAATTGATATTTATTGGGAAGACAATAACATAACATCAACTAATGGGCACATATTAAAAATAATTCTTTTAATAAAGGGTATTTATGGAAAATCCAAAAGTGTAGGAAACGGAAAAAACACATCTATGTGTTAAACAATTTGATGCTCATCACATTTTTATGAAAGAAAAGATTATGCGATTTGTGATTTCCCGTGAAAAGAGGAATGACATAAAAAAAGGGTGGAATGAAGGGGCAATCTTCTTGTTACGGACGTTCGTCTATTATGCTTCATCATCCAGTTTGTCTCCCATGCTTATTAGTTGAAGTCAATACAATAATATAGAAAAAGAAACTTTTTATAGAATACTTATGATGGAGTTATTTAGTAGTAAATACTAATATTTATGGAAGCATTAGATGTGTCAATTTGTAACGGTCAAGGGTATTTTGGGGATGTAGTAAAATGTAGGAAACAACTCAAGTGAAAAAACACTTGAAGTGGTTAAACACTAATAGGTGCTTCGCTCTTTTTAGTAGTAGAGATTTAAATTAGATGGACAATAATGTAAATTAGATAAGTACTATTTATGTCTAGGCCCCTAGGTCAGTATATATAACCACATGTACTGGCAATTCATTATTCACTCAATAAGACGTTCAGCCTTCTTCTAACATGGTATCAGAGCAGGTTACGTTCCTGCTCAAACCCTAGAAAGTGTCGTTGATCAATACATCGACAAATCGATCTCCTGAGGTCGTCTTCCATCTGACGTCAACCTTCACCATCTCGCCCATCTATCTTCTGGTCTGTCGCACCCTGTGTTGACCTTGTAGCCCTCTGCCGCCCGATCGACATCATCAGCACTGCAGCTCCAGCACCGCCAAAACAGCACCGCCCCATCATCCCTCCAGCAAGCTCCAGGTCCGTTGCACCTTGAGCTGGCCTGCAATCTTCCCGACGACACACCAGCAACCATCAACGCATTTACTCACTATCCAATCTGCGCCATCAACCTCATGGCACCGAATAGCACTCTTCCCAACCCCAACAATCCCGATCAGCCTCTAATCATGATCAACCCGCCGCCAACGCTACTAAAACTAGATGGAAAGAATTTTATAACCTCGAAAGCGCAAGTTCAAGCACTTCTCCGAGGTCACGGCTTAATCAACCATGTAGATGGTTCTCGAATGCCGCCAGAACCACTGATTGCAGCACCTGCGACGACCGCCCCCCAGCAGACGGCTCCACAAACAGAAGTTCCATTGGCCACATTATCCTCCACGGTGGAATCCTCTTCCACTTCAGCATTTGCTGCCGAACCCAATCTGGTGCCTAACCCACTGTTTAGCTCCTGGTATCAACAAGACCAACTGGTTTTTGCCTTTCTCGCTAGCACTCTTGCACAATCAGTACTCTATCACATCACCATGGCCCATACTGCAGCTGAAATTTGGACAACACTCCACAACATCTACGCTCGTCCGTCGCGTGGCCATATTAACCAAATCAAGGAGCATCTCAAAAACCCACATCAAGGAACGCGATCTGTCTCCGAGTTCATGCACTTTGTGAAACACAAAGCAGATGAGCTTGCCCTGTTAGGTAAACCGATGGATGAATCAGATGTCGTGGATAGAATACTTGACGGTATGAATGAAGTGTATCTTCCCATCATTGCAGCTATCAAAGCCCGGGACACGGAGATCGGTTTTGAGGAGCTATTTGAGAAACTCACTCATCAGGAAAATATCGTCAACCGATCACAAGTCACTCCTTCCCCTGCTGCCCCAGCTTCGGCACACATGATGGTTGGCTGATGCGCTTTTTAGCGTGCTATTCGCAAGTATACGAATCAAGTAATATAGAGAGTATTTTCGACTCGGTTTATCGATCCCACAGGGACTTTGCAGGTTTTTCTAGTAATCAGTTTTAACGAACAGAGTGTAAAAAGGAGGAATATTTTGAGAGTTTGAACATAAATAACTGAAACGTAAATATTTTTGTGAAAGTTTTCTGAATAATCTTAAGGTTGTAAATCTAGGGTTTGAGATACTAGGTCCCGGGATCCCCTAGGGTTCTTCAGATTTTCGTTCTTCGTTTGACATGAAAACACACAGCAGTCTCGTTATCCGTGCCACGTACCAATTGTGCAGTATCTTTTCTTTTCCTGCACGTTATCACAATCCTGCAGACTGTCGGATTCCTGTTAAGCTGCCTAAATCTGCAGTCTCGTTCTAAGGCTGCTAGGGTTTCTAACCTGTCCTGATGGCCCGGGTCAGATTCTCTAACAGTTGGTCTCAACGATTTCAGGCTAGTCCTAACTCCCCTTCGCTAGTCGGCCCATCGGGGTAAGGTGCTAAATTCTGTCTTCTCTTCCTAACCCTAACCGGACGTTTTCACCTACCGACTCGGGTCTGTAGCAATTCTGGTTAGCTACTCCGATCATGCATAAACAGTAAAATTCAAAGACAGAATAACGAATAAAGCTGCTGATATTAAGATAGCACGATCATGAATTCATAGTCAAAACGCAGAACTAATCTGAAAACGAAACCCTAGGTTCACCGAGAACCTAGGTAAAAGTTTAGCTACTGAAATTCATAACGTAAAATAACACAGTTTTTGAATAAGAGAGAAGAAGAGCAAACGGGTGTCTTGAATCTGGATTCACGTTTCCGTGCTCTCCGGGGATGCTCTGTCTTCTCCGTCGGTTGTGCTGTCTTTTTATTGATGTCTCAAAACGAGTCTGGACGAGTCTTTAAATAGTGCTGTTTTTCCCGAAAACGCTTGCGCCAGAATTTACGAAAACTGCCATCGGTCCACCGACTCGGGAAAAAAGTCAAACTGGCTGCGTATATACGCAGGGTTGCGTATATACGCAACCAGGGCCCAAAAAATCCTCCAACCATCACCTCCCTGCCTGCGTATATACGCAAGGCTGCGTATATACGCAAGGCTGCGTATATACGCAACCAGGGGGTGTGATGGTGGCCCTTGGTTGGTCCATTGGTGGGCCCGGTTGGGTCTCCTGGGTCCCACACTTCTGCCTGAAATCTCCGGTTTTCCTTCCTCGGTGTCTTCCTGCTTTCCCGTGTTCCCGTCTTGCGTTTTGACCCGAAACTTGTCAAAATTACCAAAATACCCCTGGGTCAAAACCGCTCCAAATTCTGTCCGATCCTGACTCTGGACATAGGAAAACTGCTGACTGAATTTGGGAGACAAAATCTGAACTTGACTTCGGAAACCCGGGCCCGGTGCCAAAATGACCAAAATACCCCTAGGCCAAAACTGTCCCGGAAATCGTCACGAACCTGAAATAGTTGCTCCTGACTCTGGATACCGGGAACCGAGACTCCTTACTCGGGCGTGGCCTGACTGGGACCCACACGTGACGGGAGTCGGTTTTTCGGCCGGACTCCGTTTCAGCATTATAACCTGTTTTCGGAAAGCCCTTGAAATCTCCGTTCTTTTGCCCCCGGTTTCACTTCAAAATTCCAAGTCAAGCTCAAGATATCGTCCACCGAGCGCGTCCCGGTGATTCTCGGTTTTGGCGTTTTCAGCTTCCTCGGTCGGTTTTCACTGCTCGTTTTTCCTCCAGTCTTTCCATTTTCCATTCCACTCTCCCTTGTACCAGTCTCGGTCAAATCCTGTCCCGAGCATTTTCTGCACGTTTCCCGAGGCGATCTCGGTTCTGTCTCGGCACGCATCCCAACGCACTTTCCGAACCTGTTCCTGAAAAAGCAGGAAAAAACCCGCGATCATATCTAATAAAAGTACAAAACATGCAGAAATTCACGAAGAGCAAATAAACGTCTCGTTCCTAAAACCGAGGCTTTCCGAGGGTGAATTCTGGCTAAAACGCGGCTTTCCAGCACAATGGCACGTCAAATCAGGCTAAAAGATAACCCCTAATTGGGCGTTATCAAATACCCCCACACTAAACGTTGCTCGTCCCGAGCAAACTCCAGCATTATACTACCAATGCATACTGTCCCGAATCAATCCAGAGCGGTGTAACTGCACTTATTTAAAAATAATATTAATATTATAAAAACAGTTTATATTTTTGGGGAGACTGGGCAATCTCTTCCATTCAAACTGAACATCATCAAGTTCTCATATTCCCCTAAATTTCAGAAACTGCGGTGATCGGAAGAACTCGCGGCCAGCCTAGGTTAGGAACAAGCACGAACACCACTTACTTCCGCTTTTGCACGCAATCCGAATGTATCCCTAACGCACACCTTCCGTGCTTTTACTCCGGGTGTAATGTAAATCTGCCGGCTTTGGGACGGTAGGATAAGTCATTTAGAAGCGATGTCCTAAACGTCACAGCACACTCACACATACCCCAATCTCACACTCCCTCACCAAGATGACGGAAACTGACCCAAATTACCTAAGATTCTAGACACTCAATTTCCCCAGTCCCGGTGTAACTGCCGTTCTCGCGGCCACAACTGTGAACGAATGTGAAACTGTGATAAAAATTGCCGGCCTGGCGTTTTGAAATAAAATCAATCAAGCACCCTGAATTTTCTGCCTTTGATACTTTTTTTCTTTGTTTTTTTTTTGTTTCTTTCCGTTTTTTTTTTTTTTTTTTTTTTTTTTTTTTTTTTTTTTTGCGGGGCAACATAATAAACAATATAAACCAGGCCAACTCTATGATAAACCAAAAACGTGGGGTGGCAGAAAAATACTGAAATAAAATCTGAAACGACCACCCCCACACTAATTTCGAACCATGTAGTCAATCTGTAAAATAATCGCGCTTTTCCAACCAATCCTCCTCACTGCAATGATGTCTAAATTGCACAGCGCGTCCTCCAATAACCTTGTCAACCCAAAGTCCCTCATGTCGTGCGGAAAATTTACGCACTACGACACTCCTCCTGTGCTCACGGTGTAATGTCGTGAGTCACCGCCACACCGAAGTGTGCTGCCGTCACTATCTCACCCTTACACACCCTCAAATATACCAATGAAGCTCATCCACTATCAAATATGACAATTCTGCTCTACCCCATAAAATCCCCCTCAACTCAACTCCCTCGTGCCATGACGCGTAGGAAAGGTAAAAATACTAACAATGATGCGAGTATCAAAAAACGGCTTCCTAGGTCAAACGGTTACCAAGAAAAGGATTAATGGATCAACGGGGCTCACTAGTGGACCTAAGGCGCGAGACAGGACGTGAGGTCCCCTATGGCCTATCACTCCACCAAATGATGTGGTTACCGTGATGGCGGGTTGACGACTACCTGGTGACGGTGGTCTGGCAGCTAGTCGGATACATTGCTCGGGAGACAGCTACTTGCGTTTTCTGAAGTGCATTGGCTCTATTAACTCCCCTAGACAGATTCTCGCAGCTCTTCCTCACCTAAGTTCGTTCACTTCGGGAAATTTTCTATCATTAAGCTCTCTCCAGTTTTAAGCTAAATCGTTCACCCTGTCTCAAAATTTTCAATTTTTTAATTAATTTTTTTTTTTAATAAAACGTAATGCAGTTACAACGCCACCACCCCCACACTGGATGGTGCCATGCCCTCATGGTACTAATCATTAGGCATACAATCTAGATTGGATGAGCTGGCTTGCCTCATCGAATGGGAACAACTGGTAGCATATGCAGAAAAATAAAGCGAGAGACAGAAATTGAACCTGTGCACCCGGAGTCAGTTCTTACAGGTGCGAAACTTTTCGCAGATCCCGGTGGAGCAGGACCGTTGACCGGTCGCCAGAAAATTTCTCGACGGAAGCTGTCAACCTTTCGGGCTCTATGTGCGCTCTTCAAACGTGCAATCCCCGAGCACCATTGTGTTTGACAATGTGCTCCCATATGGTCGAGTATACTTCCGTACACCGGGGTCGATTGCTCGGTTCGACAGAAAAAACTGTTCCTGAAAAATCCCCAACTCGTACGAGTCCCTGTGACGGTCGAGTGTGCCAGAACACACCGGGGTCGATTCTTCAATATTTTGAAAATTTGTCTTTCCGTCTACGGAATTTTCTGAATTCGATTCAAACTCCACGGATCTGTGTATGGAGGTAGAGTGAGAAAAATGGGGCAAAAACGTGCTGTTGTCCGAAAAAAAATATTTTTTTTTCTTCTTCTGCCTGCGTATATACGCAGTACTGCGTATATACGCAAACAGGAAGCATTTTGAATTTTTTTTTTTTTTTTTTTTTTTTGAAAAAAAAATTCCATATTTTCACTGCTGGTTGCGTATATACGCAACCCTGCGTATATACGCAGTCAGCAACAAAAATAATTTTTTTTTCATTTTTTTTTTTCAAAATCCTGAAATTTTCGCTGCTGACTGCGTATATACGCAAGCAGCAGGTAAAAAAAATATTTTTTTTTTCAAAATTCTGAAATTTTACTGCAGCCTGCGTATATACGCAGGCAGCAGGTAATTTTTTTTTCAAATATAATTTTTTTTTCTCTCTCTACTCCTTTTTGTTCTTGTTTTCTGCTCTGCTGTATCTGCACATGCTCAATTCAAATTCAATACCCACTCATCTTACCTCTCTCAAAATTCAAAACTGAAACTAAAACTTGAAATAATTTAAACTAACTTACTACGTTGGGTTGCCTCCCAACCAGCGCTTGTAATTTACGGTCGACGGCCCGACCCAGTTACCTCATGTTTGCTCAAGGGACGTCAAAACCGCCAGGGTCTACTTTGACGTCTGCTCCCGGGCCCAGATATGGCTTGACCCGGTTTCCGCTCACCCTGCAAGTTGTACTGTCATGCGGATTCTTCAATTCGACCGCATCCCATGAAAGTACTTCTTTGATGATAAACGGTCCTGACCACCGGGATCTCAATTTTCCCGGGACAAGCTGGTTCCGAGACTCGCCGAGAAGTGCTGTCTGCCCTTCTTGAAACTGTTTTGGCTGTGCTGAACTTTGATGGCTCGGGAGCGGTTTAAGTTCTCGGGTCGGTGGCTCTTTGAGTGACGCGACCAGGGCCACTTTCTGCCCACCTTTTCCGTCCAGCTGTAAAGTGGTCCGGTTTTCAGCTTGCATGGCCTGCTCCTCCTGGAATCTCTCCTCGTTCTCTCTGTCCACTCTGTCAATCTCTGCCCATAGCTCATCCATCTCCTCGTTTTCCCAGCCTTCTTCGACAACCTCCACTGCGAAGATGTCTTCATGCTCGTAATAATTCGGTAGTTGCAGATTTTTGAAAACGTTGAACTTCACCTTGTCTTCATTGATCTGCATAGTCAGTTCTCCGCTCTTGCAGTTTATCATGGCTTCTCTAGTGGCCAAAAACGGTCTGCCCAGAATAAGTGGTACGTCTCCTGCCTCCCTGTCCAGAATTACGAAATCAGCCGGAAAAATCAGTTCTCCGACTTTCACCAGAATATCTTCAATAACTCCGTTAGCCTGCTTCACGGATCTGTCCGCCATTTGCAGCTTGATTCTAGTGGGCCTGAGTTCACCTATTTTCAAAGTTTTGAAAATCGACAAAGGCATCAGATTGATACTGGCCCCTAGGTCACACAGAGCCTTTCCTGTGTAAGCATTACCTAGGGTCACCGGGATGACAAAACTGCCAGGGTCCTTCCTCTTCCTCGGTAGCCCATTCTTCACACAGTTTCTCACTTCTGCCGTCAGATTTATAGTCTCGAAATCGCTCATACGTTTCTGTCTGTACAAAATATCTTTGAGGAACTTGGCATAAGTGGGCATCTTTGCCAACGCCTCCGCAAAGGGTATGTTGATCTTCAGCTATTTGAACATCTCGAGAAACCTGGCATAGTCCTTGCTGTCGTCCCTCTTTCGTGTTCGCAAGGGGTACGGCACCTCCTTGGAGACAGGTACCGTTTCTGCATTTGTCTCGTTCTGCACTGCATCCTGCTCAACCGAGCCCTTCGGCTGGGGCGGTCGACTGTGCTGTTATCCTGGCCCGACAAGTTGCGTTCTACTTCTTTCGAATTTTCTGCGCGTGCGTGGCTGGGATACGGTGGATCCTGCAGTGCCAATCCACTCCGAGTGGAGATAGCATTGATCTGAGCCCGTGGATTATTTACTGTATTCGAGGGTAGGTTTCCTGGCGGTCTTTCTGTTAGCTGTTGTGCTAACTGCCCCACTTGTACTTCCAAAGCGCGCAGTGACATTTTGGTTGTCTGCATGTCGGCTGTCAGGGCGTCCATATGTGCAAACCGGGACTCCATGGTCTGAAACATGGACTCGATTTTCTTCATCTGATCATCGTACTGTTGTGCAGATGGGCCCGACTGAGCCTGCGGTGTCGGTGCCACCTGCTGGGCCGGTGGCATGTGCTGGAATCCCGGTACATAAACTGCGGAATTCGGGTTTCCGTAACGGAACCCGGGATGATCTCTCGTACTCGGTCTGTACCGGCTCGGGTCCCACTGCTGCTGTACGTAACTGGCATCTTCGTATCTGAGCCCCTCAATGGCTGTGTCCAAATCTGGCCCGTCCACCACTGCATCAGTTGAGTAAAATTTCTTGACCAAATCTTGAACGATCTTGGCCAGATTGTCTATCCGGTCGTCTTCCACTGGCTCGGCTCGGGCCGTGATCCTGCGATCGTCAAACAGGCGAGTGTCCTGTTTGGCCAATTGCTTCATCAGCTCATAGGCACCGTCCTTGTCCACATGGTACAGGAAGTTTCCTCCGGCTTCTCTATCAATCCTGTCAGCACTCTCCCTGTCTAAGGCATGGTAGAATACCTGCAGGATCTTCGGGTCTCCAAAACCGTGGTTTGGACACTTTTTCACCAATCTCATCAATCTGTCCCATGCGTCTACCACCGTCTCCCCTGTCTTCTACTTGAATGACAGAATCTCGCTTTGTAATTGAATGACCCGGGAGGCGGGGTAAAATTTGTCCAGAAAATCGGTGACACACCCCTTCCATGTTGTGATGGACCTGGGTGGACGGGATTCGAGCCAGTCGTTGGCTACTCCGTACAGGCAGTATGGAAAGAGTATTAGCATGAGCGCCTCGGCTCCAACTCCCTTATACCGGACTTTGTTGCAATAGTCCTCAAACTTCCCGATGAAGTCATTTGGATCTTCATCAGCTTTGCCATGGAATGGGCAGAGGGTCTGAACAGTCTGGATGGTGGATGGTTTTATGTCGAAGTGTTCTGCGGTGATCTCGGGAACCACAATAGCTCGTTCATGCCCCCCCGTGGGGACTTCGAAATTCTCCACCAACGCCTTCCCAGACCGGTTGTACGTCCTCTGGTTGCTCCGGGCAGCAAGGCCCGCTGTGATCAGATCTTCGATGTACCGAGCCATCTCGGCTTGAGTACGTGTCTCGGGCAGTTCTGGCGTTTTCTCGGTATTGTCGCCCATCCTGAAAAAGTAGAGATCTCAAGAGCAGTGAGATAACAGAAAAATAAAAAATAAAATAAAATAAAAATAAAAACTCTGAAAATTAATTCGGACTACTAAATAAACCCTAAAAAGTCCCCGGCAACGGCGCCAAAAACTTGATGCGCTTTTTAGCGTGCTATTCGCAAGTATACGAATCAAGTAATATAGAGAGTATTTTCGACTCGGTTTATCGATCCCACAGGGATTTTGCAGGTTTTTCTAGTAATCAGTTTTAACGAACAGAGTGTAAAAAGGAGGAATATTTTGAGAGTTTGAACATAAATAACTGAAACGTAAATATTTTTGTGAAAGTTTTCTGAATAATATTAAGGTTGTAAATCTAGGGATTGAGATACTAGGTCCCGGGATCCCCTAGGGTTCTTCAGATTTTCGTTCTTCGTTTGACATGAAAACACACAGCAGTCTCGTTATCCGTGCCACGTACCAATTGTGCAGTATCTTTTCTTTTCCTGCACGTTATCACAATCCTGCAGACTGTCGGATTCCTATTAAGCTGCCTAAATCTGCAGTCTCGTTCTAAGGCTGCTAGGGTTTCTAACCTGTCCTGATGGCCCGGGTCAGATTCTCTAACAGTTGGTCTCAACGATTTCAGGCTAGTCCTAACTCCCCTTCGCTAGTCGGCCCATCGGGGTAAGGTGCTAAATTCTGTCTTCTCTTCCTAACCCTAACCGGACGTTTTCACCTACCGACTCGGGTCTGTAGCAATTCTGGTTAGCTACTCCGATCATGCATAAACAGTAAAATTCAAAGACAGAATAACGAATAAAGCTGCTGATATTAAGATAGCACGATCATGAATTCATAGTCAAAACGCAGAACTAATCTGAAAACGAAACCCTAGGTTCACCGAGAACCTAGGTAAAAGTTTAGCTACTGAAATTCATAACGTAAAATAACACAGTTTTTGAATAAGAGAGAAGAAGAGCAAACGGGTGTCTTGAATCTGGATTCACGTTTCCGTGCTCTCCGGGGATGCTCTGTCTTCTCCGTCGGTTGTGCTGTCTTTTTATTGATGTCTCAAAACGAGTCTGGACGAGTCTTTAAATAGTGTTGTTTTTCCCGAAAACGCTTGCGCCAGAATTTACGAAAACTGCCATCGGTCCACCGACTCGGAAAAAAAAGTCAAACTGGCTGCGTATATACGCAGGGTTGCGTATATACGCAACCAGGGCCCAAAAAATCCTCCAACCATCACCTCCCTGCCTGCGTATATACGCAAGGCTGCGTATATACGCAAGCCTGCGTATATACGCAACCAGGGGGTGTGATGGTGGCCCTTGGTTGGTCCTTTGGTGGGCCCGGTTGGGTCTCCTGGGTCCCACACTTCTGCCTGAAATCTCCGGTTTTCCTTCCTCGGTGTCTTCCTGCTTTCCCGTGTTCCCGTCTTGCGTTTTGACCCGAAACTTGTCAAAATTACCAAAATACCCCTGGGTCAAAACCGCTCCAAATTCTGTCCGATCCTGACTCTGGACATAGGAAAACTGCTGACTGAATTTGGGAGACAAAATCTGAACTTGACTTCGGAAACCCGGGCCCGGTGCCAAAATGACCAAAATACCCCTAGGCCAAAACTGTCCCGGAAATCGTCACGAACCTGAAATAGTTGCTCCTGACTCTGGACACCGGGAACCGAGACTCCTTACTCGGGCGTGGCCTGACTGGGACCCACACGTGACGGGAGTCGGTTTTTCGGCCGGACTCCGTTTCAGCATTATAACCTGTTTTCGGAAAGCCCTTGACATCTCCGTTCTTTTGCCCCCGGTTTCACTTCAAAATTCCAAGTCAAGCTCAAGATATCGTCCACCGAGCGCGTCCCGGTGATTCTCGGTTTTGGAGTTTTCAGCTTCCTCGGTCGGTTTTCACTGCTCGTTTTTCCTCCAGTCTTTCCATTTTCCATTCCACTCTCCCTTGTACCAGTCTCGGTCAAATCCTGTCCCGAGCATTTTCTGCACGTTTCCCGAGGCGATCTCGGTTCTGTCTCGGCACGCATCCCAACGCACTTTCCGAACCTGTTCCTGAAAAAGCAGGAAAAAACCCGCGATCATATCTAATAAAAGTACAAAACATGCAGAAATTCACGAAGAGCAAATAAACGTCTCGTTCCTAAAACCGAGGCTTTCCGAGGGTGAATTCTGGCTAAAACGCGGCTTTCCACCACAATGGCACGTCAAATCAGGCTAAAAGATAACCCCTAATTGGGCGTTATCATTGGCCCTCCTCCGCGAGGACGTGGTTTTGGCCGAGGCCAAAACAACCGCTAGGCTTCCCAAAGTAAACCTCTGGATTCCCTGCTGCTTCATCACCATCCTGGCCGCCTGGATTTCCTGCTGCCTCCTTAACAACGTGGCAGAATTCGGCAACCCCTCCCTGTCCGAATGCTCCCAGAGCACACACATCGCGGCAGCCTTCTCGACCCTTCCTTGGCTACTGTCAAGGATGTGGTGTTCAGGGACACCGCTATCTTCATTGCACTCAATATGGCTGGATGTTTCAGCAGTTTAATAACAGTGGGTCCCCCATGCCTCCATCACAACATTATCAGGCTCCTCCCGCATCAGCCTCCTTCTGGAATCCACGAGCTCATGTTGCCACTGCTCAACCTGGGATCCAACCTTCTCAGAATTGGCTCCTTGACAGTGGTGCAACCCATCACATCACAGCTGACCTAGCCAACCTCTCTCTCCATCAGCCATACACACAGTCCGAAGATGTTATGATTGGTGATGGAACCAGCTTGCCCATCACTCACACCGGTTCGCTCTCTCTTCCCTCCCCCAGTGGATCATTTACTCGTCATAATGTGCTCTGTGTACCCAAAATTAAGAAAAATCTTATTTCTGTCTCTATACTTTGTTCCTCCCATAATCTTGTGGCTGAATTCACCTCTCTTGGATTTGTCTTGAAGGATCGAACTACGGGGGCGCTAATACTAACTGGTCCACTTAGAGATGGAGTTTACGAGTGGCCAGCATCATCACCGTCCTCGCTGGAACTAATCTCTGAGTCTCGTCCATCATTCTCCTCCTAGCATCATCGTCTCGGTCATCAGGCAGGATCTGTCTGCCGACAACTAGTCACGTCTTTTTCTCTTCCTATTAGTAATTCAATTGAGTCTCAGTCCTGTAATGCGTGTCATTTCACGAAGAGTCACAAACTTCCGTTTCACAATTCCAGTATTAATTCATCTCGTCCACTTGATGTAGTATTTTCTGATGTATGGACCTCCCCTATTTCTTCCCATGACGGCTCTAAATATTATGTTATTTTCGTGGATCATTTTTCCAAATATATATGGTTCTATTCTATGCAGCGCAAGTCTCAGTTGTCTGACATATTCGTTCGTTTTCGTGCCCTAGTTGAAAATTTCTTCTCTGTCCCAATCAAAACTCTGTATTCAGACAATGGGGGCGAATACGTCGGTCTCCGCACCTATCTCTCCACGAATGGAATTACTCATCTCACTTCGTCACCTCATACGCCAGAGCAGAATGGATATTCAGAACGGAGACATCGCCACATTGTAGAAACTGGCATTGCCTTACTTCATCACGCCTCTATGCCGCCTCAATACTGGCCATATGCCTTTTCCACCGTCGTCTATCTCATAAATCGACAGCCCACTCGCTGACTCAACAAGCTATCCCCCTTTCAAATAATCTTCAAACAAACACCCAACTATCACAAGCTTCGGATTTTCGGGTGTCTCTGTTACCCCTGTCTCCGCCCCTACGCTAATCACAAACTCGACGATCGCTCTACTCAGTGTGTGTTTGTTGGCTACTCTCTAACTCAGAGTGCCTACCTCTGTCTAGATGTCGTCTCTCATCGTCTCTACGTGTCTCGTCATGTCCAATTCGTTGAGTCCTCCTTTCCGTTCGCTTCTACATCGAAACCTACCCCCACACCGACAGATGATCTCCTACATGAGTGGTTTGTCCCTCCCACTGCACTCCTTCCGTTGCCATCTCCCAGTGTTGCTTCTCCACCTGTTGTCGATCCTCCGGTCCAGCGGTACAAGGGACACTATTTCACCCGGCACCCAAAATCCTCGGCCCCACCTGCATTGGCCCCTTTACCGACCTCACCTGCTTCACAACCAACATCACTACCAACCTCACCTGTTCCTCAGTCGGGACCTCTGCTGTCATCACCTCCACCACCTGCACCTCCTATTGTTACTGACCCCTCACCGGCACCACCTATTCCCACTCATCCCATGGTTACACGGTCCCGTGATGGGACCCTGAAATCCAAACCCATCTATACCCTCACTGCCACCTCCACTACAGACACTACACCCAGCACTGTCACTCAGGCCATGCGTCATCCCCAGTGGTGAGCAGCTATGGCTAATGAACTTGATGCTCTGGTTCAAAATCACACATGGGGCCTTGTTCCTCCTGCACCCTTTCGCAACCTAGTTGGGTGCAAATGGGTCTTTCGGATTAAAAGGTTGTCTGATGGCTCTGTTGATAGGTATAAAGCAAGACTTGTGGCTAAAGGTTTTCACCAGAGGCCGGGTATAGACTTTCACTACACGTTCAGCCCCGTCGTTAAGCCGTCCACAATTCGCTTGATACTTTCGTTAGCTGTCTCCCAGGGGTGGTCTATACGACAGTTGGATGTCAATAATGCATTCCTTCAAGGGACCTAACACGAGGATGTGTACATGGAGCAACCTCCTGGGTTCGTTGATCAGGATCGGCCTCATTTTGTGTGTCGCCTGAGAAAGGCTATCTATGGCCTCAAACAGGCCCCTCGAGCTTGGTATGCGGAGCTTCGTCTGTTTTTGCTCCAACAAGGTTTTTTAATTCCCGTGCAGATGCATCGCTATTTATTTATCGGAAGTCTGGAGTTACTGTTTTTCTTCTCGTCTATGTCAATGATATAATTGTTACAGGCTCTACCAGCTCTTCCGTGCAGAACTGTATAGATATGCTCTCTCGCCGGTTCTCTCTGAAAGATCTTGGCACTTTGTCTTATTTTTTGGGGGTTGAGGTCCTTCCTCATCCAGATGGTTTAGTTCTTTCTCAGCAGCGCTATATTCGTGATCTCTTGCAGCGCCTCGGTATGACTTCCGCGAATCCGGTTCAGTCTCCAATGGATACTTCTGCTGATTTGCGTCTTCTTAATGGTTCTGCTCTTCCCGATGCGAGAGAATATCGTATGACTGTTGGCAGCCTCCAGTATTTATCCTTCACTTGGCCGGACATTGCCTTTGCTGTCAACCGTCTATCCCAGTTCATGCACCGGCCGACAACGGTTCACAGGAACGCTGTCAAACGGGTTCTTCGTTATCTGCAGGGCTCTGCTGATTTGGGCATTTTGATTCGACGTGGTCCGTGTTCGCTATATGCCTTCTCTGATGCCGACTGGGCTGGTAACAAGGATGATCTCACTTCTACTTCTGGGTATCTGGTGTATTTCGGTGGCTCCCTGATATCTTGGAGCTCCAAGAAGCAACCTACCGTCGCTCGATCCTCCCTTGAGGCAGAATATCGTGCTGTGGCTGCTGCATCGGCTGAATTATGTTGGCTTCGCTCCCTCCTCTATGAGCTAGGCGTCTCACTTCCGTCCGCCCCAACGATTTATTGTGACAACAGTGGTACAACATACCTCTGCTCTAATCCAGTTTTCCATTCCAGAATGAAACATGTTGCTCTTGATTTCCGTTTCGTCCGGGAACAAGTCCAAGGTGGTATGCTTCGGGTCTTGCATGTCTCATCGGCTGACCAGTTAGCTGACTGTCTCACGAAGCCACTGTCTCGGTCTGTTTTTCTCCCTCTGCGGTCCAAGATTGGAGTCTCATCTCGACCCTCCATCTTGCGGGGGCGTATGAACACTAATATAAATTAGATGGGCAATAATGTAAATTAGATAAGTACTACTTGTGTCTAGGCCCCTAGGTGAGTATATATAACTACATGTACTGGCAATTTATTATTCACTCAATAAGACGTTCAGCCTTCTTCTAACATATAGAAGGTTCCCTTCCAATTATACACATGCTCATTTTCATTGAAAATTTGGGAAAGTGGGAACAAATAGTAGTGGGATGCGCAGTGATCTCCTTTTGTACTTATCAGAGGAATGCACATAATTCAAGATGGCGAGGGCCCCCGGCCCATGCTAGTATCTGGCCCGACCTGCCCTAAAATGAGCTAAGCCCGCCCCCGCCCTGCCCCTCTTAACACTTGAACCGGCCCCGGTAACCCATAGCCTGCCCCCCCAACCCAGGACGGTTCCACTCAGCCCCCCCCCCCTAAAAACGGTACCGTTTTTTATTTTTTTATTAAAAAAAATATTATTTAATATATTAATAATTTATTATCCTCCGGCTCACTCAACCCCCAGCCCCCATGGGTGGTACAGCTTCGTCTAATTTTGAACCGGCCCGCCCCGCCCTGATCCCTTCTAACACCGGGCCACTAATCTGTCCCCGCCCCCTCGAAGACGGTCCATGCTAAAACCTGCTCGCCCCTGACAACTTCACACATAACGATGATCTTGTAGTGCAGAAACATTTCTTAGTAAAATGCTTTTGATTGTGCAAAAATGGATGTTTGAAGTATAGTCCAATTGGCATCCCGTTACTCGTTGCTGGGGTTCATTGTCTTTTCAGTAAGTTATTGGAATTTTTTTCTTCTATTTGCTTCTATTTCCCTCCCATGTTTTCTTTTTTGGGAGTGAATAAACTGAAGATTAGGATTTTGCTAGGAACGATGAAGTTCTTGCAGTCTACTGCTGTTGAAAGGCTTGTTAGTCGTCTATTCCTTACAGAGCTTGATGTCTTGCATCGATGGAGTTTACTCCTGATGCGGCTGTATTTGAAGATTTATTTTCTAGTGCTCTTTGCAGTGAATACTTTCTCCTTTTGGACTATGATTGTATTCGTCGGGTTGACTTCCACTGTATTTGTTGAAATGAAAGAAAAACATTGCATTCCTCCGAACTTTGCCGCATGTTATTTCCCCCCACAACATATGGTACTTATTAATCCAGTTACATTACACGCGGTGCTCATCCAGGGAGGAGATTAACCTTCCAACCAGTTTTCTGTGACTGTGCTAATCCTCTGCCTCAGTTTCCCTAAGCTTCCTCAACAACTGGAAAGTAAGTTTCAACTAGAGGAGTTCCCTCACAACTCACCCCGTTATCATGTGCAGATACCACTCCTTGTAGTGCTGGGTGTATAGCTGTTGCTCTGGCTTGAAAAAAAAGATGATTCTTTATATTCTTGTCTGTCTGAGCTACATTGCACTTCTTTAGCTGCTCTTCGCCTTTCTAACCATGCATCAACCAATTATTTGAACCCAGTTGAAGTTATTTTCATCATGACCTTCCCAACATGCCATATCTTAGTCACTCAACTAGTTCAGTTCTGCTCCTTGTGAGGTTGCTTACACTACAAGAGATTTGGTGTTTAATGACAAGAATGTGTGTGGCGATATGGATTATGTCACTTAATGAGAGCATTTTATGACAATACTTGTTTTTGCCAAAGGAATCAGAGAAAAACATACTTCGGTGGCATACTTGTAAATTTCTCTAACTTTAGGCCCTTAGTGGAACTCAATTCTCGCCACTACGACAGGAGTATATATAGAAGAGGGCTTTTTTATTATGCCATTATCTCAATCCAGAACGATGAAGCCTCTGGAATCTGGATCCATCTATCGTCTCGCTGCCGAATTCAAAGGGAGTCCCCCAGTTTTGACGGATTATTCAAACGCTTCATATTGCGAAACGAACATCAATGGATCAAGATCGTTTCTTCATCATCTCAGGGCAGATCTAGAGCGCTGAAGATCTTTTCAAGAGAAGTGAATCGCCCCTTTAAGGTTAGGGTTTCACTTTCTTCAAATGCGTGTAATCCTTCGTTAGTCAGCCGAATACATCTAATCTATTCCTCTCTGTTAATCAATTCTAAGCAATTTCAGGGATCTTAGAATGAGCCGATGGAAATACTTCTGATGGATCTGAGAAACCGAGGGAGACATTATAGACCCCGATACCCCTATTGCAATATCGGTAACACCCCCATTCCATGCTTCATTGTTTCTCTTAGAAATTCACTGAACTGTTCTATGCTGTACAATCTAGGTTTCTTTGACTGCACATACAGTGGAAGTAGTCTGTCCATGTGTTCCCGATGTTTGGTTAATTGGATTTGTGCATCTAAAGACATATATTACTTTGTGAACCGGTAGTTATTATAATTGTTAGTAATTTTCTAAAATATGCAAAAAAAGATCTGTATTTGAGATAAATTATGATCTTGTATTGACTGTGAAAACTTATGTGATTGTCATGCAATTTCATTCAAGTAAATTATCTTATGTATAAGTTCTTTTTTCGCTTCATAAATTATTTTTGGTGTTCGTAACCTGAGCATTTTTACTTGTGCTTTTGACCAATTCAATTTATATTGCAACATGTACATAGGATATACACCACTAAGCTAGATATCGTCATTGTGTTGGTAATTTAAGCTCAACCTTATATACTTACAGTCAAGCTCTGTATATTCTCTCATTTCTTAGCAGAGCATTCCCACTCGCTCGAGTCTGAGATGTGCTTAAGAAATTATACTCGTACTACCTTACGCCTTTGTTCTGTTATTGTAGATAAGTCTTTGTCTTGCATTGGCTTCCAGAGGAGATGTGAATTGGTGGTTAACTTTATATGAAAACTGTCTGAGATATTGAGATAACCCATGTAGGTCTGGTGAAGCTGTGTTTGGTGTGCGAAATCAATAATTCTGTAATACGATTCGAAATCTCACAAAACAACTAATGAAACCCTTGACATATGATATTTTAGATAAGTATCTACCTAGAACTTGAATTGCATGGTTTGAAGTCATTGTGGTCGAAATGCCAACTACTGAGAACATTAAGTCACCCACATAAACCAAGCACCAGAGTGAGACATAAAAGTCACAGGATATACAGAGATACTGTACATGCGATCATGCGCCAGGACACACTAGATGTGAGAGGCGATATGGATTACTACTCGTTAGAGAGGCCATGCTCCCTGGTGCCTGGAAACTAGATGTTTTATCTGCTAATGAAGTTGGTGGTTTTCGCATTGCTTGAGGTTGTAGTTGAGTGGTCGTTTGTTGGAGGCTGATCACGGTTTTAGACAAGTTGAATCAGTAGATTTATCCTTCTTGACTGTGGTCAGTGTAAAGTTACCGTTCCCTTTAACAATTAAACAAGATTACTCAATACTTAAAAGAGATGGGAATAGTTGTAATGAACTTACTCTGCATATTTCCCCGGAATGAATTACTATATATGAAGCTCAAAGATAGAGATTATACTCCTTGTACTTCAAAAAGCTTGCCTCTTATTTCAATTACTTTCTTATTAATTTATGGCCTCACTTAAGTCAGGTAGTCACTCCTGTATATATTAGTCACTTTATCTGCTGCATTAGATATCTTGATCCAGCAGTGGTGTACCAGTTCTTCTTTGTTTCGCTATAGCTTATGCAAAAAAATTTAATCTTAGCTAAGATTTTTCAAGTGCTCAATTTGATTTCAACGTTAAGGAGCTGAAGAAAATAAAGTGAACACTGGGTCAGTGAAATGTCACTTAATGATGCATCATGTCTGGTTTCCGAACATATACCCTCGGAATTTGGTACTTAACAATGGGGATATGATACCTTTAGAAACACAATCTTATACTTTAAAGTACAAAAGCCGTGACTAAAATGGCTATCCTACAATGTATGTATTAGTTGGCCTTAACTGTCCAATAATGCAAGAACTGAGTTCAGGGTCTTCAGCCTAAAATGTCTATATATTGGTTGGCCTCAAATGTCGATCAATGCAAGGACTGAATTGAGGGACTTCGACCTAAATTGTATATTGCATGGCCTGAAATTCCCATGTGATGTGATGCCTTGTCTCATGTCTGGATATATAGTTTCTCAGTATGATATATCTTTTCAAACTCTAAAGTGGTGTACTCATGTACAGATCCAACACGTTGTTTGATCTAACAATATTATGAAATGGAATGCTGTAATCATGTTAGTAATAGTTATAAAATATTCTTATGTGAGGACCTGCGTCATAACACTTACTCTGATATGTGATGAGCTTACAACCATATGAATATACACTTACTATATTATACAACCTAGTATGTATTGGTGAAAGATTTGGAATGAATTTACCCCTGTTTAGTCAAAACTTAGAATGGCCAGTTGATTTGTGTTTATCTTTCCACTTCTTGCTGATATGTACACAACGTAAGGGATATGCATATAATGACTTCCATGGGTTGTATTTTCAATAGAGAACCCTTGTGCACTAATTTAATAGACAGCCCATGTAGCTCAAACTTCTACGTAGTGTTATGCTTCAGGTCTTGAATGTTGGATGTGTTCTTCATGATATGCTTGTAGAACAATGAACTGATTATATCTATATGTCATGCTTCATCTCGAAATCTTTCTTTCTTGGGGATTTTCATTCAGTGAGATTTGTTTTGGCTTTGATACATTCCATCATGGGTTGTGTTCTATTGCAGGAAAGGGTTGATGAAGGATGAAGTTGATTGATTTGGATGTCCAATTGATGTACTTGTGATTTCTTAAAGACTTCATAGAAGAAATGACTTGTATCTCTCCGGGATGGCGATGCATATTTGCCTCATCATAGTTGATGTAATAGGATTATATAAGGGTAGTATGTGATCGAACTAATTGAGGCTTGTATATGATGTTGGATTGTAAGAATTCTCATTTTACTATTTAAGGCGATTGATTTGGTTTATTTTCTTTTAAATCATGTATCGGGTTTCATGTTGGATTGGAAGTGACAAGAAAATAGTGTCAACTCATTTCTACGCAGAAGTGCAACGTATATTGTCACTATTATCAGAATCCAGTGACAAGATAAAAAGTTGTCAAAAAATTTAATTTCAGTGACATAAAATAACTGTCACTAAATCTTGTGACAAGAAATTTCGTCACTAAAAATTCCTTTTCAGTGACATAAATAAATTGTCACTAAATATTGTGACAAGAAATTAATGTCACCGAAGACTTGTTTTTTTGTGACAAGAAAATATTGTCACTTTGATGTTTAGTGGCATATATCTAGTGACAGCATAGTGACAAAAATTATGTTGTCACTAACCATTTTAGTGACAATATTTAGGCATTTAGTGACAACATTTTTTGTCACTAAAGACAAAATCTGTTGTAGTGTTAGCAAATTCTCTCAAGAGGCAACTATAGCTCAATGAACACAGCAACTAAAAAGGAATGTTCTGGCCGAGCATGCTATAAGAAGAGGGTTTGTACAAAAATGAAACAGCAGCAACAATCTTCCTTACTGGACATGTGAAGATATTGCTCTTCTTAATAGGTGAAGTACTATAAACACTTCTGAATCGAGCAATTTTTTAGTGCTCTAAAAGAACACCACGTGTTGCTCTACGACCAATGAGTAGTGCAACACTACGTGGTGCTCTTTTGGAGCACTAAAAAGTTGCTCCTGTCAGAAACAAAGCATTGATCACAATTCACGACAATAGGAGGAAGCCACAGCTGCAGAAACATCACACCTCTAGAAGACCCAAAAATATCTTCAAGATACCTGTTAATTACATACAATACTGGAACCATGTAATGAACCCATTATCCCTAGAACTGCTTCTAACTTTGACACTTCATGTAGTGAATCGATAGCTTATTCTTCTTGTAGTGGCGACAGCTATTAACATATAGTAGCCTCCTTGGAATCCGTGTATTAAACAGAGTGGGCCTGTTTGGATGTGCTTAAAACTAGAGGTAGGGAAAGGTGAAAAACTCGAGTTTTCGGTCAGATCTCTCCGAATTCCCAAAAAACCGGAATTCCGGGAGAAAGAGCCGGAATTCTGGATTTTTCTCCGGGGATTTTTAGCCAGAATTCTGGATTTT
This sequence comes from Linanthus parryae, assembly GCA_023055425.1. Lineage (NCBI taxonomy): Eukaryota > Viridiplantae > Streptophyta > Magnoliopsida > Ericales > Polemoniaceae > Linanthus > Linanthus parryae. Next base: position 654,582 of record JALGPY010000038.1, on the reverse strand, counting down.
TTAAGGGTAACTCCGGATTTTAAAAAAAAAATACAAATTTAACAAAAAGTCTACTAATAATCTACAACAATCTATCACATCCAAACACCCCAAAATTGAAATGAGCTTTCTAGCTAAACCGCTAACTTACTTCAGCTCATCCAAACAGCCCCACTATTATCTTACTCTTTGGAAGAATGTACACCTTTCTCTCCCACTTTGTAGAGTTGAGAGCTGTCCCGTTTAATAATAGAGCGGTACAATCTTGTAGGTCTAGTTTGAAGAATCTAACTTCTGCTTATGAGTCTGCTCCTAGATGTCTGAACTCTCACTTGCCAATAGCATCAAATTCCACCCTACTTGCTTAGGCAAAAGACCTGACAATACCAATTGATGCGGATCAACTTCCTAAAGTCAGAGACTTTAGGAACAAGTACCAGAGACGCAGGAAAATTGGACTTTTGGAGGAAGTTTACTTCGAATAAGGGATAAGATTTTAGTTATTTCTAGTTATCTCTTAGTAGTTGAGTAGAAGTAGGAGTTTTCATGTTTTCATCTATAAATTAGTAGGATATCAGTCGTTGTTTTCACCTTTGATGATTATTGAATAAAAATTCCTCAGAAATTGAGTTGATTTTCAGAAATACCTGTTCTTTTCCCTTTCAGTTCTACACCAATTTTGGTATCAGAGCCAAAATTCGATCTCCTGTCGCTCCTCTGCAACCAATTGCATCTGCCTGCGTTCTCTCATCTAAGCAACAGAAAACCCCTGCAACCAGATCGCCGAACAGCCACCAGTGCACAGGTGAATCCAAACGCCGGCGAATCCGCCACAGCTGGCGAAGCACCGAAGCCTCTGCAGCTTCGTCGGCTTCCTTCTCGCCGCCGTCCAGACCAGCCGACCCTCCAGACGTCGCCGGAGAACCTCGTCGTTCTCTGTCTCAACCCGTCGCCTCTGCAAGTCCGCCCTCACAGCTCGCACCACCACCACTTGACGTCGCCTCTGTTCCCCCATCGCCACTTGCTTCTCTGTCTGCGTTCTTGTGTGCTTTCCCATCCAGAAACCATAGCCCCAAATAGAAAACCCTATTCTGCCCCTGTCAACCATCAAAACACCTATTTTACCCCCTTCAGTAAACCCTAGCCCAATTATATTGGCGAATCTCCTTTTAAGGATTTTTGTCACACTTGGCTCGTATTCTTTGAATATCGGGTCTCATCCACTAGGCTCATATTCTTCGGAATTTTGGGTCACCCCTTTGACTTATATTCTTCAGAATTTTAAGTCAAATTTTGGCTCATAATTTTTTTAAAATTTTGGGTCATATTTTACTTTGATTCTATATAAAATTTTAAGTAATGCAATCACTCATGACCAATCAAAGCATTGCCCAGAGGCAAGATGCGCTGGAACAGAAGGTTGAAACCATTGATGGTACTGTCAAAACTCTCACAGAATCAATAAACGAGTTGACACGACAGGTAGCTCGTTTGACTACCTCCTGGGAGAAACAACCGCTTAGTACAGAGGCAGTTGAAGATACCCATGGCAGCCCCACGATTCAACAACGTGGTTCTGTCAATCGCAATGCACGCGATAATTTGCGAGGGGATCGTGACCGCGTAAGGAATCCACCACAGTACCAAAGGCCCCGGGACGAGTTTGACGAATCGGACGATGAGGTTAATTTAAGACAAAACAGACAACGAGGAAGACGTCAATACCGAACACTGGAGAGAAATTATGGCCGCTATGGATGTAATGACGATGACTCGGACATCACGAAGAGGTCCCGAGCAGAAGCTCCTGAGTTCAATGGCCAATTAGACCCGAATGCTTTTCTAGACTGGCTAGATGCAATGGATGACTATTTTGATTGGCATAACATGTCGGACAGGCGAAGAGTTCGTTTTGCAAAGATGAAGCTGGTGGGATTAGCTAAGCGTTATTTGAAAGGTGTTGAAGAAGACATCGAAAGGATGGGCGACGAACCTATAGTTCATTGGGTGAAGACTAAGCTGAAGTCCAAGTTTCTTCCAAGACAACATATGACGCGGTTACTTGATCAGTTCATGAGTTTGAAGCAGTTGACTTCTAGTATTTCCGAGTACATGGGAAAGTTTGAAGATCTGCGTATAAGATGCAAAATTCGCGAAGAGCCTGACGTGTCAGTCACAAGGTTCATCAATGGCTTGCGCTTCGACATTAAAAGAGAAGTCAACCTATATGCCCCAGACACGGTTGAGGATGCTTATCAGAAAGCATTGGAGTTGGAGATTTATCGAAAGCCTACGACTCAGAAGCGCTGGAATTCTCAAATCGGGGAGACACAACGAAATGAGTCAAATAAAAGGTCCACAGGCACGACACTTCTTCCAGGCACATCGGTTGCATCCAAGAGTAGCATCGCCTCTAATGCCAAAGTCAATAGTGCTACAGATGGCAGAAACTTCTACCCCAACTCGCGGACCAACAATCCATCCATAGTATGCAACAGATGTCAAGAGAGAGGACATATATCGTCTCAATATCCCCAGCGCAACTTGTTCCTTGAGTATGAAGAGTTTGATGAGGAGGGTGATGCGTGCCATGTCCAACCACTAGACGAACCCCAGGAATCGGGAGATGATGAAGAGTATTCGGAGGAGGATGGGAAGCAAGTCAGTGTCATGAGGTATATTTTCTCCACGCCAGCCAGATATGATGAATGGAAACGGACGAGTATCTTTCACACATTTGTGAAATGTGGGGAGAAAGTTTGCAAGATTGTTATCGATGGAGGAAGTACAATGAATGTGATTTCTCAGTCGGCCGTGGAAAAGCTAAAACTACAACCTAAGCCACACCCTAAACCTTTTCGAGTTGCTTGGGTCGATAAAACCTCACTTCCTGTGAAAGAGAGGTGCATAGTTCCTATTCAGATGGGGCTCTACAAAGAGGACATTGTGTGCGATGTTCTACCCATGGATGTAGCTCATGTATTGCTCGGACGTCCTTGGATTTACGATAAAGATGTCACACACTATGGGCGTGATAACACTTATGTGTTCAAGCATGGAGATAAGACGATCAAGCTCTACCCAGCAAAGCCTTCAGATAAGGATAAGCCTGAGTTGAAGAGACCCCACAGGCAAAGCCTTCATGTCTTGGCCAAGAAGGATTTTGAGAAAGAAAGTAGTGAGACGGGAATAGTTCTTTCATTGGTGACAAAGGGCATATTCTCAGTTTCCACTGAGCAAATTCCTTCCACCACACCAGAAATTGGCAAGTTGTTGCATGAATTTCGAGATGTGGCTCCTGAAGAGTTACCAAATGCTTTACCACCTATGAGGGATGTTCAACACGCCATCGACCTAGTTCCAGGATCGCAGCTGCCAAACTTGCCCTACTACAGGATGAACCCTAAAGAACGTGCAGAGATGAACAAGCAAGTTGAAGGACTTCTACATAAAGGTTTCATTCGTGAAAGCCTTAGCCCTTGTGCAGTTCCAGCCTTGTTGATGCCAAAGAAAGGCGATTCTTGGAGAATGTGTGTGGACAGTCGTGCCATCAACCGAATCACTGTCAAGTACCGGTTTCCCATACCAAGACTTGACGATATGCTAGATCAAATGGCTGGTTCAACATGGTTTTCTAAGCTAGACTTGAGGAGTGGATATCACCAGATTCGAATCAGACCTGGAGATGAATGGAAGACTGCTTTCAAAACTCAAGATGGGTTATATGAATGGATGGTCATGCCTTTTGGACTATCTAATGCTCCGAGTACATTCATGAGGTTTATGAACTAAGTTCTTCGTCCTTATTTGGGAAAGTTTTTGGTTGTATACTTTGATGATATACTGATTTTCAGCAAGTCAAGGGAAGACCACATGGAGCATCTTCGCTTAGTTCTCACAACGCTTCGTGAAGGAAATTTATACCTGAATTTAAAGAAATGTTCTTTCCTACAGGACAATGTGCTTTTTCTCGGGTTTATCGTCTCGTTTGATGGGATTTCAGCTGACCCTGAAAAGGTTAAAGCTATAAGAGAATGGCCCGAGCCAAAGACCTTGACGGAAGTTCGTAGTTTTCACGGACTAGCCACTTTCTATCGGAGATTCATAAAGGGATTCAGTTCGATTACAGCCCCGCTCACGGATTCCATGAAGCAAGGAGAGTTCAAGTGGACCCCAGCAGCCACGAAAGCTTTCAAGGAGATTAAACTCAGAATGACGGAGGCTCCGGTGCTAAGGCATCCTGATTTTTCGAAAGTCTTTGAGGTCTCATGTGATGCTTCGGGCGTAGGAGTAGGAGGTGTTCTAAGCCAAGAAGGTCACCCTATTGCTTACTTTAGCGAGAAACTCAATGGAGCGAAGTTGAAGTACTCCACTTATGACAAAGAGTTTTATGCTATTATCCGAGCTCTTCACTACTGGAGATACTATTTGCTGTCACAGGAGTTTTTTATTTATTCTGACCATCAGGCTCTCAAGTATCTACACTCTCAGCGTAATTTGAACTCCAATCATGCAAAGTGGGTTGAGTTTCTCCAGTGCCGGAGTTGAGAATAAGGCTGCTGATGCTCTCAGTCGTGTTGTTTATGTCCTTCAGACCATGAATGTCCAAGTTGTTGGGTTCGAGCGGATGAAGGATGAATATGACACTTGTCCTGACTTTGGTATTATATACCATGAGGTGAGGGATGGTAATCGACTTGAGTATGTTGATTTTATCATTCGAGATGGGTACTTGTTTCGAGGTTCCAAGCTGTGTGTTCCTCGCACGTCAATAAGAGACTTCCTCATATGGGAATTACACGGCGGAGGCCTTGCGGGACATTTTGGTAGAGATAAGACAGTAGCGCTGGTTGAAGATAGATTCTATTGGCCTTCGCTTAAGAGGGATGTTGCTCGAGTTGTCTCTCAATGCCGGACGTGTCAAGTGTCCAAAGCAAAGAAGAAAAACACAGGGTTATACACACCGTTGCCTGTCCCACATGAACCCTGGAAGGACCTTAGCATGGATTTTGTTCTTGGTTTACCCAAGACTGCACGAGCTCATGATTCCATTCTTGTTGTCGTTGACAGGTTCTCCAAAATGGCACATTTCATTCCTTGCAACAAGACGGCGGATGCTTCACATGTTGCTAAGTTATTCTTCAAGGAAGTTGTTCGTCTCCATGGATTACCAACCTCCATTGTGTCGGATAGAGATGTTAAGTTTGTTAGCTACTTTTGGAAGACACTCTGGAAACTCTTTGGCACAAACCTCAAGTTCTCGTCTGCTTTCCATCCGCAGACTGATGGTCAAACTGAAGTTGTGAATCGTAGTCTTGGAGATTTGTTACGCTGCCTAGTTCAAGACAAGCCTGGACTTTGGGATTTGATTCTCCCTACTGCCGAGTTTGCTTACAACAGTTCAGTTAATCGGTCAACAGGAAAGAGTCCTTTTGAGATAGTTCATGGGGTTGCTCCTCGCCAACCAATCGATCTTGTTCAGCTACCTGTTGATGCTCGTTCATCGGGACCAGCTGAGTCTTTTGCGGAGCATATTCGTAACTTACATGCTGAAATAAGAAGGAAAATTGCGCTGAGCAATGAGAGCTACCGCCTTGCTGCCAACGCACATAGAAGGAAGATGGATTTTAATGAAGGGGATTATGTGATGGTTCGTGTGCGTCCCGAGCGGTACCCAAAGAATTCATTCAAGAAACTTCATGCTAGTGCAATTGGGCCATATCGCATCCTGCAAAAGCTTGGACCAAATGCTTATTTGTTGGACCTTCCTTCAGATATGGCGATCAGTCCAGTCTTCAATGTGGAGGATTTCTTTCCTTACCACGGTACATTCGAGCCTCCAACTGATCCTGCTGGTAATCCTATCGCACCACAAGATTCCGCACCTCGTCTTCCACCACTTCCAACGTCAAAAAAGAGCAAATTTCAGAAGTATTGGATACAGAAGATGTTCTCACAGCCCAAGGCATTGTTCGTCGGTTCTTGGTCAAATGGTGTAACCGTCCGGACATTGATGCAACATGGATTACAGCAGAAGAGTTTCGCCTTGTTGATCCAGAGTTTTTTCAGTCGCTCTCTCCGGAGGAGAGTTCTTTTCAGCCGGGGAGAAATGATGTGGATCAACTTCCTAAAGTCAGAGACTTTAGGAACAAGTACCAGAGACGCAGGAAAATTGGACTTTTGGAGGAAGTTTACTTCGAATAAGGGATAAGATTTTAGTTATTTCTAGTTATCTCTTAGTAGTTGAGTAGAAGTACGAGTTTTCATGTTTTCATCTATAAATTAGTAGGATATCAGTCGTTGTTTTCACCTTTGATGATTATTGAATAAAAATTCCTCAGAAATTGAGTTGATTTTCAGAAATACCTGTTCTTTTCCCTTTCATAGACTTCCCCTGCATGAACGTTCTATCTTTTCATCAAAATTATTACCTTTGGCTCCCACCATCCTATGGATGAAAGATGTAGTTACTCTTATCATATCGTTCAACTTGGGTCACCTCATATATCTTATAAGATGGTTGGTAAAAATATTGAGCCAACGGATTTGTTAGTGTATTGTCTGCAATTTTCAAAGAATAGTGTTCTCTCACATTCATGCACAGGTGTGTGTGTGTATATATATATATATATATATATATATATATATATATATATATATATATATATATACACATATAATATACATGCATTTACGTATTACTTAGTTTGCATCATGGTGTTTATTCCTGTTAATTTTCAATTTCTATAATCAAGCTCAATGTTAAACGATTCTTCTCGTGTATTTCAGGGACTAGTTTTGTCCTGCATCAAGTTGCGCTCTTCCACAACAGGTCATCTCCTGGCTGCGGAAATCTTAAGAACGAGGTTCGAAATACTCTTAAAAGCTTTTCTGGAGATGAAAGGTCCTCTGTTTGGCACCTATGTCTTTCTGGGATACAGAGTTTTGGAGCTGGGTAATGTTACCCTCTTGCAAAATTTAGAATACGCAGGCGTAGTTGTGCATCATCCTATGGCACCAACTTGTATTATTTTAATATTTTCTACCGTTCGTAGCCTCCTCGTTCGAAGCCTCCTCGTAGGACTCTTGGTTAGGCTACGCACGAGGTTGTAGTTTTATGTAGTTTTCATGGAACTCCTTGCAGCTAATACATATGCACTACTTCTATCAAATATTTCATCTCAGTATTCCGAATTTGCTTCCTGTAACAGCAACTGTTTTAGGTATCTTAAATTTGGTAGAGCCTTTAGCTTTTGAAGCTTCAGGTAGTTAGCAGATAGTTAATTCTTCTCGTGTTTAACAGTTAAACATCTGATAACCATTTACCATAAAGTGACCTGTCCTCCAATAACAGTATATCCATAAAACGGGAACGGGAAACTGCATTTTTAATTTGCATTTGAATAACCTTTTATTGAAAGGATGTCATTCTTCGTCACCTATTGTTTGTAGCAAGTCTCCCGATTCATTTATCACCTATTGTTTGTACTTTGTAGCAAGGAGTGAATAAGTATTTGTCTCTATTACTTCGTGTGTTGTCTAGGCTTTGCTTTGTCCTGATCATAGGCCTTTGTATAATCTCGAGCCTTCTCAGAGATTCTACCAAATAATTTTTCTTGATGGTTTATCCAGTCGTAAGAGGTTTATCCATCTAGTTTGCATGAAGCTGCTTAGTCATGCAATTTGCAGATGAACTTGATATTTATTTGTACTATGCATTAGCAGTTTTTAAGCCATTCAAGTGTGAAAATCCAATGAAATAAATATATCAAACCGGCAACACAAAATGACTGGTGAAAATGTTCATGGTTAGAATCATGAGAAATATTGGGGTAAACTAAACGGTGGAGTTAACCCCTCCTCAATGCATCAACTGTATTAATTTGGATCCTCTCTAGTCCATCATCACTTGCAGTCCCTACAGCCCGATCCTGGCTGTTCATATCGACTAATTACCAAGATTCAAACACGTCTATCTTATTGTTAATTAACGACGTTTCTCAAAACTAACGGCGTTCCTCCGTCTCATTCGATGCGTTCTTCAAGATCTCATACTCCAGTGATCATGAAACCTGCAATCTTCTTTGAGCTTTCCAACTTGCTGGGTCAAAAAGAAAAATCGAACAAATCTGCTTTGTTCTTGAAAGCTATTTTTTCGGCACAACTAAAAGAAGTGAAACCTCAACACTCAAGCAATGAAATTTAATGGAGTTTCGATGTGAAATGGCCGTCAAGAGTAGTACTTTCCGTTGATTTGAACAAAGAATGGTCCCCGAATGTTCTCAATCTGATGAATGTACAATCTCTACCACTAAGATTTTTCACCAGAACTCACAAGAATTAGGCTTCCGGATCTGTATTTCCCCAATCCTCTGATTTCACCAAGTACTTGATCGATGGACGTCCTTTGATTAGAGTTGGAATATGACTTTTCTTGATTCATCAACCTGGATGAAAGATTGATTGTTTCTCTCAACAATTTCTTTCTCCCTTCACATCATCTGATAAAAAAATGGAATAAACCCGAAGTACAGAGATAGTCGCAATTGCCTACAACACCGCTGGTCTATGTTTGTTAAATGGCAATGATTTGTTACTGGCGGCCATGTTGGGTGGTAATGGCTGTAAATCTGTGAACCCGCGGCGGCTTAGACATAGTCGCAGGGCATGATTTCCGAGGACTGCTGTTTCTCTCTCCTCTCATCCTAAGGGACGGCATTACCTTGTTTCCTTGGATAGAGACAGAACAATCTGCCACGTGTATAGATCTAGAGACTTGATCCAAGAACTTATAATGGGTTGTATGGACTGGAGGGGATGATGGACGGGAGAGGATCCAAATCCCAACGGTCGGAGAGAAGTTCTCAATCCGTATACAATAAACACCCACCTCTTCTTCTGAGTCGTGTTCATTTCATTTTAAAATTTATATTTGGTGTTACCCTCTGGGTAACTCACGGCACTGCAAAGAGAAGCACGGGACAAAGACGCAGAGGAAGAGAGAGAGAGTGAGGGTAAATTTTCTTTCTTATTTCTTTTAGAAAATATTACACCTCTTTTATACCCCTAACCCTGTCGGTTTGACCTAGTCCTAATCCGAGTAAAGAACCGAAAAGAAACCCCGGATTTAATAAAAAACATCGCATAATTCATCACACTTAACAATCCGTAAATATACGAAAACACAAATAAAAATACTCAAAAGTAAAATTCAAGATTAACGTTTCAGCTTGGGCTGAACGTAATCTTTTAAATCTAACGGTGGAATCGTCGTGCACTTGACCCGAGTCGTAGTGTGCTCGCTTGCTCCCATAGTATCCTCGTTCAATATACTCTCGTCACGAGGGGGCGTCACCGGCCCCGTATCAACTCCCCCAGTCTCGGAAAGCAGCGTGTCCTCAAGCTGAAGATCTGGATATGCTGATTGAATAGCGGACATCGGTTCCCAACTAGGTGTAGCACCATCAGACCAAGAAACATACCACTGTCGTTGTGGGAGGCCATCAACCAACACCGTACGCTCTGCAGAAGCCGAAATGGGAACGACGACCGGACGACCTTTAAAAAACTGATCGGGTAAAGTAGGAAGAGGGACGAGCGAACTGTCGGGTCCAAAGGCCCGTAGTAGGGACACGTGGAAGACATCATGAATACGACAGCCATCGGGTAGCTGAAGACGATACGCAACCTGTCCAATGCGTTCAATCACCGGAAACGGACCATAATAACGTCGAGCCAACTTTGCAGAAAGCAGCCGTGCCAAAGACCACTGACGATATGGGTGGAGCCGCAATAGCACCAAATCGCCTACCTGAAAGGACACATCTCGACGATGTCTGTTGGCGTGGTCACGCATGCGCTGCTGCATATGAATCAAATGACGCTTCAGATCAGCCAATAACTCAGAACGTTCCGTCACCAGCTCGCTAACAGAAGAGGAAGTCTCCGTAGTAGGCAACGTGGGAATCAAAGATGGGGGCTCTCGGCCATAGAGGGCACGGTAGGGGGACATATTAATGCCCTCATGGTGACGACAATTCATAGAGAGTTAGGCTCAGGGAAGAAAGGACGACCACCGCTTTGGCTGTTCGGACGTGAAGGCGCGAAGATACTGCTCTAATCCTCTATTCATGACCTCTATCTGACCGTATGTTTGGGGATGATACGCAGTACTGAATTTGAGAGTTGTGCCACTAAGCTTCATTAGTTCCTTCCAAAACGTGCTCATGAAGATTGCATCGCGATCGGACACAATAGATTCGGGAAACCCATGATGCTTGACAACCACCTCAACAAATAGACGCGCAACCCGAGGAGCATCGAAATCAGTCGGAAGAGGCCCAAAGTGCACGTATTTGGTGAGCCGATCCACCACCACCATAATAGCCGTAAAGCCCTGGGACGACGGAAGACCAGTAATGAAATCCATGGAAGCGGCTGTCCAGACATGGTCAGGCACGGGAAGGGGCTGCAACAAGCCGCCAGGTTTCTGGGTGGAATACTTCGTCGTTTGACAGATGAGACAAGCAGATACGAACTGACGAACATCAGAACGCATATCGGGCCAGTAAAACACGACAGACAACCGTCGATATGTGGGATCAACACCCGGATGACCAGCCGTCGGGGAACTGTGAAACTCCTGTAACAATAAGGAACGAACCTCCGAGTCCTTACTGATACAAATCTGTGTCTTGTAGTAAAGGATACCGTCGACATAAAAAAAGTGTGGAGGCTTAACCTCCGACTGAATCGCGGCCACTAAGGCCTGGAGGTCGGCTAAGGACTCTGTCTCACGCCGAATAACATCAAGGACCGATGGCAAAGGCTGCATAGATGAGAGGAACAAGGAGGCCGGCTCCTCTTCTAACTCACGGCGAGATAAGGCATCGGCCACCTGATTTGCAACACCCTGTTTGTACTCAATACGGAAACGAAACCTTATGAGTTTCTGAATATAGAACTGCTGATCCGGAGTCAGAATGATCTGAGATAACAGCTCCTTCAAGCTGCGCTGATCACTACGGATAACGAACTCGTGACCGAGCAGATATTGGCGCCACTTTTGTACTGCCTCAACGATGCATACAACTCCTTATGGTAGGTCGAGGCTGCCCGTAACCGAGGACCCAGCTTTTTGCTGAAAAATGCTAGTGGTTGACCTTCCTGCATAAGGACCGCTCCAATCCCCTTATCCGAAGCGTCCGTTTCTAACACAAACGTCTGCGCAAAATCAGGTAAGCGAAGAAGAGGTGCGGACGTCATGGCTTCCTTCAAAGCCAGAAGACTCTGATCAGCGGAGGAGGACCAAGCAAACGCCTCCTTTTTAAGAAGGTCAGTCAACGGCGAGGCAATAGTGGCGTAATCACGAATGAAACGCCTGTAATAACCCGTCAACCCCAGAAATCCACGTAACTGCTTCACAGTTGTAGGAGTCGGCCACTCCACCATGGCTGCGATTTTCTGGGAATCCGCCTTCACTTGGCCAATAGTGATGATATGACCCAAGTAGTCAACACTGGTCCTGCCAAAAGAGCTTTTGGATAACTTCACATGAAAAGCATGATCAGAAAGGAGATGAAGAACCTGATCCAAGTGCTGAGCGTGTAATTCCAAGGTCGTACTGTAGACGAGAATGTCGTCGAAAAAAACTATTACAAACGATTGGAGCATAGGCTGGAAGATCCGATTCATCGCCGACTGGAATGTGGATGGAGCATTGGTCAAGTCGAATGGAATTACGAGGAACTCAAAGTGACCATCATGAGTGAGGAAAGCGGTCTTCTCAATATCCGTAGAGTGCATGCGTATCTGATGGTACCCGGAGCGTAAGTCGAGTTTGGTGAAATAGCGGGCTGCCCCAAGCTCATCAAACAACTCGTCAGTTGTCGGGATAGGGAAGTGGTCTGGAACAGTGGCAGCGTTGAGCGCGCGATAGTCCACACAGAAACGGAACATACCGTCCTTCTTACGAACCAAAAGAACCGGGGATGAGAATGCACTGGTGCTAGGCTGAATGATTCCCTGTTTGAGCATGTCCTGAACCTGCCGTTCAATCTCAGTCTTCTGGAAGTAGGGATAGCGATACGGGCGAACATTGACTGGATTAGATCCCGGCTGCAGATGAATATGGTGGTCCCAGTCTCGGGAAGGTGGCAAACCAGATGGGACGGAAAACACTGCTCTATGCTGTGTGAGAACACGAAGTACGTCTGCCGGCAAATCTCGAGGAAAATCTTCCGATAGAACCTGCTGCGGTGGCTCAACGGGCACGGCCAACAACTCATAGAAATCCACCTGTGGGCGAGTCAAACACTGTGCGGCTAATGAATTGTACGAGATCGGACGTGGCCCATGATCAACCCCATTCAAAACAAGCTGTTTGCCCTTCCAGAAGAATTCCATGGTGAGGTTGCTATAATCGTGTGAAATCTTGCCCAAATTTGACGTCGAAAACCGTACCATGTCGTGTCAACGGAGTGCTAGGACAATAGTATGTGCAACGAAGCGATTCCATTACCCACATAAACTCGGAATGGTGAAACAGGGTGAAGTACCAACGAAAAATGTTTCGCCATCGCAGGGTGGATAAAGTTATGGGTGCTACCCCCATCGATGAGGACCTGCACACAAACACCGCTAATAGTTCCTGTCCATTTCAGAGCACGAGGATGCATAGTACCTGACATAGTGTTGAGATGAGATAAATTGTCCATAATGATGCCCGGGTCTTCCTCCTCAGGACCGAGGGAATTATCTGTGTCGTCGTCCTCATTGGTACATAAAAACAAGAATTGCGGCTTACACTGATGGCCGCGTGTACTTCTCATCGCAGTGATAACATAAACCTTGTCGGCGACGCTCTGCATATTCGTTCGGAGTAATTGTCTTGACTGGTGGGTTGGCCGAACCATTGTTGGTGGCCGAAAGATTAGGCAAACCCGTGGTAGGCGCCGGTAAAGCTAGTGGAACCCGAGGGGCTGCTGGAGTCCAAGCACGTTTCGGTGGTGGCATATAGGAGTGTAACAACTCCTCCTGACCCGCTGCAAGTTCCCGTGCGAGAGCAAACGCTTCAGGTAATGATCCTGGATTGCGCATAGTCAATTCGCGACGCAAGGGCTGCTTCAACCCAGCACGAAAAAGGGACACAAGAACCTTTTCATCTACATCCAAAATCTTGTGCAAGACACGTTCGAATTCCGTTTGGTATGCCATAAGAGTAGTAGTTTGCTGCACCTTCGATAACGTGCCCAGATAGTCTTGGAAGTGTCCGGGATCAAAGCGGAGTTTGACGGCGATCAAGAATTCCATCCAAGTTGCATTTGGGTTGTTTGATTGGTAATATCGAAACCAATCGGAGGCCGGGGTGTCGATGAGAATTCCGACGAGTTGTAAGCAGTCCGGTTCCGTTGCGCGGTAGTAATCAAAATACTTTTGTATACGGAAAATCCACCCAACCGGATCATCGCCATTGAAGCGGGGTGAGTCCACTCTCATCCTTGGATTAGAATCAGTGGGTACTGTGGGTTTAGTGCGAGAGGGAGGGGGCTGCCAAGCAAGGCTCGGCGTGGTTGTGGTCGCGGTGCGGCCAGGGGTTGGCAGCAGCGGCGCGAGGGTGGTCGGAGCACGATTGTCGGATTCGCGGTTGAGCAATTGCCGGACCGCATCGCGGATCTCGGCGATCTCCGTATCCAATCGTGTCTCCCGTGTGTGCATCGCCACCTGCAAGTTTGTTATTGCAGCTAGGGTTTGGTCGTTGGTGAAGCGATGGGAGGTTGGTTATGGTGCCGAAGCACTGGGGTTGATGGTGTCCTCTTCCATGATCGACGGCAAGGAGGTGGGTGGCTCGCCGCGGTTGTACGACCGACGAGAATCAATTGAAAGCACCACTTTGTTACCCTCTGGGTAACTCACGACACTGCAAAGAGAAGCACGGGACAAAGACGCAGAGGAAGAGAGAGAGAGTGAGGGTAAATTTTCTTTCTTATTTCTTTTAGAAAATATTACACCTCTTTTATACCCCTAACCCTGTCGGTTCGACCTAGTCCTAATCCGAGTAAAGAACCGAAAAGAAACCCCGAATTTAATAAAAAACATCGCATAATTCATCACACTTAACAATCCGTAAATATACGAAAACACAAATAAAAATACTCAAAAGTAAAATTCAAGATTAACGTTTCAGCTTGGGCTGAACGTAACCTTTTAAATATAACGGTGGAACCGTCGTGCGCTTGACCCGAGTCGTAGTGTGCTCGCTTGCTCCCATAGTATCCTCATTCAACGTACTCTCGTCACGAGGGGGCGTCACCGGCCCCGTATCATTTGGGCCTTTACATTTCAATATTAATGGACAGACATGTTTAGTGCTATATGAGTCAGCTAGTTAATTTTTAAAAGATGTGGAGATAGTGTCCACGATCAGAGAAACCTTTTAGTGAAGTTGAAATGCACACACATTCACATTCATACTTCCTGTTTCTTCAGTTTTTCAAAGATAAACCCACCAGACACATGGTTTTCTTCACTTCCTGCTTACTATTCTCTCCTTTTGTATGAACCATTTGAGATTATGGCAACAAAACAGTGGCTGCCAGCTCAACTCTAATGGTTTTGCGATGGAGGTTTGGCTAGTCTGCGTTGTCGTGAACGAACGGTGTGATATGTGGTGTGATGTTTAAAAGTGTGGGGGAATTCGGTGATTTGTCTCAATTATGCATCAATGCCAAGTAGAAAATATAGTTGAAGCGTCTTTTTTGGATGGCTGTGACAATATTTAGTCGGGTCAATTAAGATAAATGAAAGACAATCATAAATTTTGTTTTAAAAAATAAATACATTTTAGGGAAATGCTAGGGAACCCACTCATATTTCCCACTCATCTCCCACCCAAATGCAAAACTGAAAACATAAATATTCATTTGACATGATTGCATCTGTTGAGAAGGAGTGTGGGAGGTGAGCGGTAGATATTCGTTGGTTCCCTAGCATTTCTCTACATTTTATCATAAGAAAGGAATTTAAGTCAAAAGGTTACCTTAACCATATTGCTATTTGTGGTATCGGTATAGTTTAGTGACTTATCATCCACACAAATGAATTTTTATTTGTGGAATTTTGTTTTACGTTTGATGTATTTGTAAAAGTTAAAATAGTATTTCATTCATTAGTAAATAGAGCAAGAATCTACAGGCTCTGATCTTTTCTAACCATTTTATATACTTTAAATTTTTGGATATTTTATCTATATTGATTTAGTAAATTTATCTTTTTTATTCATTTCTTTTCAACACATGTTTTCATTCATTCATTAGTAAATTTTATGAGGCAATATTCTTCCCAAGATATAATATATGAGGCAATATTTACTATAAATAAGATATTTTTTCTAATGGTATTATTTCCTAAAAAATGAATTATACCCATTTGTTTTGGTGAAATTAAAAAAACGTATACATAATTAAGTGCATGTTAGTGGAAAAAATAGGAGGTGTGTTGTGAAATCTTCCAACCCAAAAACTTGTTGTCTTGGCTACTCATCAAAAGAGAGAAAGAGAGTTAGGAAGAAGAATGAGAGTTTGAGAGTGTTTAGGAGCACACAAGAAAGAAGAGGGAGTACATTCTAAGGCGTCGCTTCGATTACTTTCTTTTTGGAGTCTCTTGGAGCATCGTTTGAGGTATACTAGTGAAGTCTTGGAATTGTTTGGGGATGTCTCTCCTCATGTATGAACGCCGCGGCACCGTGAGTAAAAATTATTATTTTCAGCAAAGTATATTTATACTAAAGTTTTGATTTTCTAGAAATATTTCATTTTCTGTTACGTAAATTTTAGAATTTGTTAATCATGTTCCAACAATGATTTTTTTTTTTGACTCTATGAATTTGGAATAATCTTATGAATATGATTTTGTGCTCCCCTTTAATGAAAAATTACTCTTTAAGTATATTATGTGGTTTTATTACTTACGAAAATATGTGCCATGAATATTATTTAGACACTTTGGGATGACTATATGCCTTGGGACACTTGAGTATTTTATGGCCCGGCCATCGGGATATAATAGATGGTTTTCTGATTTTCTGGCCCGGTCGCAGGGATATAATATGCGATGTGCCACAAAGATGGCGTATTCTGGAGATGTCAAAAATCTGTATGTTACGATGGTTACCAATGGAATTAACTGAATCTGAAATTCTGTTATGTGTTACGAGATATTTGATAAATGATATGTTCAGTATTAAAATTTTCTGGCACCGTTATTCTGGAAATATTCTGATTATGAGTTCAGTTTGGCATCATCTGAAAAGTATATTTTTTAGTTATCATAATATTTTGGTAACCAGTTATTTTGAAACTAAAAACCCTCACTGAGCTTTGTGGCTCATTTTTTGAACTACATATTTTTCAGGTGACACAGCGCAGACGGGAAGTTAGAGATTTCGAGGCAGGGCCATTGGTGAACTTAGCCACTATCAATGTTTTAGTTCGTGTTTAGCTACTACGACTCGAGTATCCATGTATGGCATGTAATATGTTGGTGGAAACATTTGTAAGACTTATGGTTCATGTGTTAATCGAAGTTTGACTTTTGGAGTTATTGATGCTTTTGGATTATTTTGAGGTAAACAATTTTGTTGGCGTTTAGTTTAGTCTCTGATCCGCTCAATGTGGTTGAACCGATAAATTTCTAAAATGACACCTTCTGTAATATCCCTGATTTTGGAAAGCATGAAATACTTAAATTTACTGTAATTTGTGTTTTTGACATAACCTGTTATCATTCTTAATTGCTATTGTATGCAGTGTAGTGGTTGTATTTCTGAAGCTTATATTACTTAAGTGAATTTTATGTTATTTAGTATCCTGATAGATGAACTCATAATTGTGAAACTATGATAGTTAAGCTCGTCCAGAAATGCACCAGAATTACTAATATCTTCTTTAATCGCTAGATTAAGGATAAAAATATTTAGGGAATAATTAGTACTAATCATTCGTTTAAGTGTTACTTAGCTTAGTTAATCATGATTAGTACATAATGACTTGTAGTATGTTAGCTTGTATATGTGTTAACTGTACGAATGACACGTAGGGTGACACGTGTCACTGCCTTATCCACTGTCACAGATGATTGACACACGCCCTGCTGCGTGTCGTCGTGTGGCAGCTTTCGTCACATGTGCGACACGTGTCCTACTGCAAGTCTGATTCTTCTGACACATAACCCTCCCGTGTGTCACTGCCATAGCCTCCAGCTCTGCATGCGTGACACCTATGCGACATGTGTCGCGACTCTGGCCTCTGAACCTACATGGATGACACGTGTCCCTATGACACATCGTGACGTGATTGGTTGACTACTTCTTTAAATAGGGTCCAGTGTTATACTTATTTCTCATTCCAGACTCGATTTAGTTATTGATAAGTGAGAGAGAGATACAGGTGTTATTCTATACATGGAGTTGCTGTTATTATTTTCAATTCGTTATCTGATGCTACTATTGAGGTAGGGGGTTATGCACTTTACAATATTATTATCGCTTACGGTTTATGAGCATGCTTGGTGTTGTATATATATGTCGATTCGTATATTGTTGTTATTATCAATTCGCATGCTATTCGGTGCTATGTGATTATTACGTGATATGTGATATGACGTGTAACCTGCTATAATTATATTGTTTATTGCATTTCACCCTACTGTTGCGGTGAACGACCTACTGGGCGCGAGCTCACCCCCTAACAGTGTTTGCAGGTTACGACGGACGGATAGGACGGTAGAATCGAAGTGATAGCTTTATTAGATTTGATTAAAGCTTGTTATCTGAATATTGTAATCGTTTATCTGTCATCGCTTGTATAAAAAGATCACTTTTCAAATTGAAAGTCACGTACCGCTGTATCGTCTTTTATGAATTAAATGAACCAGTGTTGTTGAGATACGATATTGTCTTTGGTACCTGAGCTGGTTGCTCAGACGGCACCTGTTAAGGCAGACGAGTCTTTGTTTTGGTACCCGCGGTAGAGCCGCAGGTGGTGCCAGTTGGATCGTCGTGCTGGTTTTGTTTATTATTATCCTAAAATACGCCCCCGGGTTTTGGGACTTTACACCTTCAATACTTTAAACATTTCTACACAAAAAGTTTGTTTTCATAATTTCTTAAACTTTTGTTATTTGTATATAACTCGCCATCAACAAATTTCAAGAACTACTTTGACTTTTTGAAGTTTTCATGTTGACCCCGAGAATTCTAACTCGCTTCCGCACTTGACTTTCTTAATTTAAGTTTTCATCAAGATTCCTACACGGTTCAAACCAGATGAGTTTTGTTCGAGGCCTTGGTGGCCGGTCTCGACCCTCGGTGTCGACTTAATTAATCGGGGTCCGAGAAAGTGGGTCGTGACACCTCCCCCCTCTTTTATATAGTATAGTGTCAACAATAATATTTTCTCTATAATAATGCAATAAAGATGATACTTGGATAGCATAAGTTACAATTTTTATAATTAGTGTAAATTAAGTATGTTTTTAACCCCATCATAATTGCAATATATGAATGACATGGTGTATTGGATTTTATATGACATGGATGGCATGATGTGGGTGCCAAATGACATAACTAGAGTGAATTTTAGCTCACTTTCTAGCTTTTGTATATAATATATATGTTTTTCATTCATTAGTAAATTTTATGAGGCAATATTCTTCCCAATACATAATATATGAGGCAATATTCACTATAAATAAGTTTTTTTTTTCTAATGGTATTATTTCCAGAAGGAATTATACCCATTTGTTTTGGTGAAATTTAAAAATGTATACCGAATTAAATGCATGTTAGTGGAAAAAAATAAATTCCACCCCCTCTTTTATATAATATCTTGTAAGAAATAATATTTTCTCTATAATAATGCAATGAACATGACACTTTGATGGCATGAGTTACAATTTTTATAATTAGTGTAATTAAGATGTTTTTAACCCCATCATAATTCCAATATATGAATGACATAGTGTATTTTAATTTGCTTTTATATGACACTAGTAAGGAGCACGTGCTCTGCACGTGGGTGCTCATTGGCTCAATCTAAATCATGTTGACTTGACCACTGAACATGTAAGAGAAGCTGTGCTTCAAGATATTACAACTGCTTCCGCAATTAATTTATTGCCCTTACATAATCATAAAATCTCATCCTACCTTCCTGTTAATAGAGAAGCTGAGATATATATATATATATATATATATATATATGTATATATATATATATATATATATATATTTTTATCTGAATAATCTAGACCAAAGAACACAATGTAAGTATAATTAAAATGATACCTACCATGAACCTTGACAAAGGTAGGCTCATAGATCACAACAAGAATCTCAATATTATTACCTCCGTTCTCTCTGAATCTTCATCGTTTGACTTTTTCTTCCGTAATCAGGTCACTTTGACCCGGTGACTTGGATATCCAAACGCTGCAACTTTTTGATATTTTTTTGATGCTGTTGTAGAGTGAAGTTTACTCTACAACATCGTGCAAAAATTATCATATTCTTGTTTCGTTTTACTGATGAAATCACCGAATCAAAGTGATTCAGCGAATAGTGGTAAAATGAAAAGGGTGAAGATTCAGAGAGAACAGAGGAAGTACATTAATTGTTTTCTCTAACAATTGCATCAAACTTAGTCACACCAGAGTGTTAATTTTTGCTACCTTCAACAATTAATCCAACAAAATTCTTGAACACCTTGTTCAACCAGATGTAGCTTAACAGATATTAGCTTGGCATTATAAGCATGGTATAGGTGGAGAAAAGAATGAAAACAGAGAAGAATATCGTCTTGTTGGAAACCTCAAGAGTGGTTAACTACATAAAGCAATATCTCAAGAGTGGTTAACTACATAAAGCAATATCCCGAATGAGACGGATTTCGTGTATGCACTACCACAACTTTGTGTTTAGGAACCTTAATTAGCCTGATTTTCTGGTTGTTAAGGATATGGTACGTTTATTGCTAAGTTGTTATTTGTATTCATTTTACTGGTTATGGGTTACATAAGAAGGATGGGACACTGGATTACGGTACAAATCCATCTTCCTCTTACTTTTCTTCTCAATCAATAAAAATCTTTTCAGTCTTCAAAGTTCATATAATGTCAGCTAAATAATTGCTGTCAAAATAACCAATTGCCAAGAAATAACTCTAACCAATGCTTGTTTCTATACACTCAAATTCTATTAAGTAGTTCTAATTAGCAGCCACCAAAGGAAGAATGAGAAAGACAATAAATATCTTCCCGATTAAAGGGAGATGGTCATAGAGTGGCATAAACAAATAACGAATGGCCAGTGCTCCTAACAATATGTTCACGCTGAAGTAAAGCGCGACTTTCTACAATTATATAATATCTTAGAATTTCCTCAACCTTAGAGAGAACATGAACATTGAAATTGTAAGGGATGAATTTGAATCATTCATTATGAAAAAATTACATCACCCAGGTCAATTTCAGTTTTGATCAACATGTTCTTTTAGAGGATTTTAGTCATCTAGAAAGCCTAAGCATAGTGAAACATGCTATGAGAAGTAAATTTTGGCCTCGTTTGGGTAGAGGATATGGTATGGATGGACAAGGCTTATGCTGGGATATGAGTAAGGATATGAATGCTGTCGGATAAACCTTGATAAGATATGCAGGCTGTTTGTGTTTGGGTGCCGTCGGATATGATGCAGGATATGTGCCAAAATGACTGTAATACCTTCAGTACTGTTACTGTGTATAAAATATTATAAATTTTAAATTGATGAGGAAAAATGTATACAAAATGTACCAGTAATTATGTTTAGATTTTAATACTATTTTTTCTACACAATAGTGACGTTGTCAAAATGTATACAAAATGTGTATTAATACGCGAAATAAACTTGTAGTAAAATGAAAACATAACAAATATTCATGGATATAACATGACCATAGCAAAATATGAAGTATTACTACTACTTAATCGATGATTGGCATGGTGTTACTAAACCTACAATAAACAAGATAAATCAAACCAACAAAATTTCAGCAAGCACGAAAAAATGTCTTCATATTTATCTCAACCATACATACTCAAATAAAGTTATGGAATCCCAAAATAATAGTTATGAAAAATGTCCTCCAAAATAAAGGTACCAATACGTTGAGAGGGAGGGAGTGAGGTGAAACAGTGAAATAGCTGATAAGGTTTGGGGACAAGGGTAGAAAATTTGATAGTTTGTGAGGGTTAATTTTTTCAACCTACTAGCATCCTAATAAGCTATATTTTCTTATCCGAGCTTATACCTCCATGTTGGTGGTATAAAATTTGTTCATTAAAAGCTCCATCAGCATAAGGCAACATAACTTATCCCATCTCTTATCCGGCACCCAAACACTTGATAAAAAAAGAGAGGGTATAAGTTATCTTATGCTCCCTCCTTATCCTCTACCCAAACGAGGCCTTTGTTCCTGCCAAATACGCCCAATGATCCAAATAGAGATGTAATTAATTGACCATTCACCATTAGATAGAACAAAGTTTCTCAAATTTCCTATAGCTAAAGGTAATGACACTGAAAGTAATTATCGAACAGAGTTGAAACAATCAATAAATGTCAATGGAGTACAGAAAGCGGGTACATTAAGAATCTTCTTCATGAGTTATGATCATTAGAGTGAAAGTGCTTTTGTCTTTATTCCATTCTCAGGTAGATATGCTTAAGGCATTGACCACAATAATATGTGTCAAAATTTCACATAGACACTTCTTCCAATTCAGAGATAACCATGTTTAATCTATTTATAGCATATTGGATACGAAAAATTACCCACTCAGGCGAGCAAGGGAATGTGAAGTTTTTCTTTTAGTCTGGTAATTGGTACATCTAAGAACAGAATGGCTGCAATAGCCAACTAAGAGTGGCTTTTTCCGTACGGGGAAACAAATTCATTTAGCTTTTCGAACTCCTACAAAATCTCACAGTTCATCTTTCGTGTAAATTCTTGAAATTATTTAGGTGACTCATCATGTACAGAGTGCTTTGAGGATGATAACGACCTGAGGAAACATGAAGCACACAAGTAGAATTTGAAATATAAGGATCATATCAAATCTCTTTAAAACATAAAGAAGACGACCAAATTCCGTCAATTTTAATTCGTTGAAATTTGTAGTACACCAATTTAGCTAGGGTCTTGTTGCTAGGTGTTTATGTTTAAGGAAGAGAAGTAGGGCATACCTTTTTTAGAAGTTGGATTGATTGGTGTCACTGGGTAAGATCACCCTGTGCGTCTCTCCAGGGCTTGGATTTCTAGCAACGAATGAAGATACTGCAATGGCCCGAAATCTAGTACAAAGAAGACGCCGTCGTATTAGAAATCAACTATAGATCTCCACTATCTCGATCTCGTTGATCGTAAATTCATGCCATCCAAAGTCTCACGGCTGAACTAACATTCTTTGAACCCGCTGACAGTATTTCAATGGTCTTGTCGGTTGGGGAGACGCCGATTCGGGAAACGTTGTGCCTCTCGTAATTGAACAGTCGGCAGGCGTATTATAACTTATAACAGAGGAGGGGTATGTTTGAAATTAACTTAAATAAACAAGAAAGTTTTGTAAACACAAGTTAAATAATCAGGGAATTTTGTAATTAAAGATATTAGGAACACTTTTTTAAGTTTTTCACTCTTTTAAAAGAGTAAAGATGTATGGCATGGTGTGGATGACAAATGACATAAGTAGAGTGAATTTTAGCTCACCTCTTAATTTTTATATGTAATATAGATTGCTTACATTTGATGGGTCAGTTGTGAACTTGTGACTCATTTTGTCATTTTTACATAAGTGACGCATCGTGATTAACAAAAATACCTTTGAGTTGTACTCCTCCATCAGTCTCGAATGGGGTGTCTTGTCAAATTTTCACAAAGATCAAACTCTAAAGCCCACATTTCTTTTGGTGAAACCGGAATTTATAGAAGGCGAAGAAGCCAAAAACATGGGAGTAGACTCCCATACAGTCCAAAGCAAGAGTATCCTTCGAAAACCAGGAGGGGCGTTACAAATGTTCGAATTATTAAAGGCATTGTTAAGGTTCAAGAGAAACCAAAAGCATGAGTAATAACAGCAACTCCAGAATCAGTAAATATATGGCAGACACTCGGGGCAAGACTATGAGCAATGGCTTCTCTGAAGTGATGTTGCAGCTTCAACTGGGTGATACTAGAAACAATCTCCCCGTGATAAAAAAAAAACCCAGGGGTTCTGCATGATGAGAGCAAGAAGGATGATGGAATAACTTAACCACATGAGAGCAGTAAACCTCAGCAATACAATTCACAAAGCTCAGGCGATTAACAATAAAATACCAGCTTTAAGAGTCAAAGCTTCAACAATCAAGGGAGTGCTACAAATGGTAGAGCACAAAAGGAAGTAATCAAAACCCCATTACCGTCTTTGATCGCTCCACCAATTCCAGCCTTACCAGTAACCCAGACAACATCAAATTTTGCTTAACAGACTTTGTAGGTGGAGTTTTCCAAGAGACAAGGTTGACTCTAGCCTTAGGTGGACCTTACGTGGAGCAAACTTCTCTAATTAAAGGAGGCTGGAGGAAAGTAAGGCAGGTTGTAATTACAGGAAGCAATAATCTCTTTCAGGTTTAGAATCGAACCTGAAAGCAATCTTGTTTGTCTTACTCTGAATTCACATACGAAAAGGTTTTGTTTGACTTGCATACAAATAGGTTTTGTTGGACGGATGTCATTCCTCAGCACCAAAAGTGGCAACTTTCTAGTTTCTGCTTCCTGCTTAGAGCATCTACAATAGTTTTATCTACAGATAAGCTATATTTAGGATAAATTTAACTTATTCAGTTTGGTATAGTGGATTTGCTCAAGTAGTGTTGCACTAATACTATTTAAAATTGAAATAATAATAAAAAAATAAAAGTAGCTAGGATGTGTTGACTCGCCACATCTAGCTAACATAAAATTAGGAGATTGAAATGGTATTTGATTTAGCTAGTCTACTGCAGACTGAACTTATTCATATTAACTTGCTATTTTAGCAATTACTTTCATTGGAATAGTCTATTGTGAATGTTCTAAGTTTGCCTAGCAAATTCATATGTAGAGGCAACTGCTACTTCCTTGCCTGGGTTTCAATATGTGTGTTCCTCCTGAGCAGGCGGAGAAGTTCGAACTAGTTGAATATGACGCAGCACTCTTCCTTAACCGAAGACATATTGACTCTAGCTATTTCCGAACACCTACCTTCTGTTCAAAGCGACACATTATTTACATTGCACAGCGACAAAAGACATATTCCACACAACAATTAGCCACATGCAATCTTATAAGCATCAACACATACATGGGAGGATTCAGATTTTTATTTTATAGTGGGTGGCTAATTTGAAAGAAAGTGAAACTCCAATTTTGTAAAATCGAGATAGGGTTGTAGTACAATTTTGTGGAACTAAACTGAAAAACTAAACAAAATAATGGAAAATTTTAAGTTTAAAAAGTTATGTGGGACTATAGCCTTGTCCTCCAATAACAGTAAACACGGTAAAACGGAGAACTTGATAGCATTCTTAAAAACTACGCGACTTAGTTATCTGCACATGAATAAATAGCCTAATATTAGAGGGATGCCATTCCTCATCATTGCAAGTAGCAATTTCCTCATCAATTCAACCAAGTCACCGGATTCTTTATCCCATATTGTTTGCAATAAGGAATGAAGAAGCAACCGGAGATAAAATGTCTCTCTTAGTGCTACATATTTATCTGTTTCAAATTGAATAGTAATTTCTTTTGTGCATTGTCTAGGCTTTGCTTCGTCCTGATAGGTCTTGTTGATTCAAAGACCCTTGAATGTGTTTTGGATGGTAATTGTTTTGAGTGATGAAAGACAAAGACAAAGACAAAGACAAAGACATAAGCAGCAAAGTATTTCAGTTACCCCAAGGCCTTGAGATACTGACAGAACTTCAAAGCCTTGAGAGTTGTTTTATTCTGCTATATGTTCTAACAGTTCTGTGTTGCAGATTGGATATGTGATTATACAAATCAGGGATTTACTGCATATACTTATAGTTTATACTATTTACATATCTAACACAATTGCAGATGATCAGAACAAAGAATCAAAGTTTTCTGGGTTTAACTTTGAATATCTGTGAAGCAGGTTCAGAGCTCCAAGGCCTTGAGATGTGCCTTGAGCTGCTGACAGTTTTTACAGAACTAAGTTGATTCTTTCTTGCAGGTTGTGATTCTTATTATTGTGATTATTTATTGACTTCTAAGAGTCTTAAACTTGTTTTTCATGATTTATATGTATTAGAAGTTATACAGGCTACTGTTCTAATCTTTTAACCAGTTTTATCAGAAACTGGATAACCAAACAGTCATAACACTGTTATCTTTCTGGATTTTGTTGTTGTTGTTGTTGTTGTTGTTGTATTTCAATGCTGTTGCAGGGCTGTTAAACGTGCAAGAGCAATCTCAACAAACTCCAACGGATATCCACTTAGAGCTGTTTGAATTTCAGTTGAAAACAAAGAGGATTTGTATGAACTGAGATCCTAAAATCTCTCAATCAGTTGCAGCTGTGGATAAAAGAGCCTGGTTTGAATTTTGAAGAAAATAGGGGCTTGCAGAATACTCAGAAAAGTGTGACAAATTCGTGGGAGATCATTCATTCAAACACACAAGGATCCAAACTTCAATCCAGATTCCAGAAGATCAAATCAATCCAGTTTCCAGAAGAACACATCAAGGCTTCAATAGCTTATTTCTTCTACTGTGTTCTTCACTTGTACTTTAATCTGGGTATCTTTTGATTATATTAAACCTCACTTAACCTAGTGGTTGGTTGTTCAAGTGAACAACAAGAGGTTCTTGTTATCTCAACAGTTAGTAGCTGGAACTAGATAGGTTTGGAACCACAAGCTGTATAGGTATAAGGGAAATCACTTAGGCTTGAAGATCTAGGGCTGTTTATGTGTGAGTAATAAGAAGTGTTTGCCCAATCATGGTGGGATTAGATCCCTCAGGCAGAGATTAGGTCCATTGGGACTGAACTCTGTAAATTACTTTGTGTTCTTTACTTTACAGTTTGATTATTATCTGCTGCATACAACTCAAATCAAACTAGGGTTCATAAGCTGTTTAGAACTGATAATTGTTCAAGGCCTTGAAGCTTTCTATTTTGACTTTGAAAGTTTCAGACAGTTTTCTAAAATAATAAGGCCTTGAGATTTGAGTTCACACAAAGTTATTCTGTTAAACTTTGAGTTTTGCAAAAAGTTTCCATACTCTATTCAACCCCCCTTCTAGAGTATTTATGTCCTGTATTTAGTCTACATTACACACTTTCAATTGGTATCGGAGCTTGTGTCACTGATTTAGATCTAACAATCTGGTGACTATGAGTAATGTAGGAGATGGTGGATTCTCACAAGGAAGGGCAGCCAACAGACCTCCATTGTTCTATGGTGATAACTTCATGCACTGGAAGGCATTGATGAAGATGTTCATCATAGATCAAGACATGGAACTGTGGTCAATAGTTCAGAATGGTCCTCATGAGTACTATACTACAATTGATGGAGTCAGATGTATCAAGTTTGAGGAAAATCTTTCAGTTACTGAACTGGAAAAAGGTATCAAAAAATTACAAGGCTATGAGTCTGTTATACTGTGCTCTTAATGCAGATGAGTTCAACAGAGTGTCAAATTGCAAGAGTGCCAAATAAGTATGGGATAAACTGGTGGTGACATATGAAGGAACTAGCCAGGTTAAGCAGACCAAAATCAACATACTTCTGAGGCAATATGAGTTGTTCAAGATGAATTCAGATGAGACCATCAAGGAGATGTTCAAAGATTCACTGATGTGGTGAACAATCTGGATTCATTGGGAAAAAAGTTCTCAAATGAGGAAAAGGTCAGAATGATTCTGAGAAGCTTGCCAAAAGCCAAGTGGGAGCCAAAGACAACAGCCATTGGGAAAGCTCAGGACTTGAGTCTTCTTCAGCTAGATGATCTACAAGGAAAGCTGCTTACTCATGAAATGTCTATGAAGGATGTGGAAGGTGATTTGAGTGAAAACATCAAAAACATAGCACTTAAGGCAAAAGACAGTGAAAAGTCTCAAAGCCTTGAGAATGAAGATGATCCTGATGATGAAGAAGCCTTAGCATTGATCTCCAAGGCCTTGGCCAGGATTCTCAAGAAGAAAAGAAACTCTGGTAACAGGGATTACAACAGAGAGAGATCAAGACCTTCAGGCAGCAAGGACTACAAAGGTAAAACTTCATCACAATCACATAAAACTAAAGTTATGAATTGTTTTGAGTGTGGTGATGCAGATCATTTAGTAAGGGACTGTCCACAAAAGAAGAAGAACAGGAACTTTCAGAAGAAAGACAGTGACAACAGAAGGAAGAAAGCCATGATGGCTTCCTGGAGTGATTCTGATTCATCAAGTGACTCAGACACAGAAGAAGATCAAGAAAACTTATGCTTCATGGCAAAGCATGATGAGGAAAAATCATCATACAGAAATATTGAAGATATTGTAAAAAATCTACTTGCTAGTCCTTCTGATGTACTTCCTGAAATTCTAAAAAGTATGTTTTTAAATGAGGAAAGTTATAGAAATGAGATTTCTGCTTTAAAGATTAAGATTCATGAGCAGGTAAAAGAAAACCTGGACCTAGTTTTTTCAAACAAAACTGTTGAAGTTTCGATGACAAAGCTTGAAAAGGACTTCAAGGCCTGGGACAGCAGGTTCAAAGCCTTGAAGGCACATATAAAAGAGGTTGTTGATCAAAACACTCTTTTGACTGAAAAAATATGTTGATATAAAGACTCATTCTGAGAATTTAGAACAACAGATCTGTTCTTTAACTGAGAAACTTCAAGAGTCCAAGAAGGTCCTAGCTAGTTTTACAGGCTCAGAACATAATCAGAATCTCATTCTTGGAGGAAGTCTGAAATCAATGCATACAAGTGGGATTGGCTATAATCTAAATTTTCCAAAGAAAGGCCAAACTACTTTTTTCAAATCTGGTAGCAGACATTCTCCAAAATATCATTACTGTGGAAAAATTGGTCATATCAGATTAACTTGTCCCTTCAGAAGATCAGAACCTCACATTATGAGGAATACTTATCCTTATCAGCTTAAGGGACAGGTTAGGCAGATTTGGGTTCCAAAAGGAATTAGGCCACCAAACATGATTGATTCTGAGTATGACTCAAAGTTCTGCACTTGGTCTAACAGCCTGTTGAGGCAATGATTTGTTTTTGCAGGATGTCACCAAGGCCTTGAAAGATCAGAAACGGATATTAGACAGTGGATGTTCCAGACATATGAGTGGAAAGAAGTCTCTCTTTACTGAACTTACAGAAAAATCTAGAGGAAAAATCACACTTGGTGACAAAGCAAAATGCAATATCATTGGTATAGGTAGTATTGGTAATGGTTCTACTAATTCTATATCTGATATTTATATGTTAGATGGACTTAAGTATAATCTGCTTAGTATCTCTCCGCTATGTGATAAAAGTTATAAAGCTATTTTTGACAAGGAGAAATGTGTGGTGCAGGATGAGAAATCTGGTGATTGCATACTAACTGCTCCTAGATCATATAATCTATATGCTATGAGTACTAACAGTGTTGCAGGTGACAAGCTAAGATGTCTCAAGGCCTTGAAAGAAGATTCAAAGCTTTGGCACAGAAAGCTTGGGCATATTAGTATACATACCTTGAATAAACTTATCTCAAAGGACTTGGTAAGAGGTTTACCATCACAGAAATTTTCAGATGATGAGATTTTCAAGGCATCTGTACAAGGTAAGCAAATCAGAAGCTCATTCAAGCCAAAGAACTTTGTAAGTTCTTCTAGACCCTTAGAATTGCTGCATATGGACTTGTGTGGTCCTAAGAGAGTTCAGACTCCAAAAGGTAAGAGGTATATACTTGTTATAATAGATGATTACTCTAGATTTACTTGGGTGATGTTTATTAGAGACAAAACTGAAGCTTTATTTGAATTTTCTAGACTGTGCAAAGAGCTTCAAACTTTGAAAAATTTACCTGTTGCATCTATTAGAAGTGATCATGGTAGGGAGTTTGATCAACTTGACTTTGATTTGTTTTGTGCAAAGCATGGCATATCACATAATTTTTCTGGACCTAGAACTCCACAGCAAAATGGAGTAGTTGAAAGGAAGAATAGGACACTTGAGGATATGTCTAGAACCATGCTTCTTGAAAGTAATTTGCCAAAGTTCTTATGGGCAGAAGCTGTTAACACTGCCAATAATGTGCTGAATAGATGCTTGATTAGACCTATTTTGAAAAAGACCCCCTATGAACTCTTTAAAGGTAGAAAGCCTACTGTTTCTTATTTTAAACCTTTTGGTTGTATCTGTTTTGTGCATAATAATGGTAGAGACAATCTTGATAAGTTTGATGCTAGAAGTGATGAAGGTGTATTTCTTGGATACTCTCAAACTAGCAAAGCTTATAGAGTTTATAATAGAAAAACCAAGATTGTGGAAGAGAGTATGCATGTAATTTTTGATGAAAGTACTAAGGATTCTCTGAGTGAAAGTTTTGCAGATCTAGATTTGAACAAGCATGAATCAGATGATGATGCTGTGAAAGAAGACAAAGGCAAAACTAATGTGCAGAATCAATCAGCAGAATCTCAAGGCCTTGAACCTCCTGCAGAACCAAAATCTCAAAGCCTTGAGACAGAAGCTGGAACTTTCTATGATGCTCCCTCTACTGTTTCAAGGACTCAAAGCCTTGAAGGAGAATATTCCTGGGTACCAAGAAAGAAGTTTAAGTACCTTGCAGACCATCCAGCTGATAACATTATATCAGATCCATCAACTAGAACTCAGACAAGAGGACAGTTGAAGAACTTGTGTGCTTTTAGTGCATTTGTATCTTTAATTGAGCCTAAAAATACCAAGGAAGCACTAGAAGATGCAGATTGGATCATTGCAATGCAGAGTGAGATGAATGAGTTTGAAAGGAACAAGGTATGGAATCTGGTTCTCAGATCTAAAGAGAAATCAGTTATTGGAACCAGATGGGTATTCAGAAACAAGCTTGATGAGAATGGCAAAGTGGTAAGAAATAAAGCCTGACTGGTAGCTCAAGGATATAATCAGGAAGAAGATATAGATTGTGAGGAGACTTTTGCTCCTGTTGCCAGGTTAGAAGCTATCAGAATTTTTCTTGCATTTGCATATCACAATCACATAAAGCTTTATCAAATGGATGTCAAATGTGCTTTTCTGAATGGATATTTACAAGAAGATGTTGTTTTAAATTTTATTCTACTTCAATGCAGATTGCTGATATTTTCACTAAACTTTTGCCAGATGATAGGTTTTCATCTCTAAGGCTTGAATTGCGGATGTTAAACAAGGATGCATTAGTTTAGGGGGAGTATTAGTATTTATATGTGATTATGTGCTGAAATCTCAAAGCCTTGAGATTATACTTTCTAAAGCCTTGAAAGTATAGCTCAAAGCTTTGAAGTTTCTCAAACTGCAGAAAATCTCAAGGCCTTGAGATTGTTCTCCAGGTCTTGAAAATATCTGTAATTTTTTTTAAAAAAATGGATCATCAAATATTATATCTTATCTTTTTAGATAACTGTATAATATTTGAATTACTCAGAGAATTTTCTAAGATATCCAAAAATATTTTTAAAGATTCTATTTTGCATGTTGATTTAGCAGAGTCCTTTAATGACTCATCCTTTTCAACCTACTTAAGCAGATTTGAATTACCCAGTGCTTTTTCTTCTCATTCTCTCTCAATGCTCTACGAATCTTCTCTCTCTCTCTCTCTCTCTCTCTCAGTTTCTCTCAATCACATTCTCTTCTCAAAACCCTAAGCCCCAAAGTGGAGCGCAAATCATCCATAATTCAGCAACAGGGAAAGCCTTCTGGCAGATCCAAGAAGAGGGCAAATAAGAAGGAGAAGATAGTGATTTCTGATTCAGATTCATAAAACACTCAGAGCTTGCATGAGGACACTCCTCCTGCAAAGAAGTCCAGAACAGATAAGGGAGATGAAGGCTCAAGCATTGATCCACAGCAGGAGACACAAACACAGGGTGGTGACCAACCTAGGTCAGAGAAGAAGAAAAGGGGAGAAAAGAAAAAGACTGGTGAAGAGGAAAAGGGAAAATCTGCTCAAGCAAGCAAGAAGAAACCATCTGAAGGAGAACAAGAAAAGAGCAAACCCTCAGAGAAGAAAACTAGGGTTAAGCAGGTTGTTGCTGCAACCAAGAAAGGTTATCAAGGTAAGAATGTACTTCCTACAGACTGGTTTGTTAGTTTTGAGGTTAGAACTGTATGGATGCAAGGTTATGCTTCATCTAAGGTAGCTTTCTGTAGTATGGTTTCTGAAGAATTGTTGGATAAATTGGATATAGACTGCCTGAGAAAGTTAAGAGAAACTGCTGTTTGGAAGGTGTTAAATCCTAGTTCAAAGGCCTATCCTAGGTTAACTAGGTTATTTTATCTGAATTTGGTTTCTGAAGGTGATGATAAAATGGTGTTAACTTCAAAAGTGGCTGGGTGGATTTGAGATTAGATCATATGACTTTTGCCAAAGTCTTGGGCATTCCTAGGAAATATAATGTTGGAGATTACCTTGATAGGAAGGAGTGTCTAGATAAGGCAAAGGAGATGTTTTTCATTGAAGGTGTACCCTCTGGTCCAAAGCAGTTGACACACTCTGTGCTCAACTGTGAAGCCAAAATCCTGTTTACAATTCTGATGAGAAGTGTATTTCATAGGGAGAACTCAAGGGAGTTAGTGACTGATAAGGTTCTTATTTTGATGTATCTGATATCTCAAGGGTTTGAGATAGACTTGCCAACAGTTGTTATGGAGCATATGATTTATTGTGCAACCAGAACTTGAAACCATCCTCTTCCATATGCCAACCTGTTATCTCTTTTCTTTGAATACTTTGATGTACCTGTGAAAGGAGAAGAAAAGATTACTGGAGGTTTTGGGTTGATTGATGAGACTGCACTTCAGAGGATTGGGGTAGTTCAGACTGGGAAAGGACATTGGAATTTTTATTCAGATTTGTCTAAGGAGGAACTTGCAGAGAAGGAGTATGTGAAGCCTAAGGGTACTACATAAGGAAAGGACAAGCCAATGAGGATTACTCTTTGTTGGTTGAGAAGTTTGAAGATCAGCAGGTTGAGATTGAAGATCTCAGACAAAGGTTATTTGACCTGTCAGCTGAATTCAACCAGTTCAAGGGCTTGATGAATGTTATGAATGGAAAGCTGGATGTTGTCATAAAGGGTTTGAATTTGGAGAAGATACCTTCTGCTACTAGTCATGACACAAGTGTGGATTCAGATGAAAGGCTGGGAGATTTTCTGAAGAAGAAAAAGAAGCCAATACCAGTGGTGCTTACTTCAAAGGATCTGTATGAACAAACTGATGAAGAAGATGCTGGTGAAGACACAGGTGTTGATGCAGCTACAGAGGGGGATTCATTACAGGTTAAGAAGAAAGTGGATGAAATAATTAAGAAGTTGTTGCAGAAGTGGAAGCTGAACAAGAAGGTAATCAGTCTGCTGAAGATGCTGCAAGTGAAGAAGAAGTTGGAGAAGGCTCAGAGAAAGGCCAGACATCAAAGAAGAAGTGAAGCTCAGAGAATGCCAAATCCTTGACCTTCTATTTCTTTCTCTTCTTCTTTTCTGTTCTCAAGGCCTTGAATTTTTAGAAATAATTTTGTTTAAGTTTTTTTTAAGACTCTGAGTAATGATCCAACATTTCTTCATCCTTATTTGATGAAAGTCAAAAAGGGGGAGAAATTATGGTGTTTGCAGTATTTGAATAATAATACTTAGTTGTTTTGTGGTTTAATCAGTTGTGTTACTGTGGTTATATGTAAGTTTTTGCTTATCTGTGGTATACTGGTTATCTATCTGGTATTATTGTCTACTGTATCTGCATTTTGTGGTTATCTAATTTTCAATCTGAGTGGCAGGAAAATCTATACAAGACTGTAGGTTTTGTCTTTCATCAAGAGGGAGATTGTTGATTCAAAGACCCTTGAATGTGTTTTGGATGGTAATTGTTTTGAGTGATGAAAGACAAAGACAAAGACATAAGCAGCAACGTATTTAAGTTACCCCAAGGCCTTGAGATACTGACAGAACTTCAAAGCCTTGAGAGTTGTTTTATTCTGCTATATGTTCTAACAGTTCTGCGTTGCAGATTGTATATCTGATTATACAGATCAGGGATTTAAAGCATATACGTATAGTTTATACTATTTACATATCTAACACAATTGCAGATGATCAGAACAGGAAGAATTAAAGTTTTCCGGGTTTAACTTTGAATATCTGTGAAGCAGGTTCAGAGCTCCAAGGCCTTGAGATGTGCCTTGAGCTGCTGACAGTTTTTACAGAACTAAGTTGATTCTTTCTTGCAGGTTGTGATTCTTATTATTGTGATTATTTATTTACTTGTAAGAGTCTTAAACTTGTTTTTCATGATTTATATGTATTAGAAGTTATACAGGTTACTGTTCTAATCTTTTAACCAGTTTTATCAGAAACTGGATAACCAAACAGTCATAGCACTGTTATCTTTCTGGATTTTGTTGTTGTGGTTGTGTTTCAATGCTGTTGCAGGGCTGTTAAACGTGCAAGAGAAATCTCAACAAACTCCAACTGATATCCACTTAGAGTTGTTTGAATTTCAGTTGAAAATAGAAAGAGGATTTGTAGGAACTGAGATCCTAAAATCTCTCAATCAGTTGCAGCTGTGGATAAAAGAGACTGGTTTGAATTTTGAAGAAAATAGGGGCTTGCAGAATACTCAGAAAAGTGTGACAAATTCGTGGGAGATCATTCATTCAAACACACAAGGTCCAAGCTTCAATCCAGATTCCAGAAGATCAAATCAATCCAGTTTCTAGATGAACACATCAAGGCTTCAATAGCTTATTTCTTCTACTGTGTTCTTCACTTGTACTTTAATATGTGTATCTTCTGATTATCTTAAACTTCACTTAACCTAGTGGTTGGTTGTTCAAGTGAATAATAAGAGGTTCTTGTTAGTTCAACAGTTAGTAGCTGGAACTAGATAGGTTTGGAACCACAAGCTCTATAGCTGTAAGGGAAACCACTTAGGCTTGAAGATCTAGAACTGTTTCTGTGCGAGTAATAAGAAGTGTTTGTCCAATCCTGGTGGGATTAGATCCATCAGGCAGAGATTAGGTCCATTGGGACTAAACTTTGTAAATTGCTTTGTGTTCTTTACTTTACAGTTTGATTATTATCTGCTGCATACAACTCAAATCAAACTAGGGTTCATAAGTTGTTTAGAACTGATAATTGTTCACGGCCTTGAAGCTTTCTATTTTGACTTTGAAAGTTTCAGACAGTTTTCTAAAATCTCAAGGCCTTGAGATTTGAGTTTCACACAAAGTTATTCTGTTAAACTTTGAGTTTTGCAAAAAGTTTCCATACTCTATTCAACCCCCCACCCCCTTCTAGAGTATTTAAGTCATGTATTTAGTCTACATTACACATTTTCAGGTCTCTCGACATAATCTCGAGCCTTGTCATACTAGAGGCATGGAGCAAACTTGTTGAAGATTGTATTATATGATTCATCCACTCAATGGGGTTATCCATTTAGTTTTGCATGAAGCTGATTAGTCATGCATCTTGCAAATGCATTCATAATTTATTGGTATTATGCATAATAGCATATTGAAGCCATTTCAACTGTGAAAAACCAATCATACAAATACATGAAAGAGGCAATGCTTACCGCCCAATGGTTAGTAGAATCATGAAATATTGGGGTAAACTGAACAGTAAACTTAATCCCTCCTCAGTGCATTTACTGACCACGTCGTGGCCGAATATTAGGTTCTCAATCCTTATAAATTTAAGGCTAACCGTCTCTTTGATTTCATCTCCTTTGCACTTACGAACTTAAAATGTAATAGCAATGGATGACGTGCTGCTTAATTTTATACGAGGTGACAGGTTGATTTCTAAAAGATGTGAAGATTGGGTCCACCACTTAGAAACCTTTGATTTGGTCCAATTCCCGAATTTCTCCCTCCCCGCGATAATGAATCGACAAATTGATTTGGTTGTTTGGTCACCATACGGAGGTGCTTATAGGGTGATAGAAGCTTTGGCGGAAGTGATGTGGTGGTGGAGTTTTGACGGTGATGGTGGTGGTTGTTTCATGATGGAAGAAGAAGATAGAAAGGAAGATGAAGGAGATGAATGAAGGTATTGAATATTAAGATTTTGATGAGTCGCCAGCTAGTTGGGGAGGTGTTGACACCTCATTGCATAGGAGTGTTTACAATTAGGGTTGGTAAGTGTAGTAGTACTTTTGGGTAGAATATGAAATTTCTTTTTTTTTTATGAAATTCACAACTAACTCCCCCTGATTTGAATAATCACCTTCTCATCCCACTTTTCATAATATCTCAATTTCCCCAGAGTTTGTGGAAGTTATACAATGGCCCCAACATTTAGAAATATTACATATTTAACCCTTGTCTATCCTTGAACTATTATCCAGTATTCACTTAGCTGAGAAAATTAGAAAGTTTTAATGTAGTTTACTCCAATATTTTAGGTTATTGCACTTTCACCCCTAGCAAATTTTCACAGTTTTACATGCTCATCAACCGCAGCTGAATATTGTGCATACGCCTCTCGGCAACCGAATTAGCATGGCTTAAAACTCACTTTCGCGATCTAAATCTTTATATTTCTCATAAACGAAAACTTTGGTGTGACAACTTGTCCACCATCGCAATCACTGCCAACCCTGTTCTCTATGCTCGAAACAAACACACTGAAATTGATTACCATTTCATTCGCGAAAAAGTCCTTACTCATGATTTGTCTATCTCTTTTGTTAACAGTTCGGATCAACTCGCGGATATTTTTCCTAAGAGATTATCGACCAGCTAGTTGTAACACTTAAAACACAATCTGGTGGTTAATCCAGCAACATCAGTATGAGGGGGAGTATTAGACATGAAGTATCTCAGCCCAACAAACCAGACCCATAGCCTTGCATTGAAGCCCATATTGCTAAATCCCATAGGACCTAGTTGCAAGATATCTCACACTTTGGGGAACTTCAGTAACTCAATCAAAGGATGATGACTTATGCTGTAAATATCTCCTGCTGTATTACAATATCACGGTATGATCTAGTTCAAAGACCATCCAAGGGTCATGACAGCTTGAACCGATGTATAAATTCTCTATTTTCCGTCATCGTAGCACATGATCACCTTCTCTTTCAAAATACAGAGCTCTTCTGCTCTTTTCATGGCGTCTTCCATCTTTATGTCTTGACTTTGATTAAACCATGTGTTGAATTTGATTAAACCCTGACAGGTCATTACATGAAGTTGAAGGGAGGAGGATAAATACGTTACACAGCCGGACCATTGATTCATTAAACCCTGAAATTAGAAATCTGTTACCAGTTGTGCCACTACTTCAAAATATTAAACTCTGCAATATTTGTGCTCTTAGCTGCACCAAGGGAAACCTATGCAATTAGAGGGATAACAAAGACATCTACCTATATATATATATATATGTAAAATCAAAGGAATGAGAGAGGTTTACCCTCCTTATGCTACATTAGATTTGAGAAAAAATATTAGTATGATGCGTGTCATGTTTATGTGGCACAATTTGGCCAATTATATGTTGACAACTCAAATACTAATGACATGTAAGAATTTAAAACCCAATTAAAATATCACAATTTCATGAATCTTTTGAAATCTCCATGCATTAGCAGTCGAACAATTCATTTTTTTCTATATATATGCAATAATTATTTATTTTCAAAATTCAGTTTAACGTCAAAACAACATTCTTCCTAATAAAATAATAATTTTTAGAGAAATGCTAAATAAACTTTCTTTATGCACTCTCTTTGGAAACTCTCCGCTAAAACATGCTATGTGGTCATATTTTTTCTCACCTACATAACAACTACCTAATTGATAGGAGAGAGGATTTTATATGATTTCCACGATCTACTTAATGCTAATCCCATCTAACGTGGAAATCTTACTGGTCATTAATTAATTTTTTGACCGCAATTATGTATATTTTTTTGTGGTATTATCAATAAGTTAATCTCTATCTATTCAAGTATTATTTCGGCGGGAAATTAACCAGAAAAAGGAGAGAAGTGGTACATTTTAGAAAAAAAATTTTAACAAAACGTAGTACAGTGTATTTATATTAATTTAGAAAAAATGTCTATCTACAAAGCCAACCCAAATTCCAAACTATTTACCACAAAAAAAAATTCTAAACTATATATTAAAATATAATGTTTTGTTGTGATTGATTTCAGTGACTAAAATCTTGTTACACGAATGACAAATTTATCTTCATACAACTTTAACATGAACTTGGTGCGCCAAGTTCTTGAACTATTGCTTTTTCGGCTCGTGCTTCTTTGAATCAAAATCTCGTGAAAATTTAGATGAATCACAATGGCGAAAAATAATTCATTTGTTTAAATAAAATAATAATTAAATAATACACGTGACACACACAAACAACAAGAAAACTAAGAAGAAGAAGAACACAAACATTAAAAATAGTAATTAACAATCGTACCGGTAAGTAATACTTGGATATATCGATTTTTTTTTTTTTTTTTTGAGAAGCGGATAGATAGAGATTTGATAATAACACAAAAAAATTATACATAATTGCGGTCAAAAACTTAATAACCATTAAGATTCCCACTTTAGATGGGATTAGCATTAAGTAGATAGTGGAAATCATAAAAATCCTCTCTCCTATCAATTAGGTAGTTGTTATGTAGGTGAGAAAAAATAGGACCACATGACATGTTTTAGTGGAGAGTTTCCAAAGAGAGTGTATAAGGAGATTTTCCTTAGGCCCTGCTTTCTTTACCTAAATTTTTTTTCACTTTTTTATCTTATTTTAGAAAAAGATAAAAAAATTGTTTACTTTGTGCCTAATAAGTTTTCTAATGTTGTGAAACTAGATTTGAGAGAAACAGAAAACAAAGAGAGACAATAGTGTAGGGAGAATATTATTGAGATGTATCTTACTCCCCAACCCTAAGCCTCCTTATATAGGCATTAGGGTAGGCTAATAGACCAATAACAGAATACAAATGGGCCTACAACATGTGGTGGATATTCACCAATAACCCAGCCCATATTTCATAACACTCCCCTTGAATATTCACCACTACGATGCCTCGTTAAACCTTGTCATGAAAAATCCAGTGGGAAAAAATCAGTGACTAAGGAAAAAGAGTACATCGGTGAATTCTATTTGTTCAGCATTTGTGATGACATTCTTCTGGAACGCATCTGGATAATCTTCGCAAGCCTCGTTAAAACCTTGCTAGGAAAAACCCTGTGGGACAAAAGCCGTAGCGAAGTAAAAAAGAGTGCCGCGCTTTTAGCATTTCATTGGATCTCCCCCTCATTGGAATATCCTTGTACATGACAAACAAAGTCCATTGCAAAAATAATAATCTAAAAGAAATAATTAATAATCATAATTGATAAAATTCATATGAAACTACTCTCGAGTGTACTCTTTTGATTTGCTTCAGGCAAATAATATTTCTCATTGGAACCAAATTCCATGGAATTTCACAAATTTGCGATTCGTACGGTCGTATTGTAACTAGTTACATTTCAACCTATATTTTGTTGTTCCTTAGTCCCCGAGACTAATACAACATTACATCATTCTCACCACGAGATGACTATACTAATGAGAATTTTTCATGACCCATACATCATGTTTCTCATTTTACAAGTGCCACGCTTAAAAGCGGACATAAACCTCGATATGAGTCCCACACATGACAGCCGACATATAACCTTTACACGAGTCTCATGCTTAATAGCGGACATATAATAACTACAAAGATCCCACGCTTACCGGCGGATATGTAGTCTCTGCATAGTATATAAATTATGCGTCTGGTTATTTTTATGCTCTACATATTCAAAATGATTGTACCCCAGTAATTTTCTATGCACTTGTTGACTTTGTTTTGGCCAATAACTATTTAGTCAACATTCTTCCCATTTGATAAATCACGTGATTTTACAAGCGCTTTCTCAAGATAAACATCATCATTCATAGTAGGATCATACTATTTGTATTAAGGTACCTTTAGCTACTTCCAGAGCTATGAGCCTCTCTCAGGGCTATTCAATTACCAACGTTGGTTTTGATCCATTATGATGATGTATATATGAACCCCCAAGATTTCTCCAGAATCTTGTGCTCTTAATTTGTAGAGCATGTTAACCATATCCCAAATTATTTTGGATGCTTTGATTTATGTTCCTCTTCTGGAGGATGAA
This sequence comes from Linanthus parryae, assembly GCA_023055425.1. Lineage (NCBI taxonomy): Eukaryota > Viridiplantae > Streptophyta > Magnoliopsida > Ericales > Polemoniaceae > Linanthus > Linanthus parryae. The sequence continues at coordinate 615,098 of JALGPY010000038.1, read as the reverse complement.
CATATGTACACAAGCAACCCTTTTATGCTTAAAGTGTATACCCAAATCGACACCCATTAGTCGAGAAGCTATCCATTTTATTGGGATTTTGCATTAGTACATACCCGTAGAGACAATGATATTTTGGCTCACGTCATGCAATAGAACCCATTCTCCCCCTCATGACGTGAGCAATATGACCATAACTATAATCATACTTTATTGATGCTTCAGGCATCAATTTGTCTCATACGTACTTTGTTTAAACCAATCCTCAAATTTAAACAAAAATATTGATAATAAGCAATCTCTTGGACGCCGTAGTTCTCTAATCAAAGTTTCTTCCAAGAAACCCAAAAAGAGACGTAAATGTCAATATTTTTATTCAATAGTACGTGGTTGTAGATTCTCTCTTCGGGGAGATCTTTTGATGATATTGTTCACACAAATTTGTTGTTCAAGAAAATAAACAAGTAAATCTGCGACAAATTCAATTAGATGAAAAATAAAGCGGGACTACAATCTCTGGTATGTATTTTCTTAAATAAGAAAACAATATCCTTTGATTCTTCTCTCCTTCTTGATTGAGGGGATTGATCTTCTCCGATTTAGGCGGATCTGATCTTCTCCGATTTGAGCGGAGCTGGGTTGTTCTCCAATTTGAGCGGAGATTTGATTCGATGTAGGAGGATGTGATTTCTCCGGTTTGGGCGGAGTTGGGATCTCCGATGTAGGTGGAGGCGGCAATTCTGAGCAGCGACGGAGTTCTTCGGGCCTTTAATGGCTTGTTCGTCAGAGCTCTGCTACTTCTGATTCTCCAAGTGTGTTTTTCTCCTTGGGGATGGCCCTCTATTTATAGAGGAAATGAGGGATGATGTAGACTTTTCAATATTTATCTCTTTAATTTATCTATTTTTAAGAGATAATATTTAATAACATAAATAATTACTATCTCTCAATATTTAATTAAAGAGCTAGCAACTTTTAGTTATTTACACAAACCACCCCTTTTTGTAGGATAATTTATGTCAATTTTCATTTGTAGTGTGCCATAATTTTTACACGTGGAAATTAAATTTGTTAAAATTTCCATGTCTACAAATGCCCCCTCGAGACTTGTTCGCCGGCCCCAATAGCTTATTGGTGGACATGTCTCGAAAATTGGTAGAAGTATTTCGTTGACATTTTCACAGCTTGTGTCGACTGCGCCTCTTTGTCGATCCCTAAGGATTTGAATTTGGCCTCAAAACTTCGCGCTCATTTGAACCGAAACCTTTGATCCTTGAACTTTTTTCATTTGAGCTTCGAGAGAAACTTCCCTTGACTTGTCAATCATCGAGCTTTTAGTGCGAATTTAGCATTCCCAACGCTTGTATGAGCTTGTGCAAAGCTTTTCTCCAAGATTTTCTCGAACACATATGATCTTTCTGCATTTGGGCTTGGACTTAATTTCTTGACCGTCATGAGGTTTAAAGAGAGTTAAGAGAAAGTCACTGGACGTCACTTGGGCTGGGCTTGTACAAAGCATAATGACTTTAACTTGGGTCTGCCATGGCTTAGCTTAAATACCATCATAGCCTATTATTAGCTTGCTGCTTCTTCTCTTTCTCTTGTGCGGCTTTATCTCGAAAGTTTGAAATTTGGCACAAGGAATTTTCTGATTAACACTTGAATTCAATACAGAATCAATCTGAATATTTCGAATATACTCCTCCGCAAAATCATGGTCATCCTCTTCAACCTTGAGATAATCTCGAAAATACTCCAAATCAATTTTAAACTTATAAAATGTAATCATAAAAATCTGATAGCATCAAACAAATCACCAGAATCATATCCAATATCTGACTTTGGTTCTTGCTGAACTTCATTTCTCAGCTATATAAAGAACCGAACACCAATGCAATTGATCATCACTTTCACTCTTCACTTCACTGAAGTTCTCGAAGGAGTGGAACAATCATTGCGAGGGTTCGACCTTGCCTCCAGTTGAAGAAACAAGCAGCCACCATTCTTATACTAATTCCCGCAGAAAGATCAAAAGAGACGGCGAGAGAAACTTTGAGAAGACGCGATGCAACCCATTTCCGATCGACTGAAGAGGAGGCCAAAGAAGTTGTGTCACCATCGTCATTTTACCCAGCTATCAAGCGTCTTGATACCCCTGTAGGTAGTAGCTTGTGTAGGCGGATTTGTCTCGAATTCTTAAGATAACTCTGACGACTTGTTTGGACCGGTTTCCGAGCCCCGGTGCTTGTGAGTCCCGTCCCTGTCAACTTTCTTTGGGTCCAATAATTTATTTTACAACTTTTGGATGTGATTCTGCTGGACTTGGACCATCAAATGGTTGTTGAGACTTGAGATACCAAGTGGGCTGATTGTCTTTGAAATGGGCTGCAGTTGTAATTTACTATGGTAGATGGACTACTTGCATGGATTTGATTGTAGGCGGCCCAAGTTCACTTCTAGACTTCACACCCAGCTCGTGCAGCACTTCTGGTAGCACAGATGAGAGGGCGAGAAAAGAGTCCCGCCAAGACTCTGCTAGTAGCTGGTCCGAAACTCGTCCACATACAGTCATCCAGCGATAACGTTTCTCCAGCTGATAACGAAGCGGATAAGTAGATTTCATGCAGGTGATAAACTAGTCGATTTTCTACTTTATCACAAACACAAGCTTTGCTCCGTATAAAAGGATCCCTCTAGCCTCTGCAAAAGTATCTCGAAGCAACCCAAGCTTGGTACTCGACAAAGACGATACAGGAAGACGGCGGAGGTTGAAGATCGATAACGGAGACGCAAGAGTTGCAGACCTACGGGTATGCTCTTACACCTTGTCACAACTCCATCTTTTTTGTATAAACAAGTCATTTTAAAGCATGAGCTTATGCTCTGTTTTACCAAGCAAAGTTATACGTGCTCTGCTTTTGCAATAAAAACATGTAGAGTACCCCCTTTTGAAAGCCTCATGCTCATATGCCTTGGTGTGAAGAGAGTAGTGTTGTTTTGAGAAGAAACAATGCTCTGTTTGGTATGCTCTGTTTTGAAAAGTAGTACTCTGCTTTGTATGCTTTGTATGCTTTGTACAATTTTGTGAATTTGATGTACACTCTGTTACTTTGACGTCTTGATTTTTGAGAAGAAAGAGTGCCACACCTTCTGTTCCTATCATCGTGTCAATTCTCATTCCTTCAGCTCTTTTTTTTTTTTTGAAGAATCTAAAATAGATCCAGAGCTGCACCACTTTCTCACTATTATTGACATGCCTCAATGCTTGTTTAAGACTTTAACCAGGTCGTGGCCAATTCGGCTAAGGAGCATAGGGCTATAATTCCATTTGAAATAGATTACCATGCTCTGTTTTGAAAAGATCAGTAAACTTGTAGTTACAGAGCCCTATGCTCTGTTCTCGTCACCAACTGAAAACGCTTTTGTTGTTTGCGGTTAAACTAGTCGACAAAGGCCGAGCTCCGAAGTTACAGTATACTTTTGTTCAACCCTTCATTTTTTTTTTGAGAAGAAGCAATTACTACTCTGTTTCAAGAGGAACAAAGGACTATGCTTTGTTTTGTGGAAGACAGAGTGCCATGCTCTGTTTTATAATAAAGCATGAAGGGTAACATTTTTTTTGTTTTGTGGAAGGAGGGCCTTTGTGCTTCACTAGCAGCTGGTTGATGTCTTTATGTTTGAAGCTTCACATTTGTAACAAATTCTCACCAGTAACGACTTAAAGACTAGTAACGAGAGTGTATTTTTACCACCAGTAACGAAAATGTGGTAACAAATATTTGGTTGATGTCTATATGTTTGCGGTTAAACTAGTCGTTACTGGTTGATGTCTTCAATGATCATGCATAATACAACTTTTCTTCCCATTTGTACCACCAGTAACGAATTTAGGCTTTTTTTTTGTTACACCTTTTCTCTCGTCTTTATGCATGATCGTTGTACTTATTGGGATGTCCTTCTTGCAGATTCTATGTCGTCAAATCGGGCGAACAACAATCACCAGCAACATTACAAGAACCGTGATGCAGCGTATGGACGAAACCAGCAGCAAAAGCAAGCGGCTTCGAAGCCCGCCCGTGATCACTACCACAGCGAGGCGCGAAATGCTCAGAAGTTGGACCATAGACAAGGCGACTTGAGACAGACCGGGCAGCCGAAAAAGCAAGGGAATTCGAAACACGTCCAAGCTCACCAGCAAAAGCATGGAGAGCCGGCGAAGCTGAACATGGATAGAGTTGATGTGAACAAGTCCTACTTCCAGTCTGACAGCCAAGATGGTGAGAGACAGACAAGGTTCAAGATAAAGCTTCCAACTAGTTCGACTCCCAGCTTGACTAGTGATGTGACAAACGATTCAAGAAAGCGAAAGGCAGTTGTTCTACAAGATCCCAATGCAAAACAAGTCAAAGAAGCCGATAGATACATACTCAAGGCTAGAGACATCGATAGCCGCGACAAAGGTTTTACTAGCCATGAGGAGGAAGCTATTGATCACGTTACCAAGACATGTGCGACACTAGCAAATTCTGAGCAAGGATTGAAGAAGGCAACTCATAGGTCACCACAACAGTCATCAGAGCAGAACGACATCACTATGGGCCGAGAATCTCCTTTGAAAGTGTCCAGTGACTCGCCAAGGAAACCACAAGAGAAGAAGAAGAAGGCGGTTGTAGAAGCTCCTGTCTCTCAGGTTGTTGATGGGGTTGATCTTGATTCGGACAACTTATTTGATTTCCTTGATTTTGTTGATGAAGGAAGCTTTTCTGACGATGATAAGAACTACAAGCACTTGAAGCATCGGTCATCCGAACGTTCCATCATGACTTCGCTTGAGATGGGAGGGGATGTTATTGATGAACTCGCCAATCCAAGTCTATCTAAAGAAGAGTTTTCCGCAAAGCTTGGTCGTCTGCCTTGTGCCATCCTTCAAAGGTGCGACACGCGTCTTTTGTCTATATTTCATGAAGAGTTGTCGAAGACTATTCTTGGCCACCCTCTGGAGGATATGTCTCTCATACAGGACGAAATTGAGATAGCTTGAGAAGAAATGAAATCGAAGTTCCCTGTCGAAGCTCGATCCTTGAGTGACAAGTGGCGGATCTATCTTGATAAAGTAAAGTCTTATAAATCCCAAAGATCTCGTCTTACAGTCTCGGATGGCCAGAACAGGGGCCAGTTGGAAGCCAAACAGAAGTCATGTGAAAAGGGCATAGATGATACCGAACTTGAACATGAAAAGTTCAGCAAAGACCGTGTCAAAATTGAAGAGGAATTTAACTCTATGGTGACTGAAGAGACAAATCTCCTTAAGCAACTTGATGATTTGAAAACCAAGAAGGAACAAAACAGATCTGAAGCCGCCAAGCTCGATCAAGAAATATATGAAGCCGCTATGGTTTTGTCCTCGCTAAAGAAGGATCATGTCGCCATTTTGCAAGAAATTGACCTCCACCAAGTAGACCTTCAACAATTGGTTAACGTGGAAGCAGCCTTAGAGAGCGAGAGGGATGAGCTTTTTCTGGCATAGGTGTCTTTTTGAAATTTAGTCACTTTTCTTTCGATGTACTTCCTTATTGCTTTATCATATGAAATAAATAGTCAATTTATTCCTTTTCTACACTCTTCTTTATTCTTTGTAAACTACAAATATAATCGCAGCTTCATCCTTGAACAATTGAACTTTAATTACAACTTTTTGTTTTTTGCTTTGCGATCCAAGATTCCACATCCAATCAGTTGAAGCTCTCTGATGTGGTGAGCAGAAATGCAAAAGAACTCTATCAACGAGGAATGATTTTTTTTTTTGGTTGTTTGGACTGGACTTTGAGGAATGTTCCAAGATGCCTACGTACCCACAAGTGGGATCAAGTCGCACGTAGTTCAAAAGGTTTTTTTTTTGTTTTTGTTTTTGGGGGCCGTTCACAGTTTTAGCTCATGCGGGCCAGGAGCATCATGCAGTTTAGGCTCTTACGATGAGGAGCGATGGCAGGAACCTTCAAGGGTAGTAACGCTTCAAGAACTTGCCATTGATGGGGCCAATTCTCAATCCGTCTTCTACCACGATCTTGTATGCACCATTTGTGTAGACTTCTTGCACTTTGTAGGGTCCATCCCATTTGGAGGTGAACTTATTCCCCGTTCGATGAGTAGTGATGATGGGCCTCCTGACTGCGAGTACAAGATCCCCTACTTGGAACGAACGGATTCGAACTTTCCTGTTGAATGACTTGGACATGCGAGCTTGGTAACACTCGAGCCGCTGTTGTGCTTCAAGCCTTTTCTCATCCAACGCTTCTAGCTCTGAAAGTCGAAGACGTGCATTACCTTCCTCGGTGAGACCTTCCTGAATAGCAATCCTCAGCGATGGGATTTGACGCTCCAAAGGTAACACTGCTTCAGCTCCATACACCAATGAGTAAGGCGTTGCTTGTGTAGGTGTACGATAGGTAGTTCTGTACGCCCATAGAGCTTCTCCAATCCTTTCATGCCAGTCTCGCTTTGACTTTGCAACCACTTTCTTCAAAAGATTGCCAAGGGTCTTGTTGAATGCTTCAGCCAGTCCATTCGCTGGTGCATTATACATCGACGACTTGTACTGTTTAAAGCCAAACTGTTCACATAGCTTGTTCATGAGACTATTGTCGAAGGACTTTCCATTATCTGTGATGATGTAGCGTGGCACACCATACCGAAAGATAATATTGTTCTTGATGAATTGCACGACTGTCTCCCTCTTGACTTCTTTAAATGGTGCAGCTTCAGCCCATTTGGAAAAGTAATCGGTTGCAGCAAGGACGTAAAGGTGACCACCAGAAGATTTTGTCAGAGGCCCCACAACGTCAAGACCCCATGCGTCAAATGGCCAAGAGGATATCGTTGGGTGGAGCAACTCAGGCGGTTGATGTATGAGATTTGCATGAAACTGGCAAGCTTGACATCTCTTTGCAAAATCCATGCAGTCCTTAACCATGGTGGGCCAGTAATAACCCATCCTTTTAATTCTGAAGTGGAGCTTTGGCTCAGACTGATGAGCCCCACACACTCCGGAGTGAGCTTCTTTTAGCACATGCAAAGATTCATCTTCTCCCACGCAGCGAAGAAACAACCCTTCGAATGAACGACGATAAAGCGTATCTTTATAGTAAAGGAAGCGTGGAGCGCGCCTTCGAATGTCGTTCCTCCTTCGTGGATCGTCAGGTAGTCTTTGATTTTTCAAGTAGTCTATCAAAGCATCACGCCAATCTTCTTTCTCAACTTCATATACCGAAATTGCGTTTATGTCTTTCCCGTCATCATCGTGATTGTCAAACATGGGGGGAACTATCCACCTCTCGCAAATCTCGACTGTTGCTTTGTGCTCCGGGAACGTCAGAGTTGAAGCGAGCTTGGCGAGTGCGTCTGCTTGTTTATTTTCACCTCTCGGCACATGCTCTAATGTGGTGTTTCCAAGCCATACTACCATTCGGGTAGCATAGTTATGATAAGGGATCAATTCGGGCTTCTTCACCTCGTAGATGTTGAGGAGTTGATTGATCACGAGCTTTGAATCACCATATACATGAAGATCCAAGTGCTTGGCATCAACAGCCATTTCCAATCCGAGTATGAGAGCTTGGTACTCTGCGACATTGTTAGAGCAACTTTCCGTAAGAGTGAATGCGTAAGGCAACACATCTCCTTCCGGCGAGACGAACACTACACCCGCTCCAGATCCTTCGCGATGAAAGGCTCCATCAAAGTACATCTTCCAAGGGACTTGTTTTTCCACGGTGAATACTTCCTCGTCGGGCAAGCTCTCAGACAACTCCCAGTCCGCAGGTAGGGGATGATCAGCTAGAAAATCTGCCAAAGCTTGTCCCTTAATGGCCTTTTGAGGAACATAAATGATCTCAAATTCTTGGAGAAGAAGGGACCATCTCGCTAGTTGATCCGATAGCACCGGTTTTGACATGATGTACTTGACGGGATTGGCCTTTGAAATGAGATGTACAATGTGAGCTTGAAAGTAGTGGCGCAACTTTTGCATAGCAAACACCAAAGCTAAACATATCTTCTCTATTGGCGAGTAGTTTAGCTCATGTGGCGTCATCCTTCTGCTCAAGTAATAGAGGGAGTTCTCCTTTCCATCTTTGTTCTTTTGAGCAAGCAAAGCTCCAATGGAGTGCTCTTGTGCAGCGATGTAAAGAATTAGTGGTTGACCAGGTATGGGAGCAGCCAAGACAGGAGGTTTCATTAGATAAGCCTTGATCTTCTCAAATGCCTTCCTACAAGACTCATCCCATTGGAAGGGGACTCCTTTCTTCATGAGCCGACTAAACGGGTGACATATTCCAGCCTAGTTTGAAATGAATCGTCTAAGATACGCCAACCGCCCTTGCAAGCTCTTGAGCTCATGTATGTTCCGAGGTTCTGGAATTTTTTGAATTGCTTCAATCTTAGACTGGTCAATCTCTACACCTCTATGGCCGACGATGAATCCTAGGAACTTCCCAGACGTTACGCCAAAAGCACACTTCAAAGGATTCATTTTAAGTTGATATCGTCGCAGTCTATCAAACACGCTTCTAAGATCTTGAAGATGGTCCTTCCTTGCTCGTGTCTTCACCACGAGGTCGTCAACATAACATTCAACGTTCTTGTGGAGCATGTCATCAAAGATTTTCTGCATTGCCCTTTGGTAAGTTGCCGCCGCATTTTTCAGGCCAAACGGCATCACTTTGTAACAGTAAATGCCTTTTGGCGTACGAAACGCTGTAAATTCTTCATCGTGGGGTGACATCCGTATTTGATTGTAACCTGAAGATCCATCCATGAAAGATAAGGCTTCATGTCCTGTAGTGGCATCCACCATCAGTTCAGTTATCGGGAGTGGAAAATCGTCTTTAGGGCACGCATTGTTAAGGTCCCTGAAGTCAACGCAGATTCGAGTTTGCCCGTTCTTCTTCTTGACAGGTACAATACTTGAGATCCATGTTGGGTATTTGACCTCCCGGATGAATCCAGCTTCGATCAGTTTGTTGACTTCTACCTCAATTTTTGGAATGAGCTCTGGGCGAAATCTCCTTTGTGCTTGTTTCACTGGTCGAGATCCATTCTTCACAGCTAAGTTATGAACTGCAACTCTGGGATCCAATCCAGGCATCTCTTTGTAGCTCCATGCAAACACATCTTTGTATTCCATCAGAAGATCGGTGTACTCTTTCTCTTCTTCTGGAGTGAGACTAGCGCTGACGTATGTTGGTCTTGGCTCATCTTCATTCCCCAAGTTGATCTCTTTCAAGTCATCTACTGTGGAGGTTACGCCTTCTTCTAACTCAGGTGGAGCATCCTCGGCATATTCTTCAATTTGGAGGCAAAAACCCAACCCATCTCACTCCTTACACTCACCGGAACAGAGCATAAACAGAGACAAACAATGGTGGGTTGTTTCAGCATCGCCGCCTACGGCAACTACCTCCGTCGCTCCCTCACCACCGCCGGCCTCTCCCCTCAAACAATCGAAATCGACGACGAAACCACCCTCATGTAAGGAACTTACTTATAGAAATTAATTCCAATTAACCATCACTGAGAAGCTACATAGCTATACTGCAGAACTATGAAGGGAAGCAAGAAGATTAGAATTCAGGGCGTCGTTTTATTTTTATATAAGTAAGAAAAGTTTGTTGATTAAAAGATCCACCAGAACCATTTATCTCAAAGAAAAAAAAAAAAAGAACCATAAGGAAGATGGGACTTAGCCATCACATGATCATGTCTATGCCACCCTCTCCCCCATATCATCCTCCAGTATGCATTCAAATCTTATAATTGAAAATTTTCATTACCTCCAACAATATTCACTGTCACAACTTACTAGTTCATCTTCCTTAGTTAAGAAAATTGTCTTAGCGAAACAAAAGATTACACAAATTTTTTTAAATCATTACTCTGTTTGTCTTAGCTGCTAGGGGTAAAGAAAAGAAGTTTATGAGGAACGAAAACCAAGTACAAAGATTACATTACAATAGATCTCCAGAGATTAGTTATGGTAGCAAGTTTTTCAAGGCAATTGAAAACTGACATTAGACAAAACAAAGAAGGGCTAAAACTCTCTTTTCACTCATCCACAAAAAAACAGAGGACGAGTAACAAAAAATTGAAACAAAGTAACACATAATCGAAGCAAAGTAAGACAAAAAAGATGATTTCACTACAAACAGAGAAACACAGAATTGGGAAGAGAGTAACGAACAAGGTTTCACCCAAAAAAGTAGGAATACATGGGCTTACCGTCAACGACTTCGTCCACTCTTCCACCGTCGTCCGGCCTGGTCAACCGTCATCCCTCGTCGTTCGCAAATAGGCGCAGTCGCTGCTCTCTCTCTCTCTCTCTCTCTCTCTCTCTCTCTCTCTCTCGGTAGGCTCTGTATGCGAATGAGAGGGAGACGTGAAGTTGTGAATTAGCTAATAGGGTTTGGGGGACAAGGGTAGGAAATTATATAGTTTGTGGGGGTATTTTTTTCAACCTACATATGATCTATTTTTTATCCGAGCTTATACCTCCATGTTGGTGGTATAAAATTTTTTCATAAAAATCTCCATCAGCATAAGCCAACATAAGTTATCCCCTCTCTTATCCTGCACCCGAACACCCGATAAAAAAGGAGAAGGCATAACTTATCTTATGCTCCCTCCTTATCCTCTACCCGAACGAGGCCCTAGGGTAGAGAGAGAAAAACCTTTATTTTTGGAAATGAAATGATGGGTCTATCTGAGCGGCGATGAGGACCTGCATCCGATCCGCCTTTCGTTGACGAGGACGCCTATCGTGAACTAGGATCTCGGAACCCACCTTCATATCCCGGTAGCATACCCAGCGAGAATTTGGCTCTGCTGTCCCATCTGTCGATGTTCACTCATTTCTTAAAAGAATTGTTGTTGACACCCGGTTTTGAGATGTGATTTCATTAGAAAGCGTATCTAAATGGATACTATGTTTACACCTACATTCCATTTAGGCTTAGGAATAGACGTAATCGGACTTGCTTTGTACATATCTCTCCTTATTTGGGACCCTTTTCACCTCTTTGGGCTGCTCCCATAGGGGCTTGGGGAAGCCTGTAGGTTTGAAGAGCTCGGAGGATAGGCGGCTGCCGTTCCGGATAGATCAGTAGGAAGGCCCACCAATCCGTGTTCTACTTTGTATAATGAGAAAGTTGCACTCCTTATAGGGGATTACCACTTCAACTTCCATCGGCAGATTCCTAACAGGGGTCATTTTGCCAAGTTACCAATCGCAAAGATCCTGCGCTTCCCCCCTCGCTCCAAAGACATCGCTAACCTACCTGCTGGTGGCGGGCAACCAGTCCACCGCTCAGGCACCACGGTCCTAGGAAGCTTAGGTCCTAACCGAGTCTCGAAGTCCGTCATTTTCTCAATAAAAACACCAATTGATACGATCTACGTATCGAAGATAGAGAAATTGACAAATTTAGAGGAGAATTTAAAGAAGACGAGAGGATGAAATTGTTATAAAGTACATCAGCGACCTCACATGCATTCTACGCCGTCCATAGCCTTACACCCGAACTCGAAATAGCTTGCAGCACAGAGTTTGGACAGTCAGATTCTTATCTACAACACTAGGGAAAAATTTCAGCTGAACAAGAAAAGGTTTGCTGGGCACATTGTATATGGGGTGGGTTTGGTATGACTTATTTCCAACTTTTAATCCACTTTGAACTTTTAATCTGTTTTGAACTTTTCTGAAAGGTTTGGTATGACTTTTTCTGTGCCAGCTTTTGGATTTTGGCTTTTGACTTTGTAGTGTAAAACTCAATCCTGAAAAAAGTTAGGTTTCATGAACTTTTTTTAGACTTTTTTTCTTCTTAAACAAAAGAAATGATCAATTTACCCATATTTTTTTTGTATTAACATACTAGGAGGTCTAATCAGACCTACCACAATTTTATTAGTAAATATAAAAAATATAAAGTGATAATTTTCACTAACAAACAAAAGTGTTACATCACTAATTTATTAACAGCCTAACTTTTTTCACCAAGCACATGCATCTTTTTTCATGAACTTCTCTGTCACCGGCTTTTTTTCACAACAATTTAAAAGGCGACTTAAAAGTTCAAAAAGTAACACCAAACCCACCCATGCATGCCAAGTCAACTTTTCTCCAGATGGCAGGTTTGTAATGTCGAGAGATGGCGAGGGAAAATGCTGGTTTTGGGACTGGAAGAGTTGTAAGGTCTTCACAACACTCAAGTGCCACGAGCTAGCGTGTGTTAGTGTTGAATGGCACCCACTTGAACAGAGTAAAGTAGCCACTGCGACGGCTTAATTAAATATATTTTTTTTGTTCAAAAGGATTATATTAAAGAGGACAAAACTTAAAGAGGAAGAACCTCCTTTACATCAAAACTTAGTACTTCTAATAGCTCATCTGGGGTCTGCCTAACCACCCAGTATCGATACCTTTCACTTTTGCTATCTTTACAAGCCTATCTGCTGCTAAATTTTTCTCCTTAGAAATCAAATTCAGAGAGCTACCATTTAACAACAACATCTCTCTAATTTCTCCAGCACATTGCTCTAGCTCCCAGTTGATAACTCTTTTTTTGTTGATCTGGGCAACTAAGCTTTTGTTATCACTTTCAAACTCCAAATTTTTCACGCCAAGATATGAGCAGTCCAAACAAGCTTTTCTCAGAGCTTCTGCTTCAACCTGAGCTGCTGACTCTTTTGTGGTCTTAACCCAAGCTGCCCCCACAAACACACCATTGTGGTTTCTCAGAATCCAGCCTCTAAAACCAACTTTAGACTGTCTATCCAAAGAAGCATATGTATTCACTTTAAGCTTTCCTTCTTCTGTTTTTTTGCACCTTTCTTGGAGATTGCCCTTTTAATCTGCACTCATTTTCCTGTTCTTCTTGTTGCTAAAACAAATTCTTTCTTTGTTTGCTGCTAGGAACTTCTCTAGGGCTTATTTAGGGTTTGGATTCTTCTGTTGAAAGCAACACTTGTTTTTGTGGAGTCAAATTGTCCAGAAACCCAGAATAATTGCATCCAGCCTTTGTGGGTTGCACACCCCATTCTATTCTTCTTCAAACAACTTCTTTATCCAGTTTTTGAAGCTTCCAATCTTTCTTAGCTGATCTTGGTTGATTAATCCAGTGCCAAACCAAAACCCAGCTACACATTTGCAATGAAATAAGAGATGTTCAATGTCCTCATCCTCCTCCTCCTCACAGATCTGACATGTACTGTTGGTACTGCACTTTCTAATGTACATATTCTTCTTTACTGCCACAACATTAGTGTTAATCTCCACCAAAAAAGTTGGATTTTGGGTAACAGTTCAGCTTTCCATAACCTTGACGAATAACTCTCTGGCCATCTATAAGAAGAGTTGGCCTTGTCCTCCTTTTTAACACATTCCTTGTTGTCTTCCAAAGCCTTGTAGTACACAGAATTGACAGCATATTCTCCATTCTTTGTACACTGCCAATAACACTTGTCTTCTCTATTGAAACTTGAGATATAAGTGTTGAGGATAGCTTGACTGACCTGATGTGGGAAAGTGTTGATGATGGTGCTTCTCCTCCAATTATGTGTTGTGGGATAGATGAATTCAGCATCTTTGATCTGGGAGTTAACACATGTAACCTCTTCCAAAGTTTTGTTTCCCAGAGAGTGAAGCCATGTCTTTGTACATCGTGGTCTTCTTTCCATCATAAACCTCCCAGCTAATGCATTTTTTTAGCACCTTTCTGCCTTCTAGAATACTTGACCTTTTTATACTTCCAAGAAATCCTTATCTGCGAAATAAATACTCTTTAAGACTTGAGAGCTGAAGCTGCCAACATTTCTGATAATTCTCCACCCAATTTTTGCTAAGAGAGCCTTGTTGAAAGCATTAAAGTCTTTAATTTCGATCCCCCTTTCCTTCTATGGTTTTGAGACTACATCCCATGCAACCCAATTGAGGCTGGATTTGTCTTTGTTACCACTCCACTAAAATCTCCTAACCAAGTTACTCAGAGTTTTACACACCCCCAAAGGCAATAGAAAGCTCATCATTGTGTACCATGGTATAGCTTGGATAACAGACTTAAGAAAGATTTCCTTACTAGCTTCAGAGGTGGTCCTTCTTCCATCCAGCCATCTTGTGGTTTACTTTATCTTCAATATGATTAACAACTTGGCTACTAGATTTTCCCCAAAAAAGAGGAAGGCCTAGATAGATGATGTTGCCTTGCATAATTGGAATTCCCACAATTTGAGAGATCTCTTGTTGGGTGGTCTTTTTTGTGTATGGAGAGAAGAGCACCCCATATTTGCTGAAATTAACTTTTAGCCCAGACATCTTCTCAAATCTGTCAAGTAGGCTCATGAAGTGTCTGCATTCTTCTATATCAGCTTTAAGGAAGATGAATGAGTCATCTGCAAACTACATATTTGTCAACATTGGAGTAGTTAGAGTAATTCTTAGACCTTCACTTTTACCTTCATCCACACTTCTAGCAATCATCCTTGAGAGAGCTTCTGTTGCTAGGACATAAAGAAATAGGGGGACAGAGGGTCCCCTGTCCAAGACCTCTTTTAGGTTTGAAAATCTCCTGTGCTTCACCATTAACCAAAACCTTGTATTGTGGTAAGCTATTTAACCTTGTTGTTTGTATTATTAGAGAAGAAGCCCAATCCAGCACATCAAATCTCAAAGAAGGTCCAGGATTTGTATGCAAGCCCATAAAAAATTTGGCAACGTCTATTGAATATTCACCGCCCGATCCTTGTTTGACCAATCGGACGGTCAACTCTTTATTCCACTAAGGTCCTGCTTTCTTTACCTAAATTTAGACGATTTTTTTATCTTTTTTAGAAAAAGATAAAAAGGTTGTTTACTTTGTGCCTAATAAGTTTTCTAAAAAGTTTTAGTTACTTTTTCAGTAGAAAATGTTGTTTACTTAACTTCTATTTTATCTCCTAAAAAGTAGTTTAAAGGAGTAAAAAGATAAAAAAGTTGAAGTTGGAAATAACTAACTTTTTTTAGTCTTATAAAAATGTAAAAACGTTATCAGACATAAATTTTAACGAAAATGATTTGATTAAAACTTTTTATATGACTTGAAAAAAGATAAAAAATCGCCTAAATTTAGGTAAAGAAAGCGGGACCTAAGTATTTAGGCTTAATTATTTAATGCATACCTCCGGTATAGTGAAACTATCACTTTGCACTACCCACTATCAAAACTTGCTGATAATGTTCCCCATTTGCAATAAATAAGTCACTTTCAAACTGCAAAAAAAATTCCGTCAATCACTTAACGGAATAAGCCGTTACTTGACTTTGATGTCCTTTTGTGATGAGGGTAAAATCGTCACTTGTCTTCTAATGATGAACACCAAGATCATCATAACAATTACAAACACAACCACCGCCATCACCGCCACATGAACCCATAACCCGGCCATCGCACCACGAACCCCGCCACATGACCCAGAATCCGACAACCCCACCATCATCATTACTCACAAAGCTGAGAAGACAAGTAAATGACCACCAAAGCAGGTGCCTCCACTAGTGAGGTCATTACTCAAAAAGCCATCAGACGACACACAGTGACTAGTCTTAACCATTAAACAAATCAAATAAACTAGCCAGCACCAACCAGCAGCTCAATTACATCACTCTCCTTATACAACCCAGGCCAAAGCCACAAACATAGGAGAATAATCATACCGTTGAGATCCAGTAATGGGCCTCAGTAATCCCTCCGGTGAGTTGCTCCACTAAGTAACCGTCGCTGATTCCAGGGTCGATCGAAGACGCCGGCCCCACCTCGCCCGTGCAACTACTAGGAAGTCTGTGGTAGTTACCGTTGACCCAATCAACAAGGATCCCCAATTACGTACAGTTCTAAGGATCGAGTGCTCACCGAGAAAGCCAATGAAAAACAATACCTAACAGAAGCTCCGATTAAGACTTTCCAAACTCTGGTTTGGGATAACCAGAGTAAAGGTCTCCATTTGATCGAATCTGCCACAGTTCAGGTCCAGTGAGAGAAGGATATCATTTGCGTTTTGAACCTCTCACCTTAAAACAAATCTAAAACAAGTGTGTAAATGGTTAATGGAAGAGCCCACCACTTGAACATCAGTTCGTCTTCCTCGCCGTCCCTTCAATTATACAGCATTATATCTTCTTCTTCTTCTTCTTCTTCTTCTTCTTCTTCTTCTTCTTCTTCTTCTTTTTTTTTTTTTTTTTTTTTTTTTTTTTTTTTTTTTTTGAGAAAATATCTTCTTCTTCTTTTGCAAACTCATCTTCTTGATTTATTTACTTTTTATTTTTCATTATTATTTTATTTATTTTCCATTTGCCTTCTATGAATTTAATTTTGTTATTGACGAAGTTACCCTCTTTAAGTGGATGCTGTTTAGATGGAAAAAATGCCCAGTTTGAAAGTGGTTGATTTATTGCAAATGGGGAATATTATCAGCGAGTTTTGATAGTGGGTAGTGCAATGTGATAGTTTCACTATACTGGAGGTATGCATTAAGTAATTATGCCAAGTATTTATGAAATTCATCTCCTCTGAAAATCACTGTGGATTGAAGATTCATTACAATCCATAATACTCTCTCTTCACTTTGTCTTCTCCATCACAATTCTGTGTTATGTCGAAACCTTAAAATGGGTTTATTCACATGGTTTCAGAGCCTATGGCGGTGACACCACCACCAGTACTCTGACCACCGTCTCCACCATGGGGCAAAACCCTAATCCCCTGCAACTACTGTCTAATATACACAACTTGATTCCATTCAAGCTTGATGGAACCAATTATGTGATCTAGAAATACCAGATATCATCTCTACTGCACACTCAATCATTGATGGTTTATCTTGACGGCACAACTCCATGTCATCCTGAGCATTTAACCGGCGACGGTGGCTCTGTCTCGACGGCTGTGAACCCTACCTTCCTTGCCTGGCAATATCTACATCAGGCACTTATCAATTTGCTGAATGCAACTTTGAGCCACGAAGCTCTCTCACTCGTTATTGGTCAGTCAACCTCTTGATCTATTTGGTTAGTTCTAGAAAGAATGTAAGTATCACTCTCTCGTTCCAATATACTGCAACTGAAATCTGAACTTCAGAATCTAAGAAAGACATTGGATTCAATTGATACCTATATGCAAAAGAGGAAAAATATGGACTCACATATGAATATGTTATGTTTGACTTGCATACGAATAGGTTTGTTGGCCGGATATATCAGCACTAAAAGTGCCAACTTTCTAATTTCTGCTTCTTACTAGGTTGCCTAGCAAATGCATCTGTAGAGGCAATTGCCACATCCTTGTCTGGGTCTGCAAATGAGTGCTCTTCCAGAGGCAAAGTTTGAACTGGTTGAAAATGACGAGCAACGCTCTTCACTAACATAACACATATTGAATTCAGCTATTTTGAACACTTTCCTTCTGTTCAAAGCAACACTGATCATATTTCTCAACGATAAAAACATATTTCACATACCAAGTAGCTACGTGCAATCTTATAAGCATCAACACTTATATGGGTGGATCCATAACTTTTTTTATAGTGGGGGGCTAAGTTGAAAGAAAGTGAAACTTCAATTTTGTAAAATCGAGAGGGCGTTGTAGTACAGGACTAAACTAAAAAAACTAAATAAAATAATAGGAAAAATCTAATTTTAAAAAGTTGAGTATGGGACTACTGCCTTGTCCTCCAATAACAGTAAACACAGTGGAACGGAGATCTTAATAGCATTCTTAATAACTACACGACTTATTTGCACACAAATAGCCTTTTATTGGAGGGATGCCATTCTTCATCAATACAAGTTGCAATTTCCTCTTCGATTCAACCAAGTCTCCGGATTCGTTTATACCATTTTGTTTGCAATAGGACTGAGGAAGCAACCAGAGATAAAATGACTCCCTTAGTGCTGCATATAATCTATCTTTTCGGATTGTTTTGTTAGTAGCAATTTCTTTGGGCATTGTCTAGGTTTTGCTTCGTCTTGATAGGTCTCTCTGTATAATCTTGAGGCTACTCAAACCAGAGGCATGGAGCAAACTTGTTGAAGATCACATTATATGCTTCTTCATGGTTCATTCACAGATTCACTCATTAGGGTTATCCATTAAGTTCTGCATGAAGCTGCTTAGTCATGCAATTTCCAACTGCATTCAGAATTTATTGGTATTATGCATTATAGCATATTTAAGCCATTTCAACTGTGAAAAACCAACTATACAAATACATGAAAGCGGTAACACTTACCGTTCGATGGTTAGTTAGAATCATGAAATATTGGGGTAAACTAAACAATAAACTTATCTTATCTTATATAATATAATAATATATAAAAGCAAAAAAGCCCTAAGAAGAAATGAGGCGTCGCCATTTGTCTTTTAAGAATTATTATAAATGTGACATTTGTTATCCTACATGTCATTTGCTCATAAACAATCAATAAAAAATTGACATATACTCACATATGCTTTTGTCATTATAATTTTAATGCTACTTTTAATATTTGTAACTCATGGACAATTATTTCCCATATTTATGTTGTAATGGTAGTGAATTAGTCATAAATGTTTATTCTACTATTAAAAATCTAATTGTTGGATGCAAAAAAAAGTTGCCAACAATTTAATTTTACCGGTACAATATGTTTAAAAGTCTGGTGTATATTATACATTCAATGAGCTTAATAAAGATATAGACATACTAAAGAGAGTGCATAAGGAGAGTTTCCTTAGCATTCCTCTTCTCTTTTTAATATGTCATGTATTGCAAATCACTTGTGTGGGTGGAAGTTTTTTTATATTCTCTTTTTAATCTGTCAGGTAACGTAGTAGAGATCTGCCTTCAACTTTTTTATTTGTACTGTGATATTCATTTTCTTCTCAATGAATGAATGAATCTAAAAAAATTGGAAAATATTTTTTAGGAAAATTGTATCATACTCTTTTATCGAGTTGTGGCAATGCACCTTCCTCTTTTTTTTTTTTTTTTTTTTTTTTTTTTTTTTTTTGGGTGAAAGGTCATCATCACATAGAAAGCATGCAAATGGTTCAAGCCACTCCGTCCCAGCTCTTTCTACCCAAGTTTACTTTTTGACCCGTATCTGAGTCACTTTGACCGGGTGATTTGGATAGCAAAATAATACGATAATTTTGATAATTTCACCGTATTATAGAGAAACTTTTACGCTACAACACCATGAAAACATTATCGAAAATTTGCATCGGTTTGCTATTGAAATCAACGGGTCAAAGTGAATAGTGGCAAAAGTCAGTTTGAGTAGAAAGAACTGGGACGGAGTGGTAAGCGACTGTTGGGTTTTAGTGATTCAAACAAATTAAATAAAAAAAATGGCCAAACATTGTGCATGCATGTTTGTATGTGTGTTTGTGTGGCAGGGGGAGTCTTCATGTTTCAATTGGTTATGATTGGTCGGTAGTGTTTGTTTGGCGATGCTTCTGTTGATGTAGAGTAGGTTGTTGCTTGGTCTTGGTCAAAGAAGAGGGTGGGATTCTATTTGGCCATGACTTCTTTTGGCAACAAATTATTTCCGGTTGTTTTCTGGAAATAAATTTGGACAGATTTACTCCTAGTTTTTCTCGGATTGTTTTGGTCATTACTTTGGCCCCAAGTTTTGCACTAGTATAATATTGATATTAGGGTCAAGACTTTGGGTGTGCTTGTAAGAGCATCTCCAACCATGAGGGGGGAGGGGGAGGGGGAGGGACAAAACCGTATAAAAATACGGACCATGTCCAACCATGAGGGGGGAGGGGAGGGGGAGGGAGAAGGTGGGGGGAGAATTTAGGCATGGGTGGGGGATGGTTAGGGTGCATTTCCCCCCTAACATCCCCCTCCCCCTCCCCCCTCCATTATAGCTAATTAATCCAATTTTGGGTATGTTAATTACACTTAATACTACTTTATTTTTATAATATGTGTTTTGATTATGATTAATTTATTTTAATTATTATTTTTATTATTAAATAAAATAATATTTTTTTGATAATTGAAAAAAATAATTACGAAAAATTGTGTTATTTTATTTTGTGGATGTTTTGAATTGTAGAAATAGTATATTTAAAATCATTTTCATGTAAAATTGTAGATTGTTTATTTTGAAAATTAGTAGCAATATCTCTAAGTAACATATAATATATTTCTTATTACACCCATTACGTACGTAGTTCGAAATGTAAATGGATGCTCGTTCAGTGGTAGAGCTTTTGAAACACATGCATGAGGCCCCGTGTTCGAACCCGGCTATATGATGTAATTATCAAAAATCACGTAACTCGAAATTATGTTCTATTGTCAATTATGTTGATAGAGGACGTGAATTAATTGGGAATTCTAGGAAACATGGTACTGCTAATTTATGCAGTACATTATGGCGCAAGCTTTTGAAAGAGTGTGAATTATCAGTCATCACACAGTATAATCCTGAAAAATTGTAGAGAATTAATAAAAAGAAAGTGTAGACTAACATGTCTCATATGGTGTCCGCACTATTCAAAGCTTCCTTGTTCCTCTATGCGGAAGTTGTTGTTCAATGATATTAATGTCAAGCAAGTGTGATTTCTCATATCGTTTACTCTTTCTTTGTGCGGTTAATGAATTTAAGAGTGCACTATTTACATTATAATATCAAAATTCGTGTTTGAGGAATAATAGATCAGGAGAAAATGTAGGAGCACTATATCTTCGAATAATGAGGGAAAATCACTTACACTGCAAAACATTTTTCTCCTATCAGATGTAGGAGGTTTGGTCATTCTGTAATTTCTTGAGATTTTGTGACCAATTGTTGTGGAAGGTTGTCAAACAAATGAAATTTTAACCCTTGTGTGTGTTGTACTGAACGAAGTCTTTGAAACGTGGCAATGTAGAGCAGTAGTTGATGGAATTAAATTCAAAGTAATTTTATTCATTGTTGTGCTCAATAGCGGATCCATGTAAATTGAAATTTGACCCCTACTGAATACGAACAATAACTTTATTTTTATTCATCAATGTGTCAATTTTTTAAAATTTAGTCCCACGAACACAATCCCGGATATGTCCTTGATTGAGTTTTGAGCCAGAAATTCAGTGACGACCTCTGATGACGCGACAACTCTGTTATGCACATTATTGTGTTTAAATAAAAAATTGCAAAAAATGAATGCAAAGAGAGTTCAAGTTACCATTCAAGTATTTTTATGATTATGGCGATACAAACGGAAGGTAAGACCAGCACTTAGATGAACCTTGGTATGGTCGAAAAAGATTAGACAAAAAATAGGGAAAGTTTATGTTTTAAATTTTTGGAAGGGTGGTTTGCTCATGTTTAGCACATTTTTTTTAATTAAAAGGTAAAATAAAAAGATAATTATACGCAAATGAATATGTTTGCTGTAATTGAATATAAATCAAATTATTTAAATGTCACATCACAAATGTGGTAATACGTGACATTATAATGGAAAACATAGTCAGGCAAAAACATTGGTATAGTCTAAAAGTATAAGATTTTGTTGTAAATAAAAAATGTAATGTTTCAATTTTTTTGATAGTTGTTTAGCTGCCTTGGAATGATTAAATCATTATATTGCACCAAAATTACATTGCTAGTGCAGCGGATGCATAGCTCATAAATGTAATGTATTTTTGGCAGTACGATAACTCTTATGAAACGAAATTCATTGAACTAAGCATTGAAAAATCTAAAACTTTTGGACTTTTAAATTTTCGATGCATCGAGTCTCCTCTAGTCGTCCAATCCATTATACCTGAAGGAGAAGACACAAAAGAAGAAGAAAAAAACACTTTTGCACCCGAGGAAACAAAGAATCGTACTAATGCACCAAAAAATAAAGGAGATATAAAAACAGTTCTGTTAATACGTCATTTTTGTATTTTTATTTCCTATTTTTCTGAACTCTTTTTTTCTCATTTTTATATGAGAAAATTGTTTACTCATTGTTGTGTAAACAGTAATAGGAAAAGAAATGTTATGCAAATGCATAAGTTGGTTATAAATTTTTTTACAGCACATTATTTTAATCCTTTAATGTCTCTTTGGTCATATATAAATTGCAAATGAAAACATGGCAAGGCAAGAACTTAGATGAACGTTGATATGGTTTTTTTTTAATAACGTTGGTATGGTCTTAAATCGACATTAGACAAACATTGTGTTTTAATTAATATGTTTTTTTGTAACTGATTACAAAACGAATTATTTAAAAGTCTTAGTGCATGAGCGGTAATTCTTGACTTTTTAATTGAAAATGTAGTCAGGCAAAAATTCAATGACCGTTGGTATAGTCAAAAAAGTATAAGTTTTGGTTTGTAAGTAAATGTTCTTTTATTTAAACTTGCTTTCAATTTTTCTGATAGTTGTTTAGCACGTCTCTTAATAAATTGTAAAATTGTTTCATGGACGATGAAAATAAAAAATAGCATTTTTTAATTTCTCTGATAATTGTTTAGCACATCTTTTAAAAAATAATAAAACTGATATATTGAAAAAAATAATATAGTACATGAAAAGACAAATGAGAACTCATTTGAAATGAAATTCATTGAACAAAGCATTGTAAACTTTAGAACCTTTGGGACTTTTAAATTGCCAATGCATAGAAAATTAATGTTTTTTTTCAAATGCCAATGCAAAGTGTTAGTAGTTTCAATGTATTACCTGAAATTGAATTTGAGTTGGCAAAGTGTAATTGGGTCTTATATTTGACATGTCAATTGGAATTGAGGTGTAAAGATATAGTTGGCTTATTATGCCACATAAGACTACACATGGCATACAAAGAATTTTTCTAAAATCATGTGTGTCATGAGGAGGATGAACCTCTCTCATAGCTTTGCTTTTATATAGATATAGCTTATTATTTTTTAATTATTTTTGTGAATATATATTTACCTTAATGTTATTTCAGATTTATTTTTATCACTATTGATAATTTATTTATAAATCGTTAAATTTATTTTAAAATAAACTTAATTAGGTGGGGGAGGGGAATGGTTGTACATGAGTAGTAGTTTGGGGAAGGGGGAGGGGAAGGGAGAAATTGGTGGGCCAGTGGGGGGAGGGGGAGGGGGAGGTGGGGGGACGGAGAAATGCGACATGGTTGGAGATTCTCTAATTGGTTTGGGTTCTCATCAATAAATTGGGTAGTTTGGCCGTGGATGTAGCTAGTCTCAAAACTAGTGAACCACGTCAATTCTTGTGTTCTTGATCTTGTTTTGTTTATTTTCTTGCTTTCTCTTGTCTCTCACGTATTGGAATCCTAGTAAGTGGTATCAGACCCAGGTTACGTTAAGTTTCAAGAGAAGCAATGGCAAGTTCGATGATCAAGATTGATCGGTTCGATGGAAAGAATAGTTTTAGTCTATGGCAAATCAAGATGCGTGCTCTCCTAAAGCAGCAAGATATGTGGTTGCCATTGGCTATCAAGGACGACACGGATACAAGCACTTCGGCGTTTGTGAAGATGGAGGAGAAGGCGCACGCGACGATCATTTTGTGCCTCGCGGACGATGTGATAACTGGGGTTGTAGATCAGGATACCGCAACTGGATTGTGGGAAAATTTGGAGGATCTCTACGCGAAGAAATCCGTGTCCAACAAATTGATGTTGAAGCAGCGGCTATTCAGTCTTCGGATGGTTGAAGGTACGCGTATTGGTTATCACTTAGACAATCTTAACAATATATTGCTTGAACTGCGCAATAATGATGAGATTGTTAGTGTTGTTGACGCGGCATTGATTTTATTAGTTTCCTTGCCACCATATTTTGAGGGTTTCGTTAAATCATTTCTTAATTGGGAAAGAAACGATAACCGTAGAGGAAGTTAGGTCGACCCTTCATACGAGGGAATTGAGGCACAAGGCGGCTGGGAAGGATGATCATGCTTTTGGAGCGTTGATTGTTAGGGGAGGAAAAGGTAAGGTATATAGACGAGGTGGATCCGACTAACCTTTGGACGTATGTGCTTTTTGCAGGCAGAAAGGTCATTGGAAGAGGGAGTATCCCGAGAATCGGACGTCTGTAGCTATCGCTTCAGGGGGAGGAAGAGGGATAACACCCGACGACGATGATGCTCTCTAGGCCCCTCGGGGACGGTTCGGGCTCCTGGCATGGAGCATGGGCGCGTGTTGTTGGGCACGTGGATTGGTGGCGTGTTATTGTGCATGCATCGGTTGGTGGCGCGATTATATCTTGGATTGGCACGCTTCGGCTATTGGTTTTGCGCTTTGGTGCGGGTGGCGGCGCAAATTGGCATGACATTGTTCGATAGACACTTTTGTCACTAAGTGTCATTGGAGTGACGTTGGGGTATGCATTAGTCATGGTGAATTGAAGAGGCGTTGACGCATTGGGAGTGTGTTCAAATTCCGCAATTTGGGAATACACTCGGATTGAGTTTGTTGATGAGAAGAATTGGTTCGGTAGCTATGGAGTTTGAATTAAGGGAAAAGTTTTTCGGGTTTTAGTTGATTCAAACAAATTAAATAAAAAAAATGGCCAAACATTGTGCATGCATGTGCATATGTGTGTTTGTGTGGCTGGGGGAGGCTTCATGTTTGTTATGATTGGTCGGTAGTGTTTTGTTATGATTGTTCGGTAGTGTTTGTTTGGTGATGCTTCTGTTGATGTAGTGTACTAGGAGACTTCGTAGAGTAGGTTGTTGCTTAGTCTTGGTCAAAGAAGAGGGTAGGACTCTATTCGGCCATAACTTCTTTTGGCAACAAACTATTTTCGATTGTTTTTGGAAATAATTTTGGACAGATTCCATCCTAGTTTTTCTCGGATTGTTTTGGTCATTACTTTGGCCTCAAGTTTTGTACTAGTATAAAATAGATATTAGGGTCAAGACTTTGGATGTGCTTGTAATTGGTTTGGGTTCACATCAATAAATTGGGGTGGTTTGGCCGTAGATGTAGCTAGTCTCAAAACTAGTGAACCACGTAAATTCTTGTGTTCTTGATCTTGTTTTTTTTATTTTCTTCTTTCTCTTGTCTCTCACGTATTGATATCCTAACAGCGACAACCCGAGGAGGACGTAGACAACAACTACTACACAAGTGCAAGCAAAATAAAACTATCACACAAGATGGTTATCACACAAACCTTTCCTAGCTGCATTGTGTGCTTCCTCTATTGAAAAGTGCTTATTGTGAACTTGAAACAACCCTTCTTAGTAATATCTATCCTTACCATCCATGTAGCTGAATGTACTTCACTTGTAGTTCCTTTATCCACCCAGGCATTCGGAATGTACTTCTCTTGTGGTTTCTTTGTCCACCCAGGTATCCGGAATGTGCTTGTACTGGACCTCTGCAGTAAGCGTTATGAAGGAGAGAATACGGATGTAGTTAATGAAATATGCGGTATGATTCGTATGCCCATTATCCAGACTTGTACATGTTTAGAGAACTGAATACAATATATGGGATTCTTACAAAAGGAAGGATTAAAGAGTTTCACATTTCTGATCTGTGCACTTTTGTAAGATTTAACTGATGCTTTAGATTAGAATCAGCTCCCTGCATTATATTATTTACAAAATAGGAAAACCAAATAGGAAAACCATGAGGAAGACCTAAGCTAACTATTATAATCGAATGTCGAGCAAGAACGAATAAACCATAAAAAACAAGATTGAGAACACAAGAATTAATGCGATTCACTAACAATGTGTTGGAAAATATGATTTTGACTCGACTTCAAACCCGGGTTCGAGAAAGCTCACTTGAGAGCTTATATAAAACTATAGAAGTAAAGAGATTGGTTCTTGATCTCATCCGTCAAAATCATTGAATGATGAATGAAAAATGAGACATTGAAGGTTAACGTCTCTGAATTGATGAATGTAAATTAGTTGCGCATTTTTACTTTGAATTGAAAAGTTGTAACCTTTCAATTTGAAATGAACAGTTGTAACTATTCGTAAGAGGTGCATTATTTCTATAAATAGCAGTCTCTCCTCTCATTCTAGTAATTCCAATAATGATCTTCTTCTTCCCTCAATATCTCTCAAAGATAGTTTCGTTCGCCGTGTACTGTACGATGGTGCTTCGTCTACAGTGCAGGAAGGACTTTTATCCTGGGGAGCGATTCGCCTTTGTAGTATTCTTCTAATCAGACGCACCAACTGTGGGGGGCGAATACTGCTTTACGGAGATCGTCATCGTACGAGACTGTCCTTCAAATCATCTACGTTTTGGTAGGATATTATTCTGTAAGTTTTTTTTTATCTTTTTTGTGTTATTCTCACTTCTGTTTTCTTCTTATAAGAACAAATCTGAGTCTACTTTCTAACAATCGTAAAGCAGTAGACCGACTCTGTTTTGTTCATTTAATTTTAGTGAAAACAGTTAGTATACTAAAATATTTCGTCAGATTAACTTTTTGATATCTTTAATGGTCTAAAGTTCTGTCCCGATTTTATTTAAATAAATTTCGGTTATGTCAGATTCATAA
Organism: Linanthus parryae; assembly: GCA_023055425.1. Classification (NCBI taxonomy): domain Eukaryota; kingdom Viridiplantae; phylum Streptophyta; class Magnoliopsida; order Ericales; family Polemoniaceae; genus Linanthus; species Linanthus parryae. The sequence goes on along the minus strand of JALGPY010000038.1, from coordinate 588,572 downwards.
CAAAGACACTTGTTTTCCTTGTTAACCTCTGGTATGCTCATTCGTCGGGTCACGTTTGACTCCAAACGACCATTTGAACGTTATTGGAAACAATTACATCGTGTGGGTTTTAAATTGTTACAATTTCTCTCTCTTTTGCAAAGAGTCAGAGAGGTGCCTTTTGCACATTTTCAGTTCCTATGAGTTGCTAACAAAGAGCACACGAAAATGTGAAAGTCGGATTTTGATTAAATTGACAAGGATAATGATGGTGTGAAAGTTCCAAAATCGCACGCGAATGTCGCTGATTTGCATCAGACTTCTGTCCAATTCAGACTTCAGTTAATGTCATAAACGAACTTACATGCCTAGAATGAGAAAGAGTCGATGTGTAGAATGTGTGGGTATCGCTACTTATTGCAATAAAATCCGAGATAGAAAATTATTGCAATTAGAGGATTGAGTCCTTCATGGTGTTAAAGGAAAATTTAACTTTCTCCTTCCAAATATAATTTTTCAAAACAAATCTCGGTTACTTACACACCTCGAATTGGTTTTGGACCTTTTAAGGTGCGCTAATCTTATCGAAATGGTTTGAAAACCTCAAACATTTGACATAGTTAACGCGGTTGAGTAGTGTAATCTGTACCTTTTGCTCATCCAAGAAAAGGACACATAATAGTTAATATATTTGTTGGCCGGTTAAGAATCTATGATTCTTTGCTCGTGTGCTTGATTTAAAAAAATCTTCTTGTCATGCACTGAAAGAAGTTTTTAACTCCTTAATTTAAATGAGTAACTGTTTGAAGAAGGCTTAGAAAATCGGTATGTGCCGTGTCGCTCGTAAACATTCTAAGAGTTTCCACGCACTCATGGAAATGCGATTTGAAGTTTTCGTTGTGATTGATTATCAATTACACAACATTCCAAGAGTTTCCAAGCACTCATGGAAATCCAAGAGTTTTCAAGCACTCATGGACATGCGATTTTGTATAACACAAATCAAGAGTTTCATGGTACTTATGATTTGTTTTCTAAATAGCACTATAATTTGGAGAACATGAAGTTCATGGATACTGGTTAATTGAGCCTAGAGGTTACAAATGATATGATCTCATTAGGCACATAATATTTCGATGAAAAATTCATGGTTCAACGTCTCATGAATTGTGGGAGTTATCAATTAAATATATTATTATCTCATAGAGATAGTAGTGGACAGAGAATGATCAATTAGGTTAAAAGGACTTTGTAAACCACCATCCGAGTGTGTGTTTGGATAGAAATTCTCTTATTTACAAGTACCTTGTAAGTATTAGTGGGTGATGTTACCCTTCGTAAAGCTTGAAAATGAGTCATATGCATAATTGTGGGGGGTATCCCACCAAGTGGATATATTCATGCTCTAAATGAATGAATTATATAGTCGCTATTATCGACTAGAATGCATATACAAGTTTACGTCAATTACAGATTGACATAGTTCAAGCAAACAATAAGTCCTTATGCAACCACTATATAGTATAATAACGGATTGGTATCAATTTTAGAAGAAGAAGATTTCTTGTAAAGTATTTTTTTTTTAAAAAAAATGGTCAGTACGTGATTCATAAAATATAAGTTTGCACTTGTGTTTGCAAACATTCTGGACCAATTCTTATGAATGTGTACAAAAAATCTTCATAGGAAGCTTAGTCGCTTTACCAGTTATTATGAAGAGGAACACTAAGAAAGATCAAGTGGATCTCTAACTTAAGAGATCACTAACCCACAAGTGAATTTATATTCACTCTTGATAGAATGGCAATTAGTTGGAAATCTTCAAAGCAGACGTGCATTGCAAGGTCTACTATGGAAGCATAATTCATAGAGTCAGACAAGGCAGGGGAAGAAGCAAAATGGCTTTGTTACTTCCTCGAAGATACTCCAACTCGGCCAAAATTTGTGTCTCGCATTTAAACACAAAGTAATATGTAAAATGGTAAATCTAGACATCTACGTCGGAGATCGACATAATACCATTAGGCAACTTCTCTCATGGAGAATAAGATCGATCGATTGAGTAAAGTCAAAAGAAAACGGATCCGTTGACTAAAGGTTTAATCGAGAGAATGAGTTGCAACATCGTCAAGGGGAATGGGGCTTATGCCAAACTCGTAACAGTTGCACGATAGCGGAAAACCCAACCTAGGTGACTGGAGATCCCAAGAACTAGGTTCAAAAGGGACAACCTAACTATTTGTGCAAATATCAAAAATCACTCACCAAAGAAAACATAGTTTCCACCTCATTCTTAGGACGACGAGTGGTAGGACCAGGGTAAGCTATGCTTTTAATGAGACCACATGTTAAGACGAGTATGGATAGATACCCTTAAATGAGTCTCACCTATGTGAGTAGGAACTGGGGCCGGTTCTAGGAGGATGATATGCATACTCCTCTAAGACTACTCATGAAACCAGGCAAAAGTGTCTCAGGGCCAAAATGAGCACAACCATGACAGCAAACTATGTTCTGGAAATTAATTGTGTGGTTACTATCGACTAGGTATACACCACGGCAAAACAGTTCAAAGCGCTCCGCACACTGTCTAGCCAGTATACCCTATAGTATCTCACTAATGGAAAAGCTCAAGGCCTAAGGCTACTTCTCTTTATGCAATTAATTTCCTACTGAGAGAATTGAGTCTAGAATACTGATTGACACTTTCAACTTCAACGCTAATTTGTCATTCATGTGGGGATTGTTGGAAAATATGATTTTGACTCGACTTCAAACCCGGGTTCGAGAAAGCTCACTTGAGAGCTTATATAAAACTATATAAGTAAAGAGATTGGTTCTTGATATCATCCGTCAAAATCATTGAATGATGAATGAAAAATGAGACATTGAAGGTTAACGTCTCTCAATTGATGAATGTAAATTAGTTGCGCATTTTTACTTTGAATTGAAAAGTTGTAACATTTCAATTTGAAATGAACAGTTGTAACTATTCGTAAGAGGTGCATTATTTCTATAAATAGCAGTCTCTCCTCTCATTCTAGTAATTCCAATAATGAGCTTCTTCTTCCGTCAATATCTCTCAAACATAGTTTCGTTCGCCGTGTAATGTACGATGGTGCTTCGTCTACAGTGCAGGAAGGACTTTTATCCTGGGGAGCAATTCTCCTTTGTAGTATTCTTCTAATCAGACGCACCAACTGTGGGGGGCGAATACTGCTTTACGGAGATCGTCATCGTACGAGACTGTCCTTCAAATCATCTACGTTTTGGTAGGATATTATTCTGTAAGTTTGTTTTATCTTTTTTGTGTTATTCTCACTTCTGTTTTCTTCTTATAAGAACAAATCTGAGTCTATTTTCTAACACAATGATGGTACTTGCCTCCACGAACCTGAAAAATCCAATTTTATTGAGAGAGGACACCCTATTACAAGTCGCGATACACAACACAAAGTTATGCGACCTAGACTCTTATGCAAGCCCATACCTAGTGCAAGGCCAACTTTGTGGCTGCCTAGGGCCCCAAGTTTGGTGAGGGCCTCCATTTCATAGCAACAAGAGGTAGTATGTTTCCTAATTAATTAACTTAACAGTAGTTAATCCAACCATTTTCGGTCAAGAGTCAATGGAACTTGTGAATAGTAAAATTTGTACAATTGAATTTATATTGGGTTATTTGATTCATTTAGTGAATAGTAGTAGTATATGTTATACAAAAAAATGGTGATAAAATATTTTAAAATATCATACAACAAAGTCGCCTAAGGCCTCATAAAACCTAAAGATGGACCTGCTCTTATGTAGACCTAGGAACCTAATTTGTGCGCAAAGCAACCCAAAACACCATCGTAAACGTACTTGGAAACAAACCGAACCGCTCCAGCCAAACCGGCTCGCACGACCACCTAGTACTGCTTGTGCGAGCAGAGTTGTGGACGTGCGAGCTTTGTCTTCCTCGCCTGTTACTGATGCAGTGCTACTTCCCCGTAGTGTTTGTAGAATGCATAGAATAGTATTAAAATGAGGTTTATATATTAGGACTTGTGTGTAATTATTTTAATTAGAGGACTTGTTGGAAACAATTTCATTTGCGCAACTGCGTAAAATTTTGAAAAATATTACACACCCGAAACAATGTGGTGGGCACACGTGACCCCGTGAGCTTTGGGCCTTCCGAATGCTGCAATTTTTGTACTATCTTGCTTCTTGACCGCTTTGCTAATCGATTCGAGAAACAAAACTAGCACTGACATTACTTTCCAGGATCTTAACAACCTCCAATGAGCCACTATATTAGCCTCTCTGAAACAACGTTCGATCTAGATCAAGAGGATGAGTCAGGGACGGCTCTTCCCTTGGGCAACTTATGGCTAGTTTGGGAATGATGTGGCGGTGCTAGAAAGCTGCTGTGTGAAAACGTTATGGCAAAGCTGTTGTGAATCAATGATAAAATGTTGGTTGCTAAATATTATGTAAAAGTTGCTGTGAAATATTGATATGTAATTTTGTGTTTGGTAAATCAAGTGTGAAGTTGTCGTGAGAGGGTAAAACGACAAAAATCCGTAAAGATAACTATTGATATTTTCAAACATTGTAAGGTTAAAATCGGTTGTAGATAAATCAATCAAAAGAACTTTCTGAAAAAGCATCTCCCCCCTGCTTTCTGAAAACTGTTGTGGGACAGCAGAAACTGTCCAAAAAAACATAAATTTTATTTTGACCAAACACGCTAAAACTGCTTCCGCTGTCAGAAAACAACTGTGCTGGCAGCAGAAGCATTCCCAAACTGGCCCTTAGGCAATTGCCTAAGGCCTCAAATCTCGGAATGCCTCAAATTTTGAAAAATTAGCTATTCAAAATTACGTTTGTGAGAAAATCATGGGTTAAAAATGGAGAAAATATCGAGAATAATTAACAACGGTAATTTAGGAGGAGAAAGAGGATTTATTGAGAGTAAAAGTAGGAGATAACTTGATAGCAAGAGATAATGGACAAAAAAGAGAGGAGATTAGTTAGTATTAGAGAGTAGATTTTTCTCAGGGTAAGTTTAGAGAGTAGTTAGTAGAAGATAAGGAATAAGAGAAATTACAGTTTACTTAGGAGAGGCTAATTTGTAATATATCACAATTAACTGGATGGAAAACTACAAATCTCCTTCAAACCACTTATGTATTGTATTATATTTATTTTTTCTCTTATTACATATACATTTTGATACTCATAAAGAACAAATTACGAAATCTTAAAGAAATAAAAACCATGTTATTACCTCAATTCTTAAAGCATTTTGACTTCGGCCCAACATTATCCAGACTCATACATGTTTTGAGAACTGAATACAATATATTTACATTTTTTCTTAAGAATATTTTCACAAAGAAGTAAGAAAAAAAATTGGAAAAGATATCGTATATGTATAATTGGCCGACATTATGTGAGTTTTTGAGCTCTGAGTTTCTATTCACAGGGGAGAAACCCTACCAAAACCCTAGCAGCAATCCAAGAAGACATCGATGGAGGCCGGTGTGCACAAGAGATTCCGGCAGGGAGACCTCCGTGTACACCGTACGTAGTGGATCAGGGATCGCACAGGAAGAATAGGGGTGTGTGTAGGGAGAGAGTAAGTCAATAGCAATGTCTGAGAGAGAGACAGAGGTTTGGCAGAGCTTCCGCGTATGGCAGTGTGTCCTCCTTTGTATGGAAAGGTTAACGATGTATATATACTGGAGAACGTGACCGTTGTAGTGTGGTTAATGCGCCCATTAATGGCGGCTTAATTAGCTTAACCATAACGGCACGTTCGTCCGAGTATATAGGAACCGTTAGAGCACGTGGTGCGCGAGTACCGGAACCGTTACGAGGTTGACCGGGTTTGACCGGATTGACCGGGTTTATGGAGCTCGTGCCATAAATCTCTCAAAACAGTTACTAAAGGTCGCGCGCGGGCTTGGCTCGCACGCGACAGGGCTTACTCTAGCCTCCAGACCACAAAGTCCCTACAAGTCCCGTGCAGTGGTATGCGAGGGCTCTGTCTCGCAGCCCCCACATGGATCAGCTCGGCTGGTGATCCTGTGTGTGTGGAGCACAATATGGTGTGCTGGATGGTTGCCACGTGGCCTAGATCTGCCATGTCATAAAGCAGTATCTACATTAGCCCCCTTTCTGCGCGTGAAGGCTCATAGCTGTATAGGCTTCCATGCGCGGAAACCAACATGCGCGTCGTCGCCACGCACCAATTCAAATACGGGTAGGTTCAGCCCCCGTGCGTGTCATTATGACCTAAAACCCCTAGAGTCGTGCCGTCTGACCTTTAGGGTTTTAGGCGTGACGTCAGCCCGTCCTGTGATTGCGCGACACGACGGTGACGGTTGCGATTCGACTACTGAAGGGACGCAACCCCTCATTCTTCTGGATAAATACCTTGTATCCCATCATTGCAAAGCATTATCTCTTTCTCTTAAAGTGAATGGTACCCGGAGATCTTCGAGAGCAGATCCAGATAATCAATCACCAATTCAGAACTGCAAATCGTATTCTCCAATTGTGCATATCCAAGCAAGCTTCAAGGAAACAAGGTTGGCCTCGTTTACTTTTGATTTAAACTACCAGTGTTTGCCTTGAATCACATTGAATCTGTAAATCCATGAAATTTGTGAAGAGGCTTTTGATCTCTGAACCCGCTTCATTTTAATCTTTCAACAATATCAACTCCCCAATTTCTGAAATTGGCACCGGAACTGTTTGCTTTGGTTCGCATAGATCTCAAATTCCAAAATTCAAACTGAAGTGTGGTGTGGTATTTCTCCCCCCCTTTTTCTTGCCCTTTCGCAGGAATGGCCAAGACAAGAGTAACCAGATCCGTCAAGGAAGACGAAGAGATGCCGGAGCTTCCGCAGGCTCTGTGGCGTAAAGCCCCCTTTCTGGGTGGGAAGGATTTTTATCATGCGAGGGTGAAGGCGAAGAGGATGCCTGATCCTGTTCCCGCTGAACAATTGCTGACGTTGACTCGCCCAGTTAACTCGGCCCTGCTCGAGTGGGTTGGTTCCGAGGATGTAGTCCGATTGGGGATCGAGAACGGGCACTTCCCGTATACTGCGATTTCCACTCAAGCGTTCGTCCAGAAATTGGACTACATGGATGAGTGGATTGACCACGTATTGGATCATCATGCCGAGACTCTTGATAAAGCCGGCATTTTCTTTGCTATCCGTGCTATGAAGGGTGCTGCCGTGAAGTTGGATCAGTCCATGCTTCTAGACCTTCTGTCCCGTTATTCGCCCGCGACTCACACGTTTCATTTTGCTGAGTTCGAGGCTGCCCCCACGCTTGAGGACGTTCAAATGCTGTATGAGCTTTCCCCCATGGGCGAGGTGGACCCCTTGAGCCACTTAAGGACATCTGCTGAAATGGCCTTGTACGCGCAGATGGAGGAGTGCCTAGCAGAGGTAAAGAAAATCTCTACTCGGTGGACCACTACGAAGCCTCTTCCGAACTGGCAGCTAGTGGATACGTCTGCGAAGAATACCTGGAACAAGTGGTTGCAGTACTTCTTCCGAGACTATGCGAACAGCAGCATCACTAAGAAACTTTTGAGCGAGAACCCGGAGGCCGAGAATTATGTAGAGGGCAAGGGCTATCATTTAACCCTTTGCGCCTTTCTCTGTGCTTGGCTGTCGAGGTATCTGATTGATGGTCATCCCCATGACGGGGTCTTCTACCATGTGCTGCCACTTGCTGTGAGGCTCGCTCTTGGCCAGAGAGTCGCACTCGGACCCTTGGTCCTGGGGACGCTATATTACAGGCTGGATCAGCTGGTTCTGGCGATGAAAGAATCGCGTGGCCGCCTCGATGTCCTGACCTTTGTCAATATCAGCTTTTTGACAATGTGGGTTTTCGAGCGCTGGCCGTCTTATGCTCCAACTCCCCTCCCACTTGAGAAGTGGTGTCCCCCAGGCGAGACGGAGGCGCGCAACAGCGGAAGGGCTGCGAGATGGTTTGGAGCAAGCAACACCAAGTGTACTTGGAGTTTGATATGCGACAAACGAAAGGAGTTTACTGCCAGGCCCTATGCCACACGTGTTGAGAATGTGCGGTGGTTTCCAAAGCTATACCCTTCCAGAGGTATGGTCTTGTCGGAAGACCTTCTCTTTGAAAAGGGGCCGCATTTCCACGAACGCTATCGTGACTTCTTCTGTTGGTGTCTGCGAGGTTCTCTACCTGCCCTTGCAGAGCATATTCGTGAGCTCGCGCCACGGTATGAAAGACTTACAGTGGATGTTGACCCTACTCGGGTCTCTCCTCAGTTTGGTTTTGATGCGGTGGCCCCATCGATCTGGCCCCAGTCTATTATCAGAGGGTGCTACAAGCGTTTGCTAACAAAGGAGTGCAAGACGGTCCTCATGAGCAATCTTCCCTTTGAGCAGCCTGCGGGAACTCGCAAGGGTGGTTGTTCCCAGAACTGGATCGCATACTGGGTTGCCCAGCAAACGAGGATTGAGACGGAGGCGGCGGCGCAGCCAGGAAAGGCTCCCTTGATCAAGAGGAACTCTTTTCCGTTTCGCCCCAATTGCAGTTTGAGCGAGTCTGAGTATGGTTGTTACTCGCTGTGGGACCGCGAGAATCATTTGTGCCCCGATTTCATTCTGAAGGAGCAAGTCGACGCAATCAAGAAGGGTGACGCGCAGGTCATCAAATATAGCAAGGCGTTTGCTGAGGTAAGCAATTTCCTTATGTGCTTCAAGCTTTTTAGTTTCCTTGCGCTGATGCTTTTTGTTCTGTGCTGTTTCAGTGTCATGTGCGGAGGTTCGCAGCTGGTGATCGCTCCAAATCGCTGGTGGACACCATTGTTGCCACTAGAAGGAAGGGGGAGTCGTACCGGTTAGCATGGAGGATGGATGCCGAGGTCGAAACAAAAGTTCGCGGAGTCATGAACACTTTTGCTGACTCGCTGATAGACAACCCTCCGGCTCCGTCTCCTCCTAGAGATGACCCGTCCCCTCCAGCGACTGCGGCGCCGAGAGCGAAGAGACCTAGGCAAAAGGGAATTACGATTTCTTCCCCTAGGAGTGCTCCAGCTTCTCCCCCAGTGAGGTCCCTTTCCATCAAGGACAAAGGCAAGGGTCGTATGCCCAGCAAAGTGCGAAAAGATCTCGCAGTTGAGACTTGCGTTCCATTCAACCAAGAGGAGGAAGAGAGACAGGAGCCCCAGGCAAGTGATGAAGAAGCAACAGTTGTGATGTGCGAGGAAGAATCAGGAGGTACTTCCGTCGCCTCTCCTTGCCCTTTATCTAGACTTCTTTGTAGTTCTTTTCTTCGAACCAAATATGTATTTGCAGATGATGATGATGAAGCCGTCGGTGGCCTTGTGGCCAAGAGGCAAAAGAAAGATGCCCATTCTGGCATTTCAGATGATCCTATAAGCGAGGATGTTCTTGCTGAATCCCGGAAGACAGCCGCGGAGGCTGCTGAAAGAAGAAGGCAGCGAGAGGAAGAGGAGCTCGAGCTTGTGAAACAGCGGAGCCTCGAGGAGCTGCATGTTGACGACTTAGTGAGTCCAGTTGGCGAGGAAGACGAGCTTCCCGAAGAAGTGGCTCCTCATGTGGAGGAGGAAGATGAGGTTCCTGGAGAGGACGCAGCAGAGCTAGAGCAAGTCCAAGCGGACTTCGCAGAGATCGCAGGTGGCGATAAAGGTGAGATCTTCAATCTCGCAGTTACTTATAGAGATGTAATTGTGGGTGCGTTAAAGCACGGTGTGTCAAAGCTTGACATTCGCCGTTGGCTGGTAAGCAAATGTGGAGAACCGTCAGGTAATTATTTTGAGTGATATGCGCATACTAGGCTGTAGCCACTTGAGGCAAAATCATGACTGGTTTACTCGCGTCCCAGGTCACGCTTCTCTTAAAGATTTGCTTAGTGAGGATACACTGATAGGGCACGGTTCCACGTCCCTAGTGTACGATGAGGATACCTCAATCCCACCTTCGCGTGGAGGTGCTTATTCTTAGCTTTAGTAAAGATAGCGAAATAACTTATAACACAAGTTACCTCACTTTATCGCATTTGGTATCGCAGGTCATGCTGAGGAACCTGAGCTGGAGCAGAGAAGTCAGCCTTCTGCATCCCATGTTCCAATCTCGAGCTCCCATACCGAGAAGCCCGTCGCAGCTGCTGGACACGCACGTGAGCATCTCGAGGATGTCATCGAACTCTCCGATGATGTCGAAGCTGATGCTGTGCCGATGGACGAAGGTGTCCGTACTGGTGGTGAAGAAGAAAGGACAAGTGATGCTAACATTTTCGCATCTGGGAGTGTCCTCCGCCCGGCGACTTCGGCTGTTCCTTCGCCTCCAGCGATGACTGAGCCGGAAGCACCTATTCCTGCGTGGAGCATTTGGGGCTCGCAGGTTGGGAATGTAGTCGCAGCTGGTGCGGCCTACACTCTTCCTCCTGACTATGAGAGGTTGGAGCTCGCAGCTGATAGGAGAGCTATGGAGCGAGGGCAGTCTTCGAACAACCCAGTGGCCCGCATCCCTTCTCTTCATGAAATTATGGAAGGCACTGGTAAGTAAAGATTTACCGTTCGCACGTCGCATTATTTGCTTGCGAGTTCTGACATTATAACCACTTTTGATGTCTCAGGTTTGAAGCAAACCGATGTAGACTGGGTGGTTCGAATGCGTCTCAGATACCCCCGCTCGTTTGTGAGATCTCTGGAGATCGGACCTTTTGACAGAAGGCTATTCCTTACTGAAGCCATCTGGATACTGGAGCAGCTGTCTGCGGCTACACCTGCGACCATTTCGGCCCAGAGTGCTGAATTGCTGTGTGGCATGTGCCAAAATCTCTTGTTCAAAGTCCAAGGCAGACTTGGTTTCAAATTCCTCAAGGACAGAGTTACACTGATTCGCGCAGCTGTAACTTTGAATCTCGGTCACCAGAATCTCGCAGTTGAGATGCAGAAGGTGGAGCAGCAAAAGCAAAAGGTTGATGAAGCTGTAAAGCTGTATCATGAAATGAATGCTAAGTGCGAGCAACTGAAGCAAGAAGTGAAACAAGTGGAGAAGCTGAGCGAGCAGTTCGAGCCCCAAGACTCCTTAATCAAGAATTTGTTTTGACTTTTCGAATTTTGAAAAGAAAACAGGAAAATGGCTGAGACATTAATGTAATGTTTTGAAACATTAATGTGATATTGCTAGGGTTTCTCCCCCCTTTTTTTAACAACAAACACTGAGTTTGCCCGTTTTGCCCTTTTCGGGATTTGATTGGACATTTCTGTGCATATCCAATTATGACATCAGCAATTGATTTTCTGCTTGATTTTCGCGCTAATTTCTCGGCAGATAAGCACGCTTCCGTTGGGAAGTCCATCCGAATCATGACTATCCGTCATTTATTTGGATACGCAACTGAATCGTCGTAGCCTTTAGTAGGGTAATTGATTGTTACCGCTTTTCAAGGCGTAAGTGATTGAACTTACCCTCTTTTTTGAATTTTGCTGACTCATCTTAGGCAACCGAAGAGTCTCCACAGGGCCTATATAAACCCTGTCTTTGCCATTTGGGTTCTTCATCCCAAACATGTGCTTTGCCGTGAGTCCTTATGACTGCTGGCTTCAACGCTTGTTTTTCGTTGATTCATGGCAACTTCAAGTTTTGAATCCTGAGTTTGCGCTTTGTGCCATAGGAATAGTTTCCAAGATCCACTTTATGAGGCTTATTGCTGTTCATAACCATCATAAAGAGGATGCAGATAATACCTCATGTATGTTCGAAGAAATTTCTTCGTGTATTATGTGTGCAGGTCATGTTTCCGGCCGCCTCGTGGCGAGGTGCAGCGCCGAAGTGACCGTGCTACCGTCTCGTAATGAACGGCGTGAATCTTCTTCAGCATCTCCGAAGAAGAATCCGTTGCCCTCAAATTTGTGAGGTCGGGGTGCTCGTCAATGCCCTTGTCCAACAGGACAAGGTATCCATCACCAGAGGAATGACTGCTTCGCCTGTTGTGCGGAGTATCCTCTGTCGGCACAGGAAGCTCCTCCGGCGCCTATCTTGGTCAGACAGAGGCTTTTGTCATTCCTTGGGGTCTTGGGCGCATCGTATCCCTGACCTTGCTTCTAGGGATGTGGCGAATGACGAGTTGATCTCTTCGCGGCAGCATCCCTTTTGCTATAGATCTTTGGCCGCAGATCTGCGTACTGTGCTGCCGGTATCAGGACCGGTGGATTCTCTCTTTTCTTAGTCGAGAGTTCCTTTGGCGCATCTCTGGCTTATCAGCCATTTTTCGAATGTATTGTTAGCCATGTCGGCTGTGTAGTTAGATTCGAGCTTTTCGCTTGTAAGCTGCTATGTAGATAGATAAATTGTAAGTCATTTGACTCATAATGATATATAGCTTTTGTACTATTTGCTCTCTTTGCAACAAAATAAAATTTCGCATGCGTTTCGGCTTGTTTTGCCTTGCATAATGCCATGTAATGATTTAACATATGCGACGTCAATGCGCAGATGTTTCGCTAGATCATTCGAGATCATAATTTCGCAGCTGTGCCATCTTGACGAATGGGCTTGCAGGTGGTCGTTGTAAATCGTATGAGATTACGTTCACAACTTTGCTATCATAACAGATAGTTTTTTTTTTAACAGATCAATTGAGATCATTGAGCGGTGCGAATTGCTATCATAGAAGATAGGCTTTATTAGAGAATTGCTTGAGATAGTTTCTCGCATGAATTGCTATCGCAGCAGATAGGCCTTTAGAAGGTCTAGCAAGATGGTTCTGCAGTTACGTTACCATCGTAACATACGGACTTGGGTGGTCAACTAAAATCACTTTGCGTATAAATTGCTACCGTAACAGATAGGCTTGAGAAGATCATATAAGATCGCATTTGTGTAAACCGCTATCGTGAGAGATAGGATTTTGATGATCGATTGAGATTGGCTTAAAAAGATCATACAAGATCGCACTTGAGTAAACCACTATCGTGAGAGATAGGATTTTGATAATCGATTGAGATCATTTTTGTATTTTTGCTGCTATCGTAGGAGATAGGCTTTGGATGATCACTTAAGATCGCATTTGCATCGGCTGCCATCATAAGGGATGGGCTTTAGATGATCAATTAAGATCGCGTTTATGTCGACTGCTATCATGAGAGATAGGCTTTGGATGATCATTTAAGATCGCATTTGCATTGGTTGCCATCATAAGGGATGGGCTTTAGATGATCAATTAAGATCGCGTTTATGTTGACTGCTATCGTGAGAGATAGGCTTTGGATGATCATTTAAGATCGCATTTGCATTGGTTGCCATCGTAAGAGATGGGCTTTGGATGATCAATTAAGATCGCGTTTATGTTGACTGCTATCGTGAGAGATAGGCTTTGGATGATCATCTAAGATCGCATTTGCATTGGTTGCCATCGTAAGAGATGGGCTTTGGATGATCATTTAAGATCGCGTTTATGTTGACTGCTATCGTGAGAGATAGGCTTTGGATGATCATTTAAGATCGCATTTGCATTGGTTGCCATCGTAAGAGATGGGCTTTGGATGATCAATTAAGATCACGTTTGCTATCGTAAGAGATAGGCTTTGATAATCAATTAAGAGCGCGTTTGCGTTTGGCTGCTATCGTAAAAGATAGGCTTTAGATGATCGATTGAGATCGCGTTTGCTATCGTATGAGATAGGCTTTGATGATCAATTAAGATCGTGTTTGTATTTGCTGCTATTGCAGCAAATAAATCATTGCTAACAGTAATAACAAATTAAATAGAGCGATATAAACAGCTAGAAATATGAACTTCTCATTTGGGAGAATTCTTTTATTATGACATTCTCATATGTGAGAGATAGGATTACAATCCTCTCATATGGGAGAGGAGATTGCGTTAATCATAGCCACATGAGACATTAAGCAACGTTATCATAAAACGTATGAAATAAGAGAAGTCAAGGATAGTACTTCTTGATCCAGCGCATGTTGACTGAGCTTGGAGTTGAGGTTGTGCCGTGCAACCTTCGTATGCTGCAGTAGCCGCTATCGAAGACTTCTGTGACTTCGAAGGGTCCTTCCCAATTAGCTGCGAACTTTGGGTGAGTTGCTTCTCGCATGCAGTGATCAGACGCGCGCAAGACCAGGTCGCCAACTGCGAAATCCCGTCGCTGGACTGTCTTGTTATAGGCGCGAGCGATTCTCTCTTGGTACCGTTTGTTAGTCCTTTTGGCTTGTTCTCGCTTTTCTTCCAGCAAGACTAAATCATGATCGCGTTGATTTTCATAGAGTACATGGAAGGCCAGCCTTGCCGAATTGACTCTGACCTCCGCAGGTACTACAGCTTCGGCCCCATAACATAGTAGAAATGGCGAGGCCCCTGTAGGTGTCCTTGGAGAAGTTCTGTAGGCCCACAGAGCTATGTTAAGGGAGTCGGCCCACTTCTTGTGGTCATCTGCGACCATCTTGCTCAGAATTCTCAACAGCGTTTTGTTAGTCGCTTCGGCTTGTCCGTTTCCCTTTGGATAATAGGGGGTAGAGCATATCTGCCTGATATTGTACTCCGCGAGTTTCGTAGCTACCTGACGATTAACAAAAGGAGTACCGTTATCTGAAAGAATAGTGTTTGGGATTCCAAACCTGCATACGATGTTTTCCTGGATGAAGTTAACCACAGCCAGCGCGTTTGCCGTCTTTAGTGGTATTGCTTCCACCCATTTGGTGAACAGCTCGGTTGCAGTGAGAATGAAGTGGTTCCCATGTGACGTTGGTCGGATGGGGCCGATGAAGTCCAGAGCCCATGTATGAAATGGCCATGGCGTCCCTAATGCATGTAGATCCACGGCAGGAGCGTGCACTAGGTTCCCTTTGAATTGGCATTCTTGGCAGCGTCGCACCTTGGTGCGGCAATCGACTTCCATCGTGGGCCAGAAGTATCCAATTGAGAGGAGTTGTCTGCATAATTTCGCACCTCCCTGGTGTTCCACCTGATGAGAAAGGTCCATGACTTCTTGTGCTTCCCTGCCGTCTAGGCATCGCAGCAAGTTACCTTCGTGACCTTTTCGCCAAAGCAGGTTTTCCTGAACCAGGTATCGAGAGGCTTTCCTCTTCAATTTTTCGGCTTCTTTTCTCGATTCGGGTACGGTGCCCTGGGTGAGGAATTCAAACAATGGCTTCCTCCAGTCTGTGTCGTCATCAGTTAGAGCGACGAGTAGAGAATCTTTGATTAGTGCGCAACTTTCGCACTTCCCTTGTATCAGGGCTGCAGCTGTTGACATGCCTGGCCAATGAATGCCATATCTCTGAGCTTTCCTGTAGATTGACACCTCGCTTTCTCCGCAAGCGTGTTGGTGAATCTTTTCTAACAGCTGTTGTCCCTCTTGCTCGGAGACACATCGCATGAGTATTCCTCCAGGACCCTTGTAGTAAAGGGTGTTGTCGTGGATGCAGTATCCTTTCGTGAGTACCCAGCTTTCGCTGCTGGTGCCTTTCGCAATAGCTTGCAGGATTGCTTTTCGCCAGTCTGCGTCATCCATGCGCTCATCGTCGCACGCATCTTCTATTAATGCTGACGATGTTCGCACTTCGATGGAAATCCTTGCGGGGCATTTGTCTATGCTGACCTTAGATCCCAGAGTTTCTAAGGCGTCTGCATGCCTGTTGTCCGCTCGGGGCTTGTGCTCGTATTTCACGTCGCAAAATTGCTGCATCAGCTTTTGCACTAGGGTGCGGTATGGCAGGAGGTTGATCTCCTTTAAACCATATTCGCCCGAGGCCTGCTTAACAATCAGTTTGGAATCTCCCATGACTGTTAAGTTGCTCACTTCCAAAGCTTTCGCCGCACGGAGCCCCGCGATCAGAGCCTCGTATTCCGCCTCGTTGTTCGTGACTGCGAAGTTGAGTTTTGCGGACATCTGTATGACTTCCCCGTCCGGCTTTGTCAAGACTATCCCAATGCCTCCGCCTTTTCTGGTTGACGAACCGTCGAAGTGGAGGGTCCAATAGGGCACGTCGATCGCGTAGATTTCAGGGCCTTCGAGCTCTTCCTCGATCACAGGTTCGTGACTGTTGTCGGGAAACTGTGCCAACAGATCTGCTACCGCCTGCGACTTGATCGCTCTTGGTTTCACGCACGTGATATCGTATTGAGAGATGGTCATGTACCATTTCGCCAATCTCCCGCCCGGAGTAGTGTGAGTTAGCAGGTATCTTATGGGGTCGCTTTTGGTGACCACCACTACTTTGTGCGATGCAAAATAGTGTCTCAACTTCTCTATTACGAAGAATAAAGCAAGGCAATGACGTTCGATGTCCGTGTACCTTGATTCAGCAGGCTGCACAATACGAGAGATGTAATAGATAGGCCTCTCTTGTCCTTCATAGATCTGAGCCAAGAGTGCTCCTATAGATTTCCTTGTCGATGTAAGGTATAGCAGAAGCGGCGATCCCAGTTGAGGCGCGATCATTATCTTTGGGGATGTGAGTAGCTCCTTTAGCTTTTCGAATGCGGCTTCGTGATCAGGAGCCCAGTTGTATACGGCGTCCTTCTTGAGAAGAGTGCTGAAGCAGCATGTGATTTCGGCGATTGCTGGGATGAATCTCCGCAGATATGACAATTTTCCCAAGAATGTTTTCAAGGTACTTTGGTCGTGAGGTGGCGTCATGCTGGTGATGGCTGACACTTTCGCAGGGTCAGGCTCGATCCCTTGGCGATGGACTACGCATCCCAGAAACTTCCCCGAAGTCACGCCAAATGCGCATTTCATGGGGTTCATTTTCAGTTGAAAGCTCCTGCATCTGTTGAACACCTTTCGCAGGTCTGCAAGGTGATCTGCTTCATGCTTGGATTTGACTACCAAGTCATCCACATAGAATTCCACTTCTTTGTGCATCATGTCGTGGAATAGAGCCATCATGGCCCGCTGATAGGTTGCGCCTGCTTTCTTAAGACCGAATGGCATTACCGTATAGTTGAATACCCCCACGGGAGTGATGAATGCAGTTTTCCTTGCATCTTCGGGATCCATCTTGATTTGATTGTACCCGCTGAAGCCGTCCATGAAACTGAACATGCGATGGCCTGCCGTTGAATCAATGAGCAAATCGATGTTAGGCAGTGGGAAATCGTCTTTAGGGCAGAAGCGATTAAGATCTCGGAAGTCCACGCAGATGCGGAGCTGTCCGTTCTTCTTCACCACCGGCACGATGTTGGCCAACCATGTGGGATGGTGATTTGGCTCTATGAACTTGGCATCTAGGAGTTTGACAATCTCCTGCTTGATCTTCACGTTGAGCTCCGGCCTGAAACTTCTGGTGCTTTGCTTGACCGGTTTAGACCCTGGGATGATGTCTAAACGGTGCATAGTGATGCTCGTGTCCAGACCCGGCATCTCGTCGTATTCCCATGCGAACACGTCCTTGTATTCGGTTAGGAGCTGCAGCAGTCCTTGTTCCTCTTCGCTTGTGAGGTCCGCACTCAGGAAGACTGGCCTTTTCTTTTCCTCGTTCGGGCTGAGGAACACTTCCTTTAGCTCTTGCTTTTGTGGTCTTGGCCTGTCTTCCATGCATTCGGGCGCTTCTTTGAGTTTCTCCTCTGGAGTACCCTGTGTTGGCTCTTCTGTCAGCGCAACTTGCTCGATTTGATTGATTTGCCCAGGGACATCCCCGTGTCCGTATGAGGACGTCCCCGCGCACCTTCATATGCGATAGCATTTCTTCCCGTTGGCGTAGAAGCTCTCTATCTCCTTGCCCTCAGGGTCATGCTTTGTGATCCTCTTCAGAGTGTATACATTCTTGCGATGATATGCAATGCGCGGCGCCTCTTCGTGAGTAGGCGGCTTTTCCTTGGCATCTCCCCTTGTCACCATCACGCCTGCAGGTGACTGGTCCTTGATGTCCTCCCAGAGAGGTAAAGGAGTAGGGTTGAATGGTCCGAGTGTTTGCTCGTCCGCCATCTCGGTGAACCACACCGCCTCGCTGAGATGTGCTTCGTCCAAGTTGAACGGGTTAGTTGAGGCCGGTATCTCAACAATCCTGTCGTTCCAGATAGCTTTCATCACTTGGTGAGCCGTTGAAGGGATTGCGTCGAAGCGATGAATCCAGGCCCGACCTATGATCATGTGATATGTGGCGTTTGCGTCTATGACATAGAACTTCGCCGAGCACTTGATTTTGCCGATCTGAACGCCCAGGCGGATCCATCCGATCGTCATTCTAGAATCGCTCCCGAATCCCACCAGCGGGGATGGACGCTTGACTACCTTGTGCTCGGGGATCCCTGCTAGCTTCAGTGTGTGGAGTGGAACAACATTGACCGCTGCTCCTCCATCGACGAATGCTCGCTTGAATTCGACGCCGTTGATGATGGCGGTCACGTACAGGGGCCTCTGGTGGCTCGCATCTGTCTTCTTGTCGCTGGCAGAAAAGGTCATAATCTTTTCTGTGGAACGGGACGCCCTGACAACTTTCCCGTTGGAGACCACGAGGTCCTCCTCGTAGTCCTCTGCTACCCTTAAGATTGCTTTTGTCATGTCCGTTCGACATTTTTCGGAGAAGTTCATCTCGTTGAAGAATTTGTCGAAGCCGTGCGACCCTTTCATGCGGTCGGCACGCTCATCTTCCGTGTCCATGCTGTAGTCTTCATCTTCATGGACTTCAGCAACGATGGGTAGACCATCCTCTGCGACTTCTTCCAAGTCCACTATCGAGATCATGGCGACCTCTTTGCCTTTTGAGCCTGAATCCGTATGGGCAGGCAGCGGGTTGTTGCGCACATCCTTCCGATGGTCGCTGACGATGAGTTCGCCGCTCTTCATCTTCTGATCGAGCGTGAATCTGAGCTTCTTGCACTCGGCTGTGGGGTGCATGACCTTGCCGTGGTATTCGCACCACTTAGGGTCCCTCGTCATCTCCTTGGAGGGTGCTTTCTCGAGCGGTGGTAGGACACCGTCCTTACGCCACTGTCTGCAGAGATCGCTTGCTTCCTCCACCGAGCATGGCAGAGGTGGTGCATCGAAGTTTGCAGCCTTTGCTTGCTTCTGGGGCGAAACTGTATTGACCTCAGCTTCGCGTCCCCGCTTGTAGCCAAATCTGCCGATCTTGTAGGTGGCGCCGCTCGCAGGTCGTTCTGGAGCGCTCTTCTTTCTCTGTCTCTCGACAATGGGTTCGATGTTCATCGTGCATTCGATGAGCTTTGAAAACGTAGGTGTTTGCAAATTGATCAGCATGCTTTTGTATTCATCTCGCATGCACTGCAGGCATATCTCTACGAGCCGGCTTTCGAGCATTGGATCCTTGCACTCCAAGGATTTCGCTCTGAATTTCTTGATGAAAGTGATTCCATCTTCCTCGCGTTTCTGATACATCCGTGAGAGATGGATCATCGTCACCTTTTCTTCCATCTGGAAGAACTTGGTATAGAACTTCTGGACCATGTCGTCCCAAGTTTTCACAGATCCGGCCTCCAATGTTCGGTACCATTTGTATGCTACATTCCCAAGAGTTTTTGGGAATTCTCGCATCAGCAGTTTGGGATCGGCTCCGTATGGACCCATGACATCGATGAAACGCATGACATGCTCATGAGCGTTTCCATTGACGTCCTCGAACTTGTCCCATTTGGGAGCCTTGTACCCCACCGGGTTAGGCATGAGATAGATCTCTCGTGGGATGGGTGGATCGTTGTCTAGCTTCGGGATGATGGTATCCGCGAACGACTGATGAGCCAAGATGGAGTCCACGCGCTTCTGCAAAGACGTCATGCATTCTGGAATGCTTCCCTCGGTAGTTGACGGAGGGGTTGCCGTAGGCGGTGGCGACACATATGCTGCCGGAGGATTGGGAGTGTATTGGCTACCCGCGTTTCCCCAGATTGTCGCTGGTGGAGGCAGAGTGTACTGCAGAGCTGGGTTGGACGCCAAAGCCGGGGGCTGAGAGGCGTGAGCAGCAGGGGGCAGCATTTGTGCCGTCGACCCTTGGACCGAAGGCAGCTGCGCGGCCGACGGTGGAGTTTGCAGATGAGGGTTGGGAGGCGTGGTCGACACTCCCAATCCTGGAGCGGTAGGGGTTCCTCCTCCCTGGGGGATAGCGGTGGCAGGTGGAGGGTTTGGCGCAAGAGTGCCCAGAACGGCCAAGATCCGTTCTAACTGCGCGGACTGAGACTTGAGAGCTTTTGCCTGACTTTGGACAGTGGCGTCCAAAGACTCTAAAGTTGGCGCCTCGCCGGGAGTCGTCGGAGTACGGCGAGCCTCGTCTCCCGAGGGAGTTTCAGTGGAAGGAGATCGGTTGCTGACATCGTCCTCCTGAGACATGGTTGCTTTTGCTGGTAAGTTTCACGTCGGGTTCACCAAAATGTGCACAAGAGATTCCGGCAGGGAGACCTCCGTGTACACCGTACGTAGTGGATCAGGGATCGCACAGGAAGAATAGGGGTGTGTGTAGGGAGAGAGTAAGTCAATAGCAATGTCTGAGAGAGAGACAGAGGTTTGGCAGAGCTTCCGCGTATGGCAGTGTGTCCTCCTTTGTATGGAAAGGTTAACGATGTATATATACTGGAGAACGTGACCGTTGTAGTGTGGTTAATGCGCCCATTAATGGCGGCTTAATTAGCTTAACCATAACGGCACGTTCGTCCGAGTATATAGGAACCGTTAGAGCACGTGGTGCGCGAGTACCGGAACCGTTACGAGGTTGACCGGGTTTGACCGGATTGACCGGGTTTATGGAGCTCGTGCCATAAATCTCTCAAAACAGTTACTAAAGGTCGCGCGCGGGCTTGGCTCGCACGCGACAGGGCTTACTCTAGCCTCCAGACCACAAAGTCCCTACAAGTCCCGTGCAGTGGTATGCGAGGGCTCTGTCTCGCAGCCCCCACATGGATCAGCTCGGCTGGTGATCCTGTGTGTGTGGAGCACAATATGGTGTGCTGGATGGTTGCCACGTGGCCTAGATCTGCCATGTCATAAAGCAGTATCTACAGCCGGCAAAGCGGCGTCGGAGTACACAGTTAAAGAACAACAGATCCTGGTGCTTGAAGATGAATAATGGGAAGAACGGGAGAAAGACTTTGAGTTTTGTTTGACAGGCTCCTTCTTGTCAGAAGCAGGGATCAACAGTCGAAGTATGCGTAACATGCTCAAAATAGTATGGAATCGAGGTAACGAGGTTAACATAGTTGAGCTTGATTTCAATACATATATTTTCGCCTTTTCGGACCAATCAAGTCTGGAATGAGTTGCGTCAGGAGGGCCGTGGGTCTTCAATGGAAAAATCCTTCTATTGAAACCTTGTAATCTAGGAGACCAGCTCTATGGGGTCACTTTCGATTCAGTTGACTTATGGGTCCAGATCAACAATAGTCCGATTCAAGTCATGAAAGCAGAGACGGGTATGCGATTAATCAACTTGGTAGGGAAAGCTCTTACGGCTGCTAAACAGATTGAAAGTGAAGAAGGTATCAACTACATCCGTGTAAGAGGTCCATTTCCGGTAATGGAACCTATTATGAGTGGAGTTGAGATCCAAGGTAAGGAGGGTCCTATTTGGCTTGATTTTAAGTTTGAAAGATTGTCGTCAATCAGAGATTGGTGTGGATGTATTGATCACGAAGGAGGTGACTGTGAAGCCGTCCCACGAGACATTCAGGAGAGTACACAACCACGCTATGGGTTATGGTTACTGAACCACCCGAAGGTGAAAAATAAAACCCATGATCCCCCTGAACAAGGAGGTAAGACACAAAGTAAAGGGGAAGCAATGTAAACTGAAGCATATGAGGGGGAAACTCAACTTCCACCAGCAACCGGAGAACTCACCAGTGAGAACCAGCATGCCAGCCAATCATTAATCCTACCGGAAACCCCCACGAACAGGGAGAAAGATCAAGCACTAAACAATGGAGAAGGGAACCCTAGCCTTGAGGAAGCAGTCAGAGTTGACTTGTTTGGCTTGGACAAGGCCATAATGGCCTACAAAGAAGGTCATACTGCTCCTCATAACAAGGAAAACACTAACTCTACCGATAATACAATGTCAAGGGGGATGAGTGGCAACTCGGTTTTGGATAAAGTTAAAGCTTTCAACCAGGGGGCCTCCAGACCATCGACAGAAAACCTGAAAGACATAGCACAGAATAAAATGAAAGACAGTTTTCCAGATGATTCGGGAGCTTGCAAAATGAAAACTTCGGATACAGTTTTCAGTGTTATGGTAGCAAAAACTTTCGAGGTGTCGGATAGGAAGAAGGGGAGGCAACTCGACATGAACCAAGTTCCCCTTTCTTCCACGGTGGATCATGACATGCAGGAACAGGCACAGGAAGCCTTAAACTCCTCAATTGACCCAATGGAAGTGGCTGTGGAGAAGCACCGCTAATCACAATGATTTGTCTTAGTTGGAATGTGTGCGTGCTCGGGAACACCGCCACGTTCCTATCTCTTCTCAATTAAGTGAGGAGAATTGTTCCCAAAGGAGTCTTTCTCATGGAGACAAGACTAGACACAAAGAAGATGGAGAAGGTTCCAAGAAAGCTGGGTTTCAAGAGTGGGATTCATTATGGATGTATAGGGCGCAGTGGGGGACTCTCCCTATGTGGTTCGATACAGTCCGATTGGATATAGTAAAGTATAATCGCTTTTTCATTAAAGATTGGGTATGCAAGGAAGACGGTACTAGACATTGGCTCTTGACTGGTTTCTACGGAGACCCTAATGCTAGTCAAAGGGGGAGTTTGTGGGATCTGTTGGAGGAAATCAAGCCTGACCCGACGACACCTTGGTGCGTGTTCGGCAACTTTAAATCGATCACCTCGAGTTCTGAAAAACAAGGAGGACGAGATGTGAGATTCAGTGAGATAGAACCATTCATCTCAAGCAATCAGCAGGTGTGATTTGCGAGACATTGGTTTCTCTGGCTGCCCTTATACATGGTCCAACAATCAGAGCGAGGAAGATCATATTAAAGAAAGGCTTGATAGAGTTCTGGTAAATAGCGACTGGAGGGACAAGTTCTCTGGAGCTCTGGTCTCCCACCAATTTATTGCCAATTCGGACCACTTAGCGCTATTAATTAATCTGTCAGTTTGGATCCGACATCCAAAGTGTAAAGATCAGATCGAAGAAAGTTGGGTTCTGCAAGGGAAGACATCCAAGGAAAACTTAGTAAGGTCGCTAGTAAGCTCAAAAAGTGGGACAAGGAGGAATTTGGGAATTGGAGAAGGCGGGTAAAAACTCTGAAGGATAAAATGGCGGGGATGTGGAATCAACGTCCAACTGCAGATACTCGCGAAGAGTTAAAATATGTACAGGAATATTTGAATAGAGCCATGGATCTGGAAGAAGAACTATGGAGGCGACGCAGTCGAGCCTTATGGCTGCGTGAGGGAGATAGAAACACGACCTTTTTTCGTCAAAAGGCCTCAAACGGGAAAGCGAGGAATACAATTACATGTTTGCGGGACAAAGAAGGTCAATGGAAGACGGGAAAAGATGAAGTAATGTCAATTCTTTCAGACCACTTCTCAAATATCCTCTCCTCTAGCAGACTGTCAGATAAAGATATTGCAGAAGTTCTGCAACATGTTCCGAGACTACTAAAAGACAGTTTCGCAGAGGATCTCGATTCGGATTTTACGCCAAAAGAAGTAGAGGAAGCTCTAAAGTCCATGCATCCGCTAAAATCACCGGGTATCGATGGTTTCCCCTATCTTTTATCAAAAAATTTGGCATATTATTGGTTCGGGTGTTATTTCACTTTGCTTAAATGTGCTGAACGAAATGGGGAGCTTTGTGAGCTTAACAAGACCCTTATCACGTTGATATCGAAGGTCAAACAACCTGAAGAGGCCGGTGAGTTTAGGCCGATAAGCCTATGTACAGTTATCTATAAGGTCATAGCTAAAGCCATTGAAAACCGAATGAAGACATGCCTAAATGACATCATAGGCGAAGCTCAAAGTGCTTTTGTCCCAATAGACAGATCACTGAAAATATACTAGCTGCATTTGAAGTTATTCACTAAATGAAAACTAGAGTGAAAGGTAAAAGTGGTCAAGTGGCACTAAAGATCGATATGTCGAAAGCCTACGATCGGGTGGAGTGGTGCTACCTGGAACAAACTATGGTCAAGATGGGGTTTGTATACAAATTTATCCGTCTAATTATGAAGTGTTTGTACTCGGTAAACTACTTGTTTGTTATCAATGGGGAAGTTTTAGGAAAAATCGTACCTCAGAGAGGGCTCCGTCAAGGTTGCCCGTTATCATCTTACCTCTTTCTTCTCTGTAGTGAGGGCCTCGCTAGGTCAATTGAAGCTGATGTGACTAGCCATACTTTGAGAGGGATTAAAGCCTATAGAAGTGGTCCAACGGTGTCCCACTTGTTCTTTGCGGACGACATTATCTTCTTCACTAAAGCTACTTCTACTGATGATACAAAGTTGCTACAAATTATTACAAGTTATGAAAAAGCTTCAAGACTGAAGATAAATTTTTATAAATCTGCAACGCTCTTTTCCTCAAATATGACAGGGCCGGATAAGCGGGCAATCAGTGAGCTGTGTGGTGTCCCAGAAGTCAACGAGCACGAACGCTACTTGGGCCTCCCTGCAACAGTAGGAAGGAGCAAGAACATCACTTTCAACTATATTTTAGAGAGGATTCTTAGTAAATTAAAGGGATGGAAGGAGAAGTACTTAACTTCTGCAGGTCGGAGATTCTCTTGAAAGCCATAGTCCAAGCAATTCCTACTTTTGCTATGGGTTGCTTCCTAATTTTTTTTCTTTTTTTTTAACCAAAAAAATTACACAACAATCTATCACATCCAAATACGATTAAATGAGCTTTCTAGCTAAACCGCTCA
Source organism: Linanthus parryae (assembly GCA_023055425.1). Classification (NCBI taxonomy): domain Eukaryota; kingdom Viridiplantae; phylum Streptophyta; class Magnoliopsida; order Ericales; family Polemoniaceae; genus Linanthus; species Linanthus parryae. The sequence goes on along the minus strand of JALGPY010000038.1, from coordinate 563,740 downwards.
TGTCTTCAGCTCATCCATAGAGCCCCACTAGTATCTTACTCTTTGGAATGATGTACAGCTTTTTCTCCCACTTGGTAGAGTTGAGAGCTGTCCTGTAAAATAAGATAGCGGTACAATAATCGTGTAGGTTCAGTTTGAAGAATAGATGTCTGAACTCTCACTTGCCAATGCTACATGCTTAGGCAAAATAACCGACTATATCACGGTACCAATGGCCTTCCCCTGCATGAGCGTTCTATCTTTCCATATAGATTATTACATTAGGAATCCATCATCCTATGGATAAAATATTTAGTTACTCTTATCATGCCGTTCAACTTGGGTCACCTCACATATCTATAAGATGGTTGGTCAAAATTCTGAGCCAACGGATTTGCTAGTGTATTGTCTGCAATAATCAAAGAATAGCGTTCCTTCGTTCATGCACAGGGATATATATACTAAGTTGCATTATGGTGTTGTTCCTTTTAATTTGAAGTTCACATAATCAAGTTCGATGTTAACAACTCTTGAGTATTTCAGGGACTAGTTTTTCCTGCATCAAGGTGCGCTCTTCCCCAACTTGTCATCTTCTGGCAGCAGCAATCTGAGGAACCAGGTTCGACATATTCTTTAAGCTTTTCTAAAGATGAGGTTCTCTGTTTCGCACCAATGTCTTTCTGAGATACAGAGTTGTGGAGCAGCTGGGTACTGTTGCCCACTTTCAATATTTAGAATACGCAGGCGCAGTTTGCGCATCATCCAATGGCACCAACTTGTAATATTTTGTGATATTTTCTACCTTTCGTAGTCTCCTCGTAGGACTCCTGGTTAGGCTAGCGCAAGGTTGTAGTTTTCCGTAGTTTCCATGAACTTTTTCCTTACAGCTAATACATATGTAGTACCTCTATCAAACATTTCATCTTTAGTATTCGAAATGTGCTTCTGAACCTGAAAAGAGATTATTGCTTCTTGTAACAGCTGACTGTCTTTTAGGTATCTTAAATTCGGTATAGCTGATAGTTAATTCTTTTCGTGTTAAGCATTGGCCTCCAATAACAGTATACCCGGTAGAAGGGGAGACTTAACTGCATTCTTAATTTGCACATGAATAGCCTTCTATTGGAGGGATGATACGTAAATCGTATCGATAATGTAGAAGAAGATTGATTTAGGTGAAGAAATAGAGGATTTTAGATGAGAAATTGAAAGAAGATGAAATTAGACGAGAGTAGAGACAAGAATTAGGGAGATATAGAATTCAAAGAAATATAATATTCTTATTGATTGCATAAGCTGGGAGATTACAAATACTTAAATAGATAACTTCTGGACCCTAACCCTAACCTAACGGGCCTACCCTACGGGCCTAATTAAATAATAAATAACAATTATAATTAAAATGCTAATAAACTACTATAGAGATAATATTGATACGGGCGACCCGTATCAACTCTCCCACCCTTAAAAACCACCTTGCCCTCAAGGTGGGAGTTGAAAATTGCCAAATATTTTTGCCCGGATCAAATTGTCGTCGAACAAGGTTGAGAACACCATCTTTTAGTCCTAAACCAATAGGAGGTCCAAAATTGTACTGCCAAAAATAATGAGGCCCAAAATAAAAAGGAGATCCACTTGCTGTATTAGCCCAAATAATTAAATCATCCTCATTTGATGTCGGAACCCAAACACTGAAACTAAGCCCAAATTGTGAGTTCCACCCAAATGAAGTTGGAGCCCTAATTGTTGGAGGAACTACTCCCGTGCCTTCATGTGGCTGGTGGCGATGGAGGTTGGACTTGCCGGAGGTGGCGCCGTGGAGTGGGGACGTTGCCGGAGGTGGCTGTGGCGGGGTCGGCCAAGTAGCCACAGTGCCGAATAGGTCCTGGAGCGGAGGTCGGAATGTCATCGGGAGTGCCTGGGCAGAGGACGCGAACGATGGTGGCGTTGGGAGGTCAGAGCTCTGGGGTGCGCTGGGGTCGGATTCGATCTGGAGCAACGGGAGTGCCTCTTGTTTTGGTGGCCGCTGCCTGGTCGTCTGAGTGGCAGAGAAGGTCGCCAGTTGGTGAATCTCCATCGACGATTGGGACGACGGAGATGGCGTCGACTGGATTTGAATGTCGGCGACTTGGGGTGCGGTGGAATTGACCGCCGTTTGGGTTTTTCCGTTGCTCTGTTTTTGGTCGCCGGCTGGGGTTTTGTGGTTGAGAGTAGATCTGAGGCCGGTAGTGGGTATTGCTTCGATTCGAGGCTGGGTTGGAGGCGGAAGGCCAGAGGTGGTGGTGGCCGATTGAGTCGGTTGTTCTTGCTGAAGTTGCTGTTTCTCTGGCGGCGGTGGCTGGGTTTGCACCTCCGGCTGTGGTTCCGGGGGTTCTGGAACAGCGGTGTTTTGCTGCTGCTCTTGGTCTAGCGGCAGTGGCGGCGTAGATGGGTTATCCTGCAACGTAGCGGGCTGTGATGGTGGCTGTGGTTGTTGATTCCCCGCCGTGGCTGCAAGTTGCTGCTCGTATGCCCTGTATTGCGCGGCGTTTACCCGTACCCAGTCTGCGAATGCTGCCCATTCGTCGTTGATGGGGTTGTTGAGGCAGTACAAGAAAGCTTCCATGGTAAAGGGTTCGCGGGTACGGTCCATGGTGACGGTGGCGTTTGGGTTCGTGTTCGTCGCGAAGGCGTCCGGCGAACTCGATGAAAGCACCAATGATACGTAAATCGTATCGATAATGAAGAAGAAGATTGATTTAGGTTAAGAAATAGAGGATTTTAGATGAGAAATTGAAAGAAGATGAAATTAGACGAGAGTAGAGACAAGAATTAGGGAGATATAGAATTCAAAGAAATATAATATTCTTATTGATTGCATAAGCTGGGAGATTACAAATACTTAAATAGATAACTGCTGGACCCTAACCCTAACCTAACGGGCCTACCCTACGGGCCTAATTAAATAATAAATAACAATTATAATTAAAATGCTAATAAACTACTATATAGATAATATTGATACGGGCGACCCGTATCAACTCTCCCACCCTTAAAAACCACCTTGCCTTCAAGGTGGGCGTTGAAAATTGCCAATATTTTTGCCCGGATCAAATTGTCGTCGAACAAGGTTGAGAACACCATCTTTTAGTCCTAAACCAATAGGAAGTCCAAAATTGTACTGCCAAAAATAATGAGGCCCAAAATAAAAAGGAGATCCACTTGCTGTATTAGCCAAAATAATTAAATCATCCTCATTTGATGTCGGAGCCCAAACACTGAAACTAAGCCCAAATTGTGAGTTCCACCCAAATGAAGTTGGAGCCCTAATTGTTGGAGGAACTACTCCCGTGCCTTCATGTGGCTGGTGGCGATGGAGGTTGGACTTGCCGGAGGTGGCGCCGTGGAATGGGGACGCTGCCGGAGGTGGCTGTGGCGGGGTCGGCCAAGTAGCCACAGTGCCGAATAGGTCCTGGAGCGGAGGTCGGAATGCCGTCGGGAGTGCCTGGGCAGAGGACGCGAACGAGGGCGGCGTTGGGAGGTCAGAGCTCTGGGGTGCGCCGGGGTCGGATTCGATCTGGAGCAACGGGAGTGCCTCTGGTTTTGGTGGCCGCTGCCTGGTCGTCTGAGTGGTAGAGAAGGTCGCCAGTTGGTGAATCTCCATCGACGATTGGGACGACGGAGATGGCGTCGACTGGATTTGAATGTCGGCGACTTGGAGTGCGGTGGAATTGACCGCCGTTTGGGTTTTTCCGTTGCTCTGTTTTTGGTCGCCGGCTGGGGTTTTGTGGTTGAGAGTAGATCTGAGGCCGGTAGTGGGTATTGCTTCGATTCGAGGCTGGGTTGGAGGCAGAAGGCCAGAGGTGGTGGTGGCCGATTGAGTCGGTTGTTCTTGCTGAAGTTGCTGTTTCTCTGGCGGCGGTGGCTGGGTTTGCACCTTCGGCTGTGGTTCCGGGGGTTCTGGAACAGCGGTGTTTTGCTGCTGCTCTTGGTCTAGCGGCAGTGGCGGCGTAGATGGGTTATCCTGCAACGTAGCGGGCTGTGATGGTGGCTGTGGTTGTTGATTCCCCGCCGTGGCTGCAAGTTGCTGCTCGTATGCCCTGTATTGCGCGGCGTTTACCCGTACCCAGTCTGCGAATGCTGCCCATTCGTCGTTGATGGGGTTGTTGAGGCAGTACAAGAAAGCTTCCATGGTAAAGGGTTCGCGGGTACGGTCCATGGTGACGGTGGCGTTTGGGTTCGTGTTCGTCGCGAAGGCGTCCGGCGAACTCGATGAAAGCACCAATGATACGTAAATCGTATCGATAATGAAGAAGAAGATTGATTTAGGTTAAGAAATAGAGGATTTTAGATGAGAAATTGAAAGAAGATGAAATTAGACGAGAGTAGAGACAAGAATTAGGGAGATATAGAATTCAAAGAAATATAATATTCTTATTGATTGCATAAGCTGGGAGATTACAAATACTTAAATAGATAACTGCTGGACCCTAACCCTAACCTAACGGGCCTACCCTACGGGCCTAATTATAACAATTATAATTAAAATGCTAATAAACTACTATATAGATAATATTGATACGGGCGACCCGTATCAACTCTCCCACCCTTAAAAACCACCTTGCCTTCAAGGTGGGCGTTGAAAATTGCCAATATTTTTGCCCGGATCAAATTGTCGTCGAACAAGGTTGAGAACACCATATTTTAGTCCTAAACCAATTGGAAGTCCAAAATTGTACTGCCAAAAATAATGAGGCCCAAAATAAAAAGGAGATCCACTTGCTGTATTAGCCCAAATAATTAAATCATCCTCATTTGATGTCGGAGCCCAAACACTGAAACTAAGCCCAAATTGTGAGTTCCACCCAAATGAAGTTGGAGCCCTAATTGTTGGAGGAACTACTCCCGTGCCTTCATGTGGCTGGTGGCGATGGAGGCTGGACTTGCCGGAGGTGGCGCCGTGGAGTGGGGACGCTACCGGAGGTGGCTGTGGCGGGGTCGGCCAAGTAGCCACAGTGCCGAATAGGTCCTGGAGCGGAGGTCGGAATGCCGTCGGGAGTGCCTGGGCAGAGGACGCGAACGAGGGCGGCGTTGGGAGGTCAGAGCTCTGGGGTGCGCCGGGGTCGGATTCGATCTGGAGCAACGGGAGTGCCTCTGGTTTTGGAGGCCGCTTCCTGGTCGTCTGAGTGGCAGAGAAGGTCGCCAGTTGGTGAATCTCCATCGACGATTGGGACGACGGAGATGGCGTCGACTGGAATTGAATGTCGGGGACTTGGGGTGCGGTGGAATTGACCGCCGTTTGGGTTTTTCCGTTGCTCTGTTTTTAGTCGCCGGCTGGGGTTTTGTGGTTGAGAGTAGATCTGAGGCCGGTAGTGGGTATTGCTTCGATTCGAGGCTGGGTTGGAGGCGGAAGGCCAGAGGTGGTGGTGGCCGATTGAGTCGGTTGTTCTTGCTGAAGTTGCTGTTTCTCTGGCGGCGGTGGCTGGGTTTGCACCTCCGGCTGTGGTTCCGGGGGTTCTGGAACAGCGGTGTTTTGCTGCTGCTCTTGGTTTAGCGGCAGTGGCGGCGTAGATGGGTTATCCTGCAACGTAGCGGGCTGTGATGGTGGCTGTGGTTGTTGATTCCCCGCCGTGGCTGCAAGTTGCTGCTCGTATGCCCTGTATTGCGCGGCGTTTACCCGTACCCTGTCTGCGAATGCTGCCCATTCGTCCTTGATGGGGTTGTTGAGGCAGTACAAGAAAGCTTCCATGGTAAAGGGTTCGCGGGTACGGTCCATGGTGACGGTGGCGTTTGGGTTCGTGTTCGTCGCGAAGGCGTCCGGCGAACTCGATGAAAGCACCAATGATACGTAAATCGTATCGATAATGAAGAAGAAGATTGATTTAGGTGAAGATATAGAGGATTTTAGATGAGAAATTGAAAGAAGATGAAATTAGACGAGAGTAGAGACATGAATTAGGGAGATATAGAATTCAAAGAAATATAATATTCTTATTGATTGCATAAGCTGGGAGATTACAAATACTTAAATAGATAACTGCTGGACCCTAACCCTAACCTAACGGGCCTACCCTACGGGCCTAATTAAATAATAAATAACAATTATAATTAAAATGCTAATAAACTACTATATAGATAATATTGATACGGGCGACCCGTATCAACTCTCCCACCCTTAAAAACCACCTTGCCTTCAAGGTGGGCGTTGAAAATTGCCAATATTTTTGTCCGGATCAAATTGTCGTCGAACAAGGTTGAGAACACCATCTTTTAGTCCTAAACCAATAGGAAGTCCAAAATTGTACTGCCAAAAATAATGAGGCCCAAAATAAAAAGGAGATCCACTTGCTGTATTAGCCCAAATAATTAAATCATCCTCATTTGATGTCGGAGCCCAAACACTGAAACTAAGCCCAAATTGTGAGTTCCACCCAAATGAAGTTGGAGCCCTAATTGTTGGAGGAACTACTCCCGTGCCTTCATGTGGCTGGTGGCGATGGAGGTTGGACTTGCCGGAGGTGGCGCCGTGGAGTGGGGACGCTGCCGGAGGTGGCTGTGGCGGGGTCGGCCAAGTAGCCACAGTGCCGAATAGGTCCTGGAGCGGAGGTCGGAATGCCGTCGGGAGTGCCTGGGCAGAGGACGCGAACGAGGGCGGCGTTGGGAGGTCAGAGCTCTGGGGTGCGCCGGGGTCGGATTCGATCTGGAGCAACGGGAGTGCCTCTGGTTTTGGTGGCCGCTGCCTGGTCGTCTGAGTGGCAGAGAAGGTCGCCAGTTGGTGAATCTCCATCGACGATTGGGACGACGGAGATGGCGTCGACTGGATTTGAATGTCGGCGACTTGGGGTGCGGTGGAATTGACCGCCGTTTGGGTTTTTCCGTTGCTCTGTTTTTGGTCGCCGGCTGGGGATTTGTGGTTGAGAGTAGATCTGAGGCCGGTAGTGGGTATTGCTTCGATTCGAGGCTGGGTTGGAGGCGGAAGGCCTGAGGTGGTGGTGGCCGATTGAGTCGGTTGTTCTTGCTGAAGTTGCTGTTTCTCTGGCGGCGGTGGCTGGGTTTGCACCTCCGGCTGTGGTTCCGGGGGTTCTGGAACAGCGGTGTTTTGCTGCTGCTCTTGGTCTAGCGGCAGTGGCGGCGTAGATGGGTTATCCTGCAACGTAGCCGGCTGTGATGGTGGCTGTGGTTGTTGATTCCCCGCCGTGGCTGCAAGTTGCTGCTCGTATGCCCTGTATTGCGCGGCGTTTACCCGTACCCAGTCTGCGAATGCTGCCCATTCGTCGTTGATGGGGTTGTTGAGGCAGTACAAGAAAGCTTCCATGGTAAAGGGTTCGCGGGTACGGTCCATGGTGACGGTGGCGTTTGGGTTCGTGTTCGTCGCGAAGGCGTCCGGCGAACTCGATGAAAGCACCAATGATACGTAAATCGTATCGATAATGAAGAAGAAGATTGATTTAGGTTAAGAAATAGAGGATTTTAGATGAGAAATTGAAAGAAGATGAAATTAGACGAGAGTAGAGACAAGAATTAGGGAGATATAGAATTCAAAGAAATATAATATTCTTATTGATTGCATAAGCTGGGAGATTACAAATACTTAAATAGATAACTGCTGGACCCTAACCCTAACCTAACGGGCCTACCCTACGGGCCTAATTAAATAATAAATAACAATTATAATTAAAATGATAATAAACTACTATATAGATAATATTGATACGGGCGACCCGTATCAACTCTCCCACCCTTAAAAACCACCTTGCCCTCAAGGTGGGCGTTGAAAATTGCCAATATTTTTGCCCGGATCAAATTGTCGTCGAACAAGGTTGAGAACACCATCTTTTAGTCCTAAACCAATAGGAGGTCCAAAATTGTGCTGCCAAAAATAATGAGGCCCAAAATAAAAAGGAGATCCACTTGCTGTATTAGCCCAAATAATTAAATCATCCTCATTTGATGTCGGAGCCCAAACACTGAAACTAAGCCCAAATTGTGAGTTCCACCCAAATGAAGTTGGAGCCCTAATTGTTGGAGGAACTACTCCCGTGCCTTCATGTGGCTGGTGGCGATGGAGGTTGGACTTGCAGGAGGTGGCGCCGTGGAGTGGGGACGCTGCCGGAGGTGGCTGTGGCGGGGTCGGCCAAGTAGCCACAGTGCCGAATAGGTCCTGGAGCGGAGGTCGGAATTCCGTCGGCAGTGCCTGGGCAGAGGACGCGAACGAGGGCGGCGTTGGGAGGTCAGAGCTCTGGGGTGCGCCGGGGTCGGATTCGATCTGGAGCAACGGGAGTGCCTCTGGTTTTGTTGGCCGCTGCCTGGTCGTCTGAGTGGCAGAGAAGGTCGCCAGTTGGTGAATCTCCATCGACGATTGGGACGACGGAGATGGCGTCGTTTGGATTTGAATGTTGGCGACTTGGGGTGCGGTGGAATTGACCGCCGTTTGGGTTTTTACGTTGCTCTGTTTTTGGTCGCCGGCTGGGGTTTTGTGGTTGTGAGTAGATCTGAGGCCGGTAGTGGGTATTGCTTCGATTCGAGGCTGGGTTGGAGGCGGAAGGCCAGAGGTGGTGGTGGCCGATTGAGTCGGTTGTTCTTGCTGAAGTTGCTGTTTCTCTGGCGGCGGTGGCTGGGTTTGCACCTCCGGCTGTGGTTCCGGGGGTTCTGGAACAGCGGTGTTTTGCTGCTGCTCTTGGTCTAGCGGCGGTGGCGGCGTAGATGGGTTATCCTGCAATGTAGCCGGCTGTGATGGTGGCTGTGGTTGTTGATTTCCCGCCGTGGCTGCAAGTTGCTGCTCGTATGCCCTATCGCGCGGCGTTTACCCGTACCCAGTCTGCGAATGCGGCCCATTCGTCGTTGATGGGGTTGTTGAGGCAGTACAAGAAAGCTTCCATGGTAAAGGGTTCGCGGGTACGGTCCATGGTGACGGTGGCGTTTGGGTTCGTGTTCGTCGCGAAGGCGTCCGGCGAACTCGATGAAAGCACCAATGATACGTAAATCGTATCGATAATGAAGAAGAAGATTGATTTAGGTGAAGAAATAGAGGATTTTAGATGAGAAATTGAAAGAAGATGAAATTAGACGAGAGTAGAGACAAGAATTAGGGAGATATATAATTCAAAGAAATATAATATTCTTATTGATTGCATAAGCTGGGAGATTACAAATACTTAAATAGATAACTGCTGGACCCTAACCCTAACCTAACGGGCCTACCCTACGGGCCTAATTAAATAATAAATAACAATTATAATTAAAATGCTAATAAACTACTATATAGATAATATTGATACGGGCGACCCGCTGTTCCAGCCACCTTCGGGAAGCCTAGCGACGCCGACCGACACCCCTCCTCCCACAGACAGCTTCAGTCACCAGCAATTGGCCGCCTTTACACCGCCAGATCCGCCACCTCCAACAACCGATTCTTCTGCTCTGCATATGGTTGTTAGGGCAACCCATTTAGATGGGCTGGGTTACACCAGTTGAGATCAACTATTGAATTGGGCCTCTTGTTTTCTTTGGGCCAAACCAGATGGTCTTGGGTTTATGTCTTACTTTGGGCTAACTGGAATAGTTGTTTCAGTTGGGTCAAAATTCTTATTTGGGCCCAATTTTACACTTGGGCAGAGGACATTTGACCCTATTGCGGATGTGGGCTACACAATGTGTACTTTGGGTCAGACACTTTATATGAGCCACACCAACTTAGCCCTCCTACTTTTTGGCTCAAATTACATTCTTAAGAAGGGTAGACGCCAATGTGTACTTTTTTTTTCTTTTTCAATACCCACCTTGAGGGCAAGGTGATTTTTAAGGGTGGGAGAGTGATACGGGTGATGATACGGGTGATCCGTATCGTATCTACTTATTTAATTAATTATTAGTTATTGCGTTATATGTTATTTAATTATATGATTATTTAGTATTTATTTATTTAACCCGTAGAGTAGGCCCGTTAGATTAGGGTTAGAGTTAGGAGTTTATTATTTAAGCATTGTAATATTTCAGTATCAGTCAATAATGAAGATTATCATTCTCTGATCTGTCCCTACTCTGTGATCTGTCCCTACTCTGTCTCTCTACTCTCTCTTATCAATTTCTTGCTCTGTCTTTTCTCAATTTCTTCACCTCAATCCACCGTTTCTTCCTATTTCGATACTTCTACGTATCATTTTTTTTTTTTTGCTTTCATCGAGTTCGCCGGACGCCTTCGCGACGAACACAAACTCATACACTTCCGTCACCATGGATCCTACCCCGCACATTCGCCCTACTGCTCCGCGATTTACAGATGACGACCCCGTTGGGTGATTCACAAAATCCAAAAATACTTTGATTATTTTTGTACCTCAGACACCGATCAATTTTTGTTCGTAACAATGTTTATTGATAGTCCCGCATCCGAGTGATGGCGTTCATACCTGTACAAAAACAGTTCCTCGTCCTGGCTGGAATTTCTTATAGCTGTCCGACAGCAATTTGATCCTGACTACTACGAAGATGAAGAACAGCTGCAGCAGCCGAAAACCCAGCCGCCGCCGTCAATCCAAACCCCACTGCCAGAGCCCCAGCCGGAGATTCCACCATCGCAGCTACCGCAAGAACAAACCCAGCCAAAGCCGCCCTTGATTACGGCGAATCAACCGCCGCCGTCGTCGAAAGACAACCAGCAGCAGCAGACATCCTCCACCAACCACACTCTGCCTCCACCATTGATTCCGGCGAAACTCCAGCAGGTCCAGATCTCGATCGGACCACCAATGGCCGCCATCGACTACTTAGCCGACAGAAACGGCGAGGTAGATCTACAACCGCCGCAACCGTCGCCCCAGAAATCGGCCGGCACCACAGAGGCCTCCGGCGACCTCCATCCGTCTGTCGCCGGCCTTCCACAGCCCCTACCGACGGCCATCCCGTCGCTCCCCTCGCCGTCCGCCCACAAAGCATTCCCTCCGACGACCACGGAATGGCCGTCACCGTTCATCGGCGATCCCAAACAGCCGACAACAAGAACTCCCGACCCGTATCAAGGGATGTCATTCTTCATCACTACAAGTAGCAACTTCCACTTCAATCCAACCAAGTCTCCGGATTCATTTATCACCTATTGTTTGTAGCAAGGAGTGAAGAAGCAACGGGAGACAAAAATGTCTGACATCTTCTGCAGCTCAGTACCTATTTCAAATTGTTTTAAAAACAATTGACTTATTAGTACCTAATAAATTCTTTTGTGTTGTCTAGGCTTTGCTTCGTCCTGATAGGCCTTTTCATAATGTCGGGCCTTCTCAATGTTTTCCACCTTATAATGTTTCTTGATGGTTTATCCAGTCGCAACGGTTATATCCATCTAGTTCTGCATGAAGCTGCTTAGTCATGCAATTTGCAGATGCACTCGATATTTGTTTGTCCTATGCATTAGCAATTTTAACCATTTCAAGTGTGAAAGTTCGATGAAATAAATATATCAAAGCAGCGGCGCTTACCAACTGATTGGTTACACTGTTCAGTGTTAGAATCATGAGAAATATTGGGGTAAACTAAACGGTGGACTTAACCCCTCCTCGATGCATATATTGACCATATGCCGGTCGAACGGGAAGTTCTCAATCTGTATAAAATAAACACCAACCTCTTCTTCTGAGTTTTCTACATTTCACTTCAAAACTTGCATTTCAGTATCAATGGACGACATGTTTAGTGCTATATGAGGCGGCAAGTTAATTTTCAAAAGATGTGGAGATAGTGTCTACGACCAGAAAGCCTAGACATTCACGTCGGTACTTCCTTTTTCTTCCCTATTTCAAAATAACCCACCAGACACATGGTTTAGGAATTCATGCTTGCTGTTCTCTCATTTTGTACGAACCATTTGAGATAAGGGCAACAAAACAGTGGCTGGCAGCTCAACTCACGGTTTTGCGGTGGAGGTTTGGCTAGTCTGTGTTATCGTGAATGGACAATGTGATGTGTGATGTCGTTGTTAAAAGTGTGGTGGAATTCGGTGGTTTGTCTCAATTATACGTCAATGCCAAGTAGAAATTGTAGTTGAAGCATTTTCTTTGGATGATTGTGACTATAATTTAGTTGTGTCAATAAAGATAAATTAAAGACTTTATTATAAATTTCCTTTAAAATAAATTAAATACATTTTATCATAAAGAATTGATGATATTTTTTTTGAAGGGAAACATAAATATTTTTGAGTTATACTCCTCCTCCGTCTCAATTGGGTGTCTGGTCAAATTTTCTCAGAGATTAAACTCTAACGCCCACATTTATTTTTAGCGAAACAAGAACATACATCTGAAACCAGGACGGGCATTACAAATGTTCAAATAGTTAAAGGCATCATTAAGGTCAATATAAGAAAAACCAAAACCATGAGTAATAACAGCAACTAAAGAATCAGCAGAAACATGGCAGGCACTTTCGGCAAGACTGTGAGCAATGACTTCTCTGAAAAGATGTTGCAGCTTCTCTAATTAATGTTATGTCCCAGATAAAATGTTAGTCCAAAAGTTTGAATTTGCCCGGTTAACTCTAAATCCAAAAAAAATATTTGAAGCCTCTCCACCCAGCAAACAAGCTTCTCTAATTAATGGAGGCTGGAGAAAAGCAAGACATGTTGTGCTTGGATGGTAAAACTTTGCTCCATAGTCTGTGTTGGTGTCTTAATTTCTTAGTAGGCAAGAAAAAGAAAAGTCAAAAAGAGGCAGAGGTGTTTCCTAGTCACATTAGGAAACAAATTGGACAAATTGGAGGCGGTGGTGGCTGGCAAATCCACCGCCCTAAGTCTCATGTGTATATAAGGGTTTGCATTGCAACTACACAACACACACAGAGGGGTCGAGAGAAGTTAATTAGCAAATGTTTATTGCTTTGTTTCTCTTTCAGTGTGTCGCGTAGGTTGTAATTCGGGTGTGTTTCTCTCTAATAAAATCAGGGTTCTGGCTAGCTAGCTAATAACTAGTGAACCATGTTAATACTTGTGTTCTTGTTTCATCGTTATTATCATCGTTCTCAAGTTAGGTCCAGATCATAACAAACTGGTATCAGAGCTTGGTCGGTGTTCCAAGATCAAGGTGGAGCTAAAGAGCCAGGGTTTCACAGTTCGTGAAATTCATAGCTAGGGTTTCGCGATCAAGGTGGAGCACGCATTCGGGGGTTAGGGATGAGGACAAGGAGCTGAAGAGAAGATGACCGAAGGGATGACCAAGATCGACAAGTTCACGGGGATAAACAGCTTCAGCTTATGGCAGATCAAGGTACGTGCTTTGTTGAAGCAACAATGTCTGTGGTTGCCATTGGCGGAAGATAAAGAGGGGGCTTCAACAACCACCAAGGAGTACAAGACGATGGAGGAAAGATCACACTTAACGATCATGTTGTGTTTGGCGGACGATGTGATCACAGAAGTTGCGGATCAAGAGACGGCTGGAGGACTATGGAACAAGTTGGAGAGCCTCTACAAGACGATGTCGCTCACCAACAAGTTGATGTTGAAGCAACAACTATTTGGTGTATGCATGGGAGAAGGTACGGATCTAAGAGATCACTTCGATCGTCTTAATACTATTTTGCTTGAGTTGCGAAACAGTAATGAGAAGATAAGTGATGAAGATGCCGCACTGATTTTGTTGGTGTCGCTACCACCGTCTTATGAGGGGTTTGTGCAGTCTGCTTGTGCTAGCAAAGAGATTCTCACGTTGGAGGAGGTGAGATCTGCTCTTCACAAAAGCGACATGCGGTGCAGGGTCGCGTATGGGGAGTACGACGTTATGGGTTCGGGCGCGTTCATGGTGTCCAAAGGGAGTTTTGGTAAGAGGAAGAACAAGGATTCTAAGTTGCCAAACGACGTCTGTGCACTATGTAAAGAGAGGGGTCACTGGAAGAGGGAGTGTCCGAAGAAGGCATTTGCAGATCTGGCTGTAGATGCAACATCTTCGGAGGTCGACTACGTCCTCTAAGCCCCGTTGGGGGGGGGTGGTGGGGGATGGAATCCGTGCTCTTGAAGAGAAGGCAGAGTTGGATAGGGGGAGTATCTGACGAGGGACACAGGCACGTGTGATACGTGCAAGGGGGCGTGTAGGAGGCGCGCAAGGGGGCGGTATTGCAGGAATTTTGCGGGAATTGGAGAAATTTTGCAAAATGTTGCAGGAATTCAGAGGGAATTGGAGCAACGTGCTGGGGGTTTGTTGTAAGGACTCGGTGGGAGTCGGAACAACAAACAAATTTGTTGTAGGAGCTCAGTGGGAGTTGGAACAAAAAACAGGACCTTCGATTGCAGGAACTCGGCCGTAGTTGGAGCATTGATAGAGTTTGATTGCAGGAACTAGACGGGAGTTGGAGCATCGCTGGGGGCACTCGTTGCAGGAGCTTGGCGAAGTTGGAGCAACTTGTGACGTGAGGGTTTCGCATACAGCTGCGAAACATTTTGGGTTGATTATTGGAGAGAAGCATCGGTTCAGGTTCGGGTTGCTGAGATGATTCAAGACAAGGTGGGGATTTGTTGGTGTCTTGATTTCTTAGTAGGCAAGAAAAGAAAAAGTCAAAAAGAGGTAGAGGTGTTTCCTAGTCACATTAGGAAACAAATTGGACAAATTGGAGGCGGTGGTGGCTGGCAAATCCACCGCCCCAAGTATCATGTGTATAGGTCTAGAGAAGTTAATTAGCAAATGTTTATTGCTTTGTTTCTCTTTCAGTGTGTCAGATGGGTTGTAATTCGGGTGCGTATTTCTCTAATAAAATCAGAGTTTTGGTCGTGGAGGTAGCTAGCTAATAACTAGTGAACCACGTTAATACTCGTGTTCTTGTTTCATCGTTATTATCATCGTTCTCAAGCTAGGTCCAGATCATAACAGTCTGTTGTGATTAGTCTTGATTCTTCAAACTTGCCCAGCTAGACGAGTTAAATTTTAGGTGATTAGCTTCAGATAAGCCATTCCCACCCAAGTGTGATTGTCGAGATGAGGTTATCTATTTGGAGCCAATGTCTTTCCGGGATACTGAGATGTGGAGCTGGGGTGATGTTGCCCTCTTGCAAAATTTAGAATGCACAGGCGTAGTTGCCCATCACCCCAATGGCACCAACTTGTATTACTTTCTTATATTTTCTATCTTTTGTAGTGTCCTCGTACCTAACCTGGTTCAGGCTACGCTCGAGGCTGTAGTTTTTGTACTTTTCACTTGTAGCTAATACATATGTAGCCCGTCTCTTGCGTTTTGGTGGTCTAAGACGAACATTCAATTTAAGGCCTCATAGATTTTCTTCACATAATTCATATTGCATATTTCATTCTTAAATAAACAAATCTTGCTTTTATTGATGCAAATGTAATAATTAAATCATCATATTCAATCTCTTTTAACAATTTTATTCTACATATAAAGTTGCTAATCTAGTTAATCTTTCTTGCGATATAGATGACATTAAATAAATTTTTGACTGTACTTGTTACTATAGCATCAGCTGAAAAAGTTTTTTTGAATTAAAACTAATATATATATATATATATATATACATATATACAATAAACTGTATATTATATTACTAAAACACCTCTATTTTTAAAGAATTTGTGGCCCTCATATTTTGGGGGTCCTCAACCGCCTAGAGGTAGGGACGGCCCTGTATATGTACCTCTATCAAACATTTTTAAGTGTGATTTAAAAAGTTTGATTCTGAACTTGGAAGAGATAATTGCTTCCTGTAAAAGTGATGAATTCTTATGTTTGTGTCTCCATAAACATAGTATTACTCTGGATTCGTATTCGAATAGGTTTGTTTGACTCACATATGAGTAGGTAGTGTTGGACCGATGTCATTTCTCGGCACTAAAAAGTGACAACTTTCTCGTTTCTGCTTCTTACTAGGTTGCCTAGCAAATGCATATCTGTAGAGGCAACTGCCATTTCCTTGTCCTGGTCTGAAAAGGAATGCTCTTTCAGGCAAAGTTCGAAGTTTGAACTAGTTGATGCAATCTTATAAGTAGGGGTGGTCATGAACCGGCCGGACCGAAAGAACCGGACTGCACCAAACCAAACAGCACTAAACTGTTGGTTAATTTTAATACACTTTGCGGTTTTCAGTTTTATAAAACCGAACTGGGTCATTACCGAACCGGACCGAAATCGGATAACCGACTGAAAACCGGACCGGACCAAAACTATATTGGGCATTCAAATTGTTTAAAATTGTTAGTTGCTAATGTGTATGAAGTCATTAGTTCAGTAGGAACTTGTGTGTTGATAGTTAGCATATATTGTCAATTTATTGTCAATCTTTCAAGTGAGAAGAAATCTTGATTTTCACAATTTTAACGTGACATCTATATATTCATAAATGAAACACTATACGAAAATATAATAACATAGCCACATAAGTAGAGTTCTAAGCATTTTTATAGGTAGTTTTATGGAATTGAGAATTGAAGAAACAATCACTTTGAAGTTTAGTTTTTCTTGGTTCAATGATGTAGCATATCAAAGTACTAAAAACCGTATGTATTAATCAGAACGAACCGGCAATATCGGTGCGGTTTTATTTATTTAGCTTTTCGAACCGGGTATTTCAGTTTTAAATATAGCAAAACAGACCATTTCGGTTTAGGTGTCATCGGTGACCAAAAACCTACCGAACCGGACCTTGAACACCCCTACTTATAAGTATCAACACATACATGGGCAAATCCATAAACCTTTTTTATAGTGGGGGCTAAATTGGAAAAAATAAATAATGAAACTTAAATTTTGTAAAATTGAGAGGGGGGCTGTGGTACAATTTTGTGGGTCTAAATTAGAAAACTAAATAAAATGATGAGAACTTTTTATTTTAAAAGGTCGAGTGGATATTATAGCCTTGTCCTCAATAACAGTAAACACAGTAGAACGGAGAACTTAATAGCATTCTCAATAACCACATGAATTACTTATTTGCACACGAATAGCCTTTTATTGGAGGGGTGCCATTCTTCATCATTACAAGTCAATTCAACCAAGTCTTTGGAATCGTTTACTCCCTCCGTTTTTTCAGCTTCTTCAAAAAGTTATTCGGGTATTATTTGGGCCTTGCGATTCTGTTAGCAAAACAAAACAAGAATTTGATGATTTTTTGTGGTATTGTAGAGCAAAGTTTACTTTACGACACCATGTAAAGATAATCAAAGTCTTGCGTCGTTTTACTAACCAAATCATGTAGGCTCAAATAATACCCAAATAACTTTTTAAAGAACTTGGAGCAACGGAGGGAGTATGCCATATTGTTCTCAGTATACGGACTGAAGAAGCAACCGGGGATAAATATGTCGCCCCTAATGATACATATAATAAATATATCTTTTTCAAATTGACTTGTTAGTAGTAATCTTTTGTGTGCATTGTCTAAGCTTTGCGTCGCCCTGATAGGTCTCTTCATAATCTTGAGCCTTCTCAAACTAGAGGCATGGAACAAACTTGTTGGAGATTGTATTATATGCTTCTTGATGGTTCATCCGCACTCATCAGGGTTATCCATCTAGTTTTGCATGAAGCTGCTTAGTCATGCAATTGGCAGGCATTCAGCATTTATTAGTACTATGCATTAGCTTATTTAAGCCATTTCAAGTGTGAAAAACCAAGTATACAAATACAAGTTGCAAGGCTTAGCACCCAATGGTTAGTTAGAACCATGAAATATTGGGGTAAACTAAACAGTTAACTTAATCCCTCCTCAGTGCATCTTTTGACCAAATCGTGGCTGAATAGAGGGTTGTCAATGCCTATAAATTAAAAGCTGAGTGTTTTTTGTAATTTCCTCTCCTTTTCACGTACAAAAAAGAGACACGGTGAGAACAAAACAATGACTGCTAACATATTTGCGGTTGGGGTGGTATGCTTTATCATAAGTGAATGGTGTGATGTCGCCACTAAAAGTGTGGTGGAATTGAATGCCAAAGTAGTTGGAGGTCTTTTGGGATAGTTTTACCTCACATTCCTTTCACTATTGTCTTTTCGTATGTGCTTGAAAACTCTTTCAAGCTGGAAAGGAACCTTCATTGCAGAAATCGAAAAGGCTCCAGAGGTCCTTTAGATTATTTACTACTGGAGTACCTAAGGATTCTTTATGCTTTTTGTCGTATCTGACTTAAAATTCTTTAGCCTCATCTATGACTAAATATTGCCAGCATTTTCCTCCAGCAATCTCAAGATGAAAGAGACTTTACCATAAAGATTCTTCTAAAACAAATTAATATATTTTACCATATTAAAATGAATAAATAGAAAAATTACCTTAAAGAAGTTCTTAAGCTTCAAACAAGAAAAACCAAAAGCATGAGTAATAGCAGTAGAGCCAGAATCAGCAGAAGCATGGCTATCTAGGCAAGACGGGAGAAATCATGTTGGTTTCTCTAGAGCATTACTACAACTTGAACACGGTGATGCTAGAAGCTAGCTCCCTGTAATAAAAAGAGAATGGCATATGTCGGATGAGAGCAAGAAGGATAATGAAATAACAGAACCACAACGGAGAAGCCTCCACAATTCAAAGTTGTGGCTATTAACAGTCAACAGACCAGCTTTATGAGCCAAGGCTTCAGCAATCAAGGGGGACCGAAAAATGGTAAAGCAAAAAATCCAATAATCCGAACGCCATTACCATCTCTAATCACTCCCCCAATTCCAGCCTTACCAATAACCTACACAACATCAGAATTTAGCTTAACACTCCCAGATAGTAGAGTACCCAAACCAAATCTCCATCCAAAAGTTGGAATACCCTCGCTATAACTAACACCAAACAAATTCTTTGAGGCCCTTCACCCAGCAATCAAGCTTCTTCGCATAAAGGAGGCTGGAGAAGCGCACTATAAGTTGTACTTGTATAGTCGGTTGTGATTAGTCGTGATTCTTTTAACTTGACTAGTCAGAAGAGCTAAATTTATGTGTTTATCTTAAGATAAGCCAATCCAACCAAAGTGCTAAGGCATGGTCATAATGTTCCACCCAATATTGTGGACCTTCTTTTCTTTTCTCGTGCCTTTCCACAGAAAATTCCTATAGATCCTGTCAATGTCTTTGAGAATAGAGGAAGAAGTCCCATGTTTGGCGCCAGTGTCTTGCAACATTTAGAATACGCATGCGTAGTAGTGCATCACCCGATGGCAACAAATTGTATTATTTTGTGATGTGTTCTACATTCCTTAGTGTCCTCGTAGAAAACCTAGTTAGGCGACGCCAGAGGTTGTAGTTTTCCACAGTTTTCGTAAAAAAATTCATTTACAGCTAGTACATATGTACTACTTCTAGCAAACATTTTCAGTATTAGAAATTTGCTTCTGAACCTAAAAGAGATTATCGCTTCCTGTAACAACGACAGTCTTTTATCTTCGTGCCTCCATGAACATCGTAGAACTCTGGACTCGCATATGAGTATAGGTTTTGTTGGAGGGATGTCATTCCTCAGCACTAAAAGTGGCAGCTTTCTAGTTTCTGCTTCTTACTAGGTTTCCTAGCAAATGCATCTGTAGAGGCAACTGCCACTTCCTTTCCTGGGTCTGAATACGAGTGTTCTTCCGAGAGCTAGTTGAAATTGACGGGCAGCGCTCTTTATTAACCGAACAAATGTTGACTTTAGCTATTTCTGAACACCTTCCTTCTGTTCAAAGCAACACATTGATCACATTGCACAATGACAAAAAAACATGTTCCACACACCGATTAGCTATAAGCATCAACACAGAAAGGCGTGGATCCGGGAACTTTTTATAGTAGGGGGCTAAATCGAAAAAGAATTAATGAAACTTAGATTTTGTAAAATTGAGAGGGGGTTTGTAGAACAATTTTATGTGGCTAAATTGAAAAAACTAAACAAAATAACGAGAAAGTTTCAATTTTAAAAAGTTGAGAGGGGGCTATAGCCCTCACATCTATCCATGTAGATCCACCCCTAAACACACCCACTTCAATTGGCTGGACTCCCAACTAGCTTTTGAAGCTTCAGGCAGTAAGCTGATAGCGTATTCTTCTCGTGTTCAACATTTGAACATGTAATACCCATTCACCAAGAAGCGAATTGTCCTCCAATAACAGTAAACCCAGTAGAACCGGAAACCTAATAGCATTCTTAGTAACTACACAACTTAGTTATTTGCACACGAATAGCCTTTTGTTGCAGGGATGCCATTCTTCAACAGTACAAGTAGCAGTTTCCTCTTTAATTCAACCTAGTCTCCTGATATCACCTATTGTTTGCAGTAAACCTGGCAAAATGGTCTTTTATCTAATGTATCAGACCATTTAACCAGTTTATATAAGAGTTGGGTCCTGTCTATTTATTAAACTAGTGTTAATTCGATTAGTCCGTTTAAACCCATCTATTAATGGGTATAATTGGACTGTCCATCTAACTTATTGGGTGCCTAGTTATTAAAGCTAACAAATCAGCTAGAAACAGCAGCCCAAATTTAACCGACCCGTCCCTTATGTAAGGTCTAGTTTGCAATTAGAAATGAAGAAGCAATTATAGATAAAAATGTCTCCGGTAACTCCTGCATCTTAGTGCTACAACCTTATTTGAATTGACTTGTTAGTAATAACTTATTTGGTGTATTGTATAGGCTTTGCTTCGTCCTGATACTTGCATAATCTAGAGCATTCTCAAAATATAAGGAGCAATTTCTTTTTCAAGACCGGATTGCTACGTTTCTTGATGGTTATCGAGCTAGTTTTGCATGAAGTTTCCTAGTCATGCAATTTGCAGATGCATTCAATATTTATTGTACTATGCCTTAGCATAATTAAGCCGTTTCAAGTGTCAATACGATGAAATAAATACATCAAAGCGGCAACACTTACCAACTGACAGTTAGGGGGTATACTAAACGGTAAATTTAAACACCTCCTCAGTGCATCTACTGACCACATACTGGTGGCACAAAGGTTCTCAACTTCTTTAGAATGAATACGAATCGTTTCTTTGAGTTCTTCCCCATTTCAATTATAAACTTACATTCCAATATCAATCGATGACAACGATATGAGATGGCAAGTTGAGACATGGCTCCGTTGGTGAATGTTCAAAGTGTATACATCTTTTTAATGGATTCACTACAATACATATTATTTGTTTCATTTTCTAAAACAATCCAACCGTGGGAAGAGACAGATAGTTTTGGAATTCATGCTTACTATTTCTCTGATTTTGTTTGAAATGATGAAAACGAAACAATGACTGCTAACGCAACTTATGTACTCCCAAGCCCACACACCTAAAACTTTTCTTCACTGTGTAATGAAGTTAATTACACATCTAACATGGCAAGGAACAACTACCAACTTATAGCCATAAATCTGCTTTAGTTAACAACAATGTCTTCTCACTTTAAACCTGCATCATTCGGTCACATGGTGAAACGGATACCGTATCAATATTATTTATTTATTTAGTCATTTTTTTATTTAGTTTATTAGTTATTTGAGTTATTTAATTATGTTATTGGGTTATTTAGTTTATTTGGGATTAGCCCATAGGAGTCTAGGGTTAGGTTTAGGATTCAGTATTTTATCTATTTAAGCAATTGTAGTCTCTTCAGTTTATTCAATCAATAAAGAAATTCATCTATCTTTTTTATCTCATTTACTTTTCGTGTTTGTGTGTTGGGTTAAAAACCCTCGTGTGCGTGCCCGATCGTTACTCGGGGGTAACACATGGAATATTGAAAATTCTTTCTAGGTCAAAATTAGCATTTGGTGCGCCCATATGGGGTGCATAATGCAAATATCGTTACCTTATGGGCTTAGTTGCAACAATTCTCAAACTTTATGGGGTTAGCAGCAAAGGCATAAATCCTAGGGGGTTATATTGCAAACAAGGAATAAGTCTATCTATATAAGGAGACAGCCTCGTACATTATTTTATGTACTAGTGTGTAGAGATAATGTGCTGATCAAAGACAGTTCTAGGAACAAAGTGTTTGTCCTCGAGATTCACACTATACCGGTGGGAGCCAGATCAAGATGTGGGTACATAAAAGCCAGCAACCTCAAAGATCATAATCCGCTGCGCGAGGAGCTAAGGAGAAGAGGTAACACATAAATTATCTGCTTTATTATGTGTTTAGATCTATTCATGACGAGATCAGTTTATTCCTTCACTGGTATCAGAGCCTAGACTTGTTTTTCGTGCATCATAGTTTGTGCCCGAAATTGGACCGCTATAGAAAATTGAGATTTTAAAATTTCAGAATATGTTGTCAAGAACTATATGGTTGTATGGGAATTTTCACGAAGATTCCACAAATATAAAGATCATATTTTTTGGACAAACATAGAAAAAGTTATGCCCCTTTAAAGTTTCAGAATAGTATTAATCTGGACTGTTTAATCTGATATGTAATTCGATTTTTTCAAAAGTTGTTAAAATTTGACTTTCAATACATAATCGGGATCAGGGCGAAGAGACGATTCCATTGATATAAGGATCATCGGAAAAAAGAGCACAGGAAGGCGGCGCTTGGGCTTCACGCGCCACCGACGCGGCCACCACGCGCGACCACACGCCGCACGCGCCTATGGCTGGCGGCGGCCTGCTGACGTGGCTAGGGATGACGTGGTTGTGCCACATCATCACAAGGCTAACGTGGTGCTAATGTGGGTGCTGACGTGGCATGATGACGTGACATATGGCGCCAGCAAATGACTAACGTGGCATGCCACGTGGCACGCTGACGTGGCAACAGGCCGACAACAGAGCGTGACCAAGGTGGCAGCGGGTGAGGGTGCGTGCGGCCTCCTCCCGCCGTCCCATTTCGCCAATTTTTTTCCTATATACTCAAAATTAAATTTCCTATTTTCTGGGATTTTTTCATAATTTGGAAATACAATTTTTTTATTAATTTCCAGATTAATTTATTAGTGTTTAGCACACTTCCCGAGGCAATTAGACGTCGTTAAACACACTGTTTTGAGCTCACATTTTTTTTGAAGACATAGGTCATTATTACCTACTGTCTGCCATAGGTAGTGAGACCCTAGGTGGTTTGGAGAAATATTTGATTATTTAAGTTGATTAGATTATTACTCATTAATTTCCAGTAATAAGAGTTTCATTCTGGAAATTTCCAGAAAATTTCAGTATGTTTATTTTATTATTATTATACATGTTGTTGTGGGGTTGAATGGATGTGTTTGGTGCATGGATGTGGCATAGATGTTTTAAATTTGGTCTTGAATTTGGTTTTGAATATGTAATCAAAATGCGGCCTGCCTGTCGTGCCTCTCTATATACTCTATTGTCTTCTCTTCTCACCCAATCTCCTCTATGAGGTTACTGCTTATTAGAAATAAGATAGTGAGTGAAAATTTAAGAATAGATGTTTCAAGAGAGGTGGCCAAAGAAAAGGACATGGCGCAAGGTGCATGGAGCAAACAGACGAACAAAGGAGCTTCAAGGAGCACTCTCGAGATAGGCGAGATGCATGAGGCGATAAGTTCAAGACCTGCTCAAGACGTACTCTCAATTGTGGGAGTGCACCTTAGGGGCCACATCCATTGCATATTTATTTTATGCATGTGCATGTTTTATGCTATAATTGCGTGTGATTGGATATAACTGTATAACCTCGCATGCTAAAGAATTAAAAAAAAAAGAGCTCACATGAGGACATGATTAAATTGATAGGAAATCATAAGTGAAAATATTTGATTCCTAGGACATACACTAGGTTTTGGTGGAATCTGTAGGGTTTTGATTCATGGATCGCGCAAACGGAAGCATAATCAAACAAATAACCATGCAAAACCCTCCAAGGATTACAAGTCTAGATGCATAACGATAGTAAAGGTAAGAAATCATAAACACACCTTTGGGTTCTCCTTGATGACTTCAAACGCGAATAGTGTCACGTTCTCTATAGTTGATCCACGCCTAGAGTTGCTCCTAGATCTCCCAAACTCCTTGGTGCTAGCCCGGAATAAGAGGAGGGTGAAGGAATCACGCAAAACGAGACAAAAGAGGGGCTCGGCCCTCTTTTGGCCGACGGGGTGAGGGGGCGGCGGCAAGGGACGGGTTCGCCCCTTGTTGCTTGCTCTCTCTCTCTCTTCTTTGTTCTCTCACACTCTTGCTATGATCACTAATGAGCATAAGTTATGAGGAAGGAAGGAAGGAGGGTCCTTTATATAGTCCAACAACTCCTTGTTAACTACCTAAAGGACTTATTCTAGTCCTACTAGAATTCAATTTAGTCCCTTCCTTGCAAATTAGTCCCTACTAAGTTTGCAAGGGTTTGCAAAGTGATCCTTCTAATTAATTAACCCAATTAATTAATTCCCAAATCTAGTAAAACTCTATATAGCGTGTGACCCCATAGGTTCTATCTCGTTGGTAGCAACTATTTGCTAATATGGAGCGGTTTCTAGCAAAACATCCATTCTAGCCAACTAATAGAATAGTCATCTAGACAACCTTGTACAAGTAATTGTCTCATCCCTTTGCCTCCATATCCGGATTGGACACGAGACATACAAGTCACACTCGTATATCCAATCCATAGTTTCTCGATCTATGGGATAGCCTTATTCGTGCAAATAACATCAATATCCCATATTGATTTATTTGAGTCTGGCCAGACATTCTATAAGCACTATCCTTCGAGTGGCCTAGGATACTTGCTCCCGTTATGTGGGAGGGGCAAATCCTCTCTACGTCCACTACGATCTCTAAGCTTGCTTCTCATTGTATCCAGTACACGCCTTTATAACTACCCAGTTACGGTGTAGCGTTTAACGCTACCAAGATCACAATGATCCACAACTAGAATATCTAGTGACTCCAAGTCTAAGGATGACAATACCATTGCACCCGAGAAGCACTTGTGACTCAACATAACATGTATGTAGCCTTCTCGGTGATGGGTCAATCCAGTGCAACATTCCGTAATGCACACCTATGTGTTAGATCGTGATATCTCCATATCAATCCAACCCCATACTAGTCTATAGATGATTGTCCCATTAATCATTCTACTTGAATAGGGATATTTAAGATAAACAACACGATTGTAAATCGAAGGACTTCATTATATTAAATATCCAATAAATAATAAATGAATTTTCTAGCCATATACAAATTCATACTAAACCAGATTGCCTCTAGGGCATCTATTCCAACAGTCTCCCACTTGCACTAGAGCCAATCTGGCGCATCTCGTATGCCCATACTCCTAGTGTGCCCTTCATGCTTCCACTGCGTGAGAGGCTTCGTAAGCGGGTCTGACAGATTATCATCTGTAGGAATCTTGCATATCCGAACGTCTCCTCTATCGATAATATCTCGAATCAGATGAAACTTCCTGAGCACGTGCTTGGACTTCTGGTGCGATCTGGGTTCCTTTGATTGCGCGATCGCCCCAGTGTTGTCACAGAACAACTCCACTGGATCCGCAATGCTAGGGACCACACCAAGTTCAGAAACAAAATTTCTGATCCAAACAGCCTCCTTTGCTGCGCCATTTGCAGCAATGTACTCAGCCTCTGTTGTAGAATCAGCTACCGTCTCTTGCTTGGAACTCTTCCAGCTCACCGCTGCTCCACTCAGGCAAAACACATATCCCGACTGTGACCTAAAGTCATCTCTGTCAGTTTGGAAGCTTGCATCAGTGTAACCCCTTACACGCAACTCTTCCTCACCGCCAAACATCAAGAAAGCATCCTTAGTTCTTCTCAAGTACTTTAGGATGTTCTTGACAGCAAT
Source organism: Linanthus parryae (assembly GCA_023055425.1). Classification (NCBI taxonomy): domain Eukaryota; kingdom Viridiplantae; phylum Streptophyta; class Magnoliopsida; order Ericales; family Polemoniaceae; genus Linanthus; species Linanthus parryae. Next base: position 538,068 of record JALGPY010000038.1, on the reverse strand, counting down.
CCAGTGACTCTCACCCGGATTGGATTGGTATCTGCTTGTCATACTCAAGGCATATGACACATCTGGTCTAGTACATAACATGGCGTACATGATAGATCCTATGGCCGAGGCATAGGGAATCCTACTCATGCGTTCCTTCTCAATCTCATTGGAAGGACAACCACTCTTCGAAAGAGTGATTCCATGTGACATGGGCAAGAATCCCTTCTTGGAATCTCGCATGTTGAAACGCTTCAACACCTTGTCAATATATGTACTTTGACTTAGGCCTAGCAACCTTTTAGATCTATCTCTATAGATCTTTATACCGAGTATATAGGCTGCTTCTCCTAAGTCCTTCATTGAGAAACACTTTCCTAGCCAATCTTTCACAGATTGCAGCATGGGAATGTCGTTTCCAATGAGTAGTATGTCATCCACATACAAGACCAGAAAAGCTACAGAGCTCCCACTAACCTTCTTGTAGACACAAGACTCATCTTCGTTTCTGATGAAGCCAAACTCTTTGACCACTTCATCAAAACGTCGATTCCAACTCCTAGAAGCTTGCTTCAATCCATAAATGGATCGTTGCAGCTTACAGACTTTGTTGGCTTGCTTTGGATCCTCAAAACCCTCCGGCTGTATCATATACACGTCCTCGAGGAGATTCCCATAAAGGAATGCTGTTTTGACATCCATCTGCCAAATCTCATAGTCGTAGTATGCTGCAATTGCAAGTAGGATTTGGATGGATTTGGTCATAGCGACTGGTGAAAAGGTTTCATCATAGTCAATACCATGAATCTGTCTGAATCCTTTAGCAACCAATCGGCCCTTATAGGTAATCACATTACCATCCATGTCGATCTTCTTCTTGAAGACCCACTTGCACCCTATGGGCCGCGCCCCATCGGGTGGTTCCACCAAAGTCCATACTTTGTTGGTATACATGGATTCCATATCGGATCTCATGGCTTCAAGCCAATTCTGCGAGTCTGGGCCACTCATGGCCTCCTCATAGGTAGTAGGCTCATCATCTACAAGCATCGTGTCACCGGAATCAGTTACGAGAAGTCCCTACCTCTCGGGTTCCTGGCGCACTCTACTAGATCTACGAAGCTCTTGTGTTACCTGAACAGGTGGCTCCACAACTGCTTGTGATTCCTGTTCATGTTCCATAATCGGTTCAGTGATTTGTGGTTCTTGAACCTCTTCAAGTTCTACATTCCTCCCACTTGCTTCTTTAGAGACAAACTCTCTTTCTAGAAACACGCCGGTCCGAGCAACAAACACTTTGTTCTCGGTTGGATTGTAGAAGTAGTATCCCTTAGTTTCCTTAGGGTACCCCACAAATTTACACTTATCCGATTTAGGCCCTAGCTTGTCTGATTGTAAACGTTTTACATAGACATCGCAGCCCCAAATCCTCATGAACGACAGTGTGGGACGCCTCCCACTCCACATCTCATATGGTGTCTTCATGACTGATTTAGATGGAACACGGTTAATGGTGAAAGCTGCACTTAATAGAGCGTAGCCCCAAAATGATAATGGAAGATCGGTTTGACACATCATAGACCGAACCATATCCAATAGGGTTCGATTCCTCCTCTCGGACACGCCATTCCATTGTGGCGTTCCGGGTGGGGTGAGTTGGGACACGATCCCACACTCTCTAAGATAGTCGTCAAACTCTTGGCTCAAGTATTCTCCTCCACGATCCGATCGTAGAGCCTTGATACTTTTGCCAAGTTACTTTTCTACTTCATTCTTGAATTCTTTGAACACTTCAAAGGATTCGGATTTTGCCCACATAAGGTACACAAATCCATATCTACTGTAATCATCAGTAAATGTAATGAAGTAGACATAACCACCCCTGGCAGGCGTGGCAAATGGCCCACACACATCGGTATGTATGAGTGCCAATTGCTCACTAGTCCTCTCACCTTTCTTATTGAAAGGGGACTTTGTCATTTTTCCCAATAAACAAGCCTCACATGTCTCATATGATTCAAAATCAAATGAGTCTAGTAATCCATCCTTATGGAGTCTAGATACACGTTTCTCTTTTATGTGGCCTAAACGACAATGCCATAAATAAGCAGGATTTAAATCATTTATTTTAATCCGCTTGGTATTAATGTTGTAGACAGGATTGCTTAGATCAAGAACATAAAGTCCATTAAATAATTGCGCACTAAAATAGTGAATATTATTCAAATAAAAGGAACAACAATTGTTCTTTATTGAAATAATAAAACCTTCCTTGTCCAAACAAGAAACAGAAATAATGTTTCTGCTCATAGCAGGCACAAAATAGCTATTATTTAATTCTAAAACTAATCCTGAAGGAAGAGATAGCTCGCACACGCCTATGGCCAACGCAGCAACCTTTGCTCCATTCCCAACGCGCAGATCTACCTCCCCTTTAGCCAATCTTTTACTTCTCTTTAGATCCTGCATATTTCGACAAATATGAGATCCACATCCAGTATCTAATACCCATGATGTAGAGACAGTTAAATTGACATCTACAACAAAAATACCTGGTGGTGGTGGAATCACTATTCCAAGCCTCTTGTCCTCCAGATATTTTGGGCAGTTCCTCCTCCAGTGTCCAGGTTGACTGCAGTAGTGACACTCACCCTTAGTCACGACCTTGGCAATGCCACCAACAGGCTTAAGGGCTTGTTCTTTGGACTTGGCAACTGACTTGCTTTTGCCCTTGGAGGAAGAGGCAAACCTTTTGCCCTTTCCTTTATGCACCATCATAATGGCCTTGCCCTTACCCTTGTTGATGCTCTGTTCAGCCGTCCTCAACATGTTGAGCAAATCTGGCAGTGGTTTAACGATCTCGTTCATGTTATAGTTCATAATGAACTGTCCATAACTCTCGGGCAACGATTGCAACACAAGATCGGTTGCCAACTCTTGGCCGACCGGGAACCCAAGCCGGGCGAGATTCTTCAAGTACCCGATCATTCGGAGTACATGGGGTCCCACCGGATTCCCTTCTGCCAGATGACATTTGAACAGTGCCTTTGAGACCTCATACCTCTCTACCCTCGCCTGCTCTTGGAAGAGCTGCTTTAGATGTTCGATCATATCGACATCATTCATGTTCTCGTGTTTCTTCTGAAGCTCAGAGGTCATGGTGCAAAGCATTAGGCAGGCCGCATCATTAGCGTCATCAACACGCTTTTGATGCGCCTTTAAGGCAGCAGGTGTCTGATTCTCTGGACCTTCTGGAACATGCTCCTCTATTGCGTACAGTTTCTTCTCTTGCTTGAGAACAATTCTCAAGTTTCTGTACCAATCAAGAAAGTTGGTTCCAGAGAGCTTGTCCTTCTCAAGTACAGATCGTAGGGAATGTTGTGAACTCGATGAGTTGTTTGCCATTTGGAATTCTACAAAAAGGGAAAATACGCAAGTTTTAGTATTGTGAATTTTTGACTATATTTAATAATGGCTAGTTTATTAAATATAGCTCCCACTATTTTTCTACGGATTAATAACCCTCAAGATATTAATGCGGAAAATATCCTTATATTTTCTAGTGGGCCAAGATCCATCTTTTCATCTCCTTATGAGCTTGCTTTGGCAAGTCACCCATAATTCGACTACTTTTAGGTAGGAACAATTCCAATTGCATCCCATATGCAACTCTTGGTTTAACCGGGAAAATAACTCCTTATTTATCCATCCATATGGATAATCCCAATTGATTGCCTCTAGGTTTCTTAATCAAATTAATAGCCTAGTTGTGTTCAACCTCTTATCTAAACAATTGCACATTGTTACGTGCCATCGCATTCCATCATTATGAACCAAGTCGCCATGCTTTGGCACGCACGAACTTGATAAATAATGATGATAATGAGTGTTTAAATAACGAGAAGGCAAGAACACAATATTTAAAATTTGTGGGATTTTCAATTCAATTTTAATTGTTTTGTTGATCAATATCAACTAATCTATCTATTTGAGTTTGGGCACAACTCCAAATAATAGATCCGGGTTGTCTAATTATCTTATTATCCTAATTGCATGCATCATCCATACACCAACCACACAAATAATAAGACAATAAATAAACAACCACAAAACAGAAATTAAACGTGATGTGGATATGGCATTTTCAAGACTAAGATAATTCCAAGCCAATGGAATTATCTATGAACCCTAAGCAAACACATCTCCATGCGTCTTGATCCTTTTGGTCCATCCTTCATAGTCATGTGGTATGCTCCATGCTCCATGCTCCATGTTTTGTGGCTCCTTTGGCTTTGGGCTTCTTTTTCTCCAATCTTGGCTAACAATCTACTTTATCTAGCACTAACTAATATCTATACTAAATAAAATAAATCTCACAAGTTGAGAGAAAAAAAAATGGCACGCAGGCCATAAAACCCTAATTAATTATTACAATTAATTGATCAGCTCGCAGGCCGTAAAACCAAACCACAAAATTAAACATCCACATCAAACCACATCCTAAGGCCATATCCAATCACCATGCGATTTGCACATAAACAGTTAAAATCCAGTTTTAACGCGCTTGGTTAATTTTAATTGATTTTAGGATTTCTAGGGTTAAAACGGTCCATGGGCCCAACAATCCAATTGCCCGGGCCCAATAAAGTGAACCACAAGGCCCTAGGGCCGGCCCGGCCCAAAACCCGCAAGCTAGGCCCGCGGGTTAGGGCCGCCCGGCCCCTTAGGGCGGCCAAGCTTGGGCGGCAAGCAAGGGGGCGGTCCCCTAGGGGGCCGAACCTCCTCTTGGGAGTTGTTTCCAAAACAACTCCCTTGCTTGGAGCCCAAGTTTGGTTGTTTCCTTGTTTTGGGAGAACTCCTTCTTCCCCAAGGATGCCCAAACCCTAGATCTATGATCCTAAAATTTCTCAAACTCACCAATTCATGCATCCAATGCAAAATTGGGTCTTGTTATGATCTAATTATTGACAAATTGCATCCCAAGCTTGATTTGTCTTGTTTTACGCGATAAACAACAAATTATGGTGTAAAACAACAAGAATGTAACACATAAACTACGTTTATGCTCTATGACCTGTGGCTCTGATACCACTGTAGGGTTTTGATTCATGGATCGCGCAAACGGAAGCATAATCAAACAAATAACCATGCAAAACCCTCCAAGGATCACAAGTCTAGATGCATAACGATAGTAAAGGTAAGAAATCATAAACACACCTTTGGGTTCTCCTTGATGACTTCAAACGCGAATAGTGTCACGTTCTCTATAGTTGATCCACGCCTAGAGTTGCTCCTAGATCTCCCAAACTCCTTGGTGCTAGCCCGGAATAAGAGGAGGGTGAAGGAATCACGCAAAACGAGACAAAAGAGGGGCTCGACCCTCTTTTGGCCGACGGGGTGAGGGGGCGGCGGCAAGGGACGGGTTCGGCCCTTGTTGCTTGCTCTCTCTCTCCTTTGTTCTCTCCCACTCTTGCTATGATCACTAATGATCATAAGTTATGAGGAAGGAAGGAAGGAGGGTCCTTTATACAGTCCAACAACTCCTTGTTAACTACCTAAAGGACTTATTCTAGTCCTACTAGAATTCAATTTAGTCCCTTCCTTGCAAATTAGTCCCTACTAAGTTTGCAAGGGTTTGCAAAGTGATCCTTCTAATTAATTAATCCAATTAATTAATTCCCAAATCTAGTACAACTCTATATAGCGTGTGACCCCATAGGTTCTATCTAGTTGGTAGCAACTATTTGCTAATATGGAGCGGTTTCTAGCAAAACATCCATTCTAGCCAACTAATAGAATAGTCATCTAGACAACCTTGTACAAGTAATTGTCTCATCCCTTTTCCTCCATATCCGGATTGGACACGAGACATACAAGTCACACTCGTATATCCAATCCATAGTTTCTCGATCTATGGAATAGCCTTATTCGTGCAAATAACATCAATATCCCATATTGATTTATTTGAGTCTGGCCAGACATTCTATAAGCACTATCCTTCGAGTGGCCTAGGATACTTGCTCCCGTTATGTGGGAGGTGCAAATCCTCTCAACGTCCACTACGATCTCTAAGCTTGCTTCTCATTGTATCCAGTACACGCCTTTATAACTACTCAGTTACGGTGTAGCGTTTAACGCTACCAAGATCACAATGATCCACAACTAGAATATCTAGTGACTTCAAGTCTAAGGATGACAATACCATTGCACCCGAGAAGCACTTGTGACTCAACATAACATGTATGTAGCCTTCTCGGTGATGGGTCAATCCAGTGCAACATTCCGTAATGCACACCTATGTGTTGGATCGTGATATCTCCATATCAATCCAACCCCATACTAGTCTATAGATGATTGTCCCATTAATCATTATACTTGACTAGGGATATTTAAGATAAACAACACGATTGTAAATCTAAGGACTTCATTATATTAAATATCCAATAAATAATAAATGAATCTTCTAGCCATATACAAATTCATACTAAACTAGATTGCCTCTAGGGCATCTATTCCAACAGAGTCCTTATGAGGAAACTATTAAGTCTTAATCTATGTCACATGTTACTTAGGAGCTAAAACAAATGCTAGTAATTAACTTCCGCTTTGTCTCATATTTTTCAGTTACGATGTCTCTAAAACCTAAAGCTGTTGTAATACTAAACGGAGACAATGGTATAGAAGCGTGATTTTCCGCTTCATAGAGATGGATTTGTCTGAACACTTGCATGTGGCAAAACTCGAGCTCTGGGAGCCACAGGCCGGCCCAACTGAGGCATACAGGCGTGATGTTGAGGCCTACCAGAAATGGAAAGCCGATGACAACATGACATGTCTGGAACTGATGGATCTAGTGAAGTTCGAGCTCCTAGAGTCAATCGAGATTGATTATGCAAAGAAGTTTTGGGAAGACATCCTATCACTGTATGGAATATTTGACAGCTTCCATAAGCAATATCTATGAATGATGCTTACCACTTTGGAGAAGAAAGAATGTGACTCTATGGAAAAGAAACTAAGGGCCTGATTATTCTAAATTACTGAGCTTATATCTTTTGGGCATGAAGTATCCGATGAAAGGCAGCTTAGAGCTGTAACGTTGTCTCTACCAAAGTCATGGGATTCCGTGAGAAAAGTGTTGATGGACTCAGGTTACATTAGAACGTTTGGAGATGCCAAATGATATTTATGTTTGAAGAACAAAGACTGGAATATGCCATAACTAGCAGTTAAAAACTGGAGGTAGAGAGCTTTCTTGGCCAAAGGGCCGAGTGGGAACATTGTGGAGTACGACCCTAAATGCCAATTGGGCCCATGCCCTAAAATCAGTAAAAGCCCAGTGGGAAAGAGGTCCTGAAACTTAAAACGCATTATGTGCTTCAACTTCTGGGCATATGGCCACTTTGCTCGTGATTGCACCAAGCCAGAGATACACCATAATGCAAACTATGTCTGTTTTATTATAAGTCAAGTTTGTATTGCTGATTCCCCTAATAAGTGGGTTTTGGATTCAGGTACGAGTGACCACCTAGCATGTGATCCAGACGCATGCATGGATTGTAGGCGAGTATCAGTGGACAGTAGAAGAGTGTACACGGGGAAAAACTCCTTCGTTGATGCAGTGGGCATTGGAACATATCAGGTGAAGATGAGGTCTGGAGATACGATTGTCCTTCATGATGTTCTATACGCTCCTATTGTGCGCAAGAATTTAGTTTCAGTTTCCAGACTTTTGGATTTGGATTAAAAACTTGTTTTTGAGGGTAGAGTTGCCAAACTGTTTTATGGCAATTGATGTTTTGGTACTGGTTTTATTTCTCGTGTTTATTTTATCTAGACATTATAGGTTCTAGCATTGGTGATATTTATGATTCTTCTTCATTCATTACATCTTCTAGTGAATTTGATTTCACTAGATGGCATGATATATTGGGACATATAGGACAGGAGATGATGAACACGCTGGCTAAGGAAGACCTACTTGGAAATGTGTCCAATATTTTTCTACGTGTTTGTGAGTGTTGCCTTGCAAGGGAAGCCAAACGCAAACCGTTCGGTAAAGCAGTAAGTGCTAATGAGCCTTTACAACTCATTCACTCTGATGTTTGCGGTCCATTAAATGTTAGATCTAGACATTGTGCTCGCTATTTCATCACATTCATAGATGATCACACTAGATTCGCTTATGTGTACTTGATGGCACATAAATCTAAGGCGCTAGAGTGCTTCAGAAAGTTCCTACAATAGTTAGAGAACCAATTGGACAAAAGAGTTAAGGCTCTTAGGACAAACAGATGACGTGAGTATCTATCTGAGCAATTTAAGGAGCTTTGTGGTTCAAAACGAATAGTGAGGCAGCTGACTATTCCCTTCACACTGCATCAGAATGGTGTAGCGGAAAGAAGGAATATGACACTGTTAGAGATGGTGTGTAGTATGTTAGAAAACGTGAATCTGCAGGTCTCCTATTGGGGAGACGCATTGATGATAGCCACATACATACTCAACCGTGTGCCCACCAAGTCTGTAGCAACAACCCCTTACGAGATGTGGACCAAAAAGCAACCTGAATTGGGTCACCTTAGGCCATGGGATGTCGGCCGTCTATGTACGTAACGTCTCCCATGTCCATGAAAAATTGGGTGCTAGAGGAAAGAAGTGCATCTTCATAAGATACCCTGAACACTATAAGGGTTACATATTCATATCGCAACAGCCGGATGGCAGTCTAACAGAGATGGAGTCCCGAGACGTTGAACTTCTCGAGGGAGATTTTTCTATTGAGGGAGAACCATGTGGAGATGGTGTTCTCGACGAAGAAGATGAACCACTAGATGACACTCACTTCACCACTACTCAAGAGGAATTTTGTTCATATGGATCTTGAGAACAGTGGGAGTGGCTTACATAGTGAGCAGCCCATCGTATATGATGATGATGCTGAAGAAGAACCCTATTTGCGTAGAAGCGCTCGTCGGAGCGTATCCCGTCGACGATTTTGGCATCGAAGAGAGGCCATGATGGTCACCACGCAAGAAGATGAAGAACCTAGGACTGTGGCCGAAGCTCTCTCATTTCCTGAAAAGAAATAATGAGAGATTGCTTTACAAGAAAAGATAGAGTCAATGAAAACCAACCATATTTGAGACCAAGTTGACTTGCCTCCTGGGCGTAGGGCCATTGAAAAAAATGGGTTTTCAAGGTCAAGAGGAAGACAGAAGGAAGAGTGGAAAGGCATAATGCCCGACTAGTGGCGAAAGGCTACACCCAAAAATTTCCCACAAATGACCAAAACAACTATGTTAGAAATAACAATATTGGTAATTAGGCTAATTTTTGTTTTTGTGTGCTTATCCTCCTATGACATAGTCCACACAGTATGTACACAAATTGTATAGAAGTATCATAGAGCTATGTAAGAAATAACAAAAACACACATTTTACATTATCTGTGGAAGAACACAAATCCAAGTTCATGCACTTATTACAGTTTAATCATTTTCTGTAATACATATGCAATGCTGGCTTATTTTTTGGACGAAATTGATAAAAATAATAATCTTAGATTCATCACATGTATATGAAATATCATAGAGCAATTACGGCATGGAATCTAAAGACAATAATCTTAAATTTTTAAAGTGAAAAGATTTGAAATGAAAAAATAAATTGAAGTTGCATGATAAATTGTGCTTTAAATACATGGAGGTTACATTCGCATAAGGTTTTTCAGTAACATATAATCTGAACAAATGTGAATTGAATGCATTAGTAAAAATAAACTAAAAAAATAACTAAGATTTAACTGTACAAATGGAAGTGTTATAATAGCATTATGGCAGCTGATGTGTATTAGTAAAATGTCATTTGGCCAATAATTATTGGTCAAGTGCCAAGTGGACATGACAAATGTCTTTTTAAGAAGAAATACTTAATGATAAATGGCGAGTTTATATTAAACATGAGCACTTGTCTTCTTTTATATGGAATATATAGATAGATATAGAAGATTAGTGTTTCTTTTGTACTTCTTGTGGTGGTCCTCAATTAATTATTTAAAAACTATTACTATTGTTGTAGAGGAAAAAATCTGGATAGCCCAGCCCTTGGTCCAACACAAGTCCGCCCCTAGCCGGAGGGATTAAGGGGGTGAACCAATTTTCCCACATTCGCTAGTGTAATAAACTATTTACCACACCATTCGCTACAACACATGTGACTGTGACTACTGTGGCTATTTCCATGTGAAAAATATTCGCTACTCGAGGTCCTCATTTCTGCACTTCTTTAAAATAGGGATATTGGCTAGATTTCTATAGTGACGTACAATGATAGAAATGTTGATCATTTTGGTACTCAAAATCATGGAAATAATGCATTTCTTGCAGCCCTCGTCGAAATTGAAGAACAACATCTTCTTTTTTGCTTTAGAACCATCTCGACATTTGAAACTTGGTGTTTCACTTATCTGTTTCTTTATCTTCTTGACCCGGTGTCTCTTTACTTCTATTAGCATGTATGCACAGAGAAAGTTCCTTTGTCAAAGTTTTATCATATCAGATCATCTAATTATCATGGTGAATTAGTATCATGTAAAGTTATTTAGTCATGAAATTGGTGATCTAATGTGACAAATAGAATCATGCATACGCAATATGTAGTCGGTCAAGTGTGAGTATAATTCTTGAAGGTTAAATAAGACTTCTAATACAACACATATGCTACCAGTTTTTGTCATTTTTTTAGGTTAATTCTAATTAACCTTTGTTATAGAAATGAAATATTGGAGTACATTAAATGATCAACTTAGCAGCGACGGTCGTCCTTCTCTAGTAATATATAATCCGTGAATACTTGCAAGAAGCTGAAAGATTGGGGGCAAATGTTCTAATGTTGCGGCGGCTCTAATATATCTAAAGAATGGTGCACCTATAATTTAAAAGTCTTTTTTGACTCTGAGTTATTCTGTTAGTATTATTGGATACTTTATTTGTATATCAACTCTCGATATTTCATTTGGGTATTTAGCCTCTCTTCAAATTAGAAGGATACTACATCTTTTTTCTTACTATTTACATTAATCCACCAACCATGCTGTGTATATGCAAAGTGTGTTGATAATTACAGCACATTTTTTTATAATTATAGCATACTTTTATTTTTAATTGCTATATTATTCTCCTTACTTATATCTTTATCTTTACTATCTTAAAAGAGTGAAAAGAATTTGATGACTCCTAAGATCGTTTATTATAAAAGTGACACTCAAAATTTGTTTATTACAAAACGACCCTGTTAAACTTGGGCTATTCCATCGTTTATTACAAAAGTGAGGCTATTCCCTAGCGTACTTTTTCTATTTTTCAATAAACTCCCTGCACGACAGATCCCAATTCTAACAAGGTGTCACAGGGTCAGGTTTTAATCACTAAAACTGGCTCTGCGGACTCAACGGTGTGACACAAGGGTTCTACGAGTACTTCGGCTGCAACCCCGACATCGGAGATCCACATGAGTCGTACGAGCAAAATGTATGCTTCATCTTCTTCAGAGGTTGTCTATCCAATGGTCCGTTTCAGTTGTTTTATTGAGTCATCACATGAAGTTCCGCTCTTCGAACCCTAGGTAAATCTCTATCTCTCATTGTGTCTGTGTTGTTCTAACGACTCATTAGATTTGGGTACTTTGATGCTCGATCATGTCCACGACTATTCACTGATTCTCTGTTGAACTGATCGTGGATTGCAGTTTGTCTCTTTTTCGGACGAATTTGGAGATTCAACTAAGATTTAACCCTCAATCCGGTTGTGGCACCGTACTATGAGATATATCTTCCGATCGTGGGAGACCTTCATGTACATCAGTCGGAATTCAGACGTTGTTTACATCTTTCGTTTCTATATACTGATTCTAATAACTCCATGCAGAGCACAGAAACCATCTGCGGAGCAGAAGCAGGGGGATACGGGCTGTTTGTTTCTTCATTGTCAAAAACATCTGAGGGAGTTACTGTTATGACAAAGAAAACTTCTAAATACTACATTCTACCTACTCTTTAATCCCTCTATAAAGCTGTTCGGATGGCTGATTAGGGGTTATGTTTCTTTAACCGAGAAACCATTTCATATCTCTCCAATCCGAAGGCACTGGTTCTCCGAGGGTCGTTCTTCGTCTACGCAATGATATTCTTGTAAGTTTCACTTGGTTCCTTTAAATTGAATCATATGTTTCTATGGATTTCGTTGCAACTTTGTCTATGCAATTACCGAGCTTCGACTGCTGATTTTAACGTCTTATAAAATTTCACCGATTAGGTTAAAAATCCAGGAGATATACATTGATTAGGTTCCGGGAAGATCGATGTTTGTAAAATTTCAATTCATCAGATATGTTCCTCCATCTGGCTGTTGGCCGAGATAGGTAATTTTTTTGGTTGATAGTTCATGCCAAAAAGCTTTTCCACCAAAAGAAGTATGCAACGTGTATGTTGTTTATTACTGGACTAGGTTTTACGCTAATCTCCCCTTGTAAACATGTGTTTGCTCATTGTTTACCAATTACCAGCCTATGCGGTAGAGTGCTGGCTAGAAAAAAACATCAATGGAATCATGGTGTGCAGCCATTCCTTGTTTCTCAATTCAGAACAAGAAGATATCAATTTTTCTATTGGGAGAATATTATTAATTTGTATGCATGCAGGTCCGGATGAAATTACAACAAGTTCATCAAAATAAGTTCCGGCACTGACATCGTATTACAAAGTTGTTAGAAATCTGACTGATAACCTTGAAGAAACTTTTTTGGAAATGTTCTAGCATCACCATCTGATATGCATTTGCCTTTGAGTGTCTTTGTGTCATGGTTTGGTAGCATTCTCCTACATTAAGTTTAATTTTATTCGATTAATTAGGGAGAAAAGAACTTGACAAGAGAAATGCCTATTCAAGCATTCCCATGAATAACTATGATGAAGGGTTATCTTCGGAGAACACTTTGAATTGCCGGTTTGTACTACATATGTCATGAGTTAGGGTTCTAGGATGATCATCATCCTAGATACCAAAGCAGACAAAATGTACCTAGCAAAGGATATGAGCAGCAACACGAGAAGCGTCCGTAAGGAGTGTGTTTCTCTCAGAAGACCGTAATGAGCGTCATAATGTACGACTTTATAGAGGGATTAGGGATTAGGTAGAATGTAGTATTTAGAAGTCTTTTTTGTTCTTCGTATCTTCTTTGTATCATCTTTTTCTCAACAATAAAAATAGTAGGCCATTGTTCTAGGGTTTATATAATTGATAGTGTTGATATTCAAAGCTGATCATACAGTCAGGGTGGTAGCTCAAGTGGTAGAGCGTTGGAATTCTCTGCACGAGGTCCTGGGTTTAAACCCGGTTGACGACAAAAGAAAAATAGCTGATCATTGATTTCATCGTCATATGGTTTGAGACTTTTAACCTCGGAGGAGGAGATTCATAACTTTGAACAATCACACGACCCATTTGCAGCATGTAAGGTTATTTTAATTTAGCAGTTAGTCTTCCTCCCCCCTACTTGATGGAGTCGAAAGCTATATTCATTAGGCCTCTGTTGCAGCCCGCTTTCTTTTTAGTGTCACAGTCAACCTGTTCATACTTAGACAAGGAAAATAAAGTTCATGCTCAGATAGAAAATCCAACTTACTTGTGTTGATTTTGTTGATTCCTTCAACAGTCACAATCGTGGAGAATGCCCATCAACTACGTGAAATAGAGAATGAGAATAATCAAATAAAAACCGCAATCAAACCATCTAATGAATTTTTCATAAATTAGGAGTGAAGGATAAATGTATATTTACCACATTGTCCTGGATCTTGAGACCAGTTACAGCACCATTGTTGTATATGAAGTCTCCGCCACCGCGCTGGCTCAATAAATCTCCCCGAGGAAGTCTCAACTTTCGTCTCACTTCCACAACTTTTTTGGATGTTCCAATCCCTAGACCCAAGATCATAAAAATCCTACAAACCTCGATACAAGCAGGGGGATTTGAACAGCAACATCATGGTTCAAGGAGGTTAATTGTAAGTCGGTATTTTCTAATCTTGTTGGTTTAAGATCGAAGTTCGTTCCTACTATGTTCTTTAATAGTTTACTATCCTAAGTTCTTTCCTACCTGTACATTGTTGCATTTCTTCGGGTTGTTTTGTGTGTTTTTTCTTTAAATTACATTGACGACATGCCATGGCTTATGCACATGACCCAATTCGCAATAAAATTTACTGTCAAACCCCGCATGTTTCTCTTGTAGTATCGCAGCTAATGCTCTGGCATGAAGGTGACAATTAAGAAGTTCAGAGCTGTCCATTGCTCCCGTTTATTATCCGGTAACACAATTTCCTTTTTTGTTACGAAAGTTAGTTGATTCCATAGTTTTTAAAACCGGATCGGACCGGTCCGATTCGCTAATAGGACCGCCCATGCAAGAATCGGTCAAGAATCGGTCAAAACCGGCCGGTTCGTGCATGAACCAGTGAACCGGACGGTTTTGACCGGTTCCACCGGTTTCTGCAACCCGGATCCGACGATGCCGAACTGAACACGACGTTGCCTAGATGTAGCAGAAATTGTCAATTCCGGTGTGTTTTGGCTGAGATCAATGGCTAGCCTTTCAAGTTTGATCGATTCGACAATAGAGAGATGAAGATGTTGGAGAGTAAAAGAGAGAGAGAGATTGAACCGTTGAAGAGTGATAGCAGAACAGAGAGATAGAGAGAGACGAAAGTTATTTGGGAGAGACAGAAAGACGTGAGAAGTTAGAGAGAGAGAGAGAGACGTGGGTGAGAAAGATGAAAGACGTTGGAACTTTGGAAGAAATTTGAGAGATAAACGGAGATAATGAAAGATAATGGAGATAAAGGGAGAGAATGTGCTTATCCAAACCACAAAATAAGGGATATTTACTTGTATTCTATTTTTATTTTTTACTTTTATGCAAATCTATCTGTATTCCATGAATCAAGGATTACAACTATTTAGGCAATTTGTTGACTTTACACAATTCATTTACTAATTAATTTCAATTATTGCGGTGAGGGTGAGAGAAAGACTAAATTTTATATAAACGTTTCTTTTTTTCAAAGATATAAACGTTTCTCTCTTAAGAAAAACAAAAACAAAAAGTATAGTAAACATCAATTTACCATATCTACATTTGACAACTATTGATGTTTATTGATCCCAAATCATAGTAAACATCAATTTACAAAATATAAGTTCCTTCAAAAAAATTATAGATGTTTATTGATCCCGAATCATAGTAAACATCAATTTACAAAATATATTTTTTTATCAACTATTATATCAAATGTTCAAAAATATTTATATTTCGCAAATATAAGTATACATTCAAAATTATATAGAGGCAAGATGTTCTTTTATCAAATGTTCATTTTATACTACTTGTGAATGTAATTGTGTGTTAGTTATCTTTCATCGAAATATATTGTTTTTAACTATAATTTAGTTATTTTTGTGTCTATGTTCATATTTTTAAGCATAGCTAGTATTATAAAAATATTGTAACGTTTTCCTCAAAGAAAAAATATTATAACGTTAAATAAGCTTCAAATGAAAACATTCAAGTATATTTTAACTATTTTCCATTATGTTTATTATTTTTGTATAAAAATAATAGATAAATAGTATAAAATAAATTGTGCGATTGAACCGGTCCGACCACCGGTCTGACCGGTCCGACCTCGAACCGGTGCCTCACCGGTTCGATGACCGGCCCGGTTTTTAAAACTTTGGTTGATTCCTCATGTATTACCAATAACCCATTTTTCTTTTTGTTTATGAAAGTTGATTCCATATATAGGGCCCCATCTAGTGAAAATATTGAAGGCTCTCCAACCCAATCAGTTCCCGATATTTTTGTAATACCAAAATAACGCTTATACAAATCACTAAGGATCCGTTTGGATTCTTAGGGAATTCGAGCGTGGATCTGAATTTGGATTGAGCTATATTTTTAAACAAATTCAGGCTCAATATTTTGATTTGAGTGGAACTTTGTATTTTAGCTCCAACAAATCATTAACAACCAAATGGATTTCAAATGACTACTAAACTATTGTAATTTTAAATCTTAGCCATCAGAGCTATTGGGATTCTCTTTTATACATCATATTACTCTTCCACTATCAATCCCCCTAGCTAAGTTCAGTTAGCTAAATCGAATTTCAAATCCAAATCCTCTATCCAAACTCAACCGTAAGGCCTACCATACCCACTTCCTTAAAAGATGCTTGAGCTTCAGGCGCATCGGGCCAAATTACTTAATGCCAACAAATTTAGGCGACTACTTGGTGAAAGATCCATTTCAAAAATTGACTCTTCCTACAACGTTTTACAAACAACTCGTAGATTCACCCTCATCCCATTGGTATATATCCAATAGCTTCCTCCAACTCCTCCGTTCTTTATCAATTCAGTGATTAGGGACGCATAATCATCCCCCACAGTCATCAAACGTAAGGTAGAATTTCCACTAAATTGATTTCATTTTTTTAATGAATGTGGAATTTTAGTTGATTTAATTTGATTTCATGTTTCTAATGAATGTGAAATTCGGTTAGTGAGTCCTAATTGGTTAATCTGTTTGCTCCGATGTTAAAGTAGGTGAGGCTATGACAATCTGGAGTTATCCAACTTTTCATGGTTCCCAATCCTCTATTGCGTTGTGCGATTGATTTTTTTCCTACAGAGTTCTGTTGGCGCTTTCAAATTGTGTAAAATTGTGAGATAGGGACTTTGTTGTGTGGTGTGCTTGAGTTGTAGCCTGGATCAAGATGACTAAAAGTATTATTCTATGATTATTAGAGCACCAAAATTTATGTCTATCTACGTCTCTATTCATGGTATATATGATATTGTCTCGTCAAATGTTCTTGCAATTGCAATTCATCTTGATAGAGGCACCAAGATAGATGCAGGCACTCTATCATCCATTTGTAAATGTATAGCGTCATTCTTATGAATAAAGTGTGTACTTGTACAAGATCTGACCTTACTTACTTTTGCTACTAGACCATTCATGCAACTTAAACGAGCGAATCTCTATTGATTTATGTTTGTTTCATGTAGTATAATTTTTTTTCCATGGATTAAAATTATTGTTCGATTAGCCTGCATCACTCTTTTGCTCCTAATTGTTTTACGAAATGCGTAAGCATCAATTATTATCACTCCCTCAATTATGGCTTAAACAAACAAATTACAAAATTCTACCCATATAAGAGTATTTAGTACCACTCCCTTAATAACGAAACTTCTTCTAGACCCAATGTAGAAAGTATAAATTGATAGTTATGTTCATAAGGTCTTTAGCTTTTCACAAAATATCTAAGGAATTTCTTTTGCATTCCTTTCATCAGATCTACCAAAAACCTCTAGAAAATAAATTGACGAGGAAAAGACCGAATAAGTAAACTGAACAGAAAAAAGACCGGATGAAACCCTACATTTTTGGCTATATCCTTAGTTGAATCAGCTACTCTGAAGGTCTTCCCAAGCATTTTATAGATTTATTGATGATGTTGTTTAAAATATTCGGTAAACGTGAATATATTTGAACAGTGATTTTTAACATGCGTCTCTACGTTCGCAATGAAGCTGCTGCTATGCGGTTATGGTTGCCAATTAGGCTTATACGATTGATCTCAAGTAATGTTTTCTTCAACCGAACTTTCAAGTAATATACACATTTTTTACTGCTCATAAATTCTATCATCTCTTCATGATGAAAAACGAAACCAATAATATTTTCATTATCGAAGTTTAGATCTCCTTTGCCCTGTAAAGAGATCCCGTGACCACTTTATCCATCAACGGCATTCCATTACAACGGATCTCCTTAGAATTGATGTAAAGAAATAAACCTGGTCAACAATTTCAAAGTTTCTAACTAATTTGTATTTTCCTTTTCGTCAGGTGCTTGAGGTCGGATCGCCTTAACATAAATTGCTGCATTTGTTTTCTTTAAAATGATCTTGGTACTTCATATACCCATCCACATTTTGTGTGTGTTTCTTTGCGTCTCACTTTGTCGAAGGTATATGTTTAGTTAATCTATTTAGGGTATTCTTCTGCTAATATACATATCAATATTTTAATAATTTCATCTAATTTATTTGAGGCTATTTTCATCTAATTTTCTTGTTTTCTCCTTCAAATCCTTCTTTCCAAAAAAATTGAAAGAAAAATGGTTATCATTCAGATACATCCCTTCTCAAAAGAACGTCGAATACAAAGGGGTAAAATTATGTATATACGTGAAATTTAAGCAGAGACCATACAAATAAGATGGGTCGATTTATTCCCTCTTGTGTCACGAACGAGACATATGCATCCTACTTTTTGATGATTCTTCAGCTACCATTCCAGTTTCCAAAGGACAAGAAGGGGTTCAATTCAATCGCCTCACCAAAGTACGACTCTCGATCTCAGAAATTAGATTGGGAGATCTAATTCTTTGCATTAGCATGTTATTTAAAGAGGAAATAACTTTACCAAACAAGTAGTAATATTCCATACGCTTTTCCCACGTGCAAAGCACGTGCTCCTAACTAGTCTCCATAAATTGGATTCACCTTGTTTATACATCCAAATAAATTAGAAAATGATGAAATTTGAAAGCTCAATCATGTACATGAGGCCGGACCCATACAAATCATGTTCTAGAGAGAAAACGGAGAGAAAAAAGACTTGGCTTAATTACTTAATGGGTACCCCCAGTATACCGAAACTAACACATTCCAACTCCCACTTTCAGAATATACTTATTGCATCCCCCATTTGCAATAAATCATACTTATTAAAATTGGTAAAAAAATCATCAAAACGTCATCCATATACAGAGGGTATATCAGTCAATACAGTACGTCATCCATATACAGAGGGTATACCCTCTGTATATCACACCAACAAGAACAATAAAGAGCGTATAAAATCTACCATTGATGTACAGAACAAATATACTTCACCCCCACTTCGGTAAACTTAGATTTTATACGCTCTTTATTGTTCTTGTTGGTGTGTTTGTTCTTGACTGATATATATACCCTCTGTATATCACACCAACAAGAACAATAAAGAGCGTATAAAATCTACCATTGATGTACGCCATCACAAACTGGGTTTTCGTTGTTGCTCGAGCAAGATATGATAATGAAGAAGACAGAACAATTATACTTCACCCTGTTTCTCTATGCTGCTTTAGATAGTGAACATTTTTTATTAATAAAATTCATCACCTTAAACTGTTTTTTTTTTTTTTTTATATATATATATATATATATCCATCATGTATGATTGAGCATCCAATTACCGAGACATGTGAATTCAACTCATTTAAAGAACACAACACTTCCAAAAGAAACATCTCGAAGGAAATGGACATGTATTCAGAATTAGAGTTTAGGATTTGGATGCCCATGTGATATGTTTGGAAGACTTGCACTATTCATATGTGGAAGCATCTGTTTGCGTTCCGCCATGAATGTGCCTAATTGCTTCCACCATGGATCTGCCTGTATTAAATATAAGAATACGGCAGAGAGAGAATTTGAGAAGCAGAAAATATTCACTTTCGACTTGAGAAAAAACTATTTTTGCAGAAACGATACATAGGCAACCCTAATTTGGTGTGCAAGCATATTCTGAACTTAAAAAAGACATGGAACTTAATATTGTTTCATCTAAAATTACATAAAAATGTTTTAGGTGGTTCAATTTTTTCCTCCACGGAAAAAGCTTTGACCTCTAATTATCTGTTTAGATTCTGGTCTTATGGCCATTATTTTAGGTTTTCGTCTAAAAACTCGTGGAGTCTGGGTTTTTTAAGTGACGGAATTCAAGTTCGTACGGAACCAAATTTCTTCAATGCTTATAAATTGATATGGAAGGTGAGTCAAAGGAATGGTAGGTGGACATTTTTTTGTCCAATGGACATTCAATTTAGATAAACAAAAAGATTACATGAAATAATTGATTGGAAGCAATGAAAACATAACTTAACAAAAGTAGGAATTGTAAATTAAATTAAGAAAATAATTAGAATTATTATTCACGAGGGTAATAAAGTCATGACAACAATAATCTGGTGTAACCATCAAATTAGCTGGTGTAAGAATCACTACCCTATATATATGTGTATATATATATATGTGTGTATATACATATATATATATATGTATATACATACATACATATATATATATATATATTGGATGTCATATTAAAGGATCTAGTTCTATTTTTACTCTGACTACTTAAGAGCTCCGCTGGCTAGAGAGGAAGAGGATTCTCGTTCTTGCCTTTGGTATTCAGTATTGTTGTTCTGAATTAATTCAAGTTTCAGCTCATTCAATCTTCTTCAAATTTGTGAGTAGCTTATCGATTCCAATACTTCGTAGTGTGTGATTACTGTCTTGTTATCGATTTTCTCTTTGTTCCCACAGGGTGAAATATGAACATAGTACGGATCGCGGGGGGGGGGGGGGGGGGGGGGGGGGGGGGGGGGGATTTGGGTATCCTTTTTCCTATCACATGAATCCATTGCGTAAATTATTTAGTAAAAGTCATGGCTAGTCTCACTTTTCAGCCGTGTCAATCAAATTTGGTCTGTATTCCCAATTATATTTATGAAACCGATGTTTTGAGGACACATTTGAACACAAAGTAGGTATTAACAAAAAGGACATGAAGGACTTCAAACAATTGCTAGTTCGAATTCATAAAATTTAAACTGGCTCAAAATTTTATATTATTATAATTTAACTCCTATAAAAATTCAGGGTATTATTATTATTATTATTATTATTATTATTATTATTATTATTATTATTATTATTATTATTATTAGCTCTTTTCATTCTTATAAATTTCACGAAAAAAAAAAAGTTCATTCGCAGAATTACATCTCGTCAGTTTTTGTAAGACAATCATTCAATGTGAATGAGTATCTAAATAAGATCAAAAACATAAATCACATGAATACTTATATTAATATTGGTCCATACAATACACCACTGGTTTGCTAGTTTTTATACTAGTTGTCTTAAGATAGTATCAATCATTCAAGAATTTGTGCTTTGGAGTCCCATTTCATATGACAAAAACTAATTCTTCCATTACTTCTGATCATTTTGCTTTTGTTGCAATCAAATCTCTAGTAGATTCTTAATGTGTATTTGTGACAATTTTTCTTTTTTCTTTTTCCTGAGCAGGAAACTAACGTGTTTTAGAATTAGGGTTTAGAATTTGGGGGTCCATTAAATATGTTTGGAAGACTTGCACTACTCAATTGGGTTTTCCCCCAACCCACACTTCTTCAAAAGTAATCACCGTGGCCTGTTTGGTGTGGAGGCGCGGTGGTTCATTGGCGGTGCAGCTGATGTATATGATACTTGCTCCCATTTGGGGAAGCACCCGTTTGCTTTCCACCATGAATGTCCCTATTTTCTTCCACCATGGATATGCCAGCATGGGCAGATCCATAAATTTGGCACACAAGGCTAGAAAAAATGTCAAGCTAATGACGGATGTTTAGGTAAATTTTGAAATATTAAAGAGTTAGGGCTAGTTTGGTAATGATGTGGTGGTTTAGGAAGTTACTGGGTAGGAAGTACCGTGAGAAAGCTGCTGTGGAAATCTATACGAAAAATGTTTCGTAAATTCCGTATTTAAGCTGCTGCAGTAAAGCAATTTTGATATTTTGTGTTTGGTAATTAGTGCTTTAGAGTTGCTGTTATTGTCGAAATGACAGTATCAGACATAATATAATAAAGGGTAAAAGACAAAAACCACCCCTCGAGTATGGGGTATATACAAAAAAACCCCTCGTGTTCGGGGATATACAAAATCCACCCCTGTCAGAGTTAGTGGCTAACGGCACACTAACGGAGGGGTTAAAAGACAAAAATACCCATAACAATTTAGAAAATTGCACACTATTAATACAGTTTCCTTCCTTTCTCCTCCCCCCTTTCTTAACCCTAAATCATCTCTTCCACACTCTCTCTCTCTCTCTTCTCTCCCTTCTCACGGCAGCAGCTACAAGCCAACAACCAGTCAACCACCACTGCTGCCCCGTTGACGAACCTCACCCGAAGCCACCACCAACAGTAGCAGACGAACCTCACAATCAACCTCTCTCACCCTGGTATGCCCTTCTCCGTTCGCTCTCTCTCCCTCTCTGTCTCAGATCTGGGTTTTGAGAATCGATATCAGAATCGGAGCTCTTGGGATGATTCGGGTCTAATTCTATTCGGGTTTGTTTCTGGTCTAAAGATAGAAGAGGCCGAGAGAGGGGAGCAGGTGAAGGGATCGGGGGAGTCGGAGATGATGTTGAGGCGGTCGAGTGCGGATTTGCAGGCGGAGACGAGGTGGGCGTGTTTTCGCCAGGGATGGGCCCAGGACCCAGCCGCACCGGGATGGGCCGCCTAGGGTTTGCGAATCGGTCATGTTCGGGGACTATTCGCAGCTTCTGGTGATTGTTCTGGTGGTCATCGTCGGAATTGAAATCTCCCTCTTCACCTCTCGTCGAATTTGGGGGAACCGGTGTGGTGCTTCTCCGATAAGGAGGAGGCGGAGCAGCGGAGGGGATTGGATTACCGGCGGCGGTGGTGGTGGTTGTGGTGGCGGTGAATGAGGGAGGGGTTGAGGGAGAGAGATCCCCTTATTCCCACTCCCCCTCGTCCTCTTCCCCGGCGCAATCCTCCCCTTGCAGATCTTCGAGTTCCGCTACCGCAATCGTCCTCAATGCTCCGCCTTCTCTGAATGACGAATTGCTCATATCAGTTGATCTTATTTGGGTGGCTGTTTTATGTGAATGAAACTTCTCATATGTGGGTTGTGGGTTGAGGAAGGCAGTGTTTTTGTTGGCTACTTGCCTGCTAAACTTGTGGCAGAGGAGTGGTTGTGGTGGTGATGTTGAAGAATGATGGAAATGGTGATGTTGAAGAATGATGCTAATGACGATCCTCTTATTTTTGGGGTTGAAGTGAAAAAGATTGAAATTTTTCTCTGGGTTTCTTTATGGTATTGGTGGTGTGCTGGTGGTGGTGTAATGGTGGTGGAGGTGTTGCTGGTGGTGTGTTGGTGGTGGAGGTGGTGGTGAAGAAGAACACCAAGAACATAATACACACAAACACAAAAATTCAAATAGGGGCAAAATGGTCATAAAAAAGACAGATTGCTCCCCCATTCTTATTGATTGTAACAGAAGGGTGTTTTTCGTCTAACGTCCATCCACTGACAGGGGTGGTTTTTGTCTCGACAGGGGTGGTCTTTGTATATCCCCGAACACGAGGGGTTTTTTTGTATATACCCCATACTCAAGGGGTGGTTTTTGTCTTTTACCCTATAATAAATAGTGTTATTACAATAAATAATAAGTGATATTTACTAACGGATAAGAATGTCAAACAATACATTATCAAAAAGCAGGTTCTGGAAAACAACTCATTCTCTGCTTTTCAAAAGCAGCTGTGGGGAAGTAATTGCTTTCTAGAAAGCAGAAAAACATGAATTTACCAAACACATTAATGCTGCTTTTAGATTCGAAAAACAGCGTTCTACAAAGCAAAAACATTACCAAACAGATTCTTAAAATGATTATGTTACTAAATTGACGAAGCGAATATGTGATGAGTGAGGGATACTGTAACTATATTAACAAATATCAATTAAAAATTGAATGGGGGCTAATGTAATTAAATTAAGAAAATATATGGTGACAATTGTAATTTTGATTTTTTTTGAGTGAGGACTATAGACCCCACTTGTTTCCATATACATCCGCCCATGTCAGCTGAACTGGATGCTAAAATACGGCAGATAGAATTCAAGTAGCAGAAAATATTTACTTTGACTTGAGAAGAAACGATTTTAACAGAAATTATATATAGGGAAAGTTAAGTTTGGTGTGAAAGCAAAGTTTCGGAACTAATCCAGACCACTTTTAGTGTTAATACAGAGGCTTCCAGAGTTCCGGTACAAATAATCGGGGCTAAAATGTAAAGAAAAAGAAAAATGGAGTTAGTGAAAAGATGAGTTAGCAAAGAAGGTAGCACAGCCTCCGAGTCAATAGTTAACACGTAGGTAAGAAGGAGGGCAGTGCAACAAATGAGACTGAGGAAGGAAGTTGAGCGAAGTGAAACTGCGTTCAACTTGTGAGAGAGGAAGAAATTCTCAATCTTGCTTTTGGTATCCGACATTGTTGTTTCAGTTTGTATTAATTCCCGGTTTGGCTTATTCAATCTTCTTCAAATTCGTCACTAGCTTATCGATTCGAATACGTTGTTGTGTGTGATTGCTTTCTTGTTGTCTACTTTTAGCTTGATTACGATATTTCTCGTGGGTGAATTTTTGTCGTAGATGTACCTAAATATGAACATAGTAAGGACCGCAACGTGAACCCATTGCGTAAATTATTTAGTAAAAATCATGGCTAGTTTCTCAATTCAGCCGTGTCATTCATATTTGCTCTGCAAAAGTTCCGATTAATATTTATGAACCCAATGTTTGAGGACACATTTGAACCCAAAGTATGTACTACAAAAAGAGCATGAAGTACTTCAAACATTTGATAGTTCCATTCATAAAATAAAGGCTTAATTACTTAATGCATACCTCCATTATAGTGAAACTAACACATTGCAACCTCCACTTCTATAATAGGCTTTTTGCATCCCCCATTTGCAACAAATCCTACTTATTGAAACTGGTAAAAAAATCCATCCCAACAACATCAATCTGTTAAGGGCAAATGTGGCAATACACATACCTAATAGTAAAAGATAAAGAAAAAGATAAGGAGAAGAACAAAATGAGAAGATGAGCAGCACCATCTCCTGCTTTTAGAAAAACGAACACCATCTCCCGTCTCTCTCTATGTCGTATATCTCTCACCCTCTCTTTTCCATCCCGATCTGAATCGCCGAACACGGTTCAACCGGTCCATGTACCAATTGGTGAGATTAGAGATGAACCTGTGGTCGACATGGGTCACAAGTCGAGAGTAAGTGTAGAATTCTTTGACGGGAATAGGGTTGAGCTTTGCTCTTCCTTCTCGGGTGAGAACTAGTCGTCTGATTTCGTCAGCTTGGGATTTTTGTTTGGATGTTGGGATTGTTGTTTAGGTGGGTTGTTTTCAGGGATGGTCCTTGAAACATTTTATACAACTACTCTGGTTTCGGGAGATTTGAATTTGGGTCTTGATGGGTTTTTGGAAGAGATTGCTAGGGGTCATGGATTGATGAGAGATGCATGATTTGAGGGTTTTGTTTGAAGTGCTGGGTCTTGTTAACTTCGTATATTTGAAGATTTGGGGCTTCGTTCTCATTGTAAATTGATTCAAGGTGTAAGCTTGACAAGATTGGAGGGCAGAGCTGCTGTGTTCGAGGGAAGAAGAAGATGAAGGAGATTGCGGTTTGGGCCATGAACAGAGCCACAGTGCGATTTGGGTTTAATCCATCTGGCTTGGGGTCGGTTGGTTTTTCGTCCTCAGTGATGTGGAGGTGCAGATCCGGAATCTGGGTTTCCTGCGCGCCGGAATCGGTTTTTGTCGCCGGAATCTGGACTATTTGTGGTGGTGTTCATACTTTTAGGGAGTTGACCATTTTACCCTCAATAAAAAAGGACTTTTGTGTCAACTAACGGAGTACTCCGTTAAATTTTGGATGGAATTTTTTACCAGTTTCAACAAGTATGATTTATTACAAATGGGGGATGCAATAAGCCTATTCTAGAAGTGGAGGATGCAATGGGTTAGTTTCAGTATACTGGAGGTATGCATTAAGTAATTAAGCCTAAAATAAAATAATCCCGGATTTTTCATCAAGACACTGAATGACAGTTTTTCATGAAGTTATTAAGTCATGCAACCTTTGTGTCCATGTTACACAATATACTCATGAGGTAGCATACTAACAAGTCACGTGGGGAAACCCTATATAACATATTTAAATGGTAACATTTACATATCTTCAACTTATTTTCTTCTTTTGACCGAGTTGACACCAATATTTACTCATAAAATATGAAGCATTGGAGGAAACTATATATGTTAACGATAATTAACTGATATCCGTTGTTGAACACTGTGAACGAGTCGATGTGTTGTAAGGGCCATATTGGATTGCGAGCATAATACAATTTTAGTAGAACTAGACGATGCCGGCGCGGGGCAACCTGGTATTTTAGGATATTGTTAATATCAACCTATGAGAAGAGAACATAACGTTACCATGGTGCTGGGCTGAGTAATAAGCTTCCATTGCATTTCGATGCATATGACAATAAAAAATATATAGAATTTTCTACCATGATATTCAGTCAGGACGATGTTGAATTTTCAATAAGCAACTATTAAGTCCATAATAGATGCAGGAGGACCTTTGGCATTAGAAAAACTTCTCATTCATAGAATAGGAATGTAAGTCATTGCACAACCGCCAAACTTTACTCATAAGACAATCATTAGCTTGCCTATTAAAACCACCTATTGAACTTATAGTGAGAACGAAAGAATAATGAAGAAAGGAAAGAATGTCCAGAGATTGGCAAGATACTTCGGCAGGGGAATATAATGTTGTCCATAAGTTTCTCATGTGCTTGTTAAAATTGGTCTTTGAATAATTTAGTAGGCGTATTCTTCTTCTTCAAGGTTGGGTTCTTTAACGACCCAATGTGAAGAATAAGATGAGATGAATTCTCTGACAAAGTTTGCTGCATCTTTTACCTTCAAAAATTGAGTGTTCACCTTTTCGTTGCTAATAGGATCACCAACCAACAAATGAACATGCCCTAGAACCAGAACTCATGAGGAAGAAGAAGAAATTTTCACATAGCCAAAACCAGAGAGAAGAGGGAAAGGTAAAATGTTTGTTACAACGGAAAAGAGAGGAGAAATTCATTTTATAGCATGTTGCCAACTCAGCTACAGCTGGCAAATAACAACCAATAGGAAAACAGATTAGTAACTAACACAAATATTAAAACGCCACCGTATTACTTATAATGAAGCAACGGTTTAGATTAGATCTTATATCTAATCCAACGGTAGTTGTAGCTCCATTATTTCATGTCATCACTTTGGCCATGATTGCAATTTAGTCGAAGCCAAATCACAATCTCTTGCAATCTGATGAACTAGTTGTAATCACATTGCTAATTGAGAAGCTGTAGCTCAATACGCCCCATCAAGTTGAAGGGGGAGGGGCACACAACACCTTCAACTTGCACAGAAGCTTTTGAGAAAGAGGATGAGCCAGAGGGTTTGGTGAGCACATCTGCAAGTTGCTCAGAGCTTGGCAAATGCTGCAAAGTGATGGTGCCTTCTTGAACCAGATCTCTGATGGTGTGACAGTCCAACTCCATATGCTTAGTCTTATCATGAAAAATAGGGTTATGAGCAATTTGAATGGCAAAAGAGCTGTCAGATAGCAAGAGAGGAGTGATGAGAAGAGGTGAATGGAGCTCTTGTAAGAGAGACATGATCCATTTGACTTCACAAACTAAATAAGCCAATCTTCTATACTAAGCTTCAGCTGAACTCCTGGAAATCACACTCTTCATCTTTGATCTCCAAGAAACTAAGGAAGAACCCATAAAAACTAAATATCCAGAGGTGGATCTTCTGGTGTCAAGACAGCCACCCCGGTCTGCATCTGCATAGGCGGTAAGAGAAGCTGGGGAGCCAGATGCAGAAGAGAAAAAGATTCCATATTCAGAGGTACCTCACAAATATCTAAGGACATGATGAGCTGCAGTAAGATGATCTCTTGTTGGATGAGCCACAAACTGAGAAAGTTTGTTCACTGAATAAGAAATATCATGCCTTGAATTGCAGATACAAAAGTTTACCAATCAGCTTTCTATATGCACTAGCATCCTCTTCATTCAACATATTTCCAATATATTGGCTAAGCTTACAAGCTGGAGCCATATGAGAGTGTGCTATCTTACATTGATCATAACCAGTTTGAGTAAGAATCTCCAAAAGAAACTTATTTCGGCTCAGAAAATACCCCTGATCCATTTTATGTACCTAAAATCCAATGAAATAAGCAATCTTCCCCAGATCTTTGAGCTTAATCTGTGCATTTAAGCAATGCTTAAAACTAGTTAAAGTAGTGACATGATTCCCTGCCAGACCTGAGCTCTTCACAAATAAGGTATAATCTGATTTGCATTGAGTAAAACCAAATTGCAGAAGAGTAGAGGAGAATTTGACAAATCATCGCCTAGAATCCTACTTTAAACCATACAGTGACTTCTTTAACTTGCAAACCAATTGCTGAGAAGATCCTGAAGGCAAATAATCTGGTATTGTTGGCTCATACCCATCTGGCAGTTTCATGTATACCTCTTCATGAAGATAACCATGCAAAAATGTTAACATCCATTTGAAGAAAAGTCCATCCTTGTTGAATAGCAAGAGCAATAAGAACTCTAAAGTGACCAATTTAGAAACTGGTGAGAAAGTTTCAAAATAATCTAACCCTTCAGTTTGTGTATACCCCTTTTCCATCAGCCTAGCTTTGTACCTTTCAATAGATCCATCTGCCTTGTACTTAATCTTATATACCCATTTGCACCTCACTGCAGAGTGATTTGGGGGTAAATGAGTAATAAGCCAAGTGTTATTAGATTCCAAAGCTTGTATTTCCAGCCGCATAGCTTTAACCCAGTCTGGATCTTGTGAAGCCTGTTTGTAAGTGTTAGGTTCAGTGAGTGCACACACAGTGCTAGTGAGATTTGAACCACTAACTGTCATGGCTCTAGAACTTTTCTTGGAAAGAACATAATCCTGCGAATGAGATGGAGGATTTGAGATTCTAGCACTCTGTCTCACAGGCACAGGGTGCAACAAAACCTCTCTAAAACTCCTAACTGTAGATGGTTCAGGAGCAGTAGAAGAGACAGGCTCATGTGAAACTGAAGAAATTGGTTTTCCCTTTCCATCACCAGTGTCAAAAACACGCTTTGGTAAACTCAAAGCATCAAAAAGGCCATGATCAGTAGAATCCTTATCAGCAAAAGGAAACACATTTTCATGAAACACCACTTTTCTGGAAACCACAAAACTGTGAGTAGCCAAATCATACACCTTAAATCCTTTGATTCCAAAGACATATCCCACAAAAACCCCTTTAATTGCTCTAGGATTAAATTTTGTTCTTGACTGGAGCAGAGTGGAGGCAAAACACAAACAGCCAAAAACTTTACACTGAGAATAATATGTGGTTGTTCCAAATAGCAACTCATATGGTGATTTATTCTTAGTTTTAGGAGAAGGTAACATGTTAATCAAATAGGCTGCAGTCAACACATAGTCTCCCCAGAATCTCACTGGAACATTTGACTGAAATTTAAGTGCTCTTGCCACATTGAGAAGATGCGGGTGCTTTATTTTCCCCCACTGAGTTCTGCTCAGGTGTCCACATAACTTAGCTCATGAATAATTCCATGTTGTAGGTAGAAAGTAGATAAATGCAATTCTGGAGAATTATCTGTTCTAAACCTTTTATCTTGGCATGAAATTGAGTTTCTATCATCTTGTAGAAACCAGGAAAAATGGTGTCTATCGCAGACTTATGTTTCATAAAATAGACCCATGTCATTCTAGTGGCATCATCAACAATTGTTAAGAAAAATTTGTGTCCTGAATATGTGGGTACCTTATAAGGACCCCATGTGTCACAGTGAATCAGATTAAAAGCATTTTGAGACATGTGTCCCTGAGAAGTATAAGTAAGTTTCTTTTGTTTTGCCAAAGGACAGATATCACAATGTAATTCTTGATGAGAAAATGGCATACCTTCAAGGTGTTTAGACATCAAAGAGCCTTTCTCAAAAGATGGATGCCTCAGTCTTTGATGCCAGAGTAAAGCATTTTTATTTGTAGAAACTGCAAAACTCCTTTTTAAACTCATTTTTGGAATCTGTAGAACATACAGACCTCCAATTTTCTTGCCTATACCCAAAATCATATCTTCTCTTTTGAGAATACATTCATCTGCCTGGCATATACATGTGCAACCTGAGACTCTTGTGAGCTGAGTGACAGAAATTAGATTGAACTAGAAGCTACGAATACAAAGCACTCCTGTCAAAACCAAGTTATCAGACAATTTCAAAGTACCCACATGTGTAACATGAATAATTTTCCCATCTGGCAAGTGAACAACTGTGTCACTGACATTCTTGAAATCACTAAACATATCAACATTGCTGCACATGTGATCGGTAGCTCCACTGTCCAGAATCCAGGAATTTGGCACAAAGCCTTCCTTTTCAGTTAGAGAAGATTTCAGAGAGCAAGAACTAATAACTCCTCCCATAAAATGAACTGAATCAAAATGAGTCCCAGAATTATGTAGTGGTGAATCCACTGAAACTGAAGAGTATGGTGAGACAGAACCTGCATCACTAAAATTGCTCTGAACTGGACCACTTCTTTCTCCCAAATGAGTGTTCAAAAGTGAAATCAATTGCTGGCATGGATTTTCTGTAACGGTAATTGTTTTCGCCCCATTGTCATGAGCAGGAGCAGGATTTGAAGTAGAACATGTGCTCACTGAAGATGGAGATCCATTCATGACAACATTATGTGCTCTTGGCTTGTTTCTATTGAAATTAGGAGTAAATCCATGCAATCTATAGCATTTTTCCTTAACATGACCTTCATTTCCACGGTGGTGACATATTAGTTTCCCATTAGGACCTCTTCTTCCAAAGTTGTGACCTGATCCTGAATTACTGGTGTCACTTGATTTATGATGAGTATGGGAACCTTGAACATACATTGCCATAGAAGAAGTATTATTCAACTGCATTTGTCTCTCTTGTTGTATTATCTTTGCAAAAAACACATTGAGAGAGGGCAGTGGTTCTGTGAGCAAAATCTGATCTCTAACATTCATGTATTGTTCATTGAGCCCCATTAAGAACTGCATTACCCTCTCTTATTCTTAAGACTGTTTCAGTTTAACATTTGTATTACATACACAACCATTGCATACACAACTAGGCAAAGGTTTGTAGTTGCTCTATTCATTCCATAATGTTTTCAGCTTTGTGAAATATGCAGTCACTGACATAACAGATTTCTTTAAACTAGAAATAGCCATAGAGATCTGAAACAATCTAGGCAAATTTCCTTGAGAGAATCTCTCTATAAGATCAAGCCATACTTCTCTAGCACTATATCTGCCTACAACACTGCAGGCAATCTCCTTACAAATGGAATTAAACAACCAAGACATGATCATCCTATCACATCTCCTCCACACAACATTCAAATCAGTATCAATCTCAGGAGCAACTATTGTTCCATCAACAAATTCAAGCTTGTTCTTAGCTTCTAAAGCAACTATCATCGACATATGCCATGAGTAGAAATTATCTCAAGTAAGAGGAACAGAAACAAGAACATTACCAGGACTATCTCCATGATGCATAGAGAAAGGTGATTGTGGATCCGTCGCCACCAATCCTGAACCAGAAGTCTGCGAATCTGAGGTGTTCACCATTTCTTCAAAAACCAGATCTGAACCACGAAATTCTTCATATCCGAACGAAAATCCAACGAACGATGAATCACAAGACAATCAGCAGCCTTCGGAACCAGGCTCTGATACCATAATAGAATCACCAACCAACAAATGAACAAATCCTAGAACCAGAACTCATGAGGAAGAAGAATAAATTTTCTCAGAGCCAAAACCAGAGATAATAGGGAAAGGTAAAATGTTTGTTACAACAGAAAATAGAGGAGAAACTCCTCTTATAACAGTTTTCCAACTCAGCTACAGCTAACAAATAACAACCAATAGGAAAACAAATTAGTAACTAACACAAATATTAAAACGCCAACGTATTACTTATAATTAAGCAACGGTTTAGATTAGATCTTATATCTAATCCAACGGTAGCTGTAGATCCATTATTTCTTGTCATCACTTTGGCCATGCTTGCAATTTAGTCCAAGCCAAATCACAATCTCGTGCAATCTGATGAACTAGCTGTAATCACATTGCTATTTTGAGAAGTTTTAGCTCAATAGTTGCTTAGGAGCATTCTAGTTTGGTATTTTTTGGCTCTTCTATGCCATTTTTTTTGTTTCTTGAAGCTCTGAAGAGGGTGTAAGCTTCATATTTGCTGAAGTTGCATGTAGCTCGCCTCTAGTGGTCGTGGTAGCAATCTATATAACAAATCAGATTGAAGAACAACTTATCCCCAAAATATAAAAATTCAACCAAACAAAGAATAGCACGCCAAACAGCCAATTGAGAGAAAAATCCCTCATAATAGTTATCCCCGAAGTGTGCTACAACCATATAACCTATCCGCTAGGGCCCAGACTGATTTTTTTGGACCACACACTATTTTCCTGTGAGTGTCTCTCTGTCCCAGACCTCCTCGCTCTCTGCTCCCGATATCGCCCTCCCCTCCCCTCTCTCATGGTTGAGATGAGAAAGAGGTGCTTTAATTTGAATTTACAGATTCACTCTACTCGCTCCGCTCTCTTTCACTCTTTCTACAAACCAAACCCCAGTCCTCAGAATGAAATCAAAATCGAACACAAATCAATAATCCATGATCGAAATCAAGAATCCTCAGATTCACTCTAGTATATTACCTGTGGCCGAGGCCGCTGCTAAGAGAAAACTTAATGACTTTCATATATCACTACTACTTCTTCTGTTTTCTCTCTATCTTCCAAGTTCGCATTTTGTCACTATTCACTAAGTCACTTTAGTTCGATAATTTGATTAGTAAACGATGCAAGAACTTGGTAAACTTTGCAAGGTGTTGTTGAGTAAACTTTACTCTACAACACCATGAAAAATTATCAAAGTTACATCGCCATGTTATCCAAATAAGCGGGTCAAATTGATCCGGTTACGGAAGAAAAAGTCAAACATGGAAGATTGGGAGAAAACGGACTAAGTACCAGATAAGGAGTGAACGTTTCATTATCCGAAGTAGAAGGGGTGAAGGTGTCTTTGCATCCAACTTGAGGTAGTGAAATCGTGTTTTACCCATTCAAAAAATCAAAACACGTTGGCTCCTAAACTTCAGCTGGTCTCTAATCTAAAGGGGACGGCTGAGATATATTTTTAGTGCGGGCCTACAACTGTGATTTATTGTATAGAAGATTACCTCTATGACCATTGAAGCAACTTCATGTTTGTACAGTACGACGAATGTTGTTGTCACCTTAAGATCAGCCACTTCAGCTTTCAAATTGCATATGTTTTGATAGAAGGGTCTTGTTGTTGGTTTCCAATTTAATGCTTCTCTTATAAGGTGATTTAGTGTTGTGATTTTCTAAGATGCTAAAGGTGAACATCTTAGTATAAATACTAAGTAAAATTAGTCCTCAATGCAATCACAATTGAGAGTTATGCAGGAAAAATCAGTTAGAAAGTTCACATTATATTTTTCCACCCGAGCGTTGGTCCCTTCTGTACAGTTGTAGATGATACATACCATGAAAATAGGGCTTCACATAAATTGGAACTATAGTAGGATCGGTAGTAAAGTCTAGAGTCATTTCAGCCCCCGTTCCTAAGTGCTCGCCTCTTATTGTGCTCTCCACGTTTTGTCCTGCTATGCACTCAAATTACTGGCCTTCTTGAAACATAAGTATTGCTCCAGGCAAATATGCTTGTAAAGGCATTCGTTTAGCCTTTGCTTCTAGTGCGGACATGGGGACGGCTGTTATAATTGGTTAGGTATACATTTCCCAAGGGAGAAGCTTCCATGTTTGAAGGTGAGTTTTTGATTGACAGGGTGGTAAAGTTGTGAGTTTAGCATTTTCCTAGGGTTTATGCATAATGTTACCTATGAAGGGTAGTTCAAAGTTGGCTTTTTAATTAGCGCTGACTATGTGGCATCCTAAGGCTGCCGAAAAGATTGGGTGCTTGCACTAACTGATCACATGGCTGGTAGATGACCGCAAAAAGTTCACATCGGAAGCTTGTTTTACGGCCTTGTACAAAGATAGGGGCAAAGTACGCGAGCATAAGCAAAACAGATTAGTTTTTGTCACCTTGGGTTCAGCTTAGGGTCATGGCTGAAGACCTTACACGTGGACTTTGCTGCCTTATAGCCACATTAAAAATGGAGTGATGGGGAACATGTATGTTGCCAATGTAAAGGCAGTCCCTAATACCCCCAAATGATCTAATCTATTTCACAATTTCAATTCAAGAGTACTGATGAAGGAAACGTGTACGAAATATTCACGTTGTATATCAAGTCAAGCGTGATGCATGTCCCCCTTCCCTCTATGAGGTAACTGAGGATTATAATCAATATATTTTAAAGAAATAAGGCATAATTGACCACTCTCATAATTTTCAAAGGAAGAGTTACCTAAAAACTTGGAACGAATGATTACGTTATGTTATGTTACCATTGTGTTGGAATCTTTGTTGTGCTATTACAGCGATTGCACCACAAGCCTTCATTTACTGGTTTAACCTTTTTTTCCCGCAAATTTTGCAAGAAATATAATACCAGCCGAATAAGAAGTGTGTGTGTATAAGCAAATTCAATTGGTTGCATGGTTGTACCTTTTGATTAGGATCGCATTGCATTAGCAATGTGTCCTCAATTGGTTTACTCTAGTGTGTTGCTAAATATATGACCAGTTTAATTTTCTTCATCTACAACAATAAACTACTTATAAACAAAGTAATTAATCCAATAAGGAGAACACATAAGTGAAGACGTAGTTTGAATAGTAGGATTACCTCTTCCTTGGTGATGTGGAGATTATGCGTAGGGTACAGAATTATATCAAAACATTCTACAAACACTTATTCGATTGTGTGCAAACGCAGCCCATCTCCATACATGAAGCCTAAATAACATAACAAAGATGAAGTCAAATAATAATTAGAATATCTCTTCTTAAACGCATGGTGTCATGGAAACATTACAAAAAAAAATATATTACTAAAGATAATCTGAATTCATTGGCTCGAGTTAAACAATGCCATCTTGAACAAAAAGATAGGATACAAATATGCTCGGAAAGAAAAAGGAAACGAATTACCTGAAAGCTAAAAACATCAAAACAAATCAAAACAAATCAAGTTGTTAGACGCAATTGTTGTAGCTTTCTCTTTCTCGACTTGGACAGAAATCAATTTCTCAAATGAAAAATCCAAGAACAGGGGCCTTTTTTATCCAATTACTTGATAGAGATCGATGGGGAATATGTCATGTTCTTGTTCTTCTACGAAAAAATTGGTGACAGTGATATTGGTAACTAATCTTGAATGGCTGTGAATCTATATTATTATGTAAAGAAAGACAAAAGAGTGGTGATCCACTTGACTCTTCCTTGGTCTGTTCTTTCATTTCTTCCGCTAAAGCAAAAAGTAACTGTGGTGTTCATTATCATTACTGCTCCATTATTACCACTATTATTCTGACGTTACTATTATAAAGATAATCAGTAAACGAGGAGATTCATATTGATAACTGAAACGGTGAAGCCATTAAGACTGATACATGAATCGGTGAAAGAGAATGAATCAGACGATTAATTCATCTCACAAGAGAAGATGAATTTATACAGGAATTGATTTTGACCTAACCTAACCATGGTGACAAGTAACCATGGTATAACAGCTGTAAATGAACCGTTGTGTAACGGTGCTACAATTCCTTAGATATTACAAACTAACCCATAGGTTTTCTAGAATAGAATAGAGACCTTCAACTTTGTCTTGAATAGCAGTTTGGTCCTTTCTCTTAATACACCCCTTCAAGTTGATGGTGGTTTGTCCAGCAGCAGCTTGCTTTAGAGAAATTGGAAGCGATCCGTGGTCAGCCCCTTGGTGAAAATATCGGCAAGTTGATTGTGGCTGGAAACATAAGAAATACACAAATGTTTAGCAAGAACTTTTTCTCTTAAAAAGTGATAATCCAATTCGATATGCTTAGTACGAGCGTGAAGAATTGGATTAGCTGTCATAGCAATCGCAGAATAATTATCACACCAGATTAGAGGAGCATGAGGAAGAAAAAGATTAAGATCTCTAAATAAATATTGCAGCCATGTAATTTCTGCAGCAGTGACTGCAAGTTATCGATATTCAGCTTCAGTTAACGAACGAGCTATGGTGGGTTGTTTCTTAGCAGCCCAATGAACTGGATTGGGCCCAAGAAAAATTACAAAGCCCGTTGTGCTACGACGGTCTGTTGGGTTCCCGGCCCAATCAGCGTCAGAAAAGGCCTGCAAAAGGAGATAGCCATTTTGATAAAAAAGACCAGTAGCTTTTGAACCTTGAAGGTGTCTCAAAATTCGTTTTGCACCAGTTAAATGCATATCGGTTGGTTTATGCATAAACTGGCAAAGATGGTTCACTGCAAAACATATATCTGGCCGAGTGAATGTGAGATATTGCAAAGAGCCAACAAGCTGTGTAAAAATAGTAGGATCTGGCAAAGGAATGCCATCATCAATGTGATATTTAGTTCCAGCAGGAAGAGGTGTCGGACAAGTTTTGCAATTATGCATATTAAACCTTGTCAACAGATCTTCAATATACTTAGTTTGGCAAATGTAAAGCCCATTTTTGGATCTTTTAATTTTTAGACCCAAGAAATAAGTCAAAAGCCCAAGATTGGTCATATCAAATTGTTTGTGAAGTAAAGAAACAAGTTTGGGAATGAAACCAGTGTCATCTCCTGTGACAATGATATCATCAACATATAAAAGCAAAATAGTAGTTTTCTGATTGTGGCCCCTCAAGAACATAGAACAGTCAGCAGTAGAGGCAACAAAACCCAGATTTAAAAGATAAGTAGTAAATTCCTCAAACCAGGTCCTGGGGGCCTGTTTGAGTCCATATATGGACTTATGGAGTTTACAAACATAGTGTGGAACAGATTTATCAATGAAACCAGTGGGTTGAGACATATAAACTGTCTCCTTCAATGTGCCATGTAAAAAGGCATTTTTCACATCAAGCTGCTGTAAGGTCCAATTAAAATGAGCAGCAAGAGCTAAAATAATTCTAACAGTAGAGTGTTTGATAACTGGGCTAAAGGTTTTATCAAAGTCAAGCCCTTGTGTTTGGTGAAAACCTTTGGCAACTAAACGTGCCTTATACCTGGAGATTGTACCATCTTGATTATATTTGGTACGAAAAACCCATTTTGTTCCAACTATGTTTGCATTTGGAGGTTTTGGCACTAAAGTCCATGTATTTTGCTTTTGGAGGCTAAGTATTTCATCAGTCATAGCATCACGCCACTGTGAAAATTTACTTGCCTCACTATAAGAAATAGGATCACAAGGAGGAGAAGCAGCAGCTTGAAAACCACTCTTTCTCTTAAAAATACCTGATTTACTTCTAGTTTGCATTGGATGACTAGAAGTAGTAGAAGAATGAGGGACAGGGACAGGACCTGTGTCAGAAATTATATCATCATTCACAGGGGTTTCAGAAATCATACCAGTCTGAGGTGTTTGCATATGAGGTGATGCCCTAACCAACCCAGGTGGATGATTCTGAGAAGAAGAGCCAAGCTCATGTGGCAGTGTCTCTGAAGAGTGTAAGCCATTAGCTAGATCTGGCATCTCTGTGCAGGACTCAGGTGGTAATGTCTCAAATGAGTGTAAGCCATTAGCTAGAGTCTGCATTGGAACTGTGTGATTCACAGTTTCTGTCATAGGGACAGTGCTGGGAGCTGAGGGACCTGCAGAAGGGGAGAAAATTGGCAAAGAGTCAGTAGAAGAAGTAGTATTAGAAGGAGATGCAGGTGTAGCAGCAGAAATAGGTGCAAATGGAAATTCAGTTTCATTAAATAACACATCCCTGCTAACATGAAACTTTTGTGTTGTTTTATCAAAGCATAAGTAACCCTTGTAACCAGCAGCATATCCCATAAAAACACAGGGTTTTGTTTTAGGATCCAATTTAGATGTATTGTAAGGTCTTAAGTATGAATAACATGAACATCCAAACACTTTTAAATGAGATAAATCAGGTTTAGATCCAAACAACAGTTCATATGGAGATTTAAATGCAGTAACCTTACTAGACATACGATTAATCAAATAAACTGCAGTCTCAAAAGCATGATACCAGAAGTATTTTGGCAAAGAAGCATGTTGCATAAGAGTGACAGCAGTCTCAACTAAATGCCTATGTTTTCTCTCAGCTAATCCATTCTGCTGAGGTGTGTGAGGGCAGGACTTCCTATGTGAGATACCATGTTCTTGCAGAAACACAAATGACATATATTCACCTCCTCCATCAGACTGCAGAATTCTAATATTATAACCAAGTAGTTTTTCAATGTGAGTTTTAAATTTTGGAAAAACACCTGCAAATTCAGATTTGTGATAAAGAGGAAATATCCAAGTGTAGCGAGAGAAATTGTCAACAAACAACACATAGAATTTATAACCATTATAGGATTTCACAGAAGCAGGTCCCCAAACATCAGAGTGCAGTATATGTAAAGGAACAGAAGTAATAGTATTTGAATGATGATAAGGCAATCTTGACATTTTTCCTTTCAAACAAGGTTCACACATATGAGTTCCACTCTTAACAGAAGATAAAGATAAAGAAGGTAAAGTTTTAAACAAAATTTCATCAGTTGGATGCCCTAAACGAGCATGCCACAAAGGATCACATATTTTACGACCAAGAAGAGCTTGAGGTTTAGTCAAAAAAGCTGATGAAAGAGTGTGAATGGGATAAAGCCCATTTTCACTCTTGCCTTGATATAGGATTAAATCCGAAGCCTTGTCCTGTATGTAAAAGGTAGATGCATCAAAAACAAATCTGCAATTGTGATCTAAACAAAGTTTATGCACAGATAAAAGATTAACAGCAAGATTTGGAACATGTAAGGTATTTGAAAGTTTAAAAGAATGAGTAGAGGTGGTCAAAAGAGAAATACCAGAGTGACTTATGGGCATAGATGACCCATTACCAATAGACACTTGATCACTTCCATTATAGGGTTCAGCCATAGAGAGATTGTTAAAATCTGAAGTTAAGTGATTTGTAGCACCAGTGTCTGAGAGCCATGTAGAAGAAGACCCAGCATAACTAGGGTTTTGACCAGCAGAATACCCAGAAATAGACCCATAACCAGAAAAGGGTGATTGTGTTGTGGCAGTCAGAGCAGTTAACTGCTCAGAGGGTTTCCTTCCCTGGTACGCATGATCCATGCGGTGCCAACAATCAACAGCACTGTGATAATCATTTCCACAGATTTGACAAGTAATTGGAGGTCTGTAACCTCTATTGTTTGAAAATATACCACCACCACGGGAATTAAATTAAGAACGACCTCCACCCCGGTTTTGATTAAAATAATTTCGACCTTGATTACGATTTGAAAAATCAGTTTGACCAGACCGACCACGACCACGACCTCTGTGATTCACATAACCACGTTGAGAGTAGGAAGCAGAAACACCAGATCCAGAACCAGCAGAGACAGCAACAAAGGAAGTAGACGAATTTAATTCATTTTGAGACTCAAGCATGCGTTCTTCCCCTTTTAAAAGGACATGCAATTCTTCTAGAGAAATAGCATCAGATTTGGTTCGAAGAGACGAACGAAAAGGGTTATATTCAACAGGGAGGCCATTTAGAGTATAAAGAAGCATGTCTTCATCATCAATTTTAACAAGAGCAGCAGATAATTTGTCCCTAATCATTTTTAAGCGTTGCATGTACACATCAATAGAATCTGACCTTTTTTTGATGGATTGAAGTTCAGCTTTCCGATCCAGTATGTTAGAGCGAGTTAGAGAAGCATACCGTCGCTCGAGAATAGACCAGGCTTCTCGAGAAGTTGTTTGACCGATGACATGGGAGAGGGCTTCCGGCGTAAGGGTAGCGTTGAGAACGGTGAGGAGAGTCTGATCTTGAGCACTCCAGGCAAGGAAGCCAGGATTGACCACCGATTGACCAGATCCGGTCGGATCTGGCAGAAACTCCGGAGGAATAGGGATGGAACCGTCGAGATGACCGAAAAGTGACTGAGTGCGAAAGATCGCAGTGATTTGATGTCGCCAAAGGACATAGTTTTGATTGTCAAGCTTAAATGGTAGAAGGTTGTGTATATTTTTGAGGAGAAACAAAGGAGAGGGTGTGGTGGCGGTGGTGAGAGCCATAATCAGAAAGGCAAAAGATCAGGCACAATGGCTCTGATACCATATAAAGATAATCAGTAAACGAAGAGATTCATATTGATAAACTGAAACGGTGAAGCCATTAAGGCTGATACATGAATCGGTGAAAGAGAATGAATCAGACGATTAATTCATCTCACAAGAGAAGATGAATTTATACAGGAATTGATTTTGACCTAACCTAACCATGGTGACAAGTAACCATGGTATAACAGCTGTAAATGAACCGTTGTGTAACGGTGCTACAATTCCTTGGATATTACAAACTAACCCATAGGTTTTCTGGAATAGAATAGAACCTTCAACTTTGTCTTGAATAGCAGTTTGGTCCTTTCTCTTAATAACTATATCTATCATGAATTCTCCATTACGTACATCTTACATCTGACAATGTGGAATTAAATTAATTATTTGTCAATATTTTTTGTTTTTTTTTGTTTTTGTTTTTTTGAGGAATAATCCATTGGATTTATTGATTAACTTGGGTAAAACGGCCCATTACATCAAACAGTAGTACATCTACGGCCCATACAGGTGGGTTTTCAATCCAACATTCTACATTATTTAACCCAAGTTGTAGCCCGTATTTAGCCAAACGATCAGTTGGAGCGTTCCATTTTCTCGAGACATGTGACACGCGTCCGTCCACTTGCCTTAATAAATGGACCGCTTCTTCGATACTTCTACCGGCTTCTGTAACGTCCTCCGGTCTTCTCTCTCTACCATCTTCCTCTCTCATCGCTTTAGCTATGGCTATTGAGTCTGTTTTCACCCATATTTTCGATGATTCAACTCTAAAGCCAGTTTGAGGCCTTCTAGAACTGCTTCGGCTTCAGCTGCTTTAGGGGAGATGAGTAAAGGAATTTTTTTCGATTTACCGGCGATGAAGACACTGGTCGCATCTCTGATAATCGCACCAGTCGCTGTCGTACCTGAATCTGGGTTCCAGGCGGCGTCTGTGTTAAGGATTAGCCAGTCCTCCGGCGGTTTCCGAGGGACATCCATCGGAGATGAACCGATCTGAGCCGTCGATCCCTTAACAGGTGGTTGCATGTGTAGATCCAGATCATCAAGGTAGTTTCTCACACGATCTGCAATGAATTGTGAACTCTCCTTTTTATTCTTGAACACTGCATTGTTGCGGTTCCACCACATATTGTTGATTAAAATACTCATCCTCTTTCGTTCTTCTTTGTCGAGGTTGGAGAAGGTCTGGGGGAACCAATCTTGGAAAGGGCCCGGGATCTGTCGGGTAAATTCCTTCCCAAAGAGTATTGACCAGCAATCACGCGCCACCGCACATTCAAGGAAGAGATGAGTCTCTGACTCCATCTCCTTCTTACAAATCGCACAAATATCACTTGCTTTGATACCTCTGTGTACCAAGTTTGATCGGACTGGGAGGCTATTTCTCAAAGCCCTCCAAATTGGGTAAAGTACCCTTTTGGGGATTTTCTGAGCCCATAAAATCTTCCACCAGTCGTAGTTGCTAATTGACGATTCTCCATATTGTGTTGTTGCAAGTTGTTCTTCTTGTTTAATAAGACGTTTATATGCCGAACTTACAGTATAGTTGCCATGATCTGAGAAATGCCAGATCAGTCTATCTGGTTGGGGTGTTGGGGGGATTTTAATTCTTCTGATTTCCTTTCTGTCTTCTTCCCAGAACATATTTTGTAGCAATAACTCATTCCATTTTCTATCTTCTGTCATTAGATCGGTCACCGAGACCTCATGAGTTGTATTTTTCGGAGTGATGGTTTGGAACTTGAAAGGATGGAGCAGCCATTGATCTTTGAAGGAATCAATCTGTTTCCCATCTCCCACTCGCCATCTGCATCCGCTGCTTACCAGTTCTTTGCTAGAGATAATGCTTCTCCAAAGATAAGAACACCCTGTCTTTGCTTCTGCTTTTAACACTTCTCCTTCTTTGAAATATTTGTGCCGTAGAATCCTAGCATGGAGCTTTTCTGGGTGCATTAGTATTCGCCACAACTGTTTGCCTAGCATAGCTGTATTGAAATGCTTCAAATGATGGAATCCTATGCCCCTTATGATTTTGGTTGTTTCATTTTTTCCCAAGAAATCCATGACATTTTCCTTTCGGAAGGAGATGAACCCCACCAGAACCTTGATATTTCAGCCTATCTTTGAGCACAGATTTATTGGGAGCTTAAACATCGCATTGTAAGTTGGGATTGCCTCCACAACAGCTTTGAGTAAGATTTCCTTCCCAGCCGAGCTTAAAAATTTCTCCTTCCAATTATTTATTTTTGAATGAACTCTTTCCTCTATATCTTTGAAGTTGCTCATTCTATTTCTCCCCATCTCCGTTGGGAGACCCAGGTACTTGTCATGGAGCGAAGCCTTTGTAACTCCGATCAATCTGCAGAGAGTTCTCCCTCGGCATCAAGGACATTTGACGAAATTACCGCAGATGATTTCTCCAGATTAATTCTTTGTCCAGTGGCCGCTTCGTAGTGATGTAGTAGATTTGATAGAGCTTGTACTTCTTCAGTAGTAGCTTTTGTAAAAATCATGCTGTCGTCCTCGAAAAATAGGTGTGAAACTCTAGGACCACCTCGCGACGCAGCAGCCCCTGTAATAACACCACTAGAGGACGCATACGTGAGTGCACGAGAGAGAACTTCACCACAAAAAAGAAATAAATATGGTGAGATGGGACAACCCTGACGAAGCCCGCGCTTGGGCACAATTTCACCCACAATATTTCCCTTAAAAGTAGAGGAAATTTTTTTAGACGAAATGCAGTCATAAACTAGGTTCACCCATCTAGGGCCAAACTTTAGTTTCTCCATCACTTTGACAATAAACTTCCACTCAACCTGGTCATAAGCTTTGCTAATGTCCGTTATAAAAGCAAACACCCCTTCTTTACCTTTCATTCTATTCTTCATAGAGTGGAGTATTTCAAACGCTGAAATAATATTATCAGTGATTAATCTGCCAGGGACAAATGCCGATTGATTTTCCGAAATAAGGCTCGGTAATATGCGTTTGAGACGATTAGCCATAGTTTTAGAGACTAGCTTGTAAATCAGAGTTAGAGGCTAATAGGTCTTAAATCTGCTGGTGAACGCACCTGTTTCACCTTCAGGATGAGGGCAAGTAAAGTGTGGTTGTAGTAGGCCACACTACATTGCCCGTTAAGAATACATAGGGCACACCCACCAACTTCTATCTTTCGGTCATCCCATTATTTCTGGAAGAAGATTGTCGGGATACCATCGATTCCAGGCGCCTTTAGGGGGCCCATTTGCATTAAACTGTCTGTTACCTCCTGCAAGGTGTAGGGTGATTCCAGAAAGTCTTTTTGCGCCAAAGAAATTCCATATGTTATATAACTCAAAAGCACATCAATATCAGAATCAGATGGATTGGATGAGGTGAACAGAACCTCAAAATGAGTTGTGAGGATTCTGATAATATCATTATCCTCCGAGCACCAGGTAGCATTTTCATCTTCCAATCCTTTGATTGTGTTCCTCATCTTCCTCGCAGAGGCCTTTCGGTGGAAAAAAGTGGTATTTTTTTCGCCACTTTTAAGCCATTCCACGCGTGATCTTCGGTGAAATCGCGTGGACTTGACCGGGTAGTGGCAAACAAGCCTAGGCGAAATCGCGTGGAATGGTTTAAAAGCACACCAGGTAGCAGTTTTTTTAGGTCTCTATTTGTCTTCCTCAGAGATCTCATAACAAAAGCCGTAGGTCTTAATCTCTCCAGTCTTTCAATAGTATTTTTGTGTCCCTGGATCTTCCTTTTAAAGTCTCCAAACTCCTCTTTGCTCCACCGTCTTAGATACTCCGCACAAGATTGGAGTTTTTCTTTAACTATAATACCGTTCGAGTTCCACCCGTCTTGAACTTTGTCGTCGCAGTTCTCATCTTGGAGCCAACCTGCTTCAAAATAAAATCTCTTTGTTCCCAACTGGACATCACCTTCTCGGGCTTCTTGGACTTTGAGTTCAATAGGATTATGATCTGAGGTAGAGCAAAAAATATGATTAACTCTAGCATTACCAAAGCGATTTCGCCTAGGCTTGTTTGCCACTACCCGGTCAAGTCTTTCTCTAATATTAGCATCGTCATCTTGATTGTTGTTCCAGGTAAAGGGATTTCCAATAAAACCAAGATCATAGAGATCACAATCCACTAGTGATTCTGTGAAAGGGTTTGTTTGGCTCCCAGTAACCTTTGGACCACCTTCTATTTCTGCTTGCGTCCCTACTTCGTTGAAATCGCCAATAACACACCAGGGGGCATCCCCCTGCAGTTTTAGGCGGCGAAGTAGTGTCCAAGAGTTATGTCTCTCACTCGTGACTGGATCCCCCTAGAATCCAGTAAAGTACCAAGTTGAAATACAATCTTCAAATTTCACTAAGCAGTGAATGAAGTGAATGTCGTCCGCAATAACCGTAACTGTCCTAGCTTCATCCCACAGAAGTGCTAGCCCTCCACCACGG
This sequence comes from Linanthus parryae, assembly GCA_023055425.1. Lineage (NCBI taxonomy): Eukaryota > Viridiplantae > Streptophyta > Magnoliopsida > Ericales > Polemoniaceae > Linanthus > Linanthus parryae. The sequence goes on along the minus strand of JALGPY010000038.1, from coordinate 493,370 downwards.
CCAATGCAGTCAACATAGGAACCATTTGCATACTCCATCTTTTTTCTGACCAAATCCATCTCATGTGATTTCAATCTTGTTTCCATGAGAAAAACAAGATTGGGACGGCTCTCCCTCACGGTATCGCGAAGGGATAGAACCTTTCGGGGGTTTTCAAGCCCCCGAACGTTCCAACTCAAGGTACTCATTGCTCTAGGCAGAGCTGCTTAGCAGGCTCTGCCTCTGGTTCAATGATTGTGTTTGGTTCGCCGTATTCTTCCATAATCTCCGCCACCACTGAGGCGCCATTCTCAGTCACGTCTTCATCATTGACATCTCCACCACGCTCTTTGTCTTGGATCGTGTTGCAATTACGTTTCCCTCCTCCCACTATCTTGCCTTGTTCGGAAATCACGATCCCTTGTTGTTTCATTTTCCTTTTTGGCCCCACTTCTTCCTCCATCATATTTTCCTTCATTTTAGCCCTGGCTTTATACTTAATGTCGATCTTCTTCCTTTTCATCTTGATTCTGTTTGACTTGGAGAAATCAGATTATCCTTTCGCAAAATGATTCTTCGGGGGATTAGTCAGTTCCTTACCAAAATTAGCAAATGACTCAAGCGGGGGGGGGGGGGGGGGGGGAAGTGGAGTAATTAACTGATAGTTATCAGTAATCTTTTCATGATTATCTTTCCCTTTAGTGCTTGATTGAGACTGATTTGATTGTGATCGAGGTTTCCAAAATTTTGGCTTATCCCCAAAATTAGCCAACTCTTTCCCGCGATTTTGATCCGATTTCCCTTGTTGAGAATTACCGATTTGCCCTTCGCATGGGCGCCGCTTGTCTACTTTCGCATCTCCATCGCCGCTCTTCCTCTTGCCGGCCGTTTTGCCTAACAACCATGGTCCAAACTCCGGTGAGGCTAAGTTCTCCGTTACGACGCTCCTTTTTGGACCTTTAATGGCCGTGAGATCAATCACACCACACCATTCACAAACTTTGGGTATTCTCTCGTATTTGAGATTTACCCAACAGCTTTCACCTTCTTCCGTTCTTATCATTGCTCTTCGTTGAAGTGGTCTATAAGTTTTGATCCGGACACGTGCACGAATGCACCTGTTCTTTTCTTCCCCTTCCAGATGGATCGTAACTTTACCAACTTCTCTGATAGAAGCTGCAACTAGTTCAGCGATATCTTCATGGATTAGATGAACATGAGGACCCAGGATCTGGATCCATACCCACGCATCCGTGAAGTTGCAGTCAGCAGCCTTGCTTTTGATGTTCCACTCTTTTAGAAGCAGAAGTTGCCCATCGAAATTCCAAGGTCTCTCGAACAGAGCTTTTTCCAAAGAGAGTTAGTTGTTAAATCTATAGATAAAGGTGTTATGATTAACATTCATTACCTTTAGATCATCATCCGAACACCATAGTCTTCGGAATACCTCTCTCATTCCTTGTTTGTCGATATTTTTGTCTCCAATAAACTTTCCAATCAAGCAAAGTTTCCAATCATTGGAAACTTTCTTGCAGATTTCCTTGCTCACCACGAACTCCGTCTTCTCTTCGTAGGAAAGCGTGATTCTGTCGATCCATTTGCCGTCATCCAACTCGGTTCCCATCGTACCCTTCACCTTCTTTCTCTATAGAAAATTCTAGAGATTATTTGTAAATCTTTAATTGGACAACAAATGACATATCAGCCAATATATGCTACATCGTACTTAACAAATGGCGCTGGTAGAGTGAGTGATGCTCACCTCCAAGCATTTATAAATAACTAGTCTTAACTTCGCGCCATGGCGCAGGCTGTGCATGTAGCTGCAATTTAGTTTTATTGAAAAATGACATATTTTTTTTGGAGTTTGATAGATATGTTACTTAAATCATTTAAGAACATTTAAAAATATTTGTACATTAATCAACTACATATACCATAACCCATGTTAAGTGCACACATATTAAGCAAAAAACCATTGAGTGACTTAGATTTTTTTTCTTGAAAAGCGGGTATAGATTTAAGCAATGTGATTTTAAGGATTTAAAATGTTAGTTTGCTAAAAGTTTGACCAATGAACAAAAATACTTATTTTAGGTACCTAAAAAGGGTCACTTCTCTTCTTTAGAGTTGCACTGTTGAAATTGTAGTCAATGAATCATTGGCCGTCACTATACTTCTCCATTAGAGATTTTGGTGGTAGCAATTCCAAGCAGGAACAATATCTAGGCATCAATAATATTGAGGCATAATTGGTAAATTTTGAGTGGCAATTTGAACAATTTTTTTCTACCTTAAAACTAACGACTTGAATGCAAAGAAGATCATTTTTGTTCTTGCTATTATCTAATCGAAATTAGTATTTGACACGTTATGTAAATTATGTAAATGCCAATTCAGTACTCCTCTGACCTCTGTAGCAACAACTATATATGTAAATGTAAAATGTCAAACGAAACATTATGCAAACCAGTCACTGCATTTCTGTTAAGTAACATGAAGCTTCATTGACAAATTGAGTAACTAATATGAATTGCTTTGTATTTTTATGAAATATTATGTTAGTTCTTATTGAACAAAATATATCTCATTTTATATTGGAATGAATCATAATTACATTTCTTCTTGTGATCCATTAATGGTGTATCTATAATAGTTACATAGGAGAACAATAAGATTGAGGTGCGATTAATTACTTCAACATATCTATCACCATCTTTTATGCACTAAATTGAAAAATCATTTTCATCGATCATGTTGTAGTTTTATAAAGATTTGAGGGACGTTCTCCAACATGTGAGGAGAAAATGGACTTGCTTTAGCACATGGTCCATGCATCACATATTGCTTCACAACCTCATTAGCTTTCGTAATCAGAAATTTGAGGTGATATTGTTTAAATTATGGAACCAATACAAATCTAAAACTCTTTCCCATCTTCTAAAAAAATCCTTATCCCCTTCTCAGTCACATCAAAATTTTGTTGAAGCTAAAATCACAAGAGCCGTATGTGATAATGAAAGATTATTTTTTTCACTTTACCGCAAAACCTTAAAATTATAGCACATGCATTCACTTTCAGGCATATGCTCATGCATGGCTAACAGAATTACCGAACAATTGAGATACTAACTAAAATGGACTGCTGGGATAAACCGGTAACGTCTCAGTGAGATGATGATGATGATGATGATGATGATGATGATGATGATGATAATAATAATAATAATAATAATAATAATAATAATAATAATATTAATAATAATAATATTAATAATAATAATAATAAGCATGAACATTGTCAAATGATGAATAATGATATAAAATAAAGTTATTATATTAAAAGTTAGTCTATGAAGGAGGACAAAGACATCGGAGATTAACATTTTCTCGCTCCAAATAATAGAGCAACTTAAAGTAGGGATTTTTCTAACACTACTGCATTGAATGACCATGCAGGTAATTATGAACCAAAAAATGAGCATACTATTATAGAATTATTCTACAGCTCGCGGTCTAGATTTTTTAAATATACTTGTAACTAAATTAACATTGGGAATTTTCAGGTTTCAATCTGCTGCGAGAAAAATTAGGGTCTGATCAATGTTTCTAAAATTTATAGTGGAAGAAGATATGTACCAATTAAGAATATAATTTCAAACTCTGAAACTAACATAGGTATACATATATTGATGATGCACATAAAAATTGAATTTTCTTCATGTATCATAAATGTACAAATTAAAGGTTAAATGAGTGTTTAAATTATTGTACTTGCATACAATTTAATACACCTCTTAAATGTTCTAATAATCAATGTGAGAGACACTGGAATACAAAAACCTTGTTGACTAAAGATATTTTTCATAATTTATATCTCAAGTTACTGTTTTCGTGCTTTGGATAAGGAATTTAAAAATCTGACAAAATTTATGCCGTCGAGAGTTTTTTATTTGAAAAAGCATTGATGATCGACAAAAAACACTAAACTATAAAGTACAACGAAGGAAACTAAGTAGAGTTTTTACTAATACGTTGGTGGAAGTGTAACCTACCTAAAGGTTTACTTCTTATGGTTTGCTCATAAAAAGAAACTTTTTCTACGAAATAATTGTAATAAAGTTACAATCGAGCCCATAACTATGAGCTTCAAAATTTCACACTTTATGTCAATAAGTCCTTACAATTGTTCACAAACCTTACCAGTTCAAATACTATACCATTTTGCATCCTAAAATTTAATATAACATTTACTTGAATACGTAAAATTTTCATTTATTTGTCTATCATCATGCATGTTGACCGCCTAAGAATTTTTTCTCATAGTCAAATGGGGACCGCAAAATATGTTACTTGTATTTAAGAAAAGTTACCACTCACAAAGGTTTTGCTTCTCGATTGCTACAATCATCTTCAGAAATGGTTAAACGCAGAGATAAATGGTTTGCTACTATTGTATGAAAGTAACGTTGTACTTCACTTCTTATTGTTTATGTGATAAATGATTATTTGCTACCGCTCAATAAATTATTTATAATTCATCTCATAGAATTTTTTACATCCATTTGAATTCAGAAAATTATACAGTTGGTAAGGATAATATTTTTTTTTTCTCTTTATAAATCTGTGTTGCTTTGCATTTTAGTTTATCGAACTGGAAAGTAACTTGTAAGAAAAAAAATTTAGAATATGAACTCATACTAACTGATAGATAATATATTCAATGTACCCTCAAGTGTAATTCTTTCTTCGAATTGAGTTGTCGTCCACTTGGTAGCGAAATCCTAAACATGAATTCCTTTGGACGGAAAGAAAAAGTAAGATAATATAGAAGAACAGAAAATTAGAACATCGTAATTTTTTTTTTTGAGAAGTTCGTAAAATAAATGGTGGAATGGTTTTTATAAATTTATATTTTTATATAGTTACTAAATTCAAACCAAGGTACTAAAAATTAATCATTAAACTGAAAATAATAGTTTACAACTTCTTGTATATATGTGTTGTGTGCAAATTGGTTGGACTAAAAAAATCAAACATTCCAATTATACCTGCATTCGCATGAGATGTCCATGTAGCCAAAATGCACATTCAAAATGATTATATAATTTCTTGTTAGTGAACTGTGCATTATCATTGTAATGTATAATTAAAATTTAATCTTGTACATTTTTATTTCAATAAAAGAATTTAGATCCAAAGATATAAGGGACACATTATTAGCATTGCTGGAAAACAAACAATTACGAATCTTCAAGAGAAGAGAGAAATTAAATATTCAGGTGTATGTTTTTAATATATAGGAAGAAGGAAAAACGTAATCCAAAATATACAAAAAAAAAAGAATAATTAAATTTTTCTGTTGATTATAGAGCATCACCGAAAATTACTTATCGTATTAGAAGAGTACTTTAATTACATAAACTAATTTAGTGCAACCTGTATAATAAGAGTGATCATTACATTCTTAGCCAAATTCCGGTTTATGATATTCGTTGGGAGAGGGAACATAATTTTGAGAAGCTTGACATTTTAGTTACACAAAAAAGGAGGGTATTGCTCTATTATTTCAGTGGATCTTAAACCTCTTCTTAAACACGTATCTACATAGAAATGACTTCGACGAACTGAGAAAGTAAAGTACAAAATGAGCGGCAATGCTACTAATTATCTCAATGTTTATTGAAAGAATTAACTATCTCAATGTTAATAAGAAGAATTATATTATTTCTGAAAGAAGAATGACTACAATGATTTATCCCTAAAATGAAAAACTCATTCAAATTAAAATTTTGTTGAATGTTAAATTTATTGGTCAAAATGTCAAATTTTGTATTTTAATAGAATAATGTTTGTTGACTTTCAAATTGTCATTGAACAATTTCCACCATGCCAACTTAGTTGTTTATTTTGTCCATATTTTATATATAAAAAATAATTATTGCTACGTCGTTCGAAGAAACAACTTTTTACATCCTATGATTGAAAGATTGGTACGCATTGAGTTTACTTAATTTAACTCACATTTTTATGTACAATGTGACAAATTATGAACAAAATTACTATACTATTAATTAATTTGAAGTTACATAAAGTCCATCACAAAAAAGTTATCTCAAGTCATCAAATTCTGTAAACATTTAGAATGCCAAAACTAACCATGATAATTACAAATGTCGTGAATCTAATTTGAAAGAAAGGCCTCACCTAACAAACAAAATTAGGTCAAATAAATAAATAAAAAATGTTGTTCATACGTTGAGGTATTCAACAACAAATTTTTAAGGAAGAATCCATATGTATAGAATGGATACAATGAATCTATTTCTTAATTTAATGTGTACTGAAAAAATAAAATGTTGCTTTCTACCAATGCACAGGAAAGTGAGTAGGTGATGTCAAAGTGTATGATTCATGCATCATATGTCAATGAAAAATGAGTTGGCAAAATGATGTGTAACTTATATATGAGTTGTCAATATATAATTGGTTGACATTATCTATGTGTAAGCCACTTAATATTATAACATGACACATGTCTTATGAAGATTTCATTTCAAATCATACATGGCATAAAGAGAATGAGCCTCTCATTTGCTCTGCTTTTACACAATATAGATATAGATACATACTATGGCCAAGGTAAACTATCGAGCATGATGAGCACGTCTAGCCCACATGTGTTGACATCTCATTAGTTTTGCAAGTAGGTATGTTTTCATAAGAAACAGCAGATATTTTCTTTTATTATTTTAATTCAGTTATCAAGCGGAAACATAGATATCCACCTTCCTCTATTTTATTTTGTACTAGTCAGTATCCGGCGCCATGGCGCAGGGTGAATTTATATAAATAATATAATTTTCTCGTAAAATGATTCTACAATATCTAAAATTCTAGAGATCATGTGTGGAGACAATGGCAGTAGGGCATTTTATTCTTAGCAAATTGAGTTCACAAATACTTCGAATGGGACGTAGTTAAGGATACGTTAACAATAATCGGTATCATTTTATCAACATCTCCACACACAGATAATTTGAAATTTGAGTGCACTATTTTCTTTTGCTAATTCAATTCCTCAGAATGAGTAGGCAAATCAAAATATGGCATTTGCTGTCAGAAAATACTAATGGTGCTACTTCATTTTGGTTCTTGTATGTGAAATTTTAAAACTGAACAGTAATGTTACTTTAAATAAATATGGCATTTGTTTGGAAAAAAATGTTCAGCATATTTAATAAAATAAAATATAATTGTTTATGTTGGAAAGCATAGTTGCGAACAAATCAATGGTACGAAGTCAATAAAAAAATGGTACGAAGTCAAGTAAGAGGATCTCTGAAAAACAATGGTAAGAAAGTAATTGTCCAACGTTGAAAAGATGGTTGAGAAAAAGAATTGAACCCTATTTACGTAGGATATATGGTAAAAAGGAGATCAGCATAAAATCCAACATGTATAATATTGACAAACAAACTGATAAATAAAAGGCATGACACGTTCAACATAAAAACCTATTGAGGTAGAAATGGAGGAATAAGAATGGCATGATCCTATGAAATAGAACAATCTTTTTTCTTGAGACCAGAAATAGAACAATCCGGTGAGTGAACATTTAGAGTTATATCAAATAAGTTAAGTGAAAATCTAAAACACAAATCCTGAAAAGAATATATTTATCTCAGCACTCTATTAAAAAGATGTGTTGTTAATAAACTCATCAAGCTTACAGAATGAAAGGATTCCTTTAAGAAAGACATCTTGCATCTGCGACTAACCATCATGAAAGAAAAGGTAGATCACACATCTTTCAAAATTTTGAAATTTTTTTTTTAATTTTTTAAGAGAGAATTGAGGTACTTAGTTGCATTATCTAAGAAAAAAATCATGTGACTGATAATTATTGACTACTTAGATGAAAATAAGTTCAATATTCTCGTCACTCTGGTAGCGCACCCAAAAGGGAAATCTTATGCTAGTACTCTAGTGAATGTGAAGAAATTGACATGCTAGTACTCTGGCGTGAGAGGGTTGTATGATTAAGGTTCGTCTTACTAAATTTGTCAATGTGGCATGAGCTGCCATATAGAAATTGACATGCAATTTTTATTTTCTCTTAACTTTTTAATTAAAGACATATTTGTGGGTTAATTAGCTTGATTGTAAATATGTGCTATTTATTTGACTTGTTCATCTTAGTTCATGAATGTTCATAAATATGTGCTATGTATAGTTTTGGTCAAAATTTTAGATACAAGAATTTTTAGTTCATCCTATTTGGACTGCATACTCATTATATTTTAGTTTGACATGATTTGATTAGATTACACATGTCACATAGGAAAATTAACTTGACACGGGTTTGATTAAAATGATTTCCACATCTTACTTGGCGCAAGAAGAGGGTCATTCCTTAGCTTTTATATATACTAGTTGGATGCACGTGCTTTGCACATGAGTTGTCTAATGATATTTTGAGTCTATAAATCAATAAACCAATCCCGTGTAGATTCTATAATGCGAAATGACATAATGAGTCCCGTTAACGTAGGTATGCCCCTGAACAAATGGGCGTTTGGCAGAAACAACCTTGGGAACTTGAAAAGAAACGCTTTATAGGAAATTCATTTCTACACCTGATGAGCAAAATGGACATAAACAAAATAGGTTTCCTATGGGGATGTAAAACCTGGGCACCAACATTGTTCATTTGCAATTCCATGTAGATGAGTAATAATTGTTAATGTGTATATATATTTCCCATATTAGATAGTTGACCTTCCATGTATAGATAGCTAATTGATCTTTACCTTTTGTATTATCATCTATATATACCCACGATGTATCTCCTCACAGATTAGGATGAATGAACAATTCTTCTTCCCACTTTAGATTTCAACATGGTATTAGAGCTCTAAAAGCTCCTGGCACTTTTTTTCGATCGAACAAGAGAATCAAACTCTGTTCTTTCACCTTCATACTACCTCTCTGCAAACAACTTATTTGGTTGTTTTCCGGCGATATTATTACCTCACTACCAACACAGATCGATTCGAAGTCAAAAGGCGAGCACTCTGTGATTCGAAAGATCTCATTCCGGCTTTGCACGCGCTCGCACGATCCACCTCTCCAACGTCTCTCTCGCCTGCACCGTCTCAAGCGCCCGGATCAGGTATTCCAATCGCCCGATTCGGATTCCGTGTCAGCTCTGCTCCAGCCGCACCACTGAGCCGTCTCCAGCCGATAGCCAAATCTCTTCGATCGGCTTCCGCCCGAGCCGAACCCATCCGCGTGGCTTAGCTGCCAATCATTGAGCCGCGGCTCCACAGACCGGTCAACAGAGGTTTGACCAACCGGTTCTACCTCGTTTTTGGATTTTCAAGACCGGTTCAGACCGGTTCTCGAGGTTTTTCTACCTTTTGAATTCGTTTTTGAACTCTGTTTCTGCTGGAAAATAATCCCCTTCATAGTTTCTTCATTATTTGGAGTAATATTACTTTATTTAGGTGATTCTTTGAGATTTCTGACAACTATGGACAAGATTGATGTATCGCGGCCGATTTTGACTGTACTGGATGGGTCTAACTACATTTTATGGTCCCAAGAACTCTCAAACTTCTTGAGGGGCCGCAAGTTGTGGCGTATGGTCAAAGGTGAGATACCTAGGCTGGGTCCCAAAGATGAGAAAAAGCTCACACCTAAAGAACAAGATGTACTTGAGGGTAAACAAGAAGAGTGGGATTCTGTTAATGCCCGAATCATCACATGGATTCGTAATACATCTGTTCCCTCCATTCGCAATCAGTTAGGGCGCTTTGAAGTTGCAAAAGAAGCATGGGATTTTCTTTCATCTCGATACACTACTGTTGACCTCTCTCATCAATATCAGCTGACTAAAGATATTGGCTAAATGCAACAAGAACCAGGACAGTCTGTTCACGCCTTTTTGGCCCAGATGCATATTGCATGGGACCAGTTGGCTCAGTCTGAACCCAAGTGGAAATGTGTCGATGATGTTAGTCACTACTTGACTTACAGAGATCGCTTATGCCTTATTCAGTTTCTTATGGCGCTGAATGATCCATATGAGCCTGTCCGCGCTAGTCTTCTTCACAGATACCCTCTCCCTACTCTTGGTGGTGCTGTTGCTGAGTTACTATCTGCAGAGACTCGTCTAGGTCTGACCCGCTCACTAGTTCAGCAAGATATGGCGTTGGCTATTACTCGTGTGCCACAAGTTCATTCCCGTGCTCCTACTACACATCAGTCTTGCAAACACTGCCACGAGGACGGCAAAATTATCACTACTTGCCTGACGCGGTATTGTCGTAATTGTACTCAATATGGACATTTTGATATTGATTGTACTAATCCTGCAGCACCAAAGGCGTCTGGTCATCAAAAACCTAATAATGGTCCTCGTCGTGGTAGTTCTTCTTCTCGAGGTGGATATAAGGGAAAAGGATCATCACACTCTGCTATTGCTGCCTCTGATTCTTCAAACCCCGATAGTTCCCATACCGCTATCTCCAACGACGATCTCGCTTCCATCCTCAAACAGGTTTTGTCCATTTCCATTCCTCAACCAGCTCTATCAGCTGCCTCAGGTACTCCTTGGTATTTTGATTCAGGTTGTTGCAACCACATGACATCTCATTCATCATTATTCTCCTCCAAATCATTCCCTACTCATGCCCCCACCATTCACACTGCTGATGGGTCACACATGCATATCACACATCATGGTTCCATATCCACTGAAAACTTGTCTCTTCCTGATACTTATTTGATTCCCAAACTTTCATTGAATCTTATTTCTGTGGGTCAACTTTGTGAACTTGGTCTTGATGTCCATTTCTGTCTTAATGGTTGTCGTGTACAATACCCCCTCAGACAAAGGAGCTACTTGGGACCTGCCGTAGGGTTGGAGGATTGTTTGAGCTCACAAACCTTCACCTTCCGCTGCAACTCCTTCTGTCTCACCACTCTGTGGCATCTACCGTATCTTCTCCCTTCAGTTTGTGGCATTCCAGATTAGAACATGTTTCTTTTGGTGTATTGGAAACATTGATATCAAGTGGTCAATTAGGCTCTATTAAAACTGAACAGTTGAACTGTTCCTCTTATCAATTGGCCAAACAACCTGCTCTACCCTTTAATAAGAGTAATTCGTTTTCATCTGCACATTTTGATTTATTCCACTCTGATTTTTGGGGTCCCTCTCCACATGCTACTATGGGTGGCTCTCGATACTTTGTGATATTCGTTGATTATTTCACTCGCTACACGTGGCTCTATCTTTTCAAAAATCGCTCTGAGTTGCCCCAAATCTACCTTGACTTTGCTTCTATGGTTCAAAAACAATTCTCATGCCATATCAAAATCATAAGATCAGACAATGTTGCAGAATATCGAGATAGCAAATTTCTTTCTACTCTTCGCCGCCACGGCACTCTTTCTCATCGATCTTGTCCTGGAACCTCCCAACAAAATGGTCGTGCCGAACATAAACATTGGCACATACTTGACACTGTTCGGTCACTTCTTATCTCCTCCTCGTGCTCTGAACGCTTTTGGGGTGAAGCTGCTTTAACTGCGGTTTACACTATCAAACGTGTACCTACCCCTACCATTCAAAACATGACCCCGTACGAGAAATTGTATGGAAAATCCCCTGACTATTCATCTCTTCGTGTGTTCGGATGTGTCTGTTTCGTTCTTCTCCAACCACATGAACACAACAAACTAGAACCTCGCTCTCGCATATGTTGCTTCCTGGGGTACGGTATTGAACATAAAGGCTATCGATGTTGGGATCCTGTGTCTAAACGTCTTCGTATCTCTCGCCATGTTATCTTTTGGGAACACAAGCTATTTTCCACCATTTCTTCATTCGACTCCTCCACCACTGTAGACCATCCTGCCATGACAAATCCATCATATGATCTTTTCCCGCATGACTCCGCTACTGGGTCCCTTAAGCTGGAACATGACGATCCTATATTTGATAGCCCTACGCCACCAACAGCTCCTGCGTCTGACGGACCTGCTCCCACTGTTGGAGCCTACTACAACATATTTTTTGCCCCCTACAGGTGAGGTTACATCATCTTCCCCACCTTTACATGTTCGCCATTCTACTAGGGTTCGTAATCTTCCCTCTTGGATGCATGATTATCACTGCTCTTCAGCTATTATTCGACACCATGAGCCTAATTCTTTTCTTGAAGCTAGCACTAACCCTCTATGGCAGCAAGCAATGAGTGATGAATTATATGCCTTAGCCAAAACCCACACTTGGGATTTGGTTCCTCTTCCACCTGACAAGACTCCTGTTGGTTGCAAGTATCCGTTCTGATGGTTCTGTTGAGCGATACAAAGTTCATCTTGTTGCTAAGCGCTTTTCACATGAATATGGAATTGAGTATGAGGAGAATTTTTCTCCGGTTGCTCGACTTACGTCTGTTCGCACTCTGTTAGCAGTAGCTGCTCTTCGCCATTGGTCTCTCTTTCAGATGGATGTTAAGAAGGCTTTTCTTAATGGCGATCTTACAGAGGAGGTTTACATGAAACCACCACCCGGCCTTAATTTTCCCCCTCATATGGTGTGTCGTCTTCGTCGAGCCCTATATGGACTCAAGCAAGCCCCCCGTGCTTGGTTTGCCAAGTTCAGTGCCACAGTGACTCAACTTGGCTTTACTTCCAGTCCTTATGATTCTGCTCTCTTTATACGCCGCACCGCACATGGAATTATCCTCTTGTTGCTTTATGTTAACGATATGATTATCGCTGGTGATGATCTTGCAGGAATCAATGAGCTTAAGGAATCCTTGAGTCACCACTTCGAGATGAAGGATTTGGGACCTCTCAGTTATTTTCTCGGTCTTGAGGTTACATCCACTATTGAAGGTTACTCTTTCTCTCAGACAAAATATGCCTCCGCCAGTATTGCTCGAGCAGGAATAACAGACCAAAAGATTGCCTCCACCCCTTTGGAGCCCAATCTTAAGCTCACTCCCTCCGATGGAGAAATTCTCAGAGATGCTACCCGATATCGACAGTTGGTTGGCAGTTTGGTTTACCTGACAGTTACTCGCCCAGACATTGCTTATGCTGTTCATCAAGTCAGCCAATTCATGTCAGCTTCGCGCTCAACACATTTCTCCGCTGTTCTTCGAATTCTCCGGTACGTTAAGGGTACTATATTCCATGGACATCGCTTCTAATCACACTCCACCTAGTGTTACGAGGCTTTGTCGACGCTGACTGGGCAGGTGATCCCACTGATCGTCGTTCCACTACAGGCTACTGTTTCTTTTTAGGGGATTCACTTATTTCTTGGAGGAGCAAGAAACAAACCGTTGTTGCTCGCTCCAGTACAGACGCAGAATATCGAGCATTAGCTGATGCTACTCAAGAACTTATATGGCTCTGATGGCTTTTAGCCGACATGGGTGCTCCACAGACTTCTGCGACGACAGTTTGTAGTGACAGTCGCAGTGCTATTCAGATTGCCCACAACGACGTGTATCATGAACGCACCAAACATATTGAGATTGATTGCCACTTTGTCCGACAACATCTTCTTGCAGGCAATATTCATCTTCAACCCATTGGTACTTTGGACCAAACTGCTGATATTCACACAAAGGCTCATCCCCCAGGGCGCTTTCAAGACTTAGTCTCCAAACTTCAGCTCGACACTTCTCCACCAGCTTCGGTTTGAGGGGGGGGGGGGGTGTTAATGTGTTATATTTCCCATATTAGATAGTTGACCTTCCATGTATAGATAGCTAATTGATCTTTACCTTCTGTATTATCATCTATATACCCACGATGTATCTCCTCACAGATTAAGATGAATGAACAATTCTTCTTCCCACTTTAGATTTCAACAATAATGTAAAACGATTACTGAAATTTTTGAAAACAATATAATTAGGAATTCATTTGTTATGCTAGGGAGGGCAGAGAACAAGGTTAACACCATAACATAGCTTTCGCAGCAAACTCGAAAAAATTAAATCAGAATTAGTTTTAATGATGAACACATGAATAACGAAGAACAGAATTACCTGTAAAACTTTAACACTGGATGAAGCAATTCGAAGAAATAATTTCATTAAAAATTGCCTAACGTGTGATTCTCACATTCTTAGGAGCCCAAATTTGATGAAACATCTATGTGGTCGTTGGATGATTTTGATGTATTACTGCTCCATTGTGATACTTCAACTTCAATGCTCAATGGAACATAATCAATCCGTCAGACTTGCAAGCAATTCTGGAGAGTGGGAAAACGAACAAAATATCTTGCTTACACTTTATTTGAACTCAATAATACATATACAGAGTACCCAATTAAACTTTCAGTTTAGACTTGTAGTCAAGAAAAAGAGCCTGGTCACACTGAAGGAAGAAGAACACATAAAAGAGAGCTGGTGATGATAGAGTGAATGTTTATGTGCATGACGCAGATGAGTTAAAGAACATACAAGTTAATGCAGAGGAAATAAGTTCAAATCTCTGTGACGACCATGATCAATGCAGCATGATAAATTTTACCCCAATGAACTCAACAAAAAGAGAAGAGTAATACAGACTTGTTTTTGTTTTCGTCAAAACAAAGCGGACACGGTGGACGGTGGAGGTAGGCGCTTCGTCCCAGTTCTTTCATGGAAATTCAAAACGACAGCAGGCAAAATCGTCCAGAAACGTCATTTTTTCAGAAACGTCATTTTTTCAGTCCGTAAAAGTGGTTGTAGATTACAAACAAGGGTGTTACACTAAAACCCTTCCAAGTGGCTAAGGAAGCAACAACATCAATCGATGTACACCAATGACTTTGAGAGTGGAAGGAATCGTGTGCCTGTTGGGACCCTATGAAAGAATTCCAAACGTCGTCCAGAATGGCTACTATCGATGAGAGCTGACACTTGCACAGACAAACATAGTCTGCATATGCATGTTGTTATGATCTGGACCTAGCTTTAGAGAACGATGATAATAGACGAAACAAGAACACAAGTATTAACGTGGTTCACTAGTTATTAGCTAGCTACCTCCACGACCCGAAAACTCGATTTTATTAGAGAGAAACAAACCCGAATTACAACGCACCCGACACACTGTAAGAGAAACAAAACTATAACCTTTGCAAAGAATTCTCTATCGACCCCTTCTGTGTGTGTGTTATTGTCAGAGGTATCACCCTTTATATACATGTTTTGTGGGGCGGTGGAGTTTGCCAAAAGACAAACCCACGCCACTGCCTCAACATATTTCCAAAAAAAAACAACCTTTGACTTTTCCTTTTTTCTTGTCGCCCAATAATTCAAGACACCAACAAATCTCCACCTTGTCTTGAATCATCTCAGCAACCAGAACCAGATGTTTCTCTCCAATAATCAACCCCAGACGTTTCGCAGTTGTATGCGAAACCCTCAAGTCACAAGTTGCTCCAACTTTGCCAAGTTCCTGCAACGAGTGCCCCCAGCGATGCTCCAACTCCCGTCTAGTTCCTGCAATCGAACCCTATCGATGCTCCAACTACGGCCGAGTTCCTGCAATCGAATCCCCTGTTTGTTGTTCCAACTCCCACTGAGTTCCTACAAAAAAATCGTTTGTTGTTCCGACTCCCACCGAGTCCCTACAACAAAACACCCCAACACGTTGCTCCAATCCCAACGAATTCCTGCAACGTTTCGCAAAATTGCTCCAATTCCCGCTGAATTCCTTCAAAATTTCCCCCTTGTGCGCATCATACGCGCCCCCTTGCACGTCTCACACGTGTCGTGTCCCTCGTCAGAGAATCCCCCATGCCAAATCCGCCTCCTCGTCAAGAGCACGGATTCCATGTCCCCCAATGGGGCCTAGAGGACGTAGTCGACCTCCGAAGTTGTTGCATCTACAGCCAGATCTGCAGATGCCTTCTTCGGACACTCCCTCTTCCAGTGACCCCTCTCTTTACACAGTGCACAGACGTCGTATGGCAATTTATAACCCTTGTTCTTCCTCTTACCAAAACCCCCTTTGGACATCATGAATGCGCCCGAACCCAGAACGTTGTACTCTCCATACGCGGCCCTGCGCCGCATGTCCCTTGTGTGAAGAGCAGATCTCACCTCCTCCAACGTGAGAGTCTCTTTTCCATCACAATCAGACTGCACAAACCCCTCATAAGACGGTGGTAGAGACACCAACAAAATCAGTGCGGCATCTTCATCACTTATCTTCTCATTACTGTTTCGCAACTCAAGCAAAATAGTATTAAGACGATCCAAGTGATCTCTTAGATCCGTACCTTCCCCCATGCGTAGATCAAACAACTGCTGCTTCAACATCAACTTGTTGGTGAGCGACTTTGTCTTGTAGAGGCTCTCCAACTTGTTCCATAGTTTCCCAGTCGTCTCTTGATCTGCAACCTCCGTGATCACGTCGTCCGCCAAGAACAACATGATCGTTGAGTATCCTCTTTCCTCCATCGTCTTGTACTCCTTGGTGGTTGTCGAAGCCCCCCCTTTATCTTTCGCCAATGACAACACAGGCATTGCTGCTTCAACAAAGCACGTACCTTGATGACGCCGAATTGAATCAAGGCGAGGGATCAAACGCAGCAGAACAACGAAAAGAAAGGCACAAACCAGTAGAGAGACTCTAGGGTTCGAAGAAAATATCTATTGACCAAAAACTGCTCAATTCTGCCCACAAGCCGGGCATATATAGCTGAAATCATAAAATATGCCAAAAATGGCAAAATCCCGAAATTGGCCCAACAGTTTGGCCTTATTGAAAGAAACACGTACGTGAAAGTTTGACCCAAAACGGTGTCAAACTGAGGTCCTAATAATCAATGGAAATGTTACCAAAAATAGTAAAAAATAACTAAAAACGCCCGTTTGATAGGTCAAACAGTGGAATTTGGGGATGAAGATGGACCCCGATGGAGCGTAGCTAGATCGGGACACTGTGCGTCTCGTCGAGAGCTTTCCGAATTGGGGTGGCTCGCGTCATTCTGATACCCGTAGCCAAAGTTATGGCCAAAACAGTGCGGCGACACCAAAAGCTGCAATTTCTTCCGTCCCTTGCGCTTATCTTCCATCTCATGGTAGAGAAGCGCCAAATTAGTTGAATCTGACAGTTCAGCTTCATCCGGATCGTCTGCTCCTGCATCAGTCTCCCCTGGTTGGAAAGAACTCGTCCTCGAGTTCACAACAATGTCTTCAGAATCCACAAAGCAAGGAGTGAGATGCTTCACATTGAACACGTCCGAGGTCTTCAGGTGACTGGGAAGCCTCAACCTGTAAGCATTATCATTGATCTTCTGCACGATCTCACAAGGCCCAATCTTCCGATCCTTGAGCTTATTGTACTCGCCAACAGGGAAACGATCACGAGTCAATACAGCCCATACAAAATCACCAACATCAAATAGTACCTGACGACGATGCTTGTCCACTCGAGCCTTGTATTTGCTGTTGTTCTCTTCAATCTTGTTCTTCACCTGGTCATGAATACCCCTCAAGTGATCTGCCATCTCCTCAGCCTTAGGATGAACGCGTCCCACGCGCGGAATTGGAGCCAAATCCAGCACCCCTGTCGGGTTCTGACCATAAACAATCTGGAAAGGACTCATTCCCGTAGTTCTGTTCACTGACCTGTTATACGCAAACTCCGCCTGAGCAAGCGCCAAATCCCACTGCTTGGGCTTGGAACCTGCCAAACACCTGAGAAGATTCCCTAAACTGCGATTCACCACCTCCGTCTGCCCGTCGGTCTGCGGGTGATACGCACTGCTGAAGTTCAACTGAGTGCCCAACTTCTCCCAGAGGCTCTTCCAGAATTGACTCATGAACTTCGTGTCACGATCCGAGGTGATGGACCGTGGTACTCCATGCAGCTTCACAATTTCTCTAAAGTAGAGGTGGGCTATCCGCACTGCATCCATTGTCTTCCTACATGGTACAAAATGTGCCATTTTGGAAAACCTGTCAACAACAACAAGGACAGAATCCGCTGCTCTCTGGGTGCGGGGTAAGCCGAGAACAAAATCCATACTGACATCAAACCATGGCGCCTCAGGGACTGGTAAAGGAGTGTAAAGACCTGCATTCGTGAGAACTCCTTTCGATCGCTGACACACATAGCAACGGTCCACATAGTGCGCCACGTCAGCACTCAACTTTGGCCAATAAAAATCAGCAGATACAAGAACAAGCGTCTTGTCTCGGCCAAAGTGCCCTTCCTGGTGAAGCTCCCTGATAATCTGCTGCCGCAAAGAACAATCTGGAACGCACAAACGCCGTCCCCGAAACAGATAACCATTATGCAAAACAAAATCATGACGTTGACCAGAAATTACCTCAGCAACGATCTTCCCAAAGGAAGGGTCTGCCTCATACATATCTGCAAATGCTTCAAATCCAGGAACCTGGTTGCTCATGGAGGTGAGAAGCAAATTACGTCTACTCAAAGCATCGGCTACCCGGTTCAAACTTCCTGCCTGGTGCCTCAGTGCAAAAGTGAATTCCTGCAAACTTCCTGCCTGGTGCCTCATACATATGCCGCCGACTCAACTTGTGCTGCCCATTGATGTACTTCAAAGCCTCATGATCTGTATACAAAACGAACTCCTTCTGCACTAGGTAATGACGCCAGTGCTTCAACGTCTGAACAATGGCAAAGAACTCCAAATCATAAGTCGAGTAATTCTTTCTGGCCCCGGATAGCTTCTCACTGAAGAACGCAATCGGACGCCCTGACTGACTCAGAACACCGCCAATGCCCAAACCTGAGGCATCACAGTTAACCTCAAACATCTTGTCAAAATCAGGTAGTGCCAGAACTGGTGCCTCTGTCATCATCTTCTTGACCTGGTTGAAACTGGCCTCTGCTTCATCCGTCCACTTGAAATCACTCCCTTTCAGACACTCAGTGATGGGGGCCACCAAAGTGCTGAAATTTCTGATGAACCTGCGATAGAAAGAAGCCAACCCATGGAAACTGCGCACATCGTGCAGTGTCTTAGGCCTGGGCCAGTCCACAATTGCCTCAATCTTCGAAGGATCTGCATGCACACCATCAGTAGACACAATGAAACCCAGAAATTGCACAGAAGTAGTGAAAAAGAAACACTTCTTCCTGTTAATGAACAAACTCTCCGCCTTCAATGCTTCAAAGACAGCTCGCAAATGATCAAAGTGAACAGCCCATGTGGGACTGTAAATAAGAATGTCATCGAAATAAACGACAACAAACTTCCCCATGAAAGGCCTCAAAACCTGATGCATAAACCGCATGAAGGTGCTAGGTGCGTTGGAGAGACCGAAAGGCATCACCATCCACTCGTACAACCCATGCTGTGTCTTGAACGCGGTCTTCCACTCGTCCCCTTGCTTGATCCGAATCTGATGGTATCCACTCTTGAGGTCAATCTTTGAGAAGACCTGAGAGCCGGACAGTTGATCTAGCATATCATCAAGCCGCGGAATGGGAAACCTGTACTTCACAGTGATCCGATTGATGGCTCTGCTGTCTACACACATGCGCCATGAACCATCCTTCTTTGGAACTAGCAGAGCGGGCACTGCGCAAGGACTCATACTCTCTCTGATGTAACCCCTCTCAAGTAATTCAACTACCTGCCTCTGTAACTCTTCTGCTTCCTTTGGACTGAGACGATAGGCAGGTCTGTTTGGCAGACTAGAACCTGGAACTAGGTCTATCTGATGCTGGATACCTCTCATTGGTGGCAAACCAGGAGGGAGGTCCTCTGGCATCAAGTAGGAGAACTCATCCAAAACCTGCTGCACCTCAGGGGGTAATTCAGATTCCTCATTACTGGCACTATTATTAGAAGGGATCAACGCATAAACAAACTTTTCCTGCTGAATCTCCCCCAAGAACTGGGATCGAGAAAGAAGGTTAGCCGGCACGGTTGGAGCCGGAGTGGAACCCTCCCGTCGCGGAGCTAGTACGATTTTCTTCCCCTTCATCACAAACGAATGGGTATTCTTGTACCCATCATGGAACACACGTCTATCATACTGCCACGGACGACCCAACAAAACGTGACATGCATCCATCTTCACCACGTCACACCAATGACTATCATGATACTTATTACCAATTGAAAAAGAAACAAGACATCTTTTATCAACTGTTACCTCGGAACCTCGGATCAACCATGACAGCTTGTAAGGCGCAGGATGCTGCTCCGTCTTCAGCTGCAATTTCTTGACAGCTTCTTCAGAGACTATGTTGTCGCAACTGCCGCCGTCTACGATCATCTTGCAAACCTTCTTCCCAATTGTGCAGGTAGTGTGAAAGATATTGGTCCTCAACCAATCATCCTCCGAGTCACCCTTGGGAGTTAGCAAGTTTTTACGGACGACCAGATTCTCATGACCATCCCCGTAAAGCACATCTTCATCTCCGTAGTCATCATATACGGGGTCTCCCTGGTACTCCGCTTCTTCGACCTCGTCCGTAGTACCCTCTTCGATGAATAAACTCTTCGGCTTTTGCAAAATCGGCTTCTTGCACTCTGTCGCCCTGTGTCCTGGCTCGCCACACTTGTAGCACTTGAAGCCGCTACTCGATGCACCATGTGCTGCCTGGGTGGCTGGTCGGGACTCCTGAGATCGAGTCGATCGATTGGTCTGATCGGCCCTCGATGCAGGTTTTCTGCTCTGTTGCTTCTCCACAGTAAGAGCCCTCTGGTAAACTTCTGAAACCGTCCAGAAAGTCTGCAGGCATAGAACATCCTGCAGTGATTGTCGCAAACCTGACAAGTACCGTGCTACTAGCTGCTCTTCTGTTTCGGATAGGTCGTTGCGGGCGATCAACTGGTAGAACTCCTCAGTGTAATCTTCCACCGATTTAACACCCTGCCTCAGCGTGTGGAGACGCTGATATAGGGTTTGGGTGTAGCCGAAGGGAAGGAAGTGAGCCTTCATCTTCTTCTTCATCTTTTCCCATTCAGCAATCTTCGGTTTTCCCTGCTTCTCACGAGAACGTCGCAACTGCTCCCACCATGCTGAAGCTCTGCCCTTGAGCTTGATTGCGACCAACTTCACCTTCTCACGTTCAGAAACTTCCTTGTACTCAAAGATCCGATCCACCTCGTTCAGCCAATCGATGAATCCATCGGCCTGAAGGGTACCGGAATAACTAGGGATCTCGACCTTGAAGCCTAGACCGCTGCGATGATCGTCACGACCACGGTACCCCCGAACTCGTGGTTCGCGATGGTACGGGTTTTCGAGTGACGTCTCTGAGTCGTCGTCTGAGTCTTCCTGATCATCCTGATCTTGCGCCGCCAAGCGCCGTGTCAGCTCTTCGATCCGCTGCTGCTGAACCTGGTTCTGTCGCTGCAGATCTTCTATCCTCATCACGTCTTCGAGGTTACGTTCTCTCTGGGGGGCATCTTCAGCAACCTGCTGCCCACGGCCACGAGCACGTCCACGAGGCATCGTCGATGATGATCTTCCTCCCAAGTTGAACTTGCTCTGATACCAACCTGACGCCGAATTGAATCAAGGCGAGGGATCAAACGCAGCAGAACAACGAAAAGAAAGGCACAAACCAGTAGAGAGACTCTAGGGTTCGAAGAAAATATCTATTGACCAAAAACTGCTCAATTCTGCCCACAAGCCGGGCATATATAGCTGAAATCATAAAATATGCCAAAAATGGCAAAATCCCGAAATTGGCCCAACAGTTTGGCCTTATTGAAAGAAACACGTACGTGAAAGTTTGACCCAAAACGGTGTCAAACTGAGGTCCTAATAATCAATGGAAATGTTACCAAAAATAGTAAAAAATAACTAAAAACGCCCGTTTGATAGGTCAAACAGTGGAATTTGGGGATGAAGATGGACCCCGATGGAGCGTAGCTGGATCGGGACACTGTGCGTCTCGTCGAGAGCTTTCCGAATTGGGGTGGCTCGCGTCATTCTGATACCCGTAGCCAAAGTTATGGCCAAAACAGTGCGGCGACACCAAAAGCTGCAATTTCTTCCGTCCCTTGCGCTTATCTTCCATCTCATGGTAGAGAAGCGCCAAATTAGTTGAATCTGACAGTTCAGCTTCATCCGGATCGTCTGCTCCTGCATCAGTCTCCCCTGGTTGGAAAGAACTCGTCCTCGAGTTCACAACAATGTCTTCAGAATCCACAAAGCAAGGAGTGAGATGCTTCACATTGAACACGTCCGAGGTCTTCAGGTGACTGGGAAGCCTCAACCTGTAAGCATTATCATTGATCTTCTGCACGATCTCACAAGGCCCAATCTTCCGATCCTTGAGCTTATTGTACTCGCCAACAGGGAAACGATCACGAGTCAATACAGCCCATACAAAATCACCAACATCAAATAGTACCTGACGACGATGCTTGTCCACTCGAGCCTTGTATTTGCTGTTGTTCTCTTCAATCTTGTTCTTCACCTGGTCATGAATACCCCTCAAGTGATCTGCCATCTCCTCAGCCTTAGGATGAACGCGTCCCACGTGCGGAATTGGAGCCAAATCCAGCACCCCTGTCGGGTTCTGACCATAAACAATCTGGAAAGGACTCATTCCCGTAGTTCTGTTCACTGACCTGTTATACGCAAACTCCGCCTGAGCAAGCGCCAAATCCCACTGCTTGGGCTTGGAACCTGCCAAACACCTGAGAAGATTCCCTAAACTGCGATTCACCACCTCCGTCTGCCCGTCGGTCTGCGGGTGATACGCACTGCTGAAGTTCAACTGAGTGCCCAACTTCTCCCAGAGGCTCTTCCAGAATTGACTCATGAACTTCGTGTCACGATCCGAGGTGATGGACCGTGGTACTCCATGCAGCTTCACAATTTCTCTAAAGTAGAGGTGGGCTATCCGCACTGCATCCATTGTCTTCCTACATGGTACAAAATGTGCCATTTTGGAAAACCTGTCAACAACAACAAGGACAGAATCCGCTGCTCTCTGGGTGCGGGGTAAGCCGAGAACAAAATCCATACTGACATCAAACCATGGCGCCTCAGGGACTGGTAAAGGAGTGTAAAGACCTGCATTCGTGAGAACTCCTTTCGATCGCTGACACACATAGCAACGGTCCACATAGTGCGCCACCAGCACTCAACTTTGGCCAATAAAAATCAGCAGATACAAGAACAAGCGTCTTGTCTCGGCCAAAGTGCCCTTCCTGGTGAAGCTCCCTGATAATCTGCTGCCGCAAAGAACAATCTGGAACGCACAAACGCCGTCCCCGAAACAGATAACCATTATGCAAAACAAAATCATGACGTTGACCAGAAATTACGTCAGCAACGATCTTCCCAAAGGAAGGGTCTGCCTCATACATATCTGCAAATGCTTCAAATCCAGGAACCTGGTTGCTCATGGAGGTGAGAAGCAAATTACGTCTACTCAAAGCATCGGCTACCCGGTTCAAACTTCCTGCCTGGTGCCTCAGTGCAAAAGTGAATTCCTGCAAATAGGCCACCCACTTGGCATGCCGCCGACTCAACTTGTGCTGCCCATTGATGTACTTCAAAGCCTCATGATCTGTATACAAAACGAACTCCTTCTGCACTAGGTAATGACGCCAGTGCTTCAACGTCTGAACAATGGCAAAGAACTCCAAATCATAAGTCGAGTAATTCTTTCTGGCCCCGGATAGCTTCTCACTGAAGAACGCAATCGGACGCCCTGACTGACTCAGAACACCGCCAATGCCCAAACCTGAGGCATCACAGTTAACCTCAAACATCTTGTCAAAATCAGGTAGTGCCAGAACTGGTGCCTCTGTCATCATCTTCTTGACCTGGTTGAAACTGGCCTCTGCTTCATCCGTCCACTTGAAATCACTCCCTTTCAGACACTCAGTGATGGGGGCCACCAAAGTGCTGAAATTTCTGATGAACCTGCGATAGAAAGAAGCCAACCCATGGAAACTGCGCACATCGTGCAGTGTCTTAGGCCTGGGCCAGTCCACAATTGCCTCAATCTTCGAAGGATCTGCATGCACACCATCAGTAGACACAATGAAACCCAGAAATTGCACAGAAGTAGTGAAAAAGAAACACTTCTTCCTGTTAATGAACAAACTCTCCGCCTTCAATGCTTCAAAGACAGCTCGCAAATGATCAAAGTGAACAGCCCATGTGGGACTGTAAATAAGAATGTCATCGAAATAAACGACAACAAACTTCCCCATGAAAGGCCTCAAAACCTGATGCATAAACCGCATGAAGGTGCTAGGTGCGTTGGAGAGACCGAAAGGCATCACCATCCACTCGTACAACCCATGCTGTGTCTTGAACGCGGTCTTCCACTCGTCCCCTTGCTTGATCCGAATCTGATGGTATCCACTCTTGAGGTCAATCTTTGAGAAGACCTGAGAGCCGGACAGTTGATCTAGCATATCATCAAGCCGCGGAATGGGAAACCTGTACTTCACAGTGATCCGATTGATGGCTCTGCTGTCTACACACATGCGCCATGAACCATCCTTCTTTGGAACTAGCAGAGCGGGCACTGCGCAAGGACTCATACTCTCTCTGATGTAACCCCTCTCAAGTAATTCAACTACCTGCCTCTGTAACTCTTCTGCTTCCTTTGGACTGAGACGATAGGCAGGTCTGTTTGGCAGACTAGAACCTGGAACTAGGTCTATCTGATGCTGGATACCTCTCATTGGTGGCAAACCAGGAGGGAGGTCCTCTGGCATCAAGTAGGAGAACTCATCCAAAACCTGCTGCACCTCAGGGGGTAATTCAGATTCCTCATTACTGGCACTATTATTAGAAGGGATCAACGCATAAACAAACTTTTCCCGCTGAATCTCCCCCAAGAACTGGGATCGAGAAAGAAGGTTAGCCGGCACGGTTGGAGCCGGAGTGGAACCCTCCCGTCGCGGAGCTAGTACGATTTTCTTCCCCTTCATCACAAACGAATGGGTATTCTTGTACCCATCATGGAACACACGTCTATCATACTGCCACGGACGACCCAACAAAACGTGACATGCATCCATCTTCACCACGTCACACCAATGACTATCATGATACTTATTACCAATTGAAAAAGAAACAAGACATCTTTTATCAACTGTTACCTCGGAACCTCGGATCAACCATGACAGCTTGTAAGGCGCAGGATGCTGCTCCGTCTTCAGCTGCAATTTCTTGACAGCTTCTTCAGAGACTATGTTGTCGCAACTGCCGCCGTCTACGATCATCTTGCAAACCTTCTTCCCAATTGTGCAGGTAGTGTGAAAGATATTGGTCCTCAACCAATCATCCTCCGAGTCACCCTTGGGAGTTAGCAAGTTTTTACGGACGACCAGATTCTCATGACCATCCCCGTAAAGCACATCTTCATCTCCGTAGTCATCATATACGGGGTCTCCCTGGTACTCCGCTTCTTCGACCTCGTCCGTAGTACCCTCTTCGATGAATAAACTCTTCGGCTTTTGCAAAATCGGCTTCTTGCACTCTGTCGCCCTGTGTCCTGGCTCGCCACACTTGTAGCACTTGAAGCCGCTACTCGATGCACCATGTGCTGCCTGGGTGGCTGGTCGGGACTCCTGAGATCGAGTCGATCGATTGGTCTGATCGGCCCTCGATGCAGGTTTTCTGCTCTGTTGCTTCTCCACAGTAAGAGCCCTCTGGTAAACTTCTGAAACCGTCCAGAAAGTCTGCAGGCATAGAACATCCTGCAGTGATTGTCGCAAACCTGACAAGTACCGTGCTACTAGCTGCTCTTCTGTTTCGGATAGGTCGTTGCGGGCGATCAACTGGTAGAACTCCTCAGTGTAATCTTCCACCGATTTAACACCCTGCCTCAGCGTGTGGAGACGCTGATATAGGGTTTGGGTGTAGCCGAAGGGAAGGAAGTGAGCCTTCATCTTCTTCTTCATCTTTTCCCATTCAGCAATCTTCGGTTTTCCCTGCTTCTCACGAGAACGTCGCAACTGCTCCCACCATGCTGAAGCTCTGCCCTTGAGCTTGATTGCGACCAACTTCACCTTCTCACGTTCAGAAACTTCCTTGTACTCAAAGATCCGATCCACCTCGTTCAGCCAATCGATGAATCCATCGGCCTGAAGGGTACCGGAATAACTAGGGATCTCGACCTTGAAGCCTAGACCGCTGCGATGATCGTCACGACCACGGTACCCCCGAACTCGTGGTTCGCGATGGTACGGGTTTTCGAGTGACGTCTCTGAGTCGTCGTCTGAGTCTTCCTGATCATCCTGATCTTGCGCCGCCAAGCGCCGTGTCAGCTCTTCGATCCGCTGCTGCTGAACCTGGTTCTGTCGCTGCAGATCTTCTATCCTCATCACGTCTTCGAGGTTACGTTCTCTCTGGGGGGCATCTTCAGCAACCTGCTGCCCACGGCCACGAGCACGTCCACGAGGCATCGTCGATGATGATCTTCCTCCCAAGTTGAACTTGCTCTGATACCAACCTGACGCCGAATTGAATCAAGGCGAGGGATCAAACGCAGCAGAACAACGAAAAGAAAGGCACAAACCAGTAGAGAGACTCTAGGGTTCGAAGAAAATATCTATTGACCAAAAACTGCTCAATTCTGCCCACAAGCCGGGCATATATAGCTGAAATCATAAAATATGCCAAAAATGGCAAAATCCCGAAATTGGCCCAACAGTTTGGCCTTATTGAAAGAAACACGTACGTGAAAGTTTGACCCAAAACGGTGTCAAACTGAGGTCCTAATAATCAATGGAAATGTTACCAAAAATAGTAAAAAATAACTAAAAACGCCCGTTTGATAGGTCAAACAGTGGAATTTGGGGATGAAGATGGACCCCGATGGAGCGTAGCTGGATCGGGACACTGTGCGTCTCGTCGAGAGCTTTCCGAATTGGGGTGGCTCGCGTCATTCTGATACCCGTAGCCAAAGTTATGGCCAAAACAGTGCGGCGACACCAAAAGCTGCAATTTCTTCCGTCCCTTGCGCTTATCTTCCATCTCATGGTAGAGAAGCGCCAAATTAGTTGAATCTGACAGTTCAGCTTCATCCGGATCGTCTGCTCCTGCATCAGTCTCCCCTGGTTGGAAAGAACTCGTCCTCGAGTTCACAACAATGTCTTCAGAATCCACAAAGCAAGGAGTGAGATGCTTCACATTGAACACGTCCGAGGTCTTCAGGTGACTGGGAAGCCTCAACCTGTAAGCATTATCATTGATCTTCTGCACGATCTCACAAGGCCCAATCTTCCGATCCTTGAGCTTATTGTACTCGCCAACAGGGAAACGATCACGAGTCAATACAGCCCATACAAAATCACCAACATCAAATAGTACCTGACGACGATGCTTGTCCACTCGAGCCTTGTATTTGCTGTTGTTCTCTTCAATCTTGTTCTTCACCTGGTCATGAATACCCCTCAAGTGATCTGCCATCTCCTCAGCCTTAGGATGAACGCGTCCCACGCGCGGAATTGGAGCCAAATCCAGCACCCCTGTCGGGTTCTGACCATAAACAATCTGGAAAGGACTCATTCCCGTAGTTCTGTTCACTGACCTGTTATACGCAAACTCCGCCTGAGCAAGCGCCAAATCCCACTGCTTGGGCTTGGAACCTGCCAAACACCTGAGAAGATTCCCTAAACTGCGATTCACCACCTCCGTCTGCCCGTCGGTATGCGGGTGATACGCACTGCTGAAGTTCAACTGAGTGCCCAACTTCTCCCAGAGGCTCTTCCAGAATTGACTCATGAACTTCGTGTCACGATCCGAGGTGATGGACCGTGGTACTCCATGCAGCTTCACAATTTCTCTAAAGTAGAGGTGGGCTATCCGCACTGCATCCATTGTCTTCCTACATGGTACAAAATGTGCCATTTTGGAAAACCTGTCAACAACAACAAGGACAGAATCCGCTGCTCTCTGGGTGCGGGGTAAGCCGAGAACAAAATCCATACTGACATCAAACCATGGCGCCTCAGGGACTGGTAAAGGAGTGTAAAGACCTGCATTCGTGAGAACTCCTTTCGATCGCTGACACACATAGCAACGGTCCACATAGTGCGCCACCAGCACTCAACTTTGGCCAATAAAAATCAGCAGATACAAGAACAAGCGTCTTGTCTCGGCCAAAGTGCCCTTCCTGGTGAAGCTCCCTGATAATCTGCTGCCGCAAAGAACAATCTGGAACGCACAAACGCCGTCCCCGAAACAGATAACCATTATGCAAAACAAAATCATGACGTTGACCAGAAATTACGTCAGCAACGATCTTCCCAAAGGAAGGGTCTGCCTCATACATATCTGCAAATGCTTCAAATCCAGGAACCTGGTTGCTCATGGAGGTGAGAAGCAAATTACGTCTACTCAAAGCATCGGCTACCCGGTTCAAACTTCCTGCCTGGTGCCTCAGTGCAAAAGTGAATTCCTGCAAATAGGCCACCCACTTGGCATGCCGCCGACTCAACTTGTGCTGCCCATTGATGTACTTCAAAGCCTCATGATCTGTATACAAAACGAACTCCTTCTGCACTAGGTAATGACGCCAGTGCTTCAACGTCTGAACAATGGCAAAGAACTCCAAATCATAAGTCGAGTAATTCTTTCTGGCCCCGGATAGCTTCTCACTGAAGAACGCAATCGGACGCCCTGACTGACTCAGAACACCGCCAATGCCCAAACCTGAGGCATCACAGTTAACCTCAAACATCTTGTCAAAATCAGGTAGTGCCAGAACTGGTGCCTCTGTCATCATCTTCTTGACCTGGTTGAAACTGGCCTCTGCTTCATCCGTCCACTTGAAATCACTCCCTTTCAGACACTCAGTGATGGGGGCCACCAAAGTGCTGAAATTTCTGATGAACCTGCGATAGAAAGAAGCCAACCCATGGAAACTGCGCACATCGTGCAGTGTCTTAGGCCTGGGCCAGTCCACAATTGCCTCAATCTTCGAAGGATCTGCATGCACACCATCAGTAGACACAATGAAACCCAGAAATTGCACAGAAGTAGTGAAAAAGAAACACTTCTTCCTGTTAATGAACAAACTCTCCGCCTTCAATGCTTCAAAGACAGCTCGCAAATGATCAAAGTGAACAGCCCATGTGGGACTGTAAATAAGAATGTCATCGAAATAAACGACAACAAACTTCCCCATGAAAGGCCTCAAAACCTGATGCATAAACCGCATGAAGGTGCTAGGTGCGTTGGAGAGACCGAAAGGCATCACCATCCACTCGTACAACCCATGCTGTGTCTTGAACGCGGTCTTCCACTCGTCCCCTTGCTTGATCCGAATCTGATGGTATCCACTCTTGAGGTCAATCTTTGAGAAGACCTGAGAGCCGGACAGTTGATCTAGCATATCATCAAGCCGCGGAATGGGAAACCTGTACTTCACAGTGATCCGATTGATGGCTCTGCTGTCTACACACATGCGCCATGAACCATCCTTCTTTGGAACTAGCAGAGCGGGCACTGCGCAAGGACTCATACTCTCTCTGATGTAACCCCTCTCAAGTAATTCAACTACCTGCCTCTGTAACTCTTCTGCTTCCTTTGGACTGAGACGATAGGCAGGTCTGTTTGGCAGACTAGAACCTGGAACTAGGTCTATCTGATGCTGGATACCTCTCATTGGTGGCAAACCAGGAGGGAGGTCCTCTGGCATCAAGTAGGAGAACTCATCCAAAACCTGCTGCACCTCAGGGGGTAATTCAGATTCCTCATTACTGGCACTATTATTAGAAGGGATCAACGCATAAACAAACTTTTCCCGCTGAATCTCCCCCAAGAACTGGGATCGAGAAAGAAGGTTAGCCGGCACGGTTGGAGCCGGAGTGGAACCCTCCCGTCGCGGAGCTAGTACGATTTTCTTCCCCTTCATCACAAACGAATGGGTATTCTTGTACCCATCATGGAACGCACGTCTATCATACTGCCACGGACGACCCAACAAAACGTGACATGCATCCATCTTCACCACGTCACACCAATGACTATCATGATACTTATTACCAATTGAAAAAGAAACAAGACATCTTTTATCAACTGTTACCTCGGAACCTCGGATCAACCATGACAGCTTGTAAGGCGCAGGATGCTGCTCCGTCTTCAGCTGCAATTTCTTGACAGCTTCTTCAGAGACTATGTTGTCGCAACTGCCGCCGTCTACGATCATCTTGCAAACCTTCTTCCCAATTGTGCAGGTAGTGTGAAAGATATTGGTCCTCAACCAATCATCCTCCGAGTCACCCTTGGGAGTTAGCAAGTTTTTACGGACGACCAGATTCTCATGACCATCCCCGTAAAGCACATCTTCATCTCCGTAGTCATCATATACGGGGTCTCCCTGGTACTCCGCTTCTTCGACCTCGTCCGTAGTACCCTCTTCGATGAATAAACTCTTCGGCTTTTGCAAAATCGGCTTCTTGCACTCTGTCGCCCTGTGTCCTGGCTCGCCACACTTGTAGCACTTGAAGCCGCTACTCGATGCACCATGTGCTGCCTGGGTGGCTGGTCGGGACTCCTGAGATCGAGTCGATCGATTGGTCTGATCGGCCCTCGATGCAGGTTTTCTGCTCTGTTGCTTCTCCACAGTAAGAGCCCTCTGGTAAACTTCTGAAACCGTCCAGAAAGTCTGCAGGCATAGAACATCCTGCAGTGATTGTCGCAAACCTGACAAGTACCGTGCTACTAGCTGCTCTTCTGTTTCGGATAGGTCGTTGCGGGCGATCAACTGGTAGAACTCCTCAGTGTAATCTTCCACCGATTTAACACCCTGCCTCAGCGTGTGGAGACGCTGATATAGGGTTTGGGTGTAGCCGAAGGGAAGGAAGTGAGCCTTCATCTTCTTCTTCATCTTTTCCCATTCAGCAATCTTCGGTTTTCCCTGCTTCTCACGAGAACGTCGCAACTGCTCCCACCATGCTGAAGCTCTGCCCTTGAGCTTGATTGCGACCAACTTCACCTTCTCACGTTCAGAAACTTCCTTGTACTCAAAGATCCGATCCACCTCGTTCAGCCAATCGATGAATCCATCGGCCTGAAGGGTACCGGAATAACTAGGGATCTCGACCTTGAAGCCTAGACCGCTGCGATGATCGTCACGACCACGGTACCCCCGAACTCGTGGTTCGCGATGGTACGGGTTTTCGAGTGACGTCTCTGAGTCGTCGTCTGAGTCTTCCTGATCATCCAGATCTTGCGCCGCCAAGCGCCGTGTCAGCTCTTCGATCCGCTGCTGCTGAACCTGGTTCTGTCGCTGCAGATCTTCTATCCTCATCACGTCTTCGAGGTTACGTTCTCTCTGGGGGGCATCTTCAGCAACCTGCTGCCCACGGCCACGAGCACGTCCACGAGGCATCGTCGATGATGATCTTCCTCCCAAGTTGAACTTGCTCTGATACCAACCTGACGCCGAATTGAATCAAGGCGAGGGATCAAACGCAGCAGAACAACGAAAAGAAAGGCACAAACCAGTAGAGAGACTCTAGGGTTCGAAGAAAATATCTATTGACCAAAAACTGCTCAATTCTGCCCACAAGCCGGGCATATATAGCTGAAATCATAAAATATGCCAAAAATGGCAAAATCCCAAAATTGGCCCAACAGTTTGGCCTTATTGAAAGAAACACGTACGTGAAAGTTTGACCCAAAACGGTGTCAAACTGAGGTCCTAATAATCAATGGAAATGTTACCAAAAATAGTAAAAAATAACTAAAAACGCCCGTTTGATAGGTCAAACAGTGGAATTTGGGGATGAAGATGGACCCCGATGGAGCGTAGCTAGATCGGGACACTGTGCGTCTCGTCGAGAGCTTTCCGAATTGGGGTGGCTCGCGTCATTCTGATACCCGTAGCCAAAGTTATGGCCAAAACAGTGCGGCGACACCAAAAGCTGCAATTTCTTCCGTCCCTTGCGCTTATCTTCCATCTCATGGTAGAGAAGCGCCAAATTAGTTGAATCTGACAGTTCAGCTTCATCCGGATCGTCTGCTCCTGCATCAGTCTCCCCTGGTTGGAAAGAACTCGTCCTCGAGTTCACAACAATGTCTTCAGAATCCACAAAGCAAGGAGTGAGATGCTTCACATTGAACACGTCCGAGGTCTTCAGGTGACTGGGAAGCCTCAACCTGTAAGCATTATCATTGATCTTCTGCATGATCTCACAAGGCCCAATCTTCCGATCCTTGAGCTTATTGTACTCGCCAACAGGGAAACGATCACGAGTCAATACAGCCCATACAAAATCACCAACATCAAATAGTACCTGACGACGATGCTTGTCCACTCGAGCCTTGTATTTGCTGTTGTTCTCTTCAATCTTGTTCTTCACCTGGTCATGAATACCCCTCAAGTGATCTGCCATCTCCTCAGCCTTAGGATGAACGCGTCCCACGCGCGGAATTGGAGCCAAATCCAGCACCCCTGTCGGGTTCTGACCATAAACAATCTGGAAAGGACTCATTCCCGTAGTTCTGTTCACTGACCTGTTATACGCAAACTCCGCCTGAGCAAGCGCCAAATCCCACTGCTTGGGCTTGGAACCTGCCAAACACCTGAGAAGATTCCCTAAACTGCGATTCACCACCTCCGTCTGCCCGTCGGTCTGCGGGTGATACGCACTGCTGAAGTTCAACTGAGTGCCCAACTTCTCCCAGAGGCTCTTCCAGAATTGACTCATGAACTTCGTGTCACAATCCGAGGTGATGGACCGTGGTACTCCATGCAGCTTCACAATTTCTCTAAAGTAGAGGTGGGCTATCCGCACTGCATCCATTGTCTTCCTACATGGTACAAAATGTGCCATTTTGGAAAACCTGTCAACAACAACAAGGACAGAATCCGCTGCTCTCTGGGTGCGGGGTAAGCCGAGAACAAAATCCATACTGACATCAAACCATGGCGCCTCAGGGACTGGTAAAGGAGTGTAAAGACCTGCATTCGTGAGAACTCCTTTCGATCGCTGACACACATAGCAACGGTCCACATAGTGCGCCACGTCAGCACTCAACTTTGGCCAATAAAAATCAGCAGATACAAGAACAAGCGTCTTGTCTCGGCCAAAGTGCCCTTCCTGGTGAAGCTCCCTGATAATCTGCTGCCGCAAAGAACAATCTGGAACGCACAAACGCCGTCCCCGAAACAGATAACCATTATGCAAAACAAAATCATGACGTTGACCAGAAATTACGTCAGCAACGATCTTCCCAAAGGAAGGGTCTGCCTCATACATATCTGCAAATGCTTCAAATCCAGGAACCTGGTTGCTCATGGAGGTGAGAATCAAATTACGTCTACTCAAAGCATCGGCTACCCGGTTCAAACTTCCTGCCTGGTGCCTCAGTGCAAAAGTGAATTCCTGCAAATAGGCCACCCACTTGGCATGCCGCCGACTCAACTTGTGCTGCCCATTGATGTACTTCAAAGCCTCATGATCTGTATACAAAACGAACTCCTTCTGCACTAGGTAATGACGCCAGTGCTTCAACGTCTGAACAATGGCAAAGAACTCCAAATCATAAGTCGAGTAATTCTTTCTGGCCCCGGATAGCTTCTCACTGAAGAACGCAATCGGACGCCCTGACTGACTCAGAACACCGCCAATGCCCAAACCTGAGGCATCACAGTTAACCTCAAACATCTTGTCAAAATCAGGTAGTGCCAGAACTGGTGCCTCTGTCATCATCTTCTTGACCTGGTTGAAACTGGCCTCTACTTCATCCGTCCACTTGAAATCACTCCCTTTCAGACACTCAGTGATGGGGGCCACCAAAGTGCTGAAATTTCTGATGAACCTGCGATAGAAAGAAGCCAACCCATGGAAACTGCGCACATCGTGCAGTGTCTTAGGCCTGGGCCAGTCCACAATTGCCTCAATCTTCGAAGGATCTGCATGCACACCATCAGTAGACACAATGAAACCCAGAAATTGCACAGAAGTAGTGAAAAAGAAACACTTCTTCCTGTTAATGAACAAACTCTCCGCCTTCAATGCTTCAAAGACAGCTCGCAAATGATCAAAGTGAACAGCCCATGTGGGACTGTAAATAAGAATGTCATCGAAATAAACGACAACAAACTTCCCCATGAAAGGCCTCAAAACCTGATGCATAAACCGCATGAAGGTGCTAGGTGCGTTGGAGAGACCGAAAGGCATCACCATCCACTCGTACAACCCATGCTGTGTCTTGAACGCGGTCTTCCACTCGTCCCCTTGCTTGATCCGAATCTGATGGTATCCACTCTTGAGGTCAATCTTTGAGAAGACCTGAGAGCCGGACAGTTGATCTAGCATATCATCAAGCCGCGGAATGGGAAACCTGTACTTCACAGTGATCCGATTGATGGCTCTGCTGTCTACACACATGCGCCATGAACCATCCTTCTTTGGAACTAGCAGAGCGGGCACTGCGCAAGGACTCATACTCTCTCTGATGTAACCCCTCTCAAGTAATTCAACTACCTGCCTCTGTAACTCTTCTGCTTCCTTTGGACTGAGACGATAGGCAGGTCTGTTTGGCAGACTAGAACCTGGAACTAGGTCTATCTGATGCTGGATACCTCTCATTGGTGGCAAACCAGGAGGGAGGTCCTCTGGCATCAAGTAGGAGAACTCATCCAAAACCTGCTGCACCTCAGGGGGTAATTCAGATTCCTCATTACTGGCACTATTATTAGAAGGGATCAACGCATAAACAAACTTTTCCCGCTGAATCTCCCCCAAGAACTGGGATCGAGAAAGAAGGTTAGCCGGCACGGTTGGAGCCGGAGTGGAACCCTCCCGTCGCGGAGCTAGTACGATTTTCTTCCCCTTCATCACAAACGAATGGGTATTCTTGTACCCATCATGGAACACACGTCTATCATACTGCCACGGACGACCCAACAAAACGTGACATGCATCCATCTTCACCACGTCACACCAATGACTATCATGATACTTATTACCAATTGAAAAAGAAACAAGACATCTTTTATCAACTGTTACCTCGGAACCTCGGATCAACCATGACAGCTTGTAAGGCGCAGGATGCTGCTCCGTCTTCAGCTGCAATTTCTTGACAGCTTCTTCAGAGACTATGTTGTCGCAACTGCCGCCGTCTACGATCATCTTGCAAACCTTCTTCCCAATTGTGCAGGTAGTGTGAAAGATATTGGTCCTCAACCAATCATCCTCCGAGTCACCCTTGGGAGTTAGCAAGTTTTTACGGACGACCAGATTCTCATGACCATCCCCGTAAAGCACATCTTCATCTCCGTAGTCATCATATACGGGGTCTCCCTGGTACTCCGCTTCTTCGACCTCGTCCGTAGTACCCTCTTCGATGAATAAACTCTTCGGCTTTTGCAAAATCGGCTTCTTGCACTCTGTCGCCCTGTGTCCTGGCTCGCCACACTTGTAGCACTTGAAGCCGCTACTCGATGCACCATGTGCTGCCTGGGTGGCTGGTCGGGACTCCTGAGATCGAGTCGATCGATTGGTCTGATCGGCCCTCGATGCAGGTTTTCTGCTCTGTTGCTTCTCCACAGTAAGAGCCCTCTGGTAAACTTCTGAAACCGTCCAGAAAGTCTGCAGGCATAGAACATCCTGCAGTGATTGTCGCAAACCTGACAAGTACCGTGCTACTAGCTGCTCTTCTGTTTCGGATAGGTCGTTGCGGGCGATCAACTGGTAGAACTCCTCAGTGTAATCTTCCACCGATTTAACACCCTGCCTCAGCGTGTGGAGACGCTGATATAGGGTTTGGGTGTAGCCGAAGGGAAGGAAGTGAGCCTTCATCTTCTTCTTCATCTTTTCCCATTCAGCAATCTTCGGTTTTCCCTGCTTCTCACGAGAACGTCGCAACTGCTCCCACCATGCTGAAGCTCTGCCCTTGAGCTTGATTGCGACCAACTTCACCTTCTCACGTTCAGAAACTTCCTTGTACTCAAAGATCCGATCCACCTCGTTCAGCCAATCGATGAATCCATCGGCCTGAAGGGTACCGGAATAACTAGGGATCTCGACCTTGAAGCCTAGACCGCTGCGATGATCGTCACGACCACGGTACCCCCGAACTCGTGGTTCGCGATGGTACGGGTTTTCGAGTGACGTCTCTGAGTCGTCGTCTGAGTCTTCCTGATCATCCAGATCTTGCGCCGCCAAGCGCCGTGTCAGCTCTTCGATCCGCTGCTGCTGAACCTGGTTCTGTCGCTGCAGATCTTCTATCCTCATCACGTCTTCGAGGTTACGTTCTCTCTGGGGGGCATCTTCAGCAACCTGCTGCCCACGGCCACGAGCACGTCCACGAGGCATCGTCGATGATGATCTTCCTCCCAAGTTGAACTTGCTCTGATACCAACCTGACGCCGAATTGAATCAAGGCGAGGGATCAAACGCAGCAGAACAACGAAAAGAAAGGCACAAACCAGTAGAGAGACTCTAGGGTTCGAAGAAAATATCTATTGACCAAAAACTGCTCAATTCT
Organism: Linanthus parryae; assembly: GCA_023055425.1. NCBI lineage: Eukaryota > Viridiplantae > Streptophyta > Magnoliopsida > Ericales > Polemoniaceae > Linanthus > Linanthus parryae. The sequence continues at coordinate 456,939 of JALGPY010000038.1, read as the reverse complement.
GCCCACAAGCCGGGCATATATAGCTGAAATCATAAAATATGCCAAAAATGGCAAAATCCCGAAATTGGCCCAACAGTTTGGCCTTATTGAAAGAAACACGTACGTGAAAGTTTGACCCAAAACGGTGTCAAACTGAGGTCCTAATAATCAATGGAAATGTTACCAAAAATAGTAAAAAATAACTAAAAACGCCCGTTTGATAGGTCAAACAGTGGAATTTGGGGATGAAGATGGACCCCGATGGAGCGTAGCTAGATCGGGACACTGTGCGTCTCGTCGAGAGCTTTCCGAATTGGGGTGGCTCGCGTCATTCTGATACCCGTAGCCAAAGTTATGGCCAAAACAGTGCGGCGACACCAAAAGCTGCAATTTCTTCCGTCCCTTGCGCTTATCTTCCATCTCATGGTAGAGAAGCGCCAAATTAGTTGAATCTGACAGTTCAGCTTCATCCGGATCGTCTGCTCCTGCATCACTTGATCTGCCATAAGCTGAAGCTGTTTCTCCCTGTGAACTTGTCGATCTTGGTCATCCCCCCGGTCATCTTCTCTGCTGCTCTTTGTTCAGATCCTTAACCCCCGAACGCGTGCTCCACCTTGATCGTGAAACCGTAGCTATGAATTTCACGGATTGTGAAACCCTAGCCCTATAGCTCCACCTTGATCTTGGAACACCGCAACCCAAGCTCTGATACCAGTTTGTTATGATCTGGACCTAGCTTTAGAGAACGATGATAATAGAAGAAACAAGAACACAAGTATTAACGTGGTTCACTAGTTATTAGCTAGCTACCTCCAGGACCCGAAAACCCGATTTTATTAGAGAGAAACAAACCCGAATTACAGCGCACCTGACACACTGTAAGAGAAACAAAACAATAACCTTTGCAAAGAATTCTCTATCGACCCCCTCTGTGTGTGTGTGTTATTGTCAGAGGTATCACCCTTTATATACATGTTTTGTAGGGCGGTGGAGTTTGCCAAAAGACAAACCCACGCCACTGCCTCAACATATTTCCAAAAAAAACAACCTTTGACTTTTCCTTTTTTTCTTGCCGCCCAATAATTCAAGACACCAACACATGTGAACCTGTACTAATTTGATGCTTTGCAGCTCCAACCGAAAGCCGCCTGCAAAACGACGGGTGATGTGCAAAACGATTGACGAAGTACTGCTTTGCCGAGTCTCTCTCTCACGATCTATAGCTTTGTTTTCCAGAGGAGCAAAACGATTGACGAAGTACTGCTTTGTCAAGTCTCTCTCTCTCACGGTCTATAGCTTTGTGTTCCAGAGGAGTCTAGGTTTAGAATGAGAGAGGCATGTTGGGTTTTGACGTAGGTAACGCAGCGGAATAACAAAAATTAACCCTACTCAAAGCCCACCAAGGATCACAGGAAGAGACATCATAACATGATTAAGGACATAGAAGATGTGTACCTTTTGATTTGTGAGATCACACGAAGAATGATGTCCTCGTCTCTACGGTTGATCCACGTCTAGAGGTGAGATCTAGATTCTTCCTTCAATCAAGTGCTAGCTTGAACCTTGGAGGAAGAGGGATGAAGATCAAAGCAACAAATCACCAAGCACAAGAGAGGGGCGGCCTCTCTTTGCCGTCGGGTAAGGGGGCGGACGGGTGGCTAGGGTTTCGGCCCTAGCACCTTGTCTTGCTCTCTCTTTTGCTCTCTCCCACTCTTTGTGTGTTATGACTAATAACTCATGTAGTGGGAAGGAAGCTAGAGCCTCCTTTACATACTCCAACAACTCCTTGTTGTTTCCATAAAAGAGTTTTCTTGTTCTAGTAGGACTAGAACTAATTAGTCCTACTAAGTTTGCAAGGTGTTGCACAATGATCCTTCTATTAATTAATCCATATTAATTAATCCCAAATCTAGCTCTACTCTATTTGACGTGTGACCCCATAGGTTTCTATATAGTTGGTAGTAACTATTACTAACATGGAGCGGTGTCTAGAAACACATCCATGCCACCCAACTAATAGAAATAGTCAGTGATCCCGACAAACCTTTGTGCCCAATATGTCATATTGCATTATCCCTTTGTCTCCATATCCGGATTGGACACGAGACATAAATAGTCACACTCGTATATCCAATCCATAGTTCCTCGATCCTGGGAATATGCTTATGCTTGCAGATAACATTAATATCTCTATATTAATTTATCTGAGTCTGGCCAGACATTCAATAAGCCTCATCCCTCGAGTGGCCGTGGATATTTACCCCCATTATGTGGGAGGGACAAATCCTATCTACATCACTACGATCTCTAAGCTTGCTTCCTATCACGCCCGATAGCCACCTTTATGATTACCCAGTTACGGTGTAACGTTTGATAACATCAAAGCGCAATATTTCACAACTAGAGTATCTAGTGACTTCAAGTCCAAGGATTGCAATAATATTAGCACTACGAAAAGCGATTGTGACTTCACATAATCTAATGTATCCTTTTCGTCGTGGGTCAATCCAGTATGCCATTACTCCTAATGCATACCCATGTGTTAGACTTGATATCTCCATATCAATCTACCCACATACTAGTCTATATTTGATTGCCCTATTAATCAATATAATGGACTAGGGACATTTAAGATAAATAACACAATTTATCTAAGGACTTCATTATATTAAATATCGCCATAAATAATAAATGAATATTCCAGCCAAAACATTGTTCATACTAAATCTACGATTGCCTCTAGGGCATCTATTCCAACAGTCTCCCACTTGCACTAGAGCCAATCTGGCGCATCTCGTATGCCTATAGATCTGGCGTGCCCTTCATGCTTTCGCTGCGCAAGAGGTTTCGTAAGCGGATCTGACACGTTGTCATCTGTCGGAATCTTGCATATCTTCACATCTCCTCGATCGATCATATCACGAATAAGATGGAATCTCCTAAGTACATGCTTTGACTTTTGGTGCGATCTTGGTTCCTTTGCCTGTGCGATTGCCCCAGAGTTGTCACAGTACAACTCTACGGTCTTCACTATGCTAGGGACCACACCGAGCTCAGTGATAAACTTCTTTATCCATACTGCCTCTTTCGCCGCTTCCGCAGCAGCAATGTACTCAGCTTCTGTTGTAGAATCAGCAACTGTGCCTTGCTTGGAACTCTTCCAGCTCACAGCTCCTCCATTCAGGCAAAACACGTATCCAGACTGCGATCTGTAATCATCCTTGTCGGTTTGGAAGCTTGCGTCAGTGTAACCCTTTACACTTAGCTCTTCCATTCCTCCAAATATCAAGAACACATCCTTAGTTCTTCTTAAGTACTTTAGGATGTTCTTGACAGCAATCCAGTGACTCTCACCCGGATTGGACTGATATCTGCTCACCATACTCAACGCGTATGATACGTCTGGTCTAGTACATAGCATGGCGTACATGATGGATCCTATGGCCGAAGCATAGGGTATCCTGCTCATGCGGTCCTTCTCCATCTCGTTGGAGGGACAGTCATTCTTTGAAAGAGTGACTCCATGTGACATGGGCAAGAATCCCTTCTTGGAATCTTGCATGTTGAACCTCTTCAACACCTTGTCAATATATGTACTCTGACTTAGGCCAAGCAACCTTTTAGATCTATCTCTATAGATCTTTATACCCAGTATATAGGCTGCGTCTCCTAAGTCTTTCATTGCAAAGCACTTTCCCAGCCAATCTTTAACAGATTGCAGAGTAGGAATATCATTGCCAATGATTAGTATGTCATCCACATACAAGACCAGAAATACTATAGAGCTCCCACTAACCTTCTTGTAAACACAAGGCTCATCTTCGTTCTTGATGAAGCCAAACTCTTTGACCGCGTCATCAAAACGTCGATTCCAGCTCCTAGAAGCTTGCTTTAATCCATAAATGGACCTTTGCAGTTTACAGACTTTATTGGCATTCTCTGGATCCTCAAAACCCTCTGGTTGTGTCATGTACACATCCTCAAGGAGGTTCCCATAAAGGAACGCTGTTTTGACATCCATTTGCCAAATCTCATAGTCGTAGTATGCTGCAATAGCAAGCAAGATTCGAATGGATTTAGTCATGGCGACTGGTGAAAAGGTCTCATCATAGTCAATACCATGAATCTGTCTATAACCTTTGGCCACCAATCGTCCTTTATAGGCAACTACCTTGCCATCCATGTCGGTCTTCTTCTTGAAGACCCACTTGCACCCTATGGGTCGAGCCCCTTCGGGTGGTTCCACCAAAGTCCATACTTTGTTGGTGTACATGGAATCCATTTCGGATCTCATGGCTTCTAGCCACTTCTTAGAGTCTGGGCCACTCATGGCTTCTCCATAGTTTGCAGGCTCATCATCCATGAGTGGTACGTCATCGGGCTCGATCACGAGAAGTTCATACCTCTCTGGCTCATGACGCACTCTTCCTGATCTACGGAGTTCCTGTGTTACTTGAACAGGTTCTTCCACAACTTCTTGTGGTTCCCGTTCATGTTCCATTATCGGTTCAGTGGTTTGTGGTTCATGAATTTCTTCAAGTTCTACAACCCTCCCACTTGCTTCTTTAGAGACTAGTTCTCTTTCTAGAAACACGCCGGTCCGAGCAACAAACACTTTGTTTTCGGTAGGGTTATAGAAGTAATATCCTTTAGTCTCCTTAGGATATCCCACAAACTTACACTTATCCGCTTTAGGCCCAAGCTTGTCTGTTTGTAAACGCTTTACATAAACGTCGCAGCCCCAAATCTTCATAAATGACACTATGGGACGCCTCCCAGTCCATATCTCATATGGCGTCTTCATGACTGATTTGGATGGAACACGGTTAATGGTAAAAGTTGTCGTCATTAGAGCATGTCCCCAAAAGGATATCGGAAGATCTGTTTGAGACATCATAGATCGCACCATATCTAATAGAGTGCGATTCCTCCTCTCAAATACACCATTCCATTGTGGTGTTCCGGGTGGAGTGAGCTGGGATACTATCCCACACTCTCTAAGATACTCATCAAACTCTTGGCTTAAGTATTCTCCTCCACGATCCGATCGTAGAGCTTTAATACTCTTCCCAAGTTGCTTCTCTACTTCACTCTTGAATTCTTTGAACAATTCAAAGGATTCGGATTTGGCCTTCATAAGGTATACAAATCCATATCTACTGAAATCATCAGTAAATGTGATGAAGTAGGTATAACCACCTCTGGCAGGCGTGGGAAATGGCCCGCATACATCAGTATGTATGAGTGCCAACAACTCACTAGTCCGCTCGCCTTTCTTATTGAAAGGGGACTTTGTCATTTTTCCTAATAAAAAAGATTCACAGGTCTCATATGATTCCAAATCAAATGAGTCTAGAAGTCCATCCTTATGGAGTCTAGATATGCGTTTCTCATTTATATGGCCTAAACGACAGTGCCATAGATATGTAGGATTTAAATCATTAGTTTTAATCCTTTTAGTATTTATGTTATAGATTGGATTATTTAGATCAAGGATATACAATCCTTTAGACAAATGCGCACTACAATAGTGCATACTATCAAAATAAATGGGGCAACACTTGTCCTTTATTGAAATAGAAAAACCTTTCTCGTCCAAACAAGAAGCGGAAATAATGTTTCTGCTCATAGCAGGCACATAAAAGCAATTGTCTAATTCTAAAATAAGTCCAGAAGGCAAAGATAGCTCATAAACGCCTACAGCCAATGCAGCAACCTTTGCTCCATTCCCGACGCGCAAGTCTATCTCCCCTTTTCGCAATCTTCTACTTCTTTTCAAATCCTGCACATTACGACAAATGTGAGAACCACATCCGGTATCTAATACCCAGGATGATGAAATAGAAAGATTGATGTCTATAACATAAATACCTGGTGGTGGTGGAATCACTATTCCAAGCTTCTTATCCTCCAGATATTTAGGGCAATTCCTCCTCCAGTGACCCGGCTGGCTGCAGTAGTGACACTCACCTTTAGCCACGCCTCCACTAGGTTTTAGGGCTTCCTTGGATTTCGCAACTTTCTTGCGTTTTCCTTTTGAAGTAGATGCAACTGACTTGCCAATCTTCTTGTGTACCATCATTATGGCCTTGCCCTTGCCTTTATTGATGCTTTGCTCAGCTGTCTTTAGCATGTTCAATAGGTCTGGCAAAGACTTGTTGATCTCATTCATATTATAGTTCATAATGAACTGATTATAACTGTCAGGCAACGATTGTAAGACGAGATCAGTCGCCAATTCCTGGCCGAGTGGGAACCCCAGTCTCTCAAGGTTCTCTATGTACCCGATCATTCGGAGTACATGAGGGCCTACTGGATTCCCCTCTGCAAGACTACTTTTGAACAATGCTTTAGACACCTCATAGCGCTCATGCCTTGCCTGTTCCTGAAACAATTGTTTCAAGTGTCTGATCATATCATAGGCTTCCATGTTCTCGTGTTGCTTCTGAAGCTCACCAGTCATGGTGCAAAGCATGAGGCAAGTCACGTCATTAGAATCATCAATATGTTTCTGACGTGCCCTTACTTCCGCTAATAGAGACTCATCTTGTGGTGGGTCTGGAATTGGAGTGTCCAAGACGTACAGCTTCTTTTCTTGCTTGAGGACAATCCTCAAGTTTCTGTACCAGTCAAGGAAATTTGTTCCAGACAATTTATCATTCTCAAGGACAGATCGTAGGGATGAACTCGATGCGTTGTTGTTTGCCATTTGGAATTCTACAAAACGAGAAATATGCAATTTAGTATTTTGAACAATTTAACTATATTTAACAATGGCTAGATCATTAAATATAGCTCCCACTATTTTTCTCGGATTAATAGCCCTCACTATTAAAGCGGAAAATATCTTTATATTTTCTAGTGGGTCCAAGATCCTTATTTCACTTCTTCTTGAGCTTGCTTTGGCAAGTCACCCAAGAATTGGTTATTTAGGTAGGAACCATTCCAATTGCATCCCATGCAACTCTTGGTCCAATTAGGTGAATAAATTCCTTTTATTCTTTATCCAATTGGATAACTCCTAATTGTCATGCCTCTAAGCTCATCAATCCAATTGACTCTTGCCTAGCTGCGTCCAACCTCTTGCTTTCAACATACACGCATTACTAGCTTGCGTCGTCCGCGACACATCATGGAAATTAAAATCGCCTTGCTTTGGCAAGCCCGAATTTTAATAGGCCATGATCATGAAGGGTGTTTTGGCAAGAGAAGGCAAAACGCAATATTTAATTGAGGGATTTCTCTTAATATGTTTGGTTGATTTTATCAACATGGTCTACTTATTTGGATTGGGCCATCCACAATAAAAGACCAACTTTGTTTATTATTATCTTGTTATTGTTTTGCTTGTAGCGCCATACACACAAAATAAATAACAAGGCATGAATAATAAACATCCACAAAATAAAAAACCGTGGCATGGATATGGCCTCTAGACTAATGATATTATCAAGCCAATGATAATATCTAATTGCCCTAAAGTGCCGAGCTCATCTCCATGTGCTCCACCATAGCTGCGCGCCTAGGGATGTCTTTTGGCTCCTTTGGTTCTCCAGTCTTCCTTTCCATGTTCTTGGCTATCATCTAAATATTTCTAATTCTAGCCTAACATCTAGAATAAATAAATAATAAAAGCCTCACATGTCGAGGAGAAAAAGAACGACTCGCAGGCCGCAAAACTTAATTAATTATTACATTAATTTGATCAGCTCGCAGGCCGTAAACCAAACCACAAAAACAATAAACATCCAAATCCTAGGCCATATCCATCCACCATGCAATAAAGCACATAATACAGTTAAAACCAATTTTTAACGCGCTTGTTTAATTTTAATGAAATTGGGTAACTAGGGTTTCACAACGGTCCAAAGGGTCCAAGCCAACAAGTGGCCCGAACCCTAGGACCGCCGCACGCCTAAGGGGCCGCGGCCTTGCTTTGCGCGCAAGGGAGGGGCGGGCGGCTAGGGTTTCGGCCCTAGTCCCCTTCCTCCTTCCTTGTTGCCCAAGCAAGGTTGTTTCCTTATGGATTTATTTCCATAATTTTATTTCCATAATTGAAAACCCCTTTTCAATCATGTGCCCATGAACCCTAATTTTTCAAGAACCCAATTATTCACATCCTATGTGATTAAACTCACCAATTCTAACATCCAATGTTAAATTGGGTCTTGTTTGATTGAATCAAATTCAATATTGCATCTACTATGCCAATTTTTCAGTTTTCGCGTAATAAACAATAATACGGTGTATGAACTGAAATCGTAAACACATAATATCATGTTATGCTCTACGACCTGTGGCTCTGATACCACTGTTGGGTTTTGACGTAGGTAACGCAGCTGAATAACAAAAATTAACCCTACTCAAAGCCCACCAAGGATCACAGGAAGAGACATCATAACATGATTAAGGACATAGAAGATGTGTACCTTTTGATTTGTGAGATCACACGAAGAATGATGTCCTCGTCTCTACGGTTGATCCACGTCTAGAGGTGAGATCTAGATTCTTCTTTCAATCAAGTGCTAGCTTGAACCTTGGAGGAAGAGGGATGAAGATCAAAGCAACAAATCACCAAGCACAAGAGAGGGGCGGCCTCTCTTTGCCGTCGGGTAAGGGGGCGGACGGGTGGCTAGGGTTTCGGCCCTAGCACCTTGTCTTGCTCTCTCTTTTGCTCTCTCCCACTCTTTGTGTGTTATGAATAATAACTCATGTAGTGGGAAGGAAGCTAGAGCCTCCTTTATATACTCCAACAACTCCTTGTTGTTTCCATAAAAGAGTTTTCTTGTTCTAGTAGGACTAGAACTATTCCCTTCCTTGCAAATTAGTCCTACTAAGTTTGCAAGGTGTTGCACAATGATCCTTCTATTAATTAATCCATATTAATTAATCACAAATCTAGCTCTACTCTATTTGACGTGTGACCCCATAGGTTTCTATATAGTTGGTAGTAACTATTACTAACATGGAGCGGTGTCTAGCAACACATCCATGCCACCCAACTAATAGAAATAGTCAGTGATCCCGACAAACCTTTGTGCCCAATATGTCATATTGCATTATCCCTTTGTCTCCATATCCGGATTGGACACGAGACATAAATAGTCACACTCGTATATCCAATCCATAGTTCCTCGATCCTGGGAATATGCTTATGCTTGCAGATAACATTAATATCTCTATATTAATTTATCTGAGTCTGGCCAGACATTCAATAAGCCTCATCCCTCGAGTGGCCGTGGATATTTACCCCCATTATGTGGGAGGGACAAATCCTATCTACATCACTACGATCTCTAAGCTTGCTTCCTATCACGCCCGATAGCCACCTTTATGATTACCCAGTTACGGTGTAACGTTTGATAACATCAAAGCGCAATATTTCACAACTAGAGTATCTAGTGACTTCAAGTCCAAGGATTGCAATAATATTAGCACTACGAAAAGCGATTGTGACTTCACATAATCTAATGTATCCTTTTTGTCGTGGGTCAATCCAGTATGCCATTACTCCTAATGCATACCCATGTGTTAGACTTGATATCTCCATATCAATCTACCCACATACTAGTCTATATTTGATTGCCCTATTAATCAATATAATGGACTAGGGACATTTAAGATAAATAACACAATTTATCTAAGGACTTCATTATATTAAATATCGCCATAAATAATAAATGAATATTCCAGCCAAAACATTGTTCATACTAAATCTACGATTGCCTCTAGGGCATCTATTCCAACAAGGCAACGCCTTCTAGGTTTAGCAGGAGAGAAACGTGTATTTTATTAGGGATTTTCAACTCAGGGGTATTTTAGGAATTAAACATTAGGAACTTAGGCATCATCTAAACCCGTACAAACTTTTAAATAGTAGAGATAGAAATGTATATAAATTATGATAATCATTTTCCGAAATGAATGAATTTACAATTTTTAGAAGACAATATTATGAAAAATTGTATCATACTCTTTTATCGAGCTTCCCTATTAAGAAAGGTAACAATGCACCTTCCTCTATTTATTTATTTACTAGTTAGTAGCACGTGCGTTGCACATGAATACATATTTTAACAAATTACAAATACATGATGATATTGAAAATAATTATAGTAAATTTGTAACAATGACATTAGGGTTCTCTTCAAATCTCTACTAAATACAAAAGATCAAAAATTTCAAGATGAAGAAAGTACCCATTTCCAAATAAAATTACAAATTATGCTCAAAAGTTGTATGCCTCATCCATGTGTCTCTTTTCTCTATATATGAAAAATTGCACTTGTTCGACGTCTTGTCTCTTCATGTGTTGCTAAGTAAGTTGTTCTTAAAAATAAAAATAAAAAACGGAAAAGATAACAACAACTCATTAATGTGTACGTGTAGGTAACTATATATATTTTCACAAACCACCAAGCGTTCGTAATATACAACATTGAAGATTGTATGTACAAAAATGGTGCGACATATTTTGTTCATGTCTTTTTTTATTATTTTTTCTTTTTTTTGGATAAATTATGTTCATGTCTTTGACCTTGTGGCATATGTCGTAGAGCGATAGGAGGGAGTGAAAATGGCGGATATGTGGAAAGATGGAAAGACGATATGTCGATCTGATACAAAGTAGTATGTGAACGTTTGGTAAAATCAGAAAAGTTTCGACGTTTTTCTTTATTGGGGGTCATAAGGTATATCACGCATTTCATACAACATGACATTTTGAAAGTGTGTAATGTAGTGTATAAACAGGTAAAATAATACTCTAGAAAGGGAGGGTTGAATAGAGTATGCTAGCCTTTGCCAAAACTCAACTTTCTGAAACTTAAGTAAAACAAGTTGTTGATATCTCAAAGCTTTGAAATAGATTTGAGAAGCTAAAAGATGTAACAGCAGAGTATAGAGACTTCAAAGCTTTGACACTTGGAAAGCTCCAAAGGTTTGAAACTTCCAAAATAAATTGTATGTAAATGCAGCAAAAGAAAATAGCAAGGACACATATATTTTACAGAGTTCAGTCACAATTGGACCTAGTCTCTGCCTGAGGGATCTAATCGCTCCATGATTCAAATACAACTTCTTATTAATCACCCAGATTTAGCCCTAGATCTCAAGCCTAAGTGAGCTACCTTACACTTATACAGCTTGTGATTCCCAACCTATCTAGTTACAGGCTACAACCTGTTAAAACAATAAGAACCTTTTGTTGTTCACTTGAACAACCAAACTACTAAGTTTAGTGAGGTTTAGAAATACATAAAATATTATACAATTAAGTACAGAGAGAAGAACTCAGAAAGAATAAGCTGTTTAAAGCCTGGAAGAGTTCTTCTGGATTTGGGTGATCTTCAGCCTGCTTGAATTGATTCCCTGAATAATTTGAAGAGTTGTATGTAATTGATCTTCCCAGATGATTGCTCTTCAAAAATGTGACCAGTCTGTCTCTAAATAGTCTCTGCAATTCAAACTTAGCTAGTTGTTTTAGTCTGCAACTAACTTGAGAGATTTCAGGAACAGAATTCCTAAAATATCTCCTATCTGTTAAGCTCCTGTTAACAGCTCAATTTGAGTACAATGCTGATCTGTTTATGGACGTTATAGAGTCCAACAAACCTGGAAATACTTAGCAAACAAGATCAAACAAATAACAATACAATCTAGCAAAGAGATATTCTTGAAACAGCAGCTAACCAATAAAGAGATATTCATGATAGACTTGTTTGGTGGTAGTTCTGAGTTAACAATTATATTCAATCTCATGAATATATCTAATACCCAATATAGAGTCCACAATAACAGATAATAACCAGCATGTAACAACATCCAAGTAACATTGAATCCATCTGCACACAGAAAGATGGTTAAAAGAACTTAGCAGTAAAAGAGTAACTTGAAATCTCAAAGCTTTGAAAAGTTTTGCCTGCTAACTTCTCCAGAATGTGTATTGGATTTTCAATCCAATCTAATCCTGCAGTGATCCTCTTAGAATATAGATTACTGAATATAATTATATAACTAACCTAATCATCATCAAAACATAACCAAAACCTGCACAAAATAGTTAGACAAATACAACATACAAGAACTGCTACAGTAACTCAAAGCTTTGAAGCTTTGGTACTTAGTTAGACAAATACAGCATACAGGCGTGTATTTTCATATTATAGTATCAATGAGCTTCAGACTTATCACATTTGCACTCGGTGAATTAAATTAAATTAAAATGTTAATGGCATGACATTAGTGAGCCAAAGTAAGCCTATTATGCAATAATCGCAGTTTGAACTCTGAAATTCATTAACTTTGGGATTCTTAGAGGGCCTAAGTGAGTCTATTTTGCACCATATGGAGTCGGAGGTCTTAAATTATTTAACAACTTTGGATACTAGGTTCCGAATCCGACTCCTGATTTAATATATCTATACTTTACCATCAACATTTAAAGGTAACTAAAAGTCTACTTGTAAATGTGTTTTTTAACAAGTCGGTATACTAACAGTAGTATAAGAAAGCTCGAATATTATTAATAAATTCATAAAAGTGTTAGACAAACATGGTGAAGTGTTAACTACTTTTCTAACAATCTTAAGTTCACACATTCAAAAGGCACAATGTGGGACGTATATTTTGTGGTATAAAATAAGTTTTTGGCACTGTTAGCTACTCTTTATAACAACATGAAGTTCACATACATTCAAAAGCCACAATGTGGGATGTAAATTTTGTGATTGAAACAAGCTCCTCTTCAGCACTTCGTCTTCTAGAGATTTTGTAGCCCTAGAAAAATTGAAGTAGTCGATGAACGATGAACATGCTCAATGGCAGTCTTAAATTGGCAAGCAAAATTACTCAATATCACTATTATCATCATTGCTACTAATGAAGTAAAATTTGCTCTCCACTTTCAACCCTCTCTCCCAACTCTTACCGTGTGAACAAAAAAGTTATTCTCCATTTCTGATTCGTCAATCATAGGGTTTGCCGACGGCGAGTCTCATGCTCTTTTTGGTGTCAGTTTTTGTTGTTTACTTTATGTATTTTCTGTTCTAGCCCCTTAAGAGTGATTTTCTTCCGTCAAATGACAGTCAACTACCGCATTAGACAAGTCAACTACTGCTCAAGAGCGGTTCTCTTCCGCAAGGGGCGGCCAACTAACGCCTAGGAGTTGTTCACTTCCGCCAAGGAGAGGCCAACTACCGCCTAGGAGCGGTTCTCTTCCGCCAAAGGGCGGCCAACTACCGCCTTAGTGCAGTATTGTCTACAATAAGGTGATAATCTACCTAATAAGTGTGATGTTATGTGTTACATGGTCTTGCAGTTTCGATGTTAATATCTTGTGGATGCCGAATTCTGCTAACGTGATAGACGGATTATTCTTCACCCCTCTCGTTGCTCCCAATGATGGAGGAAAAAAGGTACCTAAGTCACTTGGTGGTGATATTGGAACGTACAAATGTACATAAATCGTTTGAAGCGATAGTTGTCGATTTATTCTTCTTAGAACTTTACAAATTGTGTAGGCAAATTATGAAATGTGTAATATTATATTATATTTCATACTTGTTTCATCCATTGTACATGTGAATTTTTTCTGATAAATGAAAATGGTGGATTGCATTTCAAAAAAAAAGCATTGATACTAATGAGAATTCAACATCGTAGACCCTATAAGAGATTAAGAATAGGAAAAACTACATGTGTCTTGACTCTTGACTATGTGCTAGAGAGAGCAGAAAACATTCATTAAGCAAATGATATTTCATTCTTATATCCCATTTAAGTTGTTTTTTATGAATGTACAACTATGGTTACAAACAGAAACTCAATAAAAACAATGAAAAAATGTTAAAAACTAATTAAACACGCTTAAAAAGAACATTAGCCACGAAAGAGAAACTAATTCGTGAAGGCAATTTCACTATTAAAATCATATATGTACATAATCACAAAATATGCAATATTCTCACCACTCTTGCGTAAACATTGAAGTCTATAATAAGTTAACAACAAAAAGTGGGCATATTGCCCTCAAGTAAACCACGCATTGAAAAACCTGACTGCTTTCAAAATTTAAAGAAGTATAGCTCCATTTATAAGCTCTCTAAGATCATCACTGGTGGAGCATGACAATGTGTGACGTTTTATACTTGCTGAATTTTAAGTTTACTCTTAAAAAAGCAGGAATACGAATTGTTGATTTCAATTTAGATGATGAATTTACTATTCACTTCAAAGCTCTCATCTACCTCCATATCTCGTCGCTTATATGAGAAGAAATAAAGTTTATCTTCACAGTTTTTAGAGATTCTTGTGCGCAACCCGTCCGATAAACTCTGGGGCTAGTTGTCAACTGGGAGCACTTCTCAAACACATTACCTTCCCGTCTTTCTCTATACTTTGATATTTTTACCCCAGATCACTTTGACATTTTAACCCGTATCACCCAAACAAAATTAGAGTACAATAACCTTTGGGATCTAATTACAAATTAACTACCTTTGGAAAGCTACCGCTTTGGGGGTTAATATGACCATAAATAAAACTCTTTATTTCCCCAGAGCGGACATTGCAAAATTGTTTGGGCAAATTCATAATGTTGAAGTTGAAAGTACTTCACATGCAAATTCAAACTATGGTCCAACTTATAATGTATAAGCCATAGCAGCAAGTCTAATGCAAATAAGCGAAACTGGAACACCTCAAAAAGAAGCTAAAGCCCAGGGTAAACTTGTTATATAAAACCCAGCAAGAGCTCTTATTATAAGAGAGCATCTTTGAGCTGCCTAAGTGTTTCAGCAATCTGGGAAAAAAAGTATACAAAGACTCAAGAGAACGATCTAGTGCTCCAACGATGTGGGACAAGCAGGAAACCTCTTCGAAATGCCAACTTGTTTATACTGTGTGACTCAAAGTATAACACCAAGGCTCTATACTTCTATTAGTGCATGTTACTGGCCGGATGAAGGTATGTGCGGACCGATACGGATGAAGGCCCAACAACGAGGGTTTGCATTTATACTACACAATTCTTATTGAAAATGGTATGCTATATATATTTGCTTCGTTGTAGCCTGCACTATTTATAGGTAGACGAAAATTAGTTTAAACTTGAAGACATTTCGTTCCAAGCTATTAGTATCAATACTAAGTACGGTGAGTGTGTTTTTATGAATTATCAACCTATTTAAAGTAAATAAATATAAATAAATTGCCACTCTTCGCCACACTCATATGTAATCCTTTCAGAGTAGGCCATTTTATAGCTTTCGCTCCAGGTGACCTATGTCTAGTAAACTTGGGGGAAGTCAAGTTACCATCAATAAAATTTTGACGGCTAATTGTAAATTTAATTAATTTTTGTAGCCAACTTTCTTCAGGACCTGTTCTTGGATTTTATTACAAAGATCCCTTCGAGATCTTTTGTAGGATCCTTTTTAAAGAATCCCACAACCCAACGGTTTCATATAACATATAGGCTTTGGTTATTAAACGTTAACAAATGGGAGGTCAATTTATAAGACCTTAAGAGAATCACTGCAAGAGAATAGTACCAATTATTTTCAACAATTTGAGAGTTAAACTTATTATTCACTTAATAGTTTTTTTCAAATAATTGGCAATTGCATGAATTTGAATGAACCTAATTGTTATCACATTCGTTGCATAAGATCACAATAGGAGTGGTTCGATAAGATGGGAGGGCCTGACCTTCTCTTTAATAAAGTGACAGTGTGAAATTGGCTTTGGCACTAATCATCGCTCTAAGGCTGCCCACGGAGAAAAGAATTTCAGCCACAGCAGGTTGACCAAAGTACATGAGAAGGGCTTTTAAAAAGAGGGGCACGAAAATAGCTATAAACTAACATTTGGGGGTTCCTTTGTAATAATTTGTATTAGGAGAGGTCATTTTGTAATAAATGATCTTAGGAGTCACTTTTCTATTCTTCACTCTTTGAAGATAGTAAAGATTTTTGATAAAAATTCATCATCACATAGAAAGCAAGCAAATAGTTCAAAGCAAAAGCAACAACCCGTAGAGGACCTAATCAACAACTATTACACAAGAGGAAGTAAAATAAAACGACAATATAGGATGGTTATCATACAAAGCTTATTTAGGTGTATTGTGTGCTTCCTCTATTGGAAAGTGTTTTATTGTGAATTTGAAACAACCTTGCTTGGTAATATCTATCCTTTCCACCCAGGTAACCGGAATGTAATTGTCTTTTAGTTCCTTTGTCCACCCAGGTATCCCGAATGTTCTTGTTTTGGATCTACTTATTGTTTATTTCAAAATACGAGAGACCTCAATTTGCATTATAAAGGAGAGAATATGGATGCAGCTAATGAAATATGCGATATGATTTATATGAACATTCTCCCTATTATCTTCTAGCACTTCTCAGTTTCATGGGCATTTGAGACTGTTATAACGAATTCACATGCGCACACTTCTC
Organism: Linanthus parryae; assembly: GCA_023055425.1. Lineage (NCBI taxonomy): Eukaryota > Viridiplantae > Streptophyta > Magnoliopsida > Ericales > Polemoniaceae > Linanthus > Linanthus parryae. Next base: position 440,503 of record JALGPY010000038.1, on the reverse strand, counting down.
CATACACGGGATCAGCTAAGCAAAACAGTAACGACAAATCAGATGTTGTGTTGAGTTGGTGTCTTGAATTGGTCAAAGGCGGCGAAACTCTTTGTTTCCAACTTTGATTAGGAAAAATTGGAAGTCAAAGGCGGTGGAGTATTAGTTAGGAAACAAGTTTGTTTCCAAATCGGATTTGGAAACTTTAGGGATTTCCTAGCACTATACAAAGAACCTAGTAGTCAAATTATTAGGTATGCGAAACATTCTTGTGGTCTTGTTCCTCTTAAGTGAATAAAGAGTGTTTTACCGCCGTGGAGGTAGCTAGTAAATATTTTACTAACGAACCACGTAAAATACTCGTGTTCTTCTTTATTCATTCTTCGTTCGTGAGGTGGTTTGACATAACAAACTGGTATCACGGCCAAGGTTGACGGTGTTTCAAGATTAAGATCAAGGCGGAGCAAATCTAGGGTTTCACAACTTGGTGAAATCAGATCTAGGGTTTTGCGATCTATGTGGAGCACGCGACTAGGTTTCAAGATCCACCAAGAACGATGTTCGGATCGATGTTGAAGATCGATAGGTTCACAGGAGGGAACAGCTTCAGTCTATGGAAGATAAAGATGGAGGCTTTGCTCAAATCGCAAGGCTTGTGGGCACCTTTGACCGCGGACAAGGGAGGCATGAATGTTGCATCAGCGGAGTTCAAGGCAATGGAGGAGAAGGCACATTCAAACATTATGTTGTGCTTATCGGATGACGTGATCATCGAGGTCGCAGATCAGAAGGAAGCAGCGAAGCTCTGGCTCAAGTTGGAGAATCTCTACATGACGAAGAGTCTCACTAGCAAGTTGATGCTAAAGCAAAGGCTCTTCACTTTGAGGATGCTCGAAGGTACGACTCTCAAAGACCATCTTGATCAATTGAACACAATTCTCCTTGATTTGCGTAATATTGGCGAGAAGGTGGGTGATGAGGATGCCGCACTATTGTTGTTGATCTCATTACCTCCATCGTATGAGAACTTCGTGCAGTCATTCATTGTGAACAAGGATTACTTATCTCTAGAGGAGGTCAGATCGACACTCCGTGCTAGAGAGTTGGGCCATAAGGGTGCAGGCACAGGTACAGAGGACCATGATTTCAAACTGATGGCGACGGGGGTAAGCAAGAAGGGAAAGAAGAACAAGAAAAGGCAGTTTTCTGGTTCTAAGTAGCCCAATGATGTCTATGATGGGTGCAAGGAAAAGGGGCATTGGAAGAGAGATTTCCCGAAACGAGGATAACAGGGGCAGAACGGATCCGCAGCCGTAGCAGAACAAGTTAACTCGTCCGAGGATGATTACGTTCTAATGGCGGATGTTGTCACGCACTCTCAGGATGCGTGGGTCCTTGATTCTGGAGCTTCCTATCATATTTTCTCTAACAAGGAGCTATTCTCGACGTACAACCAAATGGATGGAGGGTCTGTCTACATGGAAAACGGAGCCGTCTGTAAGGTGATTGGGAGCAGCGCAATTAGATTGAAGACGAATGAAGGGAAGTTATGTACTTTAGAGCAAGTCAGGCATGTACCACTTATTAAGAAGAATCTGATCTCCTTGAGTCTACTCGACAGCAAGGGATACAGTTTCAAAGGTAAAGGTGGAGATCTACAATTCTGCAAGGGTTCTAAGGTGATTCTCACGGAGTCAAGAATGGGACTTTGTACATGTTGCAAGGTTCGACGATCACAGGGTATGCTGGAGTTGTCTCGGCCGAGATTAAGGAAGCTGATCTAACTAAGTTGTGGCATATGAGGCTCGGTCATATGTGTGAACGTGGAATGCAGGAACTTCACAAGAAAGGCTATCTCACCGGGCATGCGCCCAAGAGCCTAGGGTTTTGTGAGCACTGCGTGTATGGGAAGCTACAGCACAGCATAGAAAGGCGGTTCATAGAACGAAAGGTACTCTTGATTATCCATTCGGATTGCTGGGGTCCATCTCGAGTTGAGGCGATTGGCGGGTACAGGTATTTTCTAAGCATCATAGATGACTACTCCAGGATGACTTGGATATTCGTGATGAAGAACAAGAGTGATGCCTTTGCAAGATTCAAGGAGTGGAAGACACTAGTAGAGAATCAGGTGGGAAAGAAGGTGAAGAGGCTGCGCACGAAAAACGGCTTAGAGTTCTGTTCATCTGAGTTTGATGGATTCTGCAAGGATCAGGGAATAGCACGCCATCGCACCGTTCACCACACATCGCAGCAGAACGGTGTAGCCGAGAGAATGAATCAGACACTTTTGGCAAAATCAAGGCGCATGCTTTCGAATGCAGGTCTTTCTAGAGGTTTCTGGGAAGAGGCAGTTTCCATGGCATGCTATATCATAAATTGGAGCCCGCACACAGGTATAGGATGCAAGATTCCTACGGAAGTATGGTCCGATAGAGCAGTGGATTACTCGGATTTGAGAGTTTTTGGTTGTGTTGCCTATTATCACGTTGATGATGGCAACCTAAAACCAAGAACTAAGAAGGGAGTATTCATGGGATTCGGAACAGGTGTGAAGGGATATAAGATATGGGAAGAAAACAAGATTATACTTAGCAGAAGTGTAGTCTTTGATGAGACTCATATGTTGAAGAACTCCGTGGAGGTGGAGCTTGGGGATGCTGAGAAGAAGGTGGAGAGAGGATCCTAGTGATCCTAAGGATTCCAAAATCCCTACACCGCTGCAGGAAGCCGAAGAGAAAGAAGCAGAAAATTCTGATAGGGAAGATGCGTCTCTACCAGAGGAACCAGATCGTCAGATTATTGCGGTGGGAAGACAAAGAAGATTCATCAAGACTCCGGCGAGATATAGAGATTATGGTATGGTTGGATATGCATTACAGGTAGCGGAAGAGGTAGAGGACGAGCCATCCTCCTACAAGGCTGCTATATCTAATTCTGAGTCAGCACAATGGATTGCCACAATGGGGGAGGAGATGGAGTCTCTTAGCAAGAACTCGACTTGAGAGCTTGTTAAAATGCTTGCGGGAAGGAAGATAGTCAGTTGCAAGTGGGTTTTCAGAAGAAAGGAAGGAATTGCATCTGGAGAGGGCATCAAGTATAAAGCAAGGCTAGTTGCAAGAGGGTTCAGTCAGAAAGAGGAAGTTGAATACAACGAGATCTTCTCACCAGTGGTCAGACATACTTATATTCGGGTGCTACTAGCAATGGTGGAACACCACGACCTAGAGCTTGAGCAATTGGATGTCAAAACAGATTTTCTACATGGAGAGTTGGAAGAGGAGATATACATGAGCCAACCGGAAGGGTTCCAAGTTCCCGGTAGAGATAACCACGTGTGCAAGCTGAAGAGATCTCTCTACGGACTTACGCAGTCGCCGAGGCAATGGTACAAGAGGTTTGACAGCTTCATGTTCAAGATTGGTTACCACAAGTGCGAGTATGATTGCTGCGTGTATCACAAAGAGTTGCATGGTGGATCACGTATTTACTTAGTTCTATATGTGAATGATATTCTGGTTGCAACTCGAAATATCAAGGACATTAGAGAACTGAAGAGGTCCCTTAGCGCGGAATTCGAGATGAAGGATCTGGGAGCTGCTCGGAAGATATTGGGAGTTGAGATCTATAGAGATAAGAAGAAGAAGAAGAAGGAGAAGAAGAAGAAGAAGAAGAAGAAGAAGAAGAAGAAGAAGAAGAAGAAGAAGAAGAAGAAGAAGAAGAAGAAGAAGAAGAAGAAGAAGAAGAAGAAGAAGAAGAAGAAGAAGAAGAAGAAGAAGAAGAAGAAGAAGAAGAAGAAGAAGAAGAAGAAGAAGAAGAAGAAGAAGAAGAAGAAGAAGAAGAAGAAGAAGAAGAAGAAGAAGAAGAAGAAGAAGCTTTTCCTATCACATTAGGGCTACATCAAGAAGATCTTGGCAAGATTTGGGATGTTATCAGCAAAATCTATAGATACTCCTATAGCAACTAACAGCAAGCTAGGAATGTACACCGTTCAGACTGAGGATGAGAAGGAGTACATTTCCAAGGTTCCATATGCTAGTGCAGTTGGAAGTCTCATGTATGCTATGGTTTGTACTCGACCGGACATAACATTCGTTGTTAGTGTGGTTAGTCGTTTTATGGCTCATCCGGGTAGGGACCATTGGCAGGCGGTGAAACGCATATTCAGGTACCTTAAGGGTACGCCAGACATTGGTTTATGTTATGGGACTAGTGAAAACATCTTGGTAGCTGGTTTCTCGGATGAGGACTATGCAGGTGATATTGATAGTAGAAAATCAATGACAGACTATGTATTTGCTCTAGGAGCATTTGTTGTGAGTTGGAAGGCGACGCTACAGCCGATGGTGACTTTGTCCACCACGGAGGCGGAGTACATGGCTCTAACAAAAGCAGCGAAGGAGGCAATTTTGCTAAAGGGAATGGTCAATGATCTTGGGCTACATCAAGATCAGGCAATAGTCTACTGCGACAGCTTGATTGCGATTTGCTTGACTAAAGACCAGGTTCATCATGAAAGGACCAAGCATATCGACGTCTGGTATCATTTTCTGAGAAACGAGAGCATGATCAAGGTGAATAAGGTGGGTACAGCTGACAACCCCGCAGATATGTTCACCAAACCGGTTCCGGAGAGCAAGTTCCAGCATTGTCTGGAATTGCTCAACATCTTGAGCCAGTGAGGCCCTTAGGGGCATGTCGGACCCGGTGGGGGTCCAGTGAGACTCTGTGACGAGAGACATCTGGTGCAGAGAAGACGTAGCTTTATTACGAGAAGAGGAGCAGCTGCTGTTGACGAGACAATTCAAGTCAAGGTGGAGATTTGTTGAGTTGGTGCCTTGAATTGATCAAAGGCGGCCAAACTCTTTGTTTCCAACTTTAATTAGGAAACATTGGAAGTCAAAGGCGGTGGAGGATTAGTGAAGAAACAAGTTTGTTTCCAAATCGGATTTGGAAACTTTAGGGATTTCCTAGCACTATATAAAGAACCTAGTAGTCACATTATTAGGTATGCAAAACTTTCTTGTAGTCTTGTTCCTCTTAAGTGAATAAAGAGTGCTTTTCCGCCGTGGAGGTAGCTAGTAAATATTTTACTAGCGAACCACGTAAAATACTCTTGTTCTTCTTTATTCGTTCTTCGTTCGTGAGGTGGTTTGACATAACATGCTGTCTTGCAGAAAATTCTCACTGGGAGACTCACCTGCCATACCCAGGCATGTGACCCGGTGATGCGCAAACTAACGTGTTGTCGCAAGTGTACGAATCTTGTAATACCGGGTGTATTTAAACTCGGGTGATCGTTCCCACGAGGACTATTTCGGGTTTTCTCACGTTGTCAGTTTTGGTTAACCGAGTGTAGTAACAAGGAGGAGTAGGTTGTGATTGCAATTACTAAACTAAAAACAGAAATTAAAAATGTAAACGTAAATATTTCTTGTGATGTTTTCTGAAATAAGCTGAATCGGTTGTTACGATAATAGATGAGAACTAGGCTCCAGGATCCCCTAGGGTTTCTACAGATTTCAGTTTTACGTTCGATTATGAAAACACTCAGCAGTTTCGATATCTGTGCAACGTACCAGTTGTGCAGTGACTTTTCAGATTCCACACGTAATCCCGATCCTGCAGACTTTCGGATTCTTGTTAAGCTGCCTAAATCTGCAGTCTCGGTCTTATCCTGTTAGGGTTTCTAACCTGTCCGAATGGCCCAGGTCAAATTCTCTAACAGTTGGTCTTACGTTTTTTCGTGCTAGCCCTATCTCCCTTTCTCTGGTCGGTCTATCAGGGTAAGGTACTAAATCCTGGCTTTTTTTCCTAACCCTAACTTGACGTTTTCACCTACAAGCTCGGGTTTATAGCAATCCTGGGTGATCAATCCTATCATGCATATACGATAATAATCAAAACCAGAATAACATATACAACTTGCTGAATTAAGATAATCATCATGAATCCATAAACGAAGTAATCATAAAATCTGGATACGAAACCCTAGGTTCACCGAGAACCTAGGTAAGAAGTTTAGCTACGACTAGACATAATACAAAACGCAGTTTCTGAATATAAAGAGAGAGAACGAAATCAAACTAAGTCTTCGAATCTCGAATCGCGCTTCCGTGCTCTCCGTGAATGCTCTGACTTGCCCTTCGGTTGTGCTCAGTATTGTGTTGTGTCCTCAAAACGAGTCTGGACGAGTCTTTAAATAGTGCTGTTTTCCCCGAAATGCGTGCTCCAGAAATTACGGAATCTGCCATCGGTCCACCGACTTCAAGAAAAAAAATAAAACTGGCTGCGTATATACGCAAGGCTGCGTATATACGCAACCAGAGCCAAAATCCTCCACCCATCTCCCTCCCTGCCTGCGTATATACGCAAGGCTGCGTATATACGCAGGAAGGGGGTGGAGATGGGGGCCCTGCTTGGTCCTTTGGTGGGCCTGGTTGGGTCCCCTGGGTCCCACTCTTGTGCCTGACGCTCCCGGTTTGCCTCCCTTGGTGTTCTCCTGCTTTGCCGTGTTCCCGTCTTGACCCGGTCCTGTGCACGTTTCCCGAGACGGTCCCGGCTTGGTCCTGGCACGCTTCCCGATGCACCTTCCGAACCTGTTCCTGAAAAGGCAACACGAACAAAAACCCGCGATCATATCCAAACATAGCAATAAATAAGCAGAAATCCAAAAAGTACAAATAAACATCTCGTTCTTGATTCCCGAGGCATTCTAAGGCAATTTCCGGCAAAATACGCTATTTCCGACACAAACACTCGTGAAATCAGGCTATAAGATAACCCCTAATTGGGCGTTATCACCCGGGTCGGACCGGATTACGGGTGAAGCCCCGGAACCGGTTGGGAAACCAAAAAAAATCAGATGCTGTCTTTAAACATGAGAAACAATAATAGCACTTACCAACATTTTATAGAATCACTCTAAATTCACTGTAGTACATTTTCCGAATGGATCAAGCATTTTATCTAACTTCAGTCAAGTTCTTCGATCATCTCAGTTCGAGAATTGTTGGAACATTCACGGTCTATGAGCCGTATCCCAATAGAAACTATCCTTCATCTCAAATCTCGATAATCGTAACCCTAGAATCTAACAATCAGTCAAGTTCTTCTATCATCTCAGTTCGAGAAGTGTTGGAACATTCACGGTCTATGAGTCGTATCCCTATAGCAACCATCCTTCATATCGAATCTCAATAATCGTAACCCTAGAAGATGAGATCGATATGGATCATAATAATTACAGAGTAACTCTAGCAAATGAGATTGACCCGCAGCAGTTTTCCCAATTCATAAGCTGATGGATCCAGTCCCACGACATAGAACTATTCTGCAATTACACCACTTGCATCCTGCGAGATTTAAAAAATTTAACAAAAGAAACGGTAAGACTATATACTACATAATGCATGTTTGCATACAAGGCCATGCGACAACATGCCCACTGCAGCAACAAGCGTATCATGTATCTTCCGATATCCTGCTTCACACAGCTATGCAGCAGAAGAACATGGATTCCAAGAACACTTTAGTAAGATCACACAACACAGTGTCAATACAACAGAGCAAACTGATTTACCTTCCCATTCTCTATCCCATGGTGGAAAACAGATCATGAATTAAAGTTTTGTCTTTCATAGCTAGAAGACTTGAGAAAGAGACTTAACCTTGTGGACTCATTAGCAGGCCTTGATCAACATGAATGAATATCTATTATCAAACTTAAACCACACCCCTTCAATTGTTCAGAACCCTCCAAGTTCTCAATTTTTGTATTTACTTTTTTTGTAAATAATCTTTAGTGGCCTCCATCATCTTCATTGGGATAAACGCAATTGATGGTGATTCAAGTAGCATGTCGAATGCCGACAACTTGAGAAATTATGATAAAAAACCACTCAAAGGACAGGTGTCACGGACTTACAGGTGAAGAAATTGAGAAGTGGGGTATTTTGAATGAATCTTTTACTATGTTACACTATCAAACAGTAAATTGATTCACTTCCCAAGTTCTGGCAGTGGAGTGACAGTGTCAGAGAAACCAACATTTCCATATAAAGTCATTAGCAAATTTACTATCCTGTATCCAGATATGTGTTCACCTATCTTGTAAAAGAAGCTCTTAACTTTTGAAGCAGTCAATTAAAATACAGATCATGTCATAATATATTATCACCATTATAGCATGACAAAGATTTACTACTAAATGAACTCCGATGTCCGGATGACAAAAAGCAGCTAAAGAAAAGCAACTATATATTATATTTCTTTTCATTACCTATATAGTTTGGCTAAGCCTTCCAAACGATCTTGTGTACAAAACCTGTTCGTAACACTCTTCTTCCAATGCTAAAGCTGATACCATATCTATCTCAAGACCCTCGTCAAGAGCTCGCTTTGCCATCCCTATCACAACTGGACCCTGGGAATACCGAAACTTATTAAGAACGCGTTACCATGTAAAGTGCAAGACCAAAATCTATGGCATGGTTTAATATCGTATTTGGGATTTGGTGCCCCGTCCTCGTGGGGCTAACATACTTCAGGACTTATGACTTTTCCGGCATGATTTTGGGCATATGGTATTTTCAGCGCTATAAGGGGCGACTGGGTTCTAATGGTAAATCCCAGATAGTGGTGTGGATTGCGAGGAAGCATTCACTTCGGTTGTCAAACCGGCCACCATTCGCGCAGTTCTTGTTGAAATATGAGTACCGCTGCATTTTTATTTCTTTTAGTTCTTTCTGTATTTGCATTTTACCCCTAGTATAAGTTTCTATCTTAAGTTGTATTTTGCCCGTGTCCTCCCCTAATTGATTGTAATACCTATGGCCGTTAGAGAGGGTTTATAAGCCTCGGTATGGTTTCTTTGCAGATAAGAACTGAATTGATATTTCTTCACTTCTGATTTTTCCTTCTAGCTTTTCTCTTCTTTGAGTTTTCATTTCTTCTTCTTTGTTGAGCTTGATTCAATATGGTATCAGAGTCTGGTTGCTCTTAAAGATCAATCCTACCTCAAGCTCGTCACAAAATTTGAGTGACCCGGCTTATTTCTGGGTCACAGATCTATTCTTCTTTCTGGTAGCTTCAAATGGCGACTTCGCCGCCGATGAACACCAGCGACGCCATCTTCGGTGTTAATGGAGGTATCAATCCTTCTTCCCCTTATTTTCTATCACCATCTGATAATCCTGGTCATCTGCTTGTGTCTCAATTCTTACTGGACCCAATTATTATCCATGGAAAAGGTCCATGAATGTCGCCTTAGATGCAAGAAAATAAACTAGGTTTTGTCGATGGTTCCATACCAAAACCTGATCCAAACTCTCAAAATGCACAAATATGGAGAAGATGTGATAGCATAGTGATTTCATGGCTATTGAATTCCATCTCTCCGGATATTGCTGCAAGTGTGCTTTATAGAACCACTTCAAGAGAAATTTGGATTGATCTCTTGGAACGATTTTCTCAAGGAAACAAGCCAAGGATCTATCAACTGTCAACCTTGATCTCTGATTTGAAACAATGGGATATGAGTGTGTGGAAATATCTCAATGTGATTTACACCTTAATTACAACGGTACTTAAGGATTTGATTGGTCTGTCACCTAGTCAGCCGTTTCCTTATTTGTAGATATTGATTCATTCTTTTAGGAGCAGTTTGATTGCATATAATTAATACAGCAGATTTGTCTCTGCTAGGTACTCTATAAATAGAGTTGTAACCTCAAGTTCTATAGTATCATAGAAAAGATATTTATCTCAAACCACGTGGTATCAGAGCAATCTCTGTAATCTCCTAAAGTTCTTCATCTCAGCCCTTGAGCATCATGTCCTTTCCCTCCTTTTTTTTCCAGCCTTATTCATCTCCAATGGAATTTGGCATGGCTACCGGTAGTAAAAGTTCAGAGGCTTTTGCGCAACAAGGAGTGGTTATTTCAAACACCCATGGAGGTGGAGCAGACGGCACACTTTCCGTTACCGGACACAGACTGAATGGGAACAATTTCCTTCAATGGTCCCATTCTGTGATGATGTTCATTTCCGGTAAAGGGAAAGACGACTATCTCACAGGAGTTTCAAAAGAGCCAAAGATAGATGATCCTCTATTCAAGGTATGGAAAACAGAAAACAATATGGTCATGTCTTGGCTAATCAATTCAATGACCAATGATGTAGGTGAAAATTTTTTACTCTACAAAACTGTGAAAGATATTTGGGATGCAGCCAAGGAAACTTATTCCAACAACGACAATACATCATAACTCTTCGAAATAGGCATGATCTAAGGAAAGGGGACTTAAGTGTCACCCAATATTTCAATGTCTTAGCCAAGTATTGGCGGCAATTGGATACCTTCGAAGAACATGATTGGGCCTGCACTCAAGATGGAATGAGGTACCAGAAACTTGTTGAAAAGAAAAGGGTTTTCAAATTCCTTTTTGGACTCAACAAGCACCTAGATGAAGTCCGTGGTAGAGTTCTTGAAACTAAACCCCTACCAAGTCTCCGAGAAATTGTTTCTAAATTCAGAAGAGAAGAAAGCAGGAAAAAGGTGATGTTGGGTCCCAAAATCATATTTTTAGCGGTGAAGGATCTGCTCTTGCGGTTAGAGGAGTTCAAACTAATAGCAACTACAAGCGGACAAAAACTGGGAGACCTTGGTGTGATCATTGTCGGCGTGCAGGTCACACCAACGAGACCTGCTGGAAACTTCATGGGAAGCCAGTTGATTGGAAGCCAACACACAAATTCAACGAGAGTAATGGTAACATTACTGCTATAAGCAATATCTCAGCAACCAGAATCCAACCCTTTCAACAAGTCTCAGTTGGAGCTCCTACAAAAGATGTTCGAGCAGTTACACTCCGTTCCCATTCCAAAAGCTTCTGTCATTGGATCTGGATCAATAGCTCAAAAAGGTAAATTTCAAGGGCCTTAAATGCAAATCGAGAAAAGAGCCCATGGATTGTGGATTCCGGTGCTTCAGATCATATGACCGGTGATTCCACTATATTTGATACATACAGACCATGTCATGAGAATTTTTTTGTTCGAATTTTTGATGGATCCCTCTCAAAAGTGGCAGGAACAGGTTCTGTTGTTATAGCAAAAAACCTAACTCTTTATTCGGTACTTCTAGTTTCGAACCTCGACTGCAATTTGTTATCCATTAGCAAACTCACTCATGATCTAAATTGTGTTACTAAGTTCTTCTCAAACTTCTGTGAATTTCAGTATTTGAATTCGGGGAAGACGATTGGCAGTGCTAAGATGTGTGCGGGGCTCTATCTTCTAAAAGTTGATGAATTTCCAAGTCAAAAGGAAAATTGTGTGGTATCAAATAAAGATCCTCTTTCAGCTTCTAGTTATAATAAGGAAGGTGCTGTCATGTTATGGCACTGTCGATTAGGACATCCAAATTTTCTGTATCTTCAGAAGTTATTTCCTTTATTATTCAATAATTTGGATGCAAAAAGATTTCAGTGTGAGATATGCCAATTATCCAAGCATAGTCGCAATTCTTATCCCAGCCAACCATACAAAACATCGCATCCTTTTTCAATGATACATAGTGATGTTTGGGGAACATCTAGAGTTGGTAATATCACAGGCTCTAAATGGTTTGTGTCCTTTGTGGATGATTACACTAGACTGACTTGGGTGTTCCTTATGAAAGAAAAGTCTGAAGTAGGTTCCATATTCTAAAATTTCAATAATATGGTTTAAACTCAATTTCAGACCAAAATTCAGATTTTCCGATCCCATAATGCCAGAGAGTATTTTGAATCTATTTTAGGGGACTATTTGTCAAGTCACGGCATTATTCATCAAACTCCGTGTTTTGATACTCCTCAACAAAACGGAATATCTGAGAGAAAAAACCGCCATCACCTAGATGTTGTCCGATCACTCTTGCTTTCAAGTAATGTACCAAAGCATTTTTGGGGTGAAGTTGTTCTTACAGAAGCCTACCTTATTAATCGAATGCCATCCCGCATCCTCAACTTCCAAACCCCTTGTCAGGTTCTCCTCAAAACGTACCCTCATACTCGCATAATCAACACCCTTCATGTTCGATTATTTGGGTGTTCAGCTTTTTCCATATACATTCTCGTAATCGAAGCAAACTCGATCCAAAATCCATAAAGTCTATATTCATCGGGTATTCTCCTACCCAAAAAAGGTAAAAGTGTTACTCACCTATCACCAGGAAATTCTATACTTCCATGGATGTCACATTTTTTGAAAACCAACCATATTTTTCAAAGTTTGATATTCAGGGGGAGAATCCTATTACAAGGGAATATCAATTTTCGCGAGATCATCCTATACTACAAGAGCCTGTTGTACTCCATGATCCCTCACCAGATCCTCATTATCAAGAGCATGTTGTACTCCATGATACCTCACAAGATCCTCATTGTCAAGATTCTATTCCACTACCAACATATCTTCCTCGTCCCACACAGAACAATTTATTGGTCTATTCCAAGAAGCGTAAGACTCAAAATAATGTGGAGCCCGGTACACTTCCAATGCAAGATCAAGAGTCTAAACCGGATCCATGCACACTTGAAATTGATCTAGGTAACACCATTACTCATTATGATTCTCAGTGTAGACCTAATGAATCTTCTCTTATTAATGATCTGGAACAACCAATTGCTCTTAGATAGGGTGTAAGATCATGTACTCGGCATCCGATTTCCCTCTTCGTTGCCTATGAAAGACTATCTCCCAGATTACGAGCTTTCACAACTACTTTGACCGAGATCAAAATTCCCAGCAACATACATGAAGCTCTTAGTGAATCTGAATGGAGAAGTGCAATCATGGAAGAAATTCAAGCCCTAGAAAAAAATGAGACATGGGAAATTTCAGATTTGCCTAGGGATAAGAATCCAGTAGGATGCAAATGGATCTTCAATGTCAAGCATAAAGCTGATGGAAGTATCGAAAGCTTCAAGGCCATACTGGTAGCAAAAGGATTCATTCAGTCCTATGGGATTGATTATCAAGAAATATTTTCTCCTGTGGCCAAACTCAATACAATACGATTTTTATTATCACTGGCTGTTAATCAAGATTGGGATCTTCATCAACTAGACGTTAAAAATGCATTTATCAATGGTGATTTAGAAGAAGAAGTCTACATGAAAATCCCGCCAGGATTTGAATCTCAAGCCAACCATAAACAAGGTTTGCAAACTCAAGAAATCTCTTTATGGCCTCAAGAAATCTCCAGGAGCATGGTTCAATAGGTTCACAAAATTTGTCAAGAATCATGGGTACTATCAGTGCCAATCTGGTCACACACCATTTATAAAGCACTCAGATCATGGAAAGATAGCAATTATGATTGTCTACATTGACGATATTATCCTCACCGGAGATCACAAGGAAGAAGTAATTAAACTGAAGGAGTTTCTGGCCAAAGATTTTGAAATCAAGGATCTAGGAAGCCTTAAATACTTCCTCGGCATGGAAGTGGCTCGGTCAAGAAAAGGAATTTCAGTTTTTCAACGTAAGTATGTTCTGGACTTACTAAAAGAAACTGTAATGCTTGGGTGTAAACAAGATGATATCCCTATGGATCCTACGAGCAAGCTGGGAAGAAAAGAAGGGGGTGCTCCTGTAAATAAAGAAAGATATCAGAGGCTCGTGGGTAAGCTCATTTATCTCTCTCATACTAGACCTGACATTTTTTTCCAGTCAGTTTAGTTAGTCAGTTTATGAATAAACCAAACAGAGGAGCACATGGGTGCTGTTTACCGAATACAACAGTACTTGAAGAAGACACCTGGGAAAGAACTATTATTTAAAAAATCAACCAGTAGAGAGACGGAAATATTTACTGATGCTGATTGGGCATGATCGATAATAGACAGGAGATCAACTTCAGGATATTGTACCTATGTGTGGGGAAACTGGGTAACGTCGCGAAGCAAGAAGCAATCAGTTGTTGCAAGAAGCAGTGCGGAAGCTGAATTCAGAGCAATGGCAAATGGAATGTGTGAAGTTATATGGATAAGATGCCTTCTGGAAGAACTAAGATTACCAGTAAAGGCTCCATGACATTATTCTGCGACAATCAAGCAGCTATTAGTATTGCAAAGAATCTTGTGCATCATGATAGAACAAAGCACGTGGAAATAGACTGCCATTTCATCAAAGAGAAAGTAGAAGCAGGAACCATCAAGCTCAAGTATACACCTACGTATCTTCAAGTTGCGGACATTCTCACAAAAGCTCTTCCCAAAAGTAAATTTGAAGAACTAAATTCCAAGCTTGGAATGATAAACATTTACATCCCAGCTTGAGGGGGAGTATGGAAATATCTCAATGTGATTTACACCTAGCTGTAATTAAGGATTTGATTGATTTGTCACCTAGTCAGCCGTTTCCTTATTTGTAGATATTGATTCATTCTTTAGGAGCAGTTTGATTGCATACAATTAATACAGCAGATTTGTCTCTGCTAGGTACTCTATAAATAGAATTGTAACCTCAAGTTCTATAGTATCAGGGAAAAGAGATTTATCTCAAACCACAGAGTGTAACAGTTTATTATACCAAACTCAGAACCCTATGGGAAGAAGTGATGAATTATAAGTTTCTTCCTAGTTGTACTTGTGGTCACCTCACTGCATTTGCAAAACTGCAAGAGGAAGAAATGACTATGAAGTTTTTGATGGGTCTTAATGACCAATACTCTGCTGTGAGGGAATGGATATTACTTATGGAACCTGCACCCTCTTTGAATCATGTTTTCTCCAAGGTTATTCAACATGAAAATCAAATGGCCTTGAGTACTAATTATCATGGAGTTTTGCCCAATCCCACTATGGCAATGTCTGTATCCACTTCTGATAGCCACAAGATTAATTATGTTCAACAAGGAAAAAAGTTCAAGCACAATTCCAAAAGCAAGTTGAATTACAGCTATTGTAATGGTACAGGACATACTAGAGAGAAGTGCTGGAAACGTCATGGTTATACAGCAAATTACAAGCCCAAATTGAGAAATAATGTCACTGCTGCAGTAGCTATATCTCCAGAAAAGGGAGTCTCTATGCACAATTCTTTGGAATTCACACCTGCTCAGTGTCAGCAGATTGCATCTTTGATCAGCTCTCAGGTTCAATTACAGGGACTCAGACCTTCCAATGTGAGTGAAGCTGGATCAATGAGTCCTTATGAAGGTAATTCCTTGCATCACTATGACAATCCATTAATTGGGAAGCATGAATCTTCTAATAGTAGCAGCACACATGGAGTTTTTAGCACAATGTCTATACACACTGCACTATCAAACTCTGGTTTGGCAGCTAGTCCTTGGATCATTGATAGAGGTGCCACTGATCACATTTGTTCACAACTCCATCTCTTACAAGGAGCCATTGATGTTAAGGATGTGTCAGTTCATCTTCCAAATGGGAAAACTGTTAGAGTCTCTCATGTTGGTGCAGTCATTATTAATGATTTTCTCAGACTTGAAAAGGTTCTTTGTGTCCCTGAGTTCAAGTTTAATTTGATCTCCATTTCTCAGCTTACTAGGGATGGAAAATGCAGTTTCAATTGTGAAAAAGAGAAGTGCTCTATTTATGACACTGTATCTAACAACATTGTTGCTACTGGATCTAAGAGAGATGGTTTATATCTACTCAATGAGTCTTTTAAAAGCTCAGCTAATCTACTGCATACACCAAGTCCCACATCTGCAAGTGACATATGGCATATGAGGCTTGTCCACCCTTCTTATAGAAAGATGAATCAACTATCCTCCATTCTCAGGTGTGGTATTATTTCAAATGATACATGTCGTACTGTTTGTCCTTTAGCCAAACAGAAGCGGCTGAAGTTTCCTAAGAAAATAACATTTCTCATACCATTTTTGAGCTGATTCATTGTGACACCTGGGTCCTTACAACACCCCAACTCATGATGGCTACAAGTTCTTCTTTACCATTGCTGATGATGCATCCAGATCAACTTGGATCTACCTACTAAAATACAAATCAGAAGCAGAGTCAGCTATACCTAATTTCTGCAAATTTGTAGAGACACAGTTTAGTGCTAAAGTGAAGAAAATAAGGAGTGATCAAGCTCCTGAGCTTCAAATTAAAGAGTTCTGTCACAACAAAGGTATAATGCATGAATTTAGCTGCATTGCCACCCCCCATAACAGAATTCTATAGTTGAAAGGAAATATCAACACCTTCTAGCTGTAGCCAGGGCTTTGAAGATTCAATCAAATCTACCAGTCAGATTATGGGGAGAGTGTGTTCTTACTGCTGCACATCTCATCAACGGACTGCCCTCACCTAGATTGAGAAATCAATCTCCATACCAAATAGTATATGGTAAGATACCTGATTATTGAACTCTTAAAATTTCTGGTTGTCTATGTTATACTTCCACTTTGCAGCATGGAAGAATAAAATCTGACCCCAGGGCAGTTAAGTGTGTATTCTAGGGATATGTTTTTGGAATCAAATGATACAAGGTTTTTGATATTCTTAACCAAAAGATTCTTATTTCTAGAGATGTTATATTTCATGAGGGCATCTTTCCTTATATGGATATTTCTGCTTACATTCATACTCATACTCCTCATTGCATTCCTCACTGTGTTGATGATTTCCTTGTCTCACCTCAATCTTCTATGCTTGCTACTCCTATTCATCCACCACCTTCAACCAATATCACACCACCAATATCATTTCCACCACCTAATAGACCTCTGTCACAACTAAATCCAACCAGATCTTCAGCAAGAGTGTCAAATCCACCTTCACATTTCAAGGATTTTGTTCTTTCAAAACCCCAATCTAAAAGAACTTTACTTGCTTCATTACTTCCCAATGCCATGTGTCCTATAGAACCTCTCACATATGATGAAGCTTCACAGTATGATGAATGGAGAATAGCTGTTGACAATGAACTCCAGGCACTTCAGATTAATGATACATGGAATATAGTCTCAGCTCCAAATATTCAGAAAATAGTGGGACGCAAATGGATTTTTAAGACAAAATTCAAGGCTGATGGAACTTTGGAAAGACACGGGACTAGATTAGTAGCTAAAGGATATACTCAAACTGAGGGAATTGATTGCTCTGAGACCTTCTCTCCAGTAGCAAAGTTACCTACTCTGAAATGTGTCTTAGCTCTTGTTGTCATGCATGGTTGGCATATGGTTCAATTGGATGTAAACAATGCTTTCCTTCATGGAGAGCTTTCATAAAAGGTCTATATGAAGCTCTCACAAGGTTGTTCAGCTCCCAAACACATAACAAATCCTGTTTTTATGCTCAAGAAAGCTATATATGGATTGAAACAAGCATCAAGACAATGGTTTTCAAAATTTTCTGGCACTCTCTTGCAGCTTGGCTTCTCTCAAAGAGTGATTATACTTTATTTTTGAGGAATAAAAATAGTAGTTTTCTTCTAGTATTGTTGTATGTTGATGATATACTCTTGGTTGGGAACTACAAACCTGATATAGAAGCCTTCAAAGTTATGTTGGATGAAAAAATTAAGCTCAAAGATCTTTGGGAACTTCATTATTTTCTGGGATTTGAGTTTTGCAGAACTGTTTCTGGGTTGTTTATGAGTCAGCAGAACTTTGCTCATAGTATTCTACAAGATTTTGGTTTTATAGATTGCAAACCTGCTTCATCTCCAATGTTGCCTAGCTGTCATCTCAGCTCAGTTTTAGGTGATGCATTAACTGGAGAGCGAGCTTCTAAGTACAGGAAATTTATTGGCAAACTTCTCTATTTATGCAATTCAAGACCTGATCTAGCCTATTATATGTGCACAAACTCTCACAGTACATTGCTGCACCCACTACGGAACATCAAGTTCCTCTTAATTATGTACTTAGGTATTTGAAGGGGACAATAGATCTCAGTCTTTGCTTCTCAACCACAAAAGATCTCCATCTCACAGCTTACTCTGATTTTGATTTGGGAGGGGGTCTTGACACCAGAAGATCAACCACTTGGTATCTAGTTTTTCTGGGTAAATCTCTCATCTCCTGGAAATCTAAGAAACATAAGGTGGTTTCTCATAGCTCTGCTGAATCTGAATACAGGGGAATTTGCTCAGTTGCTTAAGAAATTCAGTGGTTATTATCTTTATTTCAAGAACTCCACATTCATCTTTCTGGTATTCCAAGTGTGTTATGTGATAGCAGTTCAGCTATTCATATAGCTAACAACCCTATTTTTCATGAGCGCACCAAACATATAGAGATGGATTGTCACTCTGTCAGAGACCTTGTTCAAACCAAGGTGATTTCTCTCAGTCATGTTCCAGGTCCACTTCAACTTGCAGACTTCCTCACAAAGGCCCTTTCAGCTCCAATTTTCCAAGGATTGATCAGCAAGTTGGCAATTTTGGTTAGGCCTGTCCAACTTGAGGGGGGTGTTGAAATAAGAGTACCACATCTGCATTTTTACTTCTTTTAGTTCTTTCTGTATTTGCACTTTTACCCCTAGTATAAGTTTCTATCTTAAGTTGTATTTTGCCAGGTGTCCTCCTATAATTGGTTGTAGTACCTGTGGCCGTTAGAGAGGGCTTATAAACCTCGGTATGGTTTCTTTACATATAAGAATTGAATTGATATTTCTGCACTTCTGAATTTTCCTTCTAGCTTTTCTCTTCTTTGATTTTACATTTCTTCTTCTTTGTTGAGCTTGATTCAATAGTTCTCATTCTTGTTGTCTCCCGCTCTTGGCCTATTCGACAGCTTTATGTCAAGTTCTCTTTGTATGTCATCTGCGGAAATCCCTCTATGGCCGGAAGCAGGCACCCTGTGTAACACCCCTATTTTTCAAGCCGACTCTAAGTGCAATATCAAGACTTTGGGGGCGAATTTGTAAATAGTTTGTCAAGGCTTTAAAGTTTGAATTTTGGAGTGTTAGCAATATTTGGACGTTTTTAGAGTGATTTTGAAGCACTAGAGATGTTCGGGGTGGTTGTGCAATTCTCTACAATTAAGTAGAACATCTAATTTTAGTTTATACCCCAAACTTTGGAATACTGCACTTTTACCCCCCTATGCATGGCAACCTCATTTTGACACCTCAAGTGCTAGGTGGAAGCTCTACTCTCCCCTACCACTTCACCATCTGCTGAGAGAGAAAGAGAGAGAGACCTCATCACCTTCATCATCTTCTTCTTCTTCTTCCCTCAAGAACAACCACCAAAACTACCACCCTAGCACCACCACCACTTTTCCATTTCGAAAAATGTTATAGCTGGAGATAGAGAGTGACCGGGGGAGCAAAACGCACAAAGCAATTTGAAGTTTCATTGGGTATCGAGAGAGAAAACCGCATTCGAAGGTGAGGAACCCTAGCTTTCAATTTGGTTAATTCGTTCTGTACGTTGTAATTCAGAGGGACTGAGTGTTGTTTCCGTGTTGCTGAGGCTATGGCGAGCTCAGGGTTACCGATTGTTGGTTGTAATTCGTCGAGAAAGGAGGTCGTCGGGTTCTGGGTTCGTGCCGCCGCCGGGAAGCACCATGAACGCTGGAAATTTCTATCTTCTTCGTTTGTTGAGCAAAATCGTTAATTCTTGCGGCATTGTGACCCCTCAGGAGCGAGGAGTAGAACCCATACCTTGGATTCAACCCAGAAATCACAGAGGAGGGTCAGGACCGCCGGAAACCGTGCGACGGTCGCCGGTTTCCTCCATGGCCGCCGGTAAGTTCATAGCTCGGTTGAGACCCTTTTCTTTCTTGTTTTGATCGATTGAAAGCATGAGCAAGCTCCTAATAATGTCCAGAACACGTTTAGATCATCCAATCATGACTGTAACAACAAATTTGACAAGATTGATTCGTGCATGTAGAGTTTTCCGACTTGAAAACTTGCCCTGTTCATGGCCATGTAATTCTCTCAATACTTGATGTCTTGACCTGATTCTTATTGCTATGGATTCCCTGCATGTAGTACTCCAACTTTTGTGTTGATTTCTTGGTCCAATTTGATCTCTAAAGCCTCTGATTTTGGCTCCAAAGTTGCTTCAATGTTATGTTCTTCGCTAGCAAAACAACTCAGAATTTTATAAGTGTTGAAGTTTGAATTGAAGCAGCCATTTTGAAACGATTACAACTCCATCAATTCTAAATGAAATCTTGTATTTCTTTCTCCTATGTGAAGATGGCACATGATACTTCATTTTCTCGTCTCGGGGTCATCTTCAAATTTATAACAGATTGCTCACAAATCGAGCCTAAACTTGCTACTTCGAACTTACAATAAACACTTGAAATTTTTTCTAAGTGTTGAATCGTTATTTGACCCAACTTTGAACAAGCATAGCTTCTTGTGTATTTGAAGTTTTTGGGAGTTCAAATATGTTCTGGAATCCTTGAATTACCATCTTCAAGTACCTGCTTTCAAATTTACAAATCACATTCTCAAATGATCATAAATTGGCCACAAAGTTGACTAGTTGAGTCGATTTCTCTCAATCTTGACTTTCAAATTCGATGTCGTAAACGACATCTTCAACCTTAGCATCCTTCACGGAAGTTGTTCGTAATGTTATTCTGACCCTAAATATCAACCCTAACCATGTTTGACTTTCTGTAAACCCTAGTTTGACTATACTGTATAGGAGGGGCATAATAGTAATTTCACTTAAACTTTGAATTGAGATAAATTAAGTAACTTGGAGTTTGTAAGCATGTATTGTATGCGTATTTGGAGTACTCGTATGTAATTATGGGCTAGTGTTGACCAAGTCAAATGTTGGGGTCTTTTTGCAGTTTTACTAAACTTTGGGGGCCTATGTACATTTAATTAAAACTTCACACTTGAACTACTTGAGACAAAGTTAATGTTTTGAGACCAACAAACTGACTTAGAAGGATATTTGGAGTCTTAAGAAGGAAGAATTTGACTCGGGAGTGACCAAATCAATAGTTGGGGTCTTTTTGCAATATTAGCAAACTTTAGTGGCCTAAGTGCAATTTATTGAAAGTTGCAGATTTCGATGCTAAGTACATATGGGAGAGTTTAGATTCATTCTTACATGTTTTTGGGCCAATATGAGTATAATTTGGGGACCGGGCAACTAGACATTTTTGGAGTATGAGGGGCGTTTTAGTCATTTATCTTGCACGACCCGCACTCCATTGCATTCTTGCATACAACCTCATATAGAGGGTAAATGCTAATAGACTATATACTTTAATTGTGTATATCCAGCCGTTATTAAGGATTGTTCGAAGTAGACATACGTGTTCGTGTTGCTGCATTTACTGTGAGATTCGGAGACGAGCGTTGTAGGAGTGCTAGCTTTGCTTTGCGCCTTTCATGGCCCAGAGGTAAGTACATATGTACGGCCTTTTCATATCAAAATCTGCGTATGTGCTTGATGTTTCAAATGAATGTTTGCTATATGAAATAGTATGAGAATGCATGTGTTCCACTCAAAAGTTGTTAAACTATTTTATTCATCTCCTTTGAGAACTCTCGGAAATTACTTGTGAAATTTTGATATTTCGATTCTATTTATGTGAAATAGAAGAAATAAAATACCTCTAATAGACTTAGGACGATGTACATAGTACTGTTATTAATGGGAGGCGTCAAGCAATCCTCCATTTTCTTATGGCTAATACCATTGAAGCAATGCTTCTTATTATTGGATAAAACGTCAATGTTCAAAAAAATCCGCCCCCGATGAGCCAAAATGTACCAAGTTATTGAGGCCAAGGGTTTTATAGAGCTATAGAGTGCTACTTATACTTGTAAGGGTCACTACGGTATAGGGGTGTCGACACTTAAGGCCTTTTAGCTAATGTTGTGAGCGGGGTTGACGAATGGGCTCCCTTAACGCTCGGGTGAAATAGGGTTTGATAGACCCTAGAAGGAACCCTTAGTGATTATTTCGTGATCCCTCTGTTTACATCGATCCTGGTGGTGGCTCTTGACACGCCTCAGCTAAATTCAACTGTTGATTGAAGTCGAAATTAAAAATTGACTACTTATTAATGTTGTTTGTGGCTCTTGATATGCCCTAATGGATTGAAATGAATTGTAAATATTGGCTACTCATGAACTACTATCGTTATCAGTTCAAATGAACTTGTTTACTCTGGATATTTTACCAACTACTCGTGGTTTCTCAATGTTATTAAATTGAGAGGTTTTTGTTACTCGGTTACTTCAAGTTGATCCAACTTCTCCAATATGATAGTTTTACTGTTTAAATCTTCTGATTTGTTTCAACTCATGCTTCCGTGCCACTCGTTGCTTTACATGTCGTAGTGTGTACTTACTCAGTTTTTACTGATCAATTTCTTCAAAACTGTGTCGGCTTTTTCCATTTTAAAACCACAGATCGTCAATTAAAGTGGGGGATGGGAACGCTGGAACGATACGAAGAAGTATAGCTTAACTTAGATCACTTAGTAGATCGCAAATGTTATGTTTTAAATTGTACTTATTATCAAAATTTTGTTATGTACATTAAGCGAAATGTAATCTTAATAGTATATTTCTACTTTTGGTTGTCGATTGTCTCTTTAACCCTGAACCGAGATCCCGGGTTGTTACAGCCGGTATCAGAGCATCGGTTCTCCGGTTAAAGCGACTTTTCGATTTCCATTAGTAGAGAATAAGAAAGATAAAACGTTTTTGAAATTTTAAAATTGACTAGGATAACTCAATTTGGGAATAAATGAAGTAAACAAGCCGTCGGGGAGTTTGGGTACTTACGTATTATGAAACTCGACTTGTACCGTGTATGTTGATTAAATATTAATGACTATTAGAGATGTTTATGCAAAGTTTACTTGCCTATTTACAGGCGCAATATTTATGTGACATGCCTATTTATATCAAATTGTTTGTCGTAGTTATGTGATGCGTATCTTTGACTCTTTATTTTTGTAAGTAATTCTCGACGAGAGAGTAACGACGCTTTGATTAAGAAGACCGTGAGACCATTCATATTATACCTATGAGCGTGACTTTTAAGATTATATTTTGTTTTGTTTCATTTTGAGTTTATTTGACACGGTCATTTCCAAATTAGGAAGTGTAAACAGTAAAATTATTTGTTTAAACAAAACTAGTTTTCCAAAATTATTGGGGTGACGAGCTACCAAATGCCAAGTGATATGGACCACTTAGTTTATCAGTCCGCTGGCGTGACTCTTAGTACGACGGTACTATAAGTTTTACCCGCTGTGTAGACTAAGTTGGAAAATTTGAAACACATGCGAGTTGTGTTTGAGAGGCACGACGTGTGACGACACATAGTGTTCTTTCTCCCTCGTATGTGTGGAACACTTGAGGTGATTGGTTCATCTAATCCTGTAAAGGCAAGACAACATTTTTCATGAGGATGTGCCAAACGAAATGATATGTTTGTGGCGATCTAAGTATTTTCTAAAAGTCGATACTTGTTTAAATGCTAGAAAATTTTTGGATTGCTTTGTAGGCGTGAGAAGTTGCATTTTGGTCTAACTTTTCAAAATTCAGTGCGATATTTTACTTGAGGTAATTTTAGATGAAACCCTAATGTGATACGAGTTTAGGCTGATATGTAGTATAGACCCCGTCGTGCGGAGAGTGAGAATGAGAAATTTCTTTTCGTTAATGTATTGCTTACTGACCAACTAAGGAAGCCATCTATTGGGAGCAGAACATCCGACGAGAGCGGTTTATCTACTTGTCTGACTAAGTCAAATAGACTAAGTCACATTGTTGCATTTCATGTATGTGGGTAAGTATAGTATGAGATCTTCGGGGGCGAAGATTCTTTTAAGGTGGGTAGACTGTAACACCCCTATTTTTCAAGCCGACTCTAAGTGCAATATCAAGACTTTGGGGGCGAATTTGTAAATAGTTTGTCACGGCTTTAAAGTTTGAATTTTGGAGTGTTAGCAATATTTGGACGTTGTTAGAGTGATTTTGAAGCACTAGAGATGTTCGGGGTGGTTGTGCAATTCTCTACAATTAAGTAGAACATCTAATTTTAGTTTATACCCCAAACTTTGGAATACTACACTTTTACCCCCCTATGCATGGCAACCTCATTTTGACACCTCAAGTGCTAGGTGGAAGCTCTACTATCCCCTCCCACTTCACCATCTGCTGAGAGAGAAAGAGAGAGAGAGACCTCATCACCTTCATCATCTTCTTCTTCTTCTTCCCTCAAGAACAACCACCACAACTACCACCCTAGCACCACCACCACTTTTCCATTTCAAAAACTGTTATAGCTGGAGATAGAGGGTGACGGGGAGGACCAAAACGCACAAAGCAATTTGAAGTTTCATTGGGTATCGAGAGAGAAAACCGCATTTGAAGGTGAGGAACCCTAGCTTTCAATTTGGTTAATTCGTTCTGTACGTTGTAATTCAGAAGGACTGAGTGTTGTTTCCATGTTGCTGAGGCTATGGCGAGCTCAGGGGTACCGATTGTTGGTTGTAATTCGTCGGGAAATGAGGTCGTCGGGTTCTGGGTTCGTGTCGCCGCCGGGAAGCACCATGAACGCCGGAAATTTCTATCTTCTTCGTTTGTTGAGCAAAATCGTTAATTCTGGCGGCATTGTGACCCCTCAGGAGCGAGGAGTAGAACCCATACCTTGGATTCAACCCTGAAATCACAGAGGAGGGTCAGGACCGCCGGAAACCGTGCGACGGTCGCCGGTTTCCTCCATGGCCGCCGGTAAGGTCATAGCTCGGTTGAGACCCTTTTCTTTCTTGTTTTGATCGATTGAAAGCATGAGCATGCTCCTAATCATGTCTAGAACACGTTTAGATCATCCAATCATGACTGTAACAACAAATTTGACAAGATTGATTCGTGCATGTAAAGTTTTCCGACTTGAAAACCTGCCCTGTTCATGGCCATGTAATTCTCTCAATACTTGATGTCTTGACCTGATTCTTGTTGCTATGGATTCCCTGCATGTAGTACTCCAACTTTTGTGTTGATTTCTTGGTCCAATTTGATCTCTAAATCCTCTGATTTTGGCTCCAAATTTGCTTCAACGTTATGTTCTTCGCTAGCAAAACAACTCAGAATTTTACAAGTGTTGAAGTTTGAATTGAAGCAGCCATTTTGAAACGATTACAACTCCATCAATTCTAAATGAAATCTTGTGTTTCTTTCTCCTATGTGAAGATGGCTCATAATACTTCATTTTCTCGTCTCAGGGTCATCTTCAAATTTATAACGGATTGCTCACAAATCGAGCCTAAACTTGCTACTTCGAACTTACAATAAACACTTGAAATTTTTTCTTAAGTGTTGAATCGTTATTTGACCCAACTTTGAACAAGCATAGCTTCTTGTGTATTTGAAGTTTTTGGGAGTTCAAATATGTTCTAGAATCCTTGAATTACCATCTTCAAGTGCCTGCTTTCGGATTTCCAAATCTCATTCTCAAATGATCATAAATTGGCCACAAAGTTGACTAGTTGAGTCGATTTCTCTCAATCTTGACTTTCAAATTCGATGTCGTAAACGACATCTTCAACCTTAGCATCCTTCACGGAAGTTGTTTGTAATGTTATTCCGACCCTAAATATCAACCCTAACCATGTTTGAATTTCTGTAAACCCTAGTTTGACTGAACTGTATAGGAGGGGCATAATAGTAATTTCACTTAAACTTTGAATTGAGATAAATTAAGTAACTTGGAGTTTGTAAGCATGTATTGTATGCGTATTTGGATTACTCGTATGTAATTCTGGGCTAGTGTTGACCAAGTCAAATGTTGAGGTCTTTTTGCAGTTTTACTAAACTTCGGGGGCCTATGTGCATTTAATTAAAACTTCACACTTGAACTACTTGAGACAAAGTTAATGTTTTGAGACCAACAAACTGACTTAGAAGGATATCTGGAGTCTTAAGAAGGAAGAATTTGACTCGGGAGTGACCAAATCAATAGTTGGGGTCTTTTTGCAATTTTAGCAAACTTTAGTGGCCTAAGTGCAATTTATTGAAAGTTGCAGATTTCGATGCTAAGTACATATGGGAGAGTTTAGATTCATTCTTACATGTTTTTGGGCCAATATGAGTTTAATTTGGGGACTGGGCAACTAGACATTTTTGGAGTATGAGGGGCGTTTTAGTCATTTATCTTGCACGACCCGCACTCCATGGCATTCTTGCATACAACCTCATATAGAGGGTAAATTCTAATAGACTATATACTTGACTTGTGTATATCCAGCCGTTATTAAGGATCGTTCGAAGTAGACGTACGTGTTCGTGTTGCTGCATTTACTGTGAGATTCGGAGACGAGCGTTGTAGGAGTGCTAGCTTTGCTTTGCGCCTTTCATGGCCCAGAGGTAAGTACATATGTACGGCCTTTTCATATCAAAAACTGCGTATGTGCTTGATGTTTCAAATGAATGTTTGTTATATGAAATAGTATGAGAATGCATGTGTTCCACTCAAAAGTTGTTAAACTATTTTATTCATCTCCTTTGAGAACTCTCGGAAATTACTTGTGAAATTTTGATATTCCGATTCTGGTTATGTGAAATAGAAGAAATAAAATACCTCTAATAGACTTAGGACGATGTACAGAGTACTGTTATTAATGGGAGGCGTCAAGCGATCCTCCATTTTCTTATGGCTAAGACCATTGAAGCAATGCTTCTTATTATTGGATGAAACGTCAATGTTCAAAAAAATCCGCCCCCGATGAGCCAAAATGTACCAAGTTATTGAGGCCAAGGGTTTTATAGAGCTATAGAGTGCTACTTATACTTGTAAGGGTCACTACGGTACAGGGGTGTCGACACTTAAGGCCTTTTAGTTAATGTTGTGAGCAGGGTTGACGAATGGGCTCCCTTAACGCTCGGGTGAAATAGGGTTTGATAGAACCTAGAAGGAACCCTTAGTGATTATTTCGTGATCCCTCTGTTTACATCGATCCTGGTGGTGGCTCTTGACACGCCTCAGCTAATTAAACTGTTGATTGAAGTCGAAATTAAAAATTGACTACTTATTAATGTTGTTTGTGGCTCTTGATATGCCCTAATGGATTGAAATGAATTGTAAATCTTGGCTACTCATGAACTACTACCGTTATCAGTTCAAATGAACTTGTTTACTCTGGATATTTTACCAACTACTCGTGGTTTCTCAATGTTATTAAATTGAGAGGTTTTTGTTACTCGGTTAAGTTGATCCAAATTCTCCAATATGATAGTTTTACTGTTTAAATCTTCTGATTTGTTTCAAATCATGCTTCCCTGCCACTCGTTGCTTTACATGTCGTAGTGTGTACTTACTCAGTTTTTACTGATCAATTTCTTCAAAATTGCGTCGGCTTTTGCCATTTTAAAATCGCAGGTCGTCAATCAAAGTAGGGGATGGGAACGCTGGAACGAGACGAAGAAGTATATCTTAACTTAGATCACTTAGTAGATCACAAATGTTATGTTTTAAATTGTACTTATTATCGAAATTTTGTTATGTACATTAAGCAAAATGTAAACTTAATAGTATATTTCTACTTTTGGTTGTCGATTGTCTCTTTAACCTTGAACGGAGATCCCGGGTTGTTACACCCCGAGCTTGGTTCTAGCGGTTCGTTACATTTTTTACACGCATTTTCGGTTCTCTGTAGTTGCTCATGTGATGAGTCACTTTTTGCTTAGAATCATGGCACTGACACTGTATACCTATTACTATAAGAAATGGAATAAGTTAGTCAGGCAATCTTTTACACTTATATTCACGACATATCAATTCAAGTAGACTGGTATCAAAAACGAAGCCAAACAGAGGCAGTGTGAGGTGAGACAAAACATTTGAACAAATTAAGAACAATGGTATGTTAACACTAAATTATTATGAATCATTAACACGCAATAGAAACTGGGAAAACAAAGTCATGAATCATATTCAGACTATAGTAAAACCTTGGCAACTTGTCCGCGGGGTTCAAAACTACCTCAACGACGAGTCAAAACAATCGGTCCAGGGTAAAAGAGCTTCGTTGATCAAGGCTCAAACGGCTTGTTCAAAGACAAAGAAAGCCGAGAAACGAGCCACAAAGGAGTCAGAGCTAAGCTGGAAGACACCGGCTAAAATCCAGCGGAAGCCAAGCCTGTTGAATGAGACCCGAGTGGAAATCAAGTCGCGAGGAGCCACACGTGTGGTGAGGAGTAGTCAATGCGTAGAGGCGGTGCAAAAACTTCGTGATATAAAACGAGCCTAAAAATCCATACCACCATTCTTTAGAAGATGAAAATTAGAATTTTAGGCATTGAACATACACTCGATCCGACAATCACGATGTAAATTGCCCCCAGTGTCATTATAACCTACAATAACTACCATTGCGGTTTGGAATATGAAGTATATACTTCAATTTTGGCATTGTGCTTCAACGGCTTTGTTGTGGCGTTGGAGAAAACCTCAACCTTATTCTTGAAATAAGTAGAAGAAGTTCAAGAAAAGATTCAAAAATCATTTTTTTCCTGCAAAAGTTGTGTTGGAGAAAACCTCAACCTTATTCTTGAAATAAGTAGAAGAAGTTCAAGAAAAGATTCAAAAATCATTTTTTTTCCTGCAAAAGTTGTATAAGTCCAAAAGTTCAAGAAAACCTCACCCTTATCCGTTGAAGCACAATGTCTTAGGTGTAAAAGTTATCTAAGTCCAAAATTTCAAGAAAAGATCCAAAAATCACATTTTTCTTAAGTTCATTTTAAGGCAAAGTTTGGTATGACTTATACTTATAAGTCAGTTTTGAATTATAAGCTAAACACAACTTATAAGTTGTGTTTGGCATGGATTTACAAGCTGAAAAGTTCGATATCGACTTATAGGTTCATGGTGTTAGAGTTGAGTGTAGAAAATGTTGGGTTTTTGAACTTTTTTTGAATTTTTGGACTTAAACATCCTTTTCACAGACCTAACTTTGAGTTCATCTTTTCGTCATGGATTTTTTTGACATAAAATTATAAGTCAACTTAAGTTACAAATAAATAATATCAAAGTCACCATTAGACTATGGACTTATAAGTCCAAATCCAGAATTACAACTTATAAGTCACATACCAAATACTACTTATAAGAGTTCTTTAACTTTGTAGACACCAAAAATTCGTCAATTGAAAATGATTATGGACTAAACAATGTCCTAATTAAATGATCTAATGAAGAAACATGACAATAAAAATTCAGCATCAGACACTACTAAATGGCGAATCGCATGGGTCCTCGTGTCAAACTGAAGCTAAAAATTGACCAGCTCGGTCGCAAACATCAACTCCGATTAAAATTGATGTTACGATCGGAAGTGCGCCTTAAGTTTACAATTACCGCAAATGTAATTGTATAAATATTGTTAGGAAAACAACCAAAATAGACTTTCCTATAAGTACATCAAGATCTCCTAGACTTTACATAATTTTATAGGGTACCCTAAATTATTAAAAAAATTGCACAACGTACCTCTCTATCTCTCCTATAAATAGAGGAGGAAGTTCATAAGAAATATCACACATTTCTACACCTTTCTTACACCTTACACCTTTCTACACATTTCTTCACACCTTACACATTTCTTTACATCTTTCCTTACAACTTTCATACCAGTTCTCACAAATTTCTCTCTAGCTCAAAGGTAAGAAAAGAGAAGCTAGCAAAGTTCTGACAGGAAAAGCCCCCAAAGGAGCCAAGATCCTCGAGGACGGAAAGACATTGAAGGAAGAAAATCACAAAAGACGGAGAAGCCCTGACGAGTAAGCCACAAAGATAGTTGAATCTTCAAAGACGGAGCAATCCTGAAGGTCAAGCCATCCACCCCAAGAAAATCAAATCTTCAAAGAACATCAAAGTACGGTGAACCCGCGAAGAACAAGTCAAAGTCAAGAAAAAAGACCATAAGCGCATGTGCCGGTCAAAGCCCATCAAGGACGTGGAAGATCCAACCGTCCAAAATCATCCCATCAAATTCAAATTCCCGAAAAGAATTAGAGGAGTAGTGATTCTACTAAAGAAATCTGTTTCAGATATTTGTATCATGCTTTCAAATAATCAAACGACATTTGTCGCCAAATTTCTGTGTTTACTTGCTTAAGCGAAAAATTTGTGTGTACAACTTTTAATCCAGAATTGACTTATAAGCTTATTTTAAGTTATTCTAAACTTCCTCATAAGAGAAAGCTAAACTTATACTACCTTTGTTTGTTTTCTTTCAGTTTACTTTACTTTTTGACACTATCCATTGGGTCACTTTGATTTGGTAAATTGATGATACGTGTATGTATCCAACGGACATGGCGAAGACATGAAAACATAGTTTTTACATTGTTAGTTTATTTTCATTATGAAAGTATTAGGAAGTATTTTAATTGTTTATGGGTTTTAACATAATTATTTAATTGTTGGAGGGAGTGTTAGGATAATTAATCGTTAGTCAATTAGTATTTACTAGGCTTAACCCCGCGTCGAGGCACTGGGCATATCTCCATTAGTCACGTTTTACATTTATGTGTGAAAACTTTATGCTTTGTTTGTTTAATAGCGACATATATTTTTATGCGACAATGAGAGGGCTATTGAAAGTTTAGCGAATTCATAAAGTTTAATGCAGTTCATGGGATTAGAAATTCCCCCCGGTTACAGCGAGCATGTTCGTAACATCTTACATCTTACCTTCATTTATGTGCCTCATTCGATCATGAAGTTCCTAGTTAACACAATATGCATTGGAAAATTTTGAAGAAAGTGATCGACATATCGACACAGTGTATTTTAGAGGGGTTGGTTGGTTTCAAATAGTAAGAAAGAATAAATTTGCATGTCATAGTTGAAACAAATCATGCCTTCCAAGTCAGAGTGACGTGAATAGTATGAGAGAGAAAAAAAATTCTAGTTTTTTTTTTTTAGAAACAAAAATACTAGTTATAGGTACGGTGAAATGGCATTGCCAATGAGAGAATATTTTTAATTATCATTTTATGCTTATTATCCTTGTCACTCATTCCAGAAGTAACGAAATTATTTACGAATACAAATTATTTGAAATAAAAAAATATTACGTGTGTCGGAGCCTATTTCCTTTCTATCCATTAGTAAATAGGAGATTACATAATTTATCGAAGAAACTGGCGGCTCCAAGATGGGCTTTAAATTTATTCGAACTAATAGTCAAGTGAACTAAAAGTCACACCAAACGCTCCCTATTTTACGTATGCTAATGTGAAAAGTAATGTTTGATCCTAAATAAACAAATGCAACAAACTTATTATCTTTACTTTCTTTAGCACTTGAATCTCATGGATGGTTTTGGCAGCAATTTTCTTTGGGTACTTATGAGGAAAGGCATTTCAGAAAAGTGCGAGACACTGATAAGTTATAGATGAACATTGATATGCAGCCCACTCTAGCATAATCTATATTACTTAAATATTGGAACATATTTCATATTTTAAATTATCAACTATCCCCTTAAGAGTGTCTTGTTCTTTCAATGATAGATGCAAAATGTAAGGCAAAGGAAATTAAAATGGAAAACTTAATATCAAGTTATACGAAGGCAAATAATTTCTACATATATTAGAGCATCTCCAATGGAATTAGGCAAAAGTTAGGCTTATTAAGCCCAAAAATTTAATTTTACATTAGTCTTTTTCACTTGTACTCCAACACTTTTAGCTAAAATTTCGGCGTTTTGATTTCCCAAATAATATGGTGCACGGTTTTCGGGATTTCTTACGCGAAAACATTAATTTTGTTTCAATTTTGAGATAAAATAGGAAGAAATTATATTTGACAAGGACACATGTTCTTTTTTTGCTTAATTTACGGAGAGATGGCGGGTATATTTACTTCGCCAAACATAGCAAAGATGTTGCCGAACGTTATGTTTGCCTAGTCAAATGCCTAATCCATTTGAGCCTAAAATTTCTAAAAATTATCTAAATTTTTTCAAATAATATCGATTTACCTATTGCGTTGGAGATGCTCTTGTGTTACCAGTGTTTTATATGAAATGATTGTGTATTCGGCCTAAAATAAAGATATGTAGATCATTTTTAGTTATAAGTAGTTTACACCTTTTCATTTAGCATCTTCGTAATTATTTTCTTCTCAAGCGAAGTGACACCGCTTCCTTTTTGTGTTGTCGCTTATAATATATCTAGATGATTCAAGCATCATCACATAGTACTCCACCTTGGCATTGGTAAGTGTAGAAAACTATACTAAGGAAACGGTGTTTGCTTAAAAAATATGTAGAGCTTATTCAATTTAAGAATTTTCGAGATAAATCCATAAAATAGAACACCTTGTGTTGAACATCAATATAATTTCTAATTTACTCGTAATTATTGGCATGTAATTTAGAGAGACATATGCCAGACTATGGGTCATTTCAGGGAAAACTCGTGATGGTTCTTACCAGGTCCCTAAAAATAAGACTATGAACTCAAACTTTAAACAGGAAAACGGTATCTTTGAACCTGCAGCGGAAAAACCAGCAGAACTAAAAATTGTTGGGGGACGAACATGAACCTCTAGCATACCATATAGTAACATATGCGATAGACCATTTACACTTGGGTAATAAGATAATTTATTGTAGTAGCCTATGATGCCATAATAGAAACACAAAAGTGATTTAGAACTAAATTTGTCACTCGCCCAGGCAAGCATCTTGTGATGATTATCAGCCTTTAAGAAACCCGAATTCGACTTGCACATTCCGCATATTTCATATTCCTTTTCTAACTCTACACCTGAGTATTAACATAAGATGGATACATTTCTGTTTATATAATTCCAAAGATCCTCTCTCTTCCTTTCATTCTAGCTTTTTCACATATTCTTCCATGAATTTTAGTTATTAAAATTTCTTAAGGAATTTTTTTGAAATTAGATTAGGTCTTAATCTACATCATTTGCGTACATAAATAAGTGAACGGAACTTTCACATTTTTGGGGTCAAAGTAACACAATTTTATAATGGATTTCACCAAATTTTCCAACTCTTTTTTAAGGAATTTTATAGAATTCGAAATATCCTCTCTCCTTCTTTCATTCTAGTTTTTTCACATATTCCTCCATGAATTTTTATAAATAATTTCTTTTAAGAAAATTTTTTGAAACAAAATTTGGTCTTGATCTAGATTATATTTATTTTTTGGTTTCTTAAGGACAGATGATTATCTGTCCTTATGAAACCGAAATTCGACTTGCACAATCCGCAAATAATTTCAAAGATCCTCTCTCTTCCTTTCATTCCCGATTTTTCACATATTCTTTCATGAATTTTAGTAATTAAATATTTTTAAGGAAACATTTTGAAATTAAATTGGGTCTTAATCTACATTATTTGGATATATAAATAAGTGAAGGGAACTTTCACAGTTTTGAGTCAAAGTAATAACAATTTCATAATAAATTTTGCATTGTCAAAAAAAAAATGGATTTTGCTTATTTTTTTTAACTCTTTTTGAGGGATTTTATAGAATTCGAAATATCCTCTCCTTCTTTCATTCCAGTTTTTTCACATGTTCTTCCTCGAATTTTGTAACTAATTTCTTTTAAGAGATTTTTTTGAAATTAAATTGGGTCTTAATCTACATTATTTGAATCTATAAATATGTGAATGGAACTTTCACATTTTTTGAGTCAAAATAATAACAACTTATAATTGATTTCACTAAATTTTTTATAGCTTTTTAAGGGGTTTATTTTTTGTGGGAACTAACTTTTTGTAATTGGTGTAATCAACTTCTGTATAATGATTGCTACAAATTGAAAAATTCAGGAGTTACGTAGTAATGACTAATGAGGAGGGTTATGTGATGATTAATGTGCTAAGTTGTACATTCATTTGTATAAACTGACACTTTTTTTTTTTTGCGGGAAAAGAAGAACATCAATTAATAATACGGTAGAGTACACATCAGCTTCATACTATTACAAGATTTCCACTCAACCATAGAGCTAACAAGCTAACCTTCAACACCCAACTAAGAGTACAAATAAGACCAAGAACAAAAGAGACCTACAACAAACAAAATACAAGGCCCAGAACAGACAATAACAAGCACACAAAGAAAAAGCAAGCACACCGACACAAGATGAGAACTGGAGATTTGATGACACCACCTGTAGAGAAGATATGGTGAGAAATCAAAAGAAAAAAAAAAAAGAAGAAGAAATCATAAAAGATGTATTAAAATGTAGAAGTTAAAAAGGAGTCCTCGAATCTGGTGGCTCCCAAAACTTAGAACCCGGCCTGAGTTTCTTCTTCGGATGGTGAGTCGGAGAGCGCGGTCTAGTCCAATTAGCCCCTTTCGGTTGAACCGATTCAAAATCATAGGACCCAAACGGACTAGAAACCTCCTCAATAATCTCCATAGGTACAGCTGGCGTAGGAGAACATGATGAAATATCCGAGAAATGGGCCTCCTCTGACTTCTTGCACGTCTTTGCTCGATCCCATGGGTTGTGAGGCTCCTTTGGAGTGAGAAAACGGCGACGGAACAGGCGATATGGGACATGAACGGCTCCTCTTTCCTCAGCAGGTAGATGAGGAGGTCGCTTCACAACTTTCCAATACCAGTCTCTATCAACAAGAATCACCTGTTTGGTCCTTGGATTCACAAACTTCAACTTGACTTTCTGGGCATCCGCTTTGGATCTGGTCAAAATGCTTGCTATCTCCTTGCATGTATGATCAGACACACTAATTTGATGCGGAGATGAGCGAAGATTTAAAAGCTCGGCCCGACTATACTTAAGCTTTAACAGCTTAACCTCAGGGATAGTCTGATGAAACTCTCTGTGCTTCCGAATTCGCTTGCACTGATGCAGTGCCTCAGCCCAGATTCTAAATCTCTTGGAGCAAAATCGCATTGTCTTCCTTGTGGGTTCGTGTAAATCTGTGCGGAACAAATTCGCGAGAAATCGTGGTTGTTCCTGGTAGCTCAAAGTCCACACTTTTGTTAAGGCAGGCGATCTCACCCTCTTCATGATAAATTGTGAAACCAGAGCACAAACTCGAAGAAAATGAAAAGGAATTAGAAGAGGAGGAAACTACTAGATAAGCACTGGAAAAAGCAGACAAATAAACCAGATACAAGAAACTCTAAATTGGAATTGAAAACGAAGTAAAGGATAGGAAAAAAAGAGCTCCACTCCACTCAGAGGAGGAGAAGTGAAAGCAGAAACAAGAGAAAAGCAGAGAAAGCAGATCACAATTGAAAACCGGAACCAAACAAAGAAACTTTATAGCAACAGAATCAAAATTTGGAAGCGGGTCAGAGTGGCGACCCGGATACGGCGATTCCGAAATCACCGTGGATGAAACGAGCGATGGAAACAAAAACAGACCAAACAGATGGAATGGTTTCGCCCAAAACCAGAGCGTGACCAGAGGATCTGAACAAGTGAGAGAAGAAGGAGAACTTGCTTTACCCTAAAAATTTTGGAGTTCGCCGGCGGCGAGAAACAGTGAGAACTGTGAGTGGATAAGCTTGCCACCCCCGAGAAATAGATCCGAAGGAAGAGGATCTGAGGATAAGTGAAGAGAAAACGAAAGCGAAAGAGGATAAAGTCTCGGCGGCGGCGGCAATAGCCAGGAGTAACCGAGAGGGGAAATAGGGTTTTTTGGGAGAGGGTTGTTTTCTAGAGAGTGGAGAGAGCGTTTTCTCTATCTAACGCCTCAACCCTCCTACTCTACAAATACTTGTATAAACTGACACTTGTATGATAGTTATTGGTTGTAAACCAAGTAAGCAAGACGCGTGTCTTTTTTAAGAAGAACATTAAATGACAAATGGCATGTCGTGGTTGATCATTTGCACTTTCCTGCTTTTATATACATATATAATACATATATATATATATATAAATATGTTGTTCTGGTTCAATTATTATTATCGAATGAATTGATTATTGAAAAGCAATCTTTATTCGGTCAACTGTAGTTCTTAGAATAGTCCGTAGGCTACAAGCTACGTGGTCAGTTTTTGACGATTTTCACAAAATAGTTAAACACCGATACCTTTACGGTATCATTTGATTAGCAAAACGATACACAAATTCGGTAATCTTTGATCTATCTTGTAAAGTAAACTTTATTTTGCAACACTATGGAAAAATTGTCAAATAATTACATCGTTTTATTATCCAAATCACCGATTCAAAGTGACCCAATTACGAATTGAAAGTCAGACGGAGTTGAAAGAAAAGAAACAGATGTTGTAGTTTGTAAAAACATCGAGTACTCCATATGCCTATAAAGAATATTATAATTCAGCTTTGTTTGAATTTAGAGATTCAAATACAATCAACTTTCTTGAGTATACCATTAAGATGTCTATAAAATCTATAAAATCTCTCTGAGTGATCCACAACACAACTTGATTGAGTTGGTGGTGTCACTGGTGTGAGCTTACAAGTGAGGGTAAAGTCTTAGTTCATTGCTTGCTTTAGAACTCTATGAACTCCATTAACAGCCAAAACAAATGACTCCATCTCACCTAATTAACATGAAAAATTAGCTATGCATGAAGTTATTGCTTAAAGCAGAACAAGAATCAGCCAGTTGGGTGCCAACAAAACTCCAAACAATTAGATTGTGTATGGCGGTGGTAATCTTTCTCTTCTGCTCAGATGATAGTTCTACTATTTATCATGTCATATGTTACATATATGAAATATTGGGGTGAACTAAATTATAGAAAGAAAGCAATTGGGTATCTATTGGGTTAGATTTGACTAGTTAGAAAATTAAATTCATTCAAACTATTGGTAGTCAGACAGAAATACAAAGCAGCAGTCAGTTGAACTCATCTCATGAATCTACTGTTGCGAACATGCATTTCGTTCAATAAAGAGATATGTATAAAATGTATATCGGCCATTTCATTGACATTAAATGGACAATATGATCATTTATTCCATGCACCTAGAAGAAATGCAAATTTAAACATAATATGCGCTAATTTGAATAATATTATAGACTATTTAAATAAATAGTTCAGAAAAATAGATAAAAAAAAGGATAAATCAAAAGTATATGGAAGCAAAATAAATAACGAAATGAATGTCAAAATAAACAGTCCAAGCATCATAGTCAATATTGATTTGAAGAAAGAAACCAATATACAGCTAACAAATAGCTAAAGTCATCAAAGGAACAGTCTTCGAAAAATCATAAGATGCTTGGTCAAGCATAAGTGATAACACTCTTTCTCAGCTCTTCCTCCCCATCCTGACGTTTACCACTATTCACTGGGTCACTTTGACCGGGTGATTTTGATTACAAAATGATGTCATTTTTGGATAATTTTTCAATGTGTTGTAGAGTAAGAGTTGCTATATAACAGCGTGAAAAAATTATCAAATTGCATCATTTTCCTATCAAAATCACTCGGTCAAAGTGAACCAGATACGAGTCAAAAAGTCATGATGGAGAGAAAGAGCTGAGACAGAGTGGTACAAGACTACCTAGATTATTCTATGTCAATGAAGAAGTATATGGTTTATATTAAAGCCTACAATAAAGTAGAGTATAATAATATCGCGAAAATTCTTGAGTATAGGAGACATCTTTACAAAGATCATAATTTAGGAATAGATGAAAGAAATCATCTATTAAACCAAATTCAAGAATTACATTCTCATAGTCAAGATTTGTTAAACCCTTATAGTTACGACTTCCTAATGGTAACTGGGGATGATTCATCTAGCTTAGAAGAAGAAGAAACTTCTAAATCCAATGATGAAAAAATCGAAGAAATAAAAGCTGGAAAAAGATAAATTGGAAGAACCATATTGTTACTAGGGGAATGAATGACGACTACCATTTTGAAACAACTCATACCACCAATGTTAAAATGAAGACTTTTCTTCCTCTAGAAAATATTCCTTGCGAGAGATGATCTCGAACAATGTATCTCACAATTGTACTTATCATGATTTAACAAATATTTCTTTTAAAAAGAACAAACTAGAGAAATAGGTTAATTGGCACAATCTATGTCAATATGATTAACAATACATTATATAAGGATAAATGGTTTAAAGAAAGACTGCTAGAATACCTTCGTGGTATCGTACAAGGAACTTTCTCCCTTGGTTTAACCAGTGGGAAAAAGTGAGAAATGAATGATAGAGAAGGACGAAATCCTTCAATTATAAAAGTTATATGACATCAGAGAATTTATGTGGTCATGTAGAAGACAACAGTTTACAAGATGTAAATTACATTCTTGCTAAATTGGAACATTGTGACATGCAGTTGGGGCATTTACGTATTTTTTAAAAGATCTTAGTGTAAAATATCTACAATTAGAGGGATGTTAGTGGAGTTTTCAAGAAGTCATGGGTAGTAATTGCCACCCCTTATCCTCAGTAACTCCGCCCCAGACGACCACCCTAGTACTGCTTGTGCGAGCAAAGTTGTGCTCGTGCGAGCACTGTCCTGCCCATGCAAGCAGGTACTTCCTCGTGCAAGCTCAGACCTTCTGAATGGTGTGATTTTCGTTCCCACTTGCTTCTTGACCGCTTTGCTAATCGAGGCACAAAACTAACACTGGCATTACTTTCCAGGATCTTAACAGCTTCCAATGAGCCACTATATTAGCCTCTCTGAAACAAAGTTCGATCTACATGGAGGAAATTGAAACAGTTAAAAAGTTTAAGCTATCCACTTCAACACATTTGGACGTACAATTTGTTAGGATTCCCAATACGCGAGACAAGAGAAAGCAAGAGCCAAACAAGATCAAGAACACAAGCGATTTAACGTGGTTCACTAATTTTGAGACTAGCTAATCCACGGCCAAACAAAGCCAATTTATTGATGGGAGAAACCCGATTACAATGCACACCGTGGCCACAACGACCACGACGGCCACCCAAAACAACACACACGCACCCAAGAGCACTCAATTGTGTCTCACACACACTAACAAAGGCTAAAAATTCCAACCGTGTGTATTGCTGCAAATAACACAAAAACATGTGCCTATATGTACTGCTACAAGACTTGGAGCCAAAGTACCGTCCAAAAATAATCCACGACGAACAAGGAATTATTTTCGTCCAATTTTTTCTAAATACAATTCGGAAACATTTCACCATTAACTTTGACCCTTGCTACCAAAGTAATGACTTGTTTCCAAAACCATGTGATGTTTGAGTCAAAAAAAAAAAAAAAAAAATCCACCTTGATTCAAACTCCAGAGCTACCAAACCAATTCTTCTCATCAATCCAACAAACTCAATCCGAGTGTATTCTCAATTTGCGGAATTGAACACACTCCCAATAAGCCTCAACAAGTGCGTCTATGCGTTTTCAACAAACACAAAAACAATACGTCCCAATAAACGCTCCCCTAATGCACCATGACACAATGCATACCCAACGTTGCGCCAATGACACTTCGCAACAAAGTGCCTATCAAACGATGTCATGCCAATTTGCGCAGCCATCCGCACCAATGCACACAAAACCAATAACCGAAGTGCGCCAATCCAATATCCAGTCGCGCCACCAACCGATGCGTGCACAATAACACGCCACCAATCCACGTGCCCAATAACACGCGCCCATGCTCCATGCCTGGAGCCCGAATCCGTCCCCAAGAGGCCTAGAGAGCTACATCGTCCTTGAGTGTCCCTCCTCCTCCACCTGAAGCGAAATCTACAGGTGCATGATTCTTGGGACACTCCCTCTTCCATTGACGTTTCTCCCTCAATTCGCTAGTTGATTCGAGTCGCCTCAACCTAGACTTGAATCCTCCTAGCCGCCAAATCCAATTCCAGATTCAGATCACTTGTCGGGTTGAGCACGCCATATCGATTGACGCATGCCGGAACCGAAAGCGTGCCGGATGTACTAAAAGTAGATCCACAATTCTGATGCTCCACAACAATAGCCCGACAGCTCCCCCAACAAGGAACCCGATAGCCTCCCAACAAAGGTTTGGTGTGCTTGCACCCCCTGTTTCAGAGGCCAACCAGTGGAAACCCAATATTTCCATCAAACCCGACAGATCATGATCACGAACTCGCCAGTGCTTCTCTTGAAATTCAACGAACCTGGCTCTGATACCACTTGTTAGGATTCCAATACGTGAGAGACAAGAGAAAGCAAGAACAACAAGAGTAGGATCAAGAACACAAGAATTATGTGGTTCACTAGTTTTGAGACTAGCTAATCCACGGGCAAACAAAACCAATTTATTGATGAGAGAAACCCGATTACAATGCACACCGTGGCCACAACGACCACGACGGTCACCCAAAACAACACACACGCTCCCAAGAGCACTCAATTGTGTCTCACACATACTAACAAAGGCTCACAATTCTAACCGTGTGTATTGCTGTAAATAACACCAAAACATCGCCTTTATATATGGCATGTACATAGACTTGGACCTAAAGTACCGTCCAAAAATAATCCAAGACGAACAAGGAATTATTTTTGTCCAATTGTTTCTAAATACAATTTGGAAACATTCCACCATTAACTTTGACCCTTGCTACCAAAGTAATGACTTGTTTCCAAAACCATGTGATGTTTGAATCAACAAAAGAAATTCAAACACAATTCACATCACAGTTAATTTTAAGCCATAGCTGAGAGTTGGTAGCTTCAGTAAATTTAGTTTCCAATGTCATCGCTTATCATGCTTTCATGGATAATCTCAATATTCGGCCTACCATGGAAATTCTAATGGGACAGTTGTTTGCTTTGAATGAATTTGTATTGGAAACATCTTATATTGGGGTGGCCGGTGTTTACTGTTTTTCTTTTTAGCTATTTTATTGGGCATCTCTTATCATGAAGGGTGATGATGCACTTTTCTTTGTTTTATTTGAATTGGACTGTGATAATCCCTTTTCTGAATGATTGAAGCTACAAGTTTCGGGGAAACGAACAATGTTAATGTGCTTGTACTGGATGTACCAAATCGGTTTTACAAGGGATCTGCATGATGAATGAGCGAATACGGATGCAGCTAACATTTATGTGCAGCTAACATTTATGTTGTATGATTTATATGCATATTCTCCCTGTGATCTTCATTCATTTCTCAGTTTCACGGGCATTTGAGAATGTCGTAAAGAAATTTGAATGTGCACCCTTTTCTCCTTACTCGGATCAGCTAAGCCAAACAGTAACCACAAATCAGTTGCTTTTGTCAAACATGGGAAACCATAAATAACATCATGTAATTAAAGCTCTCTATATTTTTAGTAGGTACATTTTATGAATGTAAATCAGCGCATTTTGGCCTTCAACATCTAACAATCAGTCCAGTTCTATCATCTCAGTTCGAGAATTGTTGGAATATAAAACCTATCCCAATAGAACCATCCTTCATCTCGAGTCTCAATAATTGTAACCCTAGAAGATGAGATCGATCTGGATCATAACAATTCCAGGGTAGCTCTAGAGAATGAGATTGACATGGAGCACTTTGCCAGTTCAGAAGCTGATGGCACCAGTCCACCACAAGGAACTATTCTGCAATTACACACCTGCATCGTGTGGGATTTAACTTAGCATACACTGACAGGGCATAAGAAAATTAATGAAATAGCATGTTTACCAAATTAACAAAAGAAGTGATGGCAGCCCTTTCTAAGAAATCTTTAAGACATTTTTTATTACATAATGGCTGTTCGCATACAGGGCTGGGTGACAACATGTCAACTACAGCAACAAAAGGGTACACCATGTATCTACTGATGAATTGTGCAGCTGTACGAGTACGCATTCAGCAAGTCGCTTACGGGTTTTTTCCAAGTAAAACGAATCGAGTTTCCGCTCAAGTTGACTCCTGCAGGTCACCCACTTAAACTAGTCCATAAGTCTAACATGTGAGTTCAACTACCCTGTCTACTACTACCTCAATTCCCTCTCTATCTTCCTAGTTTGACCTTCAAGGGCCACTTTGACCCTGTGATTTGAATAGCAAAAACGATGCAAGAATTTGGTAATCTTTTCACGATGAAAAGATTACCAAATTTGCTCTACAATACCATGAGAAGATTACCAAATTCTTGCATCACTTTTGCTAACCAAATCACCGGGTGAAAGTGACCAGGTGAATAATGCACTAAGAAGATAGAGAGGGAACACCAATGTTTTAAGCAAATATTACACCCCAAAGTGAAACAAGAGATAGGTGGAGATTAAAACATTAACCACATCAGACATCATTGGATCATGAACATACGCCCTACAACCCCAACAGGGGCTCCCAACCCCACAACTCCATTACAGTCTGCAGTTTATTCATGGTGTCAGTTAGTTCTGTGGGTTGCCTGAATATATAATGCCAAAACAAGAAATCACAAAAAGCCTCTGCGGAAGTTACGTTTACCGATTGTAATTGCAGGCTCGGACCTCTGGTTATGATGGGAGGAGAACTCGAACAACTTCTTAAGATCGGTTTGGAGGATTGAATGAATAGGCTTTCTTCTAACACTACCATTAATGTATCAGGTTGATTGGATGCTAACTATTTTTTTAAAACAAGTGACCCGCCATGCCTCACATGCAGAAATATGGATGTACCATGGGTATGAAATATCAAGTATGGTTATTATCTCTATTATAAAACCCGTCAATTTGTCTTTTGGACCGTTGGATGTATTTAAGCACCCTTCGTTCCTTCCACTTTCAAGTTCAACCACATACTTAATCAAATTCGTGGGACGCAACTCCCACTCACACCGTTTATTGTAGTAGTTATTTCACTACAGTACCCGTCATTCTCTATTATCCTCATTTCATACATGTATTTCATAACCTCTATGCTATTATATTTTACCGTATTTTACCATGAGTTGAACTACTTATCATTCATCTGAAATTGTGCATAAACTTTTTCTTATCATTCATCTGAAATTGTACATATAAATTTTTCTTCATACACTAGTCTAGAAATATCATTGGTTTCACTAGTCCCGCCTTCCTGTCGCATCTATTTCCTCAGGATCATAATATTATCACCATTGGAGCATGAAGCAAATTTACAACTAAATGAACTCCCACGTCCAAATGATGAAAAACAGCTAAAGGAAAGCAACTTTTATATTTTCTTTCTTTTCATTACCTGTATAGTTTGGTTTTCGCTTTTCAGCAAATGCAGCTAAGCCTTCCAAACGATCGTTTGTGTACAAAACATGTTCATAACACTCTTCTTCCAATGCTAAAGCTGATACCATATCTACCTCGAGCCCCTCGTCAATAGCTCTTTTTGCCATCCTTATCGCAACTGGACCCTGGATATCCCATAACTTGTTAAGAACGCGTTAACAAGTAAAGCGCAAAAACAACATCTAACTTAACAAGCTCAAATTCAAATGATAGAACCAGACAGGTTTTCAATGTCAGTCTACAACCATTCAAGTACCAGCTAAATGTACATGAGTAGCTAACATCACGTGTTCAAAAATCATAATAGATGCATGTTTTTTTGGTCAATTTGTAGTTGTAATTTAGAAGACCTCTCAACTAAAATGCCCAAAATGACCTTGCCGCTCCAGAAAGCACCCAGAAGCACCCGGAGCGGGTGTGTGACCTCCCAGAAGCACCCGTGCTTCCTAGGCTCTAACTACACAAAAGTCCATTGTCTTATGACAGGGGTAAGAACGAAGGCCTCGCATGTTTTCCTTCTTCGCCGAGCAGGAATGTGCTACAAGCCTACAACTTGTGTTTGGTACTTCAGTGAGCAATAAGCATAGGTCTTATTGAGTCTTGGTATATTCTCAAGCACTATCTGCATTATTATCATTTATCAATACCATGGGGTGGGAGGTATTGTCGATCCCAATCATTCTGAATGGCCTTAGCAAGCACATAACTCCCAGTTCCAGTGCTCTTAATACAGAAAAAAAGATAAGAAGGCCTACTATCTTTTAGGTAAAATAATCTTAGAGGAGACACTAAAAAGATTCAAGCCTGTATCACAAATGAAAGATAAAAGTTCAGAATTTCCTCGGACTCGTAAATAAAAAAAAACACTCCTGTGTCATAAAGACCTATAGATTTATCTCTTTGGAGTGTTTTGCACATCTGCATTCAAGTCTTGAATAAGCACTGAGAAAGAGTATCTTGTAGCCAGACTTGATGAATTCCTCAGTCCAGGAAACATAAGGAAAGACAAGAATAAGACCACTAAACAGAAATGAATAGCAAGGTTAATCTAGTAATCTGTGTAAGGAAACATTCTTTAGCACTTTCAGAAGTCGGTTGACCAATCACCTTTTCATGCTTTTAGAATCAAAAACCAAATGGTGCCGGGCTATGAAGATTTGCTGGTATGGCGGAGATTTGCTGTCCCACCAATTTCAAAGAAATAGGGTTACTTTTGCGGCTTATTTATTTTATTTATTATTGACCTATAGTGATACATTTATATTTTCGGGGATTGATGTTAATTTGTAAGCGTCAACTATGATCAAAGTGTTAAATTCTGCAAATGAGATTTATTTGCTAACCAAATGACAATTTTATTTCAAATTCCAATTTTTCTGATGATCATGTTATCTCTTCTTTACTTAGCGTCTCTTACTTCTAGCCCTAGGAACAACTAAGGCAGGCATTTTCCAAAGAGTTATGACCACTTTCAACAGTCTCCCACATGCATCACTAGTGTCTAAGATTACACAAACACACACACACACACACACACACACAAAAGTGGGTGATAGTGCGAGTGAGTCAGAGAAGAGTCGAGTGTGCAGCGCCGAATCTTGGAAA
Organism: Linanthus parryae; assembly: GCA_023055425.1. NCBI lineage: Eukaryota > Viridiplantae > Streptophyta > Magnoliopsida > Ericales > Polemoniaceae > Linanthus > Linanthus parryae. The sequence goes on along the minus strand of JALGPY010000038.1, from coordinate 395,769 downwards.
AGCACTTATGCTTCATAATTACTGAGATAAATGCATATAAATGAACCGCATGTTAGAAACATCTTTAGTCAATCCCGGCAAAAGAGTTTCCGCCATAACGAGGTCACAACTTTGTCAGCTTTGGATACATGTAGGTTTGAGATGTTGAACATGGTTGGGTGCAAAAGATTGTATCTTGTGGAAAGACATGGGCACTGTTCTTCATATTTAGCATGCAGCCAGTTGCAAGATTCTGCAATCAGTATCCCCATTCAAGAAGCTCTAATCTATTGTACTGCAGGTGAAACTTTAATGTGACGTCTCTTCTGATTTGTCTCTTGAACTGTTTCTGCAAGCCGAACATTCGGAGTACTTACCTTGAATTTTGCTACCTTCTGTCTTAAGCAAGAACTTCGGATAAAATGTGGACATCTATACTACGAAGTGTGCTGATCTACTTTACTGACCCTTCTTTTGTGATCTTTGGGATAATGTATTTCGGCACTTAAAGATTGGTTGTACACATTTTCAAGTACTCCCCCAATCCCAAAAAGTTTGTCTTGTTTGACTCTTCAGACATATTAAGGCAGTGACGAACAATGCCAAAAAATTCATGCACTACCAAAATGGCCCTCATACATTAATTATGGTAGTACATATGGGCCCATGTAAAAAAGAATAAAATCAAGTGATAAAAGAAGGGTAAGAGTAGAAAAAGTGGTGGCACGAAGTGGTATAGTCCCAAAGGAGATACAGTTTTGGGACAAGTTAAAATGGCAAATAAAGCAAACATTTTGGGACGGAGGGTGTAATATTCTTACTACTTGTCAAGTGAATGTGTGAGGCTGTGAGCGCCTTGATGAACAGTACCTTCTCATTTATAGTCCGAGCAATTTCGAGTGCCTTTTGGTGAGCTTCACCAGCTGGTACGCAGTGGTTCACTAAGCCTGTATGAACGCAGATAAATTGCACTTTAACAACAGAAAGAAAACAGTAAGAAATACATGCTGGATCCAGAGAGCAAACAAACATACCCATTGAAGCTGCATCTCTTCCACCAACTTTCCGACCAGTAAAAATAAGTTCCTTTGCCAGTGATCTTCCAACCAATCTTGGGAGTCTTTGGGTCCCACCTGCTCTGCAGAAGGTGAGAGCAGAATTATCAAGAGATGCACTGAACAGAATATTATTAGACACTGATCTACATTGAGGTTGCTAAAACAGCTATGCAACATCCAACTGACCAACTACAATCCCAACATTCTCAATTGAAAACATGTAAACAGAAGATCTAAGATAAGTAAACCACACCAGAGCCACAGCATTCCTTTGCAAAAATTGGGCAAAACAATTTCTTTTTAAATGTTCTAAAATGGATACTTGATTTTAAACATACCCAGGTATTATGGCAAGTCCAGTTTCAGGTAAACCCAAAACAGCATCTTCTCCTGAATCATCCCAGAATAACACACTTTTAGAGTATGTTTTAAAGCAATATTTAAATAAATGTTATAAAGTCTAAACTGACTAAGAAAGCACACTTTACCACAAATCCGAAAATCGCATGATAGGGCCATCTCTAACCCCCCACCCAAGGCTGCACCTTCAATGACAGCTATAGTAGGAATACGAAGTGCCTAGAAGATTTTGCAGGTTCTGGTTAGGTGGTAAACAGGATGAGAGTAGCTCTATGAAAGGCATGAAAGGGTCAGGAGGAAATGGGAAAATAGCAACAACAATAAAAGTGTGTTAAGGAGTAATAAACGAAGATGAAATAAAATTATGATACATATTCCAATATATGATGGGAGCACTCAAGTTCGGTGTAACCTATATCATTACAAAAACAGTAATAATCTATCAAAATATGGTAGTTCTCACTTCGTCAATCCTAAAATTTGACAGAGGAAAAAGTAACTTCTCCTAGCTATCTTACTTCTGCTACTTTCTGAGATTGCTAATCTCTACAAACTTCTAGCTTAAAAGTTAAAAGCTTTCACAGAAAATAACCTGGAACATGTTGAGTCAATACCCCCCCCCCCCCCAAAAAAAATGTTAGGTCCATCAATGTCTTGAATTCCCAGCTTGAACATAAGCTAATCAAAATTGGTGCTTCGATTGTGTTTTAATCTTTTGCTGTAAGAAGATACTTAAGTGCCTCCCTATTTCGATTTCTATGGATTTCAGCAGTATTTAGAGAAATGAGTCCATTTTTCTCTAGGCAGTTAATGTAGTTTTACAACCCCTGAAAATCAATTTAAAAGGTGTAACCTCGTCGCCCTTCAATCTATGGTAACTTAAGCCTTTGCCCCAGCCAACGTCTCTTTCGAAGTCATTCGACTCTATACCAGCCATGTGTTCGATTCCACACCGAACCCCAATGCGGTTATGGCTTTGATACCATCTAATGAAGATAAGAATAAATTGTGATATTCTATCTAAATCAATTTTTGAAGTTTGCAGAGGAAAAAAGTGACTTTTCCATCTATCTTCTACTAACTGCTCAAGTCCCTAACCCCTACATACTGCTAACTTAATAACTTTCGTAAACTGCCACAGGCATTTCTTAAGGTAATAGCATGTACAACTCATGTTCTACTAACTGCTCAAATTCCTAACCTCTAACTTAATAACGTCCATAAGCTGCCACAGTTAATAATCTTGAAATGGTGAGACAACATTAGTCGACAGATGTAATAGCATGTACAGTTCATGTTCTCAACATTAAGAAGCATAGATGAATGTGGAAATATTTTCCACCTTGAAAGCTCATAGGAATTGATCATAAATTTAGGTATATGTGCAAGATATCATAGGTCTAACCTCCAAATACGAGAAAGTAGAGCGCAAGGAGTTCACAAAATCTTGAACCTCGGATGAACTCATTGTCTTCCGTTCCTACCATTGAAATTCACAGAAACATCAGTTATAATAATGTGATTGAGCTTCAATCAAATCATAGAACCTTGAAAGAAAATCAATATCTGAATTAGTGCGAGCACAATATCAGCAAAATCAGAAGAATTCTGAACTAATGTCTCCCCGTCCCAACTAGTTAGGAAACTGCATTGGGCAGTGAAAAATTATAAGATGTGCATATGTCCTTTCATATGAATGCAGGAATAGGTCACTGTTTCAAATGAAATCGGTTGACATGAAATAGAATAGCACATATAGAGAATTTTATAAACTAAAATCGTCAGGTTAGTAGGAGAAGAAACACTGGGGGCACTGACCGGACAATTTATTGTCTTATGTAGAATTAATAAGTTCCTGGGCTACTACCCATTCTCGCATGGTATCAAAGCAGACTAGCTACTTCGTGTCGGTCACATGACCCACGTGTGCTCACCTCCACCCACTTATGATGTCAACGTGTAATGCTTGCAAGATCCCACATGTGAGGGGCATGTTGTCATTTGTCCCAAATCAGGAGTTTCAGAGCCTTATGTATACTTTATAAGTTTAAGGGCTCCTCCCCTCATAGCCAATTGGTTTTGAGGTGGAACCCCATGGATTCTGACAAAACCTCATGTGGAAGCTGAAGTTTCAACAAGAGGTTTCAATACGAGTTTTCTGAAGAAAATACCTCCACTTCGATGCGAGGTTCCTGTGCCTGCCCGGGCCCCCGTATGTCGAAAGCCTCATGTTGTAGATGAGGTTTCATGCAGAAAAACCTCATGCTCAACAAGCAAATACATTGGTATTATAGGGGGATACCTCCGTATTTTGGTATTTTTAGGACCAACGTCCTGTCTTTTGGTATCTTCTTCGAGAGATATGCGTTGGGATTTAGGAAATAACAAGAGTAATCGGTTCTCGTCCAAAAGTATTGCAATTCTACAACACTAACAGCTAAGAGATCTGTGCTACCTTCAAGTCAGCACCTGCACAGAACACCCTTGGAACCAAGCTGCTGATCATTAAAGTTTTTGCAGAAAGATCAGTGTTTATAGTTTCAAGGCTAGTCTGCAACCCTCTCAGCAAGTCCTTCCCGATTGCATTTTTAGCTGCAGGCCTATCCAATTTGACCTCAATAATTCCTGTAAATAAAATAAATTCAGTTTGTAGGTGGAAATATTAAAGAGATGACGATTTGCTCCAAGATAAGTAACCACATTAGAGTGGAGAGATGAAACACTATTTTAACGGAACTCAGGCTTAAAGTATATTAGTCAAAGAAAAACCTTCTGTTGAATATGTCCCAAAATAAGGGAGAACATTCAATTAGCAAACTTCAATTAGTGGGCATAAGTGGAAGCAGTAGCTAGTGAGTATAAGATGTTGAACAAACTAAGCTATAAAGGCTGACAAGGAGTAAACATATCCCTAAATGGGTAAATGACACAAACCACCCCTGAGGTATAGCGGTTTGGACAATACCTCAATCCACCCTTCTGTTAGGCCAAAGTAGTGACACAAATCACCCATCTGTGAATGTCCATAAGTACCAATTTTTTTAGGCAATTTTACCCTCCAGAAACTGAAATGACATTACTACCTCCAGATGTCTACACAATAGACCAAATTATCCTTCATCCTTCCGCCTCTCCTCTTCTTTCTTATTTGTAACCTCTTACACCACCATTACTGCCACCACTGCTGCCATGAGCCCATGACCACCAACACTACTACCACCAACCCAACTCTCACCACCACCTGCCATGACCAATACCCAAATTGATTACGCACTCAAACAACAATAACAACCTGACCACCACCACCAAATCAAGCTCCTATATATTAGGAGAAGTGTTAGTTTTTTAATACCCACAACTCAGTGATTTGGTTAAGGGTGTTTAAAACAATCAAATTCACCCAGTTCCAGCCAACACCACATGACTGAGCAGCTTCAGTTCGACTTCAATCTGATCCCCAATTCCAAACAACCTAGCAACTTCAATCTCCAGCCACAATCCCCTCTGTTGAGCTCACGCAAAAAAAAAAAAAAAAAAAAAAAAAAAAAAAAAAAAAAAACAGAAATTGCTTCCATTCCATTGAACACTCAACAGAGCATAAATTACCTCAGGCGAGCTTTCAATGTCTCAATTTGAGAAGAGGATGAATTGAATTCAGACAAGCAAATCTAACAGATCAGTGGTGATGAACTGTATGTTAAAGAAGAAGAAGAAGAGGAGATTAGTGAGAGAGAGAGATGGAGAAAGCCATAGATTGAGCTGTTTCAGGTGGTTCGATTCGAGAAGAAGAGTAAAGAGAACCAGAAAGAGATTGGTGATGCAAATCTGGGTTCGATTGTGTATGAAGGAGAGAGTGGGAGTGAGAGAGAGAGAGAGGGTGCCGGCACTGGTGGTTCATTTCGAGGGACGGGAATGGAGTTCAGTTGGGCAGAGATAGAGACAATGGTCCGTTCGCCTGGGTTTGAACCGAGGGATGGAGACTGGAGAGAGAGAGAGAGAGAGATGGATTGGTGGTGCGAGGAGGCGCCAGAATCCATTGCTGGAGAGAGAGAGATGCTGGTGGGGGGATGTGGTGATGCAGGGGAGACAAGAGGGAGGGAGGGTTTTTTACGGTTTTTTTTTCTAGATCATGGTGTGTAAATTTTGAGAAGCAAAGGGGATGCAGCCGTCTTTTCATTTGTTCCGTTAGTCATCATTAGTGACAAGGGTGGATTGAGGTATTTTCCAAATCACAGGGTATCACCCTGGTAAATGGGCATACACCTCAGGGGTGGTTTGTGTCATTTACCCAAAGAAAATTCATGAACTTCCATCCCTCCACAAGACATTGTTGATCACAGACATAGAAACCATGAGACAATCATACAACACAAAACAGGGCTAGTTAGAATATCGTTCAACACAGGAAAATTAGCATGTTGATCATGGAGTAAAATGATTAAACCATGTGTAGGCAGTAGCAGTTATCATGTTGTATCTCAGACATAAATGTAAGAAATTGTCCACACTGTCAACATACTCACTACATGAGTTTCTCCAACGAAGAAACGCGGCTAGGAGGAACATAGAGTAAGAACAACTACAATACTTGAATTAAAGCCTAAACAACATAGAAGTAACCAATGTAACCAGAAGAGGAATCCACCAATCCTTATAAAATCAAGATTTGCACGACATTCTTGAGCTTAATCAGCACAAAACAGCACTTGGTACAAACCCAAACAAGAATACTCAAAACCTGCAAGCTCACTGTTACAAGTTTATTCTCCTTATATAACCAAAAAGAACCAAAGGATCAAACATCATACAGATCATATTCCAACCTTTGTTTTATATGACCCTTTTCCAGTAACAATGTCTCGTATTTCATTTCTTCCTTTCTTCCTTTAATTAGACGTTCGTAAGCCACTTTATTTTTCACCTCAGAGAAACAGAAGTCAGACCATGTCAGGACTCATTAGACTCAAACCACATACAATTGCGCTTACCTCACTACTTAAGCATATCATGAGGGAGTATACACACACACGTTATTACATTATATACGAGCAAGAATAGGCAGTTGCGAGTGCATACGATTACCGGAATCAGGATCGGAGAATCTATGTAGCTTTACACATTCAGAAACAGGTTCCAAGAGAAGGTTTCGGGTGGGATGTGAGCCTAACAACTTCCCCGTGCACTGGCAATCAATTAATTGACTGACAGTAGATGAATTCAACATTTTCTAGCTCTAGAATACAGGGAAGTGAAAATGGAACCACAAGACACTTTATAGTGTTATGGCTATATATAATAAGAGAAGACTGCCTTGTCAGCTTTGGAATGTTTAATAGACTAGAAAATTAATTATAATCCAACAATTATTGAAATGTCTCTTCATGCAGTTATTGTAAAGACCACACTTTTACAGTTTAATTTATTGCACTTTTTAAAAAAGGTGGGAAGTCACTCCTATAAAAGCATATTGGAATTTAAACTTATCTTAATGACATAAAACTATTTCGTGCATGTAATAAATTTAAAAGCTAAAATTAATACAGTATGAACAAATTATTAACCGTTACATTTTGTCAGCTAAGCTAATTTAATACTGTTATAAAATAAGTAAGTTTCGGATGAGGATGAATTCCTGCAGTGCTGATCATTTATAAAAATGGTCATCTTGAATGTTAGCAGAAATTTTGATGTTAGCGACTTGTGAGAAGGGCTGGCCCAAGGGGAGGCAGGGGGTAGCCGCTTTACTCCTCTGGGCCGGTAGGGCCCTGTAGTGTATACTAACTGTATTAATGTTAGTTTGGTGGTAATTAATATTTTTCCCCAGACGTGATTCAGGCTCAACTCTGACAAATGTCCTTTTATTTTGCCGTTTATATTTTTACTCAAAAGACAACAAATGAGTTTTCTTTAATTCAGGGCCTCAAAATTTTCACTTGCTTTAGGCCCCGAGAGGTCTAGGGCCACCCATGCTTGTGAGACGTATTCATTCATTTGAAATTGTGATTCAAGGGTCAGATGTTTTCTCTGCTTGAAAGCCCAAGTTGAATCTCTCTTTGCCTCTATTCTGCCTTTTGATTAGACATTCGGCGACCACCTTACTAGTAAACTTCAGGAAATGCCATGTTAAGAGAATCCAATCACAATCTGTTCTACTCAAAAGTAACTAGTAACTACATTAGCATATGACGTGGGAGTATATAAACACACATGACAGGCATTACATAACTAAGCATAATTTGGAGTTGTGAGTGAGTAAACATAATTACCGGTATCAGAATCAGAGAGTCTGTGGAGCTTAACGCATTCCGAAACTCGCTCCAAGAGAAGGTTTCTGGTGCTCCGCTGCTGCCAGTATGGATTCAGGTACGGCTTCGAGTCAATCAACTTCCCAATGCACCGCGGATCGGTCAATCGACGGACGGTGGACAAATTTACCATTTTTAAGCTCTGGAAGACAGTGGCAAAGCCAGAATTTCAAATGTACCACGGCACTGCTTTATGTAACAAAATTCATATGTATGCAATAAAATATTAATATTTTTCATTGTTTATTAATGCATTTTTTCAAAGCAGAAAATCCACCCCCCGCCCCAAATGATTGTAGTAGTTGAGAAGCAATGGATGAAGCAATAAAAACAACAATAACATCAACATTAGCAAAATCATTGTGGCTTTAATACAAAGAGAAATCAATAACGTTCAAGATGCTTTCAAAAATTAAATCCTTTGGAGATGTAACTGTCATAGCAGCTTTCAAATATATAGTCTTGTAAATCAGTGTTCATTTTCGTGGATTTCTTTTAGCAGTAAGCGTTTGCAATAACCAAGTTAACTCATATATGGAGAAAGGATATTCAGAAGCGAATTCAAATTCTTAGCCTGGGCTCTGTTTGGTTCGCAGTAAAATGTTTTGTGTGAAAAAGCTTTCCCTGCAATTATTGTATCGTGTTTGGTTGACTCTTGACAAAACAGTGGGCCGTGACGGAAATGGCAGTGATGGGTGGCGGTGAAGGGTCGTGGTGGAGGTAGGTGGTAGTGGTGGTGGAGGTGTTAGTATGAGTTGTTGTGCTCCTTCACTCTCCGGAAAATAGCTTACGGATTTGAAATGTGTAAATCATTTTACATCATTTGAGGGAAAACATTTTACAGGAAAACATTTTACTTCCAACCAAACAGCACCAAAACATCAAAACAAGGGAAAACATTTTACAGGAAAATGTTTTACCACCAACCAAACGGAGCAAATACCAAAAGTCTCCAGAAACCAGGACATGATAACATGTACATGAGCTCTCTTGAGTTACTTTTGAGTTTTAACTATGATGAAGCAATGACAACCATGAACAACAGCAATTGCTAATCACATGACAAATTGAAGGTACCAACTACCAAGAAAGAAACCCCCAGGTCTCCAATTTCAAATTCATATAACAACAACGAGTCTACGAATCTAAATTCAGAATCGGAGAGTTCACTTTTTTGTTTTGATGAATTTGCCAAACCTAATTAAATCACAAATTGAAACTATCAAGACACTCAGATATAGAAAAACCCCAATTCTTATGATAAGAATTACTAAAATTCTCCAATTTTTCGAAACATTTATTCTACAAATCAATCAGCAGAAACAATAATGAAACTGAAATTACAAAATAAAATGCAGTACAGAGATTAGATGAAAGAAAGAACGGAAAAGATACAAAACCAACTGAGCAAACTTACCGAGTATAGACTAGTAGATGAAATGAATCGTAGTTGAGATTCAGCAGCAGCAGCGGTGGAGCTTCCTCAGAACAACGAGGTCGGAATAGGGCGGCGTAGGTGACGGCTTTTGGAGAATCAACGCCGGCGGAATAGGGCGGAGATGCGGCAGTAGGTGTGTTCTGCTCTCTCACGATTTCTCCTCTATGTAAGAGCATCTCCAATAGGTTATTTATATGGCGGTTATATTCAAAATATAAATAAGATGGGAAAAATATTATCTACAGTAGGCTCTCTACTACACTCTTTATTTTAGCGGATAGTTATCCCGCTCACTACTTTTAACGAGCCGGATAAATAACTTCATATTTTGTTTACCCATGTTCGTAGCGGTTATGTCTTGAATTCCTTAAAATTCTCATACAAGAAATATTGAGAATGTGCCACGTGTTATTTAGCTAATCATTTAACTAACACTATTGGAGCACTAACTAAATTTCTACAATATCTAAAATAGAAATGTTAAATTTTCATCAAATTATAAATAACTTTTAACTAATACTACTGGAGATGCTCTAAACGTTTCAAATTACGACGCCAAATGTCATTATATTTTGGTTCTCTCTTGTAAATTTAGAAACTTGTGAGGCCTGAATATATATATATATATATATATATATATATATATATATATATATATATATATATATATATATATATATATATATATATATATATATATATATATGCAATTACCGTAAGTCTATTGTCTCCTCCACCGTTTGATTCAATTAATCTCAGCCATTAAACTGTAAAAACTTCATTTAGAAAAAAAAAATCATAAAATTAAATTAACAGGGAGACATGCTCATAAGATAAAAGTTTTGTACATCATGCGACCAAGACGGCGTTACGCGAATAAAAACTGACATCTTCTTCTTCAGTTGCTTTAATCGCTACCATGTGAGCAAATTTGTTGCCTTCTCGTCCCACATGAATGAACTCGATTGCTTGGAAACTCTAGGCCACTTTCTGATTTTAGGTGGAGGCGTGCTCGTTTATGATTCTGCGAGACGCATCCGTTGCAGTTTCTGGATTGAAGAGAAGAACGGTTCTGGTTGCACAGAATTGGATCAAGGTGGAGATTTGTTGGGAAAGATACAAAGCCTAACAAGCATCGGAAGAAGCATCAAGGAGGTAACAAATGAATTTGGGTGCACCGCTCTTTCGCACAAAATGGTATTGGCACTCTCACGAATGATTTGTGCGGAAGGCAATGGAAAAGGGTCGGCTATTTGTTTCCTAATCAATGTTGGTATTGTTTCCTTGATGTTTCTTCAGACGGTATGCTACTATAAATATGTGCTAGGGTCGTGGCTTAGTATCATGTGGTACTAATCAGGCATTCCCTCATAATAAATTTCGGGTTTTTGGGTTGTAGATTAGCTAGTTCAAAAGCTAGGGAACCACGTTAATTCTTGTCTCTCGTTCTTTGTTTTTGTTCATCGTTCTTACTCGATACCTAGGTCATAACAGAAAGTCAAGAGAAACGACATGAGATAGAAGCACCACATTCAGAATGAGATTTCTCTTCTCAACAATGATCTCATTGTTGATAATTTCGAATCCCATGAACTATTAGTATCAGTATGTTAGCCACATTAAGTCAGCCAAATTGGTGTTGTGGATATGACCTAAAGGTTTCTCTCCACACCACCAATCAGTCTACAGTGGGATTTTACAGCCATTGCCAACATTTCATATGAGGTCATTCCTCAAGAATTCTTTGGTAACTAGGAATTTAAAACAAAATATATTTTTTATCTGATATTTATTCCTCAAAATAGAACTTCAATGGTTGATATCAAACATAATACCCAAGCCAAGTTTGAAAAGAAGAAAAGGATATTGATTTTTTCGTCTTTGGATTACCAAACTATTTTTTTTATTTTCAAAGACACAAAGTCTTCCGTTTAACCAAGTGGATTGTGTTTTATCAACAGTTTCACCTGACGTGAATTCTTAACATGTATGAGCAAGTGCACGGCAAGTAGTAAAGTGAATTGTATTTCAATCCCAGGTTGTCGAACCCATGAGGACAAATTAAATGTTTAACGTTATTTAAAAGATAAAATAGATAGTACAATAAATAAAAAAGTTTGTTTGATTAACTAATTCTAAGGTTGAAAACTGAAATACATAAGAATATAATTATTGTCGATAGAACGATACGAGAGAGAAACTATGTATTTACAGGATCCCCTAGGACGTCTTGATTTTCTAGAATTATGTTGAAAAATACTAATAAAACATTCTCTCAATTAACGCTATTAGTTTCTATGAATTCCTCTCAGCAACTCACAACATATGTCCCTACCGATAACGGGTCCCCTCGGTCCACCGCTATCGATTACACTAACGTCCAATTAAATTAATCGACATTAGTTCTGCATGAACTTTGGTAGTCATGCGGTTTTCGAGTGTGGTTGAAGTGGAGTTGTCTTATAATAGACTCATGAATTGCAATTCTCAATCATTTCAAGTTTCAACACTATGAGCAGATAAATATATTAGTCATACTTTTGTTTGTGAACATAAATAAAATGTGTTAATAGACGTTGAGATGTTGGAGAAAACAAAATTATGAATAGATGCTTTCTTTGACTAGAATTTACTCTACAATACTTTAAGTAAAGAACACATAGAAACCCCAAAAAGTGTCTGTTTTTTAGTCATCGCCACATGACTACGTCAAAATGAAGCTTCAGTGTTGCTTGCCCCATCCTGCCTATAAACTCCAGTTCGTCCTCAATACGTTCTGCTATGTTCGAGAGCAGACGAATTTAATTTTTCTTCATGTATATAAGCTCTTAAACTCTCATCATTTCTATGCAGTTTCCTTGAGCTATGGTGGGAAAGGATTTACATCTCGTCCAAGTGTGAGCGTAATTCCCACATTTCTTACAACGCCCATACCTTATAGCCCTTCTCGTCACTGCATTTAAACAAGTCCCACAGATAGGGGGACGGCCATTTTGCATTCAAATCCTACAACTTGCTGAAAGCTTTGTTTATGATAACTTCTACAACGTCAATGTGTAGCTATGATTGAGCGGTGTACAAAATATATCATAATTGGGATTTGAAAGTTTTAATGTTGACTGCCTCATCCAATTTATAAATTTCAATTCGTCCTTGACAGGTTTTGCGATGTTTAAGAGTGGACGAATGTAGTTCTCCTTCCTGTAAGTGAGCGCTCCAACCCTCATAATCTCAATGTCGTTCTCTGGGCTATAGTGGGGAAGGTTTTACATTTTGTTCCGATATGAGTGTGGTTGAAGTGGAGTTGTCTTATAACAACTTAAAATTAAGCCCCAAACGTGATTCAGGCTCAACTCTGACAAATGTCATTTTATTTTGACATAATTTTACTCAAAAGACAACAAATGAGTTTTCTTTAATTCAGGGCCTCATGCTTTAGGCCCAAGAGGACTAGGGGCCCACGCTTGTGAGAAGTATTCATTTTTTTTCAAATTATGATTCTAGGGTTAGATGTTTTCTCTGCTAAGCCCAAGGTTGAATCTCTCTTTGCCTCAATACTTCCTTTTTGATTAGACATTATACGACTACTTTACTATTTACAATCAGGAAAAGCCATGTTAAGAGTCTCCAATCCGTTATACTCAAAAGTCTAGTAACTTCATAAGCAAATGATGTGGGAGTATATAAATGCACATCACATGAATTACACATATAAGCATGATTTGGAATTGTGACTACGTAAACATAATTACTGGTATCAGGATCAAAGAGACTGTGGAGCTTAATGCATTCTGAAACGGGTTCCAAGAGAAGGTTTCAGGTGCTCTGTTGCTGCCATTACGGAGTCAGGTACGGCTTCGAGTCAATCAACTTCCCAATGCACCGCAGATCAGTCAATCTACGGACGTGGACAAATTCACAATTTCTAGGCTCTGGAAGAATGTAGCAGAGCCATGATTTCAAATGTACCACGGCACTATTTTGTGTAACTGAAGTCATAAGTATGCAATAAAATATTAATATTTTTCATTAAACATTGTATAGTTTGTTCACCGAAGAAAATAAATAGAAAAAACCCTACATGATGCTTGTAGTAATTGAGAAGTGATGCATTAAGCCATTAAAACAACAACATCAACCTTCGTCAAATCATTGTATTTTAAAGTTGATGAGAAATGCATAACGCCATAACGTTCAATTGTTTTCCAAAAATTAAATCCCGTAGAGATGTTACTATCATAGCAGCTTTCAAATCTATAGTCTTGTAAATCGACTTCCATTTTGTTGATTTCTTTTAGCAGTAAGCGTTTGCAATAACCAAGCTAACTTATACACAGAGAAAGATACTGAGAAGCGAATTCAAATTCTTAACCACCAAATACCAAAAGTCTCCAAAAACCAGGACATGGTAGCATATACATGAGCTCTCTTGAGTTACTTTCAACTATGATGGAGTGATGATTATCATGAACAACAGCAGTTTCTAATCACATGGCAAATTGAATGTACCAACTACCAAGACCCTCAAATAAAGAACAAAAATGCTATGTATCCCTACACTCACATCCCAACTATGTCCCTACTTGTCAAATAAACTGCATTGGCCAATCACTTAAAAAACATATAACATAGTGATGGGTCATGTCGTTGATGTGTTCAAGTTGTGACATCATTGGGATGTGAGTGTTGTTACGTGTAGCATTACTCAATAAAGAAACTCCCAACTCTCCAAATTCGAATCCCCATAACAAAGATGGATTCTAATTTACAATTCATGAATGATGAGTATACAAATCTCAAAATTCAGAATCGAATACCTTAATGTTTGTTTTGATGAATTTGCAGAGCCTAATTACTACCAAGACACTTATATATTTAGAAAACCCAAATTCTTATTATAACAACTACTAAAACTCTCAATGTTTTTGAAATATTTATTCTACAAGTCCATCGCCAGAAACAATAATAATAATACTAAAATAAAAGCTTCAGAATAGAGATTAGATGAGAGAAGAACGGAAAAGATACAAAACCAACTGATCAAACGTACCCAGTAGAGATTAGTAGATGAAATAAATCATAGTGGAGATGCAGTAACATCGGTGGAGCTTCCTCAGAAACAATGATGTCGGAATAGAACGGCATTGGCGACGGCTTTTGGAGAATCAACGCCGTAGGAATAGGGCAGAGATGCGGCAATGCTCCCTCGCAATTTCTCCACTCTCTCTCTCTCTCTTTCTCTCTACGTTCCAAATTACTACAACACTAATGTTTTTTATTTTGGAACTTTTGACACTTAACTATCCTGCAGTTTGACATTTTGGACACTTAAGTTCAAACAGTTTTAAAATGGACACTTCATTGCACGCAGTTTACTAATTACGGACATCATGCTCTATTTTCCCAGGCGGCGTGAAATTAGTCCCCTTACCGTGAGTGACGTGGCAGTTAATGGGGATTTCATTGTCTTTTAACTCCACACTTGATAGATGCACGTTCTATCAATTGTGGAATTGTAGATAGTGCTTTCTGAGCTGACAGATCTTGGCCACGTGGCAACCATCCAGCACACCATATTGTGCTCCACACACACTGGATCACCAGCCGAGCTGATCCATGTGGGGGCTGCGAGACAGAGCCCTCGCATACCACTACACGGGACTTGTAGGGACTTTGTGGTTTGGAGGCTAGAGTAAGCCCTGTCGCGTGCGAGCCAAGCCCGCGCGCGACCTTTAGTAACTGTTTTGAGAGATTTATGGCACGAGCTCCATAAACCCGATCAATCCGGTCAAACCCGGTCAACCTCGTAACGGTTCCGGTATTCGCGCACAACGTGCTGTAACGGTCCCTATATACTCGGACGAACGTGCCGTTATGGTTAAGCTAATTAAGCCGCCATCAATGGGCGCATTAACCACACTACAACGGTCACGTTCTCTGCTATATATAGGACGTTAACCTTTCCATACAAAGAAGAACACACTGGCCATACGCGTAAGCTCTGCCAAACCTCTGTCTCTCTCTCAGACATTACTACTGACTTACTCTCTCCCTACACACAACCCCACTCTTCCTGTGCGATCCTCGATCCTCTACATACGGTGTACACGGAGGTCTCCCCCCCGGAATCTCTTGTGCACATTTTGGTGAACCTGACGTGAACTTACCAGCAAAAGCAACCATGTCTCAGGAGGATGATATCAGCAACAGATCGCCTTCCACCGAAACCGCCTCGGGAGAGGGGACCCGCCGTACTCCTACCACTCCCGGCGAGACACCGACGCTAGAGTCTTTGGACGCCACTGTTCAAGGCCAGGCGAAAGCTCTCAAGGCCCAATCCGAGCAGCTAGAACGGATCTTGGCCGTTCTGGGTACCCTTGCACCAAACCCTTCGTCAGCCACCGCCGTCTCTCAAGGAGGAGGAGGCCCTACTGCTTCGGGACCGGGAGTGTCAACCACGCTTCCCAACCCTAATCTGCAAACTCCACCGACAACTGCGCAGCTGACCTTCGATTCAGGGGTCAACAGCTCAGATGTTGCCTCTCACTGCTCACACTCCTCAGCCCTCGGCTTTGGCATCTAATCCGACTTTGCAGTACCCCTTGCCTCCTCCAACGGCAATTTGGGGCAATGCGAGTAGTCCATATGTCCCCAATCCTTCGACGGTGTATGTGTCGCCCCCACCTGCGGCAACCCCTCCTTCAGCTGCCGAAGGAAGCATTCCAGAGTGCATGACGTCTCTGCAGAAGCGCATGGACACTATTCTGGCTCATCAGTCATTCGCGGATACTATTATCCCGAAGCTGGACAACGATCCACCCATCCCACGGGAGATCTATCTCATGCCTAACCCCTCAGGGTACAAAGCTCCTAAATGGGACAAGTTCGAGGATGTCAACGGAAACGCCCATGAACATGTCATGCGTTTCATTGATGTCATGGGACCATACGGAGCCGATCCCAAACTGCTAATGCGAGAGTTCCCAAAATCTTTAGGGAACGTGGCGTACAAGTGGTACCGAACGTTGGAAGCCGGATCCGTGAAGACTTGGGACGACATGGTCCAGAAGTTCTACACCAAATTCTTCCAGATGGAAGAAAAGGTGACAATGATTCATCTCTCGCGGATGTATCAGAAGCGCGAGGAGGACGGGATCACTTTCATCAAGAAATTCAGGGCGAAATCCTTGGAGTGCAAAGATCCAATGCTCGAAAGCCGGCTCGTAGAGATATGCCTGCAGTGCATGCGAGATGAATACAAAGGTATGCACATTAATTTGCAAACACCTACGTTTTCAAAGCTAATTGAATGCACGAAGAACATCGAGCCTATAGTCGAGAGGCAGAAAAAGAAGAACGCTCCGGAGCGACCTCCGAGCGCCACCACCTACAAGATCGGGAGATTCAGTTACAAGAGGGGACGTGAAGCTGAGGTCAATACAGTTTCACCCCAGAAGCAAGCGAAGGTTGTGAACTTTGACGTACCACCCCTACCATGCTCGGTAGAGGAGGCAAGCGACCTCTGCAGACAGTGGCTTAAGGACGGTGTCCTACCGCCACTCGAGAAAATACCCTCCAAGGAGATGGTGAGAGACCCCAAGTGGTGCGAGTACCACGGCAAGGTCATGCACCCCACGGCTGAATGCAAGAAGCTCAGGTTCGCATTCGACCAGAAGATGAAAAACGGCGAGCTTATCGTCAGCGATCACCGGAAGGATGTGCGCAACAACCCGCTTCCTGCTCATGCGGAGCAGGGCTCGCAAGGCAAAGAGGTCGCCATGATCTCGATCGTCGACTTGGAAGAAGTCGCAGAAGATGGTCTACCCATCGTTGCCGAGGTCCATGAAGACGAAGACTACAGCATGGACACGGAGGATGAACGTGCCGACCGGATGAAAGGGTCGCATGGCTTCAGCAGATTCTTCGACGAGATGAATTTCTCGGAGAAATGCCGGACAGATATGACGAAAGAGATCTTGAGAATAGCGGAAGACTACGAGGAGGATCTTGTAGTATCCAACGGGAAAGTCATCAGGGCGTCTCGCTCTACAGAAAAGATTATGACCTTTTCTGCCAGCGACAAGAAGACAGATGCGAGCCACCAGAGGCCTCTGTGCGTGACAGCCATCATCAACGGCGTCGAATTCAAACGAGCATTCGTCGATGGCGGGGCGGCGGTCAACGTCGTTTCGCTCCACACACTAAAGCTAGCAGGGATCCCCGAACATAAGATCGTCAGGCGTCCATCTCCGCTGATGGGATTCGGAAGCGACTCTAGAATGACGATCGGATGGATCCGCCTGGGCGTTCAGATTGGCAAAATCAAGTGCTCAGCAAAGTTCTATGTCATAGACGCGAACACTACATACCATATGATTATTAGTCGAGCCCGGATTCATCGCTTCGATGCGATTCCTTCAACAGCTCACCAAGTTATGAAAGCTATCTGGAACGACAGAGTAGTCGAGATACCGGCTTCAACGAATCCATTCAACCTGGATGAAGCACATCTTAGCGAGGCGGTGTGGTTTACCGAGATGGCGGACGAACAAACACCGGGACCTTTCAACCCTACTCCTTTGCCTCTCTGGGAGGACATCAAGGACCAGTCGCCTGCGGGAGTAATGGTGACAAGGGAAGATGCCAAGGATAAGCCGCCTACACGCGAAGAGGCGCCGCGTTTCGCATACCATCGGAAGAATGTGTATACTCTGAAGAGAATCGCAAAGCATGAACCCGAAGGCAAGGAGATAGAGAGCTTCTACGCCAATGGGAAGAAATGCTATCGCATATGAAGGTGCGCGGGGATGTCCTCACACGGGCATGGGGATATCCCTGGGCAAATCAATCAAATCGAGCAAATTGCGCTAACAGAAGAGCCAATGCAGAGCACTCCAGATGAGAAGCTCAAAGAAGCGCCTGAATGCATGGAAGACAGGCCAAGACCACAAAAGCAAGAACTAAAGGAAGTGTTCCTCAGCCCGAACGAGGAAAAGAAAAGGCCAGTCTTTCTAAGTGCGGATCTCGCGAGCGAGGAGGAGCAAGGACTGCTACAACTCCTGACCGAATACAAGGATGTGTTCGCATGGGAGTATGATGAGATGCCAGGTGTGGATACGAGCATCACCATGCACCGTTTAGACATCATCCCAGGGTCTAAACCGGTAAAGCAGAGCACAAGGAGCTTCAGGCCGGAGCTTATGGTGAAAATCAAGCAGGAGATTGTCAAACTCCTGGATGCCAAATTCATAGAGCCGAATCATCATCCCACATGGCTGGCCAACATCGTGCCAGTAGTGAAAAAGAACGGACAGCTCCGCATCTGCGTGGACTTCCGAGATCTCAATCGCTTCTGCCCAAAGGATGATTTTCCACTGCCCAACATCGATTTGCTTATCGATTCAACAGCGGACCACCGTATGTTCAGCTTTATGGATGGTTTCAGCGGTTACAACCAGATCAAGATGGACCCCGAAGACGCGCGGAAAACTGCATTCATCACTCCGGTGGAGGTGTTCAACTACACAGTGATGCCGTTCGGTCTTAAGAACGCGGGTGCGACTTATCAGCGGGCCATGATGGCTCTATTCCACGACATGATGCACAAAGAAGTGGAATTCTATGTGGATGACCTGGTGGTTAAATCCAAGCACGAAGCAGATCACCTCGCAGATCTACGGAAGGTGTTCAACAGATGTAGACGCTTTCAACTAAAGATGAATCCCATGAAATGCGCATTTGGGGTAACATCAGGGAAGTTCTTGGGATGCGTAGTCCATCGCCAAGGAATCGAGCCTGACCCTGCGAAAGTATCAGCCATAACCAGCATGACGCCGCCCCATAACCAGAGTGCATTAAAGACATTTTTAGGAAAGCTATCCTATATGCGAAGATTCATCCCAGCGATTGCCAAAATAACATGCTGTTTTAGTACTCTTCTTAAGAAGGACGCCGTGTACAACTGGGCTCCGGAGCACGAAGCTGCATTCGAAAAGCTGAAGGATTTGCTGACATCCTCGAAAATAATGATCGCACCTCAACTGGGATCACCGCTTCTGCTATATCTGACATCAACAAGGAGATCTATAGGAGCGCTCTTGGCTCAGGAATATGAAGGCCAAGAGAGACCTATCTACTACATCTCTCGCATCGTGCAGCCTGCTGAATCAAGGTACACAGACATCGAACGTCATTGCCTTGCCTTATTCTTTGTGATAGAGAAGCTGAGACACTATTTTGCATCACACAAAGTAGTAGTGGTCACCAAGAGCAACCCCATACGATATTTGCTAACTCACACTACTCCTGGCAGGAGATTGGCAAAATGGTACATGACCATCTCTCAATATGATATCACATGCGTGCGACCGCGAGCGATCAAGTCGCAGGCGGTAGCGGATCTGTTGGCACAGTTCCCCGATAACAGCCACGAGCCCGTGATCGAGGAAGGGCTCGAAGGCCCTGAGATCTATGCAATTGACGTGCCCTATTGGACGCTCCACTTTGACGGCTCGTCCACAAGGAAAGGTGGAGGCATTGGGATAGTCTTGACCAAACCAGATGGGGAGGTCATACAGATGTCCGCAAAGCTCAACTTCGCAGTCACAAACAATGAAGCAGAATATGAAGCCCTCATAGCGGGACTGCGCGCAGCAAAAGCTTTGGAAGTAAGCAATCTGACGGTCATGGGAGACTCCAAGTTGATCGTCAAGCAAGCCTCGGGCGAATACGGTTTGAAGGAGATTAATCTTCTGTCTTACCGCACCTTAGTGCAAAGGCTGGTACAGCAGTTTTGCGATGTGAGGTACGAGCACAAGCCTCGAGCAGACAACAGGCACGCAGACGCTTTAGCAACCTTGGGATCTAAGGTCAGCACAGACAAATGTCCCGCAAGGATTTCCATTGAAGTGCGAACATCGTCGGCATTGACAGAAGATGCGTGCGATGACGAACACATGGATGACACAGACTGGAGAAAAGCAATCCTGCAAGCTATTGCGAAAGGCACAAGCAGTGAAAGCTGGGCACTCACAAAAGGGTACTGCATCCATGACAACACCCTTTACTACAAGGGTCCCAGCGGAATACTCATGCGATGCGTCTCCGAGCAAGAGGGACAACAGCTGTTAGAAAAGATTCACCAACATGCTTGCGGAGAAAGCGAGGTGTCAATCTACAGGAAGGCTCAGAGATATGGCATTCATTGGCCAGACATGTCAACGGCCGCAGCCCTGATACAAGGGAAGTGCGAGAGTTGTGCACTAATCAAAGATTCTCTACTCATCGCCCTAACCGATGACGACACGGACTGGAGGAGGCCACTATTTGATTTCCTCACCCAGGGCACTGTGCCCGAATCAAGAAAAGAAGCCGAGAAATTGAAAAGGAAAGCATCTCGATATGTAGTACAGGAAAACCTGCTTTGGCGAAGAGGTCACGAGGGCAACTGGCTGCGATGTCTAGACGGCAGAGAAGCACAAGAAGTCATGGACCTTTCTCATCAGGTGGAACACCAAGGAGGTGCGAAATTATGCAGGCAGCTCCTCTCAATTGGATATTTCTGGCCCACGATGGAGGTCGATTGCCGCACCAAAGTACGACGCTGCCAGGAATGTCAATTCAAAGGAAACCTGGTGCACGCTCCCGCTGTGGATCTACATGCATTAGGGACGCCATGGCCATTTCACACATGGGCTCTGGACTTCATCGGTCCCATCCGACCAACGTCGCACGGGAATCATTTCATTCTCACCGCAATTGAGCTATTCACCAAGTGGGTGGAAGCAATACCACTGAAGACGGCAAATGCGCTGGCTGAGGTCAACTTCATCCAGGAAAGCATCATATGCAGGTTCGGAATCCCAAACACCATTCTTTCAGATAACGGTACTCCTTTTGTTAATCGCCAGGTAGCTGCGAAATTAGCGGAGTACAATATCAGGCAGATATGTTCTACCCCTTATTACCCGAAGGGAAATGGACAAGCCGAAGCGACCAACAAAACGCTGTTGAGAATTTTGAGCAAGATGGTCGCAGATGACCACAAGAAGTGGGCCGACTCTCTAAGCATAGCTCTGTGGGCCTACCGAACTTATCCAAGGACACCCACGAGGGCCTCACCATTTCTACTATGTTATGGGGCCGAAGCTGTGGTACCTGCTGAGGTGAGAGTCAATTCGGCAAGGCTAGCCTTCCACGCACTCTACGAAAATCAACGCGATCATGACTTAGTCTTGCTAGAGGAAAAGCGAGAACAAGCCAAAAGGACCAACAAGCGATATCAAGAAAGGATTGCTCGCGCTTACAATAAGACAGTCCAGCGAAGAGATTTCGCAATTGGAGACTTGGTCCTGCGCGCATCTGACCACTGCATGCGAGAAGCGACTCAATCAAAGTTCGCAGCCAATTGGGAAGGACCCTTCAAAGTCACAGAAGTCTTCGACAGTGGCTATTGCAGCATACGAAGGTTGCACGGCACAACCTCAACCCCGAGTTCAGTCAACATGCGCTGGATTAAGAAGTACTATCCCTGACTTCTCTCATTTCATACATTTTATTATAACGTCGCCTAATCTCTTGTATGGTTACGATTTACACAATCTCCTCTCCCATATGAGAGGATTGTAATCTCATCTCTCCCATATGAGAGCATTATAATAAGAAAATTCTCCCAAATGAGAAACTTCATATTTCTGGATGTCGATTTTACTTTATTAGTTTGCTATAATTGTTAACAATAAGTTATCCGCTACAATAACATTATGCAAATGCGATCTTAATTGATCATCTAAGCCTATCTGTTACGATAGCAGCCTATGCGAATGCGATCTTAATTGATCATCTAAGCCTATCTGTTACGATAGCAGCCTATGCGAATGCGATCTTAATTGATCATCTAAGCCTACCTGTTACGATAGCAGCCTATGCAAATGCAATCTTAATTGATCCTTTAAGCCTATCTGTTACGATAGCAGCCTATGCAAATGCGATCTTAATTGATCATTTAAGCCTATCTGTTACGATAGCAGCCTATGCAAATGCGATCTTAATTGATCCTTTAAGCCTATCTGTTACGATAGCAGCCTATGCAAATGCGATCTTAATTGATCATTTAAGCCTATCTGTTACGATAGCAGCCTATGCAAATGCGATCTTAATTGATCATCTAAGCCTATCTGTTACGATAGCAGCCTATGCAAATGCGATCTTAATTGATCATTTAAGCCTATCTGTTACGATAGCAACACATGCGAATGCGATCTTAATCGATCTTCTAAAGCCTATCTGTTACGATAGCAACCCATGCGGAAAACGATCTTAATTGATCCAGTAAAGCCTATCTGTTACGATAGCAGCTCATGCGAAAAACGGTCTTAATTGATCTTCTAAAGCCTATCTGTTGCGATAGCAACTCATGCGAAAGATGATCTCAATTGATCTTCTAGTAAAGCCTATCTGCCACGATAGCAACTCGCACCACTCAACGATCTTAATTGATCTACTAAAAGACTATCTGCTACGATAGCAATATTGTGAAAATGATCTTAAGTGATCCACAAAGGCCAATCACAAGCCCATCTGCCAGGATGGCACAGCTGCGAAGAAAAAAATGATCTCGAACGATCTAGTGAAGCATCCGCGAATTCATATAGCAGATCGCAAATGCGAAACCATTACATAGCATTATGCAAGGCGGAATATGCCGAAACGCATGCGAAATTGTATTTTGTTGTAAAGAGACAGCAGATAATACAAAAGCTATTTATCATTATGAGTCGGAAAGACTTACAATTTATCTGTCTAGATAGCAGCTTACAAGCGAAAAAGCTCAAATCTAACTACGCAGCCAACATGGCTTACAATACATTCGAAAAGTAGCTGACAAGCCAGCAAAGGCACACTACGGGAATCCTGGCTGAAAGGGATGAACCCACCGGTTCCAACACCGGCTATACAATACGCAGATCTGCGGGTGAACATCTGTCGCAGGGGGGATCTTGCTCCAAAGAGCCACATGAAGCCATATGTTCAAGATCCCAGTATTTGACAAGACCCTTGTCAGATCTGCACCCCATAACATTTGCCCAAGGAACCACCGGTTCCAGCGATTAACAGGCAAGCAGAAGCTCCAAAGGGCAAGGGCTCCTTGTCGACGGGGATGAACACAGCGTTCCGCCACCCTGAGCTCACGAACGTGGGGGCAACAAGTTCTTCTCCAGGGAGGCTGGAGGAGAATTCCGCCGTTCATTACGAGACAGTAGCACGGTCACTTCGGCGCTGCACCTCACCGGGAGGCGGCCGGAAACATGACCTGCAAACATAATACACGAAGAAATTTCTTCGAACACACATGAGATATCATCTCCATCCCCTTTATGATGGTTATAAAGAGCAATAAGCCTCATAAAGTGGATCTTGGAAACTATTTCTACAGCACAAAGCGCAAACTCAGGATTCACAACTTGAAGTTGCCATGAATCAACGGAAAACAAGCGTTGAAGCCAACAGTCGTAAGGACTCACGGCAAAGCACATTTTTTGGGATGAAAAACCCAAATGGCAAACACAGGGTTTATATAGACCTCGTGGAGACTCTTCAGTTGCCAAAGATGAGTCAGCAGAATTTGAAAAGAGGGTAAGGCCAATCACTTACGCCTTGAAAAGCGGTATCCATCAATTACCCTACTAAAGGCTACGACGATTCAGTTGCGTATCCTAATAAATGACGGATAGTCATGATTCGGATGGACTTCCCAACGAAAGCGTGCTTATCTTCCGAAAAATTAGCGCGAAAATCAAGCAGAGTATCAATTGCTGATGTCATAATTGGATATGCACAGAGATATCCTATCAAATCCCGGAAAGGGCAAAACGGGCAAGTAGATTCTTGTTGTTAAAAAAAAGGGGGAGAAACCCTAGCAACATTTCATTAATGTTTCAAACATTACATTAATGTTTCAGCCATTTCCTTGCTATTTTCAAAATTCAAAAAGTCAAAAGCAAATTCTTGATCAAGGAGTCATGGGGTGCGAACTGATGGCTCAGCTTCTCTACCTGCTCCACTTCTTGCTTCAATTGCTCGCACTTGGCATTCATCTCATGATAGAGCATCATAGCTTCCTCAGCCTTTCGCTTCTGCTGCTCCACCTTCTGCTTTTCAGCTGCGAGGTTCTGGTGGCCGAGCTGCAAGGTTACGGCTGCGCGAATCAGAGTGACTCTTTTCATAAGAAATCTGAAACCCAGTCTGCCCTGAACTTTGGTAAGAAGATTTTCGCACATGCCATGAAGCAATTCGGCGCTCTGGACAGAGATGGTCTCAGGCGTGGCCGCAGACAGCTGCTCCAAAATCCAAATGGCTTCGGTGAGAAACAGCCTCCTGTCGAAGGGCCCTATCTCCAGAGATCTTGCAAACGATCAGGGGTAGGTGAGGCGCATCCGGACTAGCCAGTCCACATCAGTTTGCTTCAAACCTGAAGCAATGTCGAAGCTAAGTTATGCTATCAAACTCGCAAATGCACCATGCGAGATGCAAACAGTGAATCACTACTTACCAGTTCCTTCGAGAATCTCACGAAGAGAAGGAATGCGCATTACTGGGGTCGTTGAAGATTGCCCTTGCTCCATGGCTCTCCTGTCAGCGGCGAGCTCTAACTCCTCGTAGTTAGAAGGAAGAGTGTAGGCCGCACCAGCTGCGACTACATTCCCAACCTGCGAGCCCCAAAAGCCCCACGCAGGAATAGGTGCCGCCGACTCAGTCATCGCCGGCGGCGAAGTGACAGCCGAGGTCGCTTGGCGAGGAACATTCTCAGATGCGGAAGCATCGGCAGTATTTGTCCTTACTTCCTCAGCGCCAGCATGGGCATCTTCATCCATTAGCACAGCACCAGCTTCAGCATCGTCGGAAAGTTCGATGATGTCCTCGAAAGGCTCACCTGCATGATCAGTAGCTGCGACGGGCTTCTCAGTATGGGGGCTCGGAGTCGGAACATAGGATGCAGAAGACTGACTTCTTTGCTCCGGCGCATGTTCCTCAACATTTCCTGCGATACAAATGCCCATGGTATGAGGTAACTCGCATTAAATAATATTTTGCTATCTTTACTTAAGCGAAGAGTAAGCACCTCCACGCGAAGGTGGGATTGAAGCCTCTTCATACACTAAAGACGAGGAACCATGTCCTATTAGTGTGTCCTCACTAAGCAAGTCTTTAAGAGGGGCGTGACCTGGGATGCGAAGAAACCAGTCATGATCCTGTTTCAAGTTGCTAAAGCCTAGTACATGCGTATCACTCGAATGATTACCTGAAGGTTCTCCGCACTTGTTTACTAGCCAACGGCGAATGTCAGCCTTTGACACACCATGCTTTAACGCACCCACATTAACATCTCTATAAGTTACTGCGAGATTGAAGATCTCACCTTTATCGCCGCCTGCGATTTCTTCAAAGTCCGCTTGGACTTGCTCTAGGGCTGCTGCATCCTCTTCTGGAACCGCATCCTCCTCCTCCGCCTGGGGAGCCACTTCTTCGGGAAGCTCATCTTCCTCGTCAACTGGACGCACTAGGTCGTCAACATGCTGCTCTTCGAGGCTTCGCTGTCTCACACGCTCGAGCTCCTCCTCTTCTCGCTGCCTTCTTCTTTCAGCAGCCTCCGCGGCTGTCTTCCTGGACTCAGCAAGAATGTCCTCGCTTATGGGATCGTCTGGAATGCCAGAATGGGTATCTCTCTTTTGTCTCTTGACCAAAAGGCCACCAATGGTCTCATCATCATCATCATCTGCGAAGATATGATTGGTTTAAGAAAAGAAGTACAAAGAAGTTACAATAATGGGAAAGGAAATGCGACGGGGGTACCTTCTGATTCTTCCCCATGTATCACAACTGTTCTTTCTTCTTCTTCTTCATCACTTTCTCTGGGCTCCTGCCTCTCTCCTTCTTCCTCTTGGTTGAATGGAACGAAATTCTTAACTGCGAGCTCTTTCCACACTTTGCTGGGCATGCGACCCTTGCCTTTGTCCTTGACAGAAAGGGACCTCACCGGAGGAGAAGTTGGAGCACTTCTAGGGGAAGAAATTGTAATTCCCTTTTGCCTAGGTCTTTTAACTCTCGGCGCCGCAGTTGCTGGAGGGGACGGATCATCTCCGGGAGGAGACGAGGCTGGAGCATTGTCTATCAGCGAGTCAGCAAAAGCATTCATGACTGCGCGGATCTTGGTTTCGACCTCAGGGTCCATCCTCCATGCTAGCCGAAACGACTGCTTTTGTCTTCTGGTGGCAACAATGGCGTTAACCAATGACTTGGAGCGATCACCAGATGCGAATCGCCGCACATGACACTACAGCAAACAGTACAAAATAAAGGTGTCAGCATAAGGAAATCAAGAAGCTTAACGCACGCGAAGAAATTGCTTACCTCAGCAAATGCCTTGCTGTATCTGACGACATGTGTGTCGCCCTTCTTAACTGCGGCGACCTTCTCTTTCAGAATGAGGTCAGGACACAAATGGTTCTCACGATCCAACAGTGAATAGCAACCATATTCAGACTCGCTCAGACTGCAATTGGGGCGAAACGGAAAAGAATTTCTCTTGATCAAGGGGGCTCTGCTTGGCTGTGCGGCCGACTGCGTCTCAATCCTCGTTTGCTGGGCGATCCAGTATGCGAGCCAGTTCTGCGAACAACCACCCTCGCGGGTCCCTGCAGGCTGTTCAAAGGGAAGATTGTTCATGAAGACTGTCTTGCACTCCTTTGTTAGCAAGCGCTTATAGCAACCTCTGATAATGGACTGCGGCCAGATTGATGGTGCCACCGCGTCAAAACCGAACTGGGGCGAAACTCGAGTGGGGTCAACGTCCACAGTAATCCTTTCATATCTTGGTGCGAGCTCACAAATATGCTCTGCGAGGGCAGGAAGAGAACCTCGTAGACACCAGCAGAAGAACTCGCGATAGCGCTCGTGGAAATGCGATTCCTCTTCGAAGAGCAACTCTTCTGTGAAGACAACACCCTTAGAAGGGTACAGCTTTGGAAACCATCGCACGTTCTCGACACGTGTAGCATAGGGCCTGGCAGTAAACTCTTTCCGCTTGTCGCATATCAAGCTCCAAACGCACTTGGTATTGTTCGCTCCGAACCACCTCGCAGCTCTACCGCTGTTGCGTTCCTCCGTCTCGCCTGGGGGACACCACTTGTCGGGTTTGAGAGCAGTTGGGGCATAGGATGGCCACCGCTCGAAGACCCACATTGTCAAAAAGG
The DNA here is from genome assembly GCA_023055425.1 of Linanthus parryae. Classification (NCBI taxonomy): domain Eukaryota; kingdom Viridiplantae; phylum Streptophyta; class Magnoliopsida; order Ericales; family Polemoniaceae; genus Linanthus; species Linanthus parryae. The sequence continues at coordinate 368,378 of JALGPY010000038.1, read as the reverse complement.
AGATGTTGACGAAAGTCAGTACATCGAGGCGGCCACGCGACTCTTTCATGGCCAAAACCAACTGATCAAGCCTGTAATACAGAGTGCCCAAGACCAAGGGTGCGAGTGCGACTCTCTGGCCAAGGGCGAGCCTCACAGCAAGTGGCAAACATGGTAAAAGACTCCATCATGGGGGTGACCGTCGATCAAGTACCTCGACAACCAAGCGCAGAGGAAAGCGCAGAGGGTCAGGTGATAGCCTTTACCCTCCACATAATTCTCGGCGTCTGGGTTCTCACTCAGAAGCTTCTTGGTGATGCTGCTGTTCGCATAGTCTCGAAAGAAGTACTGCAACCATTTGTTCCAAGTGTTCTTCGCAGACGTATCAACCAATTGCCAGTTTGGGAGGGCTTTTGTAGTAGTCCACCGAGTAGAGATTTTCTTTACCTCTGCCAGGCATTCCTCCATCTGCGTGTACAAGGCAATCTCCGCAGCCGTCCTCAAGGGACTCAAAGGGTCCACTTCACCCATGGGGGAAAGATCGTACAGCATCTGCACGTCCTCGAGTGTAGGAGCAGCCTCGAACTCAGCAAAGTGGAATGTGTGAGTCGCAGGCGAGTAGCGGGACAGAAGGTCTAGAAGCATGGACTGGTCCAGCTTCACGGCAGCACCCTTCATAGCACGGATAGCAAAGTATACTCCGGCTTCATCGAGAGTCGCGGCATGATTGTCCAAAACGTGGTCAATCCACTCATCCATATAGTCCAATTTCAGGACGAAAGCCTGGGTAGAAATCGCAGTGTAGGGGAAGTACCCGTTTTCGATCCCCAATCGAACCACATCCTCGGAGCCAATTAACTCGAGCAAGGCCGAGTTAACCGGGCGAGTCAGTGTCAGCAATCTCTCAACTGGGACAGGATCAGGCATCCTCTTAGCCTTAAGCCTCGCATGATAGAAGTCTTGGCCACCTAAATAGGGGGCTTTTCGCCACAAGGCCTGCGGAAGGTCGGGTATCTCTTCATCTTCCTTGTTGGGTTTGGTTCCTTTTGTCTTGGCCATTCCTGCGGAAGAGCAAGAAAAAAGGGGGAGAAAGGCGCTGCACTTCAGTTTGAAAGTTCGAAATCCGAGATCTATTATGAAAAGAAAGACGAATAGTTTCTGGTATCAATTTCAGAAATTAAGGGTTGCATTATCAGCGATTTCAAGATCTCACATCCGGATCCCTTATTATTGAAGGATTAAAGCAAAAGTGGGTTCAAAGATCAAAGGTTTCTTTGCAAGTTTCAACAGATTACGTGTTCTGGGTTACAGATTCAACGCAGTTCAAGGCATACACTGGAATCTTAAATCAAAATTGAACAAGGCCAACCGTGTTTTCGCAAAGCTTGCCTGGATATGCACAGTTGAAGAAGACGATTTGCAGTTTTGAATTGATGATTGATTATCTGAATGTGCTCTCGAAGATCTCCGGGTACCATTCACTTTAAAAGAAAGAAGTGATGCTTTGCAACAGTGGATACAAAGTATTTATCCAAAAACAATGAAGGGTTGCGTCCTTTCAGTAGTCGAATCGCAACCGTCACCGTCGAATCGCGCAATCACAGGACAAGCTGACGTCACGCCTAAAACCCTAGAAGCCAGACGGCACGACTCTAGGGGTTTTAGGTCATAATGGCACGCACGGGGGCTGAACTTACCCGTATTTGAATTGGTGCGTGGCGGCAACGCGTATGTTGGTTTCCGCGCATGGAAGCCTATACAGCTATGAGTCTTCACGCGCAGAAAGGGGGCTAATGTAGATAGTGCTTTCTGAGCTGACAGATCTTGGCCACGTGGCAACCATCCAGCACACCATATTGTGCTCCACACACACTGGATCACCAGCCGAGCTGATCCATGTGGGGGCTGCGAGACAGAGCCCTCGCATACCACTACACGGGACTTGTAGGGACTTTGTGGTTTGGAGGCTAGAGTAAGCCCTGTCGCGTGCGAGCCAAGCCCGCGCGCGACCTTTAGTAACTGTTTTGAGAGATTTATGGCACGAGCTCCATAAACCCGGTCAATCCGGTCAAACCCGGTCAACCTCGTAACGGTTCCGGTATTCGCGCACAACGTGCTGTAACGGTCCCTATATACTCGGACGAACGTGCCGTTATGGTTAAGCTAATTAAGCCGCCATCAATGGGCGCATTAACCACACTAAAACGGTCACGTTCTCTGCTATATATAGGACGTTAACCTTTCCATACAAAGAAGAACACACTGGCCATACGCGTAAGCTCTGCCAAACCTCTGTCTCTCTCTCAGACATTACTACTGACTTACTCTCTCCCTACACACAACCCCACTCTTCCTGTGTGATCCTCGATCCTCTACATACGGTGTACACGGAGGTCTCCCCGCCGGAATCTCTTGTGCACAGGAATTAATAAAAATAAACTCTCATCTTTTACATCATAGCAATCGGGGAGAGAGAGAGAGAGAGGCCAAAGCTAGGGTTCGAAGAGGGAAAAGGGGGATCAAAGAGAGGATGGGAATTTGATGTGTCCGCCCGACTGAGGGCTTGATTAGAGTGATCAGTAGGTGTACTGAGCGCAAGTGGGTGCGGATTCTTCTACGGGGAGTTTCATATACGACTTCTAGAAAAGTCCAAGAAGAAAGGGTGGTCCAGATTCTGGGTTTTCACAATATTCGGTCCTACTTCTCACTTTCGAGGCGTAATAGGATGGGTAAGGTTCTTTCTCTCTCTTATTCAAGTTATGAAGTTGTCTTTGTTGGATTAAAGTATGGATTTTCTTGTATTCTATGTTTCTTGACAGCATGTGAAAGCATAACCCTTCCTATCATATTTGGTGTTTTGTTTGCTGAATTTTGATAAACAATGAATATTTTTTTATCTTTCTCATAACCCATTTCAATTGTTAAACATATTTAATCAACTTCTTGACACTGTAAAGTATTTGTAAACAATTGGAACCATATTGTATTTGTTAAACAACATGAGTAAACAATTACAATTGTACTGTTTAATTATTACAGATTGTCAACTTGTTTGCACTTAACTGTCTCATATACATTGTCTATGTGTTCATGTCATTGTGTAAGTGCTATAAATTGTTGGTGTGTATGCATTGTCAACTCTAATCTAATTCTGTATCTGTTTGTTTTGTAGATGATTATTTCACTAACATCATCCACCATGGTGGCACATTTTTCAATGATCGTGATAAGAGGTACATTGGTGGTAACAAGGACAGGTTATACTTGATACATTTGAATACAGAGATAGCCAAGTTAGGGTACAGGGAGGCTTTGAGTTATTGGTAATTGATACTTGGCAGATCATTCAATGATGGTTTGATGTTGTTGGAGAATTCATGTCAACTTATGGACTTTTTCAACTACCTTTCACCTTAGAGGAATGAGTTGCACATATACATTAAGATTTTGAATGCAGCCCCTCTAATAGGTGGAAATGAAGAAGGAGGTGAGGAAAGTGATGCAAAGAGTGATCAAGGTGATGAAGATATGGTTGAAGAAGGTGGTGAGGAAGCTGATGCACAATGTGAGGTAGGGGATGAAATTGTCTATCAAGAATGTGTTGGGGAAAGTGATGCACATAATGAGCAAGAAAATTAAGCTGTCTATGACGTAGGTGTTGGGCAAAGTGATGGTTATGAAGAGGATGATGATGAAGACAATGAATACATTGCTGATTCACAATTTGATTCTGATAAAGATTACGAAATATGTGATGTTGAGATTGACAAATATGCATAATGAGGAGCTGTGGAGGCTCAAATTGTGAGTGATCATCCACTGAGAGTACCTTACTTTGGTGAAGTTAACTGTTTAGACAATGATCATGGACATGGGATAAATGAAAATGATTCAGACTAGAACTACTCAAGTGATGAAGATGCTGTAAATTCAAGAGTGAAGTACCCCAATTCAACCCTAAGACTGACATGAAGAGAGTGAAGCTTGTTCAAGAGTTGTTGTTTAGTACTGCAAATGAATTTAGGTGTGCATTAAGAGATTATGCAATCAAGAATGGGAGGTAGATAAAATGGATAAGGAACACTAGTGAGAGGCTACATGCTAGATGCAGTAAGGGTTGTCCATGGGAGATAATGGTGTCCCCAATGCATGGAGAAAACACTCTTCAAGTGAAAACATTTGGAGATGTGCATGAGTGTTTTAATGGCTACCACAACAGCCTTGCAACCTCATATTGGATTACCAAAAATGCCACTCAATACTCTAAAGGTGAAGGTTCAAAAGAAATGGACTGTGTGCCCTTATGACAAACAATTGTATAGCGCAAGAACATTGGCTAGAACGTGGAATGAAGGGTGTGATACTCATCAGTATGGAAGACTCTATGATTATTTGAATGAGGCCGAGAGGACCAATCCTGACACAACTGCAATTATTGTAACAAGAGATGATCTAGATGCCAAGAAGGTCTTTCAAAGGATGTATGTTTGTCTTTGAAGAAGGGTATGAGAGAGGGTTTCAGAAATGTGATTGGGATGGATGAAACTCACTTAAGGGGTACTCACCAAGGACAGGTACTTGTTGCAATTGGGTTGGATGCTAATAATCAAACATATCCATTTGCATTTCGGACTGTTGAAGTGGAAAACAAGAGCTCTTGGACTTGGTTTCTTAAATTGTTTTATGAAGATGTAGGAATAACCAACTCACATCATTGATGCTTCCTCACAGATAAACAAAATGTAAGCCCTAAATTGTCTTGATGTTATCTTCTTATTTAAGTCACTAAATTTGTTTATTAAATTGATATGCTGATGTGCTATTTTATATCACTTAAACAGCGGCTCAATCCTGCTTTGGAGGATGTATATCCTAATGTTGAACAAAGATTTTGTGTTTGGCACATATGTTCAGATTTCAGGTAAATGTTGTATAACCAACTAACATCCACAAGTTCTTATTTATGTCACTAAATTTGTATGGTGTATGTTATTTCTATTTCAGGGAGAAATACAAAGGGTTAACTCTGAAGGGGCTTTTCTAAAATGCATCCAATGTTAGCAATGAACTTGAGTTTCAAAAGGCAATGTATGAGATTAAATTAGTAGATAAAGGGGCTTTCAAATGGCTATTTGATAAGAATCCTTGCCATTGGTCTAAGGCATTCTAGAGGACCACTAAAAAGACTGATAATCAAATCAACAACATATGTGATTCATTGAATGCTGTCATTAATCATAGGAAGAAGAAAAATATGGCTTCAATCATAAAGCGATTACAGAAAGAGATAGCTCCAATCTATTATATTTTACTTTTATTTTTTTCCTTTAGAGAAACATATACACCACTGAAAAAGAAAGGATGTGTAATTGAAAAAAAAATGCATTTCGCAAGCTACTCCAGGCGCTTCTTACCATTGAAATTTGAAAAATCAAATTTGGGCAAAGCTAGATGCCCATTGCTGGAGTTTTTGAGTGGAATTTCCATCTTTTTGCCAGAAAGCTCCATTCAAAACAATTGGCTTTGTCCTATCACTGAAATAGAACCCTGGTTCTTACTCCAGTCTTGATTTTATGCATCTTGTAATCTTGGTCACCTCAGGACTCTATTTTCCCCCAACAGATACGACATTTGTGGAGTTCTGATACTTGATGCATGTGGGCTATGCTATATCAATGGCCTTAATTTGGTGACGAAGGGCTTCTACTATCTCCTGCATTATACCCATTTGCCCCCTAAACATTCTAGCATGAACTCTAGCCCTGAAAATGATGTTACATGACACTAAGTTTCGTTTGTGATCACAACCCTGTTCTCAAAATCCCTCAAAAAAACCAAAATGCGGGTTCACATCTTAAAATAAACACACATTTTGACGCTGTTCTGATAGAAAATCTAAGAAAAAAATTGTACCTCTGAAACTGCACGTGTGTAGATAAGAATACAGTACCTTGATAAAGGCTACTCTGTAGCATCTTCTCAAGGATTGTGAGACAAGTTTGATCGTCGTCGACCGAGAGCACTCGGATACCGTTTGGAAACTTGTCGAGGAGTGAGCTCTCCCACATCCAGTAACCCCTAGCCCTTTCCATTAATACAAATTATAGGAAGAAGAAAAAGATGGCTTCAATCATGAAGCGATTACAGAAAAATATAGCTTCAATATATTCTATTTTATTTTTATTTTTTTCCGTTTGAGAAATATATCCACCACTGATTCAAGAACTGAATCATCACAAAACGAACTGAATCAATATCGATAGACAGATGAGAGGATCAAGAATGGGAGGAGATAGGATTGAACAACTAGACACTTTGTTTTTATTCTTCTCTTTCTCTTTATACGCTTACCCTTTATAGTGATGTAGGGTGAGGTTTGCTTCGATGCAATTCCAATCATTTAGGGGAACACTTGTCCAATTTGGTCTTCCTTTATCAACCGTTAGATTAATTTTAATCCAGGTGTAGATACTGCTTTCTGACATGACAGATCTTGGCCACGTGGCAGCCATCCAGCACACCATATTGTGCTCCACACACACTGGATCACCAGCCGAGCTGATCCATGTGGGGGCTGCGAGACAGAGCCCTCGCATACCACTGCACGGGACTTGTAGGGACTTTGTGGTTTGGAGGCTAGAGTAAGCCCTGTCGCGTGCGAGCCAAGCCCGCACGCGACCTTTAGTAACTGTTTTGAGAGATTTATGGCACGAGCTCCATAAACCCGGTCAATCCGGTCAAACCCGGTCAACCTCGTAACGGTTCCGGTATTCGCGCACCACGTGCTCTAACGGTTCCTATATACTCGAACGAACGTGCCGTTATGGTTAAGCTAATTAAGCCGCCATTAATGGGCGCATTAACCACACTACAACGGTCATGTTCTCCAGTATATATAGATCGTCAACCTTTCCATACAAAGGAGAACACACTGCCATACGCGGAAGCTCTGCCAAACCTCTGTCTCTCTCTCAGACATTGCTACTGCCTTACTCTCTCCCTACACACAACCTCACTCTTCCTGTGCGATCCTTGATCCACTACACACGGTGCACACGGAGGTCTCCCCGCCGGAATCTCTTGTGCACATTTTGGTGAACCCGACGTGAACTTACCAACAAAAGCAACCATGTCTCAGGAGGATGATGTCAGCAACCGATCGCCTTCCACCGAAACTCCCTCGGGAGACGAGACCCGCCGTACTCCAACGACTCCCGGCGAGGCACCGACGTTAGAGTCTTTGGACACCACTGTCCAAAGTCAGGCGAAAGCTCTCAAGGCTCAATCTGCGCAATTAGAACAAATCTTGGCTGTTCTGGGTACCCTTGCGCCAAACCCTTCATCAGCCGCCGCTGTCTCTCAGGGAGGAGGAACCTCTACCGCTCCAGGATTGGGAGTGTCAACCGCACCTCCCAACCCTCATCTGCAGACTCCACCGTCGGCTACGCAGCTGCCTTCGGTTCAGGGATCGACGGCACAGATGCTGCCTCCTGCCGCTCACGCTCCTCAGCCCTCGGCTTTGGCGTCCAACCCAACTATGCAGTACCCTTTACCTCCCCCAACGATGATCTGGGGAAATGCGGGTGGTCAGTATGCTCCCAATCCTCCGGCGGCGTATGTGTCGCCACCGCCTGCGGCAACCCCTCCGTCAGCTACCGAGGGGAGCATTCCAGAATGCATGACGTCTTTGCAGAAGCGCGTGGACACTATTCTGGCTCATCAGTCATTCGCAGATACCATTATCCCAAAGCTAGACAACGATCCACCCATTCCACGGGAAATCTATCTCATGCCTAACCCGGCGGGGTACAAGGCTCCTAAATGGGATAAGTTCGAAGATGTCAACGGAAACGCTCATGAGCATGTCATGCGTTTCATTGATGTCATGGGTCCGTACGGAGCTGATCCCAAACTGCTGATGCGAGAGTTCCCAAAATCTCTTGGGAACGTAGCATACAAATGGTACCGAACATTGGAGGCCGGATCCGTGAAGACTTGGGACGACATGGTCCAGAAGTTCTACACCAAGTTCTTCCAGATGGAAGAAAAGGTGACGATGATCCATCTCTCGCGGATGTACCAGAAGCGCGAAGAGGACGGAATCACTTTCATCAAGAAATTCAGGGCAAAATCCTTGGAGTGCAAAGATCCAATGCCCGAAAGCCGACTCGTAGAGATATGCCTGCAGTGCATGCGAGATGAATACAAAGGTATGCTAATCAATTTGCAAACACCTACGTTTTCAAAGCTAATCGAATGCACGAAGAATATCGAGCCTATAGTCGAGAGACAGAAAAAGAAGAGCGCTCCAGAGCGACCTGTGAGCGGCACTACTTACAAGATCGGGAGGTTTAGCTACAAGCGGGGACGCGAAGCTGAGGTCAATACGGTTTCGTCCCAGAAACAAGCGAAGGTTGCGAACTTCGATGTACCGCCTCAGCCATGCTCGGTAGAGGAAGCGAGTGACCTCTGCAGACAGTGGCGCAAGGACGGCGTCCTGCCACCGCTCGAGAAAACACCCTCCAAGGAGATGGTGAGGGACCCTAAGTGGTGCGAATACCACGGCAAGGTCATGCATCCCACCGCCGAGTGCAAGAAACTCAGGTTCGCGTTCGATCAAAAGATGAAGAACGGCGAGCTCATCGTCAGCGATCACCGGAAGGATGTGCGCAACAACCCGCTTCCCGCGCATGCGGAACCGGGCTCAAAGGGCAAAGAGGTCGCCATGATCTCGATCGTCGATTTGGAAGAATTCGTAGAGGATGGCCTGCCCATCGTCGCCGAGGTTCATGAAGACGAAGACTATAGAATGGACACAGAGGATGAACGTGCCGACCGCATGAAAGGGTCGCATGGCTTCAACAAATTCTTCGACGAGATGAATTTCTCCGAGAAGTGCCGGACTGATATGACGAAAGCGATTTTGAGGATAGCAGAGGACTACGAGGAGGACCTTGTAGTCTCCAACGGGAAAGTCATCAGGGCATCCCGCTCTACGGAAAAGATTATGACCTTTTCTGCCAGCGATAAGAAGACGGATGCGAGCCACCAGAGACCTCTGTACGTGACCGCCATCATCAATGGCGTCGAGTTCAAACGAGCGTTCGTCGATGGAGGAGCAGCGGTCAACGTTGTTCCGCTCCACACACTGAGGCTAGCAGGGATCCCCGAACATAAGGTAGTCAGGCGTCCATCTCCGCTGGTGGGATTCGGAAGCGACTCTAGAATGACAATCGGATGGATCCGCCTGGGCGTTCAAATTGGCAAAATCAAGTGCTCAGCGAAGTTTTATGTCATAGACGCGAACACCACATACCACATGATTATAGGTCGAGCCTGGATTCATCGCTTCGACGCAGTCCCTTCGACGGCTCACCAGGTTATGAAAGCTATCTGGAACGACAGAATAGTCGAGATACCGGCTTCGACAAACCCGTTCAACTTGGACGAAGCACATCTCAGCGAGGCGGTGTGGTTCACTGAGATGGCAGATGAGCAAACACCCGGACCATTCAACCCTACTCCTTTGCCTCTCTGGGAGGACATCAAGGACCAGTCACCTGCAGGGGTAATGGTGACGAGGGAAGATGCCAAGGAAAAGCCGCCTACACGCGAAGAGGCGCCGCGTATCTCATATCATCGAAAGAACGTGTACACTCTGAAGAGGATCGCAAAGCATGACCCCGAGGGCAAGGAGATAGAGAGCTTCTACGCCAATGGGAAGAAATGCTACCGCATATGAAGGTGCGCGGGGATGTCCTCATGCGGGCATGGGGATATCCCTGGGCAAATCAATCAAATCGAGCAAATTGCGCTGACGGAAAAGCCAACACAGGGCACTCCAGACGAGAAACTCAAAGAAGCGCCTGAATGCATGGAAGACAGGCCAAGACCGCAAAAGCAAGAGCTGAAAGAAGTGTTCCTCAGCCCGAACGAGGAAAAGAAAAGGCCAGTCTTCCTGAGCGCAGATCTCACAAGCGAAGAAGAACAAGGGCTGCTACAGCTCCTAACTGAATACAAGGATGTGTTCGCATGGGAGTATGATGAGATGCCAGGTCTGGATACAAGCATCACCATGCACCGTTTAGACATCATCCCTGGGTCTAAACCGGTCAAGCAGAGCACGAGAAGCTTCAGGCCGGAGCTTAACGTGAAGATCAAGCAGGAGATTGTCAAACTCCTAGATGCCAAGTTCATAGAGCCGAATCATCATCCCACATGGCTGGCCAACATCGTGCCAGTGGTGAAGAAGAACGGACAGCTCCGCATCTGCGTGGACTTCCGAGACCTCAATCGCTTCTGCCCTAAGGACGATTTCCCACTGCCCAACATCGATTTGCTTATCGATTCAACAGCGGGTCATCGCATGTTCAGTTTCATGGACGGCTTCAGCGGATACAACCAAATCAAGATGGATCCCGAAGATGCGCGGAAAACAGCGTTCATTACTCCTGTAGGGGTATTCAACTACACAGTGATGCCGTTCGGTCTTAAGAACGCGGGCGCGACCTATCAGCGGGCCATGATGGCTCTATTCCACGACATGATGCACAAAGAAGTGGAATTCTATGTGGATGACCTGGTGGTTAAATCCAAGCACGAAGCAGACCACCTCGCAGATCTGCGAAAGGTGTTCAACAGATGCAGGCGCTTTCAACTGAAGATGAATCCCATGAAATGCGCGTTCGGGGTGACATCAGGGAAATTCTTGGGATGTGTGGTTCATCGCCAAGGGATCGAGCCCGACCCCGCGAAAGTATCAGCTATCACTGGCATGACGCCACCCCATGATCAGAGTGCATTAAAGACATTTTTAGGAAAGCTATCCTATCTGCGGAGATTCATCCCAGCAATTGCTGAAATCACATGCTGTTTCAGCACTCTTCTCAAGAAGGACGCCGCATACAATTGGGCTCCGGAGCACGAAGCTGCATTCGGAAAGCTGAAGGATTTACTCACGTCCTCAAAGATAATGATCGCACCTCAACTGGGATCACCGCTTCTGCTATATCTGACATCTACGAGGAGATCTATAGGAGCGCTCTTGGCTCAGGAGTATGAAGGCCAGGAGAGGCCTATCTACTACATCTCTCGCATCGTGCAGCCTGCTGAATCAAGGTACACAGACATCGAACGTCGTTGCCTTGCCTTATTCTTTGTGATAGAGAAGTTGAAACACTATTTTGCATCACACAAAGTAGTAGTGGTCACCAAGAGTGACCCCATAAGATACTTGCTAACTCACACTACTCCGGGAGGGAGGCTGGCGAAATGGTACATGACCATTTCCCAATACGATATCACATGCGTACGACCGCGAACGATCAAGTCGCAGGCGGTAGCGGATCTGTTGGCACAGTTCCCCGACGACAGCCACGAACCCGTGATCGAAGAAGAGCTCGAAGGCCCTGAAATCTACGCAATCGACGTGCCCTATTGGACTCTCCACTTCGACGGTTCGTCAACCCGGAAAGGCGAAGGCATTGGGATAGTCTTGACAAAGCCAGATGGGGAAGTCATACAGATGTCCGCAAAGCTCAACTTCGCAGTCACAAACAACGAAGCGGAATACGAGGCTCTCATTGTAGGGCTCCGTGCGGCGAAAGCTTTGGAAGTAAGCAACTTAACGGTCATGGGAGATTCCAAGCTGATTGTTAAGCAAGCCTCGGGCGAATATGGTTTGAAGGAGATCAACCTCCTGTCTTATCGCACCCTAGTACAAAAGCTGATGCAGCAATTCTGCGATGTGAAGTACGAGCACAAGCCCCGAGCAGACAACAGGCACGCGGACGCCTTAGCAACCTTGGGGTCTAAGGTCAGCATAGACAAATGCCCCGCAAGGATTTCCATTGAAGTGCGAACATCGTCGGCATTGACAGAAGATGCGTGCGACGACGAACACATGGATGACGCAGACTGGCGGAAAGCAATCCTACAAGCTATTACGAAAGGCACCAGCAGCGAAAGCTGGGCACTGACAAAAGGATACTGCATCCACGATAACACCCTCTACTACAAGGGGCCTGGCGGAATACTCATGCGATGCGTCTCCGAGCAGGAGGGACAACAGCTGTTAGAAAAGATTCACCAACACGCTTGTGGAGAAAGCGAGGTGTCAATCTACAGGAAGGCTCAGAGATATGGCATCCATTGGCCAGACATGTCAATAGCCGCAGCCCTGATACAAGGGAAGTGCGAAAGTTGCGCACTAATCAAAGATTCTCTACTCATCGCCCTGACCGATGAAGACACGGACTGGAGGAAGCCACTATTTGATTTCCTCACCCAGGGCACCGTACCCGAGTCAAGAAAAGAAGCCGAAAAATTGAAAAGGAAAACGTCTCGATATGTGGTACAGGAAAACCTGCTTTGGCGAAGAGGTCACGAGGGCAACTTGCTGCGATGTCTAGACGGCAGAGAAGCACAAGAAGTCATGGACCTTTCTCATCAGGTGGAACACCAAGGAGGTGCGAAATTATGCAGGCAGCTCCTCTCAATCGGGTATTTTTTGGCCCACGATGGAGGTCGATTGTCGCACCAAAGTACGACGCTGCCAGGAATGCCAATTCAAAGGGAACCTAGTGCACGCTCCCGCTGTGGATCTACATGCACTAGGGACGCCGTGGCCATTTCACACATGGGCTCTAGACTTCATCGGTCCCATCCGACCGACGTCGCACGGGAATCATTTCATTCTCACCGCAACTGAGCTGTTCACCAAGTGGGTGGAAGCAATACCGCTAAAGACGGCAAATGCGCTGGCTGTGGTCAATTTCATCCAGGAAAGCATCATATGCAGGTTCGGAATCCCAAACACCATTCTTTCGGATAACGGTACTCCTTTTGTTAATCGCCAGGTAGCTGCGAAATTAGCGGAGTACAATATCAGGCAGATATGTTCTACCCCTTATTACCCAAAGGGAAACGGACAAGCTGAAGCGACTAACAAAACGCTGCTGAGAATTTTGAGCAAGATGGTCGCAGATGACCACAAGAAGTGGGCCGACTCTCTAAGCATAGCTCTGTGGGCTTACCGAACTTCTCCAAGGACACCCACAGGGGCCTCACCATTTCTGCTATGTTATGGAGCCGAAGCTGTAGTACCTGCGGAGGTTAGAGTCAACTCGGCAAGGCTGGCCTTCCATGCACTCTATGAAAATCAACGCGATCACGACTTAATCTTGCTGGAGGAAAAGCGAGAACAAGCCAAAAGAACCAATAAGCGATACCAGGAGAGAATCGCTCGCGCCTACAACAAGACGGTCCAGCGAAGAGATTTCGCAGTCGGAGACTTGGTCTTGCGCGCATCCGATCACTGCATGCGAGAAGCGACTCACCCGAAGTTCGCAGCCAACTGGGAAGGACCCTTTGAAGTCACAGAAGTCTTTGACAGTGGCTACTGCAGCATACGAAGGTTGCACGGCACAACCTCTACTCCGAGTTCAGTCAACATGCGCTGGATTAAGAAGTACTACCCCTGACTTCTCTCATTTCATGCGTTTTATTATAACGTTGCTTGATATCCTGTATGGCTACGATTTACACAATCTCCTCCCCCATATGAGAGGATTGTAATCCCATCTCTCCCATATGAGAGCGTTATAAAAGAATTCTCCCAAATGAGAAGTTCACATTTCTAGCTGTTTATGTTGCTCTATTCAATTTGTTATTACTGTTAATCATGGTTTATTCGCCGCAATAGCAATCTGTCCAAGTGCGATCTTAAGTGATCAACTAAGCCTATCTCTCGCGATAGCAGCAAATACGATCTTAAGTGATCATCTAAGCCTATCTCTCGCGATAGCAGCCTGTGCGATCTTAAGTGATCATCTAAGCCTATCTTTTACGATAGCAGCCTATGCAAATGCGATCTTAAGTGATCATCTAAGCCTATCTCTCGCGATAGCAGCAAATGCGATCTTAAGTGATCATCTAAGCCTATCTCTCGCGATAGCAGCAAATGCGATCTTAAGTGATCATCTAAGCCTATCTCTTGCGATAGCAGCCTATGCGATCTTAAGTGATCATCTAAGCCTATCTCTCGCGATAGCAGCCTATGCGATCTTAAGTGATCATCTAAGCCTATCTCTTACGATAGCAGCCTATGCCAATGCGATCTTAATTGATCATTTAAAGCCTATCTCTTACGATAGCAATATATGCAAATGCGATCTTAATTGATCATTTAAAGCCTATCTCTTACGATAGCAATCTATGCAAATGCGATCTCAATTGATCATTTAAAGCCTATCTCTTACGATAGCAGCCTGTGCAAACGCGATCTTAATTGATCATTTAAATCCTATCTCTTACGATAGCAGCCTGTGCAAATGCGATCTTAATTGATCATTTAAAGCCTATCTCTTGCGATAGCAGCCTGCCTAAAGCGATCCTGATTAATCTTCTAAAGTCTATCAGCCACGATAACAACACATACAAATGCGATCTTAATTGATCTTTAAAGCCTATCTGTCACGATGGCAATTCACATGCACATGAGCTTATTTGATCCTCTATTGCGATAATGGCTCGTACGAATGCTAAAAGATGATCCCGATCGATCTTCTAGTAAAGCCTATCTGCAACGATAGCAACTCGCACAATCTAACGATCTCCATTGATCTGCTAAAGACTATCTGCCACGATAGCAACTTGCAACATTGTGAAGATGATCTTAAACGATCCACAAAGGCCAACTACAGGCCCATCTGCCAGGATAACACAACTGCGAAAATATGATCTCGAACGATCTAGCGAAGCATCAGCGAATTGATATATCGCAAATGCGAAACCATTACATAGCATTATGCAAGGCGAAATATGCCAAAAACGCATGCGAAATTGTATTTTGTTGTAAAGAGACAGCAGATAATACAAAAGGCTATTTATCATTACGAGTCAAATGACTTACAATTTATCTGTCTAGATAGCAGCTTACAAGCGAAAAGCTCGAATCTAACTACGCAGCCAACATGGCTTACAATACATTCGAAAAGTAACTCGCAAGCATGAAGTTACACATCGCGGGAATCCCGACTAAAAAAGGATGAACCTAAAGGTCCTAACACTGGCAATGCAACACGCAGATCTGCGGCCAAAGATCTGTAGCAAAAGGGATGCTACCGCGAAGAGATCAGCTTGTCATTCGCTACATCCTTAGCAGCGAAACTTGGGAAACAATACGCCCAAGACCCCAAGGGGTGACAAAAGCCTCTGTCTGATCAAGGTAGGCGCCGGAGGAGCTTCCTGTTTCGACATATGCTGCTCTGCAAAACAGGCGAAGCAGTCATTCCTCTGGTGATGGACTCCTTGTCATGTTGGACAAGGGCATTGACGAGCACCCTGAGTTCAAGAGCGAAGAGGCAAGAAATCCTCCTCCAGGGATGCGGGAGGAGAATTTTGCCGTTCATTACGAGACGGTAGCACGGTCACTTCGGCGCTGCACCTCGCCACGAGGCGGCCGGAAACATGACCTGCACACATAACACACGAAGAAATTTCTTCGAACACACATGAGATATTATCTGCATCTTCTTTATGATGGTTATAAAGAGCAATAAGCCTCATAAAGTTGATCTTGGAAACTATTTCTACAGTACAAAGCGCAAACTCAGGATTCACAACTTGAAGTTGCCATGAATCAACGAAAAATAAGCGTTGAAGCCAGCAGTCGTAAGGACTCACGGCAAAGCACATTTTTGGGATGAAGAACCCAAATAGCAAGGACAGGGTTTATATAGACCCTGTACAGACTCTTCGGTTGCTAAATATGAGTCAGCAGAATTCAAAAAGAGGGTAAGTTCAATCACTTACGCCTTGAAAAGCGGTAACAATCAATTACCCTACTAAAGGCTACGACGATTCAGTTGCGTATCCTAATAAATGACGGATAGTCATGATTCGGATGGACTTCCCAACGAAAGCGTGCTTATCTGCCGAGAAATTAGCGCGAAAATCAAGCAAAGTATCAATTGCTGATGTCATAATTGGATATGCACAGAAATATCAAATCAAATCCCGGAAAAGGGCAAAACGAAAAAAAACCATGATTGTTGTTAAAAAAGGGGGAGAAACCCTAGCAACATTACATTAATGTTTCAAGACATTACATTAATGTTTCAGCTATTTTCCTTGCTATTTTTGCGAAATTCGAAAAGTCAAAGCAAATTCTTGATTAAGGAATCTTGGGGCTCGAACTGCTCGCTCAGCTTCTCCACTTGTTCCACTTCTTGCTTTAGTAGCTCGCACCTAGCATTCATCTCATGATACAGCTTCAGAGCTTCATCAACCTTTTGCTTCTGCTGCTCCACCTTCTGCTTCTCAGCTGCGAGATTCTGGTGGCCGAGCTTCAAAGTTACAGCTGCGCGAATCAGCGTGACTCTGTTCATAAGAAACTTGAAGCCCATTCTGCCTTGGACTTTGGTCACGAGATTTTGGCACATGCCACATAGCAATTCAGCACTCTGGACCGAAATGGTCGCAGGCGTAGCCGCAGATAGCTGCTCCGAAATCCAGATGGCTTCAGTAAGAAACAGCCTCCTGTCTAAGGGCCCTATCTCCAGAGATCTCACAAACGACTGCGGGTAGGTCAGACGCATTCGAACCACCCAGTCTACATCGGTTTGCTTCAAACCTGAGGAGGCGTCAAAAATAAGTTATGATGTCAACACTCGCAAGCGAATAATACGACGTGCGAACAGTAAAGCTCTACTTACCAGTTCCTTCCAGAATCTCATGAAGAGAAGGAATGCGGGCTGCCGGGTTGTTCAAAGATTGCCCTCGCTCCATAGCTCTCCTATCGGCTGCGAGCTCCAATCTCTCGTAGTCAGGAGGAAGAGTGTAGGCCGCACCAGCTGCGACTGCATTCCCAACCTGCGAGCCCCAAATGCTCCACGCAGGAATGGGTGCCTCTGACTCAGTCAACGCCGGAGGCGAAGAGACAGCCGAAGTCGCTTGGCGAAGAACGCTCTCAGATGCGAAAACATTAGCAGCACTTGTCCTTACTTCCTCAGCACCAGTATGGACATCTTCATCCATCAGCACAACATCTGTCCCAGCATCGTCGGAAAGTTCGATGATGTCCTCGAGAGGCTCACCCGCGTGGTCAGCAGGTGCGACGGGCTTCTCGGTATGGGAGCTCGGAATTGGAACATAGGACGCAGAAGGCTAACTTCTCTGCTCCAGCTCAGGCTCCTCAGCATGACCTGCGACATTAAATGCGATGATATGAGGTAACTTGCGCTATAAGTTAACTTGCTATCTTTACTAAAGCTAAGAATAAGCACCTCCACGCGAAGGTGGGATTGAGGTATCTTCATCATACACTAAGGACGTGGAACCATGCCCTATCAGTGTGTCCTCACTAAGCAAGTCTGTAAGAGGAGCGTGACCTGGGATGCGAATAAACCAGTCATGATTCTGCCGCAAGTTGCTAAAGCCTATAGTACAGGTGCCCAAAACCAAGGGTCCGAGTGCGACTCTCTGGCCAAGAGCGAGCCTCACAGCAAGTGGCAACACATGGTAGAAGACTCCATCATGGGGGTGACCATCAATCAGATACCTTGACAGCCAGGCACAGAGAAAAGCACAAAGGGTCAAATGGTAGCCCTTGCCCTCTACGTAATTCTCGGCCTCCGGATCTTCACTCAGAAGTTTTTTAGTAATGCTGCTGTTTGCATAGTCTCGAAAGAAGTACTGCAACCATTTGTTCCAGGTATTCTTCGTGGATGTATCAACCAGCTGCCAATTCGGAAGAGGCTTCGTAGTGGTCCACCGAGTGGAGATTTTCTTCACCTCTGCTAGGCATTCCTCCATCTGCGTGTATAAAGCAGTCTCCGCAGATGTCCTCAAGGGACTCAAAGGGTCCACTTCGCCCATGGGGGAAAGCTCATACAGCATTTGAACGTCCTCGAGTGTGGGGGCAGCCTCGAACTCGGCAAAATGGAACGTATGAGTCGCAGGCGAGTAACGGGACAGAAGGTCTAGAAGCATGGACTGATCCAGCTTCACGGCAGCACCCTTCATAGCACGGATAGCAAAGTATACGCCGGCTTCATTAAGAGTCACGGCGTGATGGTCCAACACGTGGTCAATCCACTCGTCCATATAGTCCAATTTCTGGACGAACGCCTGAGTAGAAATCGCAGTATATGGGAAGTGCCCGTTCTCGATCCCCAATCGAACTACATCCTCGGAACCAACAAACTCGAGCAAGGCTGAGTTAACTGGGCGAGTCAGCGTCAGCAATCGCTCAACTGGGACAGGATCAGGCATCCTCTTCGCCTTTACCCTCGCATGGTAGAAATCTTTGCCGCCTAAAAAGGGGGCTTTTCGCCACAGGGCCTGCGGAAGGTCGGGTATCTCTTCATCTTCCTTGACGGGTCTGGTTACTCTTGTCTTGGCCATTCCTGCGGAAGAGCAAGAAAAAAAAGGGGGGAGAAATACCACACTTCAGTTTGAATTTTGAAATTCAAGATCTACGCAAAGGAAGACGAACAGTTCTGGTATCAATTTCAGAAATTGGGGAGTTGCAAGATCTCATATTGTTGAAGGACTAAAGCAAAGCAGGTTCAAAGACCAAACCCTCTTCACAAATTTCATGGGTTTACAGATTCAACGCAGTTTAAGGCAAACACTGGTATCTTAAATCAAAAGTAAACAAGGCCAACCTTGTTTTCTTGAAGCCTGCTTGGATGAGCACAATTGAAGAACACGGATTGCAGTTCTGAACTGGTGATTGATTATCTGGATCTGCTCTCGAAGATCTCCGGGTACCATTCACTTTAAGAGAAAGAAGTGATGCTTTGCAATAATGGGGGATACAAGGTATTTATCCAAAACAATGAAGGGTTGCGTCCTTTCGATAGTCGAATCGCAACCATCACCGTCGAATCGCGCAATCACAGGACAAGCTGACGTCACGCCTAAAACCCTAAAGGTCAGACGGCACGACTCTAGGGGTTTTAGGTCATAATGGCACGCACGGGGGCTGAATTTACCCGTATTTGAATTGGTGCGTGGCGGCGACGCGTATGTTGGTTTCCGCGCATGGAAGTCTATACGGCTATGAGTCTTCACGCGCAGAAAGGGGGCTAATGTAGATACTGCTTTCTGACATGACAGATCTTGGCCACGTGGCAGCCATCCAGCACACCATATTGTGCTCCACACACACTGGATCACCAGCCGAGCTGATCCATGTGGGGGCTGCGAGACAGAGCCCTCGCATACCACTGCACGGGACTTGTAGGGACTTTGTGGTTTGGAGGCTAGAGTAAGCCCTGTCGCGTGCGAGCCAAGCCCGCACGCGACCTTTAGTAACTGTTTTGAGAGATTTATGGCACGAGCTCCATAAACCCGGTCAATCCGGTCAAACCCGGTCAACCTCGTAACGGTTCCGGTATTCGCGCACCACGTGCTCTAACGGTTCCTATATACTCGGACGAACGTGCCGTTATGGTTAAGCTAATTAAGCCGCCATTAATGGGCGCATTAACCACACTACAACGGTCATGTTCTCCAGTATATATAGATCGTCAACCTTTCCATACAAAGGAGAACACACTGCCATACGCGGAAGCTCTGCCAAACCTCTGTCTCTCTCTCAGACATTGCTACTGCCTTACTCTCTCCCTACACACAACCTCACTCTTCCTGTGCGATCCTTGATCCACTACACACGGTGCACACGGAGGTCTCCCCGCCGGAATCTCTTGTGCACACCAGGTTATTAGTCATTTCACTCTTTTCAGGAACCCACCGAGCGTGGACATGTTATAATGCTACATAAGAGGCGTTTTAGACGAGGTAAGTATGTCAATTTCGTTGACATGTATGGATGCACTGAGAGCGTTTAAAAAGAAATATAACCTTATGTTAATTTTGGACTTGCATGGGATGTCGATCCAATTGTATGTGTTTTAAATGAGTCATCTCTTTATGAGACATCTTCCAGCGATAACATTACGGAACACATAGGAGACCTGGGCATTCGATTTTGATTTATAGTGTAGAATGGAAGGGTTGCTAAGGTATTTAGCTTGAATGACACATCATAGCAAATAATTCATATTCTGAATATACTTTCAGGTATGTTTTGCTAGGATCGCGATATTAAAGTCTCCGAAATCGCAAAAACCTAGCCCTTTATGCTCTGTGTCTACTTTCAACTTAACACATGCAACCCATCGATCTTTCGCCAATCTTAATCCATGCATTCTATCTTCTTCTTGTCAGCTTTCAATCCTAGTTTAGAGATAAGATGACCAAGATACTCGACTTCTCTTTTACAAACTCACATTTGCTCATATTTACACACAAGTGATGTGTTCTTAGCAATGAAAAAATGATCTTCAAATGTTCGAAATGATACTCCAAATCCTTACTGTAAATATGTATGTCATAATAGAAGACCATAATGAATTTCCTCATGTGTTATTGGAATACCTTATTCATCAATGCTTAAAATATAGATGCGGCATTTCTGAGCCCAAATGGCATCACCTGAAACTCAACACGCCCATCATGAGTTCTAAAAGCGCTGTCGGGAATGTCAGTAGTGATTATCCTCATTTAGTGATAACCTAATCTTAGGCCCGATTAAGCACCCTGTAACTCATCAAGTAAGTCATTTATCACAGAGATTGTGAACTCGTCTTTGATCGTCATGTAATTCAATCTAATATAATCAATTCAAAATTTTCAAGATCCATCTTTCTCCTTGACCAAAAGAACTAGGCTTGAAAATGGACTAGTACTTTATCTTTGACATTTGTTTCCAACATCTCTTTTACTAATTTCTCAATTTCGTTATTTCAAATAGGTGGGTATCTGTAAGGCCTGGTACACGCAGGCAATGATCCTTCCTTGAGAGGTATCTTGTGGTCAAATTTTTTTGGAGGAGGCAACCCTTTAGGTACTTTAACACATATGGGAATTGGGTCAAACTAAAAAAATATGGAAGGACGTGTGGTGGTGTTGGCTGATACCACATTGATTGAATGCAATGGTGATACAATGATATGCCTTCGTATTGGCAGTGTTTGGAAAAGTCGTTGCGACTAATTGGTGATGACTCTGCAAGGTGACACTCCTTCCATAGTAATCAAATGTCATGTTAAGGGTGTTGAAATTCATGTGAAAGAGCCACTAAACTCCGAACACTGCACCACAGCTTCCAAGTTGAATGGTCCTAAAATTAAGGATGAAATGTTCTTGCTGTATGATTACTTCTACATTAGAAATTTGACTTCAGTTGTCTACCGAATTACCATCTGCCACTGTTACAGAGAGTGCTTCAGACTTTACAATGGGTAAGTGAATTCTTCTTGCAACTTCAACAACCAGGAAAATATGAGTAGAGTCAGAGTCAATAAGAATGTGAATGGTGCTATTCTTTGATTTGACTCTGCAATCTCAGTGTCTTATGACTAAGATTTCCAGACATTGTATTTAGTGAAATAGTAGCTTTAGACAGTGGATGTTTCTTTTCCCCATTCTCACTCTCTTCAAATTCTTCACCAATCAGTAAATAGAGTTGGCTTTTTTTTTTTTTTGCATTTGTGACCAGTTACAAACCTCTCATCACAGTAATAACATAGGTTTTGCTCTACTCTTTGCCTCATTTATTTAACACAAATTCTCTTGATTGGAGGCAGTTTGGAGTGCCCCCCATGTTGTTCATTCTATCCACAACTTTGAGTCTTTTGTCCCCATTGTAGACACCATTGTTCATGTGAGAACATGTGCATTTCAATTGAGCCTCCTGCATTCTATATAGGACATTGGTCTGGGCTAGGGTTTGTGGGAATTGAGTATGTACTGCATTTCCTGTCTCTTCACCCCACTCAAGAAAGTCTTGATAAGAGAGGTTTCTGAGAAGTGTCCATATATTGCGTTCACGATAGGCTTCAACTTGCCAAACCTATTTTGGTAATCTTGGAAAGTGATGGCTTGTGTTAACTTGAAAAAATCTCCTAGAATATTCTCATACGCTCTTTCTAAGGATAAGTAAACACATTCAAAATCTTCGAATTTTGCTAGACACCAAGCATCTAAATGTAATGATGCCGTAACTAAAATTCATGCATAAGAGAGGATGTATAATTGAAAAAAAAAATATTACATTTCACAAGCTACTCAAGGCGATTCTAACCACTGAACTTTGGAAACTCAAATTCGGTATAGCTAGATGCCCATTGCTGGAGTTCTTGAGTGGAGTATCCATCTCTTTGCCAGAAAGCATCATTGAAACATTTGGCTTTGTCCTATCACTGAAACATAACCATGGTTCTTACTCCACTCTTGATTTTATGCATGTTATGATCTTGGTGACCCCATGACTCTGTTTCCCCCAACATATATGGCATTTGTGGAGTTCTAATACTTGATGCATCTGGGATATGCTCATATCAATGGCCTTAATTTGGTGGTGATGGACTTCTAATTTCTCCTCCATTATACCCATTTGCCCCCTAAACATTCCAGCATGAACTCTAGCCCTGAAACTGTTGCAGCCACATGTTCTTGCTGATGGCCATAATCATGAAGCTGTTTCTTGATTTCTTCTACCTCCCGAATGTTTCTGATTTCTTTCATGTTCATTATAAATAACCATACACTTCTTGAGCTTCAATTGGTTGAACCAGGCTCTGATAGCAGATGCGAGAAACTTGAAACTACAAGAACTTAACACAAAGTTGTAAACGGAAGATTGAATCTACTGCCAATCAAATTGAGGTACATACTACAAGGGAATTGCAGATGAAGTTGCGTAAGGACATTTCTAAAGAGAAGGAACCAAAGAATTGAAAATTAAGTGAAGATGTGATTCGAGTTATTTATACATAGAATTTAGCTAAGTAGGTGTAACAGATCGATGAACTTGACCAATTGTCTTTTGCCACATTACCTCGACAATTACCCGCACTAGTAACGGCCTAAACGACCCTTCAATTATTGTTCTTTCATCTATACCATTAACTTATATATGTCAAAGACGGATTTGCCCCTCTCTTTTTAATCCTATATGATTTTCCTCACAACTGTTCACTCCCTTTTGACTTTCTTATTTCAAATTTAAGAACCCAAGGTTCATAACAAATTTGTATACTAATCGAGAAAAAGAAGAGGAGGAGGAGCAACTAAGCAGTAGCAGATGATCAGGACAAGCTTAAGAAGATAAGCTAGAAAGTGTTGGGTGGATGCTCAGTGTTCCTCGCTATTGTTTGTGTTTCCTTTAGTAGCAAATTGATCTATTGCATTGTACTCGTTTTTTTTGAAGCACTGTACTTGTTATACTAAACTAAAAAGAGTTATTCTCCCGTCTAAAAAAAGAGTAATTCTCTATTTATAGGAGAATATCACGAAAACTAGTCATCATTTATTTATGAGTTGTGTCAATCATTGGTTGTCACACGTGAATTCGCATTCGAATCAATTACCAGTCCATTTCTTCTCTTTAGCCCGCTTTGGCTGGGCACGTTAATTAAGAAAACTTGCCATTTGACATTATTACCCCTGCCTCCTCTACTCTCTGTCTCTCCTGTCTCTCTCTTCCTCCTCTCTCTCTCTTTCTCCTTGACAACAACAACACCACAAACGCAGGAAAAGAAGAGGAAGATGGATCTGAAGATGGATCCATCAATATATTTACATAGAGTAATTTCATATTAAAGAAAAAAAATTACATATTGAAGAAAAAATCAGAAGAGAAGAAGAAGAGAAACAACAATGGTGCACTGCTGTGGCATCGCCGGAGAGCAGACATGGTCGCCACCACCGCCTTCGAGCACAGATCCTTCTCGTACCAGCCTCGTCGTCGCCGTCGCCGCCGCCTCCTCTAAAAAAATGACACATCCTGAATCAAGATCTGAAGATGAGATGCCAAAAAAAAGAAGAAGGGAGAGAAAGAACCTGGTCGCCACACCAGCGGCGCCGGCGCCATCTCCACCAGCGGCACCATCGCCATCGCCGTTGAGATTCACCAGGAGCGCCGCCGTCGACTTCATCCACTTCAGCGCGGCACCATCCTCCCTTCTTCTTCCCCTCTCTCTCTTTCTCTCTCGTGTTCTCTGGCAGACCATTTTTTCCCTCTCTCTCTATCCTCTATAAATGTGAGGTGAATAATGAATTTGAAGGAATGAGGCACCGATAAAGAAGGTAAGAAATAATGGGTAGGATTTTTTTTTAGAGAAAGAAGTGGGTGTGGTAGGGTATGTGAAATGAAAGGTGGGGTATTTGATGAGGGTATTTTGGGTAGTTTGTAACAAAAACTATGCCAAAAAGGGAAACAAGTATCAAGAGAGGAAACGTCCAAAAACAGAAAGTGGGCTAAAGAGAAGACACGAAGTGGTAAGAGCATCTCCAACAACAAAACGTTCTTTGGACTAAATTTGTTCCTGCCCTAAATTTTACTCCTACACTTTTTGAGTTGTTGCTCCAGCAGTAGGCCTAAATATAAGCCACTATCACTTTTTTATTACTTTTTAGTTGACATCATCAAACAATCAGTGGTTCTAGATTAAACTTGAGTTTTTTAATGTTTTCCACCAGTGAATAGTAGTCTTTAGTTTTGTCCAGAAAATAGGCTGGTGTAAATTTAGGCCAGCTTTTACACCAGCTGTTGGAGCTGGTTTTTGAACAACACTGACCTAAATATAGTCCAAAGAATGTTTTTCTCCATCTGTTGGAGATGCTCTAACATGCACTGATGTGTACGACATGGAAATGTAAAATTAACATAACGTTATGCAATGATATACTGGTACGTGCTGTAAGTCTGTAACAGGAGGGAAGTCAATCGTGCTGCGCTGGCACACGAATAAGGAATCTTGAGAAAGTACTGCAGCTGTGTTTGAGGTCATATGTACTTATGTAGGGGCAATCTGTCTTTATCTCAAACTAAGGGGTTTCATGTGTCTTTCAAGTTTTACCCTCAATGCTTAGAAATCTTCATCACTGAGGAAAGGGTTTAGGGTTTATCGAGCTTCAACCCCAACCGTCCATTTTCGCCGTTCGTTAGCTCTCTTTGTGCAAAACCATCCGAATTGCTTCATCTTCTTCATCAATCAAATCACTCTCACATCGGTATGTGTTTCTTCGCATCATCATAGCCTTTGCACTCGCTGATTTGGATTTTGCAGTTCCTATATCAATGGCAAGAGGTCCTGTTTCCTATCTTTTGCGTTTATATTCCTCAAGAAACAATATTTCTAGGTTTAGGGTTCTATTATTTGATCATCGATGTCTCCATTCCTCTAACCAATTCAATTCCTCTGACCCCTTTAAGCCCCCACTTTGCAATTTGTCCCAAACCCATCTGGTGAATTCCACAATCTCCAACCAATTAGCCTCCTACAACCCTAAGTTTTCTAGCAGAAGAAGATTGTATTCTGGGTCGGTCGAAAATGTTGAAAATGTGGAAAGTTCAAGTACCCTTGTAGGATCAGAAGATAGTGAGGCTGGTGGAGGTGATTCAGTTGGATACAAGCATGTCGGGGCTCGGGATCCTGTCGAAATTTACAAGGCGATTCGGGATGTGGAAGAGGGCGTGGAGCGGAATCGCGGTGATTGGGATGTGATGAGAGATATTTTCGGTTGTTTCGCTAGATCAGGTTGGGCGTCTAATCAAGCGCTTGCGTTTTATATCGGGGCGTCTTTTTTCCCGACCGCGGCGCACAAGTTTTATGATTTCTTCAATAAGAAATGTCCAGCCGATGTTGCGGATTACTTAGTTTCGCTTGGTCCTGGCGACGCGGCTGATCGGTTCCTCTTCCCGATATTTGCTGAATTTTGCTTAGAGGAGTTCCCGGATGAGATTAAAAAGTTTAGGGGTATGGTTGATTCCGCGGATCTTACGAAGCCTCATACTTGGTTCCCTTTTGCTCGCGCGATGAAACGAAAGATCATATATCATTGTGGACCTACCAACAGTGGCAAAACATATAATGCTTTGCAAAGCTTTATGGAGGCGAAGAAAGGTATTTATTGTAGCCCTCTTAGGTTGTTAGCCATGGAAGTTTTTGATAGGGTAAATGCCGCTGGAGTATATTGTAGTCTTCTTACTGGTCAAGAGAAGAAGCGTCTTCCTTTCTCGAACCATGTTGCTTGTACGGTGGAAATGGTATCGACAGAAGAATCTTATGAAGTGGCTGTGATTGATGAAATTCAAATGATGTCAGACCGCTACAGAGGATACGCATGGACAAGAGCGTTGCTTGGGCTCCAAGCCGATGAGATTCATTTGTGTGGTGATCCGAGCGCACTCAATGTTGTAAGGAAGATATGCTCCCAGACTGGGGACGAATTGTGTGAAAATCATTATGGGAGATTCAAGCCATTGGTGGTTGAAGCCAAGACACTTCTGGGAGACCTTCGGAATGTTCGCTCTGGAGACTGTGTCGTCGCCTTCTCAAGAAGAGAGATATTTGAGGTGAAATTAGCCATTGAGAAACATACTAAACATCGTTGTTGTGTTATTTATGGTGCATTGCCTCCAGAGACTCGCCGGCACCACGCTAACTTGTTCAATGATGAAGACAATGAATATGATATACTGGTTGCGAGTGACGCAGTTGGAATGGGTTTGAACCTGAATATTAGAAGAGTTGTTTTCTACACCCTTTCAAAGTATAATGGTGATAAGATTGTTCAGGTTCCAGCATCCCAGGTAAAGCAGATTGCTGGAAGAGCTGGTCGGAGAGGAAGTCGTTACCCCGATGGGTTGGCGACCACTTTACATTTGGATGACTTGGATTACTTAATTGAGTGTTTGAATAAGCCTTTTGATGACATTTCTAAAGTGGGTCTCTTTCCTTTCTATGAGCAAGTTGAGCTTTTCGCGGGGCAACTTCCGACCATTACTTTCCCGCAGTTGCTAGAGAAGTTTAGTGAGAATTGCCGCTTGGATGGATCTTACTTTTTGTGCCAACATGACCACGTAAAGAAAGTTGCTAACATGTTGGAGAAGGTGCAGGGGTTGTCGCTTGAAGATCGTTTCAACTTCTGCTTTGCTCCTGTAAACATCAGAGATCCAAAAGCCATGTATCATCTCTTGAGATTTGCTTCGACATATGCCCAAAACCTGCCTGTTAGTATAGCAATGGGCTTGCCAAAATCTACTGCACGTAATGATACTGAGCTCTTGGATCTTGAGACCAAGCACCAGGTCTTATCTATGTATTTATGGTTGTCGAACCACTTCAAGGAGGAGACCTTTCCCTATGTGAAGAAAGCAGAGGAAATGGCGACTGATATAGCTGATTTACTCTGTCAGTCATTGTTCCTTGCTTGCTGGAAGCCAGAAACGAGGCAGTCAGGGAAACCAAAATCTGAGAAGAAAGAAGATTCTCAGAGACCAAAGTCTGAAGATAAGAAGAAAGACGCTTATGAGAGACCAAGGTCTCTCATTAAGTTATATGATAAGTAAGTTCTTTTAGATTGTTACTTACTTTAGAATAAGAAAGTACCTCCTAGCTGTTGTATTCCCTACCAACTTATTAACTCGCTGTAAGCAGTGTGCCATGAAGTTGTGTTGTCTGTGTATCTTTACATATCCATCCCACTGTCACTCCCCTGTAAGGTGTTGGCTAATTCTGTACTCAAAACTTTAATTGATAATCTATGAATCATACTTTCTCATGTAAAGTGTTGGCCAGCTCTGTGCTTATCTTTCAGTGCATTGCTGGAATATAAATTTATAATATATGTATCATTCTTTCTCATATTAACTAGTCTTGTGAGAAGCATCTGATAGGCATTCCTATTATTGAAGCCGATGGCATGCAAAAACAATATGGAAATCACTGTGATATCATAGTGATCGCTGATCAAAATCTGCTGAACTTTAGGATGATAGACAAACATACTTTGTTTGAATTTCCCCATCACAATAATGCCGATTTACACTCTTCAAGCAGGACTGTTCTGATGATAATTTGTTAGGTTACTGTTCAACGTTTCTGTTGATTTAATTTTCTTAACTCATTGAAAGTTAATTGCTGATGATTTTTGAATGAGAGGTTCTGTAGAAATGTTAGGGTTTTCTTCCATTCTGAGCGTAAATTGTTGGTTTAGCCAATTTTAAAATGAATGATTACTTCAATGCATTTACTTAATCTTGGTACTACTAGGTTTTTTCTGTTGTATTGTATGCCACTTCGTTGTTCAATATTGTAAGTGGGAACCTGAATAAGGTAACTGGTCTGTTCAACTGTGAGTTAGTATCATAACTTCCGCGATTCTCTCGAAGTAATATTTGACAGAGAGAATCTGGGGCTGTCCAAATTTCGTAAAAGGTTCTTGTGAGCCATGGCTATACACAAGTATTGAACACATAAATGTAGCTTTCACCGTATATCTTGTAAGCAATCATATGAACACTGTTAGTGATGCTTTGCCAGCAGATTCTTGTCACATCATAGATGACATCTACTATTTCTTCCAGGAAAAAGCATGAAAGTGGTGGGGTGGAAAAGGTATCAGCATAATGTCCTATGAAGGTATGTATGACACCATCGGATTGCGATACCTCCTTTTTGTTGGCATGATTGTTCATGTTTTGGTTGATTGCTGCCGTATTGTCATAGTGAAAGGATAACTACACTTTCTTGACCATCTCATGCTTATGAATCTTTGCTTAGTGTTGGTATCCAGGTGATGTGTTGTTTGGGTGTAGTTTTTGCTTGTATTCTATTGACAGCCCCCGTGAGCTTTATTATCTGCTAGAATTGAAGATGAAACCATTTCGTAGGATGTAAAATGCAAATCACTTATATATAATGGACCCTATAAGTACAGTTATGTAGACTGACCGTTCTAGGTATGTTGTTCGCAACTGTTACGTGGATCCGCCGTTCACCTCCTGATGTACCTGTAAGGCCTCCAATTATTCTATCTGATGATGATGATCCAGGTGACTATTTTCCTGATTAAAACCTCAGTGGGTCAATCACTGTGGCAAACAGAATGACATAGTTGCTTTTTTTCTCGGCTCAGATGTGGGTGTACCCAGTGTTACCTAGGGGTGCAACTTGGGCGGGTTGAACCCGACCAACCCGAGCCCAGCCCGAATTTAAATAGGGCCCGGACACAGTTTTGGTAATTTGGACGGGCTTGGACATGAATTCTCAACCCGAATTGCAATTAGGGTCGGGCTTGGGCACACATATCGAACGACGGGCTAACCCGAATTGCCCGATTTGCATGACCAACACGTATAACTATTATATTTTGAAAGAATTATGTAGCATATCTAACACTAATATGTTACTTTTCTTTCAAGTATTAGCAATGTTTTTAATCATTGTTTTGTTCTTCAACTAGTGTATTTGTTTTTCGCCAACAATTAATTATTCTCTTGTGTTTAAGAAGATATTAAGTTTATTGTACTAGCCCGAATTCAACCCGAACCCGAATTGAATTATACGAATTTGGGCTCGGACGGGTTGACAATGCTCTTAACTCGGGTCGGGTTGGGCTTGGGCAGCCATGACCGAACTCGGGCTCGGGCTTGGACAGGGGTGCCAACCCGTCAAACCCGCCCGAGTTGCAGTCCTAGTGTTACCACAATTCACTCGTACCCCCGCGAATTGCAAATTGGATTGCCACGTTCCGAAACGTGGAACAGCAGTGATCCAGATCGCTGAATTTGGCGATCCCAGTTTTCACTTTTTGCTCCTAAAGTATCTATGTAGAAGGGAAAAGCAAATTCAGATATGTTAAGTCACATCTACTTTTAGAGTATTGACTTTTAAATATTGTTTATATTGAGCAGTTTTATAATCTATGATATGTGGAAAATGGTAACACACCTGTATCCAAAGAAGCCTACCATTGGCGTACCAAATTCAGATATGGCGTTCCGCAATCCCGTTCCCGTTCCACAAACCAGAATGATCCGCGTTCCATACCATACCAAGTATGGTATGGCCGAATGGTGTCAGGTAAGCTTGATCTAGGAAGTATGAAATTGCTCCTCTCCTTATCTAGGACTCCAATGCACAAGTTCATGTTTCTGCTAAGGCTACCACTCTTATCTCTTTAAAGATATCTCTCTTTCTCCCTGCCTTCCTAATCTCTGATAGTCTGATGAGTTTTCCTAATGAAGCATAAACTATTTTTCTCAAACTACATATCTTTCCCTCCTCTGGCTATTTAACACCTTATATTTTATTTCCATAAAAAAAACACATTATATTTCATTTCTAGTACTCTCTCTCTCTCTCTCTCTCTCTCTCTCTCTCAAGTTTGAACTTAATTTATTTATAAGCAATGTTGGGCATGTTCTCTGTCTTCCATTTTCTATACTTCATACAACCTTCCGTAGTTATAAATATTTACAATATCGGCTCTATTTTATATAGACGATATCTAGGAAGCACGGATACTTAAAAAATGAAGCTGCAACCTACGGATACGGACCCGACACGCGGATACACGGCTAAATATGTGTCGGACAGGGGGGGGGGGGTAAAAAAATCATGTAGCTGTATTTTGTAAATACAAACCCTGAAAAATCAGATGAAATAACTTAATAATTAACGCCAAATATGCATAAGTAGTGGATGTGGATTCCTTTTCAACCAAAAACCTATTCAATTCTGTCAAACCCTCTGGAATCGAATGGACACAGCAAACTCTCTGCATCTGAAAGGACAAAGCAGCAACTACGTACCGGTGCTCTCTCTCTCTCTCTCAGTCCTGTCCTTCTCCAGTTGGTTAAGAGTTTAGTACAGGTATGACTTTGATAAATATTGATGAAGATGAAAGCAATATTTTTATTGTAATTCAATAATTGGGGACATATATATATATATATATATATATATATATATATATATATATATATATATCATATCCAGTTGGTTATGAGTTTAGTACGGGTATGACTTTGATAAATATTGATGAAGATGAAAGCAATAGTTTTATTGTAATTCAATAACTGGGGATATGTGTGTATATATATAGCATATCCAGTTGGTTATGAGTTAGTACGGTTATGACTTTGATAAATATTGATGAAGATGAAAGCAATAGTTTTATTGTAATTCAATAATTGGGGATATGTGTATATATATATATATATATATATATATATAGAGAGAGAGAGAGAGAGCTTATATTTGGGTTATGTCCCAAATCCATATGGAATGAACTATTGGGACACTTTGCTCTGACCTCAGCCCTGTAATGAAGCATGACTATTTTCATGAAGTAAATTGTTTGGGTATTATTGTGGGTGATGATTAGAAAAGAAACAATTGTCAGGAAATTGAACTTTTTTATTTATGTAATATTTATAAGTTGAAATGGATGGATGTTCTGGATGAGGGAAGATAGAGGAGAGATTTTTTGAGGAATCCTTTCTAGGAGAGATTTGTGTGTGGGTGGGGCGGAGGGGGAACTTTTTTGGGGTTTGGAATCATAGTACCACTCCGTCCCACCTCTAACGCACCATTTGACTTTTTCACCCGTAACTGGGTCACTTTGACCCGGTGATCTGGATCGCAAAACGATGTAATTTTTCGATAGTTTTTATGGTCTTGTAGAATACACGCTAATCTACAACACTACGAAAAAATTATCTAAAAATGACAAAGTTTTCTTATCAAAATCATCAGGTCAAAGTGACTCAATGAATAGTGGTAAAAGTCCAAATGGTGCAAAAGAGGTGGGACGGAGTGGTACGGTTATATGACGATGGGATCAAGTCGTGGTTCCTTCTCTGTCGAATCCTCTTTTGTCTTATTTTTGGTGCTGAAACAGCAAAATATTCCCCTTACACAGTGTTTTGAGGACTTTTGGTTGGAGAAGTGGCTTCTTGTTGTGTCCCTCACATGGGAACATATTAACCATACACTGAATTTATTCAGTCTAATGACTACATTTTTAATCTCCTTGATCTCGGTTTTCCAAGCTTGGGCAGACTGATTTTGTTGATGAATGCTTCTTATCTGGTTCTTACCTGTGAGCTGAACTTGTCACTTATGCTCCGTTTGGTTGGTGGTAAAACATTTTCCTATAAAATGTTTTCCCTTGTTTTGGTGTTTTGGTGCTGTTTGGTTGGAAGTTAAACGTTTTCCTGTAAAATGTTTTCCCTCAAATGATGTAAAATGATTTACACATTTCAAATCCGTAAGCCATTTTCCGGAGAGTGAAGCAGCACAACAACTCATACTAACACATCCACCACCACTACCACCTACCTCCACCACGACCCATCACAGCCACCCACCTTCACCGCCACCCTTCACTGCCATTTCCCTCACCGCCCCCTGTTTTTGGCAAGAGTCAACCAAACACGAGAAAATCAGGGAAAGCTTTTTCACATAAAACATATTATGCGTAAAATATTTTCCCTTGTAAAACGTTTTACTGCGAACCAAACAGAGCCTTAAACCCAGTGATTTGGTTAGCCAAGCGATGCAAGAATCTAGTAATCTTTTCATGGGGTTGTAGAATAGAGTTTACTCTACAACACCATGAAAAGATAAATTCTTGCATCGTTTGGCTAACCAAATCACTGGGTCAAAGTGACCTCTCTAAAGTCAACTGGGAAGATTCAGGAGAAACAGACCAAGTAGGTACCAAAACAGCCTAGTCCTCGGTAGCTGAGAATACAAACAGCAAATGTTAAAAGAACCTTCCGGAAATATCCATACCAGATGGTTTCCATCGGCATAACTAGCTATGCTGAATGATAGTTACCTAGCCAGAAGACATAGCCGTCCTTTTCTCCTCTTGTGAGGGTGCACCGGAGCAAAACAGTAGTGCAACGCTGAGGTGGCGTGTGAAAAAGCTTATTTGATATGGGTGCCATTTACTTGTGAGAAGGAGGTCTGTTGAGCACATTTCTGGTTATTCATGAACCAGAAGTTCCACATGTGAAGCAGAACTTTCTGCTTTTGGTAAACAAGGAGTTCTAGGAGCGACTTGCAACTATGCCGCTGATCTCAAATTAGTCCTCCTGGAAGAATGTAGCTTCTGATAAATGACCGATATGATGTAAACAACGTGGTCTTGTTTGATCTTTCAAGGTTGAGCCTCAAACTGTGCAATAGGTGATAAAGGAGGAGTGGGAATTTGAAATTCTGTGAACATCTTTCATGTGGTCTCAGACTAGAGACCACATGAAAGATGCCGTTGACACAGACTAGAGAAGAACTGTGGGGGCGGTGTTCACGTCTGGGCAAGGCATACAATGCTTTCTACTGGATCTCTGTGGTTCTGGGTCCCTTTTGTAATGTGACATCAAACCTGTGGGCATCCAGTGTTTTTCAACTGTAGGACACAATAATAGATACTGAAGGCAAACAAACAGCCAGAACTGATATCCTTGAGCAGGGGCCAGAGACCAAATTAGTACCTTAATTATCTGAAAGGTCCACTTACTTCCTCATCTTACATTTGTTGTGCAGTAAAAAATCCCTGTTTAGGTGTCATCTAGCAGTATGTAGATGATAATAATGCACTTGCTCTTATGAAGATAGTCACTCAATGACACTCGTCAATTGCAGTTGATCCAGTACTTCCAACTTGATGAACCACTTTTGTGTCCCAATACTATCACACTTCACTTCACACTCTACTGATTTTGGTTACTTTCGTTGCCTATTCAATAAGAGACATTGGCAGCGTATTTGAAAGGGCCACAACATCTGTCAGTACCACTGCCTCGAGCTTCTGATAAAACTGGGTAAATGACATATATGATATACCCCTAAGTCTGATGTCATTGTCTACCCCTGTGCTTTGGAAAATCACATTGCGTACCTTTGCAGTTAAACCTAAGCTAAGACTCATTGTAATTACATATTCACCCTCACCAGCGACTTGTATTTTCTGTACTCTACCATCCCCAAACCTAAAAAACATGCCTGTTTCTCTGTTTGACTTTCACTCTTCCAGGGAACCGACGACCAATACTGTCTTAGTGTGTCTCCACCTATAAGCTCGCTCATTGGGTTGTCTTCTCAGTCCAGGATCCATTAATGGTCACATGGCTTTGGCAATCAGGCATTGATTCTCTAATCTAGGCCTCTTGTCCACAATTTGTTTGTTCTTTCTTAGACCTCTTATCCGCAAAATCTTCATTCTTCTTCTAGAACCACCTACACCCTTAAAATCTATACCGCCCCACTACCATTAAAGGTAGGCAAAAAAATGGCGAGAATTGGTGGCCTAAGTATGGTCTGTTTTTGGGGTAATTACCTGTATTTGGTCGAATTGGGATGGATTTAGTCAGGTTTTGAATTTTCTCTAAGTGAGACTGTTTAAATATGGTTAATGATGTGTGTTTCAGAGGTAAGGGTGTGGATGGTGGTATCATTTTCTTCTGGAATGTCCAGGTTTGACTTTTCAACCCGTAACTGGGTCACTTTGACTCGGTGATTTGGATAACAAAACGATATAATTTTTTGGCAATTTCCATGGTGTTGTAGAGTAAAGTTTACTCTACAAGACCATACGAAGATTACCAAATTCTTGTATCGTTTTGCTAATCAAATCACCGGGTCAAAGTGACCCAGTTTGACAAAAAGTGAAGTAGGCTGAAAGAGAAGAAACAGAGGTAGTATTTGTAGTTATGGTTGTGGTGGTTGTTGGTTCTGATGTGGTGGTGGCTGTGCTTGGTGGAAGGAAGCTGGAGAGTTTTTTTAGTTTGTTCTATTAGTGGGGATATATGGGTCAAATTCGGAATTTCGTGGTAAAAATGGAAGGGAATTTCATTGTCTGTCCATTTTGTTAGTCTAGGGGCAGTTTCTGTCCTCTAGTTAAGCACAAATAAGGGTATACATTGTCACTTGCCAAAACACGAGCACCCAATGGCATTTACACCAGAACATGGGGATACGTGTGGTCATTTCCCCGATAGAACTTTCACACAATTAGGCATCCTTGTTAATGGCACGGAGAACTACGATATGTTAAACCTTGTTTTGTGCTAATGGACTGAAACAAATGTGAATCTAGTCAGTGTCTAATCATAACCCTCCCTGTTATGAGATATTTATCGTGCGAATAGCCCGGCATGCATTGGGTGCACATATTTTGGATATCTCCTCCATTGGCATGTTTGTTTTACTTTTACTGATGTGCAGGCAACCAGCCTTGGAATGACCCATTCATCATATTTCCTTTTCTTTATGCCTTTGCGTCTTGTAACAATTCGCAATGGGGTGAGGGAGGGAGGGAGGGATCACCTAAGGCTCTGTTTGGTTGGTGGTAAAACATTTTCCTGTAGAATGTTTTCCCTTGGTGTTTTGGTGCTGTTTTGTTGGAGGTAGAATATTTTCCTGTAAAATGTTCTCACTCAAATGATGTAAAATGATTTACACATTTCAAATCCGTAAGCAATTTTCCGTAGAGTGAAGGAGCACAAAAACAACTCATACTAACACCTCCACCACAAATAACCACCACTACCTCCACGGCTCCACCACGACCCATCACCGTCACCCATCACTGCCACTGGCGTCACGGCCCACTGTTTTGGCAAGTGTCAACCAAACATGAGAAAATAATTGCATAGAGAACTTTTTCACACAAAATATTTTACGCATATAATATTTTCTCTCGTAAAACATTTTACTGCGAACCAAACAGAGATTGATGATTCAGTTGAGTACACACACATGCATACCAGAAATCAAAAGGTTTACCTGTCTGTCTCTACTGAGTGGACTTTTCAATACTTCATGACATTCAGTTGACCTAATTTCTGGCTTTTTCTCGGTGGCTGGATGGCTGCAGCCCATCAGACTTACTTTTCCTCGCACCAAATTCTGTCTGAGCTCAATATTAGTTTTTAGTGTTTTTTTTTAATCGATGTTTGCTTGGCTGCAGAATCAAATTTTTAATAGTATAGTAATCGTGGAACTATGAATATTCATGGCTAGCCAATATTCTTCTGTTTGGTGACAGGTGTTGACCATCATCATGCTACTCCCTATGAATACTACTTCGCCTAACCACAAATGTGGTCTGAACGTATTCAGTTTTCCCCCAAAAGTTTCGGGTTTGGATCTGATACTGTTCTTGTGTTGTTTCCTAGTTTTATGATTTGTCTCTGATAATATGCTCTGAGTCTTGGATTGTTGAACTTGTCAAATCTTGGCATTTGTTCGAATGTTTGCTACAGGATTAATCATACGACTTCCACGAGTATTGAGATTCGTTATTTAGATCCATGTATGGTATTGTCGTCGCTGTCGCCCCAAGACCTCTCAGTTAGCCTTGTACTGTTAGTCCGAAAAGTAAAACACGAGTTTATATATCTCACTCAATGGGTGTGTTTGGATGGGTTTGGTTTTTCTAAAACTATAATCTGGGATGTTTGGCTGATGTTTGGTTTTTCTTGGGTTTTTTAGAGAGTTTATGTTACTTTTTCTTCATCAGTTTTTGAACTAAAAAAACAGATTTTTATTCTATAAAAAACCAGCTGTAGCCAAACTAGCTCAAATTGTTGTCGCGAGTTGTGAATCTGTTTTTTTTGCCGTGCAGAGGAAGCTGATATTGGAGGGTGTGAAATCATAGAAGACGCGTTGACCGAAATATCACTGATCTGTTTGTCAGATTTACTTTCAAAAGTGCCAAGAGCTCGAAGATGTCAGTTCATACATAAAGATGTAACAATAAGTTTCTCTCTTTTTTGTATGTCTTGAGCATGGGGGAAGGAAACAACCCAAATGGGATGCAGTTCAAGAAAACCAAATGTAAAGAGAGCGCAGTCCGTGTAACGATGGTTCATTTGTCGCCCGGTAGCAGGTCGGGTACTAACCCTATCCCTACATAACTGAAGATTCGTGCAGCGTGTCTCAGTTTTGGACTCTGACGGAGTGGCAAGGAGAACAATTGAATAGGTCCAGATCAAGAGGCTGATGTATCTAACTGCACTAAGCATTTGACAGAACATACACCTTTGTAAGATAACCAAACATTCATTATTTAAGTTTGTTACTCCCTCTGTCATTTTCTTGAACCCAAAAATTCTTTAGACGACGTGCATTATTGCACATATATTTGGATGGTGGTATCCATAAAAAATGTTATTTTTCCTCGTTTCCAACACAACTGCAAGGGTCAAAGGCACTTTCTCCCCTTCAAGTTTGATGCAAGACACTTCTACCCCTGCTAATTTGGGAAATGATGCTTTCACCCTCATTATGCAAATTTCAAAACACAAACAATTGTGACGACGTTAGAGCCCATCACTGTTAGTAGTTTATTTGACAAGTTTGTTCTCTTGGAGTGTGAAATGACTCTATTAGGGGTGCAAATGTCTTAAAATTTGGTACACTCGAAGGGTCAGAGAGTCATTTCTCAAACTAATACGGGTGTGTCAATTTTGAGGGGTGACTTTCACCCCAACTATAATTGAATTTATTGGTCAATAATGTCAATTTACGTGGTACTCCTATCAAAACATAAAGGAATACCACTCCGTCCCAACTCTTTCTACCCATTTCCTTTTTTGTTTGTCCCAACTCTTTCTCTCCATTTTCTTTTTTGGTAACCTTAATCTGTATGAAATGACAAAACTGTCCTCCCTAACCCTACCCTACCTACCCTTATCTTCTTCACCACCCACTACTCTCATTACACACCACACAACCCACACGGATAGAGAGAGAGAAAGAAAGGGAGTGAGGGTGCGGCGGCAGATCTGGTAGAAAATGGGCGAAGAGCCGACGGAGAGGATGGGCGAAGAGACGACGGAGAGGACGGCGGGCTCGTTGCCGTCGTCCTTACCGTCTTTGCGGCGGTGACAGTGGAGAGAGTTAGAGAGAAAGAGGGGAGAGACTGGTAGAGATGGACGGGGTGAGGACGCCGGTCTTTGCGGCGGTGGCGACGTTGGTGAGTACATATCTGTTCTCTCCCTCTCTCTCTCTCGATCGATCTGTTTGCCTCTTCTTCTTCTTCTTCTTCTCTCTCTCGTTGCTGGTTGAAGTCGACGGCAAGGATGACGGAAACGATGCCGGATCTGTTTGTGCTCTCCGGCGACACCCACAGCAATCCCGTTGGGGAGGTCGGAGCAAGTGTCGACACCCACAAAACTCTTTATCTTCTTCTTCTTTTCTACATTCTCTTGTAATTTTTTTGTCTCGATCTGTAATTTTTTTGTCTCGATCTGTATTTTTTGGGGGATGAAAATATGAAATATCCTAACGGATGTTTATTCTACTTTGAATATCGTACGAGATATGAATAGCTTTCACTCAGTTTGGTTTCATGTCTTTCTCACCCTGTAATTTACGTATGCTCCATACGCTTCTATAGATCAAAGAAAAACTAATTTAATTCTGTGATTAATTTGGTGAATGATTAGGTGCATGTTTGGTACCAGCTGAAATAAGAAAGAAAAAAAGAAAAAAAAAAGAGCTGAAAATTAACATGAGCGAATAAGCTGACAGAAATTGAATATCAATAAATTGTTTGATTGAACTGAACTTACATATCAGTAGACAGGAATAATTTGAACTTACATTCATAAGCGGTTTTTTGGATTTGCAAGTGAATTATTTAAATTCCCTAAGCTCTAAAGCTAACTCATCACGAGTCCTCACACCAAAAAAAAAAAAAAAAAAAAAAAAAAATAGGGTATACAAAGTCCTAGAGAGAGAAATACTAGAGAGAGAATGCTCTCTCTGTATTTTGTCTTCTAGCGTTCCATTAGCCTAGTGCTCAGATTAGTCGGAGCTTTCCTCTCCGGCGTGTAGTCTCTGTTCGATTTCTTTTTTGTTCTCACTCTTCCATTATTTTTCGATCTAGTTTCTCATCTTTTCTCCATTTCCCGATCTAAGAAATCGCTTTTCTTAGGTTCTCGAGGGTTTTGTTTTAGTGTTCTTGCTTAAACCCTTATGGCCATCATAGAACCTGTGAATCCTTCTATGGATGATTCTAGATCTGAAGACCAGTCTTCGGTACCGGAAAACACCCCTCCGGTAACGATTTCCTTGGAAGATGAAGAGAGCGAAACCTTGAACCTTACTCAGAAATGTATTTACGGTCGAATCTTAGCAAAAAGAGAAGTTCGAGTACAATCTGTGGAGGGTTTGTTCAAAAATATCTGGAAACTAAAAGGTAATTTCAGTGTTCAAGCGAGAGGAGGAAACTTATTTGTGTTCCTGTTCGATGAAGAAGAGGACTGTAACAAGGTTTGGAGTGGAGCACCCTGGTCAGTTTTGAATAAAACTATGGTGATCCGCCGATTTCAGAAAGAGAAACCACCGGAAAAGATGGATTTCTCGATGACACCGATTTGGGTACAAGCTCAGGGGTTACCCTTAGAAAAACTCACTGTTGAAAATGCAAAAAAACTGGGTAATATCATTGGGTCATTCATAGGAGTTGAAGCTATGAGAGAATCAGAGGATAAAATTCGTATATTGGCACCTTTAAGAATACGAGTCCAGATCGATACGAAGAAACCGCTCCAGAAGGGGTTTTTTCTGAAGTTCAGTGATGATTCAAGTTCCTGGATCCCCTTTGTCTATGAGAAATTAGCTGACTATTGTTATCGGTGTGGGAGGATTGGGCATGACAAGGAGGAATGTCGTTTTCTCGACCAGAGAGAGGGCTTAAATTCTGGATATGGAGGGCATCTCCGTTCAGGGGAGAGGAAGAGGTATCATGCATCGAAAATGATTCTAATTACTGATCAGGAAGAGATTAAAATCTTTTCTAATATTAGAGCTAGCAGCGATTCTGGCGAAGGGTCGTCGGAGGCAAGGAAGATGGCGGCGCGTGAGATACAGCATACCAATCCAGAAAAGGACACAGCTGTTACGCGTGCTCGAGCGTGGAGCAATGAATCGTACGATCCTTTCAGCCACGTGGAGGTCATCACATCCCTCCGTACCACTGGGAATCTTCTGGTGGCATCAAGGTCTCGTGCTCAACGAGACACAGCTGTGGTGGGAGAATCGTACCTGCAAGATAGCAAGGGCAAAGAAGGTAATTTACATAGTGTTGATGCATTAAAAGCCCTAATGTTCCGCATTGGGCCAAGTAGAAATATGAGTCTAAACGCTTTGGGTCACACTAATTCTATTGGGCTGGGTAATGATTCTGGAAAGGCCCAAATAGAAGTTCTAAATGCTGAAGCTCAAATTATTACGGCCCAACCGAAATGTGATATTGTTAAAACAAAAGATTTTGGAAAAGCGTTAGAAACTAGGGTTCATCAGTTGTTTGAAGATGGGGAAGAGCTGGTGGATCGTGAAATACAGAAAGAAATGGATTTGCACGAAAAGCTTCAAGGAGGAGTTCTTACAAAGACGTTGGATATGGAAGCGTTCAAAGAAGATACCAGGAGGATGGTTGTTAATAAGCTGATAGCTGAAGATCTTCGTGTTAAAATGCAATTGAAGCGTGAATTTGTGTCTTTTAGGGATCTGAATCAAAAGAAGAAGAAAACGAGATTGGTGGAGGATGCTGCTGGAAACATATCAACGCAAGCAATGGATGATGAGGTAATTCTTATTGAAAACTATGATCCAGAGCATGATGAAGTGTTCTTCACTTCCAAAATTGTCCCGGGGAGGAAGATGTATCATAGACACTCAGATGGTATCTTCAGAAGAGCTGACTGTGGGTCAGGGAAAGATCAAAATGTCAAGGAAGATGCTAGTTCTTGTCAACAAACTGCGGCTGAGGAGGCGGGCCTTACCACGTCCCCAACTTCCAAATGAGAGGAATGGTTTGGAATTGTAGAGGGTTGGGGCAGACCTCTACAATTCGACATGTAAAGTCTCAAATAAATCAAGAGGATCTCGACTGGTTCTTCTTGTCTGAAACTAAGGTACAGTCAAAAAAATACCAAAAATATTTTTTAGCTACTGGTTTCACTAAATTTGAAATTGTTGAAGCTAAGGGTAGAAGTGGTGGTTTGTTTTTCACCTGGAGAGACACTGTTGAATGTGAAGTCTTGGTTAGTCATGAACATCTAATTTCTGTCTTGATGTATGGCAAAGAAGATGAAGCTAATTGGATTCTGAATTGTATTTATGCCCCATGTAACAAGAAGGGCAGAGATAAACTTTGGGGGGAATTACAATATATTCAAGACAGTTCTGGTATGCCTTGTGCATTTATTGGTGACTTCAATGAAGTGTGCTCACAAGAAGACAAACTAGGAGGCAGGATGGTTGCTCAAGCTTCCATTGGGGGCTTAGCTAACTTTATTAATGTGGCTGGTTGGATTGATGCTGGGTTTATTGGATCTAAATTCACTTGGTCAAATGGGTGGACAGGTAAAGGGCATATTAAACAGAGAATTGATAGATGCTTTTGTAATGACAGTTGGAGGATAGTCTTTCCTAAAGCTACAATCACTCATAAACCATCTAGCCTCTCAGATCATTGCATGCTTATTTGTGACACTGAGGCTATTGTGGTTAAAGGAGCAAGACCCTTCAGATTTGAAGCCATGTGGGTTAGAGATCCTAGCTATAAAGATATTGTTAATGTGGCCTGGAATGTGGTGAAGAGAAGCTTCCCTGGTGACAATTGGATAGGACACATCAAACAGTTGAAGAAAGCTCTCAAGGAGTGGAATAAAAAGCACTTTGGTCATGTGACTCATCTGATCAAAGAACACAATGAGAAGCTCAATATGTTGATTGCCCAGAACAGACTCAACACTGCTCTAGAGGAAAAACAGCTCAAAGAAGACCTAAATGAACTCTACCAGAGACAAGAGATTTTGTGGAAGCAGAAATCTAGATGTGATTGGCTGAAGAATGGTGATGCTAATACAAGGTTTTTTCATACATTTGCAGCAATTAGAGGCCATAGAAACAGAATCAGTAAAATCTTGAGGAAGGATGGTACCTATGCTACTACCACTACTGA
This sequence comes from Linanthus parryae, assembly GCA_023055425.1. Lineage (NCBI taxonomy): Eukaryota > Viridiplantae > Streptophyta > Magnoliopsida > Ericales > Polemoniaceae > Linanthus > Linanthus parryae. The sequence continues at coordinate 326,549 of JALGPY010000038.1, read as the reverse complement.
AGTTGGAGCTGAATTTTGTGAGTTTTTCAAAGAACTTTTCCAAACTAATCAACCCCCTACCAATGATTGGTTGGAAGAGTTATTTCCAAACAAACTAGATGCTGCAAGTATTCAGAAGTTGTGTGACATCCCTACTAAAGAGGAGATTAGAGAGACTTTATTTCAAATGGGCAGCTTCAAAGCCCCTGGGCCAGATGGGCTGCCTGTGCTCTTCTATAAAAATTTCTGGAATACAGTTGGTGAAGATTTTTGTGGTGTGATTCAAGACTTCTTCAAAAAAGGGAAATTACAACAAGGTCTTAATGCTACCTTTGTAGCTCTTATCCCTAAGGTGGAGGCTCCTAACAAGGTACATCAGTTTAGACCAATTAGTTTATGCAATACAACATATAAAGTAATTGCCAAAATTATTGCCAACAAGATCAAGCCTTTGTTACAAGAGCTTATTAGTCCAAAACAAGCTGCCTTTGTGAGTGGTAGAACAATTCAAGAAAACATCATCATCTTACATGAAGCTATTCATACTCTCAAGAAGAAACAAGGCAAAGGAGGACTTATGGTGGTCAAAATAGATATGGAAAAGGCCTATGATAAGTTGGAATGGCAGTTTGTGACTAACACTCTCAAGTGGATTGGATTTCCTCCTACTTTCATAGGATGGATTTATGAATGTATATCTACTCCTACTTATTCTGTATTGATAAATGGCTCTCCCCAGGGTTATTTCACAGGATCTTGTGGTATTAGACAAGGGGACCCCCTGTCCCCTTATCTTTTTATATTGTGCAATGAGGTCTTATCCAGGATTTTACAATTTGCAAAAGAGGAAGATCTCATTAAAGGGTTGAAGCTGGCTAGTAACTGTCCTGCAGTAGAGCATTTACTATTTGCTGATGACCTGGTGTTACTAGGAAGAGCTAATGTAAAAGAAGCCCAGAATCTTAATTTGTGTCTGCAATTATTTGAGGAGAGTTCTGGGCAGAAAGTGAACAAGCACAAGTCAGCTATATACTTCAGCAAAAATACCCCTGGACAGGAGAAAAGACAAATTCAAGAGTTATTCAGTCTAAAAGCTGGGAAGAGAGATGCTACTTACTTGGGATTGCCTATGTTTACAAGTCATTCAAAGAAAAAGGATTTCTGCTCTGTATTTGAGAAGATTCAAAATAGACTTATTGGGTGGCATTCTAAATGCTTATCATTTGCAGGTAGGAAAGTGGTGATCAAGAATGTGTTGAGTGCCATGCCTTCTTATACAATGGCAATTTTCTTGCTAACTAAGACATTAACCACCAAGGTTGATTCTTTAAGTGCTCAATACTGGTGGGGGGTACTGATTCTAAGAGGAAAAGACATTATGTGAGTTGGAATTATTTGTGTCAAGCAAAGAGTGAAGGAGGTCTTGGGTTTAGGAAAGCTTATGAATATAATAGAGCTCTTTTGTCAAAGCTTGCTTGGGATCTGTGGTGTAACAAGAAGGCTCTTTGGGTTGATTTGCTCATTAAGAAGTATTGCCACAGGATTGAATTTCAAAGAATTGAAAAAAAGGATTCTGACTCATACTTTTGGAAAGGGATGCTGTGTGCAAGAGATTTAATTAGTCCCAAAGCTATCAAGGTTGTTGGAAATGGAAGATCTATTGATGTGTGGCAGGACCCTTGGGTCCCAAATTTGGAAAGCTCTAAGCCCAAACCACCAGATGATATGGTGTATGCTCCTAAGAAGGTATGTGAACTGATTGATGGTGCATTAGCTAATTGGAACATGGAATTATTAGATATGTGGATGACAGAAGAGGAAAAGAATGCAATCCTGAAGATCAAAGTTCCTATATCTCAATCTGAGGATCAGTGGAGGTGGCTGGATAATAGGAATGGTCAGGTTACTACCAAATCTATGTACTTTGCTCAAATGCAGACTAATAATGGTGCCTCTCAAGATCAGACCCATGGTAAATTCTGGAAATCTATATGGGGTGCAAAAGTTCATAACAGGATTAAAATCTTGGTGTGGATATTTGTTTCTAATGCTATTCCAATTAAAAGGGAGGTGGGGAGTTATTGTGATGAGCTCTGTCATCTATGTTCTGCAGAGCCAGAAGAGGAGGTACATCTATTTTTCAAATGCCACTTTGCTAGAGCCATTTGGTTCCAATGCTTGGGGATTAGATCTTTGGATCTTAGTGGTTTTGATAAAATGCAGTTTCTCAAAGATGTCTTATTTGAAAGAGGGAACAAGCTGGATTGCTCAAAACTGATTTTGTGTGGACTCATTATTGAAAAAATCTGGTTATGTAGAAATGACAAGCTCTTTAACAACAGAAGGCATCAACTAGAAAGAGTGTGTGAAGATATCAGGTTTAGGTGGAATGAGCATGTGTGTGTCCTCAATGGAGAGTCTGTAAATCCTGGGATCAAGACTCTTCAGTACTGGAATCCTCCAGCCACCTCCTGGGTGAAAATTAACTGTGATGCAGGGTTTAAAAATGGGAAAGGTGCTGCAGCTATTATAGCTAGAAATGAAGAATGCAATGTGCTCTTTGGAAGTACTTTGGTACTGGATTGTGATTGTGCTGAAGATGCTGAATTCATAGCCATTGAAGAAGCTGTTAAAATGATTCTGCAGAAAGGTTTGGTTAAAGTGGAGGTGGAATCTGATGCTTTGGCTGTGGTTCATAGTTGGAAGAATCCTGGGCTGGCTAAATGGTGCTGGAGCACTAGAATCCAAGCTGGTCTTTCCTCTCTTATGGGTCATGAGGTCAGATTTAATTATGTTCCAAGATCATGTAATGTTGCAGCTCATATGTTAGCAAAATGGGCTTTTGATTCAAATTGTAGTACTGTGTTTTCTGGTAGTAACTTACCAGATTCGGTTGGTTTAGTTGTAGGGGCTGACCACCCCATTTTTGTCCGTTCTGTTTAATACATAGAAAGTTCATCAAAAAAAAAAAAAAAGATTCTCAGTCATGTTCTATGCTAAATGCAACACTATATACTCTTTGGGGTGTAGTTAAGTTGGTCGGATTTGCATTCTTAAAATCTTGGGCGTGTGACTAGAGGTTTTGAGTTGGGGCAACCAAATGACCTTTATTGGTATCTTGACATGCGTACCTACTAGTCAGTCAAAATTTTCTCATTCTGCTTCACATTTCTAGTATGATTTGCATGTTATTGCACTAGAGCGGAAGTGCATATCTAAAAGATGACGACTATGGGTTCAATGTCATTAAAAAGCTACTCTACATCAACAACACAACTAGGTTGTGTTTTGTAACATCTCTATCTGCTAGTATTGATGGGTCTATCTGCAGTGGCGGAGCCAGGATTTCAACGGGGGTGGGGGGGGGGGGGCACAATTCGCCAATATTTGTACTCTCATTTAAGCATAAAATTAATTAACTATCTAAATTCTAGTAATTATCGATTTGGCTAAGTTGGTAAAGTACTCTCATATTTACTTCAACCACCAGGGTTCGATTCCCCACTGGCACTATTAATTTTGTTGTTTTTCTGATTTTTTGATGAAAAAAATCAAATAATGCACCGACAACAACTCGAACCTCCGTCAATTTGGTTCTAAACACAGAACTTAACCATCTGTGCTGAGCATGCTCTTAGTTTCAAGGGGGTCACTTTACTATTTATATATAGAATGGATTAATTTTTTTTACAAATTAAGGGTAAACTAGTGTTTTCGGAAAATTTTGGTGGGGCACGTGCCCCCACGCCCCTACATGGCTCCGCCCCTATCTATCTGCTAGTAATCCATCAGCAGGTCACCTTCCCTCACAATAACGTTGTTAATTTCTACTCAGTGTTAGCGACGAGGTATTAATTTGACTACACCTTTGTATCCTTAATAGTTGTTGTTGACTTGTTGTATGATTTCTATTCCAAGAATTAAAAATGCATTCGTACAGTCCGCACTACAGAGCCTTTGTATGGAAGTCTTTTAAGAAGCTGTGTGTTAGAACTTCATGTGATCGATTTAGCACAGCAATTTCTTTGCATAATTTTATGCAACTTTTTATTTTTTAAAATTAAAAAAATGTTTTTTGTTTTGAAGATGCTTAAATTTTCTAGAATGCTATGACTACCGTTTCAATACACACTTTGCTTTTATCTTATCCCCTAAAAAAACTCATTTTTAGGAATAAAGCACAAGAAAAGTAAGTTAGGAAAAGCTAATTTTTTTAGTCTTAAAAAAAGTAATTTATGTTGAGGATGAGAGAAGTAATTGGGTGAGACAATAAAAGAGATCTAATTGATGTGTGTAAAATAGTCTCTAACCCTACACTCTTTATATAGATATTAGGGTGGGTTAATAGGCCTAACTCTAAAACATAAAACATGGGATACCCACTATGGTGAATATTCACCCTAAGCCCAAATACAAGTTTCATAACAATTTATAATGATTCTAACAAAATGAGCTAAATGTAACTTCTTTTATTACTTAGAAAAAAAATAAGAAAACCCACATAAAATTACATAAAGAAAGCGGATCCATAATTGGTGGAGGCTGGGAAAGAATTAAGAGAAGCGTGCACTTATAAAAACCTTTATATTTGAAACTTAAACCTACCACTCCGTCCCGTCTCTTTGTTCTCATTTGACCTTTTTGACTCGTATCTGGGTCACTTTGACCGGGTGATTTGGATAGCAAAATAATACGATTTTTTAATAATTTTTTCACCATATTATAGAGCAACTTTTTCTCTACAACACCATGAAAAAATTATCAAAAAATTACATCAATTAGCTATTCAAATTACCGGGTCAAAGTGACCTAGTGAATAGTGACAAAAATAAAATTAGGAACAAAGAGACGGGACGGAGTGGTATTTATTTTGTATCCGATCATCTAACTACACTATAAATTAGTTGTGTGTGAAGTGAGTTAATCATGCAATTTTCGAGGTTGTGTAATGTAAAAAAGAATCATGATTGTATCACATCAATCATGTCCAGAACCAAGAAATCGTGCATAGTAGGTACATAGGTGAAGCATTTATATAAGTTTTCCAGACAAAGTTTAAGAAATTACTACTATAAGATATTGGAGTTAGCTAAATCATGACCACAAAAGGTTTCTTGTTCCAACTGTAAAGAGTCGCTGCCTACTTCTAGTCGATGGCTTCTGTTGATTGGAAGGCAGGGCAAGGCAGTTCATTCTATGGGGTTTGGATTGGTTGTCCTGGTTGTATTGCTAGTGCTAGAACAACACTCATAACCAACTGACATAGTACAATCTTACCGCTGAGTGTAGATTTGCTAATTAGGGTTGAAGGTACCGTATTCTTTGAATGGAACATGGATGAAACCATATTCTTTGTGGTGGAGGATGGTGGTAGAGGAGGAGGGAAGGGTTTTAGAGAGAGAAAAAGTGATTTGCACTCTGGCGCACCCCTGTAATATTTACTTTGGATGTTCATGACTAAACTGCTTTGGTAGCTTTTAATTCTCGATTCCCCCGTTTTCAAAACGCTTCTTCCAATCGAGAATCCGAAGGCAGCGGTGGTCTGTGTAAGGTTTTCAAATCATTGTAAAAATTACTTCTAAATTTCTCAAATAAATTCGGCATTGCAATCTACAACTTTTACTTACTTTCACTTAAGCCCCTGAAAATTAGGAAAACTAAGAAAAATCTCCACATTTGAAATTTTAACCCAGAGTAGTACAAACTGACTCCAAACGTCATGAAATAGAGACTTGAAGTCATGCCATGGGTTATGATTAGATAAATGTATCATATCGTCATCACTGTTGCCTAAGACAAGCTCTTTATTAGCCTTGCATTGTTCATCCGAAGAGAAAGAAACGCGAGTTTATAAACTTTCTCACTCACATTGTTTTTGCGAGTTGTGAATCTATTTTTTGCTATGCAGAGGAAGCTGTGAAATCATAGAAGACATGTTCACCGAAGTATCATTGATCTGTTCGCCAGGTTTACTTTCAAAAGTGCCAAGAGCACGAAGATGTCAGTTCATTGCTGAATTGTGGAATACTTAAAGATGTCTACAGCTTAACGAGAAGTTTCTCGCAATTTGTATCTCTCTTCACAGATGCATAAAAAATTCAGATTAAGGTATATAGCTTGAACTCTACTTCACTAATTAAAGGAAATTGTGAAAGGCGGGGAAATAGCCAGAATAAGCAACTTTGAGCATAATACCCAAATGGAGGAATTGAGCTTTGGGAAGAAATATCAAACGGCGCTGTTTCAGAAACCTCATTCCAACGCCAAGTTAAATAAGCCGGTCTACAAAAATTGAGATTTCAAGAAACGATTGAAAACATCTTTATATTGTGTTTTGAGGGTTCAAATTATCGTTTTGGTTGGTTCCTTTGTGAAAGAAAACTAAAATATGCAGTTACTCTAAGTGATGTTACCAAATGTACAAGTATGCAGTTCCAGAATGTAAAGAGAGCACAATCCATGGAACGAGGATTCAATGATCGCCCGAAAGCAGATTGTTGGGTCCTAATCCTAGCCCTTCATATAACTGAAGATTTGTGCAGCATGTTCGAGTTTTAGCCTAGAAGGAGGAGTGATGAGGAGAACTATTGAATTGGTTCGGGTCAAGAGGCTTAGACATCTAACTGCAATTAGCATTTGACATAACATCACCTACTTATAAGAACTTCCAGCAGGGAGTAGATAACCAAACATTCTCGTCATTATTTAAGTTTATTGCTCCATCTATTCCAAAATACGTGTCATTTTCTTAGACTCAAAATTTATGAAGGTGACGTGCATAAATTGCACACATATTTGAGTGGTGTGATGGTATTGACAAAACTGTCAATTTTTTATCATTTCCAACTCAACTGTAATTGCATTTTATTGGTCAGTATTGTCAATATGCACAGTCAAAGTGAACTACAATTGTAAATGGGGTGCCAGCTCAAATAGGTTGAACTGAAAGTCACATATTAATAGGATTTAGAGCACAATTATTGCCGCACTCGTTATATGCTAAAAGATACCACTCCGTCCCAACTCTTTCTATCCATTTCCTTTTTTGTTTGTCCCAACTCTTTCTAGCCATTTCCTTTTTGGGTAACCTTAATTATTTGAAATGACAAAATTGCCCTCCCTAACCCTACCCTACCTACCCTTATCTTCACCCAACTCACAGCCCACTTCCTCTCATTACCTCTCATTACCCACAAACACCACACACGGATAGACAGAGAGAGAAAGAAAGGGAGAGAAGGTGCGGCGGTGGTTCTGGTAGAAGACAGAAGAGACGACGGAGAGGACGGAGGGCTAGTTGCTGGTGGAAGACGACGGCAAGGACGGAGGGCTAGTTGCTGGTGAGTACGCCGGTGACAGTGGAGGCGGCGGGGGAGGCTGACCCAGGTAGTTCTTCTTCTTCTTCTCCTCCTCCACCTCTTGGCCTCTAGATCTGCTCTATATGCTTCAAGATCTGCTTGTTTTCGCAGATCTTGGTAGCGAGGCACCGGCTGTTTGTGCTCTCCGGCGACAACCACAGCCATCCCGTTGGGGAGATCGGAGCCAGTGGAAGCTCTCTCCATTGACATTGAAGAGGGAGATCGGATCTAAAACGACTCTTCTTTTCTATACCCTCTTCTTGAAATTTTTGTAAGATCTGTAAATGTGAAGTCTATATCTATATTTTTTTGGTATAGATCTGTAAATGTGTAGTTACATTTAATGTGTTTGGTTGTGTTCTTTGTATCTGGTGGCAGAGTGGTGGTGTTAGATGGTGGTTGTTGTGGTTAGATAGAGAGTTTAGAAATTGGAATTATAAAGTATCTGAGGGGTAAATTAGTCTTTCCGCCCCAACTCTTAAAACTCGTGCCCAGCCGCAATGGGTAGTAAGAGCTGGGACGGAGTGGTATGCTAGTGGTACACACTACCACTCCGTCCCAACTCTTTCTACCCATTTCCTTTTTTGTTTGTCCCACCTCTTTCTACCCATTTCCTTTTTTGACAACCTTAAACCTGCTCTAAAGACCATAATACCCTTACAGAATGTTGGGCCACTTCATTTATTTTCAGATTGGGTAAATGATTTGGGCCAGTTTAACCAACCCATTACACTAATTAACCCAACCCAGTAATTAACCCACCCAATAACCTAACCTAAGTGAAACCCTAACACACCCTAATCTAAACCGAGACAGTTCATTTCTCACTTCTCTCATCTCTCTCTACCTCTGTCTCTCTCCCTCCGTCGATGGTGTTCTTCCCCAAATCCCACCGTCTCTGTTGAGTTCCTCTTCGACGGAGGTTGGTTGCTTCTCTAAATCTTCTAAACCAACAACGGATCTTTGTTCTCCGTGATCTCGTTGTTGATTTGATCAAATCAAAAGAAACCCTTCAATATCCAGGGTTAGGGTTTCGACTCTATGGACTCTATCGACGAATTCGAGTCCATCGGTGAATGGGTTCCAGTTTTTGAAGATGACGACGGTGAGTACATACCGGAGTCCCCTCTAACTCCCGTCGGCGATGCCTCCGACGATTCAGTACCTCCATCTAAGAAGGAGCCCGATGAATCTGTGCCCGCATGTGCTATGTATGATGATGAAGATCCACACTCGGCGATTGTGAACGAAATCATGGGGATCTATTGTCCGATATGGTTGCAGATGATTCACAAAGGGAGGTTCTATTCTATATCCCTTTTTAATTATGCTGGATATATGTGATATACTCTCTGATCTGTTAATCTGTGATCTCTGATCTGTGATCTGTGATTTGTGATCCCTCTTTATATGTGATAAATCATTGAACTTGTGATAATTCAATGATCCTGTGAGAAATCAATATGTGATCTGTTAATCTGTGATCTCTGATCCCTCTTTATATGTGATAAATCAGTGATCTTCTGAGAAACCAAACTGTGATCTGTGACCTGTGATCTTTGGACCCTCTTTGTATGTGATGAATCAGTGATCTTGTGAGAAATCAATATGTGATCTGTGACCTGTGATCTCTGATTCAATCTGTGATTAATTATGTGATTGTGTGATTGATTATGGGATCTGTGATGACCATGCTTATACATCAACCACTCTATGATGTATGAATTGAGAGTGGTTGATATCACAGATTCATGTGTGCAATTAGAAATGCATTACTTGTGTGCAGCATTGGAGCAACACACTAATATGTGAAGGTACCAATCTGCACACAAGTAACCAAACAAGCAATGATGTGCATTTCACATATAGTTCTGAGCTTGTTTGGATTGGGGGTTCTGCAATTGTATGTTTGTAGCGCATAGCAAGTAAACAAAAAGTTGCAATGATGTTGTGCATTTCATAAACAAGCACAAAAGAGCACTTTACATGATTTGTGGCACTCCCCTTCACCACTATAGTTGGTGATTGGGAATTACACAATCTAAACTTGTGCATTACAAAATATACAAAAGGGCTGGATTATATCCAATCTAAACTTGCTACTACATTGGTTCATATCCTAATCCCTCCAAGAGGGCTGGATTACCAATGTCAATTTGCATGTCCCTCAAGTAATCAATGCTGTCCATAACAAGCTTTTGATCCACTGTTAAGTACTTTGGCAAGATGTTCAATCTCCTCAATCTTTCCTTCCCCATGTGTGGCATTGGGAAGTTGTTGTGTCCCTTGCAAGCCATAATTTCTGTCAAGCACATTTGACTAGATATGAAAACATCATCCAATGTTTGTGGCTCCAATGCTTGAAAAGCCATTTGAATTGCATCAACTAGATCTTCATAGTTGTCTGTTTGCATAAGCTGTTGTAGACTTTGTAGTGAATTGAAAAAGCCTAGGTCATTGATGTTACAATCTGGGGACATAGCTGGCTGGTTTACTAAGTTCATGTGGAAACCATCACTGTCTGCTGCTTCCCTGAAAGCTGGATCATCATTTTTGACATGTGGAGTGGCATTATCTTGTTGAATTATGACATTCTTCTCCAAACTTGCTGGCCATTGAGACTTAATTGCTGGAATGATTTTTTTTATCAACATGTCATGCATTGCTTCTTTGTTGACTGATGCAATTGGTTTAACCTCAATAGTGCCTCTTACCCTATTTACAGAATTTCTCCTTGCTGGTACTTCTTCTGTAAATGGCCAAATCCCCACTTTTCCATCCCATAGCAATTCTCCATTTGTGTCGTATAGTGGTCTTCCAACAGCACACATGAACATTATCTTTGGAACGTGTTTTTTTGATTGAGCACTTTTGTATGGCACTTCCTCATCTGGTAGCAGTATATACTTACCAACTTTATCCATGTAGTACCACTTCTCATCAATGTTAATGACGTATGCTTGGCTTTTGTACTCAATACGTCCATCTTCCTTAAGCTCTACGGCTTGTAGAGCCCATTTTAGCCTTGCAATCTTATGTGCAGCATTAATAGCAGGGTGAAATTGAGCTTTCCTTCCTTTTAAAAGTTTTCTTTTTAGCCATCTCCCCATCTTTGATTTACTGCACACATAATTTCCTGCACACATACGTGAAATTTAATGCGATAGTGTTTGCATATATTTGAAACTGTTTGTCATTGTTCTTCACATTATCATGTTGTCTAATTGTTCTTGCTATATTAAATGTGATAGTGTTTGCATATATTTGAAACTGTTTGTCACTGTTCTTCACATTATCATGTTGTCTAATTGTTCTTGCTATATTAAATGTGATAGTGTTTGCATATATTTGAAACTGTTTGTCATTGTTCTTCACATTATCATGTTGTCTAATTGTTCTTGCTATATTAAATGTGATAGTGTTTGCATATATTTGAAACTGTTTGTCATTGTTCTTGATATTATCAAGTTGTCTAATTGTTCTTGCTATATTAAATGTGATAATGTGACCATCTTTGAAACTGTTTTGAATCTGTGACCATCTTCTTCCTCTTCTACTTCTCTGAATTTCTGGGTTTTTTGTCGAGAGGTGTCACTGTTAGAGCTTCTTATGCAATGATGATTCAATTAAAATCTGAGCAACCTTATGATAAGATGCATGATGCTACACTAGGTATTCTAGTGAAGGGTTTAGAGTTGTGCCTTGCCAATAGTTTGTGATTGGGTTTTAGAGTCGACACTTATAAGTGTATCTCCCCATTCACATACTACATTGGTTTCAAGACGTGTAGCCTAAACTCCTTCACAACCAATTCAACGATGATGATAATAGTCTGAGAATTGGCTAAAAAGATTACCTGCCGCATGTCTTATTGTACGCCTATCTTGTTTAGGGATTCTCCCCATCCTTCCAGTATCAAGCTCTACTGCTGGCACCTTGTTCCCCTTCTGCTTTGATTGTACTTCCATGTCAATTCCCTGCTCATAACACAGTTTCATTTCATTCCAAATGGAGTTAATTGTCCTTCGATTGACATCAAACTTTGCTGTTGCTGCATTCATCAACCCCTTGACTGGTTTCATGTTGCTGCTCCCATTAAGTAGAAAGTCTTTGACTGCATTCCTTTTCTTTAATGTCAATCTTCTTGACATTGTAGGCATTTTGCTAATCTGGTCGCTTTTTTTTTGCAGTAACAAGAAATGAGAAAGAGGTTACTGGTGGTGGAGGAAAGTTTACCTAGTTGTGGATGGATGGTGGTGGAGCTGAGGATTTGTGGGTTTCTGGGTTTCTGGTGGTGGAGGAGAGTTTACCATCTTTTGAAGACTTCTTCTCCTTTGAATTTCTGGGTTGCTAAGTGTTCTTCATAATGAAGACTTGTAAATTTTGTTGTGTGTAATGATCTGTAATTTATAGCCAATCTGTTTTGGCAAATTTGGAGGCAGATTTGAATTTGGGAAATGAATTAGTGTGTCTGTAAAACATTTGGAAGGAGAGTTTAAATCCCTCCAAATTTTTTAATCACATCACCCATTTACTAAAAAGGGTGATGTGATGTTGTGGCAATTCAGGTAATTTGTTGTTTCTAACAAGGGCATTTCAGTCATTCCACCCCAACTCTAAAAACCCACGCCCAGCCGCAATGGGTAGTAAGAGTTGGGACGGAGTGGTAAGTTGTATTTTGTAACACGTCTTTATACTAGCAATCTATGAGGAGGTCACATTTTCCCCCTATAACGATATTAATTTCTACCCAGTGTTTACAATGAATGAACTATTAATTTGACGACAAATTGTATTTGATCCTTGTTGTTGTCTGTTATGAATCAAAATTGCAGTCGTATCATCCGCTCTAGAGAGCCTTTGTATTGAAGTCTTGTCAATTTTTTTTTGTGTGTTCAGAAATTAAGTGATCTCTATAGTTGGTGGAAGCTGCAAAATAATTAGGAGAATTATACACATGAAAACCTTGATATGAGAAAAATTCGAAACTTAAAAGTATTCGACTTGTATCTAATCATCAAATGAAACTACAAATTAGTTAAGTGTGAAGTGAGTTAGTCATGCAATTCTTAAGTTTATGTAATGTGAAACAGAATCATGATTTGGTCATATTAATTGTGTACAGAACCAAGAAATTATGCAGAGTAGGCCATATATGAAATAGACTTTTTTCTTTTCATGACGATAACATGGACATTTAAGCCGACATTATGAGATATTGGAGTAGCTAAAGAATGAACACACAGGACGAGCCAATTAATGTTCCAGCTACAAAGAAGATAGATGGTATGATCCGAGACGGCAAGTGTGCATTGTACCCACTGTTGGAAAAATGGTCTTCGTTTTGTCTGTTTGTACCCGACTTTGAGCTCGGTTTTAACTCGGCTCGTTTGAGAGTTAACAACACCAATTGCGCCATCGTATAGTGGGTGACTTGGTGAGATTGTTTCGATAACTCATTCATCGAAACCCATTAAGAGATGAATGCTCAATATGCCGTTAAAGTTGGGGAGTTTATGTTTGGGTTTATGTTCCCAAATCCAAATCATCTCACATCATGAGGAAGAGAGGCATTGAAGTGTTTATAAACTTCAACCTTAGACTATAAGGGCACGCCCTTAGGGCGTAGCACAAAGTTTGTGCAGATAAGTCGTTAAAGTTTGTGCAGGAGGGAGGACCTAGCCATGGTCCGAGGGAGGACCTAGCCATGGTCCGAACCACCACACATCAATAAGCTGTTAAAGTTTGAGTTTTGGCTTTACTCTGGACTATTTAATTTTGGACCAAAAACAAATTTTTTTTAACCCACAAAAAAATTAACAGGAAAATAAACCCAACCGGTTTATTAACTTTGTAATTAACTGTGATTGTTATGAACAGTTACAACCCTTCAAAAGGTTGCAACCGTTCTTGACCCCTCTTCAGTGCCCATAAAAGGCAGTATTCTCTGCCATTTGGTTCATTCTGAACCCATAAAGTTTTAGCATTCAAACTCTCCACAAATTATCCGTTATTGCCAACAAATCTCGTTCGCCGTGTGTTGCAATCCCGTGCTGATTTGCGACACAGGAAGAACTTCTATAATGGGAGACAGTTCGCCACTGCAGGAACCCGAAAGCACATACAGTGGCCAGCGAATATTATCTTACGGAGATCGTCTATGTACGAGACTGTTCTTCAATATCTTGCCGCTGCGTTTAAGAGTCTATCAATCCGTAAGTACGTTTTGATTTGATTTACTTACTGTTTTCTTATAAAAGAACAAATCGGGTCAACAATTAATAACATCCACTTTGTTCTCGTTTGATATGCCAACTATGTGAACAAAACCCTTAATTCTATCCCCACCCAACTCGTGGATACTCTGTATCCTACCTGTATATCCTTCTGTATACTTTAAATCGATTGGGCGACGTCATATGTTTTATTCCATCCACTCTTTTCATAAATTTATTGAAAATGTACAAAATTCATTTTATAAAAAGGAAATACAATTTCGCCAGGCAACAATAACACAAACAATGATTTCCTAATGAATTTCTGATAAGAATCAAAATTGTCTTTATCGTATTTTCTAATTTCATGTTTTCTCAGCTTCTGAACTTTACAGAAAGGACAAAACACGAATTCGGTGTCCTTGTTAAGACACCAACACAAAATGAGATGGACACCAATGTAATGTCAATCTTATTCACAAAAAGAAATGAAGTACAAAAGCATTTAGAAAGTTCAAGCACCTGGTTCTCCGAAACACTTACTTGGAACTGTTAACATGATTAATCTCATCGTTGTATCAAGTTTTATGTATCATTTTATATGTTTCGACAATAGTGTGAATTCAAAATTTCAGCTTTTAGCTTAACATGGTATGACTGATGTTGTTAAGTTCAAATGGATGGTTACCAAATTTCACCTTTACTATTTCATGAAAATTATTTATGTTATTGTTATATTGTATTTCCTTTTTGTAAAATGAATTTTGAATAATTTTAATAAGTTTATGAAAATAGTATATTGAATTGAATAAAACATACAACGTGGACCAATTAGATTTTGGGTATACACACAACTACAGATGATCTGGACTCACTAATAATATCACAAGGGTTTCTAGTTTTTGTTTTACTAGAGAATTATAAAAAGTACATCACAAAATATGAAAAAGTAATGTGTCTGCCTGCGAGACGTCATTACTAGGATGGCTGTGAGGTTGGACTTCACACTCCTTTATAATCATCGAGTCTTCTACACCATTTATCTCATCGCTTCTCTTTCTTCATTATATATATGTATTTCTATCAACATAATTACATACAATCTGAACGTTACGCGTCTAGCAAAAGATATAATTTTGTGGTATGACATCAAACAATTTTTTTAATTTTATGGTCGCAATGTCCGTGTAAGTAAAAAAAATAATGGTTTCACAAAATACTTGCACAAAAGAATATATATATATATATATATATATATATATATTTTGATAGTTTTTATATATATATACACACAGACATTTTATGATGTGTTAAGATCACAATTGTTTCTAGTTTTTGTTTTACTGGAGAATTACAAAAAGTACATCACAAAATATGAAAAAGTAATGCGTCTGCCGGGAGTCGAACCCGGGTCTATTGCTTGGAAGGCAATTATCCTAACCGTTGGACTACAGACGCGCTTGTTCCATTTAGTGTAAATTATTTTAATTAATCAGCCGGCAGTTTTAAGTTATTTGTTGGATAAATGATGGTTCGAACTTCGAAGTATACTTTGCCTGAGTTTTGCAATAACAACATTAACAGATGCCCTTGATCAAAATAACTTGAGACATTATTGACTTTGTTTGGATGAACTTAAATAAGATAAAATTATATCAACTATGAGCTTAAATCAGATGATCAGTTTATAATTTCATCTTATTTAAACTCATCCAAACACAACCATTGTTTTCTAATATCTTTCTCCGTCCTCAAATATATAGCACATGCTCTAGTTCAAAATCACTTGAGATACTATTATTTTCTTATATTTTTCTTTTGTTAAACTTATTTTCTATAATATTTTGGTTGTTCCTCATACACACGCACGTGCTCGTGACTTCAATTGCTTTAGTAATAGAAAGTGCATAGTTCATTTTTGTGTGTAAGATTTCTATTTCCGATGAATAAAAAATAAATAAACAGAAAGTGTATAGTGCCCTTAAGAGCATCTCCAATAATATTAATATTAGCTAAAAGTTATTTAAAATTTGATAAAAATTGAACATTTTATTTTAAATATTATAAAATTTTAGTTAGTGCTACAATAGTGTTAGTTAAATGATTAGCTAAATAACACGTGACACATTCTCAAAATTTCTTGCAAGAGAAATTTAAGAAATTCAGGACATAACTGCTAAGAACATGGTTAAAAAAATATGAAGTTATTGATCGGCTCTTTAAAAGTAAGGAGCAGGATAATTATCCGTTAGAATAAAGAGCAGAATAGAGAGTCTATTAGAGACAATATTTTCCTATCTTATTTATATTTTAAAGGTAACCGCTATATAAATGACATATTGGAGATGCTCGACCTTATTCACGGACTTTTGAAGGTTTTATTGCAATTTGACAAGGGATTGTGTCATCCGAGTATATATTTAAAATATGAAGAAAATTATGTATTCATCATTTTATACTGTGTAAATTTTATAATATGACAAAAGAACATGTATTTGGATCGCTTTGATCTTAAACCTTTTGGCCTAAGTGAAAAACAAATAATATGTTGTCGTTACCGGTCGTTACTCGTTAATTGAGAGTAGCAATAAAGGGAGTAGCTCACAAAAGTTATTAAATCGCTATTTCTTCTTTTTCAACTGTTATGTGTAATGCAAGAAACTGTACATTGCAATCGAGGCTTATTGGACCAACCCATATGACCGGTTTTGTTTTATTCTTTTGGGCTGCCTCCTGTAGCATGGACCAGGCTCGTTAGCTGAGTGTACTTTTCCGATTTCTGCTTCAACATGCACCAAGTGGGGGGCACTTGCCGCCCCCCAGTTTTGAATATGCTATTTTACTCTTTGAAATTAATAACTCTCAGTTATGTCCTTCTCTATCAATTCTCTCCGGTGACCGCTGCTGTTCCCACTTTCGTTTAGCCATCTATACATTTAGATTCCAGGTTCTTGGGTTGATCGCGTCTACATCAGATTGGATCCCAAGATGGAACTGTGAAAAAACAGACTACTAAAAAGGCTCCCTAAAGTTTGCTTCATCCACTTTTGTTGGCTTGCCTCCAAATCTGCTAGTTTATACAACTAAAATTGTTTGTGTGTTAGCTAAATCTTTCTACCTATATATAAAGAGGTTAAGCCTCTTACACGTTGGCGCCACCTCAGCGTTTTTTGCCACGCTGTTCCTTTGGGTGCCGTCCACATCTGCTTCTCAAATTGTCTGTTTTGCCCTTTTTGTTCAACAGCTGAGATGTTGGTATTTCCGTAATTTACGATTACTTAATGCCCCTTTCCCTTTCCCAACCAGCTTCCAAGAGAAGCCTCTGGTTTCTTTCAGTAAAGTCTCTCTCTCTCTCGCTCTTCCAAGAGAAGCCTCTGGTTTCTTTCAGTAAAGTCTCTCTCTCTCTCTCTCTCTCGCTCTTCTGTTCTCTCGGTGATTGGCGATGGTGAGGCAGAGGGCTTTGCATAGATCCGAGGATGTACTGCTTGGAACACAAGATGATTGCACCATGAGGTTAGGGCTTTGCTCAGATTGACTTTGTTGGGTGTTCTGGGGAGGATCTTTTCACAGTCGGCTACTTTAGGGTTCCACCTCCAGATTGAAGGTTGAGGTTTCGTCATCCAAGCTCTGTAGAACAAGGCTCCGTCTTCAAACTCAACATGCAGGTACTTCTTCTTCTCCTGATCTTCTCCACAAACGATTCTATCATTTGAAGCTTCTTAGGTAGATTTCAAGCGATTCTCTCTCTGCTCCTGTGTTCTTTATGCTCTGTGCGAGGGTTTCGCAGATATCTGCATTACCGTCTTTATCCCTAGGGTTATAAGCTAAACTGGAAATTTAATTTGTTTTGGTCTCAGGAGATGGAGATGGAGGTAAGCTATGAAGGAGATAGGCACAGACACACAGACGAGGAGTTTGCTATGGGGGTTTGCTGGAGTTCTCCCTCTCGTCGATTAACACCAACCACCACTGGCCAATTGAGTTCCTGCAGGTATTGTATTCTGAGAAATTCATGATCTTTAGATATGGTTTTTGTTTGTTTGCTCGAATTGAATGTTCTTTCATGTAGGCTATGTGATTGTTGCCTTTGCAGATGTGCTGGTTGTGATGATTAAATTTGACTAGCTTGGTTGCAAGGAAAGGTTGGATCTTTCTGTAGTTGTATGAATGTGTTATTCTGGGTGTTTTAGATCCATTTCTTTGGTTTGATTGATTTTACTTAATGTTCTTTGAGCTGCATATGCTAATCGTAAAGTGAAGAAGCATGGGATTAATGCCAATTGATAGCCATCTAATAGCTTTTAGCAGACAATTACTGCGTTACTTAGCTTCACATTAAATACCACTGATTGGCGTTTACATGCTTACTTTTGTTGCTTTCCAACTGGTTTGGCTGCTTTGTTAGCTATATCGGGTTTATATGCTTGCTTTATCTGTTTGTCTTTGATGTGGATTTGAAGAATTGGCCTTCAGAAAACATCACAGGCTTTCAGATGAGTTTGTGATCCATATTTCAATATCATAGCAGAATTAACTAGAGCTTCATTATGCATGCTATGAATTTATCTAGCCTCTCTCTGGTGGAGAAGAGTACGACCTCGTGAATACGAAAATAAATGCTGATGCTGAAATTTTGACGTCATATTGAGCGTTAGTTGAGTTGGTGACACAACATCCGTAATATATAATGAAAATTCATACAACATCCATACTACGGCATGGAAAGTCATACAGTGTACATATTTCGCTCTTTTCTTTAGCCTCTGTGAGGGCTCGCTAACCTCAATTTTGATTTAACGTATACATTCTGCAGATGTTAGTTACAAAGGTAGACTGTAAAGGTTTCTTTCGATGCAAATTTCTTTTGTTCTTTTCTAGGGTGTCTCATTGGAAGAGAGGTTCAATCTTTGTAGGATTTAACTATGATATCCCGTGACTCAATTTTTATGCTTACACTTACTGTAATGAAATTGAAACAAATGATCCAGTATAAAATTATGTATAACTTTAGTTCTTTCTTTTATCTAGCCTGAGCTGACTCCGGACTCCGTTCTACAGGTTGCTCAAGACCACATTTCATAAGAAGAATGGTGCTGATCGTATATGCTTTACCCACCATCCAAGTTCTATTGTATGCTCGTCAAAATACAATTTAGATTCTGGAGGTGAGCTTGAAATGAGAAGTCGTGTTTGTTGTGTTTTCATGACATATTTGGCAATTGATCTGAAATAGTTTCTTATGTTATCTTACCAGAATCCCTACGTTATCTATCTATGTATGACAGTCGTTGCCTCCGTTACTTTAAAGGGCATAAGGAAAGGTTCATCTTCTTCATCTTCTTAGTACTTCATTGTCACAAAAGAAAATAGGTGTACCTATGAAGTTTGATATGCTACGCATTAATCTTTTAGAAGATGAATCTGGAACTGATGTATAAGAAATCAGCAACGTGCATTCTTTTCTGATAATTTTATCAGCTTATTTCACATCACATGTATTATTTGGGACCTATTTTTATATTCATTTTTTCCTTTTCGGAATCCGGTCTGTTTGTAGTACGTACTACCATTGTAGGAACCATACACTACATATCCGCACTGAAGTGTGATATCCGTATGTGAATCTGCATCCAATATGCTTGTAGAATAGAGGATTATTATTTTATACCAAGTGTAGTTGTGGAGCAACGATTTCTTTATATTGGTTTCTGATATACTATATCTGTTAAAGGATAGATAATTACAGATCTAATGTGGGTTTCTATGTCTGTACATTGTCTCATGTGTTTGGGATATCCTGTTGTTCGGTGTGCTTTGTTAGCGAAGCAGTAAGGACTACTCCCCCCAGTCGGTTCTTTATTTATTTATGTAAAATGTCATTGCATTCTTTGAAATTCTATAGTCTGAAGCTATTGTTGATGCTATCGTGTCTGGGTCGTTACTTTCCTGGTTGTGGTTGCTATTGTTTAAACTGTTCGTACATGTGTTTTATTACCCCTCGAGATTTCTGTGACGTGATTGTTTAGGTATGGGCCCTGGTAAACCTGCTTAAATAGTAGTTTGTCTTCGCACTAATGAAATAGATTAGTGAATCACTAGAGTATCCTTAAACACTGGAGGCATTTGGGAACCTGATCTTAGTTCAGCCTGATGCCTTGATATCAAAAAAAGCAGACGACACATTACTACACTCATTGCTTAGTATGATCTTGTGGAAATGTGGCCAAGTGGAAACACGACGTGCTCCCCTTGTGCGATTCTCCCTATTAACTGATGGTGCTCCTGAAGCTTATTTTACTTGAATTAGAGTCTCTCTTCTCTTTTCAACGGTATTTATGCTTTTCACGGTATCATCCAGTTAGGTGCTTAGAACATCAGAAGAGGATAAAGGATCATCTGTATAAGATAATGTTTCCTAGAATAAGGTTCCGAATACTCTATTTGTTGGGGTTACATGCATATTACATGCATATGAACTTTGTGAAAAAAAAAGATGAACTAAGGGCACGCAGTTTGTAGAATCCCAAATGTGTAACAAATGATCTATCGGTCAGAGCAGTATGTAGTCAATGTGCCTCGAAGACATGCATAATAGGTTCTGGGTTGTTCCATTTTCTTCTCCATGTTTGTCGTAGTCCTGATTATCTTCCTTCGATTGATATCGTCATCCACCCTAATCATTACTGCTCTTCATTTCAGAGGAAGAGAGAGACAAAGCGAGGAATTTTGCTGGTACTACGGGTGACACTGTTCCCGGATCCGACGCCGGTAACACAGCACACCAACAACCCAATTTAGGCGGGGCACGCTCGGCTGCGACTCCAATTTGTCCATCACCGAAAACGACTACTGAGATGCCAACGCTGCTTTGTCAATGGTGTGGTGGTTGTTGTCTGAATGGACAAACTACTCTGCGGTGGTCGCATCTGAGTCATTGCATTGCTATTACACCTCTCTGGTTATGTTGTGAGGGTTGTAGTTGACACAACCTTTTTTACGTGAGGCTTTCTTTCGCTGTTATTGGTAATCGTTTAGATGATTCAACTTGCAGCTGAGTTGGTGTAGAAGTTATCAATCTTACCTCTAATCTTGTATTTCAAAGCACTTCTTATAGTCATTTTCTCCTATTCATGAACTGGAGTGGTCTTTTTAATCACAACGAAGAGTTGGGACGAATAACGTCATCTGCAAAATACGCCCTAAATATTAGTACAAAAAGGCCCAGCAGCCCATAGGCCTGACTTAGTTCTGCATATTCAATAGGCCTGAATTGCGATTAAACTAAGTGGATTATCCCACTGGGAAGTCGTTGAACCCTTGCCTTCATATGGCTGAGGACTTGAACTTCCTGGAGCAAGATACAGGAGCTTACTTAATGGATATATGTTGCATGATGTGGTAATTACAGGTATATTATTTGTACCTTTGTTCACAATATCTTTCAGCTGCTCTATTCAGTTCTTTATGATCTACACCTAACTCCTTTTTCATTCACTGCGGCGGGTGATAATGGAACTGTCGATGGGCAAGGTTCAGTTTGGTGGGAGTGGTTTACGTCAGGGTCAATAAACTATAGCCGGCCTCATCTTGTTGAACTGGTTGGTTCAAAGGACTTCGTTATTTCAAACTTAACTTTCTGAATGCACCTGCATTGAGTATCCATCCAGTCTATTGTAGGTGAGATGTGCAGCATATTTTTTTTTTTAATTCAGCTTTTTCCTCTAAAGTATGGAATACATTATATTCTTTAGTTGACTTACTTTATGGTGATTCGTATGCAGTGATGTGGGAGTTCACAATATTTCCGTGTATACGCCATCCGAATCATCTTATACTGTGGGCATAGTACCGGGTATGTATATTCATTTCGTATTGCGAAATGTGAAGTTTATTTTCCGTATCACTTTCTGCTTTCCATATCATATTGTGAAATGTCAAGATTATTTTCTATTATCATTTTCTTCTTTCAGCCTCTAAGGTAATAACAAAACAAATAAATCCTGAGGGCATACACATGTGAGTTTGGCGCACTGACTATGGGCTATCCTAATACAACAGTGTATAAGCCAGAAAGGAATACTGTTTTGGATGTGTCTTTTGATCCCTTTCTGTAAGCTTTCCTTAGTCCGCACAAACCAACATTACACCTTGAGACGGCTGATTAGACTTTGATCTGATGTTCTCCCTATAAGAGCTCGACAAAAAAGATTACAAGTGACAATATTTTGATCAAAATTGGGCAAAAGTAGAATCTACCATAGCTGTTAGAGATTTGTGCGGACTTTTCCCCAAGATTTTCAATAAATAAGGGTGAATGGGAGACACAAGGTTTATAATCAAGCACTTAATGGATATAGCAGATAGGATACCTAGCTAAACCAGTACGCAAGGTCAGTTGTTTGAATATTTTGAAACTCTGATGGGGGTAACTTTACGATGGCTGACCGGAATTCGGTTTGATATAACCCTTATGTTCATACCTGTTCAACCGTGCTGTATATTGTTCCATTCAGCTTTTTGAGAAGAGAAGTTTGTATGTATGTCTTGTGTTGCTCAAATTTGCATCTCAAGTTTTTACTCCCATACTTTGCTGCTAACTTTTCATTTTATCTGAAACAGCGGAGCTCAGCCAACAGTTTCTTGTCAAAGAAAGTTATCCCCAGTATCTCCTCAGCACAAGTGCAATGAAGGAACTTCAGCAAAGATGTATCTAAGGTATCCATCTATGCCAGACATATTTTTTATTTGTTCGCTTTTGTGTGTAAACTCTATCTCCTTCATCTGCTTACCAACTTCCTGCATTTGTTAGTGTTTATCCCCTATACTATATATGCGCAAAAGTACAAATGAGAAAATGATATGTTTTACCAGGGAGGAAATGCTTAGACCACTTTGATAGAAAAAGTGTACTTAACATCAAATATTTGGCGAGTGCACATGTCCTACAACATTCTAACTAGAACTGGTTTGATCCGTTATAAGGCCAATGAGTCCCATTGTCATCGTACCTTCCATGCGACTTTGTGTGTTCTTGTTTCCATGTTGAAAGTCCAATTCTAAGATCAGTGTTAGAGCTAAGTGCCGAATTGTACCGTGCTCGATGTAATGCTAAATACTAGCAGTCGTGTTATTGTTTGTTGTCTTGAAGTAGAATGGGAATGATATCCTGACATAATGCGAATGTTTCTCATCATCAGAGTAGAAAACAAGAAGAAGATTGAGGTGTGCATGGGTGGAAATTGTAAGAAATTAGGAGCAGCATTGTTACTTGAAGAATTTAACAAGGTACTCGGTGGTTCTTCTTCTAACGCTGCTGATGTTGGATGCAATCGAAATGGATACAGCAACTGGGTTTACTCAAACCCAGTTGCGGCTCCCAATTTACGCCCATCCCAACGCAATCAATTGAAGGACATCCCAAGAGAGCAGCTTCTGTAAATCTCAGAAATTGTAGCGTCCTGATATTATTAATTATGTCAACTTGCATCTATGTCATTTGTTTGGTTAAAAACAAACTTTTGTATTATTATTGACACTGTATTCCTAAATCACATTGTTATTTATTATGTTCAGGCATCTTATTCTCAAATGTGCTTGTTCTGACAATTTATTTTAGTTTACATTGCTTATGCTGTGTTGGTTGTCTTTGCAGCACCAATTACAGCGATGGAAGGAATCCCCGACTTCTAATTGGACTTCTGAATACAAAGCTCGGCCATCATACCTACCTGAACGAAGCCCAACCGCGCGCAGCTAACTACATACAATCCCCCTCTGCCACAGTTCTCCACAAACGATTCTATCATTTGAAGCTTCTTAGGTAGATTTCAAGCGATTCTCTCTCTGCTCCTGTGTTCTTTATGCTCTGTGCGAGGGTTTCGCAGATATCTGCATTACCGTCTTTATCCCTAGGGTTATAAGCTAAACTGGAAATTTAATTTGTTTTGGTCTCAGGAGATGGAGATGGAGGTAAGCTATGAAGGAGATAGGCACAGACACACATACGAGGTGTTTGCTATGGGGGTTTGCTGGAGTTCTCCCTCTCGTCGATTAACACCAACCACCACTGGCCAATTGAGTTCCTGCAGGTATTGTATTCTGAGAAATTCATGATCTTTAGATATGGTTTTTGTTTGTTTGCTCGAATTGAATGTTCTTTCATGTAGGCTATGTGATTGTTGCCTTTGCAGATGTGCTGGTTGTGATGATTAAATTTGACTAGCTTGGTTGCAAGGAAAGGTTGGATCTTTCTGTAGTTGTATGAATGTGTTATTCAGGGTGTTTTAGATCCATTTCTTTGGTTTGATTGATTTTACTTAATGTTCTTTGAGCTGCATATGCTAATCGTAAAGTGAAGAAGCATGGGATTAATGCCAATTGATAGCCATCTAATAGCTTTTAGCAGACAATTACTGCGTTAGTTAGCTTCACATTAAGTACCACTGATTGGCGTTTACATGCTTACTTTTGTTGCTTTCCAACTGGTTTGGCTGCTTTGTTAGCTATATCGGGTTTATATGCTTGCTTTATCTGTTTGTCTTTGATGTGGATTTGAAGAATTGGCCTTCAGAAAACATCACAGGCTTTCAGATGAGTTTGTGATCCATATTTCAATATCATAGCAGAATTAACTAGAGCTTCATTATGCATGCTATGAATTTATCTAGCCTCTCTCTGGTGGAGAAGAGTACGACCTCGTGAATACGAAAATAAATGCTGATGCTGAAATTTTGACGTCATATTGAGCGTTAGTTGAGTTGGTGACACAACATCCGTAATATATAATGAAAATTCATACAACATCCATACTACGGCATGGAAAGTCATACAGTGTACATATTTCGCTCTTTTCTTTAGCCTCTGTGAGGGCTCGCTAACCTCAATTTTGATTTAACGTATACATTCTGCAGATGTTAGTTACAAAGGTAGACTGTAAAGGTTTCTTTCGATGCAAATTTCTTTTGTTCTTTTCTAGGGTGTCTCATTGGAAGAGAGGTTCAATCTTTGTAGGATTTAACTATGATATCCCGTGACTCAATTTTTATGCTTACACTTACTGTAATGAAATTGAAACAAATGATCCAGTATAAAATTATGTATAACTTTAGTTCTTTCTTTTATCTAGCCTGAGCTGACTCCGGACTCCGTTCTACAGGTTGCTCAAGACCACATTTCATAAGAAGAATGGTGCTGATCGTATATGCTTTACCCACCATCCAAGTTCTATTGTATGCTCGTCAAAATACAATTTAGATTCTGGAGGTGAGCTTGAAATGAGAAGTCGTGTTTGTTGTGTTTTCATGACATATTTGGCAATTGATCTGAAATAGTTTCTTATGTTATCTTACCAGAATCCCTACGTTATCTATCTATGTATGACAGTCGTTGCCTCCGTTACTTTAAAGGGCATAAGGAAAGGTTCATCTTCTTCATCTTCTTAGTACTTCATTGTCACAAAAGAAAATAGGTGTACCTATGAAGTTTGATATGCTACGCATTAATCTTTTAGAAGATGAATCTGGAACTGATGTATAAGAAATCAGCAACGTGCATTCTTTTCTGATAATTTTATCAGCTTATTTCACATCACATGTATTATTTGGGACCTATTTTTATATTCATTTTTTCCTTTTCGGAATCCGGTCTGTTTGTAGTACGTACTACCATTGTAGGAACCATACACTACATATCCGCACTGAAGTGTGATATCCGTATGTGAATCTGCATCCAATATGCTTGTAGAATAGAGGATTATTATTTTATACCAAGTGTAGTTGTGGAGCAACGATTTCTTTATATTGGTTTCTGATATACTATATCTGTTAAAGGATAGATAATTACAGATCTAATGTGGGTTTCTATGTCTGTACATTGTCTCATGTGTTTGGGATATCCTGTTGTTCGGTGTGCTTTGTTAGCGAAGCAGTAAGGACTACTCCCCCCAGTCGGTTCTTTATTTATTTATGTAAAATGTCATTGCATTCTTTGAAATTCTATAGTCTGAAGCTATTGTTGATGCTATCGTGTCTGGGTCGTTACTTTCCTGGTTGTGGTTGCTATTGTTTAAACTGTTCGTACATGTGTTTTATTACCCCTCGAGATTTCTGTGACGTGATTGTTTAGGTATGGGCCCTGGTAAACCTGCTTAAATAGTAGTTTGTCTTCGCACTAATGAAATAGATTAGTGAATCACTAGAGTATCCTTAAACACTGGAGGCATTTGGGAACCTGATCTTAGTTCAGCCTGATGCCTTGATATCAAAAAAAGCAGACGACACATTACTACACTCATTGCTTAGTATGATCTTGTGGAAATGTGGCCAAGTGGAAACACGACGTGCTCCCCTTGTGCGATTCTCCCTATTAACTGATGGTGCTCCTGAAGCTTATTTTACTTGAATTAGAGTCTCTCTTCTCTTTTCAACGGTATTTATGCTTTTCACGGTATCATCCAGTTAGGTGCTTAGAACATCAGAAGAGGATAAAGGATCATCTGTATAAGATAATGTTTCCTAGAATAAGGTTCCGAATACTCTATTTGTTGGGGTTACATGCATATTACATGCATATGAACTTTGTGAAAAAAAAAGATGAACTAAGGGCACGCAGTTTGTAGAATCCCAAATGTGTAACAAATGATCTATCGGTCGGAGCAGTATGTAGTCAATGTGCCTCGAAGACATGCATAATAGGTTCCGGGTTGTTCCATTTTCTTCTCCATGTTTGTCGTAGTCCTGATTATCTTCCTTCGATTGATATCGTCATCCACCCTAATCATTACTGCTCTTCATTTCAGAGGAAGAGAGAGACAAAGCGAGGAATTTTGCTGGTACTACGGGTGACACTGTTCCCGGATCCGACGCCGGTAACACAGCACACCAACAACCCAATTTAGGCGGGGCACGCTCGGCTGCGACTCCAATTTGTCCATCACCGAAAACGACTACTGAGATGCCAACGCTGCTTTGTCAATGGTGTGGTGGTTGTTGTCTGAATGGACAAACTACTCTGCGGTGGTCGCATCTGAGTCATTGCATTGCTATTACACCTCTCTGGTTATGTTGTGAGGGTTGTAGTTGACACAACCTTTTTTACGTGAGGCTTTCTTTCGCTGTTATTGGTAATCGTTTAGATGATTCAACTTGCAGCTGAGTTGGTGTAGAAGTTATCAATCTTACCTCTAATCTTGTATTTCAAAGCACTTCTTATAGTCATTTTCTCCTATTCATGAACTGGAGTGGTCTTTTTAATCACAACGAAGAGTTGGGACGAATAACGTCATCTGCAAAATACGCCCTAAATATTAGTACAAAAAGGCCCAGCAGCCCATAGGCCTGACTTAGTTCTGCATATTCAATAGGCCTGAATTGCGATTAAACTAAGTGGATTATCCCACTGGGAAGTCGTTGAACCCTTGCCTTCATATGGCTGAGGACTTGAACTTCCTGGAGCAAGATACAGGAGCTTACTTAATGGATATATGTTGCATGATGTGGTAATTACAGGTATATTATTTGTACCTTTGTTCACAATATCTTTCAGCTGCTCTATTCAGTTCTTTATGATCTACACCTAACTCCTTTTTCATTCACTGCGGCGGGTGATAATGGAACTGTCGATGGGCAAGGTTCAGTTTGGTGGGAGTGGTTTACGTCAGGGTCAATAAACTATAGTCGGCCTCATCTTGTTGAACTGGTTGGTTCAAAGGACTTCGTTATTTCAAACTTAACTTTCTGAATGCACCTGCATTGAGTATCCATCCAGTCTATTGTAGGTGAGATGTGCAGCATATTTTTTTTTTTAATTCAGCTTTTTCCTCTAAAGTATGGAATACATTATATTCTTTAGTTGACTTACTTTATGGTGATTCGTATGCAGTGATGTGGGAGTTCACAATATTTCCGTGTATACGCCATCCGAATCATCTTATACTGTGGGCATAGTACCGGGTATGTATATTCATTTCGTATTGCGAAATATGAAGTTTATTTTCCGTATCACTTTCTGCTTTCCATATCATATTGTGAAATGTCAAGTTTATTTTCTATTATCATTTTCTTCTTTCAGCCTCTAAGGTAATAACAAAACAAATAAATCCTAAGGGCATACACATGTGAGTTTGGCGCACTGACTATGGGCTATCCTAATACAACAGTGTATAAGCCAGAAAGGAATACTGTTTTGGATGTGTCTTTTGATCCCTTTCTGTAAGCTTTCCTTAGTCCGCACAAACCAACATTACACCTTGAGACGGCTGATTAGACTTTGATCTGATGTTCTCCCTATAAGAGCTCGACAAAAAAGATTACAAGTGACAATATTTTGATCAAAATTGGGCAAAAGTAGAATCTACCATAGCTGTTAGAGATTTGTGCGGACTTTTCCCCAAGATTTTCAATAAATAAGGGTGAATGGGAGACACAAGGTTTATAATCAAGCACTTAATGGATATAGCAGATAGGATACCTAGCTAACCCAGTACGCAAGGTCAGTTGTTTGAATATTTTGAAACTCTGATGGGGGTAACTTTACGATGGCTGACCGGAATTCGGTTTGATATAACCCTTATGTTCATACCTGTTCAACCGTGCTGTATATTGTTCCATTCAGCTTTTTGAGAAGAGAAGTTTGTATGTATGTCTTGTGTTGCTCAAATTTGCATCTCAAGTTTTTACTCCCATACTTTGCTGCTAACTTTTCATTTTATCTGAAACAGCGGAGCTCAGCCAACAGTTTCTTGTCAAAGAAAGTTATCCCCAGTATCTCCTCAGCACAAGTGCAATGAAGGAACTTCAGCAAAGATGTATCTAAGGTATCCATCTATGCCAGACATATTTTTTATTTGTTCGCTTTTGTGTGTAAACTCTATCTCCTTCATCTGCTTTCCAACTTCCTGCATTTGTTAGTGTTTATCCCCTATACTATATATGCGCAAAAGTACAAATGAGAAAATGATATGTTTTACCAGGGAGGAAATGCTTAGACCACTTTGATGGAAAAAGTGTACTTAACATCAAATATTTGGCGAGTGCACATGTCCTACAACATTCTAACTAGAACTGGTTTGATCCGTTATAAGGCCAATGAGTCCCATTGTCATCGTACCTTCCATGCGACTTTGTGTGTTCTTGTTTCCATGTTGAAAGTCCAATTCTAAGATCAGTGTTAGAGCTAAGTGCCGAATTGTACCGTGCTCGATGTAATGCTAAATACTAGCAGTCGTGTTATTGTTTGTTGTCTTGAAGTAGAATGGGAATGATATCCTGACATAATGCGAATGTTTCTCATCATCAGAGTAGAAAACAAGAAGAAGATTGAGGTGTGCATGGGTGGAAATTGTAAGAAATTAGGAGCAGCATTGTTACTTGAAGAATTTAACAAGGTACTCGGTGGTTCTTCTTCTAACGCTGCTGATGTTGGATGCAATCGAAATGGATACAGCAACTGGGTTTACTCAAACCCAGTTGCGGCTCCCAATTTACGCCCATCCCAACGCAATCAATTGAAGGACATCCCAAGAGAGCAGCTTCTGTAAATCTCAGAAATTGTAGCGTCCTGATATTATTAATTATGTCAACTTGCATCTATGTCATTTGTTTGGTTAAAAACAAACTTTTGTATTATTATTGACACTGTATTCCTAAATCACATTGTTATTTATTATGTTCAGGCATCTTATTCTCAAATGTGCTTGTTCTGACAATTTATTTTAGTTTACATTGCTTATGCTGTGTTGGTTGTCTTTGCAGCACCAATTACAGCGATGGAAGGAATCCCCGACTTCTAATTGGACTTCTGAATACAAAGCTCGGCCATCATACCTACCTGAACGAAGCCCAACCGCGCGCAGCTAACTACATACAATCCCCCTCTGCCACAGCTAACAGCTATCAAAGCTTAAAACTGCCCAAAGATATATACAGCAATTTATACAACATCTACTAACTCCGTATCGCAAATACTCCCGATTCTTCCTATGTGCAGCACGCTTCTAAATCATGGTGGCGTATCTCATTTGCATGACTTCCTGGTATGATTGTATGTGATGGTCTTCCCTTCACATATCTATGTGCAGCAGGCTTCTAAATTAAGGGGGCAATTTCATTTATAAGGCGACACAATTTGATTAAGATACATCCTGACATCAACTAAATAAAGCATCCTTAATATGAATTCAAAATTTACAATAGCCATCGATACCAAAGTAAGAAATCCATAATTTTGATTATATGACATACTACAAATAAAAATCTAATAGTTAATTTATTTTCTACGCTTCTTCTTCGAGATTTTTTCATGAATATCATCGCCTTTCCTTTTCAGTCGTTCCTGTCGCTCTGCTCTGCTTTTACGTCCTGCCTCCCTCTGTCGCCGAAACATAGCTAAAATAGCCTTCTTATTTCTTTCATAAGATCTTGCCGTATCACTATCACATGCATCATCTTCGTCGTCGCCTCCAGAGTAAACTGTAGTTTCAGATCCTTTGCCAACAACATAGTCATGCTGATGCCAGTTTTCCGATTCACTTTCACTCTCGCTCTCAGTACTTTCCACGCTTACAGTATCCTTCAGCTTCTTGCCCTTCCTGACTTCATCGTCTCGCTTCCTTTTGCTACTCAATTTGTTTTCCACACTTTCTGGAGGCCTACTTGCAGCTTCCTCTTTTTTGTCCATAGCTATTCTGATATCATAGCTTTCAAAGCTGTAGGTATGTTTTTATAGCAACAGTCTCGTATTGGTAGATGCTAAAAAGTTCATAGTAACAAGAAAATACAGGAGGGATAGTCAAACTCGTGACAAAATTCGCGTTTCGGCGGCTCCGACATTGTTTTCCATGTCCCTCGCCTCCCCTAGCCTTATTGGATCTTCCCCAGCAGCGTCGTTTTGTGATTTCGGTCCGAGATTCCGTTCTTCAAGGCCTAAGCACGCTTTTTAATGAAATTTGGCCGAAATAGCACTTCGGCCCCTCCAGTTTGTAATTCTATGACAGAACTGTAAGCTGATCTTGCGCGGGCCATTACTCTCTCATTCGAATTCTTCTTCGGGCCTACCATATATCGTTGGAAAGATCTGGATGTATAATTTCAAATGGCTCAGGCCTTGCTCCCAAATTATTTATAGATTTTCCTGAGCATCGAAAATAGTACACACTTATCAGGAGTGACTTTTGCAACTTTTCTTCGCCTTTGTGTCTTCTTTTCTCCTCTTCATCTAGCTCCATACCAAGAATATCCAAGCCTCTCATAAGCTCCATTTCACTTATTTTACCTGAGAAACACAACAAAATACTACCCGTGCAATTATCATCGCAAATATGAGAGAAATCATGCACAAATAATCTAGAAACACAACTTTTGACTCTTACGCTTATAAGTCATTAATTTCTCATATTAGTGCACATATATCATATAAATCATGTGAAATAATCCTAATACAAGTAATAAGAAAGTATATTAATAACTCCTAAAAGATAGTTATCACATGTGCCTTTCCAATCGTTGCTTTATTGATTGATCACACGCTTTGATTAAATTCGGCGTCAAAGTCTTTTCAATTTAAGTAATCCCATACCCTACACCAAATCCTTCCCTTCACCTTAAAACACACTCATTGGAGCAGAAGAAGCCTCAACAACCACAACCACAGCCTGCTTTTACGTCCTGCCTCCCTCTGTCGCCGAAACATAGCTAAAATAGCCTTCTTATTTCTTTCATAAGATCTTGCCGTATCACTATCACATGCATCGTCTTCGTCGTCGCCTCCAGAGTAAACTGTAGTTTCAGATCCTTTGCCAACAACATAGTCATGCTGATGCCAGTTTTCCGATTCACTTTCACTCTCGCTCTCAGTACTTTCCACGCTTACAGTATCCTTCAGCTTCTTGCCCTTCCTGACTTCATCGTCTCGCTTCCTTTTGCTACTCAATTTGTTTTCCACACTTTCTGGAGGCGTACTTGCAGCTTCCTCTTTTTTGTCCATAGCTATTCTGATATCATAGCTTTCAAAGCTGTAGGTATGTTTTTATAGCAACAGTCTCGTATTGGGAGATGAAGAGCCCATTAATTCATCTAATCTGCACCCACTGTATGCATTGCATGGATCCTGTTTTTTATGTTCTATTTATTGTTCCACGTACATGGATACAATTCCCACCATAGGTTGCAAAAATAGCTGCATCAATTTCAAAGTACGTTGTATCTATATATTTCTCATCTGTATATTAAAAAAAAAAAAGAGAGAGAGAAAAAATGAAGCTCTGATTGAATAATGTACATTCTGTATATTAAAAAAATAAAAAAATAAAAAAAGAAAAAATGAAGCTGTGATTGAATAATGTACATTGTTTAGGTTGGAGGAAATTTTGCTACAACGTTCCTTTAACCAAATATTTTATGCGAAGTATAACCATATATGGAGTTTGTGACAATAAACTTTCTTTTTAAGCAAATTAGGTCTGGTTGCTTATACCTTGACCAGTTGTATTGTGAAAACAAACATATGACTGACCCTTTTATGTAAATATTAGAAGCTTAGTCAAAAATTAAATAGGAGAAAACATATTTATGTTTTATTAATTTTACTTAGTGTTGGGGGTTATGTGGTGTTTTGTTTAGCGTAATTGTGTGATTTCAAGACCTTGCAGAACCTTGCCAGCGTCTTTACCTAAACTCAGCCATCTCTTCAAACAATCTTAGCGATCTAATTACGATTTATCTTATCCTTTGATTAATACATGCTCTTAATGACATGCAGCAATATTTTACCTTAGCTTGTATGCATTCTTTTCACGTTTGATTGTGTTTTGGAACTTCTGATCGTCATATTAGCCGTAGCCGAATGAACTTAAAGGTGCCATATGTGGTTTTTTGCGGCCTAACGAACAAGTGATCTCCCTGGACCCACAAATCAACTTACAGTCTAGAGTCATGGATTAGCTAGCAAAATCGGTTGTTTACACGTGTTAATGAAGTACTAACTCTTTCTCTGGATTCTCATAGTGGAAATTCAGCATGAAAAGAGTGTATAGTTAGCAAGGTAATATTAATGAGTGTATAATTATACTCTGGATTACGTATGAGAATTTCTTGCAAATGCTCTGATACTGTAGTCATCCTAACTTGCTGCATTTTTTGTGGGATATATATGTAGTTACATGTTACTCCTCGGTAATACTCTGTGTTCATTATATTGTAGCAATCAATTCGATTAATATTCCATTCTATATAAGTATCACAACATTGCTTATCATTATTGCAGGGAAGGAATGAGGAAACAATAATAAAAGTCTGCATACTTGTCATGCCACCAAATCGACAAGTATGGTATAATGCTTGCCGACAGTGCAAACGTCAACGATGCCATCCTGGAGGATATAACTGTCGTGACCGTCAGCACGATACTATACCAAGGTTATACATATTAAAAAGTATATTTCCGCATCTTAGATAATTATGATGATATTAGCCTGGGTCTTACGCAATTCCAATTACAGTGGTCGTATGTATGTGGAAATTAAGCATGAAACAGGTATCATGAATGCAACTATATTTGGTAGGGCTGCAGAAACAGTGCTGCACAAAAGCCTGACTGAAATCTCAGCATTGATTGATCAGGTATTTACAAAAATACAATGACACTATGAATACTCAACTGCTATATAGAAAATTAACACATTTTACTTGCAGGAACAGCTGCAGGTGGTAATCAACGCAAATACAATCAATGCAACATCAACATTTGACGTTCGTGTCCAAAGAAGTATCCAAAACGGGAACCCCAGAATTACCGAACGGGTCGTCCGAAGTGTTGTTCCATGTCCATAAAACTCTGCTAATTTTATATCCAGTTTTCCTAATTTCCCTCTGTGTAATGACTATCTAATAATGTAATAAAATCTCAAATTTAGAGACAACGTGAGATTTTTCATCGACATGAACATCACCGTCGCACCGCGCGCAGCGCGCGCGGGGCGCCACTAGTACCAAGAAAATGGGGCTTGGGTGTAATCTACAAAACTATTTTGAAATTTGCCCAATATGACCTATACTTTGGGGATGTTTGTTGCTAATATGAACATCACAAAATTGTACCACTAGTGGACGAGTGATGAGAATTTAGCAGGCCTATGTTCCCGTTTCCTTACACGCAAACATAGTTCACAGGTGCATGACGTTACCGAAAATACACACATTTTTTTTGGAGAAATTGTTTGTTATTTTTTGTTGTCAAACGGGTTGAACCGGGGATCCCAACGCCTTACCATTTGAGCTATCACCCTAGCTGCGAAAATATCCATAAATTGAAGTATTCCTTAGAAGCAAACCTATTTGCATTTTTTCGAATAAAAACCAATTTACATTTTGAGAAACTAGTGGTTGTACAACTTTAGGCATATAGCCCTTGTACAATAAATTTATTTACAGTGTGATATCTATTATGAGAATTGACATATGACTCTCAATTAGTGTTGATTTAAAAGATATATCGTGTCGAAATTTGGATTTTGTAACACTATGCACAAACTGTATGATTTTTGAAATGATGTCAGTAAAATAGACAATGCTTGAAAATTACCAAGGAAAAAGATGCTTGAAAATAATTATTTTCCTAAAAAAATGCTTGAAAATTACTCGTCCTGCATATATTTCATTTCCCACGTCATTGTATCTGTGAACGTAGTTTGTATGTATAATTTAAGTCTGGCTTCGTAAGCATGATGTGTCACATTGCTCGACAATGGGCATGGATATTTCAGTATTTCTGTACGGGTGAAGGCATTTTGCTCATTATTGGAACTCTTGGAAGATCTGTAAATAAATCTATAAGAGAAGAAGTCGAGTCAAATGTATCTAGCAATCACTGAAAAATATCTCACCATAAGTGACCGGTAAAGATCGTACAGTTGACCACTGTAATTTTTAACAACACCTATATTGGCAATAATATTGTACTACTTTTTCATTTTACATCATATAGCTATGTTCGAACCCACAACCTCATGCATGGGATACCACTGAGCCATCACCTATTTGCATACTACTTTTTCCTTTTAATCCTTGTAACTTGTGGTCTTCATTGATTTAATGATTCTTACGTTTAAATAAAATTGATGATTTCTATGAAAACTGATTAATGGGAATTGAAAAGAGGAAAGACCAAATTAAGGGTGGTGAAAGACAATATAACTGACTCAAGTTTGACAAAACTTTTGTCACGAAAAGACACCTACACCCCTTCTAGCATCCGGAATGACACTTACACTCTCCGATTGTGTCTTTCCATACTCTAAATTGAAATGTTCATTTCATAAACCATTATCATTGTCTAACTCCAGCCCGGGCTCGCCGCGTAACAATTAAGAAAAGTATGTGTCCTGAAAATTGGTATAATTTCCCAAGCTGGGAAGGGTGAAAGTGTCTTTTTGTCAAACATGACGGGGAACACGTATATTTTTGTAAAACCTGAGGGGGTGAAAGTGTCTCTTACGCACCTATTATAATTTGGAAATTATCACATGCGTCGTTCGTATGTTCGTTACAACCGCGTCGGAGAGCGAGTGGATTTCTCAAAATCAATAATTGGCGGCTTCACTCCTCCACCACTCCAAAATTCATGTACGCACTCCTCCTCCCCTTTCCCTCTCCCTCACTCAACGTTACCTCTCTCTCTCTCTCTCTCTCTCTCTCTCAATCAGTTGTAAACCCTAACAAACAATCTCTGAAAACTCTCTCCAAATCGGAGTATGGGAGGAGCGTGCGACAGCGACGTCTCGAGCTTCAGCTACGGAGCATCCATGGAACACCGGCGAAACCTCAAGTACGTCTTCGACAATGTCCACGGCAACATCTATCTCGATCCAGTAAGCCCTTCCGATTCTCTGCATTTCCGTTGCTTCTCTCTATTCGCTTCCTGGAACTGGAACTTCCTCTGTTTCATTGTACGACTCTCGCGTAACGCAAACGCAAACGCTATTTGATGAATTTGTTCTTCGTTTGTGTTCCGAGTCGTTGAATTTCGAGATTCGGCTTGGTTTTGTGATGCTGAAATGCGGAATTGTGGAGTCTGTGTGGTTCTCATGTTGCATGGGCGTTTATTCAAACACTTGGAGTGCGAGAATGTAGTTTCCCTCTTTTGTTGCCTCCGGAGTAACGGAGGCGTTCGAATTACGCAATCGAGTTTCAATTTTATGTGTTTTGACGGTTTTATGATAAATGAGATCAAAGCAGATTTGGTTCAGCTTGTAGTCCTTAATGATTTCTGGAATTTTGATAGTTTGAATGAGCAATTTGAGATTAGGTTCTCACAATTTTTGATAGTTTGCTAGGCTAAATTAAGCTTGTGCTGTGTTAGTGTTGATTTTTGTTTCCTAGTTGCTTCTGTTCATGGAAAGTCCTTTTATGATTTTACACAATTGACTTAAGTTGACTTCTCTAATTGCAGCTCTCTCTGAAGTTTATTGATACAGAACAGTTTCAGAGGCAAGTCGAATCGATACCACTTGTGTTACAAGTTTGCCTTAGTTTGTTTCCCCTTTGTTCATGGAGCTTATTTCTTCATCAAGTCTTTGTAGTTCCGTCTTTGACTGATTCTGTGTTTTCCTTGCTTCATCTTGCAGACTTCGTGATCTAAAGCAACTCGGTGAGGCTTGATCTTTTTGGAAGTTAGTTATTAGAATTGGTAACTTGTATGTTATGTTTCCGCTTTCCTATTTCTGCATCTCTTGGTATAATATAATTCTTCTTTTGTCCTTATATGAATCCTGCTCTCTTCCGTATTATGATGTGACTGAACCATTATATTTTTCATCTTCTTGATACTGGCTCCATTAGTATGCTTTAAGCGAAAACTGGAATTCGCCAAGGGATTTAATGTTTGAGTCTGTAAAAAGTTGCCTGAGGCATACAGGATTTTTGTAGGATTCTAATCCAGGAACTTTTAACTAAGGGCAGTTATTAGATGTGGGAGTAATGTAATGTGTATCAATCAGCAACCAGCAACCTGGCATGCTGTTTCAAATAGTTGGTTGATCATGGTTGATTGAAATGGTGCTCTCTTTTGATGTGTGACAACATATTTATTGCTATTTGATACTGTTTAAAATAATTTGTTCCATTTACTTTCCCACATTTCCTTGAGTGAAACCTCTAATTATTTGAGCAGGATATGAAACATCTCCTCTGCACTAATTCAAATTTGGTTTATTGTTCTGATGAAGTTATCACTGTGACTGCGAAGTCAGTAAACAGGCAGATAACTGTATTTGCAAACATCAATTTAAGAGTGCACATCCGTGGAAACTGCTCAGTAGAGTTCTTTAACCTCTCATATATTGTGCTTTATTTATGCACTGAGTTTTGCTGTACTTTATTGGCTGCTGAATTCGGGAACATAGCTTGTCTTTAATGAAGAAGTCATCTTGCTGGTCTCCTATAATTAACTAATGAATTGTCTTTCACAAATTCTCCAAAATGTCTGACGTATCCTGTATATTTAGATATTGTCTGCATAGTTGTTGCTTAAGAGACCATACCAAAGGTTTTAGAGGTGTTATCGGTAATACTATTCAAATTTCAGGAATAACTTGCATGGTGTATCCCGGTGCTGTACATTCTCGGTTTGAGCACTCACTTGGGGTATATCGCCTGGCTGGTGATGCTATTGAAAGAATCGCAAGATACCAAGTACGAAATGCCCGGGTGATTTCATGATACTGATTTTCATCTCTATATCCTATTAATCATATTAATCAAAATGTACTATGTCCTTGTGTCTGCTGTCTTACAGGGTTCAGAGCTTGGCATCGACCATTTTGATGTACAAACAGTAAAACTTGCTGGTAATGACCGTTGTTACAGTAAAATTTCTATTGGGAACACATAGTAATGTATTTTCAGCTAATTTATGTTTTTATATTTAGGATTACTGCATGATGTTGGCCATGGACCATTCAGTCACTTGTTTGAGCATGAGGTGGTTCCACGGATTCTCCCTGGCACCAAATGGTAAAGTTCTTACCCATGGAAGTAATAAGTTTAAAGATATATGTATGAAAGGGTATCAACTTCATGAATGAAACATGCAGTCATTATACCACTAAACATCAGTCGTCATGCTAAAAGTACTGGTGGCTTTCGAAGCACCTTGACTTGCACGTTTATGTTATTTTGCTTGATCATAACCTGTTTCTCCAAAAGTAAAAAATGGACTCCCTAATTCTCATGATATGTGTATTCATTATATAACCCATAAAATTATGACATGAATCTGACAAAGGATCTCTCAAGTATGTACGTGCTTCGATTTAAATTATTTGACTGGGTTCTGTTGATTTAGTAGCACTTGCACTGAATTCCCTGATTCTAATTAGTTATGCCTGTAGGGCTCCAGAGATTTTGATTAATAGAACAATAAATGTTGTATCACCTTAATGTATTATTATTATACTCCCTCCGTCCCTTAATTGTCGCCCATCTTTCCATTTTGTGAAATTATAGGTCATTTCTTTTTGTATGGGCCTTAGTCGGCCTTAGTATGTGTTTGCTCAAATTTGCACACAAATGGTGAAGATACCTTTATTGAAAAATGGAGATAGTAGGGATGTTATAGTAAGTGATATGATAAAAAGTAAATGGAAGTGTAACATTTATGTCTTCTCTGAAAAAGGTGGATTTTAAAGTAGACTACAATTATGTGATAGAGAGACATGTGCCACGGTAGATCTATACACGCGCTTATATTAGAGCAGGAGAGATACGCTTGGATGTAGAGCTTTAGGTCAAGCATCTATGGGTTGAGTACAAACTTTACGTGTTCCTTCTTTCCGGGCTAGATCCCCTAGGAGAAGTAATTTATGTTGCATGCACGTCACTGATGTGCTTGTAGAGTGTAGAGTAATGTGATCCACGTCATTGGTGAAGAAAAAGTGGAGGCAGGCAGGCAAATGTAAACATGACCAAAGGTGACCATGTAAGATGTCTTTATCACTTAGGAAACATCATCTCTATGTTTAGGGTAAAGTTGTTTGCATTTACTCCTTCCTCCACCTGCTTTGAAAGCCTTATGTGTAGCATAATATTCTATAGGCAGTGCCTTCAAGCAATGAAATTGCATTGCAAAAGAGGATGTTAAACTTATACAGCGACCAGTGAAATAACAAAGAAAAGGTAAATGTGCACCCTTACACTTACAGAATCTAGCAGTAAAGAAATCAAACCGATAGAAAGAATTAGCGTCAAGAGAGAACTCCATTGCCTCCAAATTGGGCAAATCATAAGAAGAAAATCCTTCAAATTTGGATTTTAAAGCTAAGACTTCAGAAGATATCATATTTTTTCCTTCCAGAGAGTCAGAATAGTAACTTGAGATACTACTATCCAAATTTATAAAATTCATCTGTCGTTAAACCATGATAAAAATAATCTTGTCCGAGTCAACCAAATACTCAAGATCAG
This sequence comes from Linanthus parryae, assembly GCA_023055425.1. NCBI lineage: Eukaryota > Viridiplantae > Streptophyta > Magnoliopsida > Ericales > Polemoniaceae > Linanthus > Linanthus parryae. The sequence goes on along the minus strand of JALGPY010000038.1, from coordinate 287,546 downwards.
ATAATAACTGAATTTGATTAGACATGTACTCGACCTACAGAATGATAAACATTTAGTCGCACAGATTTTCTGTTAATACTTAGCTTGGTAATCTAATGGGTAAGTATTGGCTGCAAACAAAGAAGTATTAGGCGCACCTCATACGCATTGACAAGGTTTGGCACAACTAGTAGACGGTTCATGGTTGGCCCCCTTAAGCATGGGTCCTGGGATCAAGCCCAGGCGCTTGGATATGGAAACTTCTTGTGAAAACGCTCTTCCGTGATTCCTACGCTTTCGCACCACCTGGTGTCACAAAAATATGAAATCTTCACTAGGCAGCTTACTTTCCTTTCTTGATATGATAAGTAATTGTGCGTATGGTATTGATATTATTTATTAGTTGATTGTTTGAGATGCGACTTTGGAGAATGTCAACTAGACAAAAGTAATCATGTGGCCAGCGTCAGACCTCAAATAATTCTTAACAGAGTTTATTGGCTGAGTTGTCTACATACACTTCCCCTGGTAATTTAATTGGATACTTCTGATAGGAACCACGATATTTTGCACCGTGGCAGGCACCCCATGTGGCTATGTTGCTTTGTAGATATTATGGCCACTCCATACACCATTTGGTTCTGTTCCTGAATATTGACAGTGCAATGTTTCAATATTCTGGCATTGGCATTATTTTTAGTCCTGCATGTTTTAATATAATTTTATCACACATGAAGGACAATACATATTGTTTGTTTCTCTTTCTGGTTTAATCCTCTAGAATAAGGTGCAGACTTTCTGAAGGTTGCATTACTATTAATTTGACATAAAAATTTTCCAGGTCTCACGAGGAAGAGTCATTGAAGATGATTGACCATATGGTTGATGTCCACAATATTGACATTGATCCTGAAAGACTGAAGAGAACAAAGGTTGCGTTATTTGTGCCTAGTATCTTGTACCGATATTATTTTTCCAAGTAGTGTCAGGAAATCCTGAATGAAGTGTCCAGATGCATTTGTTTTAAACTGAGTTGGATTGGAATTTTTTTATCTGTGATGGTTTAATAAGTTGAAAATTCGGTTTTGCGAGTAAACAGAGGACAAATTGGGGTCCAATGTTCTTTTGCTTTCCTGTAATTTCATTAATACTCGAGTCTTCAAAATGATAACATTATATGGTGTCATCTTATGACAGGAAATGATTGATTCTGGTTCTGGATATTCTCCAACAAAAGTAGGTTAATTTTTACTGAACAAATGCAGATGCTGTATATGTTATCCTATTGATTTCTTAATGAGTTTTTCATATTTTGTTGTTTGCCCTTGTAGAGTTCAAAAGAGAAGCTTTTCTTATATGATATAGTTGCAAATGGCCGAAATGGGGTAGATGTAGACAAGTATGTCATTCTGTCTTTTCACCCATGTTGAACAATTTTGCTGTGTAATTATAGATTGAGATTGACATGTTATTGTTTCTGTATGACAGATTTGATTACATTGTTCGTGATTCTCGCGCCTGTGGATTAGGCTTCAACTTTCTGTTTCCACGGTAAGGTTAAACGAACTTTTGCTCAACAAAATCTTGTGAGTGATTCCAATCAGAATGTAGCCGTTGTTTGTATTAGGTCTCGATAAACTGATCCAGAGTAGTCGATAATTCGTCTGGTGTATGCTATGCACAAGTATAAGCATGATTTGGTTTTGAATACAAACTTTGAGATGAAGTATAAGTACTGTTAAATTATCTGAAAGAGGTACCTTTAAGGTTGACTTGCGCTCTGGACTTACTGAGTTTTGGGACTTGGGACTCACATTTATCACCTATGCACCTTCCCTGTCCTCAAGAAAGTAAAAAAAGAACTCGATGTTCAAGTCCAAAATAGGAAAATACAGAATACAATGAGTATAACTACAAGATAGAAATGGGTGTTCATAAATTGATAGATGAGAAATATAATAATATATACTGTCGACGAGGCACCAGATTAGAAGTTTGTATTTGAGGATGGAGGATTGCGTACATTTAGGATGATGGTGGCTAAAAGAACATAAGTTGAGTGGACACGATGAAACAAATATGAATGATAATCTGTAGATTGAGTTCATAAAAGACGTGAGGGGGCACACTCATGTAAATTGCACATTGGGTAAGATCAGTAACTCGCTCAGCCTCAGGGGTGGTGAAGGAAAATAGACTAACACAGGATAATTCTGGTAGAACCGAGAAGCTGAATAAATATGAACTGAACAATGGGCACGTCAAGGTAATGATAAAATATAATTATCATCCTTTCTGTAGGTCCTGGATTTGTTCAACTCTCTAGTCTCTACTGTTACAGTCCACCTGGCTATTCTATAGGACAAGCAAAAGAACAAGTGGGTAAGATGTGGAAGAGGATTAATTTATTACCTTATTTATGTTTGTCTAGATAAAACTGGCTTATATCGTACTCTTATCAAGATAATCAAAAGTGAACACACACAATAAATTTTTCTATAATTTCAAATATAAGTTGTAGACTTGGAGTTTGATTTATTGGTATTGCTTGGTGTATGTAACTTTATTAAACATGTACTGCCCAGTGATATTTTGTATTGGAACTTTCAGACTACTGGAAAATATGCGAGTGCTTGATGACGAAATATGTTATCCTGCTAAAGAACGTAAGTATTGATGTGTTCTTTGTTCTATTATCTTAATATCACCTGACTGTTCACTTACTCAGTTTTCTTATGGACGTATGGTCAGATCTGACGGTTCACAAGCTGTTTTCCACGCGTGCTGATCTGCATCGCACAGTATATATGCATGCGAAAGTGAAGGTACCAGTCTTAAAGACATCTGGTTATATGAAAACAGATAAACTCCTTTTTGCTTACTTCAAATGTTAATTTATTTATTTACATGTGAATATGACATGTATACAACTAACGGTTTCCATTTGCCTAGGCCATTGAGCTCATGATTGTAGATGCATTGTTAAAAGCTAGTGATCATCTCGATATTGCATTGAAGATTCAGGATCCAGCTGAATACTGGAAGGTCTTGTGAGCTTTCCTTAAAGTATATTCCATTTTGCTACCTGTTTTGTTGCCCTTGCATCATACATACTGTTTTTCCTTAAATTGCAGTTAGATGATTCAATAGTAAAACAAATTGAAGTTTCTTCTGATCAAGAGCTCAAGGAATCTAGAGATCTTATCATGCGAATTCGGAGAAGAGACCTGTACCAGGTATTAGGATACATAATAGTACATCTAACAAATAGAACAAATGGTCATTGAAACATTTCTCGACCTTTATCAGCTCACCAGTTACATGAATGGAGTACTTTGTTATGATACTTATTATCTTGTTACCATATTAATTGTGCAGTTCTGCAATGAGTTTACTGTTCCCAAGGATAGGCTGGAGCACTTCAAGAATGTCACCTCCCAAGATGTTATTTGTTCTCAGGTCCGTCAAAAACTGTCCTAACGTATTATGTGACTTTACCTAGAAATAGAATCTCACAGTTTCCTTCGCAACCAGATAACCAGTGGTGTTAATCTAAAAGAAGAAGATGTCGTTGTCAGCAATGTTAAGATAGATTTGACCCGTGGACTGAATAATCCTGTTGAAAGGTATGCGCAGAGTAGTGTAGCAATCTTGACGAGTTTTTCTCTAGCAAAACTTTTAGGCGCAATTAACATTTTTACTGCCATTGACTTGTATTTTTATTTTTTTTGCAGGGTCAACTTCTTCCAGGTACTACTTTTCTTTGGTTGCTCAGACTGTTAATATTTTTCTCTTAATACAGTTTCTCTCTCAAGAACAAATATGAAATTTTAGGTTGAAGAAACTAATCTTATGTAGTTATGTTGGTGTAGGTGGCTCTGAATTCCTTGAATATAGTTCTACGTAGTACGTACCATTTACTAGCTAACCTGTGAATTAAGCTTCAATATAAGAAGAACTAAAAAGCCTTCTGAAGTAAAATTGACCGCCTATATTGAGTATTAGGTAGTATTTGAAATTAATGTGAAGCTCAACTATTAGTTCCCCCAAGTTACCCGAAAAACCTAATACGATATAAGTTGGTTGAATTTGACGTTATTCAAAATTGTGAGGGCACTGGAAGGAGCTGCCAGAATTGAAGGTCTAGGCATTGATCAATACACCCTTGTCGGACACCGTCCAAGTCTTTGAATTTGATTCCTCTGATACCTGAATGATCATGAGATGGAATAAATGTCGATTGATTTGTTTTTTTTTTGAAGAATAGCTGTTGATTTTGCTCTGCATAATTGTGGCTTACCCATCTTTTCTGGTACAAGGACTATGAGAGTGATGAGAAGTTCTCTATCAAAGATGAGAGCATCAGTCACTTGCTGCCTGCTTATTACCAAGACAGGATAGTGAGAGTGTATAGTAAGAAGCCTGAGCTCGTAAGCAAACTAAAATCTCGACCCCTTTTCATCTTAAAGTTTTGCTTTTCCCTTTCTTGAAGTTGTTGAATTAATCACAGGTCCAAGCAGTTGCCGACGCTTTTGAGAACTTCCAAGTGAAGACATATGGGAAGAAAACCCAGGTCCATGCAACTCCAGAGAAAAAGAGGCGTCGTCTGTAGAGTTTGTACATGCTCAGTTGTTTGCCTTGGTTCGTACTGCATTTTGTTGGAAAGTGTACATGGTATTATTACATATTCTATACGTAGGAGGATCGCAGTGAAGATGGAAAATGCCACAAGTCATACGTGTAAAGAAATCTAATACTCCCGTACTTCAACTTCTCTCAAACAGACTAGTGAATAGCTTATGATGGTCTGAAATGTGTAAAATCTCGTCTTGGGAAGCACTATATCAACTTCTTGAACATGCAAACTGGCAGCAATTGAAATATTATAGTATGGAGTATCAATTTTGCAACATTCTCAGAATGTTTGTTGTGCTTGCTTGGCATTCATTTCTATTGGTTTGAGCCTTGTTGGAATGGAAAAGAGACCTCTCAGATTTCTTCTTATTCATGTTTTGTTTAGACTTCCATGAATAATTCAGTGCACATGTTTGTTTCCTGGAGGACATCACTGGATTTACTGGTCCGGGATCTACATGCATGAATCATCAGAGCAAATATGTATTAAGCAATTCGTGTCACTCGTGTGATTGTGAGTTTACTTGGATAGTTGTCGGAATGTCCAATGTCTACCCTGTTGCTGCTCTCCCTGACCATTTATTTGCATTCCTGTGCAATTCATCGGAGCAATTTCTTCCTTTCCCTCGTGATGGTTATAAGCTTTGCAAGTTGGCGCGGTACTGGCTATCTATAAGGGGAATCCAAGTATATACCTGTGAGTATTTGTTTCAATTGCTAGTACTATTATCTCGTTTAATTGATTTACTCGTTCTATTTTGCTCTCCACTCAAATAGAGGAATTTCGCAAATAATTGATTTACTCGTTCTATCAGTGACAGACCCACGCTCCTAGACCTACGACGACGACACAAATAGAGAGTAAATAACAATTCAAATTTGAGATTCCAAATATATCCATAAATAGAGGTGCGATTTCGGTTCAACCGAACCGGAACCGAACCGACCGAAGCCGGAACCGGTCGGTTTCGGTTCGGTTCGGCGGTTCGCTGCCGGCTTTCGGTTCGGTTGAACCGGAACCGGAATTAGAGTATTACTAGAACCGAAGCCGACCCGGTAACCGGAACCGGGTCCTACTTCGGTTCGGTTATCGGTTCGGGTCCGGTTCTAGAACCGGTCAGCTTATTTTTTTTTTATTTTTTTTTTTTTTGTTTTTGTAAGTGTTAGGTATTAATTAATTGTTAGGTATTAATTAATAAGTGTTAGCTATTAATTAAGTGTTAGGTATTATTTAAAAAGTGTTAGACATTAATTAATAAGTATTAGGGTTAGGTTAGGGGTTAGTATTTGTTATTAATTAATACTACTCTTTTTTAATATTAATGTATATGGGGAATGTTTTCACAAATATTTAAAAAAAAAAGGCAAAACTTGACAAATAAGTGGAAAAAACATAGTAAACTTTTATTATTGATTAAAAGTAAAACATCAAATGTTAGAAAAAATTGCATCACTATAGTTTAAGTACATCCCAACTAGGTTGGCACCTACTTAACTAACAATCATTTGCATTTTTTCTAACTTACATACAAATTTATTGAAATTAACAAAAATACCCAATAATACATACAAATTTTTCAACCCCTCGTCGTTGGCAATTGGTCTACATCAAGGGGAGTGTCCGGGTCTATTCCCAATTCTTGGTAAAGCTCGTTGACCATAACGTCCAAAATGTGTAGGTTTTGTGTGCGTTTGTTGGCGTCGCTCCAATCCTTCGAGCATATGAGTACCTCCAATATCTCCGAGGTTAGGCACGATCTTTTCTCCGACAACACTCGTTTACCTGCACTAAAAGTAGATTCGGAAGGGACTGTAGAAGCGGGAGGGGTTAGTAAATCACGTGCCATTTTAGAAACAATTGGATAAGTTCTTTCATAATTTTTCCACCAATCAAGTATATCAAAATTTTCTATGTCTCTCTCCGACACGTTTATGAAATAATGTTGGTTGAGAAACAACGTTAATTCCGAGACGCAACTAGTCCCGGTGGGTGTGGCTTGTGTACCCTTAAATAAAGAACCAATAGCGTACTTACTCTTACCCTTGCCCTTACCCTTCGGATCGCTCGATGATTTTTGAGAACCACCACTAACACCAAATTTAGCAAGATATTTATCGTACATAAGATTAAGTTCTTGTTTAACTTGTTCAATAGTTGGTGATATCACTACGGGTCTATATGTGGTAGTCATGTTTTCTTGTATTTGGCCTAGCATAAAACCTACGGAAGCATCCTTTTGTCTTGGGTCCAAAATACTTGACAAACAAAAAATCATAGGGATTGTTTCAAAATATTTGAGAAATTTTTCTTCCATGTCGTTAATTGCTTCGTATAAAATGTCATTCATCCTATACTGTTGAAACGCCGACGATATAAACAATAGTTGTGGAATAACGTTGTTAGTAGTAGGATAATAAACACCCGAAAGAATAGTAGTGGCGTCATAAAATGGTTCAAGAAACTCTCTTAAGACACTTGCGGCGTTCCATTCATTTTGTGTAACGGATCCGGGATTGCCATTTTCATTCAAAAATCGTGTGATTGTGGTCTCATAACCTTCAACACTTTTCAACATCAAATAAGTGGAGTTCCATCTAGTCCTACAATCTCCCCCAAACCTTCTTTTTTTCTTGCCTATTTTATCACAATAATCCCCAAAAAGTTTTTGTCTTTTGTTTGAAGACGCAATAAAGAGAATAGCATCACGAATAGGAGAAATATAATCTTCTAGTTTTTTCAAACCAACTTGCACAATTAAATTAATAATGTGACATACACAACGAACATGGTCGATTTCTTCGCGAAATGGTGTTTGTATCAAAGTTCGAATATGATCTATCGCACTATCACATGACGATGCATTGTCAAAAGTAATTGATGTAATTCGTTGATCAATTCCCCACTCCTCAACAATATCGATTATGGCTTCTCCTATGTTTACACCGTTGTGAGGATATGCAACTTCTTGAAATGCAATAACACGTTTTTGTAATGTCCAATTAGTGTCAATGTAGTGTGCGGTGACGCAAATATATCCCTTGTTATTTCTACCCGACCACATATCCGAAGTTAAACCAACTATGAAATTAGAATCAAAAAATGTTTGCAATAGTTCCGCTTTCCTCTCACTATATGTTGCCATTATGTTTTTTCTAATAGTGTGTCTACTAATATGCTTATAACCCGGACAAAAAGCGGATTGTACTAACGTGTCCCACTCCTTGTCGTCGGTCATATATAGGGGTTTTTCGGTGGCCATGATATAATGAGATAATGCATTTATTGCCCTAGTTTCATCGTAGACAAAAGGAACTACGTTGCCTTGTGCGTCGAATCCTAGTTGGGTTTGGAGCATCGCGTCGCCTACGGCGGGTGTATCTTTCAAAAGTCCGTGTACATTTTGTAAGTGTTTTCTAAGTGATCCTAATCCACCGGTTTTATCCAACACAAATTTTTTTTGACAATGTTTGCATTTAGCCTTAAATTTTGGTGTACCGTTGGCGTCTACACCATCGGGTATTTTATCCATATGTTCCCAAACGGGGCTTTTTTTAGGTTTTTCCGCCTTACGCGTTCTTTTATTACTACCTACATTCGGATCATTTTCCTCTATACCGTCAAAAGCGTTAGCGGGAGGGTCGCCAAATAAAATGTCCATTTGATCATCAATATCAATTTCTTCGATTATGGGTACGTATTGGTTGTTTTGGTCATCAAAATTTGGACGAGAAGAAGAAGCCATTTTTTTCTTATGGAAATGTGATTAAAAAAAATTAAGTTTTACAACTAAAGCGCAAATAATAACACAATCAAATTAAAAACAACAAAAATTAAAACTTACAAACTCCAAGAATAATTCTTGGAGGTGAAGCGAAACGTCGAATGTTGAAGATGCGTTGCCGAATATTGAAGATGCGTTCCTCTTGTTTGTCGAATTTTGAAGACGAGAGCTTATGGAGATTGGAGATTGGAGAATGTTGAAGACGATTTTTGAAGACGATTTTTGAAGACAATTTTCGAATGTTGAAGACGATTTTTGAGAGTGTGTGTGTGGAAATGGAATTGAGGATTGAGGAATATGGAGATTGGAGAATGAATTTTGGAGAGTGTAGGATGATTTGTGAGTGAAGAATTGTGAGAAGTGTTGAGAGAGTTTGTTGATGAAGTGTGAAAAAAATGGTAGTGTGGGTTGGGTATTTATAGGTAGAAGGAAGAAGAGGGAAAGTGAAAAAAGAAAAAAGAAAAAAAAAAAAAAAAGAAAAAATCAGAACGGTCATGAAACCGTTGCAAACCAACGGCTAGAAAATTCAAATTTCCGACCGTTTGGTCGGTTCTCGGTTCGGGACCGGTTCCGGTTCCGGTTCCACCGGTTCCGGTTCCGGGTCGGTTCCCGGTTCCGTAAAACCCCTAAACCGAACCGGAACCGACCTACCCACGGATTCGGTCCGGTCCGGGTAGGCGGTTCTCGGTTCGGGTCCGGTTCCCATCTTCCTCGGTTCCCTGTCTCTCGGTTCGGGTCGGTTCTCGGGTCAACCGACCCGAATTCGCAGCTCTATCCATAAAACATAGGGTAAAATAGCTCTCCATCTTCGGGCACTGACAAGGTCCAAGTCAACTCACAATGATCTCATTCACGTCGTGGTGGAGGTGGTGGTGGGGGTACGTGAAGTAGTAATCCAATTGTTGTTTCATCGTTCTCATGAGCGTCAAGACGTCTTGCAAAGCCGCCCACCTGTTGACTTAACTTATCCACCTCACTCTGCATATGCTCCGTCAACTTATCAACTTTCTCAGTCAGCTTATCCACCTGATTCTGCATCCTTGTTCCGAGCTCCCGAGCCCACTTCAACAAGAGTGTCAACTAGTGGACAAACTGGGGGTGCTCTGGGAGGTGTGGTGCAAGTGTCGGAGCCATTGAGTTTCCCTTCCCTGTATCAATACACTTTTAATAACCATGAGATTGAGAAACAAAACAGTCGGCAAGATGGATCTAGGAATTAGTTATAGTGGAGGCTAAACTGGCGAAGAAAGACAAAATAGGTTAAAAAATAAAATTAGCCGATAGTGTAATCCTGGTGGGGCTAAAACCCTAAACTGAAAAAACTAACCAAAATAAAAGGAAAAATGTTATTGAACTTTAAAAGTTGAGTGAGGTCATAGCCCCTTATGATTAGCTATGTGCATTGGCCCATAACAAATACCAGTATGTAACAGGATTTCTCCAGAAAAAAAAAATGTAACAGGGCCTACTCTAACTTTTCAGAAGCTCAAGGGTATTTCAATGTTTGGGACAAAAAAAAAAAATATTTAAAAAGGGAGACCGGATTTTGTAAAAGAAGCTTGTGAAGCATATTATACATATATGAAATTATTTAAACAACTCTCGCTATTATCTAAAATTTGGCCCCACCGACTTTAAGGGTCCTGGGCAAGTCATTAGTTAGGATAATGGTAGAAATAGCTGACAGAAAAATAATTCAACATAAAGAGCATCAATGCGTGTAATATGTAACTACGTTCGCACACAATCTCAATAGACTCCTCCGTATGTAATAAACGTACCTTAACAAACGAGACCGATTACGAGGACGGAATATTATACGTCCCAACCAGGAGAGCTCAGTAGCCGGATTTCCCATAGATCAAATTGTTGTCGTGTGGGTGTTGTTTCGGTTTATGACGAAACTAAGGCTTTTGTAGAAACGGGAAGTGAGACAATATTGCTAAGGAGAGGATCAGAGTTGCCTTCTGACGTTCCCGTTCTCCATGCATGAACAAAGTGATGAATTCATTGGAGAAAGTATTCAGTAATATTCAATGGATTTGGACCAACCATGCATGCCTCTTTGTCATCTAACTCAATTGTTACATTAATAAAAAAAGGTGATCCCCGGGGTCCTCACCCTGTCTTGAGGATAGTAAATGATACTACCTCTGTTTCTTCTCTTTCACCTTACTTCACTTTTTGACACTATTCACTGGGTCACTTTGACCCGGTGATTTGATTAGCAAAACGATACACGAATTTGGTAATTTTTGCATGGTCTTGTAGAGTAAACTTTATTCTACAATTCTATGAAAAAATTGTCAAAAAATTACATCGTTTTGCTATCCAAATCACCGAGTCAAAGTAACCCAGATACGGATAAAAAAGTCAACCGCGTGGGAAAGAGAAGAAACAGAGGTAGTACAAGATACGTTTCTTCTCTTTCAACTTCGTTTGACTTTTAATTCGTAATTGGGTCACTTAGACTCAGTTATTCGGACGACTAAACGATGTAATTTTTTAATAATTTTTTCATAATAAAGTTTACTCTACAAAGTCATGTAAAGATTACTAAATTCGTGTATCTTTTTGCTAACCAAATCACCGGATCAAAGTGACCCTGTGAATAGTGTCAAAAAGTAAAGTAAGCTGAAAAAGAAGAACAAGATGTAATATGGTATTATAAGTTATCGGAATGTGACTCAACATTAAAATGATTGGTCTCGAATTGATTAGCCTACATTCTCAATCTTTACTGATTAAAAGTCCCACACTTCAGACCGTAGCAGCCACCACATCATTTAGCCTCTAACTCAATTACTACATTCAAACAAAGTTACTATATTTTTGGGAGATTAAATGAAAAATTGCAGAGCTTTTTCCAACCTCTTCGCCAACGGTGGTTGTTGATAGCGGCGAAATAACAATGGGAGCAGAGGAGAAAATGGAAGAGATGGCATCGGTTGGCTTTTCAGTGGCAGTGTTTGCAGCGACAGTGGGTTGGCAGTGGGGATGACAACAACGGTGGAAGGAGTGTTGGTGGTGATGGGCAGGTCGTCTTTAGCCTCAGGCCATCTAACATCTTGCCTAGGCCCCCCAAGAGGGGGAGGGCCTCACAATTTGAGACAGACTTAGGGGTATGTTAGGACTTATAGATTATCTTATTTTCTTTTCTTCACTTTGTTAGCATTGTGCTTATATTTCAATTTAATTTCCCTCTTTTTTGCATCGTCCTATTATTTATGCATGTCTTCTCCAAATAAAAATACGTCCATAAAAATAGTAGTAGTATTCATCTTTTTAGCCGCCTGAAAATATTAAATAACTAGAAATAAAAAATGGGAAATTAAAATTACAAAAAGTTGAATTACAACATGCATTGCGGTATAAATGAATTTTGTAGAAACAACCATTAGAACGTGTGCGTGTTTTTTTAGTGAGCTAACTCTCACACGGGCCTTAATTGTACTACACGCTTAGAGCCTGGGAAAACTTAAAAATGGCCCTGGTGGAGGCAGCCATAAAAGAGGATGAATAGGCCATTAATGAGAGAATTTGGGCGTGTGAGCGCAACAAATTCAATTGGTGTGCAAGTGTACAGTACTAGAGTGAGGGAGACAGAGGGAGAAAGAGTTTAAATACAATTGATTTATTTTGAGAAGATGAAAAAATTTTGTTATTAGTTTTAATATAATTTCACTTTAACCCTCAAAATAATGAAAAGTCAACCGAGGTTACATGTCAAACAGCAACTAAGTGCATGTTTGGTATCCCAGATTTTAATCCAATTGGATTAAAATCGGCCTCTTTTCAACAATCTCGTTTGTTATGCTCGCAGATTTTAATCTGATAATCTGCAGATTAAAATAATCTGTGTGCAATTGTAGAATCTCCAAAATTGGGGATTATGCAGCTTAAAATCTCTAAAAAAATAATTTTGATTTTCTTTTTATATTAGCATGATCACATTTCAGTTACAAATATGTGTATTCAATTACTTGATTTTAGAGCTCTTTAAATTTTGTTAAATGAATCAAGTTAGTGATCTATAATTTCAGCTCATACCAAACAGATTGTGATTCTCAGTTAAGTTGGATTTTCTTTTCAGATTATTTTCAGCTGATTATTAAGATTTTAAGCTGGTACCAAACAAGCTCTAACTCCTGGCGTCGAGTCCAATGGCTCGCGAAAGAGGCACCAGAATCGAAGAAGGTTTTTTGACAAAAAAAAAAAAAAAAAAGAATCGAAGAAGGTTTTTTTTTTTTTTTTTTTTTTTTTTTTTTTTTTTTGAAATAAGAATCGAAGAAGTTGAGAAATGGGAAGTGTGTTGAACATTTTGGGAAAGTAAAGGATATTAATGACTATAATTTTCAATTTTTTTCTTTAGTTTCTAATGAAAAGTTTATCTCTCTCTCTAAAAAGAAAAAACCCTAACACTATGATCAGTAGAAGGCCAAGCGTTTCACAAGTTCCTCCTCCTAAATTGAAACCATTGAGAGTAATTGTTTGATTGAAACTCGGGAGTAGTCAATCTTGTTCGCAGCAGGTATGAAGGAAGAGGCATTAGACATCGATCAACACGAAGATCAAGAACATCGCCGGAAACGCCCTCGACACCACCAGAATCCGCCATCTTCTTCCGATACACCCACCCATGGCCAAGACGAACCGGTACACTCGCTGAATCGATACTTCGCCTTGTTATAAATTGGATTTCTCGTCGGTCAAAACGATTTAATTTATTTTACTCGTAATTGAGTGTGTTGTGTGAAAAATGCATCTAATGTATGAAATCGGTTCAGTTGAATTCCTTGTGTTCCAGGCCATAGAGCTCTCAAAGTCTCTGACTATCTGAGAACAATGTTGTTTTTTTTTGGTTACACATATTGTGAGTGTCTTCATGACTCAGTAACTGGTAATATTAGTTAATAAAATAAACAAATAGATGAGAGCATCATATAAAATGCATTTGATGTTTGAAATTGGGGCATGATCTTCCTTTGTAAGAGTATTTTATTACTGCTTGCTTTATGCTGAATTTTTGTATGCCACAATCTACATAATTAGCTGCTATGGTGAATAAGCTATCCCAAAATGTGACATGTAGAATAGCATATCCCCATCTACATAATCAGATGTTCTGGAGAATAAGTCATCCCTAAAATGTGACATATGAAATAGATTATCCCCACTATATCATAAAAACCAAATACTTTATAATAAGACAATCTCAGTCATTCAAAGTTTCAAATTAAGGAAATTATCATATTTTTTTCGTGGTCGTGCCAGGGTTTCAAAAAACGGCAAAAGCGGCGCGGAGCGGCCGTGTTGTAACGAAAACGGCAGAGAGCGCGACCGTTTTTCCCGTTACGCGTCGTGTGAATTTATTCACACAAAAAACGGCCGTTTCGAGTCGATAACGGGAAAAACAGCCGTTTCGCGTCGGAAAAACAGGAAAAACGGCCGTTTCGTGTTGGAAAAACGGGTAAAACGGAGAAAACGTCCGTGAATGTTTTCTAAAATTCACACATTCGATCCCCGTTTTCCGTTACAGTCCCTCTGATATAGTTCGATCCCGTTACACGCGACCGCGACCGATACGTCAGCCGCTTCCGTTTCTTAAAACCTTGGGTCGTGCCCTCGGGCACGGGATGTGCACTAGTTGAGAATACCAGAGCTTGCAATCTTCTGGTTCTTTCTGCTGAATTTGTATATGCCACATTTGATGTTTGAAATTGGTGCATGATCTTTTATGTCTTTTGTGTTTCTGTTTAAATTGGTTGAATTTTAGTTCAGAGGCATTGACGATACCAGAGCTCACAAGCTTTTTGACTTTTGAGAACCAACATTTTTGTAGTATGGTACAAGGTATGGTCTGCATTTGATGTTTGAAATTGGTGCTTGTTCTTTGTTGGTGTTCAATTTGTTTTGCTTTCTGTTGTATTTGTGTCTGCCGCGGTGAGAACGTAGAGTTCACGAGCTTCAAGTTGTTTACGGTACTCAGCTTCTGCGTACACGATAGGCATATCATTTCACAGAAGCTGTGCATAACAGTGTTTAACTGTTTATGAATCCTGGGTAAGCTATTTCTTGCCCTTTATAGCGAGAGGTTACAAGTTTATGACTGTTAAGAACCAACTATTGTCGCAGTTTGGTACCACGACCACCAAGCTGTAGTCTTATAAGATGACTACTTAGTACTAACATTTGGTTACTAAAATTACTTTGAGTAAAAAAGACAAGTCGTGTAATATTTTTATCTTTGACAATTTCAGGCAGCGGTTACTTTGGCAATCTCTGGCCTCCCTGCATTGCCGGCGAATGTTATAGACCCACCTGCCCCCAGGGCTAAGATATCAGTAAGATTACGCATAAAAGATTTGAAGAAGGCCCGAGATTTTATCACTGGGGACATTGAAGACCTCTTTAGGCACCTTCTACCCAACTTATCCGTACTATTGGATGCACCTACTACGGGGGAGTTTTCTGGTAGTACAGTGAACGCGGTCTTGTTCGGTAGGGTTAAATCGGCAAAGAAATCTGAGTTATGGTTCAAAGTCGGGGGGTTAATCACAAGGTTCTCGCGAAAGGAGTTCACTCTAATTTCCGGACTCATCATCTGTCCAAGATACACCTCCAAACAACTGAAAGAAAAGATGGACAACAAAGAGTTCTTGCTCAAGTGTTTCCCCGAAGGAGACAAGAAGAAGTCGGTGACTCATGCGGAGCTCGAGACGAAACTAACAGAAATGAAACCCCGGATGAACGATCACGTAACGAGGTATGAGTACCTGAAGTTGTGCGTGCTGCTCCTTCTAAGCAGGTTCATATTTGGTGCACGGCGTCTGGGAGTTCCCGTCGAGATGTTTGGAATTGTGGACGATTTAAATTTCTGTAACAACTACGACTGGGGAACAAAGGCTTGGAGTGCTTTGTATGAATATTTGGTGCAAGACCTCTCCAAGAAGAAACCAAACTTGACGGGAGAAGTGCAGTATGACCTATGGGGATTTCCATGGATCTTTCAGGTTGACTTGCTTGTTTATTCTCCTAGGGTGAAAGACACTTTCACCCACTCTAGCTTGATTAAAGGACAATTTCACCCTTGAGTGTGTTGAACTTCGAGTAACTTACACCGCCTAATAGTGACGCCGGTAGTCTTGGAACAGGGTACGTCACTGAAACAAATAGTTTTTGTAGACAAATTTGGCCCCAATATAGTCTGTTGTAACCTTGGGTAACCCCTATATTTTGCATAATATGAGGGCAAATTTGTCCCAAATAATATTTTTAGTGGCAGATTCCAACTCCAGACTAAGGGTATCACAATATGACGTGTAAGTATTCTGAAGTTCGGCACACTGAAAGGGTGAAAGTGTGGTTTTCCAAATTGGAAGGGGTGAAAGTGTGATTTAATCAAACTAGAGGGGGTGAAAGTGTCTTTTACCCTTTCTACAATCTGAAAATTTTATTTCTTGTTCAAGTGTTAACTAATTCCTGTTGATATTGATGGGAGTGATACTTTTTTAGGCTTGGATATGCGAAGCGATACCACACCTTGGGGAATTGGCGGGTACTCGGAACAAGGATAAGATCCTGCCGAGGTTGGCAGCATGGCAGTGGAACACGGCAAGAGTCAGTCACCGCACTGTTGTCAAATGCTTGGACAAGCGGGGGGTATGTTATCTTCATAGCCTCATCAAGTGTTTAATATGACTGTATGTCACTGTAGGTGGTGGCCTTCGGCGGGTTCGGGCCGGGCCTCACCGGGCTTGGTAAAATTTATCTAGGCCCAGTGAGGTGCGGCCCGGCCCATACACAGTGCCAAACATGAAGGCGCCCGAGCCAGAATTTCGTGCCTATAATTTCAAATGTCATGTAGTTATAGTAAAACCAACGTATTCATTTTCGACATTGAACTCGATATTTTAATAGGATGTTTTACAAAAAAATATGATATAATACAGGACATCAAGTAATAATCTCTAAAAAACTTATTATCATCCATGTCAAGCAGTTGATAGTTTTTTTTTTGTTTTTTTTGTTTTTTGTTTTTTTTTTTGTTTTTTTTTTTTTTTTGTGTGTCCAAGCAGTTGATAGCTTCAAATAAAATACATATAATACTATTTATGCAAAAAATAATATACTTTATTTTGCACAATGGGCCAGGCTGGGATCAGGCCTAACTTCCAAATCCCAAGCCCGACCCTTAAAATTTTCGGGCCAAAATCTTAAGACCGAGCCCAGAGTTTTTAAGAAACCATTAAGCCCAAGCCCTAATATTTTTGGGCTCATCCGGGCGGGCTTTTCGGTCCAATGGCCAGCGCTACTAATAAGTAATTCAATTTCATCCTACAGTTGTACGTGCTCCCAACCTTGTGTCCCACTGCTGCGGAGACTGAGACGGAATACTTCAGATCCTACCTCGAGCTTTGCCAGTCGAGAGAGGAACACCATATGGCTGTGGAGGATCCGGTCATAGACGCTCTAGCAGCTATCTTGGACAACAATGTGAAGCTTTACAAGCAGCTTCCGGGAGAAGTAGCTTCATCTCCACCACCACTGGGATGGGAAGTTCCTCCACCACCTCGTCAGGTGCATTCCCCTTTGACCGACGTAACTCCACCTTCATCGTCTGCACTAGAACAGCCACTGCCGCCACCCCAGATGGCCATACCACCTAAAGAGATGGTCTCTGCCTCAACCATTAATTCTGAAGACATGCTCGCTTGTTTGAGTCAGCATACGAATGAAACCACTACACGTATGTTTGAAGAGTTTGAGAAGAGGCAGATCCAGAGGGATTTGCAAGAGCAGAAGAGGCAAGAGGAGAGGGACTACACGATTGCATGTCAACAGAAGTCCATTCTTGTTAATCAGGAGCTTATCTTATTGAAGTTGGATGAGCTGTTAGCTGCACAACAGAAGCAGAATGACCCTGCACGTGGCGAGGCCGGGGAGGTAAGGTCCATTCACTTGATAACAATTACATTTTAATATTTCGTAATTTATTGCATTTGTAAGTAAACTGTGGCTGCTACCTGTGTATTGCCTTCCCCTTCAGTTGTGACTCAGACTGACTATTTTGGGGGTTTCTCTTACTTGCTGAAAGTACCGGAACTTTATGATGTTAATTGAATTGCATGATCTTAAAAGTGAACCGTGATTTAGGATGCATGTGAATCGGAAGGTGAGATCTCAATTTCTTTGTCTCATTGCTATAATCGGGTAAAGTAATTGAGTATTTGACTGATAATAGCTGTTGGGTTCAAGATACTTGTCAATTGGCATGGCTACTGTTGGTATGTTAAAAAAAAATGCAAGCAGAAAATGAATGTTCCTGGAATGTAACTGTTAAGAAGTACGAGGGATGAGGGGTAAATGAGCAAGGAAGCCAAGGATATGTTACGTGATGAAACAGAAACAACTTGGAAATTGCACCAATTTTCACAAAATTGGCCGTGTTGGGGCCGCGAAAAACGGAAGAAACCCCCCACTGGGGAACAAATACGAATCTAGTCTCATTTTGAAATCGACGGTACTACCGTTGGTTCTTGGGCTTGAAACTGACAGTAGGACCGTCGGTTTTTAGTTATTCTGGCCCGTTTAGAAACCGAGTTTTCTGTTATCGGTTCCTACCGTAGGTTCTTATGCAGTAAAACCGATTGTCTCAAAGTCGGTTCTATTCTTAAGAACAAATTCTGAAATTGGCCTTTCAAACTTATAAACCTGGAGCATCTCGACGTGGGTAGTGAGGACATTGACCGGACACTGATCGGAAGAGGACATTGATCGGCGGAGGAGAGGGATTAGGGTGTTCTTGAGGGTTCCGATCCATTCTTCGTAGTAGTCCTTGAAAGGGTGAGACGTCTTCTTGCGGCTGAAGAGAGCTGCGAAGTGATTCGGCATTGATCAATTAGGGAACAATTGCAGAGAGAGAGAGAGAGAACTTACAAACAACTTTCATCATCTTGAAGAGATACCGGGGAAAATTGAGGAAGATTGTAGTACCAACGCCAACCATTTTCAATCCTCACACAGCCATGTTAGACAGGTAAACTGAGAACGAAGAAGCTTGTGATTTATCGGCAGGGTTGGTGAGGGGACTGGTCGAAGTCACTTGGCAGTGGTCCTTCGTCGTTCCTCGAGAGGGGAAGAAGACGCAGAGAGGTGGAGAAAGAGGATAGGGTTTTAAAGATTTAAAGAGTGAAACCGAGGTTACTACCATCGGTTTGGTGGATAGAAACCGACATTAAAAAAGTCGGTTCATCTGTTTTACTCGGCCCCAACAAGGCCAGTTTTGTGAAAAAATCCAGAAAATATAATCAGAGGAAATTGGTTTAGATGATTCAGTCGTGTGTATGCTCTGGATGCACCATTTATGACGAGTAATTCTAATCAAAGTCTGGTGAGGGAGACTAGGTAGAGGAGACCAAAGCAAAGCTGAGTAGAGACATTTAGACAATCAAAATAGCCCGTAATTCAGGCAAGACTCTAAATGGAGGATTTGCCGGAGATCGATCATGTAACCTAATATGGTGAAGCTGGGAAGAGTTGAGAGGCTTGTTGACTTGAGTGAAATTGGCGGGACTATGATATGATGGTGAAAATATAGGATGTTTCATAAGCCATTATTCTACTGTATTTGGATCTGAAGACTCTCATGTATTATATAAAGTTTCAACTTAGTGCCCTAGTGTGTTTATACATAGAAACATTTATTATCTCAGGTAAGGTGCTTCACACCAGGTCCTGCTTCATAGTTACTGCTCACCACTCACTTCTCTCAGTGTCGTATTTTTGTTGTACAAATACTATGTTGGGGATATCATTTTTTTTTCTCACAAGACTCGTAAGAAAGCGAAATAATCAACTTGTAGTTATTGTGTAGCAGGGAATTAGGACAGTTAATGCATTTGGAAAGGAGCTGCAATGGTTGAGTTTTTGTGAATCTCGGAAGAGTTGCCATTTTTTCCCAAGGGAATCAAACAACAATCCGCCGATTTCAAGAAAACCACCTCATGGTTGCCCCGCCACGATGTCTTTCGATGCTGATAAATACCTAAACAGTGACCAAAGAGATCAACATTTTGGTTCTTATTCACCTCGTTATTTTGAAGGGGAACAGTCCAGGTGATTCTTTAAGAAAAATATATTATTTCTTTATTGCTGATTTCCTACATTTAAAAATGCCCGTTCAAGATAGTTATTATTTCTTACTCTAAGCAAGAAGAAAACTGACCAAGAGTAAAACTTTTGAGGAACTGTATTAATTAATACCTTGTTTGTGTGCTAAAGGCTAAAGGTTATGTTATGTTAGTCTATATACTGTTGCATTTATGAAAGTTGTTTTCGCTTGCTTTCTTAACAATTAAAAGTACTCTTCAAGTTCTTTAATTGAATTTACCATGTTTGCATCTTTGTCATAAACTTTCCAGTTTGAATGTCGAAAATAGGACCAATACATCATGTTTGCTAAGTTGAGACAATGCAATGGAGAAGGTTAAGGGTTTACTAAGGGCCAGTTTGGGAATGTTGCGGCAGTGTAGGAAATTGCTGTGTGAGAAAAACTCCTGGGAATTTAGGTAAAATGTTGCTGGGTAAATGTTATGTAAATCTATGGTTAAATGTTGATATAAAGATTTCATGTTTCGTAAAATCTACTGTGCACCTACTGCGAGAAAGTAAAATGACAAAAATATATTACATATATCAATTCCGTAAAAATAACTACTGAAAAGAAAAATTAAGGTTAAAATAAGTTGTAGGAGAATTATCGAAAAACAGGTTTCAGAAAGTAACCACTTCCCACCTGCTTCTCATAAGCTGCTGTGGGACAGCATATACTTTATGAAAAATCAAAATCTTTATGTGTACCAAACGCACTAAAAACTGTTTTTGCTGCTGAAAATCACCTGTGCTGGCAGCACAACCATTCCTAAACTGGCTCTACGTCTCAATTGTCTATTCTTTCCTCTCATTGCTGGTTTTGTGGAAGCGAAATTCGTGTGGAACGGCTATTCTAATGAGTGCACAGTCTGTGCTGCCAAGAAGAATAGATAGTGGACAATCCAAAAAGAATCTTCTTCGCGTTTTAAGACACATAACTGACTTTTTCGTGTTTCACCTTTTTGCTGAGAAATTTTTAAAAATGCAAGTTCTTGGCTGGGGGTGATGTATTTGGGTTTGGGGATAGTTAATGTGGTAACTAAACAATGGTTACACTAGGATTTCACATATTTATTTGTTCTAATACCACTTCCAGCTCCTCAGCTTCACAATAGTCCAACTTTGTTATCTCTGTATTGGACTTCTGTTTTTGTTCTCCCATGTTGTTCTCAGATCTTATATTTCCTTAATTTGCAATGGAAGGAACATGCCTAAGACATTGGGAACTGATAAGCCAAGTGAGGGCTCTGGTCCTAGCTCTAGAGTTGCTGCTGCTGTCCAAGCTGATGATTGTAATCTGGATCATACCATGGAGGAGAATCACTTCACTTCTTATATACCACCTAGTGACAACGACAAGGCTCAATTCAGAGAGGGCTTGAGTGCACAGTTGGATGCTAGTTTTCCGCGGCTTGCACATGTTGTGGAGGAGATGCAGATTAACATGACAAAGACGCAGAGTCGGGTGGATACGCTGGTTGAGCAAGTGAGTGGGATCGCTAAACATATTCAGAATGGTAATGATCACTTTGCAGCAATGAGAAGAAAGTTAGATCTTCTTCACTACTTTCCTTATCCACCGCCACGAGCTGAGTGAGATTGTTAAGCATTGAGCCCCTTTGTTGTCTGCAACAAGAAGCGGTACGCGTATTCTGTAAAGTGGAATTTTATAGTTAGCTGCTGATTCAGTACATTTGTTTGTACTTGCTGCATTATTTTGATGGGAAGTGGTGCGCGTACTCTGCTTACAGATCTGCCTGACGGCGACGGTCAAAGTTGATGCATTTAGCGTCAATACATCTTATGGTTGGAGTTTGTGGTACGAATGGTACCCACCTACATTGTCTTTTGAAACATTGCTAACATTATCGCCGTGTTTGATTAACATAGAGGGTCGCTTGGGTTTTTGAGTGTAAGTATGCGTTTTCATAGTAGAGTCCTTTCATTGAGCAATGCTACACGTACTAATATAAACATCCTATTAACATCCCAACTTACATCACATATATGACACACCACTATTTACAATAAGTTTCAAAATATTTGTCTATTCAGCATGTCACTTGTTGGGACATTAAATTCGGGACACTAATAGATTATGTAAAAAGCAATTTTATCATAGTTTTAAATAGTTTCATAAAATATTAATCTCCAACAGGTAATGCTAATGGGCACGCATACTCTCTATATTTCGCCAACTAGAAAGTAGGCAGGCAAACTTATGTGTCTATTTATCTCTTCTCATACTTCATATATTTGTATATTTTATCTTCCCTTGACTATAAAGTGTAATAAAGTCCTACTAATACGCGCATACAAAAGGCACTGCTTTCTTTGACTACTTTTATCTGATTTTTTTTAATTAATCTTTTAAAGCCTTAGAAAAGTTATAATTTGCTCATTTTCATTACATTTTTTTAAATAATTATTTATCTTCCCTTTAAGAATTCCAACTTCAACTTCTCTTAACTTTTTACACATAAAATTTATTTAGAAGTTAAAATAGAAGAAAAGTAAGCAACATTTTTTCCTGAAAAAGATAACTAATTTTTTTAAGAATTCACTAGGGGTGCAAGTTTAAACCGAGAAAATCGCAAAGCAAATCGAACCGAGCTAAACCGAACCAAAATAAATCAAACCAACCACAAACCGTAAAAACATAAAGCGAACGGGACCGAACCGGTTAAACCGCACTAAACCGTTTAATCGTCTTGCATATATTTCTTGTACGATATACATAATTTTACTATTCTCATGTAGAATGTTTAAATTACGCTTTAGTTCGAGCTCGAATTTTCCAGAAAAAATATATATCGAAAATGAAGCAAATTGTTGTAATGTTTTTTAGACTTACATGTTTATTGCTTACTGGGTTCGAACGCAGGACCTCATGCAGGGGCTTTTATACGCCCTACCCTTGAGCTAACACCCATTTGCGGTTACAAGTATGATTGAGTTTATTTTAGTCTCTGTTTGAACTATTATTTAACATACATTTTTTTTTTACCCTTTTTTAAGTTACACACTTGATTTTTAAGTAATAATATGTATTAGTATGTAAACTGACATTTTAAATCGAACTGAACCTCTTAAACCAAAATCGAGGCGAAACCGAACCGAAATTAAAATAGACTGTCAAGGTTTGAATTCTTTTTGTTCAAATTGAACAGAACCGAACCGTTTGCGCCCCTACATTTCATAATTTTAAAGTAAGCCACTTTTGATCTTTTCTAAAAGAATGTACAAAAGTCAAAGCAAGCAGAGCCAATGTACAGAAAATGTAAAATTTAACATTTTTTCACCTGTTACGGTTGGAGGTTGTCTAAGAAGACCAAGGGTTGCCATTTGCCAATTCTGGTTTTCTCTAGTTACATAAAAATGAAACAAATTTCAACTTTGTTAAACATGTTTCTTCTAATCATTTGTGTGCCGAAATGTGTGTGCCCAAATGTGAAGTCCAAGCCCTAGTTTATGTGAGAATGATCTCAGAATGCCATGACCACAAGTAGATATTCAGTACCTTTGTGGTAAGGTGATTAGGTGACTTGGTACTACATGTGTGTTATCTTAAGAACATTTTTCTATGTAACACTTATTTCTTTTAGAGATGTAACACATGATTCATGAATGGTTGTCGTGATAATATTATATTAACCATATCAGTCGATGGAAGTACGAGAGCATCTCCAATTCTACTAGTTACAAGTTATTTATATTTTAAATAAAATTGTCATTTTTTATTTTAACTATACAAAAAAATTGATACGATCTCCAATGCTACTATGTAAAAGTTAGCTAAAAGTAGTTGTTGTACGTAGGAATTAAATAAAAATAATAATTGAAATATAAAAAGAGGAGAGAGATAACACAAAACATTTAGCTATCCATTTTCATGCTCTTTAAACATAGAGAGCGGGATAAACTATCCGTTATAATAAATAACGGAATAGAGAGCCCATTGGAGACACATTTTTCACATTCTTTTTTATATTATAATAAAGATAACCGTTACATGTCCCATTGGAGATGCTCTAATTAAACTGTGATTTGCTATTATAAATAAGCAGCGTTAATATAATCATTTTAAAACATGATATTGATTCTTACGCCAGTATTAAAAGCTTCTTACACTAACATTAATTTCATTGCAGTGACATTTTTATCCTCGAGTAAGTTCAGCTCTTTGAACTCTCAAGCATTAACTGGGTTGTTTGAGTCAAACATTAATTCCATGAACAATATGGGAAATGCCACTTCATATATGGTTTGGTTTACGTTCTCAAATCTCTCTCCAGAGAATAGTGCTCTGCAACTTCATTCTAATTCATTCCACTACAATAGTTTCTCCTTTCATCACGCGTCCCTCTCTATATTAACTCACTAATTCATTAAGATCAAAGATTTCAAAAAAGATCCTATAGAATGTATTAATTACCTTAACAAAATTCAGTTAAACTCACCGACATCATATCAATAATAACTAGAACAAGTAAAAAAATTGAGAAAGTAGAACAAGTAATTGATATATAAAATGGACCTCAATATTAATCCAATCCTTGGCTAAGGAAGAAAACAAATGGCCCTTCAGCGAAAGCATGAATGAACCGGGAACAGGAAGAGACTAATTTAGAAGGATTGTATTGTGACTGTCATGACAATTGTGAATAGCCCTACGAACTTCTCTTCTCTGGCTTTTTCTCCCGTCTTGCAAGTCATGCTATGATGAGTGACTTAGCCCTACGATGAAGGAAGCGCTACCATAAAGTAAAGTGAACAATTGTGATAGCCATAATAACATATATATTTTTTATTATTTTTTTTGGAAAAATTAAAAAACTTATTGTGCGTTTATGCGTTATGATAAAGGAAAGTGGACGATATATTGTGACAGTCAAAAATGAAGGGACCAAAATATTACGACTGGGTGAATACAAATAAACTAAAAACAAAACCCCCAGCAAATATGCGATGGCAAATATATGCATAAGTCTAAGATATTCCCACGGTTCATTTACAAAATAACTCTACTAAGCAAGGGGTCGCGGCGATCTCATTCAGATCATGGCGGTGGATATGGAAAGTAGTAATCCAGTTGTCGTTTCGTTGTTGCAAAGTGAACATCATGAGCTTCAAGACGACTTGCAAAGCTATCCACTTTCTCAGTCAGCTTGTCCATCCGACTCTGCATTCTTGTCAGCTTGTCCACTTTCTCGGTCAGCTTATCCATCCGACTCTGCATTCTTGTCAGCTTAACATCCATCTCCTCCACAAGTTTGGCAATCCGGGGAAAACTACTAGCCCGTGCTCCCGAGCCCACTTCAACACGAGTCTCACTGAAATATCAACGCGTGTCAAAAACTAGTATGTGCAGTTACGAGAAATCAATGGCGACTCCTAAAGTATGGAATTAAAAAATGTGTAAGCAGAGGTAAATTCAGAAATTTGTTGCAGTGGGGCCAAAAATGAAAGTTTTAAACAAAATATATACAAAATATAAATTTTGTATAGATGAGTGCGGCAATAAAGAGTGAAAATAGAAAATGATAACAGAAATAAGAGCGAAATTTTAATTTTAAAAATTGAGTGAGGCTAGAGTTCTCATTAATCACTGTGTGACTCCTCCCTCGCGTGTATGTACCTTGACGAACATAACTGATCTAAACTTCTTATTATTCTTCGTTGGTTTTGAAGTCTGTCTGAGATGCTTAGATAAGGCTGATTTCCCATAGATCAAAATGTTCTTGAGGGAATGTTCTTCCTGCTGCTCGATCACTGAGCTGATGAGGAAACTATGGCTTTTGTATGGCTTTTGTAATTGTAGGAATGAGGAGAGAACACACTATTAATTTGCTAAGGAGACGTTCTGACGTTTCAGTTCTCTATGCATGGCATGCATGAACAAAGTGAATTTATTGGAGAAAGTATTCGATGGACTAAGACTACCATGCCCTTTAGTCATCCAACTAAACTATTGATCGATGGACGTGTCATTTTACTCTAAACGGCGACTATGTGTCAGTAGCGGAACCACCATAGGATATGGGGTGGTACTTGCACACCTGAATTTTCAATTCTTCTAATTTTGAATTTGTGAGTAGTGGTATCATTTTATTAAGGCTTAATTACTTAATGCATACCTCCAGTTTGTCGAAATTATCACATTGCAACTCTTAATTCTAGAACTAGTTGATTGCATCCCCATTTGCAAAAAATACATCAATGTGAAACTGTGACTGAATTTTCGTCGCAAAATTAACGTACTCGAAGGGCATTATCTCAAACAATGTGATGCGATTGTCTCATAGAGGATGTGTACGTTATGAAAATACCTTCGTCACGTTCGAATTTGATGATTGAATTTTATTCCGAGTTTGACATTGACGTATTTTTTGCAAATGGGAGATGCAATCAGCTAGTTCTAGAACTGGGGGTTGCAATGTGATAGTTTCGACAAATTGGGGGTATGCATTAAGTCTTTAAGCCTTTTATTAATTGCACGAATTACCTGGTTGATTCCGAATCATCGCACCATTGCCTTTGCATCAATTTTGTCTCGCCTGTTCCTAATTCTTGACTCCGTCACTGTCTAATTTAACACGAATTCGTTACGATGCTAGTGGAAAATCCAGGATATAAGAACAAACAGGGCAACCTTTTCTTATAAAGTCAATAACAGGTGCACTAGTGCAAAAATTTGGAATCAATCAGCGCATATATAAGGATAAATTGCACCGGAGGTACCCAAAGTTTGCCAAAACGAGCAAGTAGGTACCCAAATTTCAAAATCGAGCACCACAAGTCCTAAATTTTAGATTTTCGAACTAGTATGTACCCTTCCGTTATCTTTCTTAAAATTGAACGGAAAATTATAAAAAGACTTTTTTACTCCTTATTTTCACCTCCTACTTTTTTTAAAATACAAGTTTTACTAAAAATCTAAAAATAATTAAAAAAAATAATTTACTAATTTGATATATATAAGATAATGCAATATGTTTCATCAAAATTACACATTTTTACATCATTTCAAGATATGAAAAATGTATGTAAAAATGTTTTCATTAAATATATCCGTCAATCTTAAAGTCTTTAACTTTTTTTAACAGCTTTAAGAAAAATCTCAAAACTTCATAATTTCACATGTATTTTTTTTAATAAAACAATAACATACAAGAATTTTCGTTCATTTTAACAACATGCAAAAGAGTTGATACCAGACATTCTTGAGTAGCTTTTATTGTAATGATTTGTATTTTTCATGCAAATGTAAAAGAGACTATTGTATAAAATGTACAAAGATACTTGTATGTTATTGTTTCTTAAAAAATACATGGAAAATTATGAAATTTGAGATCCTTTTTAAACACTGTTAAAAAAATTAAAGACTTTAAGATTGACGAATATGTGCTAATAAAAACACATTTTATATTTTGAAATGATGTAAAAATATGTAATTTTGATAAAATATATTGCATTATCTTACATATATCAAATTATTAAATTAAAATTTTATTTTTTTTTAAGTTTTTTTTAGATTTTTAATAAAACTTGTATTTTTAAAAAAAAGTTGGAGGTGAAAATAAAGGGTACAAAAGTCTTTTTATAATTTTCCGTCCCATGTTAACGAAAGTTAACGAAAGGGTACCTACTTGCTCGACAATCCAAAATTTAAGACCTGTGGTGCTCGATTTTGGATTTTGGTACCTACTTGGTCGTTTTGGAAAACTTTGGGTACCTCCGGTGCAATTTAGCCCATGTATAATTAATAAAACGGCACTAATGTAAAAATACTCAAAAACTGTGAGTTTCAATGGATAAAACAGTAAAAAAATACTATAAAGTATGCTTTATGGACGGAACATCACAGAGAGGTGGTATATATGTGTTTGTAATTTTTCTTTCCGTTACGAGAGTAATAAACTGAATTGTTCAAAACACATGGGCGTGGAATGTATTTTTCCCTAAACATATGAGTATATCATCACGAAAACGAAGGAAGGGTATTGAGTCCCATAAACATATATGATGATAATGTTTAGAGGACATCACATTCACGATATCTACAGAAAGTTGGTTACGACTTAAGACCCATAATAAAAAGATATAACGATAACGGACAACCTTGACGAAATTGCAACTTCTATCTGATGTTAATGTCCATCCAGTATTTCATGTTTCTCAGCTCAAGAGGACTAAAGGTATGTCTCTCACCAGCTTTGTCACCTTGCCTAAAATTGGTCCAGAGGGCAGCTATTAGTTGAGCCAATTGCTATATTGGAAATTTCCTAAAAAAAATTGCTATACTAGAAGGAAACTTTTAAAGAAAGAAAATGCTCCACAGCTAATGGTCCTAGTACAGTGGGCAAACACTGCTCCATAGCATTTTTGGCAGCTCTATGAGCTTTAGCCACTAAGACACGAGAGACCTTTGAGATAGAGCAAAACTCTAGTCTTTCCATATCACTCTTCATCTTTTCAAAAACAGGAGCGTCTTGTACAACTGGACCACTCTTCCCTGAGAGGGAAGGTTTTAAAGTTGCTGAAAATTACAATGGTCAGTTACATCTTCGTTCAGTAGTCATACCATGGGGGAGAAGATATATAATATGTGCCACCCGTTGTTTATATGTTGGGGTTTAAAACAATTAAAGCCGCCTAATGCTGATTTGTCCACCTCAGCGTGAAACAATCATCGGTTGATTGACTCAGCAATTTAGGGCCCGTTTGGGAATGTTTCTGCCGGCTGCACAACTGTTTTTCGAAAGCAATTTTAAAGTGTTTTGGTAAAAATAAAATTTTTTCTTTTTCAGACAGGAAGTTCACAGTTGATTTTACTAAACACAAAATTACTATATCAATATTTCATGACAACTTTTACGTAATATTTACCAAACAATATTTTATCAAGAATTCACAGCACCTTTTCAACAATTTATTCGCACAACAAATTTCTAGCACCGCCACATGCCACAATATTTCCAAACTAGCATTTAGTTCGTTAGTTACTTTTGTTCTATTCATTTCTTGCCCAATAGTTTTCTCAATTACAATTTTACCCGAACATTTTAACTAAGAGCTGTATTAGTGCTCTGCAATTATGTGAATTTCCAGTTTCATTTCCCTCTCTTCGAATTCTTCTTCTCCGATTCTCTCTCCTTCTGTAAAACCTCGTCGGAATCCATATCCGATCAGGTCAGAAGCTGCTCCGACGGCGGCGCTTCCGGTGGTTGTATCTCGGCTTCAAGCTTCTCTCCGTGAGGAGGTTTCTGTAAACCGCCGCCCATTGTCTCTGTCTCTTTGCTCACTCACACATGGCGAAGATCACCACCAAGTTGCTGGGCGAAACCGATGAACTTCATGAAGATGCCAGCCAACCTCCGTCACCGGTGTCTGCCGAAGATTCCTCATCCCTGGTAATTCAATTTTGTTTTGTGAAATATACATGTTCTAGGGTTACAAATTGGCCAAAATTTGAAATGTTGAAATAGGAGTGTTGATACTTGATTGTGAAGGATTAGTGCAATTGATTGTTGAATTATGAGTGTTGAATGTGAAATAACAGAGAGAGAGAGAGAGAGAGAGAGAGAGAGAGAGAGAGAGAGAGAGAGAGAGAGAGAGGTTGGATAACCGCCCGAATCATACGCCTGGAGCTGTCTAGGTGGTGTGACCCTTGGGCTTCTTACTATAGTCATAACCCTCCTAAGGTCTCACCACATTGACGCAACTCTTCAGGCATTTTGAATTGGGCTAGCTTTTGACTAGGGTTTCGCAGATGGCGAAACACGTTTACAAAATGACACGAGGCTGTCGTCGATTGCAATCCTTCTTCTTCCTCTAAATATTACCTCAATAATGGACTGGATGCACTCAGAAGATTTAAGGAGATGGGAAATTGGAGATGAAGACGTGTTTGCTGAAAATTGGGATAAAAATGCTTTTGCATTTTAATTGGGATCGCTGTGTAAAATTGTTAAATGACTTGCTACTTTGGTGGTGAATTCGATAGAATGCATCCCTCGGTTATGTAATAAGACCAAATTCTCTGAGCATCATCCAATGACGTTCTACCGGTTAAATATTTAAATGCAGGTAATGCTTATAAAGTAAAGGATCGGATCAGCAGGGAAGATATTTTATTCATTAATCGCATAACTTAATGAAGAAAAGTATCGTCAATATAGCTGTCGTATAATTTCTTATAACTCTACCTAGAAGTAGTTTTTATTATAAATTATCTCGTGATTCTACGGCTAGTATAATATAAATTCTGAACTTTAATAATACACAGATTTATCGGGGTTGCAAAAGTGTGGCAACATTACTTCTTTCAATCGGCTTAACTGTTTCAATCCTGGTAGCTTTGCACTTGACTCTAGCTTAACTGACTTGGGTGTTTCACTTGGGTTTTTGAATTGGGTGTTTCACCTAGGCATTTTGATCATCAAACACTATTCTCTTTGGAATTCTTGGATATGTAGTGTAGTATGTGACACTTATAGTTCTTATGTTACAATTCAGTAAGTTCAAAAGTTTGGGGTAGTTTTTCTAATTTCATCCGCACGTGTCTTGACAGGTTCCCCTACGAATTCCATTGGAATCCTTAGGAGAGGTCCCGTCGCCAATGAACGAGGCCCCATTTATCGTATCAAAGATCAATTTCACGATGCGCGCGAAGAATTTCATACTGCACAAGCCTTATTACGGTCAGACGCGAAGGAATTAATCAGAGAGCAACTGCCTAAGCTTGCATGGATGATGACTTATAGCATAGGGTCATGTTTGGTTGGATCTGTGGTTAACTTTATGATGCAACGCAAGATGAATGCCGGGAAAAACGATCAAGAGATTTGGTTCGACTTGAGTGGCCTTCCAGTTAGGTTTGGTCTGCAAGAATTTGTTCTCTGCAGTGGCCTGAAAGTCCATCCCTCCTACTCTGAAGCTCAACTAGGCGAAGTTATGAAGGACATGAGACTGGTGAGTTTGGTATGCCCAGGCCGAAAGTTAGCTCCAGATGATAAGATCCTCTTGGATGAACTTGAGGAAGTTCTCATAAAGATGAACGAGAAGTGTACGGGTAAAAAAATTGACCAGGGCTTATTGCAACAGTACACTAAGCTAGCCACTGCGCTTCTTATTGGTAGATTGTTGTATGGCAAGAGCCATAGGATGCCTGTCAAACTGTTATGCATTGCCAACAACTTTGCATTTTGCAACGAGTTTGACTGGGGGATGGATTTATGGAGGGACTTGTTAGAGGAGCTGAAGTTAACTGAGTTTGAGGAAGGCAGTGTTACTCGATTACACGCTTTCCATGGATTGTTCAGGTAATTTACTTTTTAAAATACACTCCTTTTTCCGAATTGATGAATATGGGGCGTGATTGTTCTAACCTAAGTTACATGGAACGCGAATCGTTCTGGTTCACGAACACCATACCCTTTGGTACAAGGGTAGGCTTCTTTGGATACCTTTATAGGAGTTTTGCCATTTTTTGCAAATCATAAAGTATAAAGTAAATGTCAATACTCTAGAACTAGATGTAACTTAGCAAATCTAAATTCCATTTCCCCTTCCACATAGAAACTTTAGGTGAAAATAGTGAAAAAATTGGGATCGCTCGTGTACCACGTTTCTGAACGCATGATCCAATTCGCAAGTCGCGGGGTTACAAATGAATTGTAGTAACTAACACTGGTTATAAGTTTCTGTTTGTGCAGGCCTGGGCTTACGAGGCCGTTCCACAGTTGGGACTCCTTGTTGCGGAAGAGACAGCTGGGGTAATGCCAAGAGTTGCAGCTTGGTTATCCCGCAAGAAACAACCAACCACGGAAGAAGTGCAGGAAGTCTGGGACAACGTTACAGTCGTTATCCCGACGCTT
Source organism: Linanthus parryae (assembly GCA_023055425.1). Taxonomy (NCBI): domain Eukaryota; kingdom Viridiplantae; phylum Streptophyta; class Magnoliopsida; order Ericales; family Polemoniaceae; genus Linanthus; species Linanthus parryae. Next base: position 256,117 of record JALGPY010000038.1, on the reverse strand, counting down.
CACCCGTCAGCGGAGGAGGAGCAGAGCTGGTACTGGAGTAGTTACAGGCTTCGGGTTGCTGCCGGCCAAGCGCCCGCTGTTTTTGCAGATTTAACCGCCATGTTGAGTGGTCGGTGCGAAGTCTACCGAGACGGAGCAGGTATCAGTGAGGTATCTGTAACAGGCTCATCAGTTGATAAAACAGTTACGAAGGAACCGGCTCACAGAAAAGGTCTGGGTCGCACGCCAGCTAAGAATGTTGACCATGTACATAGAAAAGCAAGTGCTCGTGCGGGTGCAAATCAGTTCTGGATCTTGATGAAGCCAGAGAAGTCTGGTCGAAGAGGAAGGGTGATGGCCGGGCGCATGATGTGCAAAAGAAGCCCGGCTTGATGAAGCGGACGGAGAGCTTGATGAGCCTCTATTTCCATGTGTGGAAGAAGACGGACTGGAAGGAACGGCGAATGGGGTCGCCGGAAGGATGCATTCTTCACCAGCGATGGGTGGTGATCGGCAGGAACATCGCCACCGCACGCGTCGCGGTCTTAAACAGGTGATGTTTTCTCGCTTTCGCATTCATATGCATAAACAATCACTTATGCTGTGAGGCTATCTGTTTCTGAAACACATCCTTATTCTTAAATAGAATTTCTTAAATTTGTATAAAGAAAAAGACAGAAGTTACCTTTGAACAAGGGGATTTGTCCATGTACGCACCATCAGATCACAACGAGATAGCCACCCTACCTTCTTAGCAATGTCACCTTAGCAAAATGAAGCAAGTAAGCTCATAGAAGAATAAGAACAAGAACAAGACCAAAGATCGGGAGTGAAGAATCTGGTGTACCCAAGAACAAATAAGTCACATTGGTGAAGGATTTAGGGATTTACATTTTTTTAGATACTACAATTTTTTAGATTCCATGCTTCATTCAACCAAGAACAACTTTCAGAACTAGTCTAGGACCTAGGGTTTGGTGTGACTATGAGATTTTGTCGTATAAATTAGTTAGAGTATTGTTTTTTTGATTTGAGTTCTGTTTTGGAATGCCAATATCAAGAGTTGATTGTGAGGTCCTATGTAAATGAGTTTGCCTTGGTATCTGAGTTGAACACCAGTGGTGCTTCAACCGATTCAGAGATCGATAACGGATGATAGTCTGATATAAAAACACTCTGGCAAGGGTACCTTGATCAAAGCATCGGATATTAAGGGCTTCACGAAGAAAATATGCGTGAATACTAGGGGGGCAAGCAAGTGTGAAGAGAAGCCCATGTTATGGTCAGTGGCGGACGCATGAACCTAATCGAGCGGGGCCAACTTATGAAGAGAAGCAAAGATATTTCATTCCTTGTATGTGTATATTACTCCTATTAACTGTGAAAAGAGAATATACTAGTAACTATTATTGTAATACCCTGTCTAAATAGCAAGGGTAAAATAGTAATTTTAGTATTTAAATAAAAAATAAATTGAGAAAAATAAAGTTGGGTAGACTATTTCAAATTTTATAGCTAAGAAATTCTGGTGAGACTTTAGAAAATAATATATATTAGCAATAGCAAATTAAATTTAGACGGCTAAAAAGAATTTTAGTTGTAAATTATTATTCGGGTAATTTGTTGAGTTTTATTTGTGTGAAATTTTAGAAAATAAAATGTTAGATTCACATTCCCAAGTTAAAACGTGAGTGTTTCTCAAATTTTAGTAATTTTAGTCTCTAACGGGTGTCCGACCACCGCGAAAACCGATAGGCTAACCACACCCAAACAAATCACAATTATCCATTAAAAACAAAAACCTTTTCTTTGTCTTCTAGCAAAGTGGTACAACAAAACCACCTTACAATCTCTCCCTAACCTTCATCCTCTCCAAGTACCCTCATCTTCGGGAAGTTTCACCGCCCTTAGTTTGCTTTGCCTTCACGGCAAAGAAGTTGAAGCCGACCTCAACACACCGCCCCAAGCTCCTCTATATAAAACCCAGTTCCCTCCCCTGGCTTGTGCAGCAGCAGCCGCGATCACCTTGTTCACCACCACCGTCGTCATCACCATCACAACCACCAACACTCCCTTACCACCACCAAGCTTTCTCTCGGCCAAAAACAAAACCCACCACCACCTCCATCTCTCTGCAACACTGTCTCTATCTCACACTGTTATTCGAAGAACACAGCAATAAAAGAAGAGGTGGCAGTGGCCGCCACCACCACCACATCCGCCATAGATGCCGGCGGCAAAAACCCGAGAAGGACGAAACCACCACCAACACTTTCGGCTCTCTCTCTCTTTCCCACTCTCTGCTACCAGGAGCCACAGAAACAGAGGCTGAAGTTGCTGCAGCCACCCCGCGATTGCAACCGCCATCGTTGCCGACGACAACCACCAACGGAGAAGAGAACCCACTTCCCTCTCTCTCCTCCCCTGCCTCCTCCTATATCTCTGAATCATGTCTCAGGCTCCTCTGTTAAGAAACAGGGGACACACAGCAGCCGAACCCAGTGGAGTTCAGAGCGACTGCCGCCACCATCGAACACCATTGTTGCCGGCCAAGTTTTGGCCGAGCTTCACCAAGCAGCACCTGCTCTCTCTTGTCGCTTCCAATCAACTCCTAGGGGTCCAGGGAGTGCAGTAGGAGGCTCAGAAGCAAGCTAGGACCTCGCTGTAGCCGCCACCATCTCCACCTCCGGCGACATCGTCGGCAAGCTCCACCCACTTCGTTTCTTCACGGTTTCCGGCCATTTTTGGCCTAGGTACGTCCTACCCTCTCTATTTAGTTGTTATACGCAATCAAAATCAAGAATTGGTAGCTAAAATCATGATTAGAGAAGCTGAAATGAGGTTGTTGTTGAAAAAGGGGTTAAAGTGTAATTTTTCAGAAATTATTATAACATGACATAGGGGCTGTTTTGTATTTTCTGAAACTAGGGGGTGACTAGTGACTTTTAACATAACTGTTTTAATATAAATTAGGTATTTGTTGATTTTTAATATAAATTAGAGTTTAAACCACATTTTTAGTTAAAAATAATAATAATAATAATAATAATAATAATAATAATAATAATAATAATAATAATAATAATAATAATAATAATAATAAAATAATAATTTTGGGTTTAACAATAATTTTTAAAAATAGTAGTTTTTGTTCTCGTCTCGAAAAATTGATTCAGGTAGAGAGATAGTAAACGGGTTGTTTAAAACTAAAATAGAAACGTTTTTGTAAAAAGCTTTTAATAAATATTTTTTATTCACTTAGTCTATAAAATTTGTTATTAAACTTGTAAAATTAGACTTTTCTAAATAATACATTATCATGTGTAACTTTATTAAAAACATAATAGTCGAAATATCCTTTTATCGTTATAATTTAAATTAGTTCTTAAATATAAGCTTGTTAGTTCTCAATTATTTCTTAAAACAATTTCCTAGGTAATTAACACTTTTAAATAATAATGATAATAGACACGCTGTTTTATGATTTTGTTTATAGAAAATTATAGTTAAATAATAAGACGTTGGGAAATTAGCAGGTGGGGATTGGGTTTATCTAAAGACTAAATAGAACTTTTGATAAGAATTGTAGCGTTATATTTGGACTTGTAATTGAATAAGAAAGTATAATTTGTAGTGACAGGTTTATAGAAGACGGATAAGTTCATTTGCAGGAGCTTTACGTGCTAGTTGCTTCGGAAGTAAGGTAAGTGAACATGCCAAGCCTTGCGTGCCAAGCTCTTTTCGTGTCGCTAGTTGATTTAATAATTGGCTCGAAAAGTGTTTGTTATTTATTTACAAGTTTATTTCAGATTTTCTGGCATTTTAAAGAAGTTGTTTTCCTTGATATTGTCACACGAAAAATATTAATAATGCGTAATTAACGTAAAGTGGAAAGAGTTGTACGGGAGAAGCGTATTATTGCCGTGTTGACTTTGTTCACTCGGCCTGTGATTAGATTGGTCGTGTTGGCTTCGTCCACTCGATCCGTTTTTATTTTAACCCGGTCGCAATCTGCCGGGTCGCTCCATGTACTCACCTCTCTGGCCGCGAGGAGTCTTAGGGGGGTGCCGGCACTTAAGGTCATGGCTGCTAGTGATAGTATAGTAGATTCTTCCCCGTATCAACACAGTTAACAATACAGTTTCTATGAGATTTGGATATTTAAGAAAGAGAAGAAGAAAGAGATTGGGACTAATTCTCCCCGTTTGAAAGTTGAGAAAGGAAGATCAAAAGAATGAGAAATTTACTGGATGCATCAGGTTCACTTCTTACAGTTTTACAGTTTACATTTGAGTACCTGATCTACTATGCAAGTTTGTATTTTATTTCCTCTTTATATTTATTGTGAAAAGAAAGTTATGCTTCGTCTTCTGTTTTACGAGCTTGGGTGTCACTTACTCAGTATTTCCATGCTGACTTTGAAAACTGCGGTTCCTGTTTTCCTTCCCACCGCAGGTTTAGAAGCTGGAGACTAAGGAGTAGCCGGGTACGAGACTCACCTAGAAGGATGACGTCACAAGTAGAATCTAGTATAGTTTGCAAAGATCTTGTAGTAGTTTTGGACACTCTTGTATAATATCTAGAGACTTATGTAAAGTTAAATATTATGCAATAAATAAGGAAGTTGGGATGTTATGCTTTTGATTTCTGCTGTTACTTTTAGCATCGCCCTCCCGGTCTTGTCCGAGCCGGATAAGGGGGTTGTTGCAATTATTATCATGTAACTATATACTAGTAACTATTATTATCATGTAACTATAATAAAAAAATTGTAATTACTTTCTCGTAAAGTGGACATTAAATGAAATCATAAAGGGCTACATATATAAATATTTGAATATATAGTGGATTAACGTGTTCTCTAAAATTAGAAGTGCCAATTTGAATTGATTTTAATGTTGAGGGGACCGAACACAAAATACTTTTTTGAAAACACCCTAATCTTTATGGGATAGTAATGCAAATACAAGACTTTGGAGGGGTCCTGGGCCCCGCTCGCCCCTCCTGGTCATGATACGCCAGTGCTTTTAACGAGTATCCGCGGGGCAGACTGTGCTATGGTGGGAAAATGTTGTTGGAAAAGAAACTCCATGATTTTGTCATCTACTTACCAGAGTAGAGCTGTCAAGTGGGCTGGCGAACTGGTGAACCAAACCCGCTAAGGGAATAACCGGCAACCAAACCTCACGGCCCTAAACCAGCCCAGGACCTATTGTATAGTGGTTCGGGCCGATTTTAGGTTTGGGTGGACCACGTAACCTGCCCGACCCGCCGGAAAACCTAAACCTTAAACAGCCTGAACCTTAACCGAACCCAAACCATCAATGGCCTAAACCGTTGGTTAGCCGTGACCGGCCGCTTCCAAAACAACTATTATATATATAATATATATTTATATATAAAACTGTTACTCCCTCCGTCCCATAATAAGAGTCCATTTTTGAAAACCCAATTGTTTAAGGGGACATGCATTAATTACAGACTTGATTGACTTTTGTGATGATATTGACACAATTATCCCTCATTTCTCAATTTCCAACACTAGTTTAATTACTTTTTAGTGGGCATTCTTGTCAATGTGTCAACTTTCAAACATTAGAAATGAAAATGGACACTTATTTTGGGACATCCCAAAATAGAAAATTGGACACTTATTATGGTACGGAGGGAGTATTTAAAAAAAATACTGGTCCTGAGTCGGCCGGAACCGACCAACTCAGTTAAAGAGGCCTGGTCTCGTGGTCCAGGAGGGTTAGAGGATGTTGGGAATTTCAACTGGCTGAGGGCCTAACCGGGACCAAACCAAACTGTAATCGGTGGTTCACGGTCAACCGGGCCGGTTATGGTTATGGTTTAACCATTTTACAGTTCTACAGAACCGGAGTGCCTTATCAAATCAATTTATTCTTGGCCATCTTCTCTCACAGTCTCACCCTACTAAATGGTTTATGCGTTTGCTAAACATTCTCCATTGTTACTAGGTCATCATCTCACTATCTACATATACGGCGAATGAGTGTTCGATTCTGATTTAGGCAACGAAGTTATACATGTTTACATAGCACCACCACTGTTATGGTCTCTGCATCCATTTCCAACACTTGCTTTGTGCTCGGCGATATATTGTTTCTTTTTCGAGGATGTTATTGCTTGTGCTCGGCGAAAGCGTTTTGTCGATTCAACTAGTTAAGAATTCGGAAAGATAATAAAACATACACATAATATTACTTGTGTGTACAAGGAAATCCTCGAGAGATCCCCAAGTGTACACCTCAAGTAGAGAATAAGAACACAGAGAGTTGTAAGGTTTGTGTAGGGAGAGAGTAAGCACTAGTAACTGTTTTTGAGAGAGAGAGAGTAAGCTATGGCACTGGACCAATATCTCTTGTGTGTCTTATGTCGCAACGGAGAGCTAACGATCCTATATATAGTGGAGAAGTGACCGTTGAGGGGTTAATGCACCATAAATGGCGGCTTAAAGATCGACCCCCAACGACACGTTCGACCGTGTATATAGGAACCGTTACGCACCTGCCCGCAAGTATCGGAGACCGTTATGAGATCAGCCGCATTGATGAGACACGTAAGCCTAGGATCTCTCAGTAAGTTACTAGATGTCGTGCGCAAGCTTGGTCATCGCATGCGCACGACAGACCTTACCTTAGCCTCCAAACCACTAAGTCCCTACAAGTCCCGTGTTATGGTGCGCGGGGGCTCTGTCTCGTAGCCCCCACGTGGATCAGCACGGGTGGTGATCCGATATGGATGGAGCACAACTAGGTGTGCTGGATGGCTGCCACGTGGCGATGATCCGTCTGTCAGGAAAGCAGTATCTACAATATCCCCCTTTTGCGCGATTGTCGCGCGCCCTTCTGTTGTGCAGTCGCGCAAAATCAACCGAGCGTAAAGCTCACGTGAGCCCTTTTGAATTTTGAATTCGAATCCCCATAGCCCCCTGTCATAGCCATGATTGCCTAGGGTTTGGGAAGCGCCGTCTAGCCTTTGATGAAGCGTGGCCTCTGTCGAGTTAATCAAACGTCATCCGAATTCGCCTATTTTCGAGGCAGGGATAAATCACACGTCAAATCTTCCCAGAGACCAAAGCGTTGCTTGGCTCATCAATCGTCAATAGCCGTGACTTTTCAAGGGTTTATTAAAAGCTTATTATCCCTTTGATTGCAACTTTTTCTATTGTTGCACCTTTGAGTTGTATGCATTGGAGAGAGCTCCCACAACAGGAAGAAGAGTCCTTTCACGAAGTTTGCGATCAAATCCTTGACAATTTTTCTAGAGCAATTCGAGTACTCAGGCGTGGACAAAGTAGTTCCACTTTTTGAAATTTGCAGTCAATTTAGTCAATTTCTTGCACTTATTTCTCCCCCTTTTTCCCTCTGAATGCTCCTCCAACTCATGAAATCTGGTCTGCCTCGTTTTTTACAGTAATGGCTCCCAAAAAGACCAGTGAAGTCCCATAACTACCCAACGAATTATGGCGAAAAGCCCCCTACTTCGGGGGCGACGACTTCTACTTGGCCTCCATACGGGGGCACGCCCTTGAGGCCTCTTCTTCAAGCACGACCCTTGGATTGAAACCTGAGCCATACAGAGAGGAGTGGGATCTAACAGAGGTTCATGATGCTCATAGATGTGGTATCGAGGCTGGCCTCTTCCCCTACAACGATGTTCTCTTTGAAGGTTTCTTGGAAAAGCTGGACTTGATGGACGAGTGGACTGATTATATTCTTGATAATCACGAGGCTGTGCTAATGGGAGATGGAATTTATCATGCCCTTCGCGCGAACAGGGGTTTCGATCTGAAGGCTGATCAGAACATGCTAAAGGTCCTATTTTATCGATACTCCCCAAAGACTCATACATTCCACTTCGCATCCAGTGAGGCCACACCTACTCTGGAAGATGTGGAGACCTTGCTGATGCTTCGAAGAATGGGAGCCTTCGATCCTTTGAAAGTACTTAGTTCCGATGAATAAATTGCTCTTTTCGGTCGGATGCTAGAATGCATTGCGGCCTTGAGGAAGGCTGCTTCGAAATGGGCTCCCGAGGCGATAAAGTCTTCTGATACCTTCATGATAGTTTCTGCTGGCGCGAAGAACATATGGTCTAAATGGATCATGTTCTTCTTCAAGGATTTCCCCAAACCTCACATTATCCAGAAAATTAAGGAGGAGACTCCGGGTGAGGTTACTTCCACTGCAGGAGAAGGGTGTGAGTACTCCTTATGTGGTTTTCTCTGCGTCTGGTTGTCGCGCTTCCTTATAGATGGGAGTCAGCGATATGGAGCTTTTGTCCATGTACTCCCACTTGCGGTGAAGCTTGCTCTCGGTAAGAGGGTTGCCCTTGGACCTCTTGTCTTGGGTTCTCTATTTTATCGTCTCGATCTAGCAGTGGCAAATGTTGAGCAATCACAAGGCAGGGCTGATGTCATGTGTTTTGACAACATTGGATTTTTGACCATGTGGGTTTTTGAGCGAAGGCCTTCATATGACCCCATACCTACTAATGTCGAATTATGAAATGCCCCAAGATGCGAGGAAGCCTTCTTGTGCCCCCGCTTCTGGCGCTGGTTTAACACCAAAAATGCTCGCCGCAATTTTTCTTTGGTCTGTGATGATGATGACTCCTTCGTGGCCCGTCTTTATGTTAAAGAGTTGGACAATATCATGTTTCAGGGGGACATGTATCCCGAGATTGATACTCCTCTCCGCGCCTGGCACATTACTAGCGGACCCCGTCACTATGGTCAGTATGTGAACTGGTGCAGACGGGGTTAATTGCCTTCTTTGACAGAGTATGCCGCTGGAACTGAGTCCTGCAAATACGCGCCTATAACTTTCCACTTTGAACCTCTTCGCGTGGCGCCTCGGCTGGGTTTTGACACCATTGCTCCCTCCATGTGGTCTGAACTCCCTGCCAAGGACTGCTTGATAACGCCCGAATAGGGGTTATCTTATAGCTCGGTTTTTGTGCATTTGTGCCGGAAAACTCACGTTTTAGCCCATTTTCACCCTCGGAACGCCTCGGTTTTAGGAACGAGACAGTTACTTGCTCTTTATAAATTTCTGCATTTTCCGTACTTTATTTGGATATGATCGCGGGTGTGTTCATGTTGTCTATGCAGGAACAGGGCCCGGGAATGCAGCAGGAATGGATCGGGAATGCAGCATGAGGCAAACAGAGGCAGCAAGGAGGGAGAGGGGTTTTGGACAGATTTTCTCCCCTGTCTGCGTATTATACGCGGAAAATACGCAGAAAATACGCAGCCAGGGGGAAAATACGCAGAAAATACGCAGGAAAGAAGAAGCTAAAGGCAAGATGAGTCCCTGTATGCGTATTATACGCAGAAAATACGCAGAAAATACGCATACAGCAAGCACAAAGTGGAGAAAAAGCAGCAGGAGAAGACCCTGTCTGCGTATTATACGCAGCAGGCTGCGTATTATACGCAGACAGCACAAAAACTGGGGCGGTTTCGGGCAGTGGCAGTTTCGTAAATATTGACAAGTTCCAGAAATTCGCCAGCACTATAAAAAGACTCGTCCAGACTCGTTTTGAAGACACAACACACAAGGCAATTCACCCAAGGACAAGTCTGAGCATCCAGGGAGAGCACGGAAGCACTCATCCAGATCCGAAGACTTAGTTTGATCTTAATCTCTCTTTTAAATTCAGAAACTTTGTTATTTAGTTATGTCGTTTAGTAGCTAAACCTTTTACCTAGGTTCTCGGTGAACCTAGGGTTTCGTTTTCAGACATTATTTCTGCAGTTTGAGTATGAATGCATGATCTCGTTATCTTAATTCGGTAGTATTATCAGTTATTCTGTCTTTGATTATATCTGTTTATGCATGATCGGAGTCGCGAACCAGAATTGCTATAGACCCGAGCCTGTAGGTGAAAACGTCAGGTTAGGGTTAGGAAGAAAAGACAGGATTTAGTACCTTACCCTGATAGACCGACCAGAGAAAGGGAGATAGGGCTAGCCAAAACGTATAGACCAACTGTTAGAGAATCTGACCCGGGCCATCAGGACAGGTTAGAAACCCTAGCAGACTCATAACGAGACTGCAGACTTAGGCAGCTTAACAGGAACCCGAAAGTCTGCAGGATCGTGACAGCGTGTGGAATCTGAAAGGTTACTGCACAATCGGTACGTGGCACGGATAATTAAAACTGCTGAGTGTTTTCATATCAAACCAAAGAACATAATTCTGAAGAAACCCTAGGGGATCCTGGGACCTAGTATTCCAAACCCTAGATTTACAACCTTCAAGATTTTCAGAAAAACGTCACAAAAAATATTTGTGTTTTATTTTGTTTATTTTTAGTTATAGTTAGTCACAATCTTAAACTACTCCTCCTTTTCATACTCTGGAAGTTAAAACTGATTTCTCGAAAAAACCCGAAATAGTCCTCGTGGGAACGATCACCCGAGCTTAATTACGCCCGGTATTACAAGATTCGTATACTTGCGGACAGCACGTTAGTTTGCGCATCAAGTTTTTGGCGCCGTTGCCGGGGACTTTTTAGGGTTAATTTAGTTATCAGAATTAGTTTTCGGAGTTTTTATTTTTCAGTTTCGTTATTTTTCTTTTATCTCACTGCTCTTTGAATCTGCGTTTTTCAGGACTGTGCAGTTGATGCCCAGATTGCCTCGCAGTTTGGTAACACCACTCGATAATCCGGAAAAGCTGTACACCGAGCAGAACCGCAGAAACCGAGAAAGCAGAATGGCAACCAACCAGAGAGATCCACCCGAGAACACCGAAGCCGGTGGACAGGAACGAGAGACACGTACCCCAGCCCAGATGGCTCGGTACATTGAGGAACTTGTCACAGCGGGACTTGCTGCCCGAAGCAACCAGAGAACATATAACCGATCTGGGAAGGCATTGGTGGAGAATTTCGAAGTCCCCACCGGGGGGCATGAGCGAGCTATTGTGGTGCCCGAGATCACCGCAGAACACTTCGACATCAAACCATCCACCATCCAGACGGTACAAACTCTCTACCCGTTTCATGGCAGGGCCGACGAAGACCCGAACGATTTTATCGGGAAATTCGAAGATTACTGCAACAAGGTCAGATACAAGGGGGTAGAAGTAGAGGCACTCATGCTGATCTTATTTCCATACTGTCTTTACGGAGTAGCCAAGGACTGGCTCGAATCCCGACCACCCCGATCCATCACCACATGGGAGGAGTGTGTCGCAGATTTTCTGGCAAAGTTCTATCCCGCCTCCCGAGTCATACAACTACAGAGCGAGATTCTGTCATTCAGGCAGAAGATGGGGGAGACGGTGGTGGACGCATGGGACAGGCTCATGAGATTGGTCAAACGGTGCCCGAACCACGGCTTTGGAGACGTGAAAATTCTGCAGGTTTTCTACCATGCCCTAGACAGGGAGAACGCCGACAGGATTGACAGAGAGGCCGGGGGAAACTTCTTGTATCACGTGGACAAAGAAGGTGCGTATGACCTGATGAAGCAGTTGGCCAAGCAGGATACCCGACTGTTTGACGATCGCAGGATGGCGGCCAGAGCCGAACCCGCAGAGGATGACCGGATAGACAATCTGGCTAGGATCGTTCATGACCTGGTCACGAAAGTCTACTCGGATAAGAAGACTGTTGCAGCAGTCGAAGAACCTGATCTGGACACAGCCATTGAGGAGCTAAGGACCGAAGACACCAACTACGTACAGCAGCAGTGGGACCCGAGCCGGTATCGACCGGGTACGAGAGACCATCCCGGGTTCCGGTACGGAAACCAGAACGCAGCAATTTATGCACCGGGGTTCCAGCACAGGCCACCAGCCCAGCAGGCTGCACCGGCCCAGCAGGCTCAGTCAGTCCCATCCGCCCAGCAGTACGACGCCCAGATGAAAGAGATCAAGTCCATGTTCCAGACCATGGAGTCCCGGTTCAAGCACATGGACGCCCTGACAGCCGACATGCAGACGACCAAAACGTCACTGCGTGCTTTGGAGGTACAAGTGGGGCAGTTAGCACAACAGCTAACGGAGAGACAGCCAGGGAACTTGCCCTCGAATACAGTGAATAATCCACGTGCTCAGATCAATGCTATCACCACTCGGAGTGGAGTAGCACTGCAGGATCCACCGTACCCTAGCCACGCACGCGCAGAAAAGTCGAAAGAAGTAGAACGCAAACTGTCTGGCCGGGATAACAGCGCAGTCGACCGCCCCCAGCCGAAGGGCTCGGTTGAGCAGGATGCAGTGCAGAATGAGACAGATGCAGAAACGGTACCTGTCTCCAAGGAGGTACCATACCCCTTGAAGACACGAAAGAGGGACGATAGCAAGGACTACGCCAGGTTTCTCGAGATGTTCAAGCAGCTGCAGATTAACATACCTTTTGCCGAGGCTTTGGCTAAGATGCCCACTTACGCCAAATTCCTCAAGGACATCTTGTATGGGAGGAGGCGAATGAGCGATTTCGAGACTATAAACCTGACGGCAGAAGTGAGCAACTGTGTGAAGAATGGGCTACCGAGGAAGAGAAAAGATCCTGGCAGTTTTGTAATACCGGTCACCCTAGGTAACGCTTACACAGGAAAGGCTCTGTGTGACCTAGGGGCCAGCATCAACCTGATGCCATTGACGATTTTCAAGAGTTTGAAAGTCGGGGAGCCCCGGCCCACCAGAATCATGCTGCAGATGGCAGACAGGTCCGTAAAACAGGCTTATGGAGTTATCGAGGATATTTTGGTGAAAGTCGGTGAGCTCATTTTTCCAGCAGATTTCGTGATCCTGGACATGGAGGCAGGGGAGGTACCGCTCATACTGGGCAGGCCGTTTTTGGCCACTGGAGAAGCTATGATAAATTGCAAGAGCGGGGAACTGACCATGCAGATTAACGAGGACAAGGTTAAATTTAATGTTTTCAAAAATCTGCAACTGCCAAATTATTATGATCACGAAGATATCTTCGCCATAGACGTAGTGGATGATGGCTGGGAAAACGAGGAGATGGACCAGTTATGGGAAGAAATTGACAGCATGTACGGAAAAGAGAAAGAGATGACTCGGTGCGAGCAGGCCATGAGAGCCGAGGACTGGACCACTTTGCACCGGGACGAAGATGGCGGGCAGAAGATGATCCTGGTTCCGTCACTCAAGGAGCCACCTGCACTCGAGCTTAAACCGCTCCCGAACCATCTCAGGTATGCGTACATTGGTAATAATAATACTCTGCCCGTAATTGTTTCTTCTCTTCTATCTCAGGAACAGGAAGAGAAACTGCTGGAAGTATTGCGAGAGCACAAAGAAGCAATCGCCTGGACGATTGCAGATATTAAGGGGATCAGCCCCTCCTACTGCATGCACAAGATCAGGATCGAAGAAGGCAAGAAACCGGTGATTCAGCCCCAGCGGAGACTGAACCCGAACATGAAGGATGTTGTGCGCAAGGAGGTCATGAAGTGGCTGGAAGCAGGAATCATATACCCCATATCCGACAGCACTTGGATCAGCCCGGTCCAGTGCGTGCCCAAAAAGGGGGGTATTACGGTGGTGCAGAATGAGGACCAGGAGCAGATTGCACAACGCACGGTTACAGGCTGGCGGATCTGTATGGACTATCGGAGGCTAAACGATGCAACATTGAAAGACCACTTCCCGCTACCATTCATGGACCAGATGTTGGACAGGCTAGCTCATCACGCCTATTACTGTTTTCTGGACGGGTACTCCGGGTACAACCAGATTTGCATAGCCCCGGAGGATCAGGAAAAGACGACGTTTACCTGCCCGTACGGCACGTTTGCGTTCCGGCGCATGCCATTCGGGTTGTGTAACGCTCCAGCCACGTTCCAGAGATGCATGATGGCGATATTCTCCGACATGATCGAGAAAAATCTGGAGGTCTTTATGGACGATTTTTCACTGTTCGGGGACAGTTTTGACGACTGCCTGCACCACCTGGGACAGGTTCTGATCCGATGCAAGAAGGCGAATTTGGTGCTGAACTGGGAGAAGTGTCATTTTATGGTCACCGAGGGGATCGTGCTGGGTCACAAAATTTCCAGCAAGGGACTCGAGGTGGACATGGCCAAGATCGAGGTGATAAAACAGCTCCCATATCCGACATCCGTAAAGGCGATCAAAAGTTTTCTGGGACATGCAGGATTTTACCGGAGGTTCATCAAAGACTTTTCCAAGATCACGAAGCCACTCTGCGCTTTACTTGGAAAAGACGTGCCCTTTGACTTTGATGCAGCTTGTCAGCAGGCCTTTGACCATCTGAAGGAGAAGCTGACCACAGCCCCGGTTATCACTACACCGGACTGGTCACTTCCGTTTGAGCTGATGTGTAACGCAAGCGACTATGCAGTCGGTGCAGTTTTGGGGCAGCGCAAGGACAAGGTATGCCATGTGATATATTATGCAAGTCGGGTACTCAACGATGCCCAGATCAACTATGGCACTACTGAGAAGGAGCTGCTTGCTGTGGTATATGCCCTGGATAAATTCAGGCCGTACTTGGTCGGGTCAAAGGTCATTGTTTTTACCGACCATAGTGCCCTGAAATATCTGCTGGACAAGAAGGACGCAAAGCCGAGACTGCTGAGATGGGTATTGCTGATGCAGGAATTTGATGTGGAAATCCGGGATAAGAAGGGAGTCGAGAACGTTGTAGCGGACCACCAGTCCAGGCTTGAGAATGCTGAGGTGAACCCGGTACCGATCCAGGAAAACTTTCCGGACGAGCACATCATGGCGGTCAAACTGGGGAGACCGTGGTACTATGCTATAGCCAACTATCTGGTGAGTGGCACGCTTCCCGAGGACCTAACCCGTCACAGCGGAAACGGTTTATTTCTGAAAGCCGGCAGTATTTCTGGGACGACCCGTATCTGTTTAAGCAGGGAGCCGACAACATTCTGAGGAGATGTGTTCCGACCCACGAGGCCTGGAACGTGATCAGGCACTGCCACTCGGCTCAGTGTGGGGGTCACTTCGGAGGGACCCGCACGGCACACAAGGTACTGCAGTCAGGTTTCTTTTGGCCAACACTTTTCAAGGACTGTCATGATTAGGTACAGGGATGCGATAGATGCCAGAGGACAGGGAGTACGTCACATAGGGACGAGATGCCTTTGACTATTTGGCAGGAGGTTGAACCCTTCGATGTATGGGGGATTGACTTCATGGGGCCGTTCCCGTCTTCTATGGGAAATCTGTACATACTGTTGGCAGTGGACTATGTTACGAAGTGGATCGAGGCGATAGCGTGTCAGAAAAACGATGCAGCGACAGTTGAGCGTTTTCTGAAACGCAACATATTCACACGATTCGGGACCCCCAGAGCAATGATCAGCGATGAAGGGTCACACTTTATTAACAAAGTGTTTGCCAGGGTACTTAAGCAGTACGGGGTATCTATCCATAAGGTATCACTGCCTTATCACCCCCAGACTAACGGACAGGCAGAGGTGTCAAACCGAGAGATCAAGGGCATTCTTGAGAAAACCGTAAATCTGGGCCGGAAGGATTGGTCGATAAGACTGGATGATGCGTTATGGGCATACAGGACAGCTTTCAAAACACCGCTGGGAATGTCACCATACCAGCTCGTGTTTGGGAAAGCGTGTCACCTCCCGGTTGAGCTGGAACATAAGGCCTATTGGGCTATCAAACTGCTCAACATGGATGAGAGTCTGGCCGGAGATAAGAGAAAGATGGCGCTGCTGGAATTAGAGGAGTTCCGCAGGACGGCATTTGAGAGCGCCAAAATTTATAAAGAGAAGACGAAGAAGTGGCATGATCAGCGTATCACGCCAAAGCAGTTCAACGAAGGAGACAAGGTGCTTCTCTACAACACAAGAATGAGGTTCTTTCCGGGAAAGTTGAGATCTCGTTGGTCGGGGCCGTTCATCATCAGGAAGATATTCGCGTGGGGCGCATTTGAGCTAGAGAATCCAAAAGACAACTCAAGCTTCAGGGTGAACGGAAACCGAATCAAGCCGTATCTCGAGAACGCCGAGGTCGCCAAGGTAGATCCAATCTACTTCGACGACCCGTGATCGAACCTGAGGTAACTGGGTCGGGCCGTCGACCGTAAATTACAAAGCGCTGGTTGGGAGGCAACCCAACGTAGTAAGTTTAAATTATATTATTTTTATTTTAAGTTTTGAATTTTTGAGAGAGGTGAGATGAGTGGGTATTTAATGAAAATTGAGCATGTGCAGATACAGAAGAAGCAGACGAAAAGAAACAGAAAGGAGAGAGAGAGAAAAGTGACCCCCATTCAACCCACAGTATCAAAATAACCGAGGTGAAAAAAAAAAAAAAAAAATTTGAAAATAATTTTTCTCTGCTGTCTGCGTATTTTACGCAGCTTTCTGCGTATTATACGCAGCCAGCAAAGAAAAAACTTACTTTTGAAAATTTTTGAAAAATTATTTTAACTGCTGTCTGCGTATTTTACGCAGGTTTCTGCGTATTATACGCAGCCAGCAGTATAAACTGTATTTTTCTAAAAAAAAAAGAAATTGAAAAATTTATTTTGGCCCTGTCTGCGTAAAATACGCAGCTTTCTGCGTATAATACGCAGACAGCACCAAAAATGGATTTTTCTGAAAAACTTGAAACATTATTTTCAGAGCTTTCTGCGTATTTTACGCAGATTCCTGCGTATTATACGCAGACAGCTCAGAAAAATGAGTTTTCTAAAAAAAAAAAAAAAAAAAAATTATTTTTTGCTGCTGTCTGCGTATTTTACGCAGCTTTCTGTGTATTATACGCAGACAGCACCAAAAATTGACTTTTTTTGGAAAAATTGAAAAATTATTTTGAGGGCTGTCTGCGTATTTTACGCACATTCCTGCGTATTATACGCAGACAGCACTGAAAAATCAGTTTTTGAAAAAATAAAAAAAAAAAAAAAATCATTTTCCCTCCCTGTCTGCGTAAAATACGCAGCTTCCTGCGTATTATACGCAGACAGAGAAGGAAAATGCAATTTTTTCAAATTTTTTGATCACCCGGTACCCCTGTTTGCGTAAAATACGCAACATATACGTATTATACGCACAAAATTAGCAGTTTTTGACCATTTTAAGCCAGGGGCATTTTGGTCATTTTGGCACTTAGGGTTAAATAGGGGAGTCCAGCCCTATGGAAGCCATTGTTGCTTCCAAGCTTTCTCTCTCTACCTCCATTCCTCTCTAGCACCAACACTCCAAATTTTTCAAAAGTGCTCGAAATCAAAAACCGACGGCATTTTTGGAATCCCCTCGTCGCAAGGAGCACGGAACTACTCTCGGTTTTCAGAAATTCCAACCGAGCAAGTGTGGGGGTGGAAGGAAAGTGAAGGGTGTTCCTGAGGAAAAATCTCATATTTGTTGAGTTTGAAGCCAAACCGGAAAAATTCACAGAAGGGAACGTTGAAGAGGAGGAAGAAGGCTACGTGAGAGTGTGCCCGGAATTTCATTCCGGCAAATTTGACTTTTCCGGCGGCTTAGGCGGCGGCTGGACGGCGGTTTACAGGCGGCTTTCCGGCGATAACCTTGCCGGATTCTGCACTTCACCCCCGTTGTGGGAAGGTCCAATTTTCTTCCCTCTCTTTAAAATTTTCAGTTTTAAGCACGACCCGTAGCCGGGTCATTGTTTCTGAAATTTTTCTGGGTTTCCGTGCCGTGTGGACCTCTGGTAGATTCTAGGGGGCTTATTTGCTGAGACGCACTATTTCACGCGCACGTACTCTAGATTTCTGTTTCTGCTCGTTTTTGCATTTTCATGGCTTTAATCAAACCTGTCATTGACCCGAACCGTCGGCACGAGCCGATTGATATCCCTGTCAGCGAACTTACACCACATAACTTTGACAGTTATCGGTTTGTGACCCACCGTGCCCATGCCTATTATCTGACCGGTAAAAAGCCGAACTATAGGTTGGCTTAGGACCACAGATTCGAGGTAGACGATGATAGGATGCCAATCCAGATGGTGAATTTTGCCAGTCGAGCAGACATTTTTGGCACTTCACTAGCCGGATTTGAGGGTACGTCTAGTTCTAGGCTGACTAGGGCGTTCTTTTGCAACCTTATGCATGCCGGCGATGCCGAGAACACTGATGTGCGGTGGATTTATTGCCGTCGTGACTATATCTTGCTGACCCCTGACTCTATTAGGCAGGCTTACGGGATTCCACCATCCCAAGAGCCGTGTGCCTACCAGTTAGCTGTGAGTAACCCTCCGTCAGCTGGGGAAATTTTGA
The DNA here is from genome assembly GCA_023055425.1 of Linanthus parryae. Taxonomy (NCBI): domain Eukaryota; kingdom Viridiplantae; phylum Streptophyta; class Magnoliopsida; order Ericales; family Polemoniaceae; genus Linanthus; species Linanthus parryae. The sequence goes on along the minus strand of JALGPY010000038.1, from coordinate 237,877 downwards.
GGGTTTTGACAGGTGGAGCCGCGGGGGCCCACTTTGAGGAGGAAGGAAACGTGGGGCTGAAACTGCACTCGGGATTTTTGTGCAAGCCTGCCAAGTGGTGGGCTGAATGGGTGGTGAACCGCATTATGGGGATCCAACACTTTACCTACCTAGAGAATGAGGCGACCATGATAGTGTACTGTCTGATGATGAGGCGACGGATTGATGTTGCTCAGCGCATTTGGGTTTATATTCAGGAGAGGAATGCCTCATCGAGCAAGAAGGGACTCGGGTATAGCAACCTGATTATCCAACTGGCTCGTAATTACCAGATTCCTCTCTCCGAGCTTGAGGGTGACTGGAATCCTCCTCTACTTAAGGCCTATAGGAAGATTAGAGGGGGAGGTCCGGGACCGAATGACCCAGTCATCGACCTTGATGCAGATCCTATGGAGGAGGATGAGCCTGCCCCTGCCCCTGCCCCTAGGAGGCGATCGACTCAGGACAGACCTACTCGGGGGACGGGCGCGTCTACACTTAGGCGTTCTCAGTCCACCCATGACCACGGGGAGCCGAGCCAGAGAGCCGGGCCGAGTCAGAGGGCTAGACCTAGTACGAGAGGTACGAGAGGTCCGACCGGTCCACCGCCACTTTCGGTCATGAACCGTCGGTTGGCCCGAGTTGAGGAGGGACTTGAGGGGTGCCGTGCTGGCCAGGCGTCTTTAGGCGAGAAAGTGCTTAACAAGTTAGGGAAAGTTTTCCGATACCTAAAGCACCTCAAGAAGACCACGAAGAAGATAGCCAAAGACCATGGCGATGCGATTACTGCACTCCGAGAGGAGCAGCGCGAGGCAGCCCGTCATGCGGGCCGAGAGGTGCCATTGCCTATTATCTTCCCTCCCTCCTATTCCAGTGAGTACACTACCAGCTGGTCGGACGAGGCGAGCTCGAGTGAGCATGCCACAGCGCCGGTTTCACACCCACCTAGCAGTCGGTCAGGATCCCGGACACAGTCCAGACAGTCATCGAGCTCACGGTCCCGCCAGTCGTCGAGCTCGCACCCACGACAGTCGAGTAGTGCCAGATTCAGGCAGACCAGCAGCTCACCTAGCAGCATGTCCGGTTCATCCGAGACCGGGTCAGACCCGCCGTATAGTCCAGACGAGTCAGTGCCATGAGGGCATGCCACCTCTTAGTGTGGGGGTGGGAGTCGTGTCTGCATAACCCGGTCTGCACGTTTTTTCATATTTATTTGCAGTTTTTATTTTATTTTTTTGAGTCAGCATATTTTCTTTGTTTGAGTCGACCCACCACACCATTCTGACCTTGCATTGTGTATATTTAAAAAAAAAAAATCGAAAATTTTCAGAAAATCCAAAAAAAAAAATTAAAAAATCAGAAAATTTGAGAAAGGGCAATCAAGATTATAGAAACTGGGAAGAAATCGAGATTAAACCCTTTGACAGAAAAGAAAGCTTGCACCGAGGTATAGTAGATAGGTGAGAGCCAGTGACCCTTGGAAACCGCAAGTAGTTATCACCTGAGCAGAGGATCCGACTAGTTGCCACACCGCCGTCATCTAGGTAGTCGACAACCCGCCCACGGGCGCCGTCACGGTCATCGCATCTTTCGGTGGAGTGACTGGCTATCAAGGGACCTCACGTCCTGTTTCTTATCCCTAGGTCCAACTAGTAAACCCGTTTGAAGCCATTTACCCCTTTTATTCTTAGCCACTATAGCCTAGGAAGCCTTCTTTGAGACCTCATCAGTCGATTAGTTGGCTATTCTACGAGTTATGACGGAGGGAGTGAGTTGGGGAGGGTTTTAGATGGAGCACTTCATGACATATCAGTTTTGGACAGTTTCGACATGGACACGCTTTTCGAGGGGAGGACAGGGTGAGTGAGAGGCGACAGTGCATTAAATTGCGGAGGTGGATCACTGCATTACATAGTGACCACAAGAGGAGTTAGTCGCGTGCGAGACATCTTTCCGCACATTATGGGGTCCGGGGGGTTGAGAGATTAATTGGTGGTTGTGCCGTTTTTCTACATCTTTGGTGATGAGGAGGTTCGGTGGGACTGCACAGTATTATTTCGACTACAGGATCAGCGCTTCAGGATTAGTGTGGGGGTATTCCATATGAGGACATCTTTCATACCCCACGACGACAGTTGATTTCTATTCACTCAGCTTTAGTCAGTTTATTTATCGTTATTCGTGTATTTATGTGTATATAGAGTCGTATTAAAAAAAAAAAAGAAATATAAAAAAAAATAAATAGAAAAAAAAATAGAAAAAAAAACAGAAAAAGAAAAAAAATGATGAATGATCTAGTTTTGCAGTTTTTCAGTTATTTATGTTGTTTATGTTATCGAGTCAAAAAGCTGAGTGAGTAGCGCGATTTTCGAGACAGTTACACCGCTTCACATTTGTGGCCGCGAGAACGGCGAAGACACACCGAGGGACAGGAAGATTGATATGGCAGGAACTTAGGTGTTTCAGGCAGTTTTTCGGGAACTCGGTGAGGGGTGTGAGTTTGGGAAATTGTGAGAATGTCATAACGAGTAGGATCATGCCGTACCTTTACATATATATATCCTACCTGTTAGATTTAGACCCTTGATTCGGAAATAGCTCGGATGGTCGGTTAACTAGGGATTCGCTCAGGTTGATAGCAAAAGTAACAGTACTCGGGTCCCGTGCTTAAATCCACCAAAGAAATCTGTTCAGACTTACCGATCGATTGCAGGGAAGTATTTTCTGGAAAAAGGGTGCGGTTTTGAGGACCCTCGGTTATGTTTTTGAGATTGCCCAATCTCACCAAAAATAATTGTTTAGTATATCTTTTGAGTCGTGTATATTGAGTCTGTGTATATTCTATCTGAGTCGGTCTTTCTATCGAGTCGTCTGGTTATACGGTTCAGGTTGAAAGAGTATGCAATTGCAGGGAGTATGCAAAGGTAGTGTATGCACGACAGGGTTGGTTTTGCAAAAACCGAAAGGTATGCAAGCAGGTTGGTATGCAAGGGGATTGCTCGGGACGAGCAATATTTAGTGCGGGGGTATTTGATAACGCCCGAATAGGGGTTATCTTATAGCTCGGTTTTTGTGCATTTGTGCCGGAAAACTCACGTTTTAGCCCATTTTCACCCTCGGAACGCCTCGGTTTTAGGAACGAGACAGTTACTTGCTCTTTATAAATTTCTGCATTTTCCGTACTTTATTTGGATATGATCGCGGGTGTGTTCATGTTGTCTATGCAGGAACAGGGCCCGGGAATGCAGCAGGAATGGATCGGGAATGCAGCATGAGGCAAACAGAGGCAGCAAGGAGGGAGAGGGGTTTTGGACAGATTTTCTCCCCTGTCTGCGTATTATACGCAGAAAATACGCAGCCAGGGGGAAAATACGCAGAAAATACGCAGGAAAGAAGAAGCTGAAGGCAAGATGAGTCCCTGTCTGCGTATTATACGCAGAAAATACGCAGAAAATACGCAGACAACAAGCACAAAGTGGAGAAAAAGCAGCAGGAGAAGACCCTGTCTGCGTATTATACGCAGCAGGCTGCGTATTATACGCAGGCAGCACAAAAACTGGGGCGGTTTCGGGCAGTGGCAGTTTCGTAAATATTGACAAGTTCCAGAAATTCGCCAGCACTATAAAAAGACTCGTCCAGACTCGTTTTGAAGACACAACACACAAGGCAATTCACCCAAGGACAAGTCTGAGCATCCAGGGAGAGCACGGAAGCACTCATCCAGATCCGAAGACTTAGTTTGATCTTAATCTCTCTTTTAAATTCAGAAACTTTGTTATTTAGTTATGTCGTTTAGTAGCTAAACCTTTTACCTAGGTTCTCGGTGAACCTAGGGTTTCACCCTGATATGCATGATCGGAGTCGCGAACCAGAATTGCTATAGACCCGAGCCTGTAGGTGAAAACGTCATGTTAGGGTTAGGAAGAAAAGACAGGATTTAGTACCTTACCCTGATAGACCGACCAGAGAAAGGGAGATAGGGCTAGCCAAAACGTATAGACCAACTGTTAGAGAATCTGACCCGGGCCATCAGGACAGGTTAGAAACCCTAGCAGACTCATAACGAGACTGCAGACTTAGGCAGCTTAACAGGAACCCGAAAGTCTGCAGGATCGTGACAGCGTGTGGAATCTGAAAGGTTACTGCACAATCGGTACGTGGCACGGATAATTAAAACTGCTGAGTGTTTTCATATCAAACCAAAGAACATAATTCTGAAGAAACCCTAGGGGATCCTGGGACCTAGTATTCCAAACCCTAGATTTACAACCTTCAAGATTTTCAGAAAAACGTCACAAAAAATATTTGCGTTTTATTTTGTTTATTTTTAGTTATAGTTAGTCACAATCTTAAACTACTCCTCCTTTTCATACTCTGGAAGTTAAAACTGATTTCTCGAAAAAACCCGAAATAGTCCTCGTGGGAACGATCACCCGAGCTTAATTACGCCCAGTATTACAAGATTCGTATACTTGCGGACAGCACGTTAGTTTGCGCATCACTGCTATGATGGGATCCTTTTTGACAAGAGCCGTGAGCTGCTTCTCGCGGAACTTCCCCTTGTGCAGCCTTCCAAAAGTAGAACGGGAAGGGTAACAGCTAGTTGGGTGTCCTTTTGGAAAACGCAGGTCCGTCGTCTGACGAACCTGCAGACTAAACCTGCAAGTTCCCAAGGTACTTGCTCCTTTAACCAAGGATTACCCTTTGAAGTCCAATCTTTCCCGAGGTTGGGCCCCCTATGTGTATTACTCGTTGTTAGCTGTGGACCATCTTTGTCCACAACTAATCTTGGATGAGAAGAAGACTGCTGTCATGAAGGACTCCCTCAACTCGCGAGCTCAGTACGCCAGGGACTTTCAAGCGGTATTGTAAAACTCTTCTTACATTTTCTTTCATTCAAGTCCCCTTATTCCCCGCGTTTCTTGATACCTTGTTTGTTTTTCTCAACAGTGTTTCTTAAGGCGTTTCGCCTCAGGGGATCGCAGCAGGGGACTTGCTGACCTTTGTCGGTCGAAGAAGAAATATGCTGACGACGCCATCCCCCCAGTGCTGCGCATGGAAGAAGGGATTAGGAGAGCGATCTCGGATGGACTTGAGACCTTCCTCGCGCCATTTCTTAAAGGGATGAAAAAGAGAGGTGCCGATGCTCCTGCGACTGACGATCTGCCAGCTCGGCAACCGAAGCGCGCGCGAAATAAGCCCGCTCCCAAGAAGGCCTCTTTAGAGAAGAAGAAACCTGCTTCTCTCAAGAAAAAATCGCTCCCAGAACCAGTTTCGGACTTCGTCGCCTGGAAGAAAGAAGGTTTGGCTGAAAAATATCCCTGCTTATTTAAAGTTTCCCGAAATGTGTTTCACCCCCTTCTGTCTTCTTCTTTTCGATGATGATGATAGCCTCTCAAAGGAAAGACCATTATGACTAAGGAAGAAGCCGTTAAAGAGTCCCGGCGAATAGTAGAGGAGAGGCCTGTGTAAGAGAAGTTATCGGAGGCAGAGCGCATTGAGCTTGCCAAGAGACAAAGCATCGCTGAGATTGCTAATCGAGAAAGCACTGGGACACGAAGACCGCGCACACGGTCCGGGCGTTCGCGCTCCTCTCATGCTGCCCCAAGAACTGTGAATGATCTTCACCAGGCGCAGCTAGCACATCATGAGCTGGTCGGCGATGAGGATGAAGAAGGTACAATTTTTAAGTTCGCCTTATCAAACTATGACATTGTAACTGGTGCTTTATACCATGGCGTGCCCATTTGTGACATTCGTAAATGGGTAAGGGATCAATGTGGGGAATCTTCAGGTAAGTCACTGCTCTAGCCGCGCGTGATACCCCCTTTCTAATCCCAAGCAGGTCAAGCTAGATTGAAGGGTTTTGATGATAACTTGCAACATGACAATTGCGCGGGTACCCCATATAAGTAGGGAAATACCGCTCATAACATTAGTACATCTTTTTCCATTCTGTTCCAGCTTATCCTCTGTTGAGGTTTTATTCTTTTTCTTCCTGAGGGCGTGATAATGGCATATTATTTTTTGCAGAACCTGGCCTGTAATACCCCGCATTTTAATTAATGGTTATTTGGTAATTTTGAAATAGTATTTGAGAATTTCAATAAACTTATATTTCAAACTAGTTCTTATTTTTAGAGTATAAATGTACCATTGGACATCTATGATTATATAAAATTTTATTTTGAGGCTATTTTATAATTTTTTAAACTTTGATAATACTATATGGAACTTATTTTGTATACTTGGGAAATACTTGTAGTTTTCTAAAAGTGGATTTTGAAATTTATATACAAAGTGGTGTATTTTAAATTATTTGACGTTTCATTATCTATGAAAATTAACTTATATTTGTGTTAGCTATTAATTGGAAATTATATTTTCACCCCTTAACTTTTAGTTTTCACAAAGATACCTATCATTTATCAATATTACATTTTTTTATCCCAACTAGCAATTATCGTTTAGTATCTATCGTTTGTACTTTTGCTATGATATCAATGAAGCTCTTCTTTTTCCGCAAAAAAACTAGCAATCCAACTCTTGTTATTTGCATCATATGCCTCTACCCACTATCTTTGGTCAACTCTAATAAAATAAAATTATCTATCTTTATCACTACCATCTAATTATTTTTCTCTTCATGACTACTCATATACATACACACACACACACACACACATCCCTCAATAATTCACTACTACCTACCATCTTGTATGTGAATCTTCTTGTGGAATTCTTCACCACCAACCCCCACCATCAACCTCATTTCAATCACCCTCATTTCATTTCACTTTCTCTCTTCAAGAACACTCAAAAGCTCCATTCTCTCTCCAAAAAAAGTCCATTCCCGGATTGGAGTGTTGACCTCAAAAAAACACCTCCAAAACGTCATTTTTCACCTTCAAATTCATGAAAAACTCAAGTCCAAGGTCATACTATGCATGGGGGGAGCTATTTTCTTCGTCTTCTTCATGATTTTAAGCTCCTCAAGGGGTTTTCAAGCTCTCATGGACTTCAAGCTTCTCCAAGCACCATCATTTTCCCAAATGTCTCTCTTAAGGCTCATTTGTAAGCTTTCGTTCCTCTTTAAATTTGTGCATTTTGATGTTACTTTTATCATAATGATAGAAAACTTCTTGATCTTTGCTTGCATGTGTGTCTAGAACATGAATTGAAGACTTTAAACTTGTTTTTTTTCAAATTCTTCACATGATTCCCCAAATTTCTTGTTTGATCTCTTTTTTGTATGTCTAACTTTTTTATTTGAGTATAAAAACATATTTCTCAAGTTTCATGTATGATGGAAATGGATTGATCATGTTTTGAGTGTTCTTGGTGAAAATTGCATGTCTTTACAATCTGACCAGTTTGTGAAAAACGTATATTATTTCTAAGTTTTGTCTCTGTAGAATTTTTAACTCTTTCATATTCTGAAACTAGACTCAGAGAGGGTCATGTTAAAAGAAAATTCAACTCCATAGCCTTTTTTGTTAGGGAGATATGCTCATTCTAATTTGCATGTTTTCTGAAACTCTGTTTTTGGACAAGTTTTACCATTTTTGTTAAAAATCTCATTTCCAGAAACTTATGACACCAAATCTTTCTTGTAATGAAACTAGACACATAAGAGATTCATTCTGGAGAATATAGGCATTTTTCCTATTCTCCAAGTAGTAGTAATTGGTTTTCAAAGTTGAAACTTTCTTTCAAACATGTCTCTGCACAGCAGTGTTTGTTATTTTTATAAGTTGAGTTTTTTAATAGCTATGCATGATTTTCTTGATGTTTCTGAAACTAGACACATATATGTTCATCATACATTAATTTCAATATTTTAGGAGATGATTTGATATGGTAAATGTGGCTCCAAAGTCAGAGCTACAATTCTGTCCAGAATTGTAGTTTCACATTTTTTTAGAAAACTTGAATTTTTGAACTTCTAGGTGTTTTGTTGGACTTGTTTTGATAATTAAACATCATTATATGTGCATTAGTAAAGTTTAGGACTATGGACATGTAGGTTTGCATTTTTATTATGCATGTTTAAATTGGTTATAACGAGTACGTCATTCGTGTGATTGTAGACATCGACCCCGTAGGAGAGAGCGGTTATCGTCGGAGTGCTAGGCTTAGTTTCTTGATTTTGATTGTGCTCCATCTTAGTGGTAAGTACATATGTACGGCCTTTTTATATCAAAATGTGCGTTTGTGTTTGATGTTTCAAATGAATGTTTGTTATATGAAATAGTATGAGAATGCATGTTTTCCACTCGAATGTTGTTAAATTATTTTATTCATCTCCTTTGAGAACTCTCGGAAATTACTTGTTAATTGTTGATATCCTGATTCTGGTTATGTGAAAGAGAAGAAATAAAATACCTGTAATAGACTTAGGACGATGTACAGAGTACTGTTATGAATGGGAGGCGTCAAGCGATCCTCCATTTTCTTATGGCTACGACCATTGAAGCAATGCTTCTTATTATTGGATAGAACGTCAATGTTCACAAATCCGCCCCCGATGAGCCAAAATGTATCAAGATATTGAGGCCAAGGGGTTTATAGAGCTATAGAGTGCTACTTATACTTGTAAGGGTCACTACGGTATAGGGGTGTCGACACTTAAGGCCTTTTAGCTAATGTTATGAGCGGGGTTGACGAATGGGCTCCCTTAATGCTCGGGTGAAATAGGGTTTGATAGACCCTAGAAGGAACCCTTAGTGATTATTTCGTGATCCCTCTGTCTACATCGATCCTGCTGGTGGCTCTTGACACGCCTCAGCTAAATTAAACTGTTGATTGAAGTCGAAATTAAAAATTGACTGCTTATTAACGTTGTTTGTGGCTTTGGATTGCCCTAATCAATTAAAATGATTTGAAATGCTTTGGCTACTCATGAACTAAATTATCCTCTTAAATGGACTTGTTTACTCTGGGTATGTTACCAACTACTCGTGGTTTCTCAATGTTATTAAATTGAGAGGTTTTTGTTACTCGTTTACTTCCAGTTGTTCCAAAGTCTCCAACATGATAGCTTTACTGTTTAAATCTTCTAATTTGTTTCAACTCATGCTTCCGTGCCACTCGTTGCTTTACATGTCGTAGTATGTATTTACTCAGTTTTTACTGATTATTTCTTCAAAACTGCGTCGGCATTTGCCATTTTAAAACCGCAGGTCGTCAATCAAGTTTGGAGAATGGGAACGCGAATCGAGATGAAGAAGTTTAGCTTAAGTCAGATCACTTAGTAGATCACGCACGATTTATTTTAGATTGTACTTAATATCGAAATTTTGTTATGTACTTTAACCGAAATGTAAATTTAATAGTTAATAATCTACTTTTGGTTATCGATTGTCGCGTTAACCCTGAACTGAGATCCCGGGTTGTTTCAGATGGTATCAGAGCATCGGTTCTCCGGTTAATGAGACTTTTCGATTTCCTTAAGTAGATTGTTAAGAAACTGAAAATGTTTTTGGAATTTAAAATTGATTAGGATAACCCAATTTGATAATAAATGAAGTAAACAAGCCGCCGGGGAAATTTGGGTACTTACGTATAGTTAAACTTGATTTGTACCTTACTTTTTAATTAACTGTTAGCTTCTGATGTATGTGATCTATGCGAAAACTACATGCGTATTTAAATGTTTGTTATTCTATGGGCATGTTTAGTTGCTATATAGAAATGATTTTTCATTGTCGTGTGATGCGTATCCGCGTTCCCTTGTTTAATTATGTTAATTCGTCGACGAGAGAGTAACGGCGCTTTGATTTAGAAGACCATGAGACCACTCATATTATACCTATGAGCGCGACTTTTAAGATTTTATTTTATTTTACCTCATTTTGAGTTAATTTGACATGGTCGTTTTCAAAATTGGATAGTTTTGACAAAAAAAAAATATATCTTTAGAAAAAAAAAAACGATTTAAAAAAATGATTGGGTGCGGAGATACCAAATGCCAAGTGATATGGACCACTTTGTTTAGCAGTCCGCTGGCGTGACCCATAGTACGAAGGTACTATGAGTCGTACCCGCTGTGTAGACTAAGTTGGAACATTTGAAACACATGCGAGTTGTGATGGCGAGACATGTTGTGTGACGACACATAGTGTTGTTTTCCCCCTCGTATGCGTGGAACACTTGAGGTGATTGGTTTATCTAATCCTATGAAGGTAAGACAATATTTTTAACGCGGATGAGCAAAGCAAAATGGCATGTTAGTTTTGATCAAATTATTTTTCTAAAAGTTTCGTGATTGTTTAAATGCTAGAAAATTTTTGAATTACTTTGTAAACGTGAGAACTTGCATTTAGGTCTAGCTTTTCAAAATTTGGTGCGACCTTTTACTTGAGCTATTTTTACATGAATTCCTAATGTGACACGAGTGAGAAGAGACGAAATCGATCAAGAGCGCGTTTTCCGTTAATTTAAGTGTTGCATGTGCATTAGCATTACATACAAGTCTCATGTGCATTAGTTGCATTCTCTTGAAATATGTTTGTAACTTCGCTCTAAAGTTTTCTTAAGCTTCGGGGACGAAACTTCATTTTAAGGGGGATATAATGTAATACCCCGCATTTTAATTAATGGTTATTTGGTAATTTTGAAATAGTATTTGAGAATTTCAATAAACTTATATTTCAAACTAGTTCTTAGTTTTAGAGTATAAATGTACCATTGGACATCTATGATTATATAAAATTTTATTTTGAGGCTATTTTATAATTTTTTAAACTTTGATAATACTATATGGAACTTATTTTGTATACTTGGGAAATACTTGTAGTTTTCTAAAAGTGGATTTTGACATTTATATACAAAGTGGTGTATTTAAAATTATTTTGACATTTCATTATCTATGAAAATTAACTTATATTTGTGTTAGCTATTAATTGGAAATTATATTTTCACCCCTTAACTTTTAGTTTTCACAAAGATACCTATCATTTATCAATATTACATTTTTTTTATCCCAACTAGCAATTATCGTTGAGTATCTATCGTTTGTTCTTTTGCTATGATATCAATGAAGCTCTTCTTTTTCCGCAAAAAAACTAGCAATCCAACTCTTGTTATTTGCATCATATGCCTCTACCCACTATCTTTGGTCAACTCTAATAAAATAAAATTATCTATCTTTATCACTACCATCTAATTATTTTTCTCTTCATGACTACTCATATACATACACACACACACACACACATCCCTCAATAATTCACTACTACCTACCATCTTGTATGTGAATCTTCTTGTGGAATTCTCACCACCAACCCCCACCATCAACCTCATTTCAATCACCCCCATTTCATTTCACTTTCTCTCTTCAAGAACACTCAAAAGCTCCATTCTCTCTCCAAAAAAACTCCATTCCCGGATTGGAGTGTTGACCTCACAAAAACACCTCCAAAACATCATTTTTCACCTTCAAATTCATGAAAAACTCAAGTCCAAGGTCATACTATGCATGGGGGGGTATTTTCTTCATCTTCTTCATGATTTTAAGCTCCTCAAGGGATTTTCAAGCTCTCATGGACTTCAAGCTTCTCCAAGCACCATCATTTTCCCAAATGTCTCTCTTAAGGCTCATTTGTAAGCTTTCGTTCCTCTTTAAATTTGTGCATTTTGATGTTACTTTTATCATAATGATAGAAAACTTCTTGATCTTTGCTTGCATGTGTGTCTAGAACATGAATTGAAGACTTTAAACTTGTTTTTTTTCAAATTCTTCACATGATTCCCCAAATTTCTTGTTCGATCTCTTTTTGTATGTCTAACTTGTTGTATTTGAGTATAAAAACATATTTCTCAAGTTGCATGTATGATGGAAATGGATTGATCATGTTTTGAGTGTTCTTGGTGAAAATTGCATGTCTTTACAATCTGACCAGTTTGTGAAAAACGTATATTATCTCTAAATTTTGTCTCTGTAGAATTTTTAACTCTTTCATATTATGAAACTAGACTCAGAGAGGGTCATTTTGAAAGAAAATTCAACTCCATAGCCTTTTTGGTTAGGGAGATATGCTCATTCTAATTTGCATGTTTTCTGAAACTCTGTTTTTGGACAAGTTTTACCATTTTTGTTAAAAATCTCATTTCCAGAAACTTATGGCACCAAATCTTTCTTGTAATGAAACTAGACACATAAGAGATTCATTCTGGAGAATATAGGAACTTTTCCTATTGTCCAAGTAGTAGTAATTGGTCTTCAAAGTTGAAACTTTCTTCCAAACATGTCTCTGCATAGCAGTTTTTGTTATTTTTATAACTTGAGTTTTATAATAGCTATGCATGATTTTCTTGATGTTTCTGAAACTAGACACATATAGGTTCATCATACATTAATTTCAATATTTTAGGAGATGATTTGATATGGTAAATGTGGCTCCAAAGTCAGAGCTACAATTCTGTCCAGAATTGTAGTTTCACATTTTTTTAGAAAACTTGAATTTTTGAACTTCTAGGTGTTTTGTTGGACTTGTTTTGATAATTAAACATCATTATATGTGCATTAGTAAAGTTTAGGACTATGGACATGTAGGTTTGCATTTTTATTATGCATGTTTAAATTGGTTATAACGAGTACGTCATACGTGTGATTGTAGACATCGACCCCGTAGGAGAGAGCGGTTATCGTCGGAGTGCTAGGCTTAGTTTCTTGATTTTGATTGTGCTCCATCTCAGTGGTAAGTACATATGTACGGCCTTTTTATATCAAAATGTGCGTTTGTGTTTGATGTTTCAAATGAATGTTTGTTATATGAAATAATATGAGAATGCATGTTTTCCACTCGAATGTTGTTAAATTATTTTATTCATCTCCTTTGAGAACTCTCGGAAATTACTTGTTAATTGTTGATATCCTGATTCTGGTTATGTGAAAGAGAAGAAATAAAATACCAGTAATAGACTTAGGACGATGTACAGAGTACTGTTATTAATGGGAGGCGTCAAGCGATCCTCCAATTTCTTATGGCTAAGACCATTGAAGCAATGCTTCTTATTATTGGATAGAACGTCAATGTTCACAAATCCGCCCCCGATGAGCCAAAATGTATCATGATATTGAGGCCAAGGGGTTTATAGAGCTATAGAGTGCTAGTTATACTTGTAAGGGTCACTACGGTATAGGTGTGTCGACACTAAAGGCCTTTTAGCTAATGTTATGAGCGGGGTTGACGAATGGGCTCCCTTAACGCTCGGGTGAAATAGGGTTTGATAGACCCTAGAAGGAACCCTTAGTGATTATTTCGTGATCCCTCTGTCTACATCGATCCTGCTGGTGGCTCTTGACACGCCTCAGCTAAATTAAACTGTTGATTGAAGTCGAAATTAAAAATTGACTGCTTATTAACGTTGTTTGTGGCTTTGGATTTCCCTAATCAATTAAAATGATTTGAAATGCTTTGGCTACTCATGAACTAAGTTATCCTCTTAAATGGACTTGTTTACTCTGGGTATGTTACCAACTACTCGTGGTTTCTCAATGTTATTAAATTGAGAGGTTTTTGTTACTCGTTTACTTCCAGTTGTTCCAAAGTCTCCAACATGATAGCTTTACTGTTTAAATCTTCTAATTTGTTTCAACTCATGCTTCCGTGCCACTCGTTGCTTTACATGTCGTAGTATGTATTTACTCAGTTTTTACTGATTATTTCTTCAAAACTGCGTCGGCATTTGCCATTTTAAAACCGCAGGTCGTCAATCAAGTTTGGAGAATGGGAACGCGAATCGAGATGAAGAAGTTTAGCTTAAATCAGATCACTTAGTAGATCACGCACGATTTGTTTTAGATTGGACTTAATATCGAAATTTTGTTATGTACTTTAACCGAAATGTAAATTTAATTGTTAATAATCTACTTTTGGTTATCGATTGTCGCGTTAACCCTGAACCGAGATCCCGGGTTGTTTCATGACCCTTGCCCCCTGGTGTACCGTCGAGTTCGCAGTGCTCAAGCGATTTCTGGGTCCGCTGATAACGTGCCTGGAGCAGGCTCTCCAAGGCAAGTATTGATGGAGGAGGCTCCAGCGGTTGAGGATTATCCGGACGCGGAGCTCATTATTGAGCAAGAGGGGAAACTCCCATTGCAGAAAGATCTCGCCGCTTCACGTGCTGAAGCAATACCTATTTATTCGGAGGAGGCTAATATCGAGCAAGAGGCCGGTCTTGAACAGGTCACCATGACTATAAATGTTGAGCCTGAAATGCTATCATAGAAGAATACCGAAGAGGTTGCATGTGACAATGTGTCTGCTGAGCACGCCGAGTTTGATCCTCCTGTTACTCAGAGTGTTGAGGAGGTCGAGCATGCCAATCTAAGTTCATCCCCTGCACCAGGCATGGCGAGGAGCGAAGATCCTGCGGGAAGATTTGATATGGACTCTCTCTTTGAAATGTGGGGCTCGCAGGCTGCAAGCCCTGTTGTACCTGCGAGGAATTTAATAATTCCTGAGCCGTACTTTGCGCGCAAGGTAAGAGCGGATCAAAAATTAGTCGAGGAAATTCGAGCCGGCTTGCCAGTAGCAGTATCTGTTGCTCCTCTTCAACAGATCGTCGAAGGGACTGGTAAGCTTATCCTTTTTCTCCTAATACTCCGACTCCTAGGTTCACGTCTCTCTGATTGTTTTGTCCTACCTCTATGCGCAGATATTGACCAAGCCTGTTTGGAATGGATAATAAAGGTGCAAGTGACCTTTCCTGCTGTGTTTGATCGAGTGCTGGAGCTGGCACCAAAAGACAGAGGGAATCTTTTCAGAGATATGGCTGCTCTCTCGGAAAGATTGTATAAAACCACCCCTAAAAGCACCATAGCTGCTAGTGCTCAAGATCTTCTCGCGCTCGTACAGAGGCTTCAAGAGACTGCAGCGGGTCGACTAGATTTGGACTTCCTCGTGCAGAGACTAGCCAAATCTCGCAATTCTGCCAGTCTTTGAGCTGAATATACTTCTTTCAGAGAGGAGACAATAGCCCTTAACGCTCGCAGAGAAGTGTATGAGCAGATGGCCCGGGAGTATGAAGCTGCCTTAAAGCATCATGAAGAGATGAAAGCTCGCATTGCAGAGCTCGCACCAAACTCGCTCAAGTTATCCGCGAAAGACTCCCTCTTGAAGGATTTTTTTAAGGAATGAAGCAGTAGTCCTGTTGATCCGTCATTATAGATTATGAATTTGATGTTCTTTCTTCATAGCCCGGATGCCTGGATGTTTTGAATATGTGACAATTGTCTGTGGCGCGTGTGTGTTCCCGCGCGATTTTTATGGGACACCTCCTTTTGCATGCTAGGTCTCTTGTGCCTTGTCTTCTGCAGGTAAATAGGGTCCTTGCCATTACCTTGGTCAAAAGTTTAGCCAAATATAGTAAACATTGCGTAATTAGCGTAGTCTCTTGTATGATTGTTATCCTGTGAGATAGGATTACACATTATTTTGCACGTGCTGCTATCTTATGAGATAGCTTATGCTTTTATTTGATATTTCACCTTTTTGGTTCAAGCAAATAAGCTGGCGCGTGTACGTCGCTGTCTGCCGTACCTGTAAAAGGTCTCAATATTCAATGTCTTGATGATGGTTCAAATTCCTAGAAACCATCATGACTGTATGAATCGTCGTGCCAGCATGGCGTCTTGATAAGGCGTGACTGTCCCATAGTGGACTATTCCTTCATTATTACCTAGGGCTACTATATCGCCGTATACTTTAATAATGCCATTGATTCTCTCGTCTGGTTTTCGAGGCGTTATTGGAAACTGAAGAGTCTTCCTTGGGCCCTATATAAATCCCCTCTTCTTTGCCATTATGTTCTTCGTTACTACCACTCCTATGGGCTTTTGCCATCGAAAAGATGTCCTCTCCCCATGTTCTTCACCGCGTTCCTCTGTCCTTTCATCCACCTGAATCCCAATTCCATGGACCCATAGAGCTATGTTGTTCTATAGGAATGTCTCCCAAGGGCTCGTCATCCAAGATCTCTGATTCGTCCAGCCTTCATGAGAATCGGCAGTGTAGGCTTCTTTACCATAAAGAAGGCGTCTTTTCCTTTATTATGTTCGCAGGTACCACCCCTGGTGGGTCTCCGGCAAATACTGCACCCTCACTGGCTCTTGAATTGAAGCGTAATGATTGGGGTGTTGCCCTGGTGGCTCTCCGATGGATAACTATTTGCCACCAAAACTCGGATGTGAGGGCGGCGAACGGGATTCATTCCCGAAGCCATTTCTCTCGTCTATTCCTTGAAGTTCATCTGGCATCTCGCCATGGTAGCGGCGAGGGTTCTGTTTTGGTCGAGGACGTCGACGATGACGACGAGCCTTCCTTAGTTAGGCCCCTAATTTAGGGTTTCTAGCGTAGGAACATGTTTCTTTGAAATATTTTTTTTTTGGGGAATCTGCTTTCTGCTACTATCTAGACAGATAAATTGTACTTCTGCCTTTTGGCTGTTTCATCTAATAAAATAGACTTGTATTTCTGCTTCTATAAACATTCACATATTTATACTCTGTTTGTTTTTGCTTTAAGCCATAGTTTTGCGTGTTGGCTATTTGCGTACTATTCATTCGAATAGGCTTTCAACTCTGCCATCCTGAGAGACAACTTTTGTATCGGTTGGGATAAACTGCTACTGCTATCATATGAGATAGACCTTGAACTTTTGTTGCTATCCCAGTAGATGGGTTCTGTCTGTATTTGGCTGCTATCTTATGAGATAGGCTTTAGTTTGGCTGCTATCATGTAAGATAGGCTTCAGCTGTCTTAACAGACATGCTTTATTCGCATTTGGCTGTTACCATATGAGGTAGGCTTATGCTATCTTAGTCGATAGGCTTTATTCGCGTTTGGCTGCTACCATATGAGGTAGGCTTGTGCTATCTTAGCAGATAGGCTTTATTCGCGTTTGGCTGCTATCATATGAGATAGGCTTGTGATATCTTAGTAGATAGGCTTTATTCGCGTTTGGCTACTACCATATGAGGTAGGCTTGTGCTATCTTAGCAGATAGGCTTTATTCGCGTTTAGCCGCTATCATATGAGATAGGCCTTGAACAATCAACAGGTACAGATAAATAAGCACAGTTGATAAATAATGACCGTACTCAACAGTTGATACTAAGAGCGCACCTTTGCAGTTCCTCTAGATGCGGTAACATTTCTTTCCGTTGGAGTAGAAACTTCCCACCTGTCTGCCATCTTCATCATGTTTGAAAACCCTTTTTAAGGTGTAGATGTTTTTGGCTACTCCGGAGGTCTCCGTCTTCATGGGCTGCGTTTCTCCCATTTCCTCCCTTGTCACCATTACTCCTGCTGGTGACTGATCTTGGATGTCCTCCCATCTAGGCAGAGGAACTGTCCGGGATGGGGCCGGGAATGGCCCGTCCTCCAACTCTGTGAACCACACCGCCTCAGATAGATGTGCCTCTTCCAGATTGAAAGGATTCACGGAAGCAGGTATAGTAACCACCCTTTCTTTCAAGATAGCCTTCATCACCTGGTGAGCTGTTGAGGGCACAACGTCGAAGCGGTGAATCCACGCTCTCCCAATGATCATGTGATAAGTCGTGTTGGCGTCGATAACATGGAACTTGGCAGAACAGCTAATTTTCCCAATTTGGATCCCCAAGCGAATCCATCCCAGGGTCATCCTGGAATCGCTACCAAAGCCTGTGAGTGGCGACGGCTTTTTAACTATCTTGTGTTTGGGGATCCCTGCCGTCTCCAGGGTGCTAAGGGGAATAACGTTCACCGCGGCTCTTCCGTCGACAAATGCCCTTTTAAAATCCACGCGGTTGATGGCAGCCGTCACGTACAATGGTCTCTGATGGTTCGCACTAGTCCTCTTGTCAGACTCATCGAATGTCATGATGGGTCCCTCCGGCCGAACGGGCCTAACAATCCTGCCGTCCGAGATTACTAGCTCTTCCCCATAGTCCTCTGCCGCTCTGAGGATGCCCTTGTTCATTTCGTGCCTGCAGTCGGGTGAGAAGCCCATTTCAACGAAGAACCTAGCAAAATTTGACAGGATTCTTCATTCGCTCAGCTCGGGAATCCTCCGTGGCAATACCGTAATCCTCCTCTTCGTGGATCTCCGCGACTACCGGGACTTCTGTATCTATGACCTCCTCTAGGTCGGTTATCGAGATCATAGCGACCTCTTTTTCTTTGGGTTCCTGCCTCGCATGAGACCGCAGCGGATTATTACGCACATCTTTGGCCGGCTCGTCTATGAACAGCTGGCCCTCCTTTATTTTCCTAGCCACCATCCATCTGAGATTTTTTCACTCCTGCGTTGGGTGCGACACTTTTCCATGACACTCTCACCACCTGGGGTTTCTGAATTGCTCTCCTGTAGTTTTGCGCTCGAAGGGTTGCAAGATCCCGTCCTTCCGCCATCTTTTGCAGAGATCAATCGCATCCTCGATTGAGCAGGGTAGTGGCGGCGCCTGCTGTGGATCCGGTTGTTGTTGCTTGCTGGATGGTGACACTGCATGGACGTTGGTATCTCGTGACCGCTTGTAACCGAACCTTCCGACCTTGAAGCTGGGATTCGTCGGTGTGTGCTCGCTAAGGCGTCTCTTCCGCATCCTTTCTACCAGGGCTCAACGTTTCTGGTGCAGTCAATCAACTTCGAGAAAGTAGGCATGTTCAAGTTAATCAACATACCTTTATACTCGTCGCGCATGCCTTGCAGGCATATCTCGACCAGACGGCCCTCCGAGACCTCGTCACTGCATTCCAAGGACTTGGCCCTGAATTTCTTAATGAAGGCGACGCCTTCCTCGTCAGACTTTTGGTACATCCGGGAGAGGTGAATGGTGGTGACTCTTTCGTCCACCTGGAAGAACTTCGTGTAGAATTTCTGTACCATTTCGTCCCATGTCTTGACAGATCCCGCTTTGAGGGCTCTGTAACACTTGTATGCGACGGTTCCCAGAGATTTGGGAGATTCGCACATGAGCAACCAAGTGTCAGCCGCGTACAGGCCCATCATATCCATGAACCTCATCACGTGCTCGTGAGCATTCCCGGTGACTTCATCAAACTTGTCCCATTTGGGAGCTTTGTACCCAGTGGGATTTGGCATCAGATAGATATCCCGCAGAATGGGAGGTGCACTATCTACCTTGGGAATGACAGTGTCCGCGAAACTCTGGTTGGCAATGATGCTGTCAATCCTTTGTTCGAGGGCCGCCATACTAGCAGGTGTTCCCCATAGGATGGAGCTGTTGGCCCGAAGCCCGGAATGTAGGGCATACTGGGGTTGTAAGGATGCGGAGGTGGAGGCCCATGGCTTCCTAGGGCTCCAATTGTATATAGAGATGATGCAGGATATGCGATGAGGTTCCCTGCCGTCATCAGGGAAGAGCCTGATGAGAACGGTGGCGTCTGGCTCGCCGAGCCGCCTGAGAGAGGAGTCTGGGAAGCATAGACATGCACTATCGAGGTGCTTATTGAGGTGGAAACCATCCCTGGTGGGGGCAGTGAAGTTGACAACAATGAGGCAGAAGCCCCTGGGACAACGTTCTAGACCACCTTTCCCAGAATCTCCATGATCTGAGCAATTTGGTCAGACTGAGCTTCCATGGCTCGGGCTTGAGCTCGTATTGTGGCCTGGAGAGACTCCATGGATGGTCCATCCTCACAAAAACCGGGGCCCGAGTTTTGGGAGTGGTGTTTAGCAGTCCGTCCTCTCCTGAGGTTTCCTCATGGGAGGGAGACTTGTCTCCGTGACGAATGCCTTGGTCCGAAGACATTATGGGCAGATTTGGAGTTCTTGAAGGTGGATGTTTCATGTCGGGTTCACCAAAATGTTTACAAGGAAATCCTCTAGAGATCCCATGTGTACACATCAAGTAGAGAATAAGAACACGGAGAGTTGTAAGGTGTGTGTAGGGAGAGAGTAAGCACTAGTAACTGTTTGTGAGAGAGAGACAGTAAGCTATGGCACTGGACCAATATGTCTTGTGTGTCTTATGTCGTAACAGAGAGCTAACGATCCTATATATAGTGGGGAAGTGACCGTTGAGGGGTTAATGCACCATAAATGGCGGCTTAAAGATAGACCCCCAACGGCACGTTCGACCGTGTATATTGGAACCGTTACGCACCTGCCCGCAAGTATCGGAGACCGTTATGAGATAAGCTGTATTGATGGGACACGTAAGCCTAGGATCTCTCATTCAGTTACCAGAGGTCGCGCACAAGCTTGGTTGTCGCATGCGCGCGACGGACCTTACCCTAGCCTCCAAACCACTAAGTCCCTACAAGTCCCGTGTTATGGTGCGCGGGGGCTCTGTCTCGTAGAATGTGGATCAACACGGGTGGTGATCCGGTATGGATGGAGCACAGCTAGGTGTGCTTGATGGCTGCCACGTGGCGTTGATCCATCTGTATGGAAAGCAATATCTACAACTTGGTTCGGCAATTTACCTATATCCATGGTGCAATGAGCACTATTGAATATTCACTATGTGAGAAGAAGAAGAGTACAATGGACCGTAGTCTTCTTCTATGTGAGTATCTTAGCAAGACAACTGATTAGGAATAGAATCCTAATCAGTATTAATCAATTAAGGAGGTGATGAAATCGAAATGCTGAAACCCTAATGGGTCGCCGATCCCGGCGTTGCACCCTAGTGGGCAACCAAAGTCAACTAGGCGAAAGAGTTGCTGACATCTCCTAGCTCCCAGAAGTGTATCCATCTTGATCATGATGTTTCATGTCTGTCTTTGGATTGTGGTACTCGTTGCCCTTTGGAAGTCATCTATACGATTTCAATCTGAACCAATACCTTGCAATGCACAAGCTTGATTCAGTTGACCACCTTGGTCAGTGATCCCCAATCTGTCAATGCAAATTTAGTGTTGAAACCTCCTTTCCAACTTCCAACCAATTATTATCGCACTTGAGGCTCCACCTCAATGTGGACGACTGCAAATTCGTCATGTGATAACATCAATGCAAATTCATGAGCCAAGTCTACTATGAGAAACTTGGACTCTCCATGACATCGTAGGGCTTGCGATCTCAAAAGGAATTCTCGATATGCCCACGAGACAAACCTCTTGAGAACTCTTCTTCAAAACTTCTTTCCAAGCTTGTGACTTTTTGAATCAAGTGCGATGCAACCTGCGAGTTGATCTATTGTCTCCAGTTCCTGCGATTTCTGCAATCTCATTTTCGAACAATCTAGCCTTGCAATTCTTCTTATTCTTTTGATTTGAATCTTCTGCAAATTCCTAGTGGATGGGAAGGACCACCGTGCAACTCCACCTGCAAATGGGATACATGACTTGTAGCCTCCAGCTCAAGTCGACGAATGCGTTTAGTGATTTGCAGCCTCCTACTCAAGTCTGCTAAACCTTCTAGAGTAGAGTTAACAAACCCCATGCGCTTGGCCCAAACAACCATTGATTGTTTTCTTGTGCAATCTCATCAGCCATGTCCTTCACCTAGAGCTCTTCAATCTTCAAAGTTGGCACACTCCTTGGTTTCCTAGATTCTTTTGACAACACTATGAGCGTCGTACTTCTGGACTACTCTAGTTGCTACCCCTATGGTCCTTCCATATTACAAGTTCTTCTTGATAACCTGAATCACGATGCGGGTACCATTGGCAATATCCATAACTCCTGCTTTCAAATTGATCTTGAACCATTTGGCCTCAAAAACACCTACATAAATCAAGTTCTTCTTCGAATCTAGTACATACTAGCAATTCGATAGCCGTTGAATTGAGCCATTGTGTAGTTGAAACTGAACTTCACCTACTCCCATCTTCTTGCTCGCCGAGTTATTCTCCATGCTTGCAATATTTCAACTCAACGAAAACCCTCCTAACTTGATCACATGTGATGTGAACAACCAGAATCCAACATATACTCCATTGACATGCTGACGACGGTGGAGGTGAGAGAAAATGCAGAGAACGCCTTCGGCTGGGCTCCGATTGTTTTCTTGCTCGGCGCAAAACGGAGAAGAGGGATCGACAAAGAGAACGAGCGAGAGAGAGATATTGAGAGATGTGAGAGTCGGTGTGAATTCTCTCTGCGTTTGAGGGGTTTAAATAGGTGGAGAGATGAGAAATCCGGCGAGTGGAAGGAGACCCACTTCGAAAACTTCAATTCCGAATTGGGACAAAAAATTGGCGAAATTGATTTGCATGGTGAGAAATTAACGATCCTTGTCGAATAGGGACTGTATTGAAACGAAAATTGGTGAAGAAAGAGGTCCAATCGGTGGTGGTAGAGTTGGAGGCAGCGAAGGAGTCGCCGGAGTAACACTCCCGTTGGGAGTTGGAGATGGAGGAAGAAGATGATGTAACTTTAAGTAAAAGACACTTCCCCCTAGTAGTTTAGGTAAAAGGCATATACTACCCCCATAGTTAAAGACAACAATTATATTAAGAAAAATACATAAAAGCCCCATATTTTTAATAACAATAAAAATTAACTTTTAAATAACTACAATTGACACCCAATAGTTATAGTAATGTTATAAAATAGTTGTATCCACGAAACGGGTATTTCAACAATGATGAACTCATAGGGGTCTTAACTACCTTGAACTGTGACATGTTATATTTATTTAATAAGTCCTTGGTGTATTTCCCTTGATGCACAAAGATTCCTTTCTTCATTGATGCACATGAAGTCCAAGAAAGAAATTCAGTCCTCCCATTAAGCTCATCTCAAATTCCCTGCACATTAAACTTGAAAACTCTTTTGAAAGAGCATCATTAGTAGCACCAAATAGAATATCATCAACATATATATGTACTGCTAACAAATCCTTTTCATGATTCTTGCTAAAAACTTAGAGAGTTTGTCATACCAAGCCCTTGGAGATTTCTTAAGTCCATACAAGGCTTTGTCTAATTTTTAAACATGACCAGGAAAAATATCATTTTCAAAACATGGTGGTTGAGCAACATTTACATCTTCTTGTAAATATTCATTTAGAAAAGCACATTTGACATCCATTTGAGAAAGCGTTATATGTTTATGTGATGCAAATATAAGAAGTATTCTGATAGCTTATAACCTTGCAACAGGGGCAAATGTCTCCTCATAATCAATTCCTTCTTGATTATATCCCTTTGCAACCAGTCTTGCTTTACTTCTCACAACCTTACAATTTTCATCAAGTTTGTTTCTGAACACCCATCGAGTTCCAATCACCGATTGATTCTTTGGTCTAGGAACCAAATTCCATACTTTCTTCCTCTCAAACTCATTCAGCTCATTCTCCATTGCAATGATCAAATCTGCATCTTCTAGTGCTTCTTTTTCATTTTTGGGCTCAATAAGTGATACAAAAGCACTGAAAGAACACATATTCTTCAGTTGACCACTTGTCTGAGTTCCAGTGGTTGGATCTGCTATAATGTTCTCTGCAGGATGATCTGATAAGTATTTGAACTTATTTCTAGGTGTCCAGGTGTATGACCCTTCAAGGCTTTGAGTTCTTGTCATAGTAGAAGGAGCATCATATGTTCTATTAGTCTCAGTCTAAAGGCTTTGAGATTTTTGCTCAGCAGGGGGTTCAAGGCCATGAGATTCTTTTGAATTTTTCTGCAGCTTAGTTTTGCTTATGTTAGCTTTCTCATTGTCATCATCAGCCTCATACTTGTTCAAGTTGAGATCTGCAAAAATTTCACTCAAAGAATCATCAGTACTTTCATCAAAAATCACATGAATACTCTCCTCTACAATCTTAGTTCTGTTATTGTAAACTCTGTAAGCTTTGCTAGTTTGAGAATAACCAAGAAAATTACCTTCATCACTTATAGCATCAAACTTACCAAGATTATCTTTGCCATTGTTATGCACAAAACAAGTACAACCAAAACGCTTAAAATAAGAAACATTAGGCTTTCTTCCTTTGAACAGTTCTTAAGTAGTTTTCTTCAAAATAGGCCTGATTAAACATCTATTGAGCACATAATTGGGAGTATTAACAGCTTCTGCCCACAGATACTTTGACAAATTACTTACAAGTAGCATGGTTCTATACATGTCTTCAAGAATTCTATTTTTCCTCTCAAATACTTCATTCTGCTGAGGAGTTCTAGGTGCAGAAAAGTTGTGTGAGATGTCATGCTTTGCAAAAAATAAACCAAAATCAAGCTGGTCAAATTCTCTACCATGATCACTTCTAATAGATGCATCATGTAATATTTTCAAAATTTGAAACTCTTTACAAAGCTTTGAGAATTGAGACAATTCAGACTTATCTCTAATGAACATAACCCATGTAAATCTGGAATAATCATCAACCACAACAAGCATATATCTCTTACTTTTGGGTGTTTGAACCCTCATCGGACCACATAAGTCCATATGCATAATTTTATAAAGGCCTAAAAGTACTTACAAAGTTCTTTGGCTTGAGAATGAACTCTTGGTCTGTTTACCTTGGGTACATGCTTTGAAAATCTCATCATCTTTGGATTTCAGGATTGGTAGGCCTCTTACCAAATCTTTTGGAATGAATTTGTTCATAGTATGCATGCTTATATGACCAAGCTTTCTATGCCAAAGCTTTGAGTCATCCTTCAAAGCTTTGAGACATTTCAGACTTTCACCTGGAACTTTGCTAGTACATAGAGCATAAACATTGTGTGACCTAGGAGTAGTGAGTATGCAATTGCCTGATTTTTCATCTCGCACCACACATTTCTCCTTATTTCCTTTATCACAAAGCTGAGATATACTCAATAAATTATACTTAAGACTATCAACTAGATAAACATCTAAAATTAACCATGTAGAGTTATTAACAATACTACCTATACAAATGATGTTGCACCTTGCTTTATCACCAAGTGTGATTGGTCCTTCTGATTGTTATTTAAGCTCAGTGAATAAAGATTGCTTTCCACTCATATGTCTGGAACATCCACTATCCAAAATCCATTTCCACTCTTTCAAAGTGAAGGGGTGTACATTAGGTAGAAATGCACGATCAATACTCTATGGGGGGTTGAATAGAGTATGCAGACTTTTGCTAAACTTTGCAAGAGTAGTGGTTTCAAAAGATTTGTACAAAGATTCAAGGCCTTGAAATGAGTTTCAAGCCCTTGTAATAACACAGTTAGAGTGAATAGAAGAATAAGTCTATTTCAAGGCCTTGGAATGAGTTTCAAACCCTTGAAATAAAACTGTTTTGAATATTGAAAAAGTTCTAAGTTTGTAAGATAAAAGTAAATGCAAGAGACACAAGATATATAAAGTTCATTCCACTTGGACCTACGTCTCTACCTCAGGGATCTTCTCCCTGCAGGATTTTCAACTCAATTCTTATTAATCAAGAGCTAAGCCCTAGATCTCAAGCACAGAGAGATACCTTACTCTATTACAGCTTGTGGTTCTCACTTACCTATTGTAAATAGTGCTTTCTGAGCTGACAGATCTTGGCCACGTGGCAATCATCCAGCACACCATATTGTGCTCCACACACACTGGATCACCAGCCGCGCTGATCCATGTGGGGGCTGCGAGACAGGGCCCTCGCATACCACTGCACGGGACTTGTAGGGACTTAGTGGTTTGGAGGCTAGAGTAAGTCCTGTCACGTGCGAGCCAAGCCCGCGCGCGACCTTTAGTAACTGCTTTTGAGAGATTTATGGCACGAGCTCCATAAACCCGGTCAATCCGGTCAAAGCCGGTCAACCCCATAACGGTTCCAGTATTCGCGCATAACGTGCTGTAACGGTCCATATATACGCGGACGAACGTGCCGTTGTGGTTAAGCTAATTAAGCCGCCATTGATGGGCGCATTAACCACACTACAACGGTCACATTCTCCGTTATATATAGGACGTTAACCTTTCCATACAAAGGAGAACACACCAGACATACGCGGAAGCTCTGCCAAACCCCTGTCTCTCTCTCAGACATTACTACTGCCTTACTCTCTCCCTACACACAACCCAACTCTTCCTGTGCCATTTCCGATCCTCTGCTCTCGGTGTACACAGAGTGCTCCCCGCCGGATTCTCTTGTGCACATTATGGTGAACCCGACGTGAACCTACCATCTCAAGCAACCATGTCTCAGGAGGATGATGTCAGTAACAGATCGCCTTCCACGGAGGCCGCCTCAGGAGAGGAGATTCGCCATACTCCTACAGCTACCGGTGAAGCTCCGACGCTAGAAGCCTTGGACGCCACCATCCAGAGTCAGGCGAAGGCTCTCAAAGCTCAATCTGCGCAGCTAGAACGGATCATGGCTGTCTTGGGGACTCTTGCTCCAAACCCTGCACCAGCCACCGCCATCTCTCAGGGAGGAGGAGTCTCCACCACTCAAGGATTGGGAGTGTCAACCACACCACCCAACCCTAATCTGCAAACTCCACCGGCGACTACGCAGCTACCCTCAATTCAGGGGTCAACATCTCAAATGTTGCCTCTCGCTGCTCGTACTCCTCAGCCTCCGGCTTTGGTACCTAATCCGGCCTCACAGTATCCCTTGCCTCCTCCAACGGCAGTCTGGGGTAACGTGAATTCGAAATACGTCCCTAGCCCTCCTGCGGCATATGTGTCGCCTCCGCCTGCGACAATCCCTCCCCCCGCTGCCGAGGGAAGTACTCCGGAGTGTATGACGTCTCTGCAACGACGCATAGACACTATTCTGGCTCACCAATCGTTCGCAGATACCATCATCCCGAAGCTCGACAACGATCCACCTATCCCACGAGAGATCTATCTCATGCCTAACCGTGCTGGGTACAAGGATCCTAAATGGGACAAGTTCGAAGATGTCAATGGGAACGCCCATGAGCATGTCATGCGTTTCATCGATGTGATGGGGCCGTATGGAGCTGATCCCAAGCTGCTGATGCGCGAGTTCCCGAAATCCCTGGGGAACGTGGCTTACAAGTGGTATAGGACATTGGAAGCCGGATCCGTGAAGACTTGGGACGACATGGTCCAGAAGTTCTACACCAAGTTCTTCCAGATGGAGGAAAAGGTGACGATGATTCATCTCTCGCGGATGTATCAGAAGCGCGAGGAGGACGGAATAACCTTCATCAAGAAGTTCAGGGCCAAGTCCTTGGAATTCAAAGATGTGATACTCGAAAGCAGACTCGTAGAGATATGCCTGCAGTGCATGCGAGACGAGTACAAAGGTGGCTGCAAAGCTAGCAGAATACAACATCAGGCAGATATGCTCCACTCCATACTACCCGAAGTGGAATGGGAAAGCAGAAGCAACCAACAAGACGCTATTGAGAATTTTGAGCAAGATGGTCGCAGATGACCACAAGAAGTGGGCTTATTCTTTGAGCATAGCCCTGTGGGCTTATCGGACTTCTCCAAGGACACCCACAGGGGTCTCACCATTCCTTTTATGCTATGGAGCTGAGGCTGTGGTACCTGCGAAAGTGAAGGTTAACTCTGCAAGATTGGCTTTTCATGCATTATATGACAATCAACGCGATCATGACTTAGTCCTGCTAGAAGAAAAGCGGGAGCAAGCTAAAAGGACCAACAAACGATACCAAGAAAGGATCGCTCGTGCGTACAACAAAACAGTCCAACGTCGAGATTTCGCAGTTGGAGATTTGGTCTTGCGCGCGTCTGACCATTGCATGCGCGAGGCAGCTCACCCAAAATTCGCAGCCAATTGGGAAGGACCCTTTGAAGTCACGGAAGTCTTTGATAGTGGCTACTGCAGCATACGGAGGTTACATGGAACGACCTCAACCCCAAGCTCAGTCAACATGCGCTGGATTAAGAAGTATTACCCTTAACTTCTCTCGTTACATGCGTTATATTACAACGTTTGCTTCATGCTCTGTATTGCTATGATTCGCACATCTTCTCTCCCATATGAGAGAACTGTAATCTCATCTCTTCCATACGAGAGTTTCATAATAAAAAGACTTCTCCCAAAATGAGAAGAACTTTATGCTTCTAGCTATCTTTATTGCTCTGTTTATTTCATTATTACTGTTAGCGAAAGCCTATCCGCCGTGATAGCAACCCATGCGAATACGATCTTAAGTGATCTTCTAAAAGCCTATCCGCCGTGATAGCAGCTCATGCGAATACGATCTTAACTGATCTTTTAAGCCTATCTGCCACGATAGCAGCCCATGCAAATACGATCTTAAGTGATCTTTTAAGCCTATCTGCCACGATCGCAGCTCATGCGAATACGATCTTAACTGATCTTTTAAGCCTATCTGCCACGATAGCAGCCCATGCGAATACGATCTTAACTGATCTTTTAAGCCTATCTGCCACGATAGCAGCTCATGCGAATATGATCTTAAATGATCTTTTAAGCCTATCTGCAACGATAGCAGCCTATGCGAGTATGATCTTAAATGATCTTTCAAGCCAATCTGCCACGATAGCAGCACTATACAAATGCGATCTTAAAATGATTCTTAAGTCTATCTGCCATGATAGCAGCATTCTGCAAAATGATCTTAAGTGATCTACAAAAACCTATCTGCTGAGATAGCACCTGCACTTGAATCTAAAGTAAATCGCAGGCCTATCCGCCAAGGTAGCAAAGCTGCGCAAATACGATCTCGAACGATCTAAAAACATATTTGCAAATCTATTCGACAGATAGCCAATCATAGCAACAATGCAAAGTGTGAATACAACACTACAAAAGGCGAAATTTGCCAACGCGCATGCGGAATCGTAATTCGTTGTAACAAGACAGCAAATTATACAAAGTGATTTATCATTATGAGTCAAAATGACTTACAATTTATCTGTCTAGATAACAGCTTACAAGCGAAAAGCTCAGATCAAGCTAGCTACGCAGCCAACATGGCTTACAATGTATCTAAGTAGTAACTTACAAGCAGAAATTACACATCGCGGGAATCCTAACTGGAAAAGGATCGACCTAACGGTCATAGCAGAAGCTATGCGATACAAAGATCTGCGACCAAAGATCTGTAGCAAGTAGGGTGTTCCTGCGAGAAGAACAGCCCGCCGCTCGCCATGTCTACAAGACCTATGCGACGCTATGTTCAGGATCTCAGGATCTGACAAGGCCTCTGTCTGATCAAGATATGTGCCTGAGGAACCACCTGTTCCGGCGTATGCGACTGTGAAGAACAGGCAAACAGCAACTCCAAAGGCCAGAGGCTCCTTGTCCACGGAGACGAGCACATTGGCTCGCCATCCCGAGTTCAAGAACGAGGAGGCAAGAAATTCTCCTCCGGGAAAGCTAGAGGAGAAATCCGCCATTCATTACGAGTCGGTAGCAAGGTCAGTACGGCGTTGTACCTCGCCGGGAGGCGGCCGGAAACATGACCTGCAAGCATAATAGACGAAGAAAATTCTTCGAGCAAACATGAGGTATTATCTGCATCTTCTTTATGATAGTTATAAAGATCAATAAGCCCTACGAAGCAGATCTCGGAAACTATTTCTATAGCACAAAGCACAAACTCAGGTTTCACAACTTGAGGCTGCCATGAATCAACGAAAAACAAGCGTTGAAGCCAGCAGTCGTAAGGACTCACGGCAAGCCACATTGTGGGATGAAGAACCCAACTAGCAAAAGGCAGGGTTTATATAGACCTTGTGGAGACTCTTTAGTTACCAAGATGAGTCAGCATAATTTGAAAAGAGGGTAAGGATCAATCACTTACGCCTTGAAAAGAGGTAGCAATCAATTACCCTACTAAAGGCTACGACGATTCGGTTGCGTGTCCTAATTAATGACGGATAGTCATGATACGGATGGACTTCCCAAGGAAAGCGTGCTTATCTAATGAGCAATTAGCGCGAAAATCAAGGCAGAATATCAATTGCTGACGTCATAATTGATATGCACAGATATGCTCAAGCAAATCTCGAGAAGGGCAAAACAGGCATTCAAATTTCTTTTTGAAAAAAAAAGGAGGAGAAACCCTAGCAATATTACAGTAATATTTCAGCTACTTATTTGCTACTTTTCAAAACAAGCCCTTGATCAAGGAGTCGTCAGGAGTAAACTGACAGCTCAGATTTTCCACTTGCTCCACTTCTTGTTTCAATTGCTCGCATTTGGCGTTCATCTCATGAAAGAGCTTCACAGCCTCTTCAACCTTTTGTCTTTGTTGCTCTACATTCTGCTTCTCAGCTGCGAGGTTTTGGTGGCCGCGTTTCAAAGTCCCGGCCGCGCGAATCAAGGTGACTCTTTTGACAAGAAACCCAAAGCCCAGCTTGCCTTGAACTTTGGCGAGAAGGTTCTGGCACATGCCAAAAAGCAATTCCGCGCTCTGAGGAGAAATGGTCGCAGGTGTGGCCGCGGACAGCTGCTCTAAAATTCAGATGGCTTCAGTCAGAAACAGCCTTCTATCGAAGGGGCCTATCTCCAGAGACCTCGCAAACGATTGGGGGTAGGAGAGGCGCATGCGAACTAGCCAGTCCACGTCAGCTTGCTTCAACCCTAAAGCAATGTTAAAGTCAAGATTAGACTGTCAAACTCGCAAGTAAATAATGCAAGATGCGAACAGCAAACCACGACATACCAGTTCCTTCAAGGATCTCAAGAAGAGAAGGAATGCGCATTGCTGGGGCAGTTGAAGACTGTCCTCGCTCCATCGCCCTTATATCAGCTGCGAGCTCTAACTCCTCATAGTTGGGGGGAAGAGTATAAGCCGCACCAGGTGCGATTGCAGCCCCGACCTGCGAACCCCAAAAGTTCCACGCAGGAAGAGGTGTCGCAGGCTCAGTCATTGCCGGAGGCATGGCGGCAGCAGAAGTTGCAGCTTGATGAGGGATACCTTCAGGTGCGATAGCATCAGCAGTGTTCGTTCCTATTTCCTCAGCACCAGCATGGGCATCTTCCTCCATCAACACGGTGTCAGCTTCGGCATCATCAGAAAGTTCAATGACGTCCTCGAAGGGCTCTCCTGCATATTCAGCAGCTGCGACGGGCTTCTCAGTATGAGAACTCGACACCGGGACATAGGATGCAGAAGGTTGACTCCTTTGCTCCAACACGGCTTCATCAGCATTACCTGCGATACAAAATACGATGGTGTGAGGTAACTTGTATCGTATATTATTTTATTATCTTCGGTAAACTAAGAGCGAGCACCTCCACGCGAAGGTGGGATCGCAGCATCCTCGTCATATGCTAAGGACGTGGAGCCTTGCCCTATTAATGTATCTTCATTAAGCATGTCTTTAAGGTGAGCGTGACCTGGGGTGCGAAGAAACCAGTCATGATTATGTTCGGGTTGCTAAGCCAAGTTCACACATATTGCTCAAATGATTACATGAAGGTTCACCGCACTTGCCTACTAGCCAACGGCGAATGTCAGCTTTTGACACACCGTGCTTTAGCGCACCGACAATTACATCTCGGTAAGTTACTGCGAGATTAAAAATCTCACCTTCATTACCGCCTGTGATTTCTTCGAAATCCGCCTGGGCTCGCTCTAGAGCTGCTGCATCTTCCTTTGGAGCCGCATCCTCCTCGTCAACTTGAGGAGCCACCTCTTCTGGAAGCACATCTTTCCCGTCAGTGGGACGCACTAGGTCGTCGACGTGTTGTTCTTCTAGGCTCCTCTGCTTCACGCGTTCGAGCTCCTCTTCTTCTCGCTTCCTTCTTCTTTCAGCAGCCTCCGCAGCTGTTCTCCTGGACTCGGCAAGAATGTCCTCGCTTATGGTTTCATCAGAAACCCCGAAATGAGAACCTCTCTTCTGCTTCTTGGCCAAGAGGCCACCGATGGTCTCATCATCATCATCTGCTAAGAAACAATTCGTTCAGATAAAATTGCAAAAGAGTTAAGGTAATGAGAAGAGAAGCACGATTGAGATACCTCTTGAGTCTTCCTCTTGTATCTCATCTCTCTCTCTGTCGCCGACATCTTCAATTCTTTCTTCTTCTTCATCTCCTTCTCTTGTTTCTCTTCTCTCCTCTTCTTCCTCCTGGCCAAACGGAACAAAGGTCTCCACTGCGAGCTCCTTCCGCACTTTACTGGTCATGCGACCTTTACCTTTATCCCTGGCAGTAAGGGATCTCGCAGGAGGGGAAGCTGGAGCGCTCATAGGGGAAGAGATTGTAATTCCCCTTTGCTAGGGCCTCTTCTCTCTCGGAGCAGCAGTCGCTGGAGGAGACGGATCATTCCTGGGAGGAGACAAGGCTGGAGTGTTGTCTATCAGCGAATCAGCAAAAGCATTCATGATCTCGCAAATTTTGGTCTCAACCGCGGGATCCATCTTTGATGCCAGCCGAACTGGTTGTCCTTGTCTTCTCGCAGTAACAATGGTGGTGACCAGCGATTTGGAACACTCACCAGATGCAAACCTCCTCACATGGCACTACAACAGAAAGTGAAGCGTGAAGCTTTTGACATATTGGAATAAGGAAACTTAGCGCATGCAAGAGAAATTGCTTACCTTAGAAAAAGTTTTGCTATATCTGATGACATGCGAATCACCTTTCCTAACCGCCGCGATCTTTTCATCCAGAATGATGGAGGGACACAGGTGATTCTCGCGATCCAGCAATGAATATCAACCATATTCAGAGTCGTCCAGGCTACAATTGGGACGAAAAGGGAAAGAATTCCTTTTGATCACAGGAGCTCTACTTGGCTGGGGGACCGACTGCGTCTCAAACCTTGTCTGCTGGGTGTTCCAGTAAGCGATCCAGTTTCTGGAATAGCCACCTTCACGGTTACCTGGAGGTTGCTCGAAGGGAAGATTGCTCATCAAGATTGTTTTACACTCCCTAGACAATAACCGCTTGTAGTAGCCTCTGATGATAGACTGCGGCCAGATTGAGGGTGCCACTGCATCGAAGCCAAACTGGGGAGACAAACGAGTGGGATCGACATCCACTGTAATCCTCTCGTACCTAGGTGCGAGCTCACGTACATGCTCTGCAAGAGCAGGAAGGGAACCTCACAGACACCAGCAAAAGAATTCGCGATAGCGCTCGTGGAAATGCTCCCCGCCCTCGAAAAGGAGCTCTTCTGAGAAAGAAACAGCCTTGGAAGGATACAGTTTTGGGAACCATCGCACATTCTCAACGCGCATGGCGTAAGGCCTAGATATAAACTCTTCCCGATTGTCGCATATCAGGCTCCAAACGCACTTGGGAAAGTTAGTTCCAAACCACCTCGCAGCCCTGCCACTGTTACGCTCCTCCTCCGTACCTGGGGGACACTATTTTCTGGGCTTAGAAGCGACTGGGGCATAAGAGGGCCATCGCTCGAAGACCCACATTGTCAAGAAAGCAATGTTAATGTAAGTCAGTACATCGAGGCGACCACGCGATTCCTTCATTGCAACAACCAGCTGATCCAACCTGTGGTACAGCGTGCCCAAGACTAAGGGTCCAAGTGCGACTTTCTGGCCAAGGGCCAATTTCACATCAAGAGGCAGAACATGGTAAAAGACCCCATCATGCGGGTGACCATCGATTAGATACTCGACAACCAGGCACAGAGGAAGGCGCATAGGGTCAAGTGATAACCCTTGCCATTCACATAGTTTTTAGCCTTCGGGTTTTGGCTCAGAAACTTCTTGGTGATACTGCTATTCGCATAATCACGGAAAAAGTATTGCACCCACTTGTTCCAAGTATTCTTCGCAGATGTGTCAACCAACTGCCAGTCAGGAAGGACTTCTGTAGGAGTCCACCGGGTGGAAATTTTCTTCACTTCTGACAAGCAATCCTCCATCTGCTTGTACAGAGCGATCCACCTCGCCCACGGGAGACAGATCATACAGCATGTGCACATCTTCGAGCGTGGGAGCAGCCTCGAACTCAGCAAAATGGAACGTGTGAGTCGCAGGCGAGTAACGAGAAAGAAGGTTTAGAAGCATGGACTGATCCAGCTTCACGGCAACACCCTTAATAGCACGAACTGCGAAGTATATTCCGGCATCGTTTAAAGTCACGGCATAATTGGTCAACACATGGTCAATCCACTCATCCATGAAGTCCAATTTCTGAACAAATGCTTGAGTAGAAATCGCAGTGTATGGGAAGTACCCATTTTCGACTCCCAATCGAACCACATCTTCGGAATCGATCAATTCGAGCAACGCCGAGTTAACTGGAGGGGTTAACGTTTGCAATTCTTCACCGGAGACAGCGATTGGCAATTTCTTCGCCTTAACCCTAGCATGATAAAAGTCTTTTCCGCCCAGATAGGGGGCTTTTCGCCATAAAGTCCGGGGAAGATCAGGTATTTCTTCGATCTCCTTAATGGGTTTGGTTCCTT
Organism: Linanthus parryae; assembly: GCA_023055425.1. Classification (NCBI taxonomy): domain Eukaryota; kingdom Viridiplantae; phylum Streptophyta; class Magnoliopsida; order Ericales; family Polemoniaceae; genus Linanthus; species Linanthus parryae. The sequence continues at coordinate 203,643 of JALGPY010000038.1, read as the reverse complement.
TTGTCTTTGCCATTCCTGCGGAAAAGCAAGAAAAAAGGGGGGAGAAATACACATACTTTAGTTCGAAGTTCGAATTTCAAGATTCAGCTCTAAGAATACGAGGGTTTATTGGAAGAAAGATGAACAGTCCAGTGGCAATTTTCAAAGTTATAAGATTGGAATCGTTTACATTATCAGGGATTTCAGAAACCCTACATTCAAGATCCTTATCATCTGGGGATTAAATCGAAATTGGATTCAAAGATCGAGAGCTTCTTCATAAGTTGCAGTGGATAATATGTTACGGGTTTGCAGATTCAACGCAGTTCAAAGCATATATCAGTATATTAAACACAATTGAACAAGGCCAACCTTGTTTTGGTAAAGCTTGATTGGATGCGTACAATTGAAGAAGACGATTGACAAGAGAGAACTGGTGACTGATTATCTGAATCTGCTCTTGAAGGCTTCCGGGTATCATTCACTTTAAGAGAAAGAAGTGATGCTTTGCAACAATGGAGAGTACAGAGTATTTATCCAAAACCAATGAAAGGTTGCGTCCTTTCAGTAGTCGAATCGCAACCGTCACCGTCGAATCGCGCAATCACAGGACAAGCTGACGTCACGCCTAAAACCCTAAAGGACAGACGACACGACTCTAGGGGTTTTAGGTCATAATGGCACGCACGGGGGCTGAACCTGCATACATTTGAATTGGTGCGTGGAAGCGACGCGTGCGTTGGTTCGTGCGCATGGAAGCCTATCCGGCTGTGAGTCTTCACGCGCAGAAAGGGGGCTAATGTAGATAGTGCTTTCTGAGCTGACAGATCTTGGCCACGTGGCAATCATCCAGCACACCATATTGTGCTCCACACACACTGAATCACCAGCCGCGCTGATCCATGTGGGGGCTGCGAGACAGGGCCCTCGCATACCACTGCACGGGACTTGTAGGGACTTAGTGGTTTGGAGGCTAGAGTAAGTCCTGTCGCGTGCGAGCCAAGCCCGCGCGCGACCTTTAGTAACTGGTTTTGAGAGATTTATGGCACGAGCTCCATAAACCCGGTCAATCCGGTCAAACCCGGTCAACCCCATAACGGTTCCGGTATTCGCGCATAACGTGCTATAACGGTCCCTATATACGCGGACGAACGTGCCGTTGTGGTTAAGCTAATTAAGCCGCCATTGATGGGCGCATTAACCACATTACAACGGTCACATTCTCCGTTATATATAGGACGTTAACCTTTCCATACAAAGGAGAACACACCAGACATACGCGGAAGCTCTGCCAAACCCCTGTCTCTCTCTCAGACATTACTACTGCCTTACTCTCTCCCTACACACAACCCTACTCTTCCTGTGCCATTTCCGATCCTCTGCTCTTGGTGTACACAGAGTGCTCCCCGCCGGATTCTCTTGTGCACACCTATCTAGTACCTGCTCTAGCTATCTGATTAACTAAGAATTCTTTATTGTTCAACTTGAACAATCCTTGAGAATGTAAACAGAAGTAGTATATGAATGATATACAAATAAAGTTCAGAACAGAAGAACACATGATATGAAACTGCTGTGAGAGTGCAATGTTCTTTTGAGAATTGGATTGAGAATTTGATCTGCTTCTTTGTTGCTTGGCAATCCTTGAATGTGTTTTAGAGCCTCTAGCTTTTTTCCTGTTGAGTTATGTCTTTGATACTTCAAACTGATCTCTTTATATACAGCTCATTTGCTCTGCAAATCTTCAAGATTTTCAGCAACAAACTTTCCTATTTTTTAGGCAACAACTTGAATTTTCTAACAGTCTTCTCCAATGGATAGTTGCTCAGTATCTTAACGGATACTGATATGATTTTTCCCATAAACATGTTGATAATCTGTTAGAATAATTAGATTGATTGCAGAATCAAATCAACCTAGAAATTCCTTCCCTGCAAAACTCAGGTTAGGAAATAAATCCTGCAGAATAGGAAATAAACTTTTTCTGCAAAACTGAGTCAAACAGATGGACTAGATGGTGTTAAATATATCAAAATAGTTTGTCTTTCATCATCATGTAATAATAGATTAAGCACAGTGGTTTAGGAGTTCAAAAAAAAAAAAAAAAAAAAAAAAAAAAAAAAAAAAAAAAAAAAAGCTCCCCCTAAGTTCATGCTTATAAGTCTCAGTCAGTTTCAAGGCTTTGAAAGTTGTTTCAAGGATTTGAAAGCTATTTCAAAGTCTTTGAAACAATGAAACAGCTTTGAACTTACACCGAGCTTTGGTGACATCCTGCAAAATTCAATCAATGCCTTAACAGGCTATTTGACCAAGTGCAGAATTCGGATTCATACTCGGAATTAACCATGTTAGGTGGTCTAATTCTTTTTGGAACTCAAATCTGTTTCACTTGTCCCTTAAGCTGATAAGGATAGGTGTTCCTCATTATATGAGGTTCTGTCCTTCTAAAGGGGCTAGTTAATTTCACATGTCCAATTTTACCACAACATTGACATTTTGGAGAATGCCTGCTTCTTGATTTTACAAATGTGGTTTGGTTTATTTTTGGAAAATTTGGATTATAACCAATTTCACTTTTGTATACAGGATGCATACTTCCTCCAAGTATAAGATTTAGCTTATGTTCTGAGCTAGCAAAGGTTGAAAGAACTTTCTTGGATTCTTGAAGCTTGCTAGTCAATGAAGTGTTCTGTTGTTCTAAATCATCTGAATGACTATTTAGATCAACATATTTGTGATTTAAAAGAGAGTTTTGATCAACAAATTCTTTGACTTGTGATTTCAAAGCTTTGATCTACTGTCCAAGGCTTTCAAGTCACTGTCAATTTTCAAATTAGTAGCTTCAAGATATTTGTTTTGAAAAAACAAATCTAAATTTTCTTTTGCTTGCTCATGAACCTTTACTTTCAAGGAATCAATCTCATTCCTGTAACTTTCCTCATTCAAAAACATACTTTTGAGGATTTCAGGCAATACATCAGAAGGACTAGATAAAAGATTTTTACCATATCTTCAATTGGCTTCTCTGTAGAGTGATCTTCTTGATGTCCAGCCATCAAACAGAGATTGGCTTGCTCTTCATCAGAATCTGAGTCTGAGGAGTCTGAATCACTCCATGAGGCTACCATTTCCTTCTTTCTCATGTTGTCATTTTCTCTCTTAGGAAATTTTCTGCTTTTCTACTTTTGAGGGCAGTCTCTTACCAGATGATCTGCATCTCCACATCCATAGCAATTCATAACTTTAGGTTTATATGAATGTGAAGAAGATTTACCTTTTTGGTCCTTGCTGGTTGAGTATCTGAATTTTTCCTTGTTATAGTCCTTATTTCCATAGTTTCTCTTATTTTCAGAATTCTGGCCAAGGCTTTGGAAATCAACGCTAAAGCTTCTTCATCATCATCATCATCATCATCATTCTCCTGTTCAAGGCTTTGATATTTTTCATTGTCCTTTGCCTTGAGTGCCAGGTTCTTGATTTTTTCATTCAGGTCACCATCTACCTCCTTCATTGAGATCTCATGAGTGAGTAATTTTCCTTGCAGATCATCAAGTTCCTAATGCTTAAGTCCCGAGCTTCCTCAATTGCAGCTGCCTGAGGCTCCCATTTAGCCTTTGGCAAACATTTTAGTATCTTCCTGAACTTTTCTTCATTTGAGAAAGCTTTTCCCAAGGATTCCAAGTTGTTCACAATATCTTTAAACCTTCTGAACATATACTTGATGGATTCATCAGACTTCATCTTAAACAGTTCATACTGTCTCAAAACGGTATTGATCTTTGTCTGCTTGACTTGGCTAGTTCCTTCATAAGTAACAATTAGCTTATCCCATATCTCTTTTGCACTCTTGCAGTTGGATATCGTGTTAAACTCATCTGCACTAAGAGCATAATATAATAAGTTTAAAGCTTTGTAATTTTTTGATACCATTTCCAGTTCAGTAACTGAGAGATATTCCTCTGATTCGACAGTTCTGATTCCATCAGAAGTAGTATAGAACAACTTCGGGCCATTCACAACAATAGACCATAGCTCCATGTCTTGATCTATGATGAACATTTTCATCAGTGCCTTCCAATGCACAAAGTTATCACTACAGAACAATTGAGTTCTATTAGCTTCTCTTTCCTGTGAGAATCCTCCATCACCTACATTACTCATCGTCACAAGATTGGTCCTGAAACAGTGACCCAAGCTCTGATACCAATTGAAAGTTTGTAATGTAAGTATATCAACATGAACTAAATACTCTAAGGGGGGGTTGAATAGAGTATGCCAACTTTTGCTTAAAAAATAGTTTTTTTTAACTTGAAGAGAGTTTGCAGTTGATATCTCAAAGCTTTGAAAAAGATTTGAGAAACTAGAGATATAACTGCAGAACACAGAAGCTTCAAAGCTTTGAGATTTGGAAAACTCCAAAGCTTTGGAACTTCCTTCTTAGACTGGAATGTAAAGATAATGAAAGTAAGCAGCAAGAACACAAGGAATATACAGAGTTCAGTCACAATTGGACCTAGTATCTTCCTGAGGGATCTTATCCGTCTAGGTTCTAACACAACTTCTTATTAATCACCCAGATTTAGCCCTTGATCTCAAGCATAAGTGAGCTACATTTCACCTTTACAGCTTGTGGTTCCCAACCTATCCATTTCAACCTACAACATGTTGAAACAATAAGAACCTCTTTGTTGTTCAATTGAACAACTAAACTTCTAAGTTTGTGAGGTTTAAGAACACAAAAACATAATACAAGTTTAGTACAAGTGTAAAGAACACAAAATAGACATAAGTAAAAAAGCTTGGAAATGTTCTTCAATCTCTGATGAATGATCTTGCTTTTGCATTGTTAATGGCCTGATGAATTGAAGAATTGAGTAATCTGATCTCTCCTGTTTGTAGCACTCTTCAATTCTCACTTTGAACAACCTCTCCTTGTTCGTATCTCTTTGAAATTCAAAATACTGATCTCTTAAATAACAGCCTGCAACAACGTGAGTTTTTAGGAACTTAATGCCTAAAAATCCTCCCCCCCTGATGTGCTTCTTTCAACAGCTATGCTTGGATAGCTATCTGATTTGTTTATGGACGTTGGAACGCCCAACAACACTGCATACACTCAACAAACAAGATCAAACAATATTCAGACAAACTAGCATTAAGATCTGAGCAGCATTATGCTAACAGTTATGAAGAAATTATGCTAAGTTTCGTTTGATAATAAAAACAGTTTGTACATTCAATTAAATGGATATACCAAATAACCATTATAGAACACGTATTAATAGACTTGTATGAGTTAATAGCACTTTATAAAAACCAAATGAATTGACCTGCATACACAGATCTGGTTAGATGAACTTAGCAGTAAAAAGTATTCAGAAATTCTCAAAGCTTTGAAGCTTTGACTGCTAGTTGATCAAAAAGAACTTGGATTCCCAATCCAACTCAGTCCTGCACATTTTGTTGTACCAATCAAAACATGATTCCATAGTATTTGCAGAACATCATAGAGAATGATTAAATTATTCCAAACACCAACTTATAGACTTGCAAAATGTAGAACAGTTAAGAGCATATAAGGCAACCACAGTGTCTCAAAGCTTTGAAGCTTTGAGACTTGTGTTACACTTGTATTTCTGGCTTTCATCATCAAGGAACCAAAGCTCCTTCTTTGTATATATCCACATATTGACACCAAAGAGCTTCTGATCTATCATAGTATGTATCGAGAAGTCCAAAAAAATAGGATTAGAGGATAACAAAAGGAAGGCAGTGAACAACTAGAGGGGAACATACGAAACAACCATGTTGTACAGGAGTTGGGTTTCGATATTTAGGCACAACCAAAAAGCGTAGAAACCAAAAGGTAGTATGGCTGCATCCGGCTACCCTTCCTAACTATGCACAAAGCCCAAAAGAAGAAGGGGCTCCAAAGAAACTGGTGGCTATATATGATACACAAAAACATCTTCTGACATCTTCCAAGCTTAGCTAGCTGATTTGCCGGCTGATTGGGCTCCAGAAGTGTGTGCCAAAGTGTCCATTTGGAGTGTTGCCGATGTAGTTGCCTACAATAAGAAACAAGGACGTGAAGCCAAAGAGACACATGTAGTCTACTTGAATATAAGAAATTTCTATGGTCGAATCAGATTCAATAATGAGAGCCGTGAGATTCATCTGTTGGGAAATAAAAAGAGCGTCATGAATTGCCAAAAGTTTCTCAATAATCGGATTAACAAATTGAAGCTTTCTCGAGAAACCTCCAAGCCAAAAACCCAACTGACTGCGGAGAAGAAACTCAACCTGTTGTGAAGGATTTGGCATCGGAGCTACCGTCGGTGTTGAATTTAAACTCACATTTAGTAGGCACTTTGCAGTGACAAAGTCTAATAACAACTTTACAACTTGAGTTTTTGGCATTAAAAATAGTGAATTCACTAGCTAGATGATGAGCAAGATTAACAACCACATGAGTATCAGTCTTAAGGTGCTCAAAAATAACTTTATTACTTGTTACCCAAAGAAAAAAGTAGGCCACGAGGTGAGGGTACTTAAAGCTATGAAGTGGTTAATTTGAGAGAAAATCCAGCTGGAAAGTAGAATGAAGTTTCCAAAATGTGGCATTATTGGTAGGTAAAATATGATGCCAAACAGATTTAGCAAAGGGACAATCTCGAAGAAGGTGTAATGTAGTTTCATGATGATTGTCACAAAGACGACAGTAAGGCCAGTGATTAGGTTCAAGATTAGTATTAATAGAAAGGTGACGACAAATAATTATCTAAATAAAGGCTTGAATTTTAAGGGCGGTGGTAATTTTCCAAATCCATTTAAATCTGTGTTGATATTGAAGTAAGAAAATTGTAAATATTTTTTATTGTACAAGTTCCAAATTGAGAATTCCAAACAATATCATCTTTTTGAGTAGTTATGAGAAGGATGATCTTATTGAATTGATATTGAATATCAGGAGGAAGAAGAAAAGGAATTTGATCAAATTTCCACGTGCCATTAGTTCGAAGAATCTCATTGACTGTAATTTTCTCAAAGTCACGGGGTAAAGGTCCCTGGATAAGTTTACCCAAGGGGCCAAAAGGAAACCAAAATTCATTCCAGAGTAAAATAGAGCTGCCATTACCAAAAGTTCTTATAATATTGGGAAGCAAATTACTGTTTTTAAGTTTAATTATATATTTCCAGAAAGGGCTATCAACATTTTTAGCAACAGAATTAAGAAAATTGTAATCGTAAAAATAGCGGTGTTCTAGAATGTAACCCACTAGGACTTGGAATTTTTTTAAATGCTCCAAGAAAGATGAGTATGATGAGGAGGAAGTATTCATTGGGGGCTTGCCCCACCACTGTGGCATGCCTGTGTGGTGGGGCGCGCATTCACCTTTGACAAATATGCATTAGTCAGATGAAACCCACCAAATTTTGCATACTTGTCAGAAGGTGAATGGCGCGCCCCACCACGCAGGCATGCCACAGTGATGGGGCAAGCCCCAATGAATACTTTCTCGTATGATGAGCCGTATTATTATGACGAGCACACTTAATTCCAAGGCACCCATTAATGAAACGTATTTTTACCCCCTCAAAAAATTTAATCAGAAGACATTTGCAACCCTTTTAGTTAGGAAAAAAGCACTTCCACCCCTTTGGTGTGTCAAATTCCATGACACCTACTCCCTATTTGTGACATCGTTAGGCTTTGAGAGGGCACTTCCACCCCTTTGGTGGTTATGGCACTGATTGGAGTTTTCGGGAAAAGTTTACTCTCTTAAAGCATGAAATGACAAAATCGAGGGTGAAAATGTTATGATGTTTGCAACACTGAAAGGGTTTACGTGTAGTTTCCTAAACAAGAAGGGGAGAAAGTGTCCTTGTGCCAAACCTGAGGGGTTGAGAGAACATTTACCCTATTTACAATGATATCAAAATAGCAAAGAATGTCTCTCTTTTTCGAAATATACACACTATGTATTGGAGAAAACTAGGAACCGCGACTAGTGAAGTCACGCTAGCACAAACCGATTACATAAATAACAATAGGAATTCGAGATGGAAAATATGTGCATAAAATATAGGGTAAAATAACAAGAACTCCTTTTTCGGTCACTGACAAGGGGCCAAGCCAAGTCACAATGATCTCATTCACGTCGTGGTGGTGGTGGAAACGGGAAGTAGTAATCCATTTGTTGTTTCATCGTTGCAAAGTGATCATGAGCGTCAAGACGTCTATCAAAGCCGTCCACCAGTTGACTCAACTTATCCACCTCACTCTGCATCTTTATTAATAATATCTGCTCCGTCGTCCTTGTTAATGATATATGTTCTGTCAACTTATCCACCATCTCAGTCAGCTTATCCACCTGACTCTGCATTCTTGTTAGCGAAACTTGCATCTCCTCCACAACTTGAGCAACCCGGGGGAAACTATTAAACCGAGCTCCAGAGCCCACTTCAACCCGGGTCTCACCGGTGTCTGGGTCGTAAGGCCATTGAGTTTCTGTGTCAATACTGTTTTAAAAACCACGAGATTTAGAAACACAACAGCAGGGACAGATATTGGAATTAGATATACTGGAGGCCAAATAGGCAATTTTTTAGGCAAAATAGGTTGAAAAATAAACTTATAAAGGCTATAGTGCAATCTTGGTGGGCTATATACTGAAAAGAACTGACTGAAATAAGAGAAAATCATTAAATTTCAAAAAATTAGTAGCGGCTTTAGCCGTCGCTTGTGAATATGTGTATCTATCCATGACAAAGGGGAAAATTATTCAATCAGTATGTGTACCTTCTGGACTCGACTCAGCAGTATGTAATTAAGAAGGTGTGCGTACGTACCTGGCCGGAAAAAACTGCTGAATACGACGATTTAGTGTTTGAAGTTCCTCTGAGGAGCTCGCAATACCCGGATTACTCATCTATGAAATTGTTGTTATGGGAAGGCTGTACTTGTTGATGAGGAAACTAGGGTTTTTGTAGAAATGGGGAGAGTGATTTCTGACGTTTCAGTTCTCCATACATGAATGCATGAACGAAGTTAAATTATTTGGAGAAAGCATTCAGTATTCAATGGACTTGGTTCCTTGGAGGCTTGGACCATGTCCCTTGGCCATCTAGCTCAGTTCATAATAAAAAGAGTTGTCTTCAATCTTAAGGGTCCCTCACCGTGTCTGGGGATATTATAATGTAAATTGAGGACTATGTCTCAGACAACTAAGGTGTCTAGCTTAAACTTGCTAATCGGTTAGTTAGAAAGGAGATTGCATATCGAATTTTCAATTTTTATTATATTGCTTCAAATCTTTACACTCTAGGTTGATCGTCAGCGCAACATCCACCAGATCACTTTGACTCTAACTCAATTATTCATCAATGAACTTGTCATTCCAACCTAAGGGTGGCCATGTGCCAGGTTCAGTCTGGACCGCATCATATTTTGTCATGCCCAAGCATGGGACACGTCATACGTACTTCAGGTCAAATGTGAAGGCTCATGCCTATGAAACATCGACTTTCTAAAACTGTGCCCCATGGTTTCCATGCCAGCCAGAAGAACTCATGAACGACGATAGTTTAGCGATGGTAGAGCATTTGAAGCCGCTGCATGAGGTCCAGGGTTCGAATCCGGCCATATGATGTAATTCTAAAAAAAAGTGTCATTTTATTATTTCGTAGCAGTGGCACAGTTGTTGATTCTATCATCTTTACTCTTATAAAAGGAGGAATAATCTCTTAATGTGTTCCTAAAACAGTTTATTATAAAATTACCTCTTAAATATTTTTTATTACAAAAGTGCCCTTGTCAAATTCAGTCTCTTTCACCAATGTCCTTTGTCCATGAAAGAAACGTTTGTTTCTTGGACTACACCGAGTCCCCACTCTTTCTTCGTACGGCGCAACTCTTCGCCAGAACAGATGTCTCCGTACTTATATAGCTCTGTCAATGAAAAAAAATGTGCATTCAAACCAATCCGCATTCTTCCAATAATGTTTCGCACGAAAGTTGCATGACGAGAATACCCCAGTGGATCAAAGGATGAGTAGATGTAACCGGAGATCGAGCCCTAGGTCTGACGACCTATCCGTAAGGTGCTCGTCTTCCACGGAAAAACTTGTTGTTCTTATACAGGCTCAGGAAACCTCTCACGTTGATCGCAGAATCGTTGCTGCCGCTGTCCTCATCGTGGAAAGAAAACCATCTGAATAGGTTCTTTGCTTTCTCATGTCGAGGGATATTTAGGGAAACCAGTTACCCCGCCACCTCTTCTTCTGTACCGATTTGATTACTAATATCATGTTTCAATTTGAAGCCCAGCGGACGTAGTGTTTTTTATGCCATGTTCATGTCTGATTCCAACGTTTTGTATGACTTCTTGGAGAAGTATCTCACTGCTATTAGTCAACAGGGACTATGGGAAGTTTGTTCTGGATATATTTGCTTCATTGTTGGACACTACCTACTCGCCTAGATCACATACGGATCCATATGATTCACATCAATTGCAAGATTTTCTATCGGGAATTGTAGTACTATTTTCCACTATCATTTCGATTTTTCCCGTACTTTGGGGGCGTTGGTTTCTCATGAAACATGCTCTTTGATATTTTTTCAGAATGCCATGGTGCCTCATCTTTCCTCTACTTTTCTTTGTTAGCTATCTGGATTTTTTGTGTTAGTTAGACCATAACCCTCCTGATGAAATAGATACTTGAATTAGTTTGCAAGTTGTCTTCCGAATATAGAGAATCCAGAGAAATTGCTCGTTCTACTTCCTGCACGAAACGTACGATCCTGGAGTTTTTGTATCGTTAGGTGCGGAACACATCGATAACGGTCCAGCACCTGTGAAATAGAAGTAGAAGGATATTAATCAATACAGTTTTTCTTTGATAACATGAGCCTGTGTATTAGAGGATAAAGGTTTTTTAAAGCCCTTAGGTAGTTCCATTGCTAAAATTATGACAATGCGACGATTTGCACTCCCTTGGGTATGTTCACTATCGAGCTTTTGATGAAGGAAATTGGATTCATGTTTACATAGAGCATAAGAGAAGTTTGCTCATATGATTTTCAAGGCTGGTTAGATATGTATGCTAGGTATGGGAGGATATGCAATTTAATTGGCTGAACTTTCAATGGAATTTCAAATTGGTTTTTAATGGTTATGGAAGTTTGATTTTAGGGGTATATATATTCATTGACTTAACACAGATGGTACATGATAGTTCAACCAAATGAAAGGCCTATGAAGTCACACTCATTGGGTTAAGTTGATACTGTCAATTGGCTCTTGAACGGCAACACTCTAACTATTTTCAAAGATTTGAGACGGTATTACGCCAGAGATTACACACCGTGAATTTCACTAGCCCCCCTACGGGTTGCTGGGAGAAGGTATTTTTGGTAGTCTTAATTATTACATTGGAGCCAAATTTGAATTGAAATCATTTAGCAACTGAAAAATCTAATGGTTGCACTTTCAAATGTGGTGCTTCATGGATAGGGGATTAAAGAAGTGATCTGATGTGGCTGATGGAGGTTAGGAAAATTGAATCAGACCCTCCCTGTAGTTGGTGAAAGAATTTTTTTACTTCATATGTGTTTTGAGTTACATCCCAACATTGTAGAAGTCTGGGCAAACTTATGAACGGACTTATTCTGTAGTTAAGCCTTTTTGTGGAGTATGAAGAGTTTGCCTATATTCCATATCCAAAGAATCTTTGTAAAGCATGATGGGTTTACACATATTGTCTATCTGTGGAGTATGCAGAATGATCTTTTTCCTTTTTTCCTATAGCTATATAAAAAACATGCGTGATATTATACATGCCTCAGTAATAATTTATTTTTAGTTGCTTATTAAGCCAGTAGTATCTTCATAGATGAAGGGTTATGAAAAGCCACATCGAAGGAAGTTGGATATAAACTAATGTAGTAGACTTAAATTTAAATTCTATCGAAAACTCTTTGATGTAAGCAAGATTCTTGTTGTACTACTATTTTTCTTGCGGTTAATATACTCTCCTTAGTACTCCAGTCTCTAGATCTTCCACTCACCAACAATGATTGGAGTTTTCATGTACCGCTTGATATTGTTATAAATAGTCTGTCCAGATTTGTTCTTAGTAAAGAAAAAACAGCAAATAAATTAAAGAACGAACTTACGGATCGTTAACTTGTTGAATGCAAGCACAAGTTGTCGAAGAACAGCCTCGTACATAGACGATCTCCGTAAGACAATATTCGCCTCCCACTATGTGTGCCTTCGGGTTCCTACTGTGGCGAACTGTCCCCCAGGATAGAAGTTCTTCCTGTGTTGCAGAGTAGCACGAGACTGCAACACACGGCGAACGAGAATTTGCAGACGAGAATGGATTGTTTGTGGAGAGTTTTGAATGGTAATACTGTTGGATTTCGGAATGAATCAAAATGGAAGAGAATCCTGCCTTTTATAGGCACTGAAGAGGGGGCAGGAACAGTTGCAACCATTTGAATGGTTGTAACTGTTCATACAATTAACCGTTAATTAACAAAATTAATTAATAAACCGGTTGGGTTTATTGGGTTTATTTTTTCTGTTAATTTTTGTGGGTTAAAAGTTTGTTTTTGGCCCAAAAATAAATATTCTAGAGTAAGGCCCAACAAACCCAAACCCACGCACACGCCACGGCCCGGCCCGAACCCGAACCCGAGACCGAGCCGAGCCGGCCGGACGGACGGCGGCGGCGGCGCGCGCGCGTGTGGTGGTTCGATCTTTGTCTAGGTCCTCTCCCCTGCAATAAATTGCTACGCCCAAAGGACGTATCCTTTAGTTGTTATGTTGGAGTAAATAAACACTCCAATTCTTCTCTTCCTCATGATGTGGGATGATTTCTTTTGGGAACTTAAACCCAAACGTAAACCCCCAACTTTAACGGCTTATTGAGCATTCATTACTTAATGGTTTTCGACGAATGAGTTACCGAAACGTTTACCAAGTTAACCACTTTACGGTGGTGCAAGTAGTTTTTCTCATTCTTATACGACCCGGGTTAAAACCGAGCTTAAAGTCGGGTACAAACCGACATGTCGAAAACTATTTTTCCAACAATCCCCCACATGAATGATCAATCAGCGTTGAAAGATCAAATCAGTATGATGAATCCAATTCTCATTGTTGGTAATTAATTGCTTAAAGAAGAGTAGCCATAGGCCTTGAACTTTTCCATTAGTGAGATACTATAGGGTATACTGGCTTGGTCAGTATGCGAAGCGCTTTGAACTGCCTTGCCGTGGTGTATACCTAGTCGATAGTAACCACACAATTAATACCGTAGCAAAATCTGTTCTCATGGTTGTGCTCATTTTGGCCTTGAGACACTGATGCCTGGTTTCATGAGTAGTCTTAGAGGAGTATGCCTGTCATCCTCCTAGAACCGGCCCCAGTTCCTACTCACATAGGTGAGACACATTTAAGGGTATCCATCCATACTCGACTTAACATGTGATCTCATTAAAAGCATAGCTTACCCTGGTCCTATCACTCGTTGCCCTAGGAATGAGATTGAAACATAGTTTCTTTCGTGAGTGACTTTAATTTGCACAGATAGTTAGGTTGTCCCTTTTGAACCTAGTTATTGGGATCTCCAATCTCCTAGGTTGGGTTTTCCTCTATCGTGCAACTCTTTACGAGATTGGCATTAGCCCCATTCCCCTTGACGAACTTGCAACTAATTCTCTCGATAGACCTTTGGTCAGCGGATCCGCTAAATTTTCTTTAGACTTCACATAATCGATCGATATAATTCCTTGTGAGAGAAGTTTCCTAATGGTATTATGTCTTCGACGCATGTGTCGAGACTTACCATTGTATATACTATTTTGTGCCTTGCCTATTGCGGACTGACTGTCGCAATGAATGCAAATAGACGGCACTGGCTTTGGCCATATTGGAATATCCTCGAGGAAATGACGAAGCCATTCAGCTTCTTCCCCTGCCTTGTCTAATGCTATGAATTCCGATTCCATAGTGGACCTTGCAATGCACGTCTGCTTTGAGGATTTCCAACATATTGCCGCTCCTCCGAGGGTAAATACATAACCACTCGTAGACTTGGAATCTTTTGTATCAGATATCCAATTCGCATCGCAATATCCTTCCAATACTGCAGGATAGTTGGTATACTGTAATCCTAGATCCTTAGTATATCGTAGATACCTTAATACTCGGATTATAGCTATCCAGTGATCCTTTCCAGGGTTACTGGTGAAGCGACTAAGTTTTCCAACAGCTTGTGCGATGTCCGGTCTTGTACAATTCATAATGTACATAAGACTTCCTATTATTTGAGCATACTCTAATTGCTTGATAGCCGAGCCACGATTTTTGGCGAGATGCATGCTCACATCAACTGGCGTCTTTACTGGCTTGCTGTTAGTTTGGTCAAACTTTTCGAGAACTTTCTCGATATAGTGAGACTGAGTTAGCGCATAGCCATTTTGAGTTCTAGAAATTTTTATTCCTAGAATAACATCGGCCTCCCCTAAATCCTTCATATCGAAGGTTGTGGACAACAGCTTTTTGGTGGCACGAATTATTGTCTCGTTACTTCCGAGAATTAACATATCGTCTACATAGAGACATATTATGACACATCCATTGTTGACGGTTTTAGAATAGACACATTTATCACATTCGTTTGCTCTAAAGCCATTGGTTGTCATAACCCTGTCGAACTTTTCATGCCATTGTTTGGGAGCCTGCTTTAATTCGTATAAGGATTTCTTTAATCGACAATATTTTCCTTCATTTCCTGGAACTCGGAACCCTTCAGGTTGTTCCATGTAGATTTCTTCGTCCAATTCTCCGTTAAGAAATGCAGTCTTGACATCCATTTGATGGATTTCAAGATTAAATATTGCTGCAATAGCAATTAACGTACGGATGGAAGTTATCCTTGTTACCGGAGAGTAGGTATCGAAGAAATCTATTCCTTCCTTTTGCTTATAACCCTTGGCGACTAGCCTTGCCTTATATTTGTCGATGGATCCGTCGGGTTTCAATTTTCGCTTAAAAACCCACTTGCAACCTAGTGGTTTGCAACCTTGAGGTAGGTCCACTAATTCCCACGTATTATTGTGCAATATTGATTCTATCTCGCTTTTAACGGCTTCTTTCCAGTAAGGAGCGTCCACACTTTCCATTGCCTCCTTATAGGAAGCAGGATCATTTTCAAGCATGTAAGTAAGGAAATCAGGTCCAAAAGACTTTTCGGTCCTTTGTCTCTTACTCCTCCTTGGCTCTTCATCTTGGTCGTCTCCAAATGTAGAGTCGTATGTCCGTTTTTCCCTTTCATGCGTCTTTTCTTTGTAAGGAAAAATATCTTCAAAGAAAGATGCGTTTGATGATTCAATAATCGTATTTTCGTGAATATCTGGTATCTGCGATTTATGAACCAGAAATCGATATGCACTACTATTCAAAGCATATCCAATGAAGACGCAATCGACTGTTTTGGGACCGAGTTTCACTTTCTTAGGAAGTGGTGTAGCCACTTTAGCGAGACATCCCCAAACTCGTAGATGTTTGTAAGAGGGCGTTCGTCCTTTCCATAATTCATATGGAGTTTTATCAGCCTTCTTCTTAGGTATTCTATTAAGAATATAATTGGCACTAAGTAACGCTTCCCCCCACAAATTCTGAGGCAATCCAGAACTTAGAAGTAATGCATTTAGCATTTCTTTCAAGGTTCTATTCTTCCTTTCAGCCACACCGTTTTGTTGAGGTGTGTAAGGCGCTGAAAATTGGTGGATTATTCCACTTTGAGCACAAATTTCTGCGAAGGGAGAATCATATTCTCCTCCTCGGTCACTACGTAGGATTTTAATCCTTGTGCTTAGTTGGTTTTCTACCTCCGCTTTATATTGCTTAAAAGCTTCTAAAGCCTCATCTCGACTATGTAGTAAATAAACATAGCAATACTTTGTACAGTCGTCGATAAACGTAATGAAATATTTCTTTCCGCCTCTTGTTGGCACAAACTTTAAATCACATATGTCCGTATGAATTAATTCAAGCGGATTAGTCGTTTTTAAACCAATAGGTTTAAAAGGCTGCCTTGTTAATTTTGCTTCAACACAAATTTCACATTTGTGATTTAAGTTAATTGCACTTTTTGGAAGATGGTCCAAATTCATTAATTTTCGAATTGATTCGTAGTTAACATGACCAAGTCTTCCATGCCATAAACAAGAAGAAGAAAAATTAGACGACTCAAGCAAGTAGTTAATAGCTGCTTTCTTATTAATAGCCGAGATAACCATTACATTGAGTTTGAACATCCCATCCTTCAAGTACCCCCTACCCACGTACTCTCCTCTCTTGGTTACAACACATTTGTCGGACTCAAAAACTAGTTTGAACCCTTTCTTGCTAAGAACCGAACCAGAGACTAAGTTCTTCCTAATGTCGGGGACATGAAGAACATCATTTAGTACGAGCTTCTTGCCGGAGGTCATCTTGAGAATTACCGCGCCTTTTCCTTTGACGGTGGATGTCGCTGAATTTCCCATGTAAATTTGCTCCTCGGTGTCAACATCCTCATACGAAGAGAACATGCTCTTGTCCGAACAAATGTGGCGGGTAGCACCGGTGTCGACCCACCATTCTTTAGGGTTTCCATCGGCAAGGTTCACTTCCGAAACGACTGCCGCAAAGTTGCCTCCTTCATCATGGTTTGTGTCTTCAACCAAGTGAGCTTCGGACTTCTTTCCGTTGGAACTCTTGCGCTTCTTTCGACAGTCTTTGATCATGTGACCCGTCTTACCACAGTTGTGGCACTTTCCCGTGAACCTCTTCTTCTTTTCGGGTTGAGCATTGTGCTTTCGCTTGAGTTTGTTGGGTTCCGAACCGCCCTCCACAAGATTAACTTTGGAATAATGGCTGGTTGAGGGCTTCTCGTCCGCAATCCGGTTGCCTTCCTCGATTCTGAGACGCACGATCAAGTCCTCCATACTCATCCCCTTGCGTTTGTGCTTTAGATAGTTCTTGTAGTTTTTCCACGCCGGAGGTAGCTTGTGTATCATGACGCCAACAAGGAACTCCTCTGGGAGGATCATGTTTTCCGCATGGACGTCATGAATCAAGCACTGAAATTCTTGGACTTGAGACATGATACTCTTTCCGTCTATCATCCTAAACTCTAAGAAATTTTCTACTACGAACTTCTTGGCCCCCGCATCTTCGGTTTTGTACTTCTTTTCTAGGGATTGCCAGAGTTCCTTGGCGGTTTTTACAGCAGAATATACATTATACAATTGATTGTCTAGGCTATTTAATACATAGTTCCTAGCCAAAAAATCTGAATGATGCCACGCATCCTTTGCTAGTACCGCCTCCTTTTCAGGATTTTCGGAGAGTGTAGGTGCATCCTCGGAAAGGTATCGTGCAAGGCTTAAGGTAGTCAAGTAGAAGTACATCTTTTGTTGCCACCGCTTAAAGTCCTTGCCGGAGAACTTCTCGGGTCTCTCCACTGGATGTGCATTCACCGGTATGACCGGAGCAACGGGCACCGCCGCATTGGTTGTGGCTGCCTGAGTTTGCTCGGTTTGTCCGTCCGCCATTTCTAAACAAACAGTTGTTTAGATGCAGATCAGTATACAAAAATAATCGACTGAATATGATAAGCAAGAGAAAATAGTCTCTTATAATACTAGGATAAAGATGGAACAAGAAAAGAGCAAACAGTTGAATTGAAACGAACAGATTGATCAATCTTTTAATAACAAACTGTTGGTGTACTAATAAACTGTTCTACGTTTTGGGTTAACTAAACTTTTGTTTAACCAAACACAAATTGTTGTATTATGTAGTAAAAGAATGAAAACAACAACTTATGAAACAAAGTTCTTTATTATTTAGTCACTAACAGAGATACTAACATGCAAAAGGAATTAAACTTTACACTGTAAAGTTAGAACAGATTCCTTAATTGAATCAACGGCAACAGATTATAATCTGTTACAACTTTTATATAAATTTGTTTCCCTGAAATGGTACTAATGCAAAGAAACAATCTGTTCCACTACCAACAGATTATTTGACCATTAACCGTCGCACAAACTGTTGTACAAAAAATTGGGAACAAACTGTTTGAAGAGAAGAACTTTGGTTGTTTGACAACAGGTATGAACCAAAAGGTAAGTAGTTACGAAATAGCAACAAACTGCTTGAAGACAAAAAGTTATCAACAACCATTCACTTTCTCTGCAACACAGGTCCTTTATTATTTCCAAACCAACAGATTTTATTTGTTATGTTTTGATACCAACAGATTGCAGTGACGGAGAGAAAATAAAATCTGAAAGTACTTAACAGAATACAAAGAACAGATTGGATACCACACATACACGGTACAGAACAGAATACCAATAGATTGGAAACTACACAGTATCAGACAGTGCAATTAACAGATTGAAGATACAATCAAAAACATGCTTGGTCTTACTGTCTTAATTAATACGAAGAACAAATAAGGATAAAAGATCTATTGTCTTACGATTGTTATAAATAGTCTGTCCAGATTTGTTCTTAGTAAAGAAAAAACAGCAAATAAATTAAAGAACGAACTTACGGATCGTTAACTTGTTGAATGCAAGCACAAGTTGTCGAAGAACAGCCTCGTACATAGACGATCTCCGTAAGACAATATTCGCCTCCCACTATGTGTGCCTTCGGGTTCCTACTGTGGCGAACTGTCCCCCAGGATAGAAGTTCTTCCTGTGTTGCAGAGTAGCACGAGACTGCAACACACGGCGAACGAGAATTTGCAGACGAGAATGGATTGTTTGTGGAGAGTTTTGAATGGTAATACTGTTGGATTTCGGAATGAATCAAAATGGAAGAGAATCCTGCCTTTTATAGGCACTGAAGAGGGGGCAGGAACAGTTGCAACCATTTGAATGGTTGTAACTGTTCATACAATTAACCGTTAATTAACAAAATTAATTAATAAACCGGTTGGGTTTATTGGGTTTATTTTTTCTGTTAATTTTTGTGGGTTAAAAGTTTGTTTTTGGCCCAAAAATAAATATTCTAGAGTAAGGCCCAACAAACCCAAACCCACGCACACGCCACGGCCCGAACCCGAACCCGAGACCGAGCCGAGCCGGCCGGACGGACGGCGGCGGCGCGCGCGCGTGTGGTGGTTCGATCTTTGTCTAGGTCCTCTCCCCTGCAATAAATTGCTACGCCCAAAGGACGTATCCTTTAGTTGTTATGTTGGAGTAAATAAACACTTCAATTCTTCTCTTCCTCATGATGTGGGATGATTTCTTTTGGGAACTTAAACCCAAACGTAAACCCCCAACTTTAACGGCTTATTGAGCATTCATTACTTAATGGTTTTCGACGAATGAGTTACCGAAACGTTTACCAAGTTAACCACTTTACGGTGGTGCAAGTAGTTTTTCTCATTCTTATACGACCCGGGTTAAAACCGAGCTTAAAGTCGGGTACAAACCGACATGTCGAAAACTATTTTTCCAACAGATATATTGAGGTGTTTGTGGTTACAAATCGTACATGATTGTTTGTGAAAATTGCTAGGTTGTATGTTTATTTAATGCAACTCATGAGACATATTAACCACCTACATCTCCACGGGGTTTAGCTTCAGCTTGACGGAACAACACATGCTTTTCTTCCAAGAGACATTTTCTCCCGACATTAGACACGCCCTTGATTATTTGCTAGAATTTGTGGCGGCTCGAGATTGTATTGTTTTAAAAAAAAAAAAAAAAAAAAAAAAAAAAAAAAAAAAAAAAAAAAACCATCTTCAAACAATAGCCACCATTGATCATTTGCTAGAAATGGTGGCCGCCCAAAATTGGACTACGCTTGATCAACAGCCCACATCTGCCACCTGAGTTCTTATTGGTGTTTATAAGTCAACATCCAGGCATACCCATTGTACTATGTGTTTTTGGACGTCGAAACTTACTATTTTGAAAATATGATGGTTCAAGAAAACTCATCGAACAAAAACTCCTGAAATGCAATAACACTATGGACCAAAGAAGAATCACAATGTTCAATCTGAAAAGGAACCACTGATAGACATTGCCAACAACGCATCATTAGTCTAGAGCAGGAGACCAGTAATCATCTCGAAGCAGTACGCTTACTCCATTCAACCTGCCATTGTGGATTTGCAAGCCTTTGACCATGAGTAGGCCCGAAATCTTCAATCGAATTGTGCAAAAAAAAATATTTCTCACTAAGTCTGTACCAAACCACACCACCATTCATGTTTTAACTATTCACGAATTTAACAAAGGCAAACATATTAAGGGTGTCTCATACTATCCTTATTTAGTGAGCCAAATCCAAGACGACCTCTTCAAGCTTTAATTATATACACATTTACATGAGCTCATGAAGTAATTGATTCAAGTGCAACGCACGTGTCCTTTACTACTATATATAAAGGGATAAAAGACACTTTCACCCTCTTAGGTTTGATGCGAAGACACTTTCACCCATTGTTGTTTGGTAAATGACACTTTTATTCCTTTTGTGTTTCAAATTTCAGGACAATTACACCCTTTGATCATGTCATATCATACTCTAAGAGAGCAAATGTGTCTCCGAAACCTATTGTAATGATGAACAGTCGCCCCCAAAATAGCAATGTCATACACAATTCGAAGTGTAAATATCTTGAAATATGATGGACATACGGGGTCGATGTGTCATTTCACAACTAGAAGGGTTGGAAGTATCTCTGCATCAAACTTGAGGGGGGTGAAAGTGTTTTTTCACTACATTTTTTTTTTTAACACATTCACTACACTAATATCTCACCTTAACTTTGTATTATGAAGGCCAAGCGTTTCACAAGTTCTCCTAAAACGAAACCACGGAGAGAAATTGGTTGAGTCGTCAATTCAGCTCTTTTCTTCTTCGTAGTAGGTATGAAGGAAGAGGCATTAGACATCGTCCAACACGAAGAAGCCGACGTAGAACATCGCCAGAAACGCCCTCGACACAAAAAGGACCACCAGAATCCGCCGTCTTCTTCCGATTGGGCGTCAAATGCATCTTCACCCACCCATGGCGAAGAAGAACCGGTACACTCGCTGAATCGATACTTCGCTTGTTATAAATTGGATTTCTGCTAGGTCAAAATATTTTATTTCTTTTACTCATAATTGAGTGTGGTGTGTGAAAAGTGAAATGAAACTGATAAATATAGTAAATTGAATGAAGATGAATCAACAATTGATGAAGACGAAGAGAAGGTTGTGTGAATAGAAATCGGATTCCATTGATCATTCATGAACCATAAACGTTTAGGGTTTACAGGAGAGGTATTAGTACTGATAATCCAAACTGCACAAATTGTGACCGTTGGATGAAACCTTCTAGAAGATAAACTAACAGATGTTTACACCTTCTTTCATTCTAGTCCAATAGTATTGCATAATAGCCTCAACTCTTCTTGTCTTTATATAACAACACCTCATCTTCAGTATATTTGCACTTTTAGCCCCAATGCTTTGTCTTGACTTCTCTTATTACTCTCCTTCAAACTCATGGTGGTCCAGGAACCATGAGTTTGTCTTTATGGGAATGAAAGTTGTAGTTGAGTCCACCTTTAGTGAATATGTCAGCTACCTGATTCTTTCCTGCAACAAAAGAAACTTGAATAAGTTTTCTCATAACTCTTTCTCTAATGAAATGATAGTCAAGATCTATATGTTTTGTTTTAGAGTGCAAAACTGGATTGGCAGACATAGCAATAGCAGACATACTATCACACCAAATGGTGGGAGCATGAGGAATTCTAATGCCAAGTTCTTTGAACATAATCTGTATCCAACTAATTTCTGCTACAGTTGTGGCTAAGGCCCTATACTCAGCTTCAGCTGAGGACCTAACAACTGAAGATTTCTTCTTAGAAGCTCAATGAATAGGATTATGGCCCAAAAAGACAACTAAACCAGTGGTACTTCTTCTATCAGTAAGGTTTCCTCCCCAATCTGCATCACTGTATGCCTGGATAGGGAGATGTCCTTGTTGATAGAAGAGGCCATGGGTATGAGTACCCTTTAGATATCTCAGAATCCTTTTTGCAGCAATTAAATGTATGTCAGTAGAAGCATGCATAAATTGACACAGATGGTTAACAGCAAAGCAGATATCAGGTCTTGTAAAAGTGAGATATTGGAGTGCTCCTACTAACTGTCTATAGGGAGTAAAATCATGAAGAAGAGTGTCATCATTGATTTGAAACTTAGTTCCAGGAGATATAGGGGTGTTGCACGGTTTGCAATGAGACACGTTAAATTTATCAAGCAAGTCATGCACATATTTGGTTTGATGCACAAAAATCCCTGATGAAGATCTTCTAATTTGCAAGCCCAGAAAGTAGGTTAGGCTGCCAAGATTTTTCATGTCAAATTCATGATTCAGTTTCTGAACAAGAGATGCAATGTAGGTAGAATCACTACCTGTAACTATGATATCATCAAAATAAAGTAAGAGAAGGGTAAGTTTGTTACCAGAATGTCTTAAAAACATAGAAGAGTCTGCTCCTGAAGCTTTGAAGCCAAGAGATTGTATGTAATAGGTAAACCTTTCAAACCAAGCACGTGGTGCCTGCTTTAAGCCATAGATAGATTTCTTAACTAACAAACATGATAAGGAAAAGCAGGATGAACAAAACCTCGAGGTTTAGTCATATAAAATGTTTCTCTCAAGTGACCATGCAGAAATGCATTTTTGACATCCAACTGAATGAGAGGCCAATTAAAATAAGCAGCAAGACTGAGGATGATTCTAACAGTTGTGTGCTTTAGCACAGGCTTAAAAGTTTCATCAAAGTCAATTTTAGGGGTTTGATGAAACCCCTTTGCAACAAGTCTAGCTTTGTATCTAGCAACAGAACCATTAGGGTTGTGTTTTGTTTTGTAAACCCATTTGTTGCCAACAATGTTGGAGTTTAAAGGAGGTTTAACAAGAATCCAAGTTTGTTGTCTTAATAGACTGTCAAATTCATCTTTCATAGCAGAGATCCATTTTGGATCTTTCTTTGCTTCAATAAAAGAAGTAGGATCCTTAGTAGAATTAATAACATTAAAAACAATCTTTCTTTTAGAAATACCAGACTTACTACTTGTTTGCATAGGATGACCCCCTCCTGCTATGGGAGCATGATTTGTGTTTTGGGAAGAAGGCACCTTAGAGTTGTTATGAGTTTCAGAAATAGATGCCATGCCTGGACTGGACTGATCTCCAGTAGTGTGTTGCATTTCTACCCTCACATGACTGGAGGTAGTGCCAGCAGTCTGCATCACTTCTGTTCTGGGACTTTGTCTCATCACAGGTGGTGTAGTATCTGTAATCAGAGGCTCCTCAGACAGAGATGTAGGAGGGGGTGGGGGTTGTAATGAGAGTGAGCAGTGCCTGAAATGTCAGAAAAAGAAACTTCATTAGTAATATCATTGTGATCAATATTAGAAGATCCAGAGTATGAAAAGACAGTTTCATCAAAAACATCTCTACTGATAAAAGTTCTTTGAGCTTTTCTATCATAGCACAAGTAGCATTTGTGTTGTGTGGCATATCCCAGAAACACACACTGAGTGGTTCTAGGATCAAGTTTAGAAGCAGTGTAAGGTCTCAAGTAAGGATAACAAGCACACCCAAAAAATTTAAGATGATCATAACTGGGTTTGTGTTTAAAAATAAGTTCAAAAGGAGATTTTTTATTTGTGACCTTGCTAGGAATTCTATTAATAAGATAAGTTGCAGTGTTGACAGCATGATACCACATAAACTTAGGCATAGAAGCTTGCTGTAAAAGAGTCACTGCAGTTTCAATAATGTGTCTATGCTTTCTTTATGCTATACCATTTTGTTGTGGTGTGTGTGGACAAGACATTTGGTGTGTGATTCCACTTTCAGAGAGAACATTTTGAAAAATATAAGAAACATATTCACCACCACCATGAGACCTAATAACACTAATCTTATGACCAATAATGTTTTCAATTTGAAGTTTAAACTTGGGAAATAAAACATCAACATCAGACTTGTTACTCATACCAAATAACCAGGTAAACCTTGAAAAATCATCAATAAAGAGAACATAAAAATTATAACCATTAAAATACTTGCATGAGGCAGGACCCCACACATAAGTATGAAGCATTTGTAAAGGATTGACAGTTTTAGTTGTAGATAATTTATAAGGCAGTCTATAGATTTTGCCTTCCAAGCAGTGTTTGCAAAGAGACTCAGTACAAGAAGAAGAAATAGTATGAAAAATAAGTTTTAAAATAGCATCACTGTGATGCCCTAATCTAGAGTGCCAGAGATCCCAAATGTGCAGACACTTGACTCTTCTTAGGGAAATACCCGGAGTGGATGGGGTAAAGACCATTGCTACTCTGAACCTTGTAAAGAGTTTGACCCGTATCCTTGTCCTGAATTAGAATGGAATGAGCATCAAAAACAAATTTGCATTTATGTTCAACACATAATTTGTGTACAGAAAGTAGGTTTGTAGCTAAAGAAGGTACTAGTAAAGTATTTGAAAGAAGAAAATCATGTTTTTCAGTGGAAATCAAAGCATTACCAGAATGAGTAATAGGGAGAGTGTTCCCATTACCAATAGCAACTTGATCAGACCCAGTGTAAGACTCAGCAGAAGACAGATTGTAAGGATCAGTAGTCATATGGTTTGTAGCACCAGTATCAGAAAGCCAGCAGGTAGAGGGGTGATTTGGGGAAGAGTTCCCATTTGCAGCAGTATAAGCAGTCAATTGATTTGAGGGAAGCTTTCCTTGGTAAGAGTACATCAGAGTGATAGTCTTGACCACAGATTTGACAATTAATAGGTGTACCATTTGGGTGAAAGGAACCACCCAGTTTACTTGATCTCCCTCTGTGGTTGTCACCTATACCACCACCACGAATAGAGAAAGGTCTTCCAGGTCTAGGGTTGGAGTCAAAACGACCTCCAAGTGGTCTATACCCCTCTCTTGAGGAACCACCCTAAGCCCCTAGATGGTTAGGGTTACGACCACCCCTTCCTCTGCCTCTATAATTGCAAGTGGAGTAGGAAGAGGTACCAGTTTTCAAGGAGGCAAAAGCCACATTCATTTCATCAGTATTAGAACGATTGTCATGCATTTTCGCTTCAGATTTAAGTAAAACATGAAGTTCTTCAAAGGAAACAGGTGTAGAACGAATATTAAGAGAGGACTTGAAGGGATTGTGTTCAGCAGGTAGACCACAGAGTGTAAACATCAACATATCATCATCATCAACAGTTACAGATGCAGCAAGGAGTTTGTCACGAATGGTTTTCAATTTTTGCAGATATAGATCGATAGGATCTTACCTTTTCTTGATGGTTTGAAGATCACTCCGTAATTGTAAGATGTTTGCACGAGTCAAAGAGGCATACCTGCGGTCCAGAGCGGACCAAGAAGCAAACGCAGTAGGCTGACCTATAACATGGATGAGGGCGTCTTGAGAAAGGGTTGCGTTGATTAGGGCTTGAATGGCCTGATCTTGTACAACCCAGCTTGCATGCGCCGGATTTGGAGAAGTTGTGCCATCAGGGGCGGTGAGGAGCGGCGGCGGTGCCGGAATCGAACCATCAACATAACCATACACTGATTGGGTGCGAAGTATAGCAGAGATCTGGTGTTTCCAGATCACATAATTGTTATTATCGAGCTTAAAGGGAACTAGATTGTTGATATTTTGTAAAAGATAATGAGGATTGTTAGGGTTTGAAGTAGAAACAGTAGTAATCGACATGGTTTAGGATGGATTTGGGAAGGGGATGAAAACAAAGACAGAGCAGAAACACGGATTCAACAATTGATGAAGACGAAGAGAAGGTTCTATGAATAGAAACTGATAAATATAGTAAAGTGAATGAAGATGAATCAACAATTGATGAAGACGAAGAGAAGGTTCTATGAATAGAAACCGGATTCCATTGATCATTCATGAACCATAAACGTTTAGGGTTTACAGGGGAGGTATTAGTACTGATAATCCAAACGGCACAAATTGTGACCGTTGGATGAAACCTTCTAGAAGATAAAATCACAGATGCCTCAGCAGTTTACACCTTCTTTCATTCTAGTCCAATAGTATTACATAATAGCCTCAACTCTTCTTGTCTTTATATAACAGCACCTCATCTTCAGTATATTTGCACTTTTAGACCCAATGCTTTGTCTTGACTTCTCTTATTAAAAAGCGCATCTGATGTATGAAATCGGTTCAGTTGAATTCTTCATGTTCTCGGCCAGAGAGCTCTCAAAGTCTCTGAATATCTGAGAACAATGGGTTTTTGTAGTTTGGTGGTTACACATATTGTCAGTGTCTTCATTACTCAGTATTTGTACTACTAGTATTCGTTAATGAAAAAATAAATAGATCGATGAGAGTATCATATAAAATGCATTTGATATTTGAAATTAGGGCATGATCTTCCTTTCTATTTTATTTGTGCTTTCTTTCTGCCGAATTTGTCTATACCACATTTAGAACATCAGATCTTGCAATCTTATGGTTCTTTCTTCTGAATTTGTGTATTACACATTTGATGTTTGAAATTGGTGCATGATAGTGTGGTTTTAATTTCATGACGCGTTTTGATTTTCTCTCTGAGAATGACGTGTTACATCTTCTTCGTCCGGTGACGATTTTCTTTCAAAACTTCTCACCAATTTTTGCAATTTGGTGTTCTGTTTGGCATTCTCAGATCTTTTTTTTAGATCTCTTAATTTTCAAGGTTTCGGTGTTTAGGTTGTTCTCCCGCTTTAGGGGTGGGTCTTGTTCTTAATCTAGTCTTTTGAGTAATGTTAGTGGCTAGTTCAAATGGAGTCTGTAGATCGAAAAGTGGAAGGGGATCTGGTATTGGAGGATGACAAGGAAATCACATAGAAGTTGTGTAGTCGGATGTTGGTCGGTAAACTGTTTAGCGGAAAGGTTTTGGGGAAGAACACCATGAGGAGTTTGGCTAATGGGATCTGGGATATCAAAGGGGGTTTAGAGATTGAAACCCTAGGAGAAAACATTTTCGTGTTTCTCTTTGAGGAAACAGAAGATTACAAGCGGATATAAAACAAATCTCCATGGGTTCTGAGTAATCTCAATCTTCACCTGCAGGAATGGAAGGTGGGGGAGAAGATTGAACAAAGGGACTTTACCAAAATTCCTTTCTGGGTACAGGTCAGAGGGGTTCCTTTACAGAAACGATCAAAGAGGAATGCGGAGAGGATTGGGCAAAGGATTGGAACCTTGTTGGTGACGGACGGCGTAGAGAAGGGGATTATAGGGATTCGACCTTCTTTCCGGCTCCAAGTGATGGTGTATACAGAGAAACCTCTCTTGAAGGGGTTGAATATAAACGAAAATAAACCAGATGAGGCCTGGGTAAGCTTTACGTATGAGAAATTGGGAGATTTATGCTATAGGTGTGGCCGGTTAGGTCATAGAGATGTTCAATGTCGCTTCACAGATTGGGAGGAAGGAATGGTCCCAGAGTTTGGGCCCGAGATGAGATCGAATTTTAGGGTGATGACCACAAGAAAAAGAAATTAGAAAGAGGGATTGAAGAAGGTTCAGCAAACGAAAAGAGAGGAAATATTGAGAAGATTGGAAAAGTAGTAAATCAAAGAGAAGGATTGAATCAGAGAGAAGAACAACCACTGTGGAGAAGTTTTCTGATCCATGGAGGGTGGCGCGTGACGAAGAGGTTAAGATCGAAGAAGACGAACGCGTGGAGACGAGTACAGTTGTAGATGGAGGGACAAATGGGACAATTGTCAACGCTATATTGGCTGAACAAATCAAATATGGAGAACTCAAAAACAAAAACGAAACAAAATATCAAACTCTACTCTACATTGGGTTGCCTCCCAAGAAGCGCTTGTAATTTAAGGTCGACGGCCCGACCCGGTTACCTCAACCGTCTAGGATAGTGAAGGATGCTTAACTCTCCACTTCTTCTTCTTCCACCATCTCTTTTCCAGAACTTCACGTGCACCCCTGTGTTATGCAAATGGTGGAGAAGTGTAGAAGTTGACTCTTTTCATCTTGCATTTTTTCTGCTTTATCAACTTCCACAAAGTACTATTGGGCTCAAATGAATCTCTGGCCATAAATTCGCCCCAGTAGTACCTCTTTGGTTCTTTATGCTCGTCAATCAACACATGCAGTTCACTCACACCCCCACACTTGCTGATTTCCAAATCCTCAATACAAAAAAATCACAAGTGTTTCATCAGCTTCATTGTTAGCACCCCACAAGCTCCCAATGCAGGGGTCATCCAAATCGTCCTCTGGTGGTGATGATGATGGAGGCTCAAATTTAGGCTCAACGTCACGTGGCAAGGGATCCTCTTTATGGCACTTGGAATCCTGATTCCCCTGCCGCTGACAGTTTCTCTACTGGTTTCGTTAACCTCTTCATCATCTCCCTCACGTATTCCATACATGTGGTTGAATCCTCTTGTGAAAATTGTGTAGCAACAGACAAGAACTTGACGCACACTTGGATATCCTCCATAATACTGCGCCGTTCTGCCATATCCGCTGACGAGTCTTCTTGGTGCTGATGAAGTTGGGGTGGATCAAAAATGCACGCGTCTTCAGACTTTTGATCCTTCTTGCATTTATAGCACCCAATTACTGAGCAGTCATCCGTGTGCCAAATTCTGCATCTAGCACAATAGTAGGGGTAATCAGAGATCCCCTCATAATCATCCTCGCTCGACATGCTCATTATGTCTCCTGCTTCCTGTGTTCCTGCAAAAAACAAACTCACAAGAAACCCGTGAAGCACAGAGATAGAAAAATAAATAAACAAAACTAAAATAAAATAAATACTCTAAACTAACTCCTAACTAAATAATCTACCTCTGTCCGCGGCAACGGCGCCAAAAACTTGACACAATTTCTTACGTGTATGCGCAAGTGCACGGCCAAAGAAGACATGAAGGATTGGACGATAGGACAATGCAGCAAATTAAGTTGGGGAAAAACTAAAGTCAATACAAATTGGGCCCCAAAGTTTGAGTCCAATATCACAGTGGCTGAAGGACAACAAAACAGAAATGTTCACACTCCCTACAAGAGAATAAGTGCAACTGAGATGAAGGAAAAAAGAAACAAAAAAATATGTTTCTATTGTGATGACAACTATACCCCTGGCCATAAATGCAAGCAGAAACAGCTGTTTCTAATAATTGGAATGGATGAAAATGAGGATTCTGAGGAGGGATACAACACACCACTACTAGAAAGTTGCAGTAGTGAAACTGGAGAGGGGAACACCAATGAAGAAACTACCGTGGGAATATATGTGTATGCAATGCCTGGCAACACTAGAGTAGACACCACAAGAATTCTGGCCAGTATCAATGGGAAGGAGGTGCATATACTCATAGATACTGGATCTACACACAAATTCATAGATGTCAACACAACAAAAAAGGGTAGGGTGTACTCAACAACAAGACAGAACCATGCAAGTAGCTGTAGTTGATGGCTCTGTTATATCCAACACTGGCATCTGCAATCATGTACTCATCCAGTTACAGAAGTTTCAGATCAACACTGAGTTGAGAGTTTTACCTCTAGGAGGGTGTGATGTGGTACTAGGAGCTCAGTGGTTGAAGCATGTCAGTCCCATATCCATAGACTTCAATAAGAAAGCTTTTGGGTTTCAGTACCAGGGACATGAGGTGATACTGCAAGCAAACATGACACCCCTAGAAGTCAAGGAAGCTCACCTAAATGTTATCCACAAGTACTGTGAGCAAAATGCAGCATCTATCAGTGCACACCTCTACACTATCAATGCATCTGAAGACAACAACATGGTGCCACCCCTGCAGCAGCCATTAATTCATACATATGCAGATATCTTTAAAGAACCCAAACAGCTCCAACCAAAGAGGGTGCAAGACCACCAAATACCTCTCAAAACTGGATCCACACCTATAAGTCTAAGGCCTTACATGTATCCTTTCATCCAGAAAAATGAGACAGAGAAGATGGTTCAAGAGATGTTGGATAATGGAATTATTCTGCATAGTGACATGATTTATGCAAGTGTACGGTTATCGCTCTAGTAATAAATGTGGAAGATAGGGTTGTCGAATCCCAGATGACTTGTCGTGAATTAATTAGGACTCTTAACTTTATGTGGGCTAGCAATTGGATTTGTTTACTAACTAGGAAATTGAAATAACAAAGCAATTATTAAAATTGATGAGACGTGTATCATGATTTTCTTTAGGTTTGTTAGGTATCCACTGTTCCCGAATTATGTCCTGAAACACAGATGATGCCTTGATTTGCCAAACGAGCAAGGGTACTTTGAAGATTCCTCAACCAAAGTCTATATTTAGAGGCAGACACCTGATTCCTCTAGCCTATGTACGTCTAAATAGCATTATGTTCTTGTGTTCTACTCTTAGTTCTAGTTAACTAGAAAGATTGCTCAACTCTAGATACGACTAGTGAGAGATTCAAGTTTCTGGGTAGTGAATATTGATTCCTCTAACATCCTCTACCTATGATCATCCAATTGCGACTCTAAACAATAGAAACGATAGTATTACACATAAAGCATAAACATTCATCATCAATTAAGTTTAGGCAAAACGTGAGTCAAATTGATAATTCGCCAAAACGGCTTCAAACCCTAACTACTATTTAGAAATCCCGATATTTAACTTAGCTACTAAGATCATGATCAACACGATGAAGTTTATGTTAATCATGGTCAAAAGCAATGAAAAAGATAGAGAAGATAGATCAAACTACTATTGAGAAATCCCGATATTTAACTTGGCTACTGAGATCATGATCAACACGATGAAGTTTATGTTAATCATGGTCAAAAGCAATGAAAAAGATAGAGAAGATAGATCAAACGATGGAATCCTCGCTCTCACGACGAACTCCAAGCTCCAAGCCTTCCTCAAACGTGTTCTCCTGTGTTTCCAGCAGCCTAACCTCCCTCTAGATCCTAAAAATCGTCAGGGTTGGGCACAATTTTTAATGTATTTGGCCGAATTTTCAATTCAACCCCTCTAGTTTGCAATTCTCGGATAAATTTCATAAGTTGATATTGCGCGAGCCTTTTCTCACCCATCCGGACTCCATTTTGGGCCTATCTTATATTGTTGGAAAGCCCTAAATATATACTTTCGAATGGCATAGGCCTTACTTCAAGATTTTCTCTCTAGCTTCAGATATATCCCGAATACTAAAGACTGGTCCAGTGAACTTTTCCAGCTCTTCTTCGTTTTTTTGCGTCATCTTCGACGGACCATATCTTTCTCGTCCGACCTTTGATTGAGATCCGTGACCTACCGTTGGAAAGCTCTTTAAGTATACTTTCGTTTGACACTGATTTAACTATAGCAGACCTTGTGAAACTCAAGATATCGTCCAAATAGTGAAGGTTAGTCACTTTTGCTCCTCTAACTTTGCTTCTCTTGCTTCCTCTTAACTTCCGAAGCTCGTTTCTTCTCTCCACTTGCTCTCCTCATAGAATGTTCCTGTAAATCACAAAACTAACACTACCGCGAAGATCAAATGTGACAAAATCATGCAAATCATGCGTAAAAATATTCAGGAAACGCCCGGATTGTACGTTTAAGCTCTAAAACATCATAAAACTCATTTTCTTCTCAAATAAGCCCGAAATTCACCAATTTGCACTGAAACGCACATGAATAACAATGTAGAATGTACGTAGGATAACTATTATTAAGGAGTCATCAAATACCCCCACACTTGTCATTTGGGCGCCCGAGCAAAGTATCATCTACTACATCTAACTGTCTACTAGCTAACAAGACTCAGACAACTCTGACATGACTCATGACACTCTAATGCAGCAATATGATGCAAATACAAATCTAGCCTAGTTCTTAAAACAAGTATTTAACAAAAAAATCCACTTTTTCTCTTTTTGGCAAGAACAAGAATCTCCCTATCATTAACTGAAAATCATCAAGCTTTCACTAATCCATTTTGAAATTCAAATACACGTAGCAAGAATTTAAGATAAAATTGATTCCATGTATCAGCTCACTAAGGCTTCCCCTTTCTTCCACCAACTCAAACCAAGACACAAGCACGTCCCAAGCTTCATTGGGTCTAATTCAGCTCAAATTTCATTGTAGCCTTTATTCGCCGAATCATATGAGGTTTTCAGACGCTCTTAGCTTTTATTGCGTTTGAATGCAAATTGTCCTTGTGAAGGGAGTCACAACTCCTGTGAAATAAGGGTTGACTCTAGTTTTCCTCTCTAAGCTCTACTTGGATGGAATTAAAATTTTCCGTGTGACGGAAGCACATTAGGTTGTTTCTCCTTGAAGCACAATTTTCCTTCTTTTTTTTTTCAGATTTTCTCACTTTCTTTTCTTTCCTCCCCTGTTTTTACAACCGTGCAGTAGAGCATAAAGAGCGTGGACTTTTTTGGTTAACTTTTGTGACCACCGTAAGGGATGGTGGTATACGCCACCCAACTTCACTTAGGTTGAGGCAACCGTACCACATAAAACCAACTCTACCCAAAGGTCCACCCTCGATCAACAAAACACCACAAGTTTTCACTTGAAAACGGAATATTCAGCTACAATAAAACTCAATCTAATTAGCACACTATAGGAAGCCTAGGTATGCCTTAGTTTGTCATTATTTCCACAACTTACATAAATTTCTGAGACATTCTTAGTGAAACCTCTACACAAAATATTAAAGAATAAATTTTTTCCTTCTATGACACTTCCTACTCAAAAGGATTCATTCGCTAAGCTCTCTTCAATTTCAAGATCTTCAATTGCCTTTTCTCAAATTTTCAAATTTCTCAATTTTTATGGATTTTTTTCCATTTTTTTGTATTTTTTCAATAACAACTCTATATGCAAGGCTTTGTGAAACAACCCGGAACCTACGGTTCCTTGCTAGTTCGACTTAACGATAACCAAAAGTACTTTATTTCAAAAAGTAAGGAGAAACTCTCCTTGCATTATTAAACAAAACAAACGTCGTCTTAAACAAAGAAACTGAAACTAAACATTATTGTTTGCTAGAAATGATCTAAAGCTCCAGCTCATGCGCGCGTTTTTTCCAGCTTATTCTTGACATGCGGGTTTTGAAATAGTGATAGCCGACCGCAGAAAAATTTTAATTAGTAAAAACTAAGTAACATATACCACAATATGTAAAATAGAGTTTTGGCTAATAAGGAGAAAAGAAGAACAACAACCACAATTTTAATCATTCGTTTGGTTGAGGCGTAGCCTACTAGCCCCAACGAGTACGATGTGGACAGAGAGGTCACGATGGAATAAAGAATAATAATGGGGTGCATGTTAGGATGTACCAATTTCTCTCCGGACGTTAGTAGATAGCCCTTCGCTATCCTGCCCTAACCATTCTAATGAGACCTTAAGTGTCGGCACGCCTATACAGTCGTGACCTAAACATGCATAGGTAGTACTCATAGATTCCATGATAAATAAGAGGGTAAATTCCCTAGGGAAATAGAACATAGGTGTTCCCGACTGTAGCCTTCACGCGCATCCTCTGTACATCGTTCTCAATTCTATTATAGTACAATTATCATTTCACATGACCAAGCTAGTGACCACTTATTCGAGTTTCCACATGTAACAACTCATTTTCAAAGAAGTACTTGCAAAAGAGTTTTAAGACTTATCAAACTTATCAGTAACATGCTTATAAATTATCCAGTTCATAAACATTTTGAAAGATAACACACGCCAAGAGACATTTTGATAGTTTACTAGTATTGTGCATATAACTTACCTGAAAATAGAGAGGGCGTCAAACACACATGCAATCACGGAACTAGTAGTAGGGGTCTTCAACGAACTCGCCTCCTACAAATTTTGAATCTACATTTACCACGTCATCCTATATCAACAAATTATCAACCACACAACAATTTCAATTAAGAGGTCCTATATAAATGCAAGTGAAATCCCCAAATAATCCCCCAAGCAAATTATATTTTGCAAGAGAAAGCGGTTTATAATTATAAAAAAAATTGGAAAAGAGGTAATTTAATAAAATAGTATAGAATATATATTTGGTTTACGAAATTACATTTATAAATAAATAAAAGGTACCTATTTTAATTTAAAGTTTAGATTAATAAAAGGGGAAATCGATAAAAGCTAAAACTCGACTATTTTTATTATGAAAGTTACCTTAATGGAAATATGAAGTGAAAAGAGTTCATTTTCCGACATTAACAAAATAAGACTATTTAGTCGTTAGGTAAAATATAATATAAATATTATACTTGCGCTATTAAAAATACCAATTCAATATTTATAAGGATATACATTTATTTTCCAGAAAATGGTTGTTTCTTACATTTGCTAACGTATGTATATAAAAAAATTAGTTGTATTATGTTACAAAAACATTTCTAGTTACACCACATATGAAGTTATCAACGTTTATAAAAATAAAAAACTACATAGACTCAAGTTTCTAAAAGTACAAACAGACCGCCAATATGCTCAAATCATACAGAAGCTACTCCCATAGTTTCAGATCATACAGGATAACCCCCCAAAGTTTACAATCATGTTCAGTCCTCTTTTCTTCCCCCCTTTTCAAAACCCACTGTAACATTACGGGTCAACAACCCTCACATCCTCTCTTCAACAAACCCACACACCCAACTATTAACATGGAGATTTAGGGGTAATTGGAGATAAAATGGAAAGGAGAGAAACTGAAATGAGGGCCATTGTGTTTACCGAAAGAAGAAGAACAAAACGGAGATTTCGGCGGCGATTCGGAAAGCTTCGGAAGCTCCTGCTTCGTGCCGCTTAGTTCGTCGGCCGAGGGATACGAATGGAGGACGACAACGAAGATGGGCGAACGGCGACAGCGGCTGGAGACGTTGGGCGGCGCCGGGACGTCCTGGTTCGGCGCCGGCTGGGTTCGATCGGGTCGGGTCCGACCTCTTTGCGGGAAAAAACCGCTGCTGTTGCAGCGGCTTCTGGGTGGATGGGTCGCCGGAATAGAGGCGACCGTGGTGGGGTGGTCTCGCTGGAGAAATGGAGGACGAAGTGGTGGCGGTGTGGGTTCTCGCCAAAACAGAGCAGAGGAGAAGTGAGAGAGTGCGAGAGAGAGGAAGCTTGGGTCATGTTTGCTCAATTATTTAAAAGTGCAAACAATATATAAATTTATACTACACAATATAAATAAAAAACATGACATAAACCACCGACACTACACACAATACAAAGTAAACACATCCTATAGTAACTGGCTATGCAAAACACTTGGCTAGCAAACAGATAAACCACCCCCGACTGAATGCTTCGTTGTCCTCAACGAATTTAGAGATCATGCAAGACAACTCAGCAAACAAATGTGTTGGACCAGTAGATGAGATGGAGCATGAAATATTTATTAATATTAACACAAATCCCAACAAACGAAAAAAAAAATACTCACAACCACCTCAAGGGTGGGGAGGAAATCTACTCCAAGCAATCCCCAAGCACTAGTGGTGCCACTGTGCTCCTATATAGTCAGTGTGTAGTCGCACACCGGGGTCAACTGCCTCCTCTGCTAAAATTTGTGTCTTAAGAATCCCCAACTCACCAATACAAGCTCTTGTGAAGGTCATGTGTGACATGGCACACCGGGGTAGATTCTCCCATAACCTGTTCAAGTATGTCACTTGGAAAACACCATTAGTCTCTCTTTCTCTCTCTCATCTATCCATATAAATAACTAAAAACACAAAACATAACTGTATTAAAAACGCACTCCCTAATCTAATGCAAATAAATAGGCTGGGTTGTCTCCCAACAAGCGCCTTGTAATTTAAGGTCGACGACCCGACCCAGTTACTTCAAAAGATGTTAAGGAGATTTTTCTGTCAACTATTTCTTCTTCCACCATCGCTTCTCTCTTTGTCTCTTCTCAAGCGAGCATACGTAAGTTGACAATGGTAAGAAGAAGCTGTAGAAGACCGCATTGAAAAATTTCTTCTTTTTGAACTTCGGTCTACTAGAGAATTTGTTAACCGCCACAGGCCTCATTTTACATTTCATCTTCTTTTTCTTCTTCCAATTCTTCAATACCACAGTCGTCGAGGATTGGTCCTTTGAATGTAGCATCTCAAGTAGAACGGCTACAACACTGAGTTCTGACTTTCCTGCTTCTTTTCCTTTCTCTTCTCTTAGAATCATGTGTGCCAATTCATGAACTGCATAGAATTGGGGTATGTCGTCATCGTTGTGCAATAATTCCCTACACTCATAGCATGCTTCATTTAGGCACATATCATCAACGAGTGTAAATATCACATCCTTGGCGCACTCATGAGCTTGTTCTTCAACAAAAACAGCTTCAATATCATTATGCCATAAGCTTGCGATGTCAACACTCTCTCACGCATGCCATCACCCCGGAATTATGCCAGACACAAGTTACATAGACTTCACAATATCATCCCATTCTGAGTCCGAATCTGAGTCTGAAGCATTCCGAGGATCTATTACTTCATTATGAACAATATTATAAACATAGACCTCTGGGGGTTCTTCGTCTTCCTCTTCGCACTCCTCAACTAAGTCAGAAATGATGTTGATTGGCCCATTGTTAGTATATGCATCTGCCACTTCACGAGAAATTCCTTCCAATTGTTGGAGAGTTTCATCATTCTTATTCACCCTTTCCTCGATTTGTCGAATTTAGCTAATATGATCTCCAACATTGATTTAATACGCTCATCTTCTTGATTGCACGGAGGAGGGTTGTACATATCTTCATTGGGATAATATGGTGAATATCCTGAAAATAGCCCATAAAAATGCTGCCCCCACATGATTATCAAGATGCCTGCACAAACATACGTTAGGAAGCAAGTGAGATCAACAAATAAATAAACAAAAGAAAAAATAAAATTCCCAAAAGTTAATGAATCTAATCAATTCAACCGAAGTCCCCGACAACGGCGCCAAAAACTTGATGACGATTCTACCGCAAGTGTACGATTATCGCTCTAGTAATAAATATGGAAGATAGGGTTGTCGAATCCCAGATGACTTGTCGTGAATTAATTAGGACTCTTAACTTTGTGTGGGCTAGCAATTGGATTTCTTTACTAACTAAGAAATTGAAATAACAAAGCAATTATTAAAATTAAGACTAAAGTGATGAGACATGTATCAGGATTTTTTCTAGGTT
This sequence comes from Linanthus parryae, assembly GCA_023055425.1. Lineage (NCBI taxonomy): Eukaryota > Viridiplantae > Streptophyta > Magnoliopsida > Ericales > Polemoniaceae > Linanthus > Linanthus parryae. Next base: position 166,369 of record JALGPY010000038.1, on the reverse strand, counting down.
TGTTAGGTATCCACCGTTCACGAATTATGTTCTGAAACATAGATGATGACTTGATTTGCCAAACGAGCAAGGGTACTTTGAAGATTCCTCAACCAAAGTATATATTTAGAGGCACACACATGATTCCTCTAGCCTATGTACGTCTAAACAGCATTATGTTCTTGTGTTCTACTCTTAGTTCTAGTTAACTAGAAAGATTGCTCAACTCTAGATACGACTAGTGAGAGATTCAAGTTTCCGGGTAGTGAATATTGATTCATCTAACATCCTCTACCTATGATCATCCTATTGTGACGTCAAACAATAGAAACGATAGTATTAAGTACATAAATCAAGCATAGCATAAACATTCATCATCAATTAAGTTTAGGCAAAATGTGAATCAAATTGATAATTCTCCAAAACGGCTTCAAACCCCTAGATACAATTGAGAAGTCCCGATATTTAGCTTAACTACTGAGATTCATGATCAACACGATGAATTTTATGTTAATCATGATAAAAAACAATGAAAAAGCTAGAGAAGAGAGATCAAACGATGGAATCCTCGCTCTCACGGCGAACTCCAAGCTCCAAGCCTTCCTCCAACGTGTTTTCCTGTGTTTCAAGCAGCCTAACCTCCCTCGAGATCCTCAAGTCGTCATTAATAGGGCTGGGCACAATTTTTAATGTATTTTGGCCTCTATTCCAACCGCCGGCCTCTTCGGAGTCCCAACGTTGTTCAACGCTCGTCTCACAACATTCCAATTATAGGCTAGCACGTTGGCCGCACTCACCACCCCTCTTCTGGCCGTCGCCCACCCCGTCTCCGTCACCACCACAGGGATCCCCAAAAACCCTTCTCTCTCCATCGCGGCCACAAAGGAGTCCATGCTAGTAGCATTACTAGTTAGTATAGCCTTTAGTGGCAGTAATCGTAAAAAATAAAACTCACAAGGTTAAAATAGTCAAACAAATAGTTTAGGGGGCAAAAGGGGGAATAAAACCACTCCTAACCGTGAGCCCCACTGCCAACTCATAGCAACATAACGGTTGTTGACGGAAGGGTAGAAAGTGTAATTATTTTGGCAAAAAATAGGGCGTCTCATGTTAATAGATGAACAGCAGGGGTACATTCTGCCTAATTACCATCTTTTGAGGGTGGAAAGTGTAAATTATCCATAGAAAGTGTACATACAGTAGGGGTACATTCTGCCTACATTCTCTTTCACCTTCGACTGACTTTTTACTCGTAGTTGGGTCATTTTGACTCGGTTATTTATAATAGCAAAGCGATGTAACATTTTTGCAATTTTTTCATTGTTTACAAGATCGTGCAAAGATTACCGAATTCGTGTATTATTTTGTTAATCAAATTACCGGGTCAAAGTGATCTAGTGAATAGTGTCAAAAAGTAAAGGTGAAAGAGAAGAAATAGAGGTATTATTTACAAAGACCAATTCGCCAGGCGAGTAATTCCCCAATTTTTTAGTCTTCCCATCTCTTCCCCCCAAAACTCCACTCCCCCTCCTCCCATCCACCACTGTCATTGGGGAGAGCAAAAGGGTCGGTCTTCTGCAAAAACCCAGATAGCAATTCATCTGATCGGAGGAACCCTCCTCCGAATCACTCTCTTCCAAAAAACCCAGAGAGCAATTTGATTCACAAGCGAAGATTTGCGTGTATGGGAGAAGACGGCGAGAGAGAGGCGAAAGAGTACTACTGGGTCCCCAAAACGATGCTCCTCCAGAATTAGTGTTCAAGGCCACTGCCTCCGCCGCCGAGAAGGAGAACTCGCCAGTGGGCATGGGTGGTGATCATCAAGAACATTACTCTAGGAACGAGTTCTATGGAATGACGGATAGAGAGCTCGATCTCGCGATTACAAGAAAGCAGGCCTTGTATGGCAGCCTGAGTAAGACTTTGCCCGACAAGGGCGAGAAGCTGTTGAAGACTTTGAAGGGTCTTGAAGCTGAGAGAGAACACCGCAAGAGAGTGCCAAAGGTTTGCTTCTTAATTCCACTTCCATAGCTGCATTAATAATTTATTGGGTTTTCTCATTTGTGGGTATGCAACAATGTGTTTCATTTGGGCTTATGGTATAGTTTTTTGTGGGTTCTGAATATTCATCTGCATTTTGATGAAATGAATACAAATCACAAAAATGAAACTAGGCTGGGAACATGAGCTTGTCAAATGGATTTGGAAGTTACATTCGGAACGAGTTCTCTTCAATGACGGATAGAGAGCTCGACAATGCGATTAGCAGAAAGCAGGGGTTGTATGGTAGCCTGAGTAAGACTTTGCCCGACAAGGGCGAGAAGCTGTTGAAGACTTTGAAGGGTCTTAAAGCTGAGAGAGAACGCCGGAAGAGAGTGCAAAAGGTTTGCTTCTTAATTCCACTTCCATAGCTGCATTAATAACTCGTTGGGTTTTCTCATTTGTGGGTATGGTCGCATCAATTGTTTCATCTGAATTTTGATAAAATGAATACAAAGCACATCAATGAAACTAGGCTGGGAACATGAGCTTGTCAAATTAAGAAAATACTATTTGGTAGCAATCAAGAAATTTTCCTTGATGACTCACAAAACACAAGTTTAATAGCACGGTGTGTCATGACCTGAGAAAATCTGCTATTTAGTCGGTCACAAGTCTTAGGAAATTTATCGGGTGAGAAAAGTTATGGAAGTGAAGTATGTAGACTTAAGGACCATTGTGCCACTTGATTGGAAGATGGTCGATGGGTGGTGTCATACGTGAATGTCCAATAAGTAAGAATTGGCTTGTTGTTCTAGCAGAGGTTGTTGAAACTTTTAAGTTGAATCACATACATAACATTATCTTGTTTTCCCCCAATCTACTCCTCGTGTCATACAGAAATATTTGATCTTTCTATTCTGGGACTCCCTGAAGTGTTTGCTCACTTACCGTTTAAATGTTTGAATTATGATGTAGTTCAAAATATGGTCCCCACTTTCTAGGGTTTTTCCACATTTTGAAAAGAAAAAATTATCTTTTAGCTTCGTTTACTGCTTAAAACGGGTTTTTATGTATAACATTGTGAACTGGTGTTTTAAGTATTTCTAAAGGTGAGAGAGCCTTACGAATTTAATGTTTAATGGTGTGACAAATGAGCAACATTGTTGATTGGTTATCTGTGTTTGCTCATGTCGGCTTTTTACCATGGTTGATTGGTGTTTGAGAGAATACGCATTCTTAAGGTTATGGGTGTTAGGTGGTCTTACCTACTTGCCTGGAACAAAGAATCGTTACAGTTCATGGAACTGAAAGAGGGGCGTGGGGTTCTGTACTCTATTGAGTCCAGCACATTAAGGCATACTTCTTTGGATTGGATTTCTTGGTAGAAAGTAGTGTATTTTTGTGGATTAAAAAACATCATTAAACCTCTTTTTCATTTTTAAGTAAAGTTCTAGTAAGTCATTTAGCAGATTGATCTGTAAACTTCTCCTATTGTAGGAACGTTTGAAGTGATACTGAGAATTTATTAAATTGTCAAATACACGATGCTGGAATACCAGTCACCAGTGTATCACACTTTGCAATAGCCGATTCAAATCGTGAATCGCTAATTTTAGAGGGAGTTATGATAATTCATAGCTCCAGAGAACAATCTTTGGAGAATTCTGGTGGTGACCAGTTATTTAGCATCTTAAAGCATGAGGGGGATGAGTGTAGCGGAAATAAGAATGCCAGGTGGATGAGTGGTATAGCTAAGAAAGATGTTATACACAATGACACAGATAAGAAAAATTGAGATGCCAAACCAATGTAAGACAAAATGAGAGAGAATTGTTTGAGGTGGTTTGGTCATGTGTATCAAAGGTCGTTGGATGCACCGATTAGGAAAAGTGAATCGATAGTGGTAGATAAGGGAAAAGGGAGACCCGGACGAGCCTGTGTGGAGGCAATAATAAAGCTAGAATACTTGAGCTGGAATAGGAGGTTGCAGCTGTAAGTTTCATCACTAGGCCAATCCAATCAGCTTTCAACTTTTTTAGAAAGATTTAGACTTGGGCATTTAGTGTTGGAGGGCCAGAGCAGGATGCACGGTGCCATCTTTGAGTTCTATCAGTGTTTTCTTTTGCAGGAAGTTGAGATGATATCGGAGGTGTATTGCTATGGGGTTCCCTTCAATTTCGGCTGAAACAGTCTGGGTTTGTTAGACGGGTCTCTCAAGAACACTTTTCAGATGTTTACTGTGGGTTGAACCGTGACTTGGGGTGTTGGTGAAGTGACCATGAAACCGGAGTTCCATTCAGTGGCTGGGTTAAGAAGAACTTGACAATAACTTTAGTAGCTCTTGTACTAAGAAGGTTGGGAACATGTGGATGCTATGGATTTTTACCTGATTAGTGGATATTGGACGAAATGTTGGCTTTTGCGGTTGAAATTAATTTCATGAAAGATCATTTCTACATCTTGACCGACTCTGTTACATCGATTTTAGATGTCTGTCTTTTGGTGAGTGACTGTATGGAGTTTGAGGGAGGGAGGGAGACCCTGGCTATTGAAATTTTGTATGACGCAATGTGGATTTCTTGTTTGAGAGGCTGGATTTTGGTAGGCTATCTGGTTTGAGTTTGTTATTTTTCTTTTTTGTACAGATACTAGTCAATGACAGGGAAGACTTGTTCTTTTTTAGTACTTCAGTTGGAACTTTTTAAGATTCATGTACTTTGTTGGTAGAGATGACATTATTGTGTAGCCACTTTATCCGAGTGATAATGTTTTTCGTGTCATTTCATCACTGCTTGGTCTCTCTCTCTTTGATTTGGTGTGTCAGCAACTTGTTTCTTTGTTTGGTATTCCATTTCTTGACCAAGTTCCGATAACTCATAACTTGGTCCACGGGCAAAATGTTTTGTATAGCTGGTGTGATGGCGCTCTTACGCAAGTATACGATCAAGTAGTAAAGAGTATTTAGGTACTCGGGTTGTCGAACCCACAGAAACAGATTAGGATTTACTACTAATTAGAAGTTGGTTTCGAGAGTAAAGTAAAAACTGTAGTAATTTTGTTGTTTTGGTATTTTATTGCGTTGTTGTGAAAATCTGTTGTAAAAGACTAGGTATCCACATGATTCCTAGGACATTCAACTTTTCCAGAAAACTGTATAGAAACATGTAGTTTAATACTCTACCTATGCCATGTAATTAGTGAGTGTGATCTTCTCTCGGTCTCACACACTACTACGTCTCTGCCGGAATTGGTTCTCTCGGTCCACCGCTACCGACAGATCCGTTCTACTCTGCTGGGGAATCAAGATCTCCTCTGGGTCTCACTCAATTCCTATATAACAGGCAATTGAATAATTTTATCTCTCGCCCTAATCTGTTTCTGTTCTAGGTCACTCTCGCGCACCAAGTCCAGATCTGTAGTACGTCCGGTAGCTATTCCATTTATACGTAATATGAAGCAACAAGATAGAAAACTAGGTTATGAACAATAAACTGCATTAAGATATTAGGTCATGAATCCATAGCTAGAAATTAGGAAAACTTGAACTTTGTGCCCAAGGTTCACCGAGGAACCTAGGTAGAACATCTAGTTACTCATAATTAAAACTGAACAAATATTCATATATTTTATACGAGAAGAGAAGAGAGAAATATTCGAACGCCCGAAGAATCCTCAATCCTAAGCTCCAAGCGTGACTCCATAGGTGTATGATGATGTTTTGTGGCTGCTAGGTCGAGTTTGTATATGTATTGCACGAGTTTCCATGTGATTTTGTCAAAATTGCAGAATTGCCCCAAAACTGCCCACCCCAATTTTTTCGACTGTTCCTGTGATTGAACGCACATGTTTTTGCGTTTGAACGCAGTCAGAGAGCTTCAAACTTCAACACTTAGCCGAAATTTCCCCTTCATTCTCGGGTGCGTTTGAAAGCGGAGCCCTGCGTTTGAACGCACACAGCAGGGTCAGTTTTTCCATACTTAACCGCATTTCCTGCTGCATCTTCTCTGTCTGCGTTTGATCGCAATTGTTCCTGCGTTTGAATGCAGGCAGTTCTTGAAAATCTCCCATTCTGCTCCCTGTTTGCGTTTGAACGCAGCATAGAGATGCCAAACCCTTACTTAGCCAAAATTTGGAGATTTTCACTTTTTAGCTCTCTGTTTGCGTTCAAACGCATGCCTTCTGCGTTCGAACGCAGGCAGAGAGCAGCTTCAACTTTGTGGGGGCCATATCTCCTTTCCGGACTCCGTTTTAGCTCCATGACCTGTCGTTGGGAAGATCATTGAGTGTGCCTTCATTTGCCACCGGTCTCACTCCAAATTTCTTTGTAGAACCCGAGTTATGTTCAAAAGAGTGCAGATTGATCATTTCAACTTCTCCACTTAGCTTTTCTGCATTCCTCTTGAGCTCTCCATTCTTCCGAAGTTCGTTTCATGCCTCATTTCAACTGACAAGCCTCCGATCATGCCAAGACAACATGAATAACCATACCAAGCGATTAGATTTGACAAATAACATCAAAATACGCATGAAAACGCCCAGACTAGCTACAAAGCGCATAAAGTTAATTTTCACATTTTAAGCACATAATCGCCCGAAATAACTTCTAATTCAGTGCAATCTCATGTAAATCGGTAGGTAAACATGACAAGATTATAATTCCTAAGAGGAGTTATCAAATTCCCTCACACTACCTTTTGATCATCCTGAGCTAATCAAAACTAAACCCGAGACGAAACCACTTAATCCACCAAAGTTGCATACTTCAACTAGGCCACTCAGGACTCAACGACCGATAATGCAATAAGATGATGCAAGCTAATTAATGCAACTCGATTATAAACAATGCAAGTATTTAAAAATATGTTTTTGAGATTGGGCAATTTCTATAACTCAAACTAGAATCATCAAGCCCTTTATCACTCAAATGTAGCACGCATGGGTAAGCGCGTGAAACAGCGGAAGGCTTACTCTAGGACAATACAGTAATAGCCATAGATATCATAGAGAACATAACTGCATTCTCTGTAAAACACTTAAACTTTTCGCGCGTACTCAAAAAAAGGAAAGACTCTCCACGCCTAGTCTAGCACCAAATCTTTTAATCCTTAGGATTTTAATTCTGCAGGCTATAGGACGGTGGGATTGGCCTTATAGAAGCACAGTCCTATTTTTCATGACAACCTCACTCGCAACCGTGTTCTCAACCCCTCACTAAGAAGATGGAAATGAACTCTGGCACTTAATTCCCCTCAACCCGGTGTTTCGCCGTTCTCGCGGCCACCCTTGAAAAACTGTGAAGTTCTAACCATCGCCTACTTAGCCTCATAAACCTGAAAATACAAGCACCCAAGATCTTTATTCCAATTTCTTTTTTTTTTCTCTGTTCTTTTTCTCTTTTTTTGTTCTTCTCTTTCTCTTCTTCATTTTCAAAACTGCGGAGCATAAAAATAAGCATAAAGCGTATGTGGGGTGGATAATAATACATGATAAAATGATGTCAAAGTTGACACTCCCATACTCACTGTAGATCATATACTCCGAAGTAGTCAAATAAACACGTTCTAATCCACATATACTCCTCAACACCGAGAATAGAGTAATTACGCACGTCCACCAATTAATCCCGATCATCCCAAAGTCCCCAGTTTGTGCCGGTAATCCCAGCCACGGGACTCTCCTCCTTAAGGTCACTATGTATGGAAGTGAATCACCTTTGCAAATCAATGTACGGTCGCCTCTATCTCATCCCCTCAAATCTATCGAATTAAAACTGCCCACTGTCAAATATCTAATGAAGCACAGAATACCCTCAAGAATCTCCCTCAACTCAAGTCCATATGTCATGACTTATAGGAAGGGGTAGTCTAATTTATAATGCTGCAGGCTTCCTAGGCAAGTGGTTGCCAAGAAAAGGATAAACGGATTAAGCGGGCTCACTAGTATACCTAGGGATCGAGACAGGCCAGTGGGCCCCCTTTAGCCGTTCACTCCACCAAAAGATGTGGTGACCGTGAAGGCGAGATGACGACTACCTAAGGACGGTGGTCAAGTACTATCGACTAACTACCTGGAGATTCTTAAAAACAGATACACACTTTTGGTTTTATCAAATTCAGAGTTTTTTTTTTTCAGGTTTTAAAATAAGTATGTGTCCGAGTACTCCAAATTGTCTCTATGCAACCTAGGGGGCTTTAGCAAGTCATGTCAGCTTCGGTAACTCTTCACACACAAACACCTACTTTTCCATATAACTTTCCGAGTTACAAACGTAGCCCTAGTATTATGCTGCTTAGAAACTAGCAGAATCACCGAGCACGTGTCGTTGGTTACATGTTTAGAACAAGCCATGTGCCATCCTGATTAACAAAGTGCAAGAGCTGTCATTATTTTGTATATACTAGTGTAATTCTTGCAAACATTGGCACTGTAATCTCTCATCCAACTAGATGGTTTATGCACCTACGAAACATTCCAACCCATGGCTCTCATAAACACACTGTCCTGCAAATTTGGTGGATGTCCACATGTTCAATTCTGATTTTGGTCATTCTGGCTTTATGTGTGATGTTTTGACTTGCACACTGCCTTCATGGTCTCTACTTTGTACTTTCATCTCCCACTCTTGCTCCGGAAGTCAACAATTGAAAAGGAACAATGCTGTAACTGATTATGAAGTTTGAACCTTTATTTTGTAAACCCTTCTTTCCTTCTCAAGGTTGTTGTTCGCCTTTTATCAAAAAAAAAAAAAAAAGTTGTTGTTCGCCAGGACGTGCAGGGATGGGGATTTGGGAGGTTATCTGAGATTAAGATGGTTTCCGGATGAAGTTTTGAGCAAGTAGGAATATTCTGCGCGACTTTGAAAGTTCCGTGTTATACGTATGAGATTTAGGATACGTTTTTGAATAAGTCCTGGTATTTATTACATTTCCTAGTACTTTTTTCGTCATTTGAACTTTAAACTGGTCTAATACGGTACATTTGCATTATGTAGCTACAAAATCCATATTCAGTATAAGTTAATGCCAATTAAGTTCGTTCGCTGAAGTATGACATAGATAATGCGTTTTCGCTTTGGTGTTAAAAGTGTTACTCCTATTGACTAACTTGAGATTTTCGTATTTTTCTGATGGTTCGAAGTTTTATGATAATGTAGAGTTGCAAAATCTGAATGTTTTACTGCAAATGAGATGAACTTATTTTATTTTATTTTTTTAGGTCTTTTTAGCAGTTTCTATTTGAAGTTTTGACTGATAATAGCTGTTATAAAGGACAGACCAATCATTTTGTTTAGTTTCTCTGGTCTCTTGCAAGCCTTTGTTATCAATCATTTTAACATATTTAGTGTGAACTGTTGTGCGGCAGGAAATTAGCATGACGGGCTTTCCTCTTTCTGACTCCCAAAAAAAAGGCCGGCTTGCACCAAGGTAAATCACGCCATGGTTCATTATCTTAGGAATATGCATTGTTGTTCCATTCTACTGGCTTTGCCAATTTTTGGAAACCGTTTCGAGCAAGATACTCTGTGTTTCTAAACAAAAAATAAAGCTGGAGGAATAAAAAAAGTGTATTATTTTTCTCCTTCTAAGCGGAAATACTGGGCGAGTTTGGTATGACTTATTTGCAACTTAAGTTGACTTATAAGTTTATGTTAAAAAAGTTGGACAAAAAAGCTGAAAGAGTTGGGTGTGTTTGGTGAAAAAGTTTGTGCAGTTAACAAGATCAAGAAAAGTTTCAAAAACTCGACTTTGTTTATAACCAATTTTAAACTATGGACTTTTAAATCCAAATCAAATTATTATCTTATAAGTCCTTACCAAACACAACTTATAAGTTGACTTGAACTTGTACTCCAAAACTGACTTATAAGTATCTTATGAGTCATATCAAACTCGCCAACTGTAAAAGATTTGCATCTTTGTGGGGGTACAGGCTATGTAAACTCCCCTGACTAGTTCATTTTCCAAATCTTGTGTTTCCACAATGGCATTGATAGGGGCATCAGTAAGACACTTGAGGAACAGAAGATCGACTCAGCTGGGACCAAAGACCCAAGCAAGGGCTCCCGTGTTCGTACTCGTTCTCAAGCTTTTGCAGCTGATGATAACAATGATGATTCAGATTTTGCCATGGGTGAAAAACCTGATGACAAAGATGAAGAGGACTCTAGTGATCAAATTACTAGCTTTCCTCAGCTTTCCCAAGTTGTGGAGGAGATGCAGATATCTGTAACAATGATGCAGAGTCAGGTGGATAAGTTGACTGAGAAAGTGGATAAGCTATCCAAGCAGAATTCGGTGGATGAGCTGACTGAGCAGGTAGGGGGCTTTGCGCAATGCCTCAAGGCTTATGATGATCATTTTGCTGCTATCAGACGCCAGTTGGATTGCTACTTTCCTTGTCCTCCACGACCTCCTCAGTGAGACCGCCGCGGGCTATCCCTACATTGCCGGAATATTTGTAGAGCGCATATGGCGGCACCCTTTTGAATTATTTGTCAATTAGGCTTACCTACCTATTATATTTTCTTTTAGTAGCAAAATTCAGAAAATGTTAGGACCTAAATGATGTTCTATTTTAGTGCTTCTCTGGTAATTTTAAAGATAAGTAGATGTTCTTTGTGTGCCCAGAAGATGGGTTCTGTATACTTCTTGGAAGTTTAGTGCTCCTTTGGTAATGTTATGGATATGTAGATGTACTAAGAAACCTGAATGGATAAATGAATTAATTGAATCTCAGATAAACTGATTAATTAAATCTTAGCTTTAATTGATCAGTTTGTCTTTAAGTTAGAGCTGTCAAATACGCAGGGCGGGGCTGGAGCCAGCCCAGTTGAACGACCGCCGTGAGGCCTGGGTTGTGTCTGGCCTGGTCCTTGACTTAGGTTGGCCGGTCTGTGGCCAGGCCTAGAAACAAGAATCCCATGATCGGACAAACGCCCGCAATTTTCCAAGACCAGAAACCGTGTTGGTGTCAGCCCACACAACCAGGATCACTCTCGGCTGGAAGGGGATTTGGTAACAAAAAAAAATGCAACTTCCAAAACTCGACTTCGTTAAACTTGTGAATAAAACTATTATTAAAATAAATGGATTAACACCTTCGATTTGATGGTTCTTGATTGGAACCTGGAGAAGATGAAAGCTCCTAGGGTGGATTTTCAACAGGAGAATACGACAGGGTGAACAGCAAGAAGAAAACGGTAGAAGGAAGTGGGTCTAGGTTGGAAGGGGATCGAGGTGCAGAGACCATAAGGAAGAGAAGTCACAACCTAACACCTCCCAGAAATTACATTGGTATGAACTTGCCTTTTAAAAAATTAGATTTCCTAACTTTTCTGATAAAGAGCCAATGGGGTGGTTTACCAAAGTAAATAGGTACTTACAGCTCCAAATATGTGACTGATGAACAAAAATTGGTCTCAGTATCACTAAACATTGGGGGTGAGGCTAAATCTTGGTTTGGTGCTAAAATGGAAGATTTAACTAGAACTGCTTGAATTTATCAAAAAAAAAAAAAAAAAAAAACTAGAACTGCTTGCTCTGGTTTCCGTGAATTGATGTGTGCTAAGTTCGTTGACACTGGTCATGAAGATAATTAATGTAGATAAATTCAACAATATCAATTATGTACTCAGTAAGTGAGTATCAAACAAGGTTTGAGGCATGAGATCTAGGGTGAATCCTGAATATGCTCTAGCTCCTGAGCTGGGCCATTGTGTTTCAATTAATTTTATTTCTGTTTGGTATCTGGCATAGGGGGACCAATTCAGGTCCATGATACAGTCAAGGGGTGATGTTGGTGATGATGGTCTGATGGATGGATATTTGAAGTTGCTAAGTTGATGTATGGTGAATCATGTGTTGTTACTGTTGTTGTAGTTGTTCTTGTTGTGATGGTGGTGGTAGGGATTCAGTTGTCAAGAACATCAAGAATAAGAACACCAAGAAAGTACACCGGTGTTGCTGGTGGGGATGCGGTAGTGGTGGAGGTGTTCATGGTGAGCATTTGGTGGTGATTGAAGTGGTGGTCAAAAACACCAAGAACATGAATAATGAACAAAATGAACACAAAAGAGATAGGGGCAAAAATGTCAAAAAAATAATAATTAAAAAGTAATTTCTTGGACGGAATATAACAGAAGGGTGGTAAGTGTCCTCACTTTTTTCCATTGCGAGGGTGGTAAAGTGTATTGTCCGGAACACAGGGGTGTCGGGTGTCATTTTGCCTAAACATAGGGGTGCAAAGTGAATTTTACCCTTTTGTAATTTGTAATTTTGAAAAGTTCAAGACTCTTTAGTAATTGCAAGTCGGACTATGTGTTAGTTTTTGAAAATAAATAGGATAATATTTGTGTTAACTTGTTAGCTAGCTTCGCGAATGAAGTCAGAGCTGTAGACATGCAAAATTTACGGCCAATCAAATAGTGCCATGTGTCTATTATTGCATAAACAAAAGGAGGGATCGAATTGCACTGGTCTTCAAATTATTGTCCCTAAGCATTAATTAATAGGGGGACTAAATTGTAAATGAGACCAAGCCTTATTTACAATTAAGGACTGCTTATAGCGACGTCACGTCACTGCATGACACGGCTACGCATCAGCAAGTAAGGCCAATAAAATAGTGCCACTTGTCAAAGTGATGCAGTTATCAAGACTAGCAAGCCCAACCAACCATGTTGCGCCACTTGTCAAATTGATGGAGAAAATAAATAAATAAATAATAGTATTTATTTTCTACCTCCGCCACCAAGTCGGCCCATGCCTATATAAAGGAGCCATCCCTAGGCATAAAAAACACAATTCGATCTTGCAAGAAGGAGAGAGCTCTGAAGAGTTCATACACTCAACATCAAGATCGTCGCCTGGTTCTTCAAGACATTCGAAGATCTTCAAGAAAGTTCTTTGCGTTCTTCAAGACCTTCAACGCGTTCTTCGCCGAAATCAAAGAACGCCTACTCGTTCGATCCGAGATCAAGCTCCCAAAGCCCTCGCTCGACGTTCAAGGTGAAGAATCGGAGGATTTGTAATTTCCATTTAGAAATTATATTCAGAGATTGTACTCCGCTACATCAATTTCATCAATAAATATTTGATACTCCGAATTTATCGCATTTATTTCCATTTGCATAAATTTGTGTGTACAAATTTTGGCACGCCCAGTGGGACTTCTCTGCCTCTCATCTCTTCTCCTCAAATCCATTCATCCTCTAAGTATTGTGATGACTCCCAAGAAAGACTCTCAAGATCCACCCCCGAAGATTGGAGGACATAAACCTTCTACCAATGGGGCTGAGTCAGGCCTAAAAGACATTGATCCTGTCACTCGAAGCAGGTCTAAGGCATCAAGTGATGTGATCCTTTCAACAACATTCCCAAGGATTTCTCCTCTCTTTGGCTCTGAACAGTCAAAGCCTAATGATCCCTCTGAATCAACAGGGGGCAAAGACGATGCTTCCTCACAGAAGATTGATGTCGGTGCTCTCATAGATGATGCTATAGAGAAGGTGAAGTCAAGACAAACAAAGTCTCAAGAATCTTCTACTGGGAAAAATCCCATTGTTGAAGAAAGCGAAGAATGAGAAAGCGACTCTGATGAAGCGTCATCCAGTAGTAAAGATCTTCCATATGGTGAGAGTGGCATGTTTGTCATGACAACCAACATAGTTGCGCTGGAAGAGCAAGTAACTGAACTCACTAAAGGATTTGCAGAATTAAGGAAGATTGTGAGTGATCGCGATATGCAACTTTCAAGACTAATAAACAAACAGGAGAGTCGAGAGGAAGCGAGCCAAGTCCAAGAACATACTCCTAAGGGTCCAGAGGAAGTCAAAGTGACTGGCACAAAAAAACGACAAGACCAAGTGTGCAACTGTCAGCAGATGGTTCAATTCCCCTGGATCAGCTCCAGGATCTCATCCTGAATACAATGAATGGACGGACCGGTTCATCACTGACATCCTCAAAGTCTTATGTCAAGCCTTACACTGAGCGAATAGAGAAGTTAAGCATGCCCGTTGGTTACAACCCGCCAAAGTTCCAACAGTTCACAGGAAAAGGGAACCCTAGGCAGCATGTACTCACTTTATTGAGACGTGCAACAGTTCCTGAACTGATGATGATTTTCTTGTAAAGCAGTTTGTTAGGACTCTAAAATATGATGCGTTCGAGTGGTATCGTCAACTCGAGCCAAGGTCGATTGATAGCTGGGAGCAAATGGAGAACGAGTTCCTCAATAGATTCTACAGTACTCTTTGTACAGTTAGCATGATCGAGCTCACAATCACTCACCAAAATAAAGCGAGAAGGCAATCAGCTACATAAATCGCTGGAGAAACCTAAGCCTTAACTGCAAGGATAGGCTATCAGAAGGTTCAGCCATTGAGATGTGCGCCCAAGGCATGAACAGGGGTTTGCGATACATACTTCAAGGAATAAGGCCAACTTCCTTTGAGGAACTTGCTACTCGTGCTCATGACATGAAACTTAGTACTGCATCCAGCAGGATCCAGGGACCACATCCTTTTCAATATTTGAAGGGAGGAAGTAAAAAAGAATCTCATAAAGGCGGGAAGCTCACACTTAAAACTGTCAATCAAGATTCCATGATTGTCATCACCAAGCCGGTGAAGCTCTCGGGAAAAGCAAAGAATATTAATACAGAACAAGTCAATTCAACTGTAGAAAAGTCGCAATTAAGACCTACACTCAAAGAATTGCAAGCAAAAGTGTAACCCTTTGCTGACGACGAAGTTCCCGGAATGCTCGAACAACTTGTGGAACAAAAGATCCTTGAACCATTGGAGTCAAAGCGACCTGAGGAAGCCGAAAAATTCAATGATCCCACGTATTGCAAGTACCATCACCTCCTTGGTCATCCTACCACAAAGTGCATCGTACTCAAGGATAAGATCATGCAGCTAGTGAAGGAAGGAAAGGTCTTGTTGGAAGAAGAATTCGAACCAGCAACAACAAATGTGACACCATCTCGGTTGAACCCTTCAAGCCGCAAGTATAAAAAGAACTCTTACAAAATGTTGCTAGGGGTGCCACCTTTTGATGCCAAGAAGGAAAGACAACAAAGTCATCCAAAAAGGTCTTCTCAAACTGGGGGCAACCATTGCGCAAAGAAGAAGTTGAACTATTGCAAAGATCAAGGAAGGATGCTCGTTACTTCAAAGAAAAAGTGGGTTCAACTCCAAAGTAATCCAACACTGCATCATGCTCGTCATAAATTTTCATGGAATGACTCAAAGATGCTTGAAGTGAACGAGGTATGGAAAAGGAATGAACCCCAGCCACCGAAGCTCTATCAAGAAAAGCCAGCTATCTCCCCAAAGCGAGAACAAGCTCAAGATGAAGGAGTCATCCAAGGAATGAAGATAAAGAAGGCTTCTCCATGTGAAGTTAAAGCGACACAATCACATAAAAGAAAGAACTCAAGTGGGAAGACACTAATTTCTTTACTTCAATGGCACAAACGATTCACAATAAACTAAAGATAAAGCGAAGTGATGTGAAGCGCATGGATTTCACTGCTCCAAGACCAGAAAATTGATACAAGAATGCTCCTGGATACGAGCATAAACTTTCTCAATCTTCAAATATGAAGATTGTTTACCGCTCATGGAAAAGAGCATAACTTTCTCGATTTTTGCATGTGAAGATTGTCTACCGCTCCAAAGGCATGAGTATAAACTGCTTGAACGCTCCTTTAGTATGAGCATAAACTGCTTCACAACTCTTAAGGCATGAGCATAAACCGCTTCGCTACTCCTCGAGTATGAGTATAAACTGCTTAGCCTCCATGTCGCATGAGTTTAAACTGCATGTCACTCCTTTCACACAAGAGTTAAAACTGTGAATGCATCCAAATTGAACTACGTTTGACTTGATCCTCAAAAAGGGTACGTAGGCAACTTGAGGCATCACTTTGATTGCAGTCATAACCGCCAAAACAACTCCTCCCACGAAAGCAGAAGTGTTGGAATCGGTAAATCTTTCATGCCATGGTGGTTCTTTTCCTTGAACGCAATCATGGCAGTACCTTTACTTGAATGTACTCACAGATTATCACCATTGTTTCAAAAGGGAGAGTAAGAAGAACAAGTTATACATGCTCTGACGATGGAGACGAAGCTGGGCAACGCGGTGGTAGCAACAACACCAGCAGTAAAAAAAAGCAACAATAGAAGCGACAACATAGTTTAGAAGCGCTATCGCCTACGAAACGCAACGATTTGCTGTTGTGTTCAGAAAAGAAGCGCAACGGTAGTCACGATATCGTCAAGTCTCTGCACTACGCCACAAATAAGGCGGCCTATAACCCCAAACGAGGCTTTGCTCGATTCACCCCAAACGAGAGAAGCAAATAAATAATAACGGCAGCAGTGCTCCAACAGTAGCCAATGCAGCTGAAGTAGCGTGGAAAGCGATAGCCGCCGCTGAAGCCCATTGTGACCTGTTAATAATTGATCAAAAAAATAGCAGCTACGACACAGCCGCAAAATAGAAGAGGAGAGGATCAAAAAAGCGGCAACAAAGTGAGTTACCATGAAACCTTCAAAGGTCAAAATTTCATAACAAAGCTTACTCCACAATCAATTAAAGCGCAACAGAAGAATCAAATTTGTTGCATAAAGTATAGCAACGGAGAGGCGTAAGAACAATAGCCAGATGCAATAGAACCGCAACGTATCAATTGAATAGTCGCGGTGTCGTCAAGTATCCTCGAGAAGCCTATGCGGCTATACCCATGGAGCTGCTCCAAAAATAAAGTGGCGTATAACCTGATGCAAGGACTGTTTTGCGCGACAGAGAAAGACGATGACAGATGGTAATTGACGATTTTTTTTTAAACAAAACAAAGAAAAGAGAGAACAGGCGAAGAGGGCTTACCTCCCACTGTCGTACTAGGGCTGGGAGACCCTTTGATGTGTGCCATTCCATTAAGAAACGTTCAATATTTATAAGCTACGTGAGGCGGTCATAACTCACGGTATGAGGAAACAAAAGATTTCAAATCCTACAAAGAATCAAACGGCTCAAGAAGTCCAAATTCTAAAAGAAAATACTCATGCAGTCATGAAAGAAGCCCATAAACAAACCTAGTCAGTGAAGGAATCACAAGAAAAGCTAGACAAGTCTTAAACAACAGGGATCAGGCTCTTTCCGCCATGTGGTTGCAAAGGATAGTTCTAATATGCATTGGTTACACCAGTTATGATAGCGTAGCTTCTTGCGTTTAGCAAGCGATTCTTGGAAGTTTTAGGAAAAAAAGAAAAACAAGTAAACAATGGGTTGTTGATTTCCATCAACAAGAACATTGTTTCTAAGAATAATCGAGTCATAATAACCAGTCAAAATTTTATCGAGACACGTCCACGCCAACAAGCTCAAGAGCCGGCAAGTACGAGCCTCGAGGGAGCATTTGTAGACACGAAAAATTTACGGCCAATCAAATAGTGCCATGTGTCTATTATTGCATAAACAAAAGGAGGGATCGAATTGCACTGGTCTTCAAATTATTGTCCCTAAGCATTAATTAATAGGGGGATTAAATTGTAAATGAGACCAAACCTTATTTACCATTGAGGACTGCTTATGGCGACGCCACGTCACTGCATGACACAGCTACGCATCAGCAAGTAAGGCCAATAAAATAGTGCCACTTGTCAAAGTGATGCAGTTATCAAGACTAGCAAGCCCGACCAACCGTGTTGCGCCACTTGGCAAATTGATGCAGGAAATAAATAAATAAATAATAATATTTATTTTATAGCATGGCCACCAAGTCGGCCCATGCCTATATAAAGGAGCCATCCCTAGGCATAAAAAAACACAATTCGATCTTGCAAGAAGGAGAGAGCTATGAAGATCAAGCTGCTAAAGCCCTGAAGAGTTCATACACCCAACATCAAGATCGTCGCCCGGTTCTTCAAGACATTCGAAGATCTTCAAGCAAGTTTTTCGCATTCTGCAAGACTTTCAACGTGTTCTTCGCCGAAATCAAAGAACGCCTACTCGTTCGATCGGAGATCAAGCTGCCAAAGCCCTCGTTCGACGTTCAAGGAGAAGAATCAGAGGATTTGTAACTTCTATTTAGAAATTATATTTAGAGATTGTAATCTGCTACATCAATTTCATCAATAAATATTTGATACTCTGAATTTATCGCATTTATTTCCATTTGCATAAATTTGTGTGTACAGGAGCCGAGAGAGTTGAAGTTGGAGACGGTGTTCTGATGCATTAGGGATACAAACAATGGAATATCGGCTGATTGGAAAAGTCAAACTACTTGAACTTGTTTGGTAGGGATTTCACTGTTTGAATTACCTTATATCATGTCAGTGTTCTCTTGAAAACTTGTGTTATATTAAAACAGGAGGATATATCTATTGTAAAAAAAAAAAAAACTTGTTAGCTAGCAGTAGGATTCCTAAATCAACCCTCTTCTTTATTCAAATATAGAGTCTACCTCTCAATTTTTGATTTTTATATTTCAACCCCAATTAGAGATTCATCTTTTGATTATTTGCATGTCAAGCCCTCCTCCACTACTCTAGTCAACTCTAGTAAAATTGTCACGACCCCGTTTCCCGGACCCCGATTAGTAACAAGTTCTAGGGTCATAACTGGCTATTATGGCGCTCTTTTCGTATCAAGTGGGATGAATAATAAAATTTGAACTTTCGAAATGATAAAAGAAATAAAAACAAATCGTTGCGGGAGCGATAGAAATACAGGGGTCTCATTGAGACATTGAGAAATCAATTTGAAAGCTTTATGTAAAACAGTTTGAAAAGAAGAAAGAAGAACTTTTGATTCAATCCCACGAGACAGTACTTATCAGAGTACACATGGATAACTGAGCAGTTTAAATGAGAGAAAAATTCGAATACCCAAACGGTACTTCTTTTATACATGATCGGTCCAACTATTACAAAGAGTAGGACTAGGCATACTGACTATAAATTATCTATCTGGCACGTGTGAGCATGCTATATACAACAAAATTGGAATGTAGAAAAGTCTAGCTCACAACATGATAGTAAAAAACTATATTGCTATAGGTCTTCCAAAATTGGTCTCTACTGGTCTTCATCGTATCCATGTCTCATAACATTTAGTTTGAAAAGGGTGAGCTGAAAAGCTCAGTGAGGGGATTACTCATCTTTTTAAGTAAGAAGTAACTAAAACGTCATTTTTGATCATCATTTGTAAAATAATAAAACTTCAATAAAAGAACAGTAAACATTTCATTTCAATCACTTTCATTTGGTTGAGATGCAGTGGGTAGCCGTCCGTGATCTATAGGTTGATATATCCCCTTACCTACCCGTGAGAGTAGTTGGTAGGCCAGTGATATATCCGTAATTTGACATGTCTTGACGCAATCATAGTGGCACGTTGCTTATTATTACCCAGCGATAAGGTCTCATGAATAGAACAACAAAAGTTGTCCAAAGCATCTCATCAATTTATCATTTTTGCAACTTTTACAAAATCAACGGTTAAATTAAACACTATAAAACGTACCATCATAACGACAGTTAAAATATTAAATCATAAAGTAGTTTAGACACCAAATAATGGAGGAGCATGGAAAAAACATTTTGAATTATCATTGTAACAATTTAGACAGTAAAATTTGGAAGCGTAAAATACGAGTATTAAAAGTGATGGACAAAGTTTACTCACTTTCGTAGCGTGGGACGAAGTAGCTATGAGAGCAACAAATAAGAATTGGGATTCCTTGAAACAAAAAACGAACAGTGGACCTTCTCTACATTTGGAAGTATGTCTTGAATTTTTTTGGAATGAAAAATAACTAAAGCACTAGCCTCTATTTATAGAAGTCAACGACCAATTAGATCGCGACGAGTCACAAAGACACGTGTCACTCATGTCACGACCCGTACCTTTTTCTTTCGCTTTACGTTGATTAATAATTCATCAGAGTAGAACGCGTGCTTTTCGGTCGCGACGGAAATACGAACCTTTTTGCTTTTCCAATAAAAACATAGCGGAAGCTTGGAAAAATACAGTTCCTTTCAATTTGAATGAAAACGTCATTTTCCTATTCATTTGAGCAATAATAGTTTACAAGTATCTAATACACGAATCTTAACAAACATTACAATTATTTCAAAAACTCTATAAATCAAGCCCGTCTATAGTCTCCGATCGACCTGACTTCGGTACCAGTAATTATTTTAGGGTGAGAAAAAAGCCCAGTAGGTACCGCCTAACCACTGGCGTAGAAATATAATATTCATTTAAACTGTAACATCGATCATGAATCACATAATTATCATGCTTTATACTTTATGCGAATAACAAACAATAACTTAACAATCAACATATAAGCATATAATCACGTGCATAGACTGTAATTACAGTAGACGTGAAAACTATATTTCCCCTACCTTAATATCAGCTTCACGATAACAGCACTGAAATGATACGAGTAGCTCCAAATATTTTATCTCAGAATATTCCCATATCTCTCTATCTGACTTATCAGTAATTGAATCGAATATAGAATGAGAAATAACTATAGCACTAGACCATATTTATAGAACTCAGCGACCAATCAGATCGCGACGAGTCACAGGGACACGTGTCGCACATGCAATGAAAGCTGTGTCACACGACGACTCATGTCGCCTGTGTGTTACACATGGATAAGGATGGCCTCAGAGCATTACACATAACCCCCCCTACGTGTCGCGCATGCACGGAAAGTCGCAGATGTTGTGACACGTGTTCCTCTGCGTGTCACACATTTATTTGGCCAAATCTAAATGCTTATCCTCAACCACCACGTCAAATAAACATGTAATTTAGTCACGTCAAGCATGTAACAAGCCACATATCACAAGATGCATACGTATGTACTTAATTAGCACTTAAGACACTAATTAGCACTAATTATTCCTGAATATTTTTATCCTTAATTTATAAATAAAATATGAACGAATTTCAGTGTCTTTGTAGACGAGCTTAACTATCATAGTTTAGCAGTTATTGATAAAACTATCAAAATACTACTCCCTTAACGTTGGCCACCGTGTCAAATAAACATGTAATTTAGTCAGGTCAAGCATGTAAAAAGTCACACATTACAACATAAATACATATGTACTTAATTAGCACTTAAGCTACTAATTATCACTAATTATCCCTAAATATTTTATCCTTAATTTAGCAATAAAATAAGAAATTATGACTTTCGGTGTATTTCTGTTCGAGCTTAACATTTAAAGTTTATCAATTATGAGTACATCTATCAACTACTAAATAATTAAACATGAAATAAACCGAAGTAATATTAAGCTTAAGAAATGCGGTTATTACAAAAGTAATACTACCACTACCCAAAATGTTTCTCTATAAATACACCAAACAAGTCCTACATTCCACGCTCGTCACAACCACCTTCACCCATCCGTATCTCTCTCTCTCTCTCTCATCCAAGAGAAGACACCACACCATTTCATCCTTTTCTCTTCCTTTCTAGGTATCTTCTTCTTCCCTAACCTCCATTATTGAAGCTTCATGATCCTCCAAGCTTCCCAAAGCCATTCAATCCCCTTTTCCAAAACATTTCATTAGTTTTGTGAGAATTTCATCTCAATATTTTAAAGTTATTTGAGGTATTCATGAATTTTATGTTCTTAGTTAGTCTAAGCACAAAAAAACATGATGCATGACTTACGTGTCCCATTTGAGATTTACTTAGTGTCATTTGAACTCGGTTTTGTTTTCAATTCCACACATGATTCTTCAATTTCTTCGTTGAGAGTCATATTTCAGGTTCAATTGGTAATAGTTTGGATGAAAATAAAGTGACACCGGGTCAAACACCGAGCGCGGGTTCACATCAGAATCAACAAATGAAAAGGCAAAGAACTAGGGCACGAAGCTCTCTAGAATTCTGTATTTTTCAATAATCAAAGTCTGACCAAATTTACCCACAAGTCGGGTATAAATAGCTAAAAACATAATTTTGCGAAAAATACTAAAATCTAAAAAACAATCTAAATTAAAGTCCTAAACAAAATAAAGACTTAACAAAAAGATTCACCCTCGGGTTTAATTTGACCTCCTCATTAGCGAAATAAATATTACTAAAAATGAAAAAAATGCTAATTTGGACCCTAAATGGCCGAATTTGACCAAATCAGGGCGGTGCCCGTGATTTATCACGGGTTCGTTTTAGAACGTCGTTTACACTCAAAATAATATATGATTTTGCCCGAATCCGACATCCTTCAATTCTGCCTCTGATTCTGCGCTTTGACCGAAACTGCTTTTCTTGACGCGACTGATTAATTCTCCAATTTTCTCCTGCACCAGTCACCCCTCTTCAAAAGAACTCGCCCTCGATTTCAATGTAGACTGTTGCACAAAACGCTCCACCAAGAAGGGATCACAATAAAAAGATTGCGGCTTGATTGGAAAAATCCATGGCTCTTCTAATTCAATTCCTACCAATTCATCCTCAAATTGATAAGAAATAATTGATTGAGAAATTAGTGGACACGAATCTGAAATTACCTCATGATTCGGCACATCCAAAGTATACTTATCATCCTCCACAATCAACTCTTCCTCGTCATATCCATAATCGTCATAAATTGGAGGTTTAGACCAATACACCTCATAATTAGATGAAGATGAATAACGCTAAAAAAAAAAATTGCATCATAGGAATTATATTCGTAATCCTCAACAATTAGTTCTTCTTTTTCTTCAAGAAAATCAAAACAGTTACTGGAGTGTGACATACCCGAATAATCTGGTACATCACTTGAAACTCGCTCCTCCATGACGCTCGCTCCAACAACCGAAATCACCGTTGTAGTTGGTCTCGAACACGGGCTGCGAGTAACGATCAAAGACCTTGCGATCCTTGAAATTCTGCGCCGCCAAGCGTTAGGTTAACTTCGCAACTTGTCGCTGCAAATCTTGCAATTCTAGGCGCTGGGCAAACACATCAATCTGCCTCTACAGATCCCGTTGTTGCCTCTACAGATCTTTTATCATCATAACGTCTTGGACGTTACATCTCCGTTGGGGGTTTCCTCAGCCGAAACCTGCCCGCATCCGCCAGGACATCCACGCGCCATCGTTGATGATGATCTTCCTCCCTAGTCGAACTTGCTCTGATACCAAACTGACGCCGGGTTAAACACCGAGCACGGGTTCACAGCGGAATCAACGAATGAAAAGGCAAAGAACTAGGGCACGAAGCTCTCTAGAATTCTGTATTCTTCAATAATCAAATTCTGACCAAATTTACCCACAAGCCGGGTATAAATAGCTAAAAACATAATTTTGCCAGAAATACTAAAATCTTAAAAACAATCCTAAATTAAAGTCCTAAACAAAAAAAGACTCGGCAAAAAGATTCACCCAAATCGTTTAATTTGACCTCCTAATTAGCGAAATAAATATTACTAAAAATGAAAAAACGCTGATTTGGACCCCCTTAATGGCCGAATTTGACCAAATCAGGGAGGTGGCCGTGATTTATCACGGGTTCGGTTTAGAACGTTGTTTACACTCAAAATAATGTATGATTTTGCCCGAATCCGACATGCTTCAATTCTGCCTCTGATTCTGCGCTTTGACCGAAATTGCTTTTCTGGACGCGACTGATTAATTCTCCAATTTTCTCCTGCATCATTAAGTTTCCTTAAGTTACATGTTCCATAGAACAAGTTTGTTAAGTATTGAATTTTTTGGAAGTAAGTCTGAATAGAGTTATAATTTCCGAGTGTGTTGAAATCATGATTTTTCTTCACATTTCGTTATTTCAAAAAATCAAACCATACAATTCAGTAATCTGGACTCAAAGAGGGTCATTTTGAGAAAAATCAACCCTAGATCTATTTTTGGTTAAAGATTTATGCTCCTTCAAATTCGTATGCTTCGTGGAAACTCGCTCTTTGGATCAATTTTGACATTTTTATGAATAAAATCACTTTCATAAACACTTTGCACATTTCCCTTGCTTGTGTAGAAACTATACTCATAAAGGGTTTATTTTGGCGAACATGAGCCTTGTTCATTTTGTGTAAGTAGTAATTATGATCTTGCAAAGTGGAAAGTTACTGTTGGAATTTTCTTTAGAAAATTGTGAATGTTAATTTTCTAACTTGAATTTTATAATATATATATATATATATATATATATATATATATATATATATATATGCATGTGATCTTGTTTATTCTGTAAGTAGTCTCATGTTGATACTTCTCAAACTTCTCATTTTAACAAAGAGTTTTTTATAGGAGAACCAAGGCTCTAAACTTAGAGCACTAAATCTGTCAAGATTCAATTTTTACATTTTTTAGAAAGACTCGACTTAATCATTTTTAAGCATCATGCACGAGTTATTTTCTTAATGTTTTATCACTCACTCGATTGTGGTAGTCGCATGAATAATATATGTGACATATAGGGATTGTGCATTAGTGACAGGGCCGATTTCACCCTTAAGAGACTTATTTGTTTGCTTAGGTCCCCACATTTTGGGTTTGGATTTGCCACGGTTCCAATCTGTCCGGTGATAGTACAGTTCTAATCATGCGGCAGAGAAGAAGCCACATCTCACTAGTTAAAGAGGCAGCAAAAATGAAGAACTAAACCACCACGCGCGCTTGCTCTCTACTGTTGATGCTCATATATTATTAAACTCTCTCCATAATTTCTGAAACAAAGAAATCTCCCACTCTCCTCACATCCTTATCATCTACAATTTTAATCTTCTTCTTCATTCCGTCTCTCCTAACAAAAAATTATCTGTCATTTTCATGCCCGAACTCTGTCTCCGATCTTCCCGTTCGAGGACGAAAAATAGTCGGCCTTTGAAAATTTTGTTCAGTCCAAACCCATCGAAGGTTCTGTCAAGGATCAGCGGTTGTAAGAGATGTGTGCCACAATTGTGAATGAATTGTGGTCTTAGGAACGGAACAAGAACTTTGCACAATTAACATTCAACCATAACAAGAACAATTTCACCCAAAAGATTGATTAATTTTATTAATTTCAGCCACATTATGTATACATGAAAAGAGATGATGGGAGTTTGAATTGGGGCGAAAGAGACGGAATTGTAGGAACACAAAGAAAAAAAAAGTTACAGTTGCTGGGTTATTGAGAGAGAAATAGGGATGATGAGAGGATACGAAGATGAAAGTGAAGGAGTAATTAATAATATTAATATGACTGTAAAATTTCAGAAAAATTCAAAAATATGACTGTAAATAGAAGAGAAAACGCGTGTAGTGCTTGCTTTCCTATTTTTTCCGTCTATTTAACTACTGCGATGTGGTTCACCCTCAGTCGCATGATTAGAACTGTATGATCACCGGACAGGTTAGAACTGCAGCAAATCCACACCCCCCACATTTTTGGGGTCACCAAAATTTTCGAAATGCAGTGGTAGTTTTGTAATTTCAATATAATTTTTTGTAATTTCAATATAATTACTAATTAATAGTAGTAATAATATGTTAATGATATTCCGTATTTTTTGCCGAAATCATATCAATTAGTAGATAGTGTGATAATTACGTTCTTATCTCTCCTTCCCTCCACAATTATCTCCTAAGATCTCTCAACAACTATCCTTATCTATAGTAATACTAGGGGATTGCCCGTGCCCGAGGGCACTACCAAAAAACACGTTTCATAATCGATTTTGCTGGAGGAGACGATGAAAATGCTGTTCCCATACGTATATTAATCTAAGAGAGAGGGTAAATTTTCAAGTATTGAATAGTTAAGTGGGTAGTTAAGTAGAGGGTAGTTAAATAGTGGGTAGTTAAGTAGTGGGTAGTTGAATAGTAAGTAGTTAAGTGGGGGTTGGTGGGATCTAAGGGCTGGGGATGATTTAAGGCATCTAAAGGCTCAAAACCCATAAGTTAGTTAAACCATGCTCTTTTATAGAATAGATATATCATTAACAACTGCATTCTCTCTCAAAAAAAAAAAAAAAAAACTGCATTCCTCATTTTCACTTGTGGAGGGACTTCGACCTCCATCAAGACTTCAACCGTACCATTAAGGTTGGCAAGTTTTGATTTGTTTGCAACTTCTTCTACAATTTATGTTTTTCAATTGCACTTTTTTTTGAAGAGGTATATCAATTGCACTTGCAGTTTCGCCTAATGGGGAATGACAAATCGTTACGTCAATATTTTGTTATCATTTTTCTGCTTAAATAGTATATCTATGTGTGTTTAAGTTTTCCAATGAAGAACATGTATGTTTATCACGTATAAATACTATCTCAATATGCTTTGTCTTTTTGCAATTCTGAGTCTGACATACTTTTAATTCTGAATTTTAATTGAACATTTAACTACGTGGATGGCCTCATGTTGTCGTTCGCTTAGGGCAACAAAAACATTAGAGTCGGCCTTGATTAGTGATGCGAGTACTGGACTTGGTTGTGTTAACAAAATTTATTGACCCGACGAGATTGTGTATAATCAAACTGTACCAGAATTTGACAAAAAACACAGAACAAACTTACTGATAGTGAGATTCCCGAACGCTGTACAAAGTTGGAAGACAGTTTCGTTCATGTAGAACGAGGCTCCTTAAAGTAGATTCGCCCCCTACACGTTCTTGATGTGGAACACAGGAACGTTTGCTTCCTAGGATGAAGGCTTCCCTGTGCGGCTGTGGAAAGCACGGTACACGCCGCACACGACGAACTGAGACTACGAAGAAGTTTCTGTTTGGAGGTTTTGTGTGCTGTAGAATTTCGCTGGTTTCAGTTTGATGAATGAGGAAGGGGCTGGACAATTTATTGGAGAAAGGTGTCGGTTGGGAGCGGTTGCAACTGTTCAGAAAGTTGCAACCGTTCAGTTTTGCACCCGAAAATAACAATAATTAAAACTGTTAATTAATTGATTACATTGTTAGTTTCTGGCCCAAAAATTAATACTTGTTGAAGCCCACTAACAAATCAGCCCCACACCACACCATGCCCGGCCCGTGCCCGAACCCGAACCCGAACCGGCTGGCCTGACGGCGGCGGCAGGGCGCGCACGCGTGTGGTGGTTCGAACTTTGTCTAGGTCCTCCCTCCAGCAATAAATTTCTCCACCCAAAGGGCGTGCCCTATAGTCCAAACTTGGAGTAGATAAACTCCCAAGTTTCCTCCTTGAAACAAGACGTGGTTTCTATTTTCTTCACAACACAAGTTTGATCATGAACCCATTTTGAGAGGTCAATTTGATCATTCATTTATTAGTGGTTTTTGACGAGTGAGTTACCGAAACGACCACCAAGTTGCTCTCGTTCTAAAGATGCGATTGGTTTTGTTAACCCACAAGTGAACCGGATTCAAACCGAGCTCAAAGTTGGGTGTAAAATGTCATTGTCTAAACCATTTCTTCCAACAATCCCCCACATGAATGACAAATTCACGTTTCAAAGCTGAAAATGTCTTCATGTGGTTGAAACTCCCTTGGCGGCTGTTAATTGCGTAGAGAAAGGTAGTCATAGACTTTGAACCTTCCCCTTAGTGAGATACTACAGGGTATACAGGCTTGACTATGAGCGAAACGCCTTGAACTGCTTGCCGCGTTGTATACCTAGTCGGTAGATCGCACACAATCAACAACCTGAACGTAGTCCGTTCTCACGGTTGTGTTCCTTTCGGCCTTGAAACACTTTTCCTGGTTTCATGAGTAGACTTATAGGAGTGTAGCCACGTCATCCTCCTAGAACCGGCCCGTTCCTACTCACATAGGTGAGACACACAACGAGTATCCTATGTACTCTTCTCAAATTTTTTTTATATGTGGTCTCATTAAAAGCCTTTAGCTTACCCTGTCCCATCACTCGATGTTCGTCATAGGAATGAGTTTGGAAACTTAATTTCCGGGTGAGTGATTTATTTATTTGCACTGGTAGTTGGGTTGTCCCTTTTGAACCTAGTTCTTGGGATCTCCAAGCACCTAGGTCGGGTTCGCCGCTACGTGCAGCTCTTACGAGATTGGCTTTAATCCCATTCCCCTTAACGAACTTGCAACTAGTTCTCTCGATAAACCTTTAGTCAACGGATCCGCTTTTCTTTTGACTTTACATAATCGATCGATATTATTCCCCTTGAGAGAAGTTGCCTAATGGTATTATGTCTCCGACGTATATGTCTAGACTTACCATTATACATGCTACTTTGTGCTCTACCTATTGCCGATTGGCTGTCGCAATGAATGCATATAGGAGGCACTGGTTTTGGCCATGTTAGAATATCTTCGAGGAAATGACGAAGCCATTCTGCTTCTTCCCCTGCCTTGTCTAACACTATGAATTCTGCTTCCATAGTTGACCTTGCAATGCACGTCTGCTTTGAAGATTTACAACATATTGCCGCTCCACCAAGAGTGAATACATATCCACTTGTGGACTTGGATTCTCTTGAGTCAGGGATCCAATTGGCGTCGCAATATCCTTCCAAGAAAGCTGGATAGTTCGAGTATTGTAGACCCATATCCTTGGTATAACGAAGATACCTCAGCAATCGAATCAAGGCTATAAAATGATCCTTTCCAGGGATACTGGTAAAGCGACTCAATTTCCCGACAGCTTGTGCGATGTCCGACCTTTTACAATTCATGATGTACATGAGGCTTCCAATTATTAGCGCATATTCCAATTGCCTAACACATTCGCCCCGATTCTTGGCGAGATGTAAACTCACGTCTACTGGTGTGGTAATCGGTTTGTTATTCCCTTTGTCAAACTTTTCGATCACCTTATATATGTAGTGAGTTTGAGAAAGTGCGTAACCATCTGGAGTTTTTGTAATTTTAATCCCTAAAATCACATAAGCCACTCCTAGGTCTTTCATGTCAGACATTGTAGACAATAATGTCTTGGTGGCAAGAATTATTGCCTTGCTGCTCCCCATAATTAGCATGTCATCGACATACAAGCATATTATGACACATTCCTTTCCTATTTTCTTATAATATACGCACTTGTCACATTCATTAGTTCGAAAACCATGACTGCTCATGACTTTGTCGAACTTCTTGTGCCATTGCTTGGGGGCCTGTTTTAGTCCATAAACGGACTTCTTTAGCCGACAGTATTTGTTGTCGCTTCCAGGAACTTTGAACCCTTCCGATTGTTCCATATAAATTTCTTCCTCTAATTCTCCGTTCAAGAAAGCCGTTTTAACGTCCATTTGGTGAATTTCAAAATTGAATATTGCAGCAATTGCGATAAGCATTCGAATAGACGTTATTCTGGTCAAAGGAGAATATGTGTCAAAGAAATCTAGTCCTTCTTTCTGCCTATACCCTTTCGCGACAAGTCTTGCCTTGTACTTGTCGATCGTACCATCGGGTTTAAGCATTTTCTTAAAAATCCACTTACAACCTAGGGGCTTTGAGCCTTGTGGAATATCTACTAATTCTTAAGTATTATTTTGTAAGATGGATTCGATCTCCCTATTTATAGCTTCTTTCCAATATGGAGCATCAACACTGGACATGGCCTCTTTATAACTTGTTGGGTCATTTTCTGTTAAATATGTTAGGAAATCAGGTCCAAAAGTTGTTGCCGTTTTGGCTGGTTTACTCTGCCTTACCTCTTCTTCCTGGTCGTCGCCAATGGCGGTATCATGCGACCATTTTCCGGACGCTTCTACTTCCTTTATCTTTCAAGGAAATATATCTTCGAAGAAGGAGGCATTGGCTGATTCAATAATAGTGTTCTCATGAATATCCGGTATTTCTAATTTGTGGACCAGAAATCGATGAGCACTACTATTAGCCGCATATCCAATGAAGATGCAATCTACTGTTTTCGGTCCTAACTTGACCTTTTTCGGTAGTGGGGTTGCTACTTTAGCAAGACACCCCCATACCCTCAAATGTTTGTATGAGGGTTTCCGGCCTTTCCACATTTCATATGGGGTCTTGTCCAATTTCCTTTTAGGAATTCTGTTTAGAATATAGTTGGCGCTTAATAAAGCTTCCCCCCACATGTTTTGTGGTAGCCCTGAACTTAAAAGTAATGCGCTGAGCATTTTTTTTAATGTTCTATTTTTTCTTTCCGCAACCCCATTTTGTTGGGGGTGTGTAGGGTGTCGAGGTTTGATGGATGATTCCACTTTTGGAACAAATTTCCGCAAATGGATAATCATATTCTCCTCCTCGATCGCTTCGAAGAATCTTAATCCTTTTATTCAATTGATTTTCCACCTCGGCCTTGTATTTCTTGAATGCGTCTAACGCTTCATCTTGACTATGCAATAAATAAACAAGAAGTAGAAGACTCCGACAAATAATTAACTTGCGCTTTCTTATTCATAGTCGGGAACACAGTCATTACATTGAGCTTAAATAGCCCATCTTTGAGATACCCCTTACCTAGATATTCCCTATTTTTTGTTAGAACAAATTTGTCCGACTCAAATACAAACTTAAACCCTTTCTTGCTAAGCACTGATCCTGAAACTAGGTTCTTCCTAATATCGGGAACATATAGAACATCATTGAGGGTAAGGGTTTTTCCGGAAGTCCTTTTCATCGTTATTTTCCCTTTCTCTTTTATGGCGGAAGTTGCTGAATTTCCCATGTACAACGGTTCTTCATTTGCGGTCGGCTCGAACGATGAGAACATAGCCTTGTCGGAACATATGTGCCTTGTGGCACCGGTGTCGATCCACCACTCCTTCGGATTGCCTCCGGCGAGGTTCACTTCCGAGACTACGGCTGCAAAGTCGTTTCCGTCTTCTCCATCCTCGGCCATGTTGGCTTCGGGTTTCTTCCCTTTGGAGGTATTCTTCTTTTTCCGACAATTTTTATCTTGTGCCCGGTCTTGCCACAATTGTGTCATTTACCCGTGAACTTTTTCTTCTCATTCGTAGCTTTCCTCTTCAGATTTTTCTTCGGCTTTTCCTCTACGACGTTTTCCTCAGACTGTTAACTTGTTGACGGCTTGTCTTCGGCTAGTCAATTGCCTTCTTCAATCCGAATTCGAACGATGAGCTCCTCCATCGTCAATTCTTTACGTTTGTGCTTCAAGTAGCTCTTGTAGGTCTTCCATGCGGGGGGCAACTTGTGAATCATCACGGCTACAAGGAATTCATCTGGGAGATTCATTTTATCCGCTATTACATCATGTATTACAAACTGAAATTCCTGAACCTGTTGCATGATACCCTTGGAGTCTACCATTCAAAATTCCATGAAATTCTCGACGACGAACTTTTAAGCGCCGGAATCCTCTACTTTGTAATTATTTTAGAGAGATTGCCAAAGTTCCTTAGCCATTTTTACAGCACAATAGAAGTTATACAACTGGTTGTCTAAACTATTTAAAATATAGTTCCTTGCAAGGAAGTCCGAGTGTTTCCAAGCATCAACCTCTGCAACTGTTTGTCTATCGGCATCTTCAGGACATGGAGGAGCATATTCTTCGAGAAATTTGGCAAGACTCAATGTTGTGAGGTAAAATAGCATCTTTTGCTGCCATCGTTTGAAGTCCTTGCCCGTAAATTTCTCCGGCTTTTCAACAAGATGAGAACCCACCGGTACAACGGGGTTGACGGTAGCGGATGTCAAGTTCGACGTTTCACCCTCCTCTTTTCCGGAATTGTCTTCCCATATCTACTAATAGAAATATTTCTGCTACTATCGACAAAATTGACAATAAACCGGAAATCGGAATTGAATTACAGTACTATAAAATTTGATGAAAAATAGTACTTGACAAAAAATTGAATAAACTTGCTGATATTTATTGAAGCAAGTCCAATTGCTAAAGAATTCAAACTGTTAGAAACTGTCTTAAAATAAATGGAAGAAAATATGATCAACTGATTTGGAAGTGCCTTACTGTAATGTCAGATTTGAAATTAAGATACAAAGAAATAAAACAAAGACCAAACAGAAACAAATAGGCGTCTATGTCATAAACCACAAACTGTAAAAGGATGGAAATCCACTAACAGTATGTTAACAATTGTTACTAGGACTAGAACCAATAACAACCTGTTGTAAAAGAAGATATGTATGCAAAACATAAATTGACCAAGAACAGTGGATGTTAATGGTCACAGTTGTTAGGTAAAGAAGGGATTAGACCAACGAATAACACTACGCATGCAAGAGACGTCCGACTACACTTTCATATTAATAACAGAATATTGTAAGAAATTTTATGCAATTAGCCACTGAACAAAATGGATTTGTAAAGGACAAATGGGTTTGATGTGAAATAACAATATTATAAACAAACTGTTTGTGTAATGAACCAGTAATGACACCAAGAAGACACAAATGAAGTTTGAAAGTAAAATCAAACGAAATCTGACAGAAATGAAGTAATCTGTCGAGAAAATTTACCAGTAAAGAACAAACTGTTGCACAGATTTAAATGATACTGATTGAAAATTTATCTTTTTAACAGAAAACTTTCGGACATAGAAAGATTATATCTCAACGAATCTTCTTTAAGATTGTTAACAAAATTTATTGACCCGACGAGATTGTGTATAATCAAACTGTACCCGAATTTGACAAAAAAAAAAAACAGAACAACTTACTGATAGTGAGATTCCCGAACGCTGTACAAAGTTGGAAGACAGTTTCGTTCATGTAGAACAAGGCTCCTTAAAGCAGATTTCCCCCCCCCCCCCCTCCCACACGTGCTTGATGTGGAACACTGGAACGCCTGCTTCCCAGGATGAAGGCTTCCCTGTGCGGCTGTGGAAAGCACGGTACACACCGCACACGACGAACTGAGACTACGGAGAAGTTTCTGTTTGGAGGTTTTGTGTGCTGTAGAATTTCGTTGGTTTCAGTTTGATGAATGAGGAAGGGGCTGGACAATTTATTGGAGAAAGGTGTCGGTTGGGGGCGGTTGCAACTGTTCAGAAAGTTGCAACCGTTCAGTTTTGCACCCGAAAATAACAATTATTAAAACTGTTAATTAACAGATTACATTGTTAGTTTCTGGCCCAAAAATTAATACTTGTTGAAGCCCACTAACAAATCAGCCCCACACCACACCATGCCCGACCCGTGCCCGAACCCGAACCCGAACCGGCTGGCCGGACGGCGGCGGCAGGGCGCGCGCGCGTGTGGTGGTTCGACCTTTGTCTAGGTCCTCCCTCCAGCAATAAATTTCTCCACCCAAAGGGCGTGCCCTATAGTCCAAACTTGGAGTAAATAAACTCCCAAGTTTCCTCCTTGAACCAAGATGTGGTTTCTATTTTCTTCACAACACAAGTTTGATCATGAACCCATTTTGAGAGGTCAATTTGATCATTCATTTCTTAATGGTTTTTGACGAGTGAGTTACCGAAACGACCACCAAGTTGCTCTCGTTCTAAAGATGCGATTGTTTTGTTAACCCACAAGTGAACCGGATTCAAACCGAGCTCAAAGTTTGGTATAAAATGTCACCGTCTAAACCATTTCTTCCAATATGTTGTAAATAGTATGTGTGTGTATATTTTTTTAGGTGACGACTATGTTCCGTCGGAGTACTGAGACCTTACTATTTGTTTCTGTCGGCCTTCTCAACTTCTTTGTAAGTATATAAGCGCGGCTCTTATTTGTCAAAACATTTTAGGCGTGAGTAAGTACATATGTGAAAATTTTATATGTCAAAATATGTCAGTACTTATGTTGTTAGGACCATTAACTATTTTGTTACTTGTTGCTATTGAAATTGGATAAGAAATTTTAGTACAGTATTATTTCTAGATCTCTTTTTGCTCTTGTTGGTCATTTGTTTTTGTTCTTTGTTGTTGAAGACGTTAGAGTTAAATCAAAAGGACATATAAAGAGACTAAGAGAGGGAAGAAGAGAATAATTAAAGAGGTCAACTGGGAGTAAAGTTATCTTTCGATCACATTTCTTAATAAATGTGCCAAACACAAATGAGAAGAAGCAAATGAATCAGAGGTAGTACTATGCAAGAAGGCATATTCTATTGATCATGCTTTGTTATTCTTTTTCTAGTTTGGATGTAGCATAGTGGGATGAAGTGAAATCACGGATCCATTTGATTAATTGGTTGAAGGTAATAAATAGGGCTGTAAGGAAAACCGAATAAACCGGTCAAACCGACCGAACCAAACCGAAATGCTTGGTTTTGGATGTTTTTTTGGATACTCGGTTTATTAACGGTTCGATTTTTCACAAACCGGTCTATTCGGTTTGGTTTTTGGTTTATAAAAATATCACACCGCACCAAATCGAACCAAACCGATATGTGCTTAACGTACTTTTACTACAATGTATATTGCTTAAAGTAAAATTAAATAATCTAAAAACGAGAAACACGAGTAGATAGATTCAATTAAAATTATTTTATTATTCTAAGCTTCTTCATTTCTCTCACGTTTAATCATATTTTTTCTCTAAAACGATAGTTGTTCATATTTTTTCAAGTCTATTTAATTTATTTTTCACTTAAAACTTAAAATCCGTTGACAAAGTAGTATAATGATATCCATTCGATAATATTTACGCAAACCGACCGCACCGAACCGAACCAAACCGATGTTTTTCGGTTTGGTTTTGTTCGGTTCATCGTTCCAATTAGTTTGGTTTGGTTACAAAATTAGTAAACCGATGTATTCGGTTCGGTTTATGGTTTTAGCAAAAACCGCACCAAACCGAACCACTTACACCCCTAGTAATAAATACATAATCAATATAAACAATTTTACCATGTTGTGTACATCATCACAAGTAGCCAATTGTCGTTTTTATTTTTTATTTTTTATTTTTTTTTTTTTTTTTTTTTTTTTTTTTTTGGGAAAACATTGCGAAACAACTCAAGAAGAGAAGCCTAACACATCTTTATCTACTGATTGAGCTAACCAGTCTGGTAATACTTCTTGCCATTGTTCCTCTTCCAAAAGTTGTTTAGACCTCGCAGCTAAAAGATGAGCTGGAACGTTGAGCTGCCGTGGCACCCAACACACATCGACTGCTTCGAATTCACTGAGGTAGCCCACTATCTCCATCAAAATATCAGCAGCAGTAGAGACATCGTCCAAATTTCCTCCATTTCTGATGCAAATCAGGTCGTCAATAAGAATTTTTGCATCACCTTCAATCAAGAGCTTCTTAATTCCCTTCACTGCCGCTAGTCGAACTCCACCCCATAACGCCGCCGTCTCCGCTTCTCTCGGGCTATCTCCTCTGCTTCTTTTCGCGGCCATGGCTGCTATCACAACACCTTGGGAATTCCAAATTATAGCCCCGCCACCCATCACTTTACTTGTACTGTCAAATGATCCGTCGAAGTTAAGCTTGACAAAACCATTCGGTGGCTTACACCACCTGGGGATTTCTGTACTCTGATGCACCAGCAGGTAAGCTTCCCGATTTCCGTTCCACTCCCTTGCTTGTTCTTCCACATCGTTACAAAGCCCTTCTTCATCCTTCACCTTTCCCTTGAAAATAATCGCGTTTCGTTGTTTCCAAATTTCCCAGAAGAATATACAGAATTTGCTGCGACTTTCATTAGTTGCTTGGGACAAGAGATTAGCAAGCCAGTATTTGAAACTTACCCGGATTGTTAAAAGTTCTAGACTTAAACCCAGGCGCACCCAAATCTTTTTCGTTCTTTCACATTGGGACATAAGGTGAGCCTCTGTCTCCCCATGCGCACCACATAACGAGCATGTATTCTTGATGTTCATTGTCCTTCCAGTTGTTGCTTGTTAGTATTATGTCTCTAATTTCTTTTGAGAAAATGACTAACAGAAAAAAAAAAGGATTATTGTGGATTTGCAATGGGTCATTTTCGGGTTGCGGGTTGACACTAAAATGACCCCTTTATTCCCGTGTTACTTTTGTATCGACTCATTTTTTGACCCGATGTGGATTTGTGTCGACCTGAACCCGCTAATTTCATGTCTGGTTCATGTCGTGTCAGATCACAAATTGTCAGGCCTACTTGGAGGCTAATCAACCTAAACTATGAAATAATATAAGATAAACTAAATTAAGAAAGCAGATCACCATAATTTCATTAAGAAAGCATATGACCGAATTTTTGTATCGTTTTGCTAACTAAATTACCGGGCCAATTTGACCCGAATAGTTAACTAGAAAGTTTTAGAGAAACCGAGAGAGTATTATTATAATGATAATAAAAATGAATTTTAGATAACTGCACATGAAACTTGTTTCGGCATGTTTTGGTAGCACCTGAATAAACCATAATAATTACATGAAATTAAGGGGAAAAAGAAAAAGAATAAACCCTAATTGAAAATGAGAAATAGCTATCAACAGACTAGTGTGACCTCTTTCTAATTGGCTTCTCTATTCATTGAAACTTAGAAGAAGCATCCCTCACCCGCAAATTGTCCTAGCAATAGAGTCTTCCCACCGATTTACCCCAAAACTTCACTCTCCCTCCTCCAATACCATCACTGCCATTGAGGGAGAGCAGCAAAAGGGTCGGCCTTCTGCAAAACCCATATAACAGTTCATCTGATCGGAGGAGCCCTCCTCCGACTCACTGCCATCTGAAAGACCAAGACATCAATTGGATTCACAAGGGAAAATTTGCATGTATGGGGGAAGACGGCGAGAGAGAGACGAAAATGTTAGAGCTTGACTGGACACGACTGTTGCCTCCTAGGGACTATGGTCCTCCGGAAAATTGGTGATCACGACCACCGCTGCCGATGCCGAGACGGAGGATTCGCCAGTGGGCATGGGTGATGATCAGCTAGAACATTACATTAGAAACGAGTTCTCTTGAATGACGGATAGAGAGATCGACGTCGCGATTTCCAGAAAGCAGGGCTTGTATGACAACCTCACTGGTAAGCCCCTTAGTTTTACAACAAGTCCCTTCAATTCGACAAATCTGGACTTTCTGATATTACTATTTGCGACAGGCGTGCACTTGCGGTTGAGACGTGTCGGGATGATGTAATATCACTAATCCATTTGATTAATTGGTTGAAGGTAAATAATAACTACTCGGTATTATAATTTTACATGTTATGTATGTCATCACAAGTAGCTAGTCGTTGATTCTTAGTATTACAGCAATAATTTCTTTTGAGAAAATGGCTAACGACAAGAAATAGGGGTTATTGCAAGATTGAAATGGGTATTTTTTGGGTTTTGCGGGTTGAAACTAACATGACCCATTTATTCCCTGTGTCACTTTTGGATCGACCATATTTTTTTACCCGTAGTGGGTTCGTGTCGACCAGAACCAACTAATTTTGTGTCTGGTTTCGTGTCGTTTCGGATTAGAAATTTTCTGGCCTACTTGGAGGCTACTTGATGCAGGAAGAATTTCGAAGGATTACCCGACAGCTTCAGAAAAACAGTTTCGTTCAAAACGCAGAATCAGGGGCAGAATTGAAGGGTGTCGGATTCGCGCAAAATCATACATTATTTTGAGTGGAAACGACGTTCTAAACAGAACCCGTGATGAATCACGGGCACCGCCCCGATTTGGTCAAATTCGGTCATTTAGGGGTCCAAATCAGCGTTTTTTCATTTTTGGTAATATTTATTTAACTAATTAGGAGGTCAAATAAAACCCGATTTGGGTGAATCTTTTTGCTGAGTATTTATTTTGTATAGGACTTTAATTTAAGATTGTTTTTGAGATTTTGCTATTTTTGGCAAAATTATATTTTTTAGCTATTTATACCCGGCTTGTGGGTAAATTTCAGCAGACTTTGATTATTGAAATTATTCAGAACTCTAGAGAGCTTCGTGCCCTAGTTCTTTACCCTTTTCTTTGTTGATTCCGCTGTGTACCCACGCTCGGTGATTTTACCCGGCGTCACTACTCAACCTATACTATGAAATAATATAAGATAAACTAAATTCAGAAAGCAGATCAACATAATTGCATTAAGAAAGCAGATGACCGAACTTTTATATCGTTTTGCTAACTAAATTACCAGGCCAATTTGACCCGAAAAGTTAACTTGAAAGATTTAGAGAAACTGATATAGTATTATTATATTTATAATGATAAGAAAAATGAATTTTAGACAACTTCACAGGAAACTTGCCTCTGCATGTTTTGGTAGCCCCTGAATAAAATATAATAATTACATGAAATTAAGGGGGAAAAGAAAAAGAATAAACCCTAATTGAAAATGAGAAATATCTATTAATAGACTAGTGTGACCTCTTTTTAATTGGCTTCTCTATTCATTGAAACCTGGAAGAAGCATCCCCCACCCCCAAATTGTCCTAGCACTAGAGTCTTCCCACCGATTTCCCCGAAAACTTCACTCTCCCTCTTCCAATCCCATCACTGCCATTGAGGGAGAGCAGCAAAAGGGTCGGTCTTCTGCAAAACCCATGTAGCAATTCATCTGATCGGAAGAACCCGCCTCCGACTCACTGCCTTCTGAAAGACCAAGGCATCAATTGGATTCACAAGTGAAAATTTGCGTGTATGGGGGAAGACAGCGAGAGAGAGACGAAGAAGTTAGTGCTTGACTGGACACGACTGTGTCCTCCTAGCGACGATGGTCCTCCGGCAAATTGGTGATAACGGCCACCGCTGCCGATGCCGAGAGGGAGGATTCACCAGTGGGCATGGGTGATGATCAACTAGAACATTACATTAGAAACGAGTTCTCTTGAATGACGGATAGATAGCTCGACGTCACGATTACCTGAAAACACGGCTTGTATGACAACCT
Source organism: Linanthus parryae (assembly GCA_023055425.1). Classification (NCBI taxonomy): domain Eukaryota; kingdom Viridiplantae; phylum Streptophyta; class Magnoliopsida; order Ericales; family Polemoniaceae; genus Linanthus; species Linanthus parryae. Next base: position 127,699 of record JALGPY010000038.1, on the reverse strand, counting down.
GACTGGTAAGCTCCTTGGTTTTACAACAAGTCCCTTGGTTTCGACAAATCCGGAGTTTATGATATTACTACACGCGACAGCCGTGCACTTGCGGTTGAGATGTGTCGGGATGATGTAATATCACTAATCTATTTGATTAATTGGTTGAAGGTAAATAATACATAATCAGTATTATAATTTTACATGTTATGTATGTAACAAGTAGCTAGTCATTGATTCTTAGTATTACAGCTATAATTTCTTTTGAGAAAATGGCTAACGACAAGAAATATGGGTTATTGCAAGATTGAAATGGGTAATTTTCGGGTTGTGCGGGTTGACGCTAACATGACCCATTTATTCCCGTCTCACTTTTGGTTCAACGCATTTTCTTGACCCTTTGTGGGTTCGTGTCGATCAGAACCAGCTAATTTCGTGTCTAGTTTCGTGTCGTTTCGGATCAGAAATTTTCTGGCCTTCTTGGAGGCTATTCAACCTAAACTATGAAATAATATAAGATAAACTAAATTCAGAAAGCAGATCACCATAATTGCATTAAGAAAGAAGATCACTGACTTTTTGTATCGTTTTGCTAACTAAATTACCGGGCCAATTTGACCCTAAAAGTTAACTGGAAAGATTTAGAGAAACTGATATAGTATTATTATATTTATAATGATAAGCAAAATGAATTTTAGACAACTTCACAGGAAACTTGCCTCTGCATGTTTTGGTAGCCCCTGAATAAACCATAATAATTAAATGAAATTAAGGGAGAAAAGAAAAAGAATACACCCTACTTGAAAATGAGAAATAGCTATCAACAGACCAGTGTGACCTCTTTGTAGTTGGCTTCTCTATTCATTGAAACTTTGAAGAAGCATCCCCCACCACCCAAATTGTCCTAGCAATAGAGTCTTCCCACCTATTTCCCCGAAAACTTCACCCTCCCTCCTCCAATCCCATCACTACCATTGAGGGAGAGCAGCAAAAGGGTCGGTCTTCTGCAAAAACCATGTAGAAATTCATCTTATCAGAAGAACCCTCCTCCGACTCACTGCCTTCTGAAAGACCAAGACATCAATTGGGTTCACAAGTGAAAATTTGCATGTATGGTGGAAGACGGCGAGAGAGAGACGAAGAAGTTATAGCTTGACTGGATACGACCGTTGCCTCCTAGGGACGATGGTCTTCCGGCAAATTGGTGATCACGACCACTTCTACCAATGCCGAGAGGGAGGATACGCCAGTGGGCATGGGTGATGGTCAGCTAGAACATTACATTAGAAACGAGTTCTCTTGAATGACGGATAGAGAGCTCGACGTCGTGATTACCAGAAAGCAGGGCTTGTATGACAACCTAACTGGTAAGCACCTTGGTTTTACAACAAGTCCCTTGGTTTTGACAAATCCGGACTTTCGGATATTACTACACGCAACAGCCGTGCACTTGCGGTTGAGACGTGTCGGGATGATGTAATATCACTAATCCATTTGATTAATTGGTTGAAGGTAAATAATACATAATCAGTATTATAATTTTACATGTTATGTATGTCATCAAAAGTAGCTAGTCGTTGATTCTTAGTATTTTAGCTATGATTTATTTTGAGAAAATGGCTAACGACAAGAAATTGGGGTTATTGTGAGATTGAAATGGGTAATTTTCGGGTTGTGCGGGTTCACACTAACATGACTCATTTATTCGCGTGTAACTTTTGGATCGACCCATTTTTTGACCCAATATGGGTTCGTGTCGACCAGAACCAGCTAATTTTGTGTCTGGTTTCGTGTCGTTTCAGATCAGAAATTTCAGGCCTACTTGGAGGCTACTCAACCTAAACTATGAAATAATATAAGATAAACTAAATTAAGAAAGAAGATCACCATAATTGCATTAAGAAAGCAGATGACCGACTTTTTGTATCGTCTTGCTAACTAAATTACCGGGCCAATTTGACTTGAAAAGTTAACTGGAAAAGATTTAGAGAAACCGAAATAGTATTATTATATTTATACTAATAAGAAAAATTAATTTTAGACAACTTCACAGGAAACTTGCCTCTGCATGTTTTGGTACAACCAGAATAAACCATAATAATTAAATGAAATTAAGGGAGAAAAGAAAAAGAATACACCCTACTTGAAAATGAGAAATAGCTATCAACAGACCAGTGTGACCTCTTTGTAGTTGGCTTCTCTATTCATTGAAACTTTGAAGAAGCATCCCCCACCCCCCAAATTGTCCTAGCAATAGAGTCTTCCCACCTATTTCCCCGAAAACTTCACCCTCCCTCCTCCAATCCCATCACTACCATTGAGGGAGAGCAGCAAAAGGGTCGGTCTTCTGCAAAAACCATGTAGAAATTCATCTTATCAGAAGAACCCTCCTCCGACTCACTGCCTTCTGAAAGACCAAGACATCAATTGGGTTCACAAGTGAAAATTTGCATGTATGGTGGAAGACGGCGAGAGAGAGACGAAGAAGTTATAGCTTGACTGGATACGACCGTTGCCTCCTAGGGACGATGGTCTTCCGGCAAATTGGTGATCACGACCACTTCTACCAATGCCGAGAGGGAGGATACGCCAGTGGGCATGGGTGATGGTCAGCTAGAACATTACATTAGAAACGAGTTCTCTTGAATGACGGATAGAGAGCTCGACGTCGTGATTACCAGAAAGCAGGGCTTGTATGACAACCTAACTGGTAAGCACCTTGGTTTTACAACAAGTCCCTTGGTTTTGACAAATCCGGACTTTCGGATATTACTACACGCAACAGCCGTGCACTTGCGGTTGAGACGTGTCGGGATGATGTAATATCACTAATCCATTTGATTAATTGGTTGAAGGTAAATAATACATAATCAGTATTATAATTTTACATGTTATGTATGTCATCAAAAGTAGCTAGTCGTTGATTCTTAGTATTTTAGCTATGATTTATTTTGAGAAAATGGCTAACGACAAGAAATTGGGGTTATTGTGAGATTGAAATGGGTAATTTTCGGGTTGTGCGGGTTCACACTAACATGACTCATTTATTCGCGTGTAACTTTTGGATCGACCCATTTTTTGACCCAATATGGGTTCGTGTCGACCAGAACCAGCTAATTTTGTGTCTGGTTTCGTGTCGTTTCAGATCAGAAATTTTCAGGCCTACTTGGAGGCTACTCAACCTAAACTATGAAATAATATAAGATAAACTAAATTAAGAAAGAAGATCACCATAATTGCATTAAGAAAGCAGATGACCGACTTTTTGTATCGTTTTGCTAACTAAATTACCGGGCCAATTTGACTTGAAAAGTTAACTGGAAAGATTTAGAGAAACCGAAATAGTATTATTATATTTATACTAATAAGAAAAATTAATTTTAGACAACTTCACAGGAAACTTGCCTCTGCATGTTTTGGTACAACCAGAATAAACCATAATAATTAAATGAAATTAAGGGAGAAAAGAAAAAGAATACACCCTACTTGAAAATGAGAAATAGCTATCAACAGACCAGTGTGACCTCTTTGTAGTTGGCTTCTCTATTCATTGAAACTTTGAAGAAGCATCCCCCACCCCCCAAATTGTCCTAGCAATAGAGTCTTCCCACCGATTTCCCCCAAAACTTCACTCTCCCTCCTCCAATCCCATCACTGCCATTGAGGGAGAGCAGCAAAAGGGTCGGCCTTCTGCAAAACCCATATAGAAATTCATCTGATCAGAGGAACCCTCCACCGACTCAGTGCCTTCTGAAAGACCAATACATCAATTGGATTCACAAGTAAAAATTTGCATGTATGGGGGAAGACAGCGAGAGAGACGAAGAAGTTAGAGCTTGACTAGACACGACTGTTGCCTCCTAGGGACGATTGTCCTCCGTCAAATTGGATCACGACCACCGCTGCCGATGCCGAGGGGGAGGATTCGCCAGTGGGCATGCGTGATGATCAACTAGAACATTACATTAGAAACGAGTTCTCTTGATTGACGGATAGAGAGCTCGACGTCGTGATTACCAGAAAGCAGGGCTTATATGACAACCTGACTGGTAATCCCCTTGGTTTTACAACAAGTCCCCTGATTTCGATAAATCCGGACTTTCTGATATTACTACACGCGACAGCCGTACACTTGCGGTTGAGAAGTGTCGGGATTATGTAATATCACTAAGCCATTTAATTAATTGCTTGAAGGTAAATAATACATAATCAGTATTATAATTTTCATTTTATGTATATCATCACAAGTAGCTGGTCGTTGATTCTTAGTATTACAACTATAATTTCTTTTGAGAAAATGGGTAACGACAAGAAATATGGGTTATTGCGAGATTGAAATGGGTAATTTTCGGGTTGTGCGGGTTGACACTAACTTGACCCATTTTTTTCCGTGTCACTTTTGGATCGACCTTTTTTGACCCGTTGTGGGTTCGTGTCGACCAGTTTCAGCTAATTTCGTGTCTGGTTTCGTGTTGTTTCGGATCAGAAATTTTCTGACCTAGTAGGAGGCTACTCAACCTAAACTATGAAATAATAAAAGATAAAACTAAATTCAGAAAGCAGGTCACCATAATTGCATTAAGAAAGCAGATGACCGATATTTTCGTATCGTTTTGCTAACTAAATTACCGGGCCAATTTGACCCGAAAAGTTAACGGGAAAGAATTAGAGAAACCGAAATAGTATTATTATATTTATAATGATAAGAAAAATGAATTTTAGACAACTTCTTGGAAACTTGCCTCTGCATGTTTTGATAGCGAATGAATAAACATTAATAATTAAATGAAATTAAGGGAGAAAAGAAAAAGAATAAACCCTAATTAAAAATGAGAAATAGCTATCAATAGACCAGTGTGACCTCTTTCTAATTGGCTTCTCTATTCATTGAAACTTGGAAGAAGCATCCCCCACCCCCAAAATTGTCCTAGCAATAGATTCTTCCCACCGGTTTCCCCCAAAACTTCACTCTCCCTCCTCCAATCCAATCACTGCCATTGAGGGAGAGCAGCAAAAGGGCCGGCCTTCTGCAAAACCCATATAGCAATTCATCTGATCGGAGGAACCCTCCTCCGAAATACTGCCTTCTGAAAGACCAAGACATCAATTGGATTCACAAGTGAAAATTTGCATGTATGGGGGAAGACGGCGAGAGAGAGACGAAGAATTTAGAGCTTGACTTGACACGACTGTTGCCTCCTAGGGGCGATAGTCCTCCGGCAAATTGGATCAGGACCACCGCTGCCGATGCCGAGGGGGAAGATTAACTAGTGGGCATGGGTGATGATCAGCTAGAACATTACATTAGAAACGAGTTCTCTTGATCGAAGGATAGAGAGCTCGACGTCGTGATTACCAGAAAGCAGGGCATGTATGAAAACCTGACTGGTAAGCCCCTTGGTTTTACAACAAGTCCCTTGGTTTCGACAATTCCGGACTTTCTGATATTACTACAGGCGACAGTCGTGCACTTGCGGTTGAGACGTGTCGGGATTATGTAATATCACTAATCCATTTGATTAATTGCTTGTAGGTAAATAATACATAATTAGTATTATTATTTTACATGTTATGTATGTCATCAAAAGTAGCTAGTCGTTGATTCTTAGTATTACAACTATAATTTCTTTTGAGAAAATGGGTAACGAAAAGAAATATGGGTTATTTCGAGATTGAAATGGGTAATTTTCGGGTTGTGCGGGTTGACACTAACTTGACCTATTTTTTTCTGTGTCACTTTTAGATCGACCCATTTTTTGACCCGTTGTGGGTTCGTGTCATCCACAACCAGCTAATTTTGTGTCTGGTTTCGTGTCGTTTCGGATCAGAAATTTTCTGACCTACTAGGAGGCTACTCAACCTAAACTATGAAATAATAAAAGATAAAACTAAATTCAGAAATCAGGTCACCATAATTGGATTAAGAAAGCAGATGACCGAATTTTTGTATCATTTTGCTAACTAAATTACCGGGCCAATTTGACCAGTAAAGTTAACTGGAAATATTTAGAGAAACCGAAATAGTATAATTATATTTAAAATGATAAGAAAAATGAATTTTAAACAACTTCACCGGAAACTTGCCTCTGCATGTTTTGATAGCAAAATGAATAAACAGTAATAATTAAATGAAATTAAGGGAGAAAAGAAAAAGAATAAACCCTAATTAAAAATGAGAAATAGCTATCAATAGACCAGTGTGACCTCTTTCTAATTGGCTTCTCTATTCATTGAAACTTGGAAGAAGCATCCCCCACCCCCAAAATTGTCCTAGCAATAGATTCTTCCCACCGGTTTCCCCCAAAACTTCACTCTCCCTCCTCCAATCCCATCACTGCCATTGAGGGAGAGAAGCGAAAGGGTCGGTCTTCTGAAAAACCCATATAGAAATTCATCTGATCGGAGGAACCCTCCTCTTACACACTGCCTTCTGACATACAAAGACATCAATTGGATTCACAAGTGAAAATTTTCATTTATGGGCGAAGACGGCGAGAGAGATTTAAAGAAGTTAGATCTTGACTGGACACGACTGATGCCTCCTAGGGACGATGGTCCTTCGGCAAATTGGTGATCACGACCACCGCTACCAATGCCGAGAGGGAGGATTCGCCATTGGGCATGGGTGATGATTAGTTAGATCATCACATAAGAAACGAGTTCTCTTGAATGACGGATAGAGAGCTCGACGTCGCGATTACCAGAAAGCATGGCTTGTATGACAACCTGACTGGTAAGCCCTTGGTCTTACAACAAGTCCTTGTTTTCGGCAAATTCGGACTTTCTGATATTACTACATGCGACGGACGTGCACTTGCGGTTGAGACGTGTCGGGATGATGTATCACTAATCCATTTGATTAATTGGTTGAAGGTAAATAATACATAATCCGTATTATAATTTAACATGTTATGTATGTCATCACAAGTAGCTAGTCGTTGATTCTTAGTATTACAACTATGATTTCTTTTGAGAAAATGGCCAACGACAAGAAATAGGGGTTATTCTGAGATTGAAATGGGTTATTTTTGGGTTGTGCGGGTTGACACTAACACGACCCATTATTCTCGTGTCACTTTTGGAGCGACCCATATTTTGACCCGTGTGGGTTCGTGTCGACCAGAACCAGCTAATATTGTGTCTGGTTTCGTGTCGTTTTAGATCAGAAATTTTCTGGCCTATTTGGAGGCTACTCAACCTAAACTATGAAATAATATAAGATAAACTAAATTAAGAAAGCAGATCACCATAATTGCATTAAGAAAGCAGATGACCACATGTTTGTATCGTTTTGCTAAGTAAATTATCGGTCCAATTTGACCCGAAAAGTTAACTTGAAATATTTAGAGAAATCGAGATAGTATTATTATATTTATAAAGATAAGAAAAATGAATTTTAGACAACTTCACAGGAAACATGCCTCTGCATGTTTTGATAGCACCTGAATAAACCATAATAATTTCATGAAATAACGGGGGAAAAGAAAAAGAATAAACCCTAATTGAAAATGAGAAATAGCTATCAATAGACCAGTGTGACCTCTTTCTAATTGGCTTCTCTATTCATTGAAACTTGGAAGAAGCATCCCCCACCCCCCAAATTGTCCTAGCAATAGAGTCTTCCCACCGGTTTCCCCCAAAACTTCACTCTCCCTCCTCCAATCCAATCACTGCCATTGAGGGAGAGCAGCAAAAGGGTCGGCCTTCTGCAAAACCCATATAGCAATTCATCTGATTGGAGGAACCCTCCTCCGACTCACTGCATTCTGAAAGACCAAGACATCAATTGGATTCACAAGTGAAAATTTGCATGTATGGGGGAAGACGACGAGAGACAGACGAAGAAGTTAGAGCTTGACTGGACACGACTATTGCCTCCTAGGGACGATAGTCCTCCGGCAAATTGGTGATCACGACCACCGCTGCTGATGCCGAGAGGGAGGACTCGCCAGTGGGCATGGGTGATGATCAGCTAGAACATTACATTTGAAACGAATTCTCTTGATGACGGATAGAGAGCTCGAAGTCGCGATTACCTGGAAGCAGGGCTTGTATGACAACCTGACTAGTATGCCCCTTGGTTTTACAACAAGTCCCTTGGTTTCAACATATCCGGACTTTCAGATATTACTACACGCAACAGCCGTGCACTTGCGGTGAGACGTGTCAGGATGATGTAATATCACTAATCCATTTATTTAATTGCTTGAAGGTAAATAATACATAATCAGTATTATAATTTCACATGTTATGTATGTCATCACAAGTAGCTAGTCGTTGATTCTTAGTATCACAACTATAATTTCTTTTCAGAAAATGGCTCAAGACAAGAAATATGGGTTATTGCGAGATTGAAATTGGTAATTTTTGGGTTGTAAGGGTTGACACTAACATGACCCATTTATTCCCGTGTAACTTTTGAATCGACCCAGTTTTTTGACCCGTTGTGGATTCGTGTCGACCAGAACAAGTTAATTTCTTGTCTTGTTTCGTGTCATTTCGGATCAGAAATTTTCTTGTTTACTTGAATGCTACTCAACCTAAGCTATGAAATAGTATAAGATAAACTAAATTAAGAAAGCAGATAACCATAATTGCATTAAGAAAACAGATGAACGAATATTTGTATCGTTTTGCTAACTAAATTACCGGGCCAATTTGACCCGAAAAGTTAACTGGAAAGATTTAGAGAAACCGAGATAGTAATATTATATTTATAATAATAAGAAAAATGAATTTTAGACAACTTCACAGGAAACTTGCCTCTACATATTTTGGTAGCCCCTGAATAAACCATAATAAATACATGAAATTAAGGGGGAAAAGAAAAAGAATAAACCCTATTGAAAATGAGAAATAGCTATCAATAGACGAGTGTGACCTCTTTCTATTTGGCTTCTCTATTCATGTATGGGGGAAGACGGCGAGAGAGAGACGAAGAAGTTAGAGCTTGACTGGACACGACTGGTGCCTCCTAGGGAAGATGGTCCTCCGGCAAGTTGGTGATCACGACCACCGCTGCCGATGCCGAGAGGGACGATTCTCCAGTGGGCATGGGTGATGATCAGCCAGAAAATTACATTAGAAACGAGTTCTCTTGAATGACGGATAGAGAGCTCGACGTCGCGATTACCAGAAATCAGGGCTTGCATGACAACCTGACTAGTAAGCCCCTTGGTTTTACAACAAGTCCCTTGGTTTCGACAAATCCGGACTTTCTGATATTACTACACGCGACAGCCGTGCACTTGCCGTTGAGACGCGTCGGGATGATTTAATATCACTAATCCATTTGATTAATTGGTTGAAGGTAAATAATACATAATCAGTATTATAATTTTACATGTTATGTATGTCATCACAAGTAGCTAGTCGTTGATTCTTAGTATTACAGCTATGATTTCTTTTGAGAAAATGGCCAACGACAAGAAATAGGGGTTATTCTGAGATTGAAATGGGTTATTTTTGGGTTGTGCGGGTTGACACTAACACGCCCCATTGTTCTCGTGTCACTTTTGGAGCGACCCATATTTTGACCCGCGTGGGTTCGTGTCGACCAGAACCAGCTATTTTTATGTCTGGTTTCGTGTCGTTTCAGATCAGAAATTTTCTGGCCTATTTGGAGGCTACTCAACCTAAACTATGAAATAATATAAGATAAACTAAATTAAGAAAGCATATCACCATAATTGCATTAAGAAAGCAGATGACCAAATTTTTGTATCGTTTTGCTATGTAAATTATCGGGCCAATTTGACCAGAAAAGTTAACTGGAAATATTTAGAGAAATCGAGATAGTATTATTATATTTATAAAGATAATAAAAATGAATTGTAGACAACTTCACAGGAAACTTGCCTCTGCATGTTTTGGTAGCACCTAAATAAACCATAATAATTTCATGAAAATAAGGGGGAAAAGAAAAAGAATAAACCCTAATTGAAAATGAGAAATAGCTATCAATAGACCAGTGTGACCTCTTTCTAATTGGCTTCTCTATTCATTGAAACTTGGAAGAAGCATCCCCCACCCCCAAATTGTCCTAGCACTAGAGTCTTCCCACCGATTTCCCCCAAAACTTCACTCTCCCTCCTCCAATCCCATCACTGCCATTGAGGGAGAGAAGCGAAAGGGTCGGTCTTCTGAAAAACCCATATAGAAATTCATCTGATCGGAGGAACCCTCCTCTTACACACTGCCTTCTGACATACAAAGACATCAATTGGATTCACAAGTGAAAATTTTCATTTATGGGGGAAGACGGCGAGAGAGAGTTGAAGAAGTTAGAGATGACTGGACACGACTGATGCCTCCTAGGGACGATGGTCCTTCGGCAAATTGGTGATCACGACCACCGCTGCCGATGCCGAGAGGGACGATTCGCCAGTGGGCAAGGGTGATGATCACCTGGAACATTACATTAGAAACGAGTTCTCTTGAATGACGAATAGAGAGCTCGACGTCGCGATTACCAGAAATCAGGGCTTGTATGACAACCTGACTAGTAAGCCCCTTGGTTTTACAACAAGTCCCTTGGTTTCGACAAATCCGGACTTTCTAATATTACTACACGCGACAGCGTGCACTTGCGGTTGAGACGTGTCGGGATGATGTAAAATCACTAATCCATTTGATTAATTGGTTGAAGATAAATAATACATAATCAGTATTATAATTTTACATGTTATGTATGTCATCACAAGTAGCTAGTCATTGATTCTTGGTATTACAGCTAAAATTTCTTTTGAGAAAATGGCTAACGACAAGAAATATGGGTTATCGCGAGATTGGAATGGGTAATTTTTCGGGTTGTGCGGGTTGACATTAACATGACCCACTTACTCCCGTCTCACTTTTGGATCGCCCAATTTTTTAACCCGTTGTGGGTTCGTGGCGACCAGAACCAACTAATTTCGTGTCTCGGTTCGTGTCCTTTCGGATGAGAAATTTTCTTGCCTACTTGGAGGCTACTCAACCTAAACTATGAAATTAAATAAGATAAACTAAATTAAGAAAACAAATAACCATAATTGCATTAAGAAAACAGATGACCGAATTTTTGTATGGTTTTGCTAACTAAATTACCGGGCCAATTTGACCCGAAAACATAACTGGAAAGAAATAGAGAAACTGAGATAAAATTATTATATTTAAAATGGTAAGAAAAATGAATTTTAGACAACTTCACAGGAAACTTGCCTCTGCATGTTTTGATATCCCCTGAATAAACCATAATAATTACATGAAATTAAGGAGGAAAAGAAAAAGAATAAACCCTAATTGAAAATGAGAAATAGCTATCAATAGACCAGTGTGATCTCTTTCTAATTGGCTTCTCTATTCATTGAAACTTGCACGAAGCATCCCCCACCCACAAATTGTCCTAGCACTAGAGTCTTCCCACGGATTTCCCCGAAAACTTCACTCTCCCTCCTCCAATCCCATCACTGCCATTAAGGAAGAGCAGCGAAAGGGTCGGTCTTCTGCAAAACCCATGTAGCAATTCATCTGATCGGAGGAACCCTCCTCTGACACACTACCTTCTGAAAGACCAAGACATCAATTGGATTCACAAGTGAAAATTTTCATGTATGGGGGAAGACGGCGAGAGAGAGACGAAGAAGTTAGAGCTTGACTGGACACGACTGGTGCCTCCTAGGGAAGATGGTCCTCCGGAAAATTGGTGATCACGACCACCGCTGCCGATGCCGAGAGGGAGGATTCGCCAGTGGGCATGGGTGATGATCAGCTAGAACATTACATTAGAAAAGAGTTCTCTTGAATGACGGATAGAGAGCTCGACGTCGCGATTACCTGGAAGCAGGGCTGGTTTGACAACCTGACTAGTATGCCCCTTGGTTTTACAACAAGTCCATTGGTTTCGACATATCCGGGCTTTCACATATTACTACACGCAACAGCCGCACTTGCGGTTGAGACGTGTCAGGATGATGTAATATCACTAAATCCATTTATTTAATTGCTTGAAGGTAAATAATACATAATCAGTATTATAATTTCACATGTTATGTATTTCATCACAAGTAGCTAGTCGTTGATTCTTAGAATCACAACTATAATTTCTTTTCAGAAAATGGCTAATGACAAGAAATATGGGTTATTGCGAGATTGATATGGGTAATTTTCGGGTTGTGCGGGTTGACACTAACATGAACCATTTATTCCCGTGTCACTTTTGGATCGACCCATTTTTTTGACCGTTGTGGGTTCGTGTCGACCAGAACAAGTTAATTTCGTGTCTGGTTTCGTGTAGTTTCGGATTAGAAATTTTTTGGTTTACTTGAATGCTACTCAACCTAAAAAATGAAATAATATAAGATAAACTAAATTAAGAAAGCAGATCACCATAATTTCATTAAGAAAACAGATGAACGAATTTTTGTATCGTTTTGCTAACTAAATTACCGGGCCAATTTGACCCGAAAAGTTAACATGAAAGATTTAGAGAAACCAAGATAGTAATATTATATTTATAATGATAAGAAAAATGAATTTTAGACAACTTCACAAGAAACTTGCCTCTACATATTTTGGTAGCCCCTGAATAAACCATAATAATTACATGAAATTAAGGGGGAAAACAAAAAGAATAACCACTATTCAAAATAAGAAATAGCTATCAATAGACAAGTGTGACCTCTTTCTAATTGGCTTCTCTTTTCATTATAACTTGGAAGAAGCATCCCCCACCCCCCAAATTGTCCTAGCAATAGAGTCTTCCTACCGGTTTCCTCCAAAACTTCACTCTCCCTCCTCCAATCCAATCACTGCCATTGAGGGAGAGCAGCAAAAGGGCCGGCCTTCTGCAAAACCCATATTGCAATTCATCTGATCGGAGGAACCCTCCTCCGACTCACTGCATTATGAAAGACCAAGACATCAATTGGATTCAGAAGTGAAAATTTGCATGTATGGGGGAAGATGGCGATAGAGAGACGAAGAAGTTAGAGCTTGACTGGACACGACTGTTGCCTCCTAGGGATGATGGTCCTTCGGAAAATTGGTGATCACGACCACCGCTACCAATGCCGAGAGGGAGAATTCGCCATTGGGCATGAATGATGATAAGCTAGAACATTACATAAGAAACGAGTTCTCTTGAATGACGGATAGAGAGCTCGACGTCGCGATTACCAGAAAGCAGGGCTTGTATGGCAACCTGACTGGTAAGCCCCTTGGTCTTACAACAAGTCCCTTGGTTTCGGCAAATTCGGACTTTTTGATATTACTACACGCGACAGCCGTGTACTTGCGGTTGAGACGTGTCGGGATGATGTACTAATCCATTTGATTAATTGGTTGAAGGTAAATAATACATCATCCGTATTATAATTTAACATGTTATGTATGTCATCACAAGTAGCTAGTCGTTTATTCTTAGTATTACAGATATGATTTCTTTTGAGAAAATGGCCGACGACAAGAAATAGGGGTTATTGTGAGATTGAAATGGGTTATTTTTGGGTTGTGCGGGTTGACACTAACACGACCCATTATTCTCGTGTCACTTTTGGAGCGACCCATATTTTTACCCATGTGGGTTCGTGTCGACCAGAACCAGCTAATTATGTGTCTGGTTTCGAGGCGTTTCAGAAATTTTCTAGCCTATTTCGAGGCTACTCAACCTAAACTATGAAATAATATAAGATAAACTAAATTAAGAAAGCATATCACCATAATTGCATTAAGAAAGCAGATGACCAAGTTTTTGTATCGTTTTGCTAAGTAAATTACCGGGCCAATTTGACCCGAAAAGTTAACCTTAATTATTTAGAGAAATCGAGATCGTATTATTATATTTATAAAGATAAGAAAAATGAATTTTAGACAACTTCACAGGAAACTTGCCTCTGCATGTTTTGGTAGCACCTGAATAAACCATAATAATTTCATGAAATTAAGGGGGAAAAGAAAAAGAATAAACCCTAATTGAAAATGAGAAATAGCTATCAATAGACCAGTGGGACCTCTTTCTAATTGGCTTCTCTATTCATTGAAACTTGGAAGAAGCATCCCCCACCCACAAATTGTCCTAGCACCAGAGTCTTCCCACCGATTTCCCCGAAAACTTCACTCTCCCTCCTCCAATCCCATCACTGCCATTGAGGGAGAGTAGCGAAAGGGTCGGTCTTCTGCAAAACCCATTTAGCAATTCATCTGATTGGAGGAACCCTCCTCTGACACACTGCCTTTGAAAGACCAAGACATCAATTGGATTCACAAGTGAAAATTTTCATGTATGGGGGAAGACGGAGAGAGAGAGACGAAGAAGTTAGAGCTTGACTGGACACGACTGTTGCCTCCTAGGGAAGATGGTCCTTCGGCAAATTGGTAATCACGACCACCGCTTCCGATGCCGAGAGGGACAAATCGCCAGTGGGCATGGGTGATGATCAGCTAGAACATTAAATTAGAAACGATTTCTCTTGAATGACGGATAGAGAGCTCGACGTCGCGATTACCAGAAATCAGGGCTTGTATGATAACCTGACTAGTAAGCCCCTTGGTTTTATAACAAGTCCCTTGGTTTCGACAAATCCGGACTTTCTAATATTACTACACGCGACAGCCGTGCACTTGCGGTTGAGACGTGTCGGGATGATGTAATACCACTAATTCATTTGATTAATTGGTTGAAGGTAAATAATACATAATCAGTAGTATAATTTTACATGTTATGTATGTCATCACAAGTAGCTAGTCATTTATTCATAGTACTGAAGCTAAAATTTTTTTTGAGAAAATGGCTAACGCCAAGAAATATGGGTTATTGCGAGATTGAAATGGGTAATTTTCGGGTTGTGCGGGTTGACACTAACATGACCCATTTATTCCCGTGTCATTTTTGGATCGACCCATTTTTTGACCCGTTGTGGGTTCGTGGCGACCAGAACCAACTAATTTCGTGTCTGGGTTCGTGTCGTTTCGGATGAGAAATTTTCAGGCCTACTTGGAGGCTACTCAACCTAAACTATGAAATTAAATAAGATAAACTAAATTAAGAAAGCAAATTACCATAATTACATTAAGAAAGCCGATGATCGAATTTTTGTATCGTTTTGCTAACTAAATTACCGGGCCAATTTGACCCGAAAAAGTTAACTGGAAAGAAATAGAGAAACTGAGATAATATTATTATATTTAAAATGATAAGAAAAATGAATTTTAGACAACTTCACAGGAAACTTGCCTCTGCATGTTTTGGTAGCCCCTGAATAAACCATAATAATTACATGAAATTAAGGGTGAAAAGAAAAGGAATAAACCCTAATTGAAAATGAGAAATAGTTATCAATAGACCAGTGTGACCTCTTTCTAATTGGCTTCTCTAGTCATTGAAACTTGGAAGAAGCCTCCCCCCAAAATTGTCCTAGCAATAAAGTCTTCCCACCGATTTCCCCAAAAACTTCACTCTCCCTCCTGCAATCCCATCACTGCCACTCAGGGAGAGCAGAAAAAGGGTCTGTCTTCTGCAAAACCCATATAGCAATTCATCTGATCCGAAGAACCCTCCTTCGACTCACTGCCTTCTTAAGGACCAAGATATCAATTGGACACAAGAGAAAATTTGCATATATGCGGGAAGACGGCGAGAGAGACGAAGTAGTTAGAGCTTGACTGGACACGATTGTTGCCTCCTTGGGACGATGGTCCTTTAAAAAATTGGTGATCACGACCACCGCTACCAATGCCGAGAGGGAGGATTCGCCAGTGGGCATGGGTGATGATCAGCTAGAACATTACATTAGAAACGATTTCTCTTGAATGACAAATAGAGAGCTTGACGTTGCGATTACCAGAAAGCAGGGATTGTATGACAACCTGACTGGTAAGCCCCTTGGTGTTACAACAAGTCCCTTGGTTTCGACTAATCCGGACTTTCTCATATTACTAGATGCAACAGCCGTGCACTTGCGGTTGAGACGTGTCGGGATGATGTAATATCACTAATCCATTTGATTAATTGGTTGAAGGTAAATAATAAATAATCTGTATTATAATTTTACATGTTATGTATGTCATCACAAGTAGCTAGTCGTTGATTCTAAGTATTACAGCTATAATTTCTTTTGAGAAAATGGCTAACGATAAGAAATAGGGGTTATTGTGAAATTGAAATGGGTAATTTTTGGGTTGTGCGGGTTGACACTAACACGACCCATTATTCTCGTGTCACTTTTGGATTGACCCATTTTTTTACCCGTTGTGGGTTCGTGTCGACCAAAACCAGCTAATTTTGTGTCTGGTTTCGTGTCGTTTCGGATCAGAAATTTTCTTGCCTACTTGGAGGCTACTCAACTTAAACTATGAAATAATATAGGATAAACTAAATTAAGAAAGCATATCACCATAATTGCATTAAGAAAGCAGATGACCGAATTTTTGTATCGATTTGCTAACTAAATTACCGGGCTAATTTGACCCAAAAAGTTATTTGGAAAGATTTAGAGAAACCGAGATAGTAATATTATATTTATAAAGATAAGAAAAATGAATTTTAGACAACTTCACAGGAAACTTGCCTCTGCATGTTTTGGTAGCACCTGAATAAACCATAATAATTACATGAAATTAAGGGGGAAAAGAAAAATAATAAACCCTAATTGAAAATGAGAAATAGCTATCAATAGACCAGTGTGACATCTTTCTAATTGGCTTCTCTATTCAATGAAACTTGGAAGAAGCATCCCCCACCCACAAATTGTCCTAGCACTAGAGTCTTCCAACCGATTTCACCGAAAACTTCACTCTCCCTCCTCCAATCCCATCACTGCCATTGATGGAGAGCAGCGAAAGGGTCGGTCTTCTGCAAAAACCATATAGCAATTCATCTGATCGGAGGAACCCTCCTCTGACACACTGCCTTCAGACAGACCAAGACATCAATTGGATTCACAAGTGAAAATTTTCATGTATGGGGGAAGACGGCGAGAGAGAGTTGAAGAAGTTAGAGCTTGACTGGACACGACTGATGCCTCCTAGGGACGATGGTCCTCCGGAAAATTGGTGATCACGACCACCGCTGCCGATGCCGAGAGGGACGATTCGCCAGTGGGCAAGGGCGATGATCAGCTGGAACATTACATTAGAAACGAGTTCTCTTGAATGACGGATAGAGAGCTCGACGTCGCGATTACCAGAAATCAGGGCTTGTATGACAACCTGAATAGTAAGCCCCTTGGTTTTACAACAAGTCCCTTGGTTTCGACAAATTCGGACTTCCTAATATTACTACACGCGACAGCCGTGCACTTGCGGTTGAGACGTGTCGGGATGATGTAAAATCACTAATCCATTTGATTAATTGGTTGAAGATAAATAATATATAATCAGTATTATAATTTTACATGTTATGTATGTCATCACAAGTTGCTAGTCGTTGATTCTTAGTATTACAGCTAAAATTTCTTTTGAGAATATGGCTAACGACAAGAAATATGGGTTATTGCGAGATTGAAATGGGTAATTTTCGGGTTGTGCGGGTTGACACTAACATGACCCATTTATTCCCGTGTCACTTTTGGATCGACCCATTTTTTGACCCGTTGTGGGTTCGTGGCGACCAGAACCAACTAATTTCGTGTCTGGGTTCGTGTCGTTTCGGATGAGAAATTTTCAGGCCTACTTGGAGGCTACTCAACCTAAACTATGAAATTAAATAAGATAAACTAAATTAAGAAAGCAAATTACCATAATTACATTAAGAAAGCCGATGATCGAATTTTTGTATCGTTTTGCTAACTAAATTACCGGGCCAATTTGACCCGAAAAAGTTAACTGGAAAGAAATAGAGAAACTGAGATAATATTATTATATTTAAAATGATAAGAAAAATGAATTTTAGACAACTTCACAGGAAACTTGCCTCTGCATGTTTTGGTAGCCCCTGAATAAACCATAATAATTACATGAAATTAAGGGTGAAAAGAAAAGGAATAAACCCTAATTGAAAATGAGAAATAGATATCAATAGACCAGTGTGACCTCTTTCTAATTGGCTTCTCTAGTCATTGAAACTTGGAAGAAGCCTCCCCCCAAAATTGTCCTAGCAATAAAGTCTTCCCACCGATTTCCCCAAAAACTTCACTCTCCCTCCTGCAATCCCATCACTGCCACTCAGGGAGAGCAGAAAAAGGGTCTGTCTTCTGCAAAACCCATATAGCAATTCATCTGATCCGAAGAACCCTCCTTCGACTCACTGCCTTCTTAAGGACCAAGATATCAATTGGGCACAAGAGAAAATTTGCATATATGCGGGAAGACGGCGAGAGAGACGAAGAAGTTAGAGCTTGACTGGACACGATTGTTGCCTCCTTGGGACGATGGTCCTTCGGAAAATTGGTGATCACGACCACCGCTACCAATGCCGAGAGGGAGGATTCGCCAGTGGGCATGGGTGATGATCAGCTAGAACATTACATTAGAAACGATTTCTCTTGAATGACAAATAGAGAGCTTGACGTTGCGATTACCAGAAAGCAGGGATTGTATGACAACCTGACTGGTAAGCCCCTTGGTGTTACAACAAGTCCCTTGGTTTCGACTAATCCGGACTTTCTCATATTACTAGATGCAACAGCCGTGCACTTGCGGTTGAGACGTGTCGGGATGATGTAATATCACTAATCCATTTGATTAATTGGTTGAAGGTAAATAATAAATAATCTGTATTATAATTTTACATGGTATGTATGTCATCACAAGTAGCTAGTCGTTGATTCTAAGTATTACAGCTATAATTTCTTTTGAGAAAATGGCTAACGATAAGAAATAGGGGTTATTGTGAAATTGAAATGGGTAATTTTTGGGTTGTGCGGGTTGACACTAACACGACCCATTATTCTCGTGTCACTTTTGGATTGACCCATTTTTTTACCCGTTGTGGGTTCGTGTCGACCAAAACCAGCTAATTTTGTGTCTGGTTTCGTGTCGTTTCGGATCAGAAATTTTCTTGCCTACTTGGAGGCTACTCAACTTAAACTATGAAATAATATAGGATAAACTAAATTAAGAAAGCATATCACCATAATTGCATTAAGAAAGCAGATGACCGAATTTTTGTATCGATTTGCTAACTAAATTACCGGGCTAATTTGACCCGAAAAGTTATTTGGAAAGATTTAGAGAAACCGAGATAGTAATATTATATTTATAAAGATAAGAAAAATGAATTTTAGACAACTTCACAGGAAACTTGCCTCTGCATGTTTTGGTGGCACCTGAATAAACCATAATAATTACATGAAATTAAGGGGGAAAAGAAAAAGAATAAACCCTAATTGAAAATGAGAAATAGCTATCAATAGACCAGTGTGACATCTTTCTAATTGGCTTCTCTATTCAATGAAACTTGGAAGAAGCATCCCCCACCCACAAATTGTCCTAGCACTAGAGTCTTCCAACCGATTTCACCGAAAACTTCACTCTCCCTCCTCCAATCCCATCACTGCCATTGATGGAGAGCAGCGAAAGGGTCGGTCTTCTGCAAAAACCATATAGCAATTCATCTGATCGGAGGAACCCTCCTCTGACACACTGCCTTCAGACAGACCAAGACATCAATTGGATTCACAAGTGAAAATTTTCATGTATGGGGGAAGACGGCGAGAGAGAGTTGAAGAAGTTAGAGCTTGACTGGACACGACTGATGCCTCCTAGGGACGATGGTCCTCCGGCAAATTGGTGATCACGACCACCGCTGCCGATGCCGAGAGGGACGATTCGCCAGTGGGCAAGGGCGATGATCAGCTGGAACATTACATTAGAAACGAGTTCTCTTGAATGACGGATAGAGAGCTCGACGTCGCGATTACCAGAAATCAGGGCTTGTATGACAACCTGAATAGTAAGCCCCTTGGTTTTACAACAAGTCCCTTGGTTTCGACAAATTCGGACTTCCTAATATTACTACACGCGACAGCCGTGCACTTGCGGTTGAGACGTGTCGGGATGATGTAAAATCACTAATCCATTTGATTAATTGGTTGAAGATAAATAATATATAATCAGTATTATAATTTTACATGTTATGTATGTCATCACAAGTTGCTAGTCGTTGATTCTTAGTATTACAGCTAAAATTTCTTTTGAGAATATGGCTAACGACAAGAAATATGGGTTATTGCGAGATTGAAATGGGTAATTTTCGGGTTGTGCGGGTTGACACTAACATGACCCATTTATTCCCGTGTCACTTTTGGATCGACCCATTTTTTGACCCGTTGTGGGTTCGTGGCGACCAGAACCAACTAATTTCGTGTCTGGGTTCGTGTCGTTTCGGATGAGAAATTTTCAGGCCTACTTGGAGGCTACTCAACCTAAACTATGAAATTAAATAAGATAAACTAAATTAAGAAAGCAAATTACCATAATTACATTAAGAAAGCCGATGATCGAATTTTTGTATCGTTTTGCTAACTAAATTACCGGGCCAATTTGACCCGAAAAAGTTAACTGGAAAGAAATAGAGAAACTGAGATAATATTATTATATTTAAAATGATAAGAAAAATGAATTTTAGACAACTTCACAGGAAACTTGCCTCTGCATGTTTTGGTAGCCCCTGAATAAACCATAATAATTACATGAAATTAAGGGTGAAAAGAAAAGGAATAAACCCTAATTGAAAATGAGAAATAGATATCAATAGACCAGTGTGACCTCTTTCTAATTGGCTTCTCTAGTCATTGAAACTTGGAAGAAGCCTCCCCCCAAAATTGTCCTAGCAATAAAGTCTTCCCACCGATTTCCCCAAAAACTTCACTCTCCCTCCTGCAATCCCATCACTGCCACTCAGGGAGAGCAGAAAAAGGGTCTGTCTTCTGCAAAACCCATTAGCAATTCATCTGATCCGAAGAACCCTCCTTCGACTCACTGCCTTCTTAAGGACCAAGATATCAATTGGGCACAAGAGAAAATTTGCATATATGCGGGAAGACGGCGAGAGAGACGAAGAAGTTAGAGCTTGACTGGACACGATTGTTGCCTCCTTGGGACGATGGTCCTTCGGAAAATTGGTGATCACGACCACCGCTACCAATGCCGAGAGGGAGGATTCGCCAGTGGGCATGGGTGATGATCAGCTAGAACATTACATTAGAAACGATTTCTCTTGAATGACAAATAGAGAGCTTGACGTTGCGATTACCAGAAAGCAGGGATTGTATGACAACCTGACTGGTAAGCCCCTTGGTGTTACAACAAGTCCCTTGGTTTCGACTAATCCGGACTTTCTCATATTACTAGATGCAACAGCCGTGCACTTGCGGTTGAGACGTGTCGGGATGATGTAATATCACTAATCCATTTGATTAATTGGTTGAAGGTAAATAATAAATAATCTGTATTATAATTTTACATGTTATGTATGTCATCACAAGTAGCTAGTCGTTGATTCTAAGTGTTACAGCTATAATTTCTTTTGAGAAAATGGCTAACGATAAGAAATAGGGGTTATTGTGAGATTGAAATGGGTAATTTTTGGGTTGTGCGGGTTGACACTAACACGACCCATTATTCTCGTGTCACTTTTGGATTGACCCATTTTTTTACCCGTTGTGGGTTCGTGTCGACCAAAACCAGCTAATTTTGTGTCTGGTTTCGTGTCGTTTCGGATCAGAAATTTTCTTGCCTACTTGGAGGCTACTCAACTTAAACTATGAAATAATATAGGATAAACTAAATTAAGAAAGCATATCACCATAATTGCATTAAGAAAGCAGATGACCGAATTTTTGTATCGATTTGCTAACTAAATTACCGGGCTAATTTGACCCGAAAAGTTATTTGGAAAGATTTAGAGAAACCGAGATAGTAATATTATATTTATAAAGATAAGAAAAATGAATTTTAGACAACTTCACAGGAAACTTGCCTCTGCATGTTTTGGTGGCACCTGAATAAACCATAATAATTACATGAAATTAAGGGGGAAAAGAAAAAGAATAAACCCTAATTGAAAATGAGAAATAGCTATCAATAGACCAGTGTGACATCTTTCTAATTGGCTTCTCTATTCAATGAAACTTGGAAGAAGCATCCCCCACCCACAAATTGTCCTAGCACTAGAGTCTTCCAACCGATTTCACCGAAAACTTCACTCTCCCTCCTCCAATCCCATCACTGCCATTGATGGAGAGCAGCGAAAGGGTCGGTCTTCTGCAAAAACCATATAGCAATTCATCTGATCGGAGGAACCCTCCTCTGACACACTGCCTTCAGACAGACCAAGACATCAATTGGATTCACAAGTGAAAATTTTCATGTATGGGGGAAGACGGCGAGAGAGAGTTGAAGAAGTTAGAGCTTGACTGGACACGACTGATGCCTCCTAGGGACGATGGTCCTCCGGCAAATTGGTGATCACGACCACCGCTGCCGATGCCGAGAGGGACGATTCGCCAGTGGGCAAGGGCGATGATCAGCTGGAACATTACATTAGAAACGAGTTCTCTTGAATGACGGATAGAGAGCTCGACGTCGCGATTACCAGAAATCAGGGCTTGTATGACAACCTGAATAGTAAGCCCCTTGGTTTTACAACAAGTCCCTTGGTTTCGACAAATTCGGACTTCCTAATATTACTACACGCGACAGCCGTGCACTTGCGGTTGAGACGTGTCGGGATGATGTAAAATCACTAATCCATTTGATTAATTGGTTGAAGATAAATAATATATAATCAGTATTATAATTTTACATGTTATGTATGTCATCACAAGTTGCTAGTCGTTGATTCTTAGTATTACAGCTAAAATTTCTTTTGAGAATATGGCTAACGACAAGAAATATGGGTTATCGCGAGATTGGAATGGGTAATTTTCAAGTTGTGCGGGTTGACACTAACATGACCCATTTATTCCCGTCTCACTTTTGGATCGCCCAATTATTTAACCCGTTGTGGGTTCGTGGCGACCAGAACCAACTAATTTCGTGTCTCGGTTCGTGTCGTTTCGGATGAGAATTTTTTTGTCCTACTTGGAGTCTACTCAACCTAAACTATGAAATTAAATAAGATAAACTAAATTAAGAAAGCAAATTACGATAATTGCATTAAGAAAGCCGATGATCGAATTTTTGTATCGTTTTGCTAACTAAATTACCGGGCCAATTTGACCCGAAAAAGTTAACTGGAAAGAAATAGAGAAACTGAGATAATATTATTATATTTAAAATGATAAGAAAAATGAATTTTAGACAACTTCACAGGAAACTTGCCTCTGCATGTTTTGGTAGCCCCTGAATAAACCATAATAATTACATGAAATTAAGGGTGAAAAGAAAAGGAATAAACCCTAATTGAAAATGAGAAATAGATATCAATAGACCAGTGTGACCTCTTTCTAATTGGCTTCTCTAGTCATTGAAACTTGGAAGAAGCCTCCCCCCAAAATTGTCCTAGCAATAAAGTCTTCCCACCGATTTCCCCAAAAACTTCACTCTCCCTCCTGCAATCCCATCACTGCCACTCAGGGAGAGCAGAAAAAGGGTCTGTCTTCTGCAAAACCCATATAGCAATTCATCTGATCCGAAGAACCCTCCTTCGACTCACTGCCTTCTTAAGGACCGAGATATCAATTGGGCACAAGAGAAAATTTGCATATATGCGGGAAGACGGCGAGAGAGACGAAGAAGTTAGAGCTTGACTGGACACGATTGTTGCCTCCTTGGGACGATGGTCCTTCGGAAAATTGGTGATCACGACCACCGCTACCAATGCCGAGAGGGAGGATTCGCCAGTGGGCATGGGTGATGATCAGCTAGAACATTACATTAGAAACGATTTCTCTTGAATGACAAATAGAGAGCTTGACGTTGCGATTACCAGAAAGCAGGGATTGTATGACAACCTGACTGGTAAGCCCCTTGGTGTTACAACAAGTCCCTTGGTTTCGACTAATCCGGACTTTCTCATATTACTAGATGCAACAGCCGTGCACTTGCGGTTGAGACGTGTCGGGATGATGTAATATCACTAATCCATTTGATTAATTGGTTGAAGGTAAATAATAAATAATCTGTATTATAATTTTACATGTTATGTATGTCATCACAAGTAGCTAGTCGTTGATTCTAAGTGTTACAGCTATAATTTCTTTTGAGAAAATGGCTAACGATAAGAAATAGGGGTTATTGTGAGATTGAAATGGGTAATTTTTGGGTTGTGCGGGTTGACACTAACACGACCCATTATTCTCGTGTCACTTTTGGATTGACCCATTTTTTTACCCGTTGTGGGTTCGTGTCGACCAAAACCAGCTAATTTTGTGTCTGGTTTCGTGTCGTTTCGGATCAGAAATTTTCTTGCCTACTTGGAGGCTACTCAACTTAAACTATGAAATAATATAGGATAAACTAAATTAAGAAAGCATATCACCATAATTGCATTAAGAAAGCAGATGACCGAATTTTTGTATCGATTTGCTAACTAAATTACCGGGCTAATTTGACCCGAAAAGTTATTTGGAAAGATTTAGAGAAACCGAGATAGTAATATTATATTTATAAAGATAAGAAAAATGAATTTTAGACAACTTCACAGGAAACTTGCCTCTGCATGTTTTGGTGGCACCTGAATAAACCATAATAATTACATGAAATTAAGGGGGAAAAGAAAAAAAATAAACCCTAATTGAAAATGAGAAATAGCTATCAATAGACCAGTGTGACATCTTTCTAATTGGCTTCTCTATTCAATGAAACTTGGAAGAAGCATCCCCCACCCACAAATTGTCCTAGCACTAGAGTCTTCCAACCGATTTCACCGAAAACTTCACTCTCCCTCCTCCAATCCCATCACTGCCATTGATGGAGAGCAGCGAAAGGGTCGGTCTTCTGCAAAAACCATATAGCAATTCATCTGATCGGAGGAACCCTCCTCTGACACACTGCCTTCAGACAGACCAAGACATCAATTGGATTCACAAGTGAAAATTTTCATGTATGGGGGAAGACGGCGAGAGAGAGTTGAAGAAGTTAGAGCTTGACTGGACACGACTGATGCCTCCTAGGGACGATGGTCCTCCGGCAAATTGGTGATCACGACCACCGCTGCCGATGCCGAGAGGGACGATTCGCCAGTGGGCAAGGGCGATGATCAGCTGGAACATTACATTAGAAACGAGTTCTCTTGAATGACGGATAGAGAGCTCGACGTCGCGATTACCAGAAATCAGGGCTTGTATGACAACCTGAATAGTAAGCCCCTTGATTTTACAACAAGTCCCTTGGTTTCGACAAATTCGGACTTCCTAATATTACTACACGCGACAGCCGTGCACTTGCGGTTGAGACGTGTCGGGATGATGTAAAATCACTAATCCATTTGATTAATTGGTTGAAGATAAATAATATATAATCAGTATTATAATTTTACATGTTATGTATGTCATCACAAGTTGATAGTCGTTGATTCTTAGTATTACAGCTAAAATTTCTTTTGAGAATATGGCTAACGACAAGAAATATGGGTTATCGCGAGATTGGAATGGGTAATTTTCAAGTTGTGCGGGTTGACACTAACATGACCCATTTATTCCCGTCTCACTTTTGGATCGCCCAATTATTTAACCCGTTGTGGGTTCGTGGCGACCAGAACCAACTAATTTCGTGTCTCGGTTCGTGTCGTTTCGGATGAGAATTTTTTTGTCCTACTTGGAGTCTACTCAACCTAAACTATGAAATTAAATAAGATAAACTAAATTAAGAAAGCAAATTACGATAATTGCATTAAGAAAGCCGATGATCGAATTTTTGTATCGTTTTGCTAACTAAATTACCGGGCCAATTTGACCCGAAAAAGTTAACTGGAAAGAAATAGAGAAACTGAGATAATATTATTATATTTAAAATGATAAGAAAAATGAATTTTAGACAACTTCACAGGAAACTTGCCTCTGCATGTTTTGGTAGCCCCTGAATAAACCATAATAATTACATGAAATTAAGGGTGAAAAGAAAAGGAATAAACCCTAATTGAAAATGAGAAATAGCTATCAATAGACCAGTGTGACCTCTTTCTAATTGGCTTCTCTATTCATTGAAACTTGGAAGAAGCATCCTCCACCCACAAATTCTCCTAGCAATAGAGTCTTCCCACCGATTTCCCTGAAAACTTCACTCTCCCTCCTCCAATCCCATCACTGCCATTGAGGGAGAGCAGCGAAAGGGTCGGTCTTCTGCAAAACCCATATAGCAATTCATGTGATCAGAGGAACCCTCCTCTGACACACTGCCTTCTGAAAGACCAAGACATCAATTGGATTCACAAGTGAAAATTTTCATGTATGGAGGAAGACGGCGAGATAGAGACGAAGAAGTTAGAGCTTGACTGGACACAACTGTTGCCTCCTAGGGAAGAAGGTCCTCCGGCAAGTTGGTGATCACGACCACCGCTGCCGATGCCGAGAGGGACAAATCGCCAGTGGGCATGGGTGATGATCAGCTAGAACATTACATTAGAAATGATTTCTCTTGAATGACGGATAGAGAGCTCGACGTCGCGATTACCAGAAATCAGGGCTTGTATGACAACCTGACTAGTAAGCCTCTTGGTTTTACAACAAGTCCCTTGATTTCTACAAATCCGGACTTTCTGATATTACTACACGCGACAGCCGTGCACTTGCGGTTGAGACGTGTCGGGATGATGTAATATCACTAATCCATTTGGTTAATTGGTTGAAGGTAAATAATAAATAATCAGTATTATAATTTTACATGTTATGTATGTCATCACAAGTAGCTAGTCGTTGATTCTTAGTACTGAAGCTAAAATTTCTTTTGAGAAAATGGCTAACGACAAGAAATATGGGTTATTGCTAAATTAAAATGGGTAATTTTCGGGTTGTGCGGGTTGACACTAACATGACCTATTTATTCCCGTGTCACTTTTGGAATGACCCATTTTTTGACCCGTTGTGGGTTCGTGGCGACCAGAACCAACTAATTTCGTGTCTGGGTTCGTGTCGTTTCGGATGAGAAATTTTCTGGCCTACTTGGAGGCTACTCAACCTAAACTATGAAATTAAATAAGATAAACTAAATTAAGAAAGCAAATTACCATAATTGCATTAAGAAAGCCGATGACCGAACTTTTGTATCGTTTTGCTAAATAAATTACCGGGCCAATTTGACCCGAAAAAGTTAACTGGAAAGAAATAGAGAAACTGAGATAATATTATTATATTTAAAATGATAAGAAAAATGAATTTTAGACAACTTCACAGGAAACTTGCCTCTGCATGTTTTGGTAGCCCCTGAATAAACCATAATAATTACATGAAATTAAGGGTGAAAAGAAAAAGAATAAACCCTAATTGAAAATGAGAAATAGATATCAATAGACCAGTGTGACCTCTTTCTAATTGGCTTCTCTAGTCATTGAAACTTGGAAGAAGCATCCCCCACCCCAATTGTCCTACCAATAGAGTCTTCCCACCGATTTCCCCCAAAACTTCACTCTCCCTCCTGCAATCCCATCACTGCCATTCAGGGAGAGCAGCAAAAGGGTCTGTCTTCTGCAAAATCCATATAGCAATTCATCTGATCGGAAGAACCCTCCTTCGACTCACTGCCTTCTGAAAGACCAAGATATCAATTGGACACAAGAGAAAATTTGCATATATGGGGGAAGACAGCGAGAGAGACGAAGAAGTTAGAGCTTGACTGGACACGACTTTTGCCTCCTTGGGACGATGGTCCTTCGAAAAATTGGTGATCACGACCACAGCTACCAATGCCGAGAGGGAGGATTCGCCAGTGGGCATGGGTGATGATCAGCTAGAACATTACATTAGAAACTATTTCTCTTGAATGACGGATAGAGAGCTTGACGTCGCGATTACCAGAAAGCAGGGCTTGTATGACAACCTTACTGGTAAGCCCCTTGGTCTTACAACAAGTCCCTTGGTTTTGACTAATCCGGACTTTCTCATATTACTAGACGCAACAGCCGTGCACTTGCGGTTGAGATGTGTCGGGATGATGTAATATCACTAATCCATTTGATTAATTGGTTGAAGGTAAATAATACATGTTACATGTTATGTATGTCATCACAAGTAGCTAGTCGTTGATTCTAAGTATTACAGCTATAATTTCTTTTGAGAAAATGGCTAACGACAAGAAATAGGGGTTATTGTGAGATTGAAATGGGTAATTTTTGGGTTGTGCGGGTTGACACTAACACGACCCATTATTCTCGTGTCGCTTTTGGATCGACCCATTTTTTTACCCGTTGTGGGTTCGTGTCGACCAAAACCAGCTAATTTTGTGTCTGGTTTCGTGTCATTTCGGATCATAAATTTTCTTGCCTACTTGGAGGCTACTCAACTTCAACTATGAAATATTAAGGATAAACTAAATTAAGAAAGCATATCACCATAATTGCATTAAGAAAGCAGATGACTGAATTTTTGTATCGTTTTGCTAACTAAATTACCGGGCTAATTTGACCCGGAAAGTTATTTGGAAAGATTTAGAGAAACAGAGATAGTATTATTATATTTATAAAGATAAGAAAAATGAATTTTAGACAACTTCACAGGAAAGTTGCCTCTGCATGTTTTGGTAGCACCTGAATAAACCATAATTATTACATGAAATTAAGGGGGAAAAGAAAAAGAATAAACCCTAATTGAAAATGAGAAATAGCTATCAATAGACCAGTGTGACATCTTTCCAAGTGGCTTCTCTATTCATTGATACTTGGAAGAAGCATCCCCCACCCACAAATTGTCCTAGCACTAGAGTCTTCCAACCGATTTCCCCGAAAACTTCACTCTCCCTCCTCCAATCCCATCACTGCCATTGAGGGAGAGCAGCGAAAGGGTCGGTCTTCTGCAAAACCCATATAGCAATTCATCTGATTGGAGGAACCCTCCTCTGACACACTGCCTTCTGAAAGACCAAGACATCAATTGGATTCACAAGTGAAAATTTTCATGTATGGGGGAAGACGGCGAGAGATAGACGAAGAAGTTAGAACTTGACTGGACACAACTGTTGCCTCCTAGGGATGATGGTCCTCTGGCAAATTGGTGATCACGACCACCGGTGCCGATGCCGAGAGGGACGATTCGCCAGTGGGTATGGGTGAGTATCACCTAGAACATTACATTAGAAACGAGTTCTCTTGAATGATGGATAGAGAGCTCGATGTCGCGATTACCAGAAATCAGGGCTTGTATGACAACCTGACTAGTAAGCCCCTTGGTTTTACAACAAGTCCCTTGGTTTCGACAAATTCGGACTTTCTGATATTACTGCACGCGACAGCCGTGCACTTGCGGTTGAGACGTGTAGGGATGATGTAATATCACTAATCCATTTGATTAATTGGTTGAAGGTAAATAATAAATAATCTGTATTATAATTTTACATGTTATGTATGTCATCACAAGTAGCTAGTCGTTGATTCTTAGTATTACAGCTATAATTTCTTTCGAGAAAATGGCTAACGACAAGAAATATGGGTTATTGTGAGATTGAAATGGGTAACGTTTGGGTTGTGCGGGTTGACTCTAACATGACCCATTATTCTTGTGTCACTTTTGGATCGACCCATTTTTTGACCCGTTGTGGGTTCGTGTCGACCAAAACCAGCTATTTTGTGTCTAGTTTCGTGTCGTTTCGGATCACAAATTTTCTTGCCTACTTGGAGGCTACTCAACCTAAACTATGAAATAATATAGGATAAACTAAATTAAGAAAGCATATCACCATAAATTGCATAAAGAAAGCAGATGACCGAATTTTTGTATCGTTTTGCTAACTAAATTACCGGGTTAATTTGACCCGAAAAATTAACTGGAAAGATTTAGAGAAACCGAGATAGTATTATTATATTTATAAAGATAAGAAAAATAAATTTTAGACAACTTCACAGGAAACTTGCCTCTGCATGTTTTGGTAGCACCTGAATAAACCATAATAATTACATGAAATTATGGGGGAAAAGAAAAAGAATAAACCCTAATTGAAAATGAGAAATAGCTCTCAATAGACCAGTGTGACCTCTTTCTAATTGGCTTCTCTATTCATTGAAACTTGGAAGAAGCATCCCCCACCCATAAATTGTCCTAGCACTAGAATCTTCCCACTGAATTCCCCGAAAACTTCACTCTCCCTCCTCCAATCCATCACTGCCATTGAGGGAGAGCAGCGAAAGGGTCGGTCTTCTGCAAACCCATATAGCAATTCATCTGATCGGAGGAACCCTCCTCTAACACACCGCCTTCTGACACACAAATACATCAATTGGATTCACAAGTGAAAATTTTCATGTATGGGGGAAGACAGCGAGAGAGAGAGACGAAGAAGTTAGAGCTTGACTTGACACGACTGTTTCCTCCTAGGGACGATGGTCCTCCGACAAACTGGTGATCACAACCACCGTTGCCGATGCCGAGAGGGAGGATTCGCCAGTGGGCATGGGTGATGATCAGCTAGAACATTACATTAGAAATGAGTTCTCTTGAATGACGGATAGAGAGCTCGACGTCGCGATTACCAGAAAGCAGGGCTTGTATGACAACCTGACTAGTAAGCCACTTGGTTTTACAACAAGTCCCTTGGTTTCGACAAATCCGGACTTTTTGATATTACTACACGCGACAGCCGTGCACTTGCGGTTGAGACGTGTCGGGATGATGTAATATCACTAATCCATTTGATTAATTGGTTGAAGGTAAATAATACATAATCAGTATTATAATTTTACATGTTATGTATGTCATCATTAGTAGCTAGTCGTTTATTCTTAGTATTACAGCTAAAATTTGTTTTGAGAAAATGGCTAACGACAAGAAATATGGGTTATTGCGAGATTGAAATGGGTAATTTTTGGGTTATGCAAGTTGACACTAACATGGCCCATTTATTCCCGTCTCACTTTTGGATCGACCCATTTTTTTGACCCGTTGTGGGTTCGTGTCGACCAGAGCCAACTAATTTCGTGTCTGGTTTTGTGTCGTTTCGGATCAGAAATTTTCTGGCCTACTTGGAGGCTACTCAACCTAAACTATGAAATAATATAAAGATAAACTAATTTAAGAAATCAGATTACCATAATTGCATTAAGAAAGCAGATGACAGAATTTTTGTATCGTTTTGCTAACTAGATTACCGGGCCAGTTTGACCCGAAAAGTTAACTGGAAAGAAGCATCCCCCACCCCCAAATTGTCGTAGGAATAGAGTCTTCCCACCGATTTCCCCCTATACTTCACTCTGCGTCCTCCAATCCCATCACTGCCATTGAGGGAGAGCAGGAAAAGGGTCGGTGTATGCAAAACCCATATAGCAATTCATCTGATCGGAGGAACCCTCCTCTAACACACTGCCTTCTGATAGACCAAGACATAAATTTGATTCACAAGTGAAAATTTGCATGTATCGGGGAAGAAAAAGAGAGAGAGACGAAGAAGTTAGAGCTTGACATGACTGTTGCCTCCTAGGGACGATGGTCCTTCGGAAAATTGGTGATCACAACCACCGCTGCCGATGCCGAGAGGGACGATTCGCCAGTGGGCATGGGTGATGATCAGCTAGAACATACAATTAGAAACGAGTTCTCTTGAATGACGTATAGAGATCTCGACGTCGCAATTACAAGAAAGAATGGCTTGTATGACACCTGACTGTTTAGCCCCTTGGTTTTAAAGCAAGTCCCTTGGTTTTTGACAAATCCGGACTTTCTCATATTACTACACGCGACAGCCGTGCACTTGCGGTTGAGACGTGTCGGGATGATGCAATATCACTAATCCATTTGGTTAATTGGTTGAAGGTAAATAATAAATAATTAATATTATAATTTTACATGTTATGTATGTCATCACAAGTAGCTAGTCGTTGATTCTTAGTATTACAGCTATAGAAAATGGCTAACGACAAGAAATAGGGGTTATTGTGAGATTGAAATGGATAATTTCGGTTTGTGCGGGTTGACACTAACATGACTCATTTATTCCTGTGTCACTTTTGGATCGACCCATTTTTTGACCCGTTGTGGGTTCGGGTCGACCAGAACCAGCTAATTTCGTGTCTGGTTTCGTGTCGTTTCGGATCAGAAATTTGGCCTACTTGGAGGCTACTCAACCTAAACTATGAAATAATATAAGATAACTAAATTAATTATATTTATAATTATAAGAAAAATTAATTTTAGTCATCTTCACAGGAAACTTGTCTCTGCATGTTTTGGTAGCTCCTTAATAAACCCTAATTATTACATGAAATAAAGGGGGAAAAGAAAAAGAATAAACCCTTATTGAAAATTAGAAATAGCTATCAATAGACCAGTGTGACCTCTCTCTAATTGACTTATCTATTCATTGACACTTCGAAGAAGTATTCCCCCCCCCCCCCCCCACAAAATTATCATATCAATAGAGTCTTCCCTCCGATTTCCCCAAAAACTTCACTCTCCCTCCTCCCACCCCATCACTGCCATTGAGGGAGAGCAGCAAAAGGGTTGGTCTTCTGCAAAACCCCTATGGAAATTCATCTGATCGGAGGAACCCTCCTCCGAATCACTTCCTTATGAAAAAACCCTTAGAGAAATTTGATTCACAAGTAAAATTTGCATGTATGGGGGAAGACGGCGAGTGATAGACGAAGAAGTTAGAACTTGACTGGACATGACTGTTGCCTCCCAGGTACGATGGTCCTCCGGCAGAATTGGTGATCACGACCACCGCTCCCGATGAGGAGAGGGAGGATTCTCAAGTGGGCATGGGTGGTGATCAGCTAGAAAATTATATTAGGATTGAGACGTGTCAGGATGACGTGGTATCACTAGTCCATTTGATTAATTGGTTGAATGTAAATAATACATAATAAGTATATTAATTTTATCATGTTATGTATGTCATCACAAGTAGCAGTCGTTGATTGTTAGTATTACAACTATAATTTCTTTAGAGAAAATGGCTAACGACAAGAAATTGGGGTTATTGTGAGATTGAAATGGGTCATCTTCGGGTTGTGCGAATTGACACTAACATGACCCATTTAGTGGGTTCGTGTCGACCAGAACTGAAACAACCTGGGATCTAGGTTCAGGGTTAAAGAGAAAATTGATAACCAAAAGTAGAAATAAGTTTACGACTATTATAATTTAATTAATAAATAAAACAATCTTTGAGAAGACAAGTTTACAAGTACTATATGTTAAAAAACTATGTGATCTAACTTAAGCTAAACGTCTTCGTCCCGATCCGCAAATCCATCCTCAACTTTGATTGATGACCTGTGGTTTTAAAATGACAAAAGCCAGCACAATTTTGAAGAAAATGATCGGTAAAAACTGAGTAAATACACACTATGACATGTAAAGCATTGAGTCGCCTACAAGCATAAGTTGTAATAAATCAATAGATTTGAAAGAATTATAAGTAATAGAGTTTGGAAAATTTTGGAACAATTATAATTAATCGCATAGCGAGAACTTTCAACTTTAAAACATTTATAACCCACTAGTATTCGAGATATTCTTAGACAAGTAAAATATCAACAGTAAACAAGTTATTTTGAATTGATAAAAACATTAAGTCACGAGTAGCCAATGTTTTTCGACTCATTTCATTCGATTAGGGCATATCCAGAGCCACAATCAACATCAATAGAGTAGTGAACTTTCTTTCAAGTTCAACTAACTGTTAGGTTTAGCTCAGGCATGTCCAGAGCCACCAGCGGATCGATGTAGACAAATGGATCACGAAGTAATCATAAAGGGTTCCTTCTAGGGTCTTTCAAACATTATTTCACCCGAGCGTTAAAGGAGCCTATACGTCAACCCCGCCCACAACATTAGCTAAAATGCCGTAAGTGTTTATACCCCTATGCCGTAGTGACCATTACAAGTATACGTAGTACTCTATAGCTCTACAAACCCCTTGGCCGCAATACCTTGGTATATTTTGGCTCGTCGGGCGGATTTGTGAACTTTAAAGTTCTATCCAATAATATGAAGCATTGCTTCGATGGCCGTAGCCGTAAGCAACGGGAGGATCACTTGGCGCCTCCGGCC
Organism: Linanthus parryae; assembly: GCA_023055425.1. Taxonomy (NCBI): domain Eukaryota; kingdom Viridiplantae; phylum Streptophyta; class Magnoliopsida; order Ericales; family Polemoniaceae; genus Linanthus; species Linanthus parryae. The sequence continues at coordinate 93,668 of JALGPY010000038.1, read as the reverse complement.
GGAGCCATAAATAAACACAACTCTGTACATCGTCCTAAATTTATTAGAAGTGTTTTATTTCTTATCTTTCACATAACCAGAATCAGAATATAAACATTTCACAAGTAAGTTTCAAGAGTTCTCAAAATAAATCAATAATATTATCTATCAAATTTCCAGTATAAAACATACTTTTCATATTCTCCAAACAAGAAGATATTCATTTAAAAATACACACACATACGCAATTTGATGAGTAAATTTTGCACATATGTACTTACCAATGAGCCATGAATGGCGAAAAGAAAAGGTAGCACTCCGACTATAAAGCTTGTCTCATATGAGTCTGTGTCTCACGGTCAATGCAGCAGCACAAATACGTATGTCTACTGTTGGAGGCTAAACTTGATTTAGCCTAAATAAATTTGAAGCACAAAATAAGCATACTAGTTAAATTAATTGTACACCATTTATTATATTAGTTTAGTTAGTGAGTCTAGTCCAATTAGCTAGTAAAATGATAGAAGTGTCTGGAATAGTGGTGTAATTTTTATATCTAGAATTTTCCTAGAAAATATCTATTGGATGTTTCCAGGTGGAGAGATTACTAGATGATGAAATCTAGAAACCTCCTACACTCCCTACAAATAGGGACTTGTACTCTACCATTGTGTAAGAGTCCAAGTAAGTATTCAAGTCTCCTATGAAGTGTCCTAGTATGTGTCTCCTATGAAGTCTTCTATTAAGACTTCTATGTAATGTACTAAAGTGTATATAGTTGTTGTCCTCCGCCAATTTGTATCAATCAAATATATTTTTCTAATTTCTTTCTCTATATTTTCCATCACTACCCTCGTCCACCAAACTTAGCCTACTAATCTCTTCTTAAAACCAACAAATTGGTATTAGAGCTTCCCACATCCAACAAAGTGGTATCAGAGCCAAGTCGATAAAATGATGGCGAATGAATTCTTTTATGTCCAATGTCCTCTCCTCACCAAGGAAAACTATTACACATGGGCATTGCGCATGAAGGCTATCCTAGGCGCAAACGGCGCTTGTTATGTTGTGGATGTTGGAATAGATGCCCTAGAGGCAATCTAGTTTAGTATGAATTTATTTGTGGGTAGAAAATTCATTTTATTATTTATTTGATATTTAATATAATGAAGTCCTTATATTTACAATTGTGTTGTTTATCTTAAATATCCCTATTCCAGTATAATGATTAACAGGACAATCATCTATAGACTAGTATGGGGTTGGATTGATATTGAGATATCATGACCCAACACATAGCTGTGCATTAAGGGTAATGACGCACTGGATTGACCCATCCCCGAGAAGGCTACATACACGTTATGTTAAGTCACAAGCGCTTCTCCTGGTACAATGGTATTGTCATCCTTAGACTTGAAGTCACTAGATATTCTAGTTGCGGATTATTGTGATTTTGGTAGCATTAAACGCTACACCGTAACTGAGTAGTTATAAAGGCTTGTACCAGATACAAAGACAAGCAAGCTTAGAGATCGTAGTGGACGTAGATAGAATTTGTCCCTCCCACATAACGGGAGAAAATATTCTAGGCCACTCGAGGGATAGTGCTTATAGAATGTCTGGCCAGATTCAAATAAATCAATATGGGATATTGATGTTATTTGCACGAATAAGGCTATTCCCATGGATCGAGAAAATGCGGATTGGATATACGAGTGTGACTTGTATGTCTCGTGTCCAATCCGGATATAGAGACAAAGGGATGAGACAATTACTTGTACAAGGTTTGTCAAGATGACTATTCTATTAGTTGGCTAGAATGGATGTTTTGCTAGAAACCGCTCCATATTAGCAAATTGTTGCTACCAACTAGATAGAACCTATGGGGTCAAACGCTATATAGAGTTGAACTAGATTTGGGAATTAATTAATAGGATTAATTAATTAGAAGGATCACTTTGCAACACCATGCAAATTTAGTAGGACTAATTTTCAATGAAGGGACTAAATTGAATTCTAGTAGGACTAGAATAGGTCCTTTAGGTAGTTGGCAAGGATTTGTTGGACTATATAAAGGATACTCCTTCCTTCCTTCCTTCCCACACTTATGACCTTATTGATCATAACTTGAGTGGGAGAGAACAAAAAGGAGAGAGCAAGCAAGCAAAAAGGAGCCGCCGCCGCCCTTTGCCGCCGCCCGTCCCCGTCGGCTATAAGGAGGCCGAAACATCCTTGTTTCGCCTCTTTTTGCGTGATTCTTCTTCCTCTTCCTCATTCCGGGCTAGCACCAAGTATTGGAAGATCTAGTATTCAACCCTATGTGTGGATCAACTATAGAGAACGTGACACAATTCACGTTTGAAGTCATTCAAGGAGAAACCCTAAGGTGTGTTATTGATTTCTTCTCTTACCATCGTTATATCTCTTGACTTGTGATCCTTGGAGGGTTTTGCATGGGTTATGTTTGTTTGTGTTTCCGTAGCGCATCCATGAATCAAAACCCTACACTGGTATCAGAGCCACAGGTCGTAGAGCATAAGCGTGGTTTATGTGTTACGTTTTGATAGTTTTACACCTTAAAATTGTTGTTTATCACGTAAAACAAGACAAATCAAGCATATGATGTAATTTGTCAATAATATATTATAAAAATACCTAATTTTTGCATTGGATGCATGAATTAGTGAGTTTGAGAAATTTTAGGATCTAAGATCTAGGGTTTGGGCATCCTTATGGAAGAAGGATCTTCCCATACAAGGAAACTACCAAACTTGGGCACCAAGCAAGGGAGTTGTTTTGGAAACAACTCCCAAAGGAGGTTCGCCCCCCCCCCTAGGGACCGCCCCTCCTTGCTTAACGCCGAAGCAAGGCTCGGCCTAGGGGCCGGGGCAGCCCTAGCCCGTGGCCTAGCCGCGTGGGCTAGGGGCCGGCCGGCCCAAGGCCTTTTGGTTCTCTTTTGGGCCCGGGCAATTAGATTGTTAGGCCCCATGGACCGTTTTAACCCTAGAAAATCCTAAAATCAATTAAAATTTACCAAGCGCGTTAAAATTGGATTTGAACTGTTTATGTGCAAATCGCATGGTGATTGGATATGGCCTTAGGATGTGGTTTGTTGTGGATGTTTAATTTTTGTGGTTTGGTTTACGGCCTGCGAGCTGATCAATTAATTGTAATAATTAATTAGGGTTTTACGGCCTGCGAGCTTTTTTTTTCTCAACTTGTGAGATTTTTTTTTTTTTTTTTTAGTATAGTTGTTAGCTAGTGCTAGATAGAGTAGATTGTTAGCCAAGATTGAAGAAAAGAAGCCCAAAGCCAAAAGAAGCCACAAAAGATGGAGCATGGAGCATGGAGCATTCCACATGACTATGAAGGATGGACCAAATGATCAAGACGCATGGAGATGTGTTTTCTTTTAGGGTTCATAGAAAATTCCATTGGTTTGGAATTTTCTTAGTCTAGAAAAGGCTATATTCACATCACGTTTTTTTGTGGTTGTTTATATTACCGTCTTATTATTTAGTGGTTGGTGTATGGATGATGCATGCAATTAGGATAATAAGATAACTAGACAACCCGGATCTATTATTTGGAGTTGTGCCCAAACTCAAATAGGTAGATTAGTTGATATTGATCAACAAAATAATTAAAATTGAATTTTAAAATCCCTCAAGATTCAAATATTGTGTTCGTGCCTTCTCGTTATTTAAACACTTATTATCATCATGATTTATCAAGTTCGTGCGTGCCAAATCATGGCGACTTGGTTCATAATGATGGAATGCGATGGCACAAGCTAGTAATGTTCAATTGTTTAAATAAGAGGTTGAACACAACTAGAATATTAATATGATTAAGAAACCTAGAGGAAATCAATTGGGATTATCCATATGGATGGATAAATAAGGAGTTATTTGCCTAATTGAACCAAGAGTTGCATAAGGGATGCAATAGGAATTGTTCCTACCTAAAGTAGTCAAATTATGGGTGACTTGCCAAAGCAAGCTCATAAGGAGATGAAACATGGATCTTGACCCACTAGAAAATATAAGGATATTTTCCGCATTAATTTCTTGAGGGTTATTAATCCGTAGAAAAATAGTGAGAGCTATATTTGATAAACTAGCCATTATTGAATATAGTCAAAAATTCACAAATACTAAAACTTGCGTATTTTACTTTTTGTAGAATTCCAAATGGCAAACAACTCATCGAGTTCACAAAATTCCCTACGATCTGTCCTTGAGAAGGACAAGCACTATGGAACCAACTTCCTTTATTGGTACAGAAACTTGATAATCGTTCTCAAGCAAGAGAAGAAACTGTACGCAATAGAGGAGCATGTTCCAGCAGGTCCAGAGAACCAAACACCTGCATCCCTAAAGGCGTATCAAAAGCGTGTTGATGATGCTAATGATGCGGCCTGCCTTATGCTATGCACCATGACTTCTGAGCTTCAGAAGCAACACGAAAACATGAATGATGTCGATATGATCGAGCATCTGAAGGAGCTCTTCCAAGAGCAGGCAAGGGTTGAGAGGTATGAGGTCTCTAAGGCATTGTTCAAGTTTCATCTGGAAGAAGGGAACCCGGTGGAACCCCATGTACTCCGTATGATCGGGTACTTGGAGAATCTCACCCGACTTGGGTTCCCGGTCGGCCAAGAGTTGGCAACCGATCTCGTGTTGCAATCATTGCCCGAGAGTTATGGACAGTTCATCATGAACTATAACATGAATGAGATCGTGAAACCACTGCCAGATTTGCTGAATATGTTGAGGACAGCTGAACAAAGCATCAACAAGGGTAAGGGAAAGGCCATTATGATGGTGCAGAAAGGAAAGGACAAAATGTTTGCCTCATACTGCAAGTGCAAAGGCAAGTCAGTTGCCAAGTCCAAGGAACCTGCCCTTAAGCCGGTTGGTGGCATTACCAAATGTTTGACTAAAGGTGAGTGTCACTACTGCAGTCAGCCTGGAAACTGGAGGAGGAACTGCCCAAAATATTTGGAGGACAAGAGGCTTGGAATAGTGATTCCACCACCACCAGGTATTTTTGTTGTAGATGTCAATTTAACTGTCTCTACATCATGGGTATTAGATACTGGATGTGGGTCTCACATTTGTCGAAATGTGCAGGATCTAAAGAGAAGTAGAAGATTGGCTAAAGGGGAGATAGATCTGCGCGTTGGGAATGGAGCAAAAGTTGCTGCATTGGCCGTGGGCGTGTGCGAGCTATCTCTGCCTTTAGGATTAGTTTTAGAATTAAATAATTGCTATTTTGTGCCTGCTATGAGCAGAAACATTATTTCTTTTTCTTGTTTGGACAAGGAAGGTTTTATTATTTCAATAAAGAACAATTGTTGTTCCTTTTATTTGAATAATATTCACTATTTTAGTGCGCAATTATTTAATGGATTGTATGTCCTTGATCTAAGCAATCCTGTCTACAACATTAATGCCAAGCGGATTAAAATAAATGATTTAAATCCTGCTTACTTATGGCACTGTCGTTTAGGCCACATAAACGAGAAACGTGTATCTAGACTCCATAAGGATGGACTACTAGACTCATTTGATTTTGAATCATATGAGACATGTGAGGCTTGTTTATTGGGAAAATGACAAAGTCCCCTTTCAATAAGAAGGGTGAGAGGACTAGTGAGCAATTGGCACTCATACATACTGATGTGTGTGGGCCATTTTCCACGCCTTCCAGAGGTGGTTACGTCTACTTCATTACATTTACTGATGATAGTAGATATGGATTTGTCTACCTCATGAGGGCCAAATCCGAATCCTTTGAAGTGTTCAAAGAATTCAAGAATGAAGTAGAGAAAGAACTTGGCAAAAGTATCAAGGCTCTACGATCGGATCGTGGAGGAGAATACTTAAGCCAAGAGTTTGACGACTATCTTAGAGAGTGTGGGATCGTGTCCCAACTCACTCCATCCGGAACGCCACAATGGAATGGCGTGTCTGAGAGGAGGAATCGAACCCTATTGGATATGGTTCGATCTATGATGTGTCAAACCAATCTTCCATTATCATTTTGGGGCCACGCTCTATTAAGTGCAGCTTTCACCATTAACCGTGTTCCATCTAAATCAGTCATGAAGACACCACATGAGATGTGGAGTGGGAGGCGTCCCACACTGTCGTTCATTAGGATTTGGGGCTGCGATGTCTATGTAAAACGTTTAAAATCGGACAAGCTAGGGCCAAAATCGGATAAGTGTAAGCTTGTGGGGTACCCTAAGGAAACCAAGGGTTACTACTTCTACAATCCAACCGAGAACAAAGTGTTTGTTGCTCGGACCGGCGTGTTTCTAGAAAGAGAGTTTGTCTCTAAAGAAGCAAGTGGGAGGAATGTAGAACTTGAAGAGATTCAAGAACCACAAATCACTGAACCGATTATAGAACATGAACATGAACCACAAACAGTTGTGGAACAGCCGTTCAGGTAACACAAGAGCTTCGTAGATCTAGTAGAGTGTGCCAGGAACCCGAGAGGTATGGACTTCTCGTGACCGATTCCGGTGACACGATGCTCATAGATGCTGAGCCTACTACCTATGAAGAGGCCATGAAAGGCCCTGACTCTCAGAAGTGGCTAGAAGCCATGAGATCCGAGATGGAATCCATGTACACCAACAAAGTATGGACTTTGGTGGAACCACCCGAAGGGGCGCGGCCCATAGGGTGCAAGTGGGTCTTCAAGAAGAAGATCGACATGGATGGTAATGTGATTACCTATAAGGGCCGATTGGTGGCTAAAGTATTCAGACAGATTCATGGTATTAACTATGATGAAACCTTTTCACCAGTCGCTATGACCAAATCCATCCGAATCCTACTTGCAATTGCAGCATACCATGACTATGAGATTTGGCAGATGATGTCAAAACAGCATTCCTTTATGGGAATCTCCTCGAGGACGTGTATATGATACAGCCAGAGGGTTTTGAAGATCCAAAGCAAGCCAACAAAGTCTTTAAGCTGCAACGATCCATTTATGGATTGAAGCAAGTTTCTAGGAGTTGGAATCGACGTTTTGATGAAGTAGTCAAAGAGTATGGCTTCATCAGAAACGAAGATGAGTCTTGTGTCTACAAGAAGGTTAGTGGGAGCTCTGTAGATTTTCTGGTCTTGTATGTGGATGACATACTACTCATTGGAAACGACGTTCCCATGCTGCAATCTCTTAAATATTGGCTAGGGAAGTGTTTCTCAATGAAAGACTTAGGGGAAGCAGCCTATATACTCGGTATAAAGATCTATAGAGATAGATCTAAGAGACTGCTAGGCCTAAGTCAAAGTACATATATTGACAAGGTGTTGAAACGGTTCAACATGCAAGATTCCAAGAAGGGATTCTTGCCCATGTCTCATGGAATCACTCTTTCGAAGAGTGGTTGTCCTTCCAATGAGATTGAGAAGGAACGCATGAGTAGAATTCCCTATGCCTCGGCCATAGGATCTATCATGTACGCCCTGTTATGTACTAGACCAGATGTGTCATATGCCTTGAGTATGACAAGCAGATACCAATCCAATCCAGGTGAGAGTCACTGGATTGCAGTCAAGAACATCCTAAAGTACTTGAGAAGAACTAAGGATTCTTTCTTGATGTTTGGCGGTGAGGAAGAGTTGCGCGTAAGGGGTTACACTTATGCAAGCTTCCAAACTGACAGAGATGACTTTAGATCACAGTCGGGATATGTGTTTTGCCTGAATGGAGCAGCGGTAAGCTGGAAGAGTTCCAACCAAGAGACGGTGGCTGATTCTACAACAGAGGCTGAGTACATTGCTGCAAATGGCGCAGCAAAGGAAGCTGTTTGGATCAGAAAGTTTGTATCTGAACTTGGTGTGGTTCCTAGCATTGCGGATCCAGTTGAGTTGTACTGTGACAACACTGGGGCGATCGCGCAATTGAAGGAACCCCGGTCGCACCAGAAATCCAAGCATGTGCTCAGGATGTTCCATCTAATTCGAGATATTATCGATAGAGGAGATGTTCGGATATGCAAGATTCCTACAGATGAGAATCTGTCAGACCCGCTTACAAAGCCGCTTGCGCAGTGGAAGCATGAAGGGCACACTAGGAGTATGGGCATACGAGATGCGCCAGATAGGCTCTAGTGCAAGTGGGAGACTGTTGGAATAGATGCCCTAGAGGCAATCTAGTTTAGTATGAATTTATTTGTGGCTAGAAAATTAATTTTATTATTTATTGGATATTTAATATAATGAAGTCCTTAGATTTACAATTGTGTTGTTTATCTTAAATATCCCTAGTCCAGTATAATGATTAACAGGACAATCATCTATAGACTAGTATGGGGTTGGATTGATATGGAGATATCATGATCCAACACATAGGTGTGCATTAAGGGTAATGACGCACTGGATTGACCCATCCCCGAGAAGGCTACATACACGTAATGTTAAGTCACAAGCGCTTCTCCTGGTACAATGGTATTGTCATCCTTAGACTTGAAGTCACTAGATATTCTAGTTGTGGATTATTGTGATTTTGGTAGCGTTAAACGCTACACCGTAACTGGGTAGTTATAAAGGCTTGTACCGGATACAATGACAAGCAAGCTTAGAGATCGTAGTGGACGTAGATAGAATTTGTTCCTCCCACATAACGGGAGCAAATATCCTACGCCACTCGAGGGATAGTGCTTATAGAATGTCTGGCCAGACTCAAATAAATCAATATGGGATATTGATGTTATTTGCACGAATAAGGCTATTCCCATGGATCGAGAAACTGTGGATTGGATATACGATTGTGAATTGTATGTCTCGTGTCCAATCCGGATATAGAGACAAAGGGATGAGACAATTACTTGTACAAGGTTTGTCAAGATGACTATTCTATTAGTTGGCTAGAATGGATGTTTTGCTAGAAACCGCTCCATATTAGCAAATTGTTGCTACCAACTAGATAGAACCTATGGGGTCACACGCTATATAGAGTTGAACTAGATTTGGGAATTAATTAATATGATTAATTAATTAGAAGGATCACTTTGCAAAACCTTGCAAACTTAGTAGGACTGATTTGCAAGGAAGGGACTAAATTGAATTCTAGTAGGACTTGAATAGGTCCTTTAGGTAGTTGGCAAGGATTTGTTGGACTATATAAAGGACACTCCTTCCTTCCTTCCCACACTTATGACCTTATTGATCATAACTTGAGTGGGATAGAACGAAAAGGAGAGACCAAGCAAGCAAAGAGGAGCGCCCCCCTTTGTCGCCGCCCGTCCCCGTCGGCCACAAGGAGGCTGAAACCTCCTTGTTTCGTCTCGTTTAGCGTGATTCTTCTTCCTCTTCCTCATTCCGGGCTAGCACCAAGGATTGGAAGATCTAGTATTCAACTCTAGGCGTGGATCAACTATAGAGAACGTGACACAATTCACGTTTGAAGTCATCGAAGGAGAAACCCTAAGGTGTGTTATTGATTTCTTCTCTTACCATGTTATGTCTCTTGACTTGTGATCCTTGGAGGGTTTTGCATGGGTTATGTTTGTTTGTGTTTCCATTGCGCATCCATGAATCAAAACCCTACAGTTGAGAATGGCTACGAAGAGCTTGATGGAGACTTGGGTCCAACTCAAAAAGAGGAACTAAAAGAGGTACGTAAGAAAGATAAAAAAAGCTCTTACCCCCTCATCCATTCTTCCTTAGATGACAACATGCTTGAGAATATTGGTAATGCAACTACCTCCAAGAAAGCTTGGGAGATTCTTCAAAACTCTCAAATGGGTGGTGAGAGATTCAAGAAGATACAACCCCAAATTCTTAGAGGTAAATTTGAATCTCTTCACATGAATAATTCTGAAACAATTTCGGATTATTTTTCTCGAATTTTGGAAATTACTAATGAAATGAAAAGATATGGGGATGAAAGTTTAAGTGACAAATATATTGTTGAGAAAATATTGCGCTCTTTGTCTTGTGATTTTGAGCATGTTGTCGTAGCCATTGAAGAATGTAGAGATGTTAGCAAGTTGTCCATTGATGAACTTATGGGCTCGATACAAGCTCATGAGGAAAGAATGAAGAGGAGGAAAGAAGAGTCCATGGTGATAAAAAGCGACCTAATTTGGAGAAGAAACTGTACAAATGAGGAACGGCGAGGAGGATGTGGACATGGAGCAAATAAAAAAGAAGTATGAGACGCGAAAGGAGATTAATATCCATCTTATCAAGAAGAAATGGGCCAATGTTCCCACACACCAAGGGAAGGTGGAAGACAAAGGTACGACAAATCTAATGTGCAATGTTATAAATGTTATGATTTTGGTCATTACCCTTCCAAATGTCGTAGTAACACTAACTATGTGGAAAGGGAAGATCATACTTTGTTGATGGCTCACCAAGAGCATGTTGTTGAAGTTGAGGAGATTACAAAATATCCAAGTGAATCACGGAAGAAACTTTACCCCATCGTGTCAAGTAATGATAAGATATTTCCCACCAACAAGGACGAGATTGATGAGAATGAATGCCAAGAGGACATTGACATAGAAGATATTCAAGATTCATCGAGAAGAAAGAGGTTGTGACAAATGAATATCATGAAATCCACAAAGATATAGAAGAAGGGAGAAAGATTTAAGAAGAAGAAGAAGAAGAAGAAGAAGAAGAAGAAGAAGAAGACTATTGAGACATTGGAGGACACATAATGGAGGAGGTCTAAGAAGATAGTTGACACATGGTAATGTCTACCCAATCCGAAGATCTTGTTATTGAAGTTAACGAAGAAATGGTAGACAATCGTTTTGTGGTTAAGAAAAAGGAATTCAAGTTATCTCATGAGGCGCATCATGAATAAGTGAAAAGAAACTCTTTGCTATTTGTATTGGAGAATTTTATATTCGACACGGGATGGATAAATATTGATAAATTCTATGACGGGAATGACCAAGGTCGGATGAAGGAGACGATGTCTAAAATCATGAAAACAAAAGATTGCGGTCTATTCAAGAATGTCAAGAAGAAGGCCAAGACTTATAAGAAGAGGAAGCTAAAGATCCTCACATCCATGGAGATAGCATTGAAGGCCATTGCATTTGAAGGCGATGGATCTCAGAAGAAGATTTATTTTACCCCTTGAAACTTTACTGCTAAATCAAGTTTAAGAGGGGGTGTTGGAGGCTAAACTTGATTTAGCCTAAATAAATTTGAAGCACAAAATAATCATACAAGTTAAATTAATTTTACACCATTTATTATATTAGTTTAGTTATTTAGTCTAGTCCAATTAGCTAGTAAAATGATAGAAGTGTCTAGAATAGTGGTGTAATTTGTATATCTAGAATTTTCCTAGAAAATATCTATTGGATGTTCCTAGGTGGAGAGATTACTAGATGATGAAATCTAGAATCCTCCTACACTACCTATAGATAGGACTTGTACTCTACCATTGTGTAAGAGTCCAAGTAAGTCTTCAAGTCTCCTATGAAGTGTCCTAGTATGTCTCTCCTATGAAGTCTTTTATTAAGACTTCTATGTAATGTACTAAAGTGTTTATAGTTGTTGTCCTCCACCAATTTGTATCAATCAAATATATTGCTCTACTTTATTTCTCTGTATTTTCCATCACTACCCTTTTCCACCAAACTTAGCCTACTAATCTCTTCCTAAAACCAACAAAGTTGTATCAGAGCTTCCCGCATCCAACAACTACTTGGTACGATCACAACAGCTGGATATACCAAAGTAAAGTATACAGCCTATTAGAATATACCCTGTACATGAGGTTGTATGCAGGAATGCAATGAAATGCAGGTCATGCTAGCTAACTTGACCAAAACGCCCCTTATACTCCAAAACTATCTTGTACAATCTCTGACTCTGCCGGTACCCCAAATTATACTCTTATTGGCCCATAAACATGTAAGAATGACTCCTAACTCTCCCATGAACTTAGAATTAAAATCTAGAACTTTCAGTAAATTACACTTAGGCCCCTAAAGTTTGTTAAAATTACAGAAAGACCCGCACCATTGATTTGATCACTCCCGAGTCAAATAATTCCTTATTGAGACTTCAAATATCCTTCTAGGTCAGGTTTTTGTCTCAAAACTTTAACTTAGTCTCAAGTAGTTCAAATGTGAAGTTTTAATTAAATGTACATTGGCCCCCGAAGTTTGGTATAATTGCATAAAAACCCAGTGGTTGACTTGGTCATCTATAACCCAAAGTAGCCTCTTAAGACTCCAAATATCCATGTAACACGCTTTTATAACTCCACGACATTAATTTCAACATTACTCAGTTTTATGAAAATTTATGGTTTTGTCCCTCTTATAAAGATTTGGTCAAACAATTATTTCTAGTAGGTCAAGCTTGGTCACATTGGACATTAGAGTCTGAATAAACATATGAACAACTATTCTCATTGAGGTCAAGGCTAGAAAGGTAATTTCATATGACGAATTGGAAGTTAAAGTTAGTGTAAAATTAACTCAAGCAGTCAACTTTAGAGCTGGTTTATGATCAAATGAGAAAGAGATTGGAAAATCTGAAAACATAGACTTGAAGATAGTTGATTAGAGATTTAAAAGGTATTTGAATGCTTAGAAACTCCAAGTAACCAAAGCTAGTTTCCATACTTAGTAAAATCTTTGAGTTTCGACAACTATAAATGCAAATCGGAGCAGCTTTGGCACGGATTTTAGAATCACATAGAGTATTGCAGGAAGATATCTTTAAATTGATTTGAAGAGACAATCTAGGAGAACAAGAAGGTCCAAGAATCACTTCAATTCATTAAGAATTGAAATAGATAAGAGATTTCAAAGTTAGAGGAAATCATAAATCAAGAACATGAACGCGATGAACATAGCCTGAATCAATCTTTGAGCTAAGATTTCATATGGCTAGAGGGGTGATTAGATAAAATAATAAATGTGAGAGTTTAAGTTGGATACTTCATGAATACACGTGTGAAAGAACAAGCTTGTTTCATTAAATGATGAGAAAGATAACTAGTTCCAAAGTCGAGACAAAACACAGTTTATCACTTAACCAAGAACAATTTATTAAAATCATACAACTGATGCAACTTCAAGGCCAAAATCCAAGGGGTTAAAGATGAAATCACTCATTCAAATAATTCCAAACTTCTAGAGGGTGATCCAAAGAGTACACATGAAATACCCGTTTGCAAAATAAATGGTAAATAGAATCATTTTTACTCAATGTAAGGGAGGTAATTGTAGTTTATTAAAACCCAACCTAGTAAATAATTTAAGTACACATCCATATTTGAAATTTTACCTTAATTGGACACCCACCCTTGTAATATTTGCCACCAAAAACACACTTGTTCGAGTCCTACTAGAATTCAATTTAGTCCCTTCCTTGAAAATTAGTCCTACTAACTTTGCAAGGTGTTGCAAAGTGATCCTTCTAATTAATTAATCATATGAATTAATTCCCAAACTTAGTTCAACTCTATATAGCGTGTGACCCCATAGGTTCGATCTAGTTGGTAGCAACAATTTACTAATATGGAGCGGTTTCTAGCTAAACATCCATTCTAGCCAACTAATAGAATAGTAATCTGACAAACCTTGTACAAGTAATTGTCACATCCCTTTGTCTCTATATCCGGATTGGACAAAAGACATACAAGTCACACTCGTATATCCAATCCATAGTTTCTCGATCCTGGGAATAGCCTTATTCTTGCAAATAACATCAATATCCTATATTGATTTATTTGATTCTGGCCAGACATTCTATAAGCACTTATCCCTCGAGTGGCCTAGGATATTTTCTCCCGTTATGTTGGAGGGAAAAATTCTATCTACGTCCACTACGATTTCTAATCTTGCTTATTATTGTATCCGGTACACGCCTTTATAGCTACCCAGTTACGGTGTAGCGTTTGACGCTACCAAAATCACAATAATCCACTACTAGAATATCTAGTGACTTCAAGTCTAAGGATGACAATACCATTGCACCGCGAGAAGAGCTTGTGACTTAAAGTGACGTGTATGTAGCCTTCTCGGAGATGGGTCAATCCAGTGCGCCATTACCCTTAATGCACACCCATGTGTTGGATCATGATATCTCTATATCAATCCAACCCCATAATAGTCTATAGATGATTGTCCTATTAATCATTATACTGGACTACGGATATTTAAGATAAACAACACAATTGTAAATCTAATGACTTCATTATATTAAATATCCAATAAATAATACAATGAATGTTCTAGCCAAAATAAATTCATACCAAACTAGATTGCCTCTAGGGCATCTATTCCAACAGTCTCCCACTTGCACTAGAGCCAATCTGACGCATCTCGTATGCCCATGCTCCTAGTGTACGCTTCATGCTTCCACTGCACAAGCGGCTTTGTAAGTGGATCTAACAGATTCCCATATGTAGGAATCTTGCATATCCGAACGTCTCCTCTATCGATAATATCTCGAATAAGATGGAACTTCCTGAGCACGTGCTTGTATTCCTGGTGTGACCTAGGCTCCTTTGATTGCAAGATCGCCCCAGTGTTGTCACAGTACAACTCTACTGGATCCGCAATGCTAGGAACCAAACCAAGTTCAGAAAAAAACTTTCTGATCCAAACAGCTTCCTTTGCTGCGCCATTTATAGCAATGTACTCAGCCTCTGTTGTAGAATCAGCCACCGTCTCTTGCTTGGAACTCTTCCAGCTCACCGCTGCTCCATTCAAGCAAAGCACATATCCCGACTGTGATCTAAAGTCATCTTTGTCGGTTTGGAAGCTTGCATCAGTGTAACCCCTTACACGCAACTCTTCCTCACCGCCAAATATCAAGAAAGCATCCTTAGTTCTTCTCAAGTACTTTAGGATGTTCTTGACTGCAATCCAGTGACTCTCACCTGGATTGGATTGGTATCTTCTTGTCATGATCAAGGCATATGATACATCTGGTCTAGTACATAACATGGCGTACATGATAGATCCTATGGCCGAAGCATAGGGAATTCTACTCATGCGTTCCTTCTCAATCTCATTGGAAGGACAACCACTCTTCGAAAGAGTAATTCCATGTGACATGGGCAAGAATACCTTCTTGGAATCTTGCATGTTGAACCGCTTCAACACTTTATCAATATATGTACTTTGACTTAGGCCTAGCAGTCTCTTAGATCTATTTCTGTAGATCTTTATACCAAGTATATAGGCTTCTTACCCTAAGTCTTTCATTGAGAATCACTTTCCTAGCCAATCTTTAACAGATTGCAGCATGGGAATGTCGTTTCCAATGAGTAGTATGTCATCCACATACATGACTAGAAAAGCTACAGAGCTCCCACTAACCTTCTTGTAGACACAAGACTCATCTTTGTTTCTGATGAAGCCAAACTCTTTGACTACTTCATCTAAACGTCGATTCCAAATCCTAGAAGCTTGCTTCAATCCATAAATGGATTGTTGCAGCTAGAAGCTTGCTTCAATCCATAAATGGATTGTTGCAGCTTAAAGACTCTGTTTGCTTTCTTTGGATCTTCAAAACCCTCCAGTTGTATCATATACACATCCTCGAGGAGATTCCCATAAAGGAATGCTGTTTTGACATCCATCTGCCAAATCTCATAGTCGTAGTGTGTCGCAATTGCAAGTAGGATTCGGATGGATTTGGTCATTGCGACTGGTGAAAAGGTTTCATCATAGTCAATACCATGAATATGTCTGAATCCTTTAGCCACCAATCGGCCCCTATAGGTAACCACATTACCATCCATGTCGATCTTCTTCTTGAAGACCCACTTGCACCCTATGGTCCGCGCCCCTTCGGGTGGTTCCACCAAAGTCCATACCTTGTTGGTATACATGGATTCCATCTGGAATCTCATGGATTCTAGCCACTTATGAGAGTCTGGCCCTTTCATGGCCTCTTCATAGGTAGTAGGCTCATCATCTATGAGCATCGTGTCACCGGAATCAGTCACGAGAAGTCAATACATCTCGGGTTTGCGGCACACTCTACTAGATCTACGAAGCTCTTGTGTTACCTGAACAGGCTGTTCCACAATTCCTTGTGGATCCTGTTCATGTTCTATAGTTGGTTCAGTGATTTGTGGTTCTTGAATTTCTTCAAGTTCTACAGTCTTCCCACTTGCTTATTTAGAGTCAAACTCTCTTTCTAGAACCACGCCGGAACGAGCAACAAAAATTTTGTTCTTAGTTGGATTGTAGAAGTAACCCTTAGTTTCTTAGGGAACCCCACAAATTTACACTTATCCGAATTTTGCCCTAGCTTGTCTGATTGTAAACGCTTTACACAGACATCGCAGCCCCAAATCTTCATGAACGTCAGTGTGGGACGCCCCCCACTCCACATCTCATGTGGTGTCTTCATGACTGATTTAGATGGAACACGGTTAATGGTGAAAGCTGCACTTAACAGAGCATAGCCCCAAAATGATAATGGAAGATCGGTTTGACACGTCATAGATCGAACCATATCCAGTAGGGTTCGATTCCTCCTTTCCGACACGCCATTCCATTGTGGCATTCCGGGTGGAGTGAGTTGGGACATGATCCCACACTTTCTAAGATAGTCGTCAAACTCTTGGCTCGAGTATTCTCCTCCTCGATCCGATCGTAGAGCCTTGATACTTTTGCCAAGTTGCTTATCTACTTCACTTTTGAATTCTTTGACCCTTAAAAAGGATTCGGATTTGGCCCTCATGAGGTACACAAATCCATATCTACTGAAATCATCAATAAATGTAATGAAGTAGATGTAACCACCCCTGGCAGGCGTGGCAAATGGCCCACACACATAAGTATGTATGAACACCAATTGCTCACTACTCCTCTCACCTTTCTTATTGAAAGGGGACTTTGTCATTTTTCCTAATAAACAAGCCTCACATGTCTCATATGATTCAAAATCAAATGAGTCTAGGAATCCATCTTTATGGAGTTTAGATACACGTTTCTCGTTTATATGGCCTAAACGACAGTGCCATAAGTAAGCAGGATTTAAATAATGTATTTTAATCCTTTTGGTATTAATGTTTTTATACAAGATTGCTTATATCAAGGACATACAGTCCATTAAATAATTGCGCACTACAATATTGAATATTATTAAAATAAAAGGAACAACAATTGTTCTTTATTGAAATAATAAAACCTTCCTTGTCCAAACAAGAAATAGAAATAATGTTTCTGCTCATAGCAGGCACAAAATAGCAAGTATTTAATTCCCAACGCGCAGGTCTATCTCCCCTTTAGCCAATCTTTTACTTCTCTTTAGATCCTGAACATTTCGAAAAATGTGAGATCCACATCCAGTATCTAATACCCATGATGTAGAGACAGTTAAATTGACATCTACAACAAAAATACCTGGTGGTGGTGGAATCACTATTCCAAGCCTCTTGTCCTCCAGATATTTTGGGCAGTTCCTCCTCCAGTGTCCAGGCTGACTGCAGTAGTGACACTCACCTTTAGTCACACCTTTGGCAATTCCACCAACAGGCTTAAGAGCGGGTTCCTTGGACTGGGCAACTGACTTGCCCTTGCCCTTGGAGGATGAGGCAAACCTTTTGCCCTTTCCTTTCTGCACCATCATAATGGCCTTGCCCTTACCCTTGTTGATGCTTTGTTCAGCTGTCCTCAACATATTGAGTAAATCTGGCAGTGGTTTCACGATCTCCTTCATGATATAGTTCATGATGAACTGTCCATAACTCTCAGGCAACGATTGCAATACGAGATCGGTTGCTAACTCTTGGCCGACCAGAAACCCTAGTCGTGCGAGATTATCGAAGTGTCCGATCATACGGAGTACATGAGGTCCCACAGGGTTTCCTTCAGCCATATGACACTTGAACAATGCCTTAGAGACCTCATACCTCTCAACCCTTGCCTGCTCTTGGAAGAGCTTCTTCATATGCTCGATCATATCGACAACATTCATGTTTTCGTGTTGCTTCTGAAGTTCAGAATTCATGGTGCATAGCATCAGGCAGGCCGCATCATTAGCGTCATCAACACGCTTTTGATACGACTTTAGGGCTGCAGGGGTATTGTTCTATGGACCTGCTGGAACTTGCTCCTCTATTGCGTACAGTTTCTTCTCTTACTTGAGAACGATTCTCAAGTTTCTGTACCAATCAAGGAAGTTGGTTCCTGAGAGCTTGTCCTTCTCAAGGACAGATCGTAGAGAATGTTGTGAACTTGATGAGTTGTTTTCCATTTGGAATTCTACAAAAAGAACATACACAAGTTTTAGTATTTGTGATTTTTTAACTATATTCAATAATGGCTAGTTTATCAAATATAGCTCCCACTATTTTTCTACGGATTAATAACCCTCAAGATATTAATGCGGAAAATATCGTTATATTTTCTAGTGGGCCAAGATCCATGTCTCATCTCCTTATGAGCTTGCTTTGGCAAGTCATCCATAATTTGACTACTTTAGGTAGGAACAGTTCAAATTGCATCCTATGCAACTCTTGGTTCAATTGGGCAAATAACTCCTTATTTATCCATCCGTATGGATAATCCCAATTTATTGCCTCTAGGTTTTAATCATATTAATAGCCTAGTTGTGTTCAACTTCTAGTTAAAAACACAATATTTGAATTTTGAGGGATTTTTCAAATTCAATTTTAATTGTTTTGTTGATTCATATCAACTTATTTATCTATTTGAGTTTGGGCACATCTCCAAATAATAGATCCGGGTTGTCTAATTATCTTATTATCCTAATTGCATGCATCATCCATACACCAACCACAAAATAATAAGACAATAAAATAAACAACCAAAAAATAAAAAAAAAACGTGATGTGGATATGGCCTTTTCTAGACTAAGATAATTCCAAGCCAGTGGAATTATCTATGAACCCTAAAAGCAAACACATCTCCATGCGTCTTCATCTTTTGGTCCATCCTTCATAGTCATGCGGAATGCTCCATGCTCAACATTTTGTGGCTTCCTTTGGCTTTGGGCTTCTTTTCTTCAATCTTGGCTAACAATCTATTATATCAATCACTAGCAAGAAGTATACTAAATAAAATAAATCTCACAAGTTGAGAAGAAAAAAAATGGCTCGCATGCCATAAAACCATAATTAATTATTACAAAAAATTGATCAGCTCGCAGGCCGTAAACCAAACCAAAAAATTAAACAATCACACCAAACCACATCCTAATGCCATATCCAACCACCATGCGATTTGCACATAAACAGTTAAAATCCAATTTTAACGCGCTTGGTCAATTTTAATTGATTTTAGGAATCTTTTAGGGTTAAAACGGTCCAAGGGGCCCAACAATCTAATTGATCGAGCCCCTAGGCCTTGGGCCGGCCGGCCCCTAGTCCGCGCCTTACTTGGGTGGCAAGCAAGGAGGGGCGATCCCCTAAGGGGGGCCGAACCTCTTAGGGAGTTGTTTCCAAAACAACTCCCTTGCTTGTTGCACAAGTTTGGTTGTTTCCTTGGTTGAAAAGAACTCCTTCTTTCAATAAGATGCCCAAACCCTAGATCTAAGATCCTAAAATTTCTCTAACTCACTAATTCATGCATCCAATGCAAAAACTAGGTCTTGTTTTGTTTTATTATTGACAAATTGCATCATATGCTTGATTTGTCTTGTTTTACGCAATAAACAATAAATTTAAAGTGTAAAACTATCAAAACGTAACACATAAACCACGTTTATGCTCTACGACATGTGGCTCTGATACCACTGTAGAGTTTTGATCACGGATACGCAGCGTAAAATATAATTTATCCATTCAATACCCTCCAAGGATCACAGGACAAGAAGCATAACGAGGGTAAAGGAAGAATCATGTTACACACCTTAGGGTTTCTCATGTGATGACTTGTAACGCGAATTGTGTCACGTCTCTACGGTTGCTCCACGCCTAGAGTTGAGATCTAGATCTTCCTACTCCTTTGTGCTAGATAGGAACGGAGGAAGAGGAAGAAGAAATCACGCAATGTGAGGCAACAAGGAGGTGGCGGTCTCCTTTGTTGGCCGACGGGGTAAGGGCGGCGGCAAGGGGGTCGATCGGCCCTCTTGCTTGGAGATAGGGCCAGCCAAAACGTGTAGACCAACTATTGGAGAATCTGACCCGGGCCATCAGGACAGGTTAGAAACCCTAGCAGACTTAGAACGAGACTGCAGACTTAGGCAGCTTAACAGGAATCCAAAAGTCTGCAGGATCGTGATAGCGTGCGGAATCTGAATGGTTACTGCACAACCGATACGTGGCTTGGGAAATTAAAATTGATGAGTGTTTTCATATCAAACAAAGAACATAAATCTGTAGAAACCCTCCGGGATCCTGTGACCTGGTATTCAAACCCTAGATTTTACAAACCTTCGAGATTTTCAGAAAAACGTCACAAAAAATATTTACGTTTTAGTTGTTTATTTTCAGTACGTAGTAATCACACTCTCAAATCACTCCTCCTTTTATACTCTGCAACTTAAAATTGATCGCTCGAAAAACTCAAAATTGTCCTCGTGGGAACGATTACCCGAGTTGAAATACACCCGGTATTACTCGGTTCGTATACTTGTGAATAGCACGTTAGTTTGCGCATCAGCAGACTCAGCAGCTACGCATTGCAGCCACCACTGCACTGGTTTTCTCTGCAAATCCCAATAAAAAACACAGAAGCGGCAGAAGAAGAAATCAAGAAGAGGCAAGAGAAAAGAAGGAGAAACAGGGGTCTGGATTAAAGAATTGAGGTTGCACGACCTCAATCAGAGGTTGCACGACCTGAAGAAGAGAAGGAAGAATATCATAAGGCTGAAAGGAGGTCGCACGACCTCAATAAAAGGTCGTACGACCTGAGACAAGCAGGAGAAACTCATAACGTGTCAAGAACAGTTGGGGCTTTCGCATAATAAACCTAAACTTGCTTGAATTGTTTTGGAAACCTATTAGAAGCCCTAAGAACGATATTAATCAGATCTCTCATGTTGGGGACAGATTAGAGACACTACGGGAAGCTTTTGTGGAGCTTGGAGCACTGTTTGGAGAGCAGAGATTCACCGTTTGAATTCTTTTTCTCCTCTTCTCGTAATTTTCATCTAAGATTATGAAAAACATTATATTTGTAATCATGAATCGTAGTAACTAAGTAGTATATCGGGATTTCTCAACGGTAACTTAGGTTTAAATCCGTGTTTGGCGAATTATGAGTTTGATTCATGTTTGATTGAACTTAATAGATGGTGAATGTTTTTGCTATGGTTAATTCTCGTTCTTAATCCATATTTGTCTTGTTTGGCCATCAATATGAAAATTTTAGGTAATACGTTAGTGAAAGCAACGAGTTGCCCGGATAATTGAATTAAGCACGTAGTCACAGGTTAGAGAATTCAACCACAGACTGTGAACGTTGAGTAGAACTAGATGATCGTCATTATATGTTTTAGGGATAACTAGAACTTTGTAACTCGGTTGTAATTTTACCTAGGCACAGAAATCTAGCTTGGTAACTTGGTTAGCCTTATTGCTCGTTTGGCAAATTAAAGCATTATCTGTGTTTCAAAACGTAATTCGTCAACGGTGTTCACCTAGTGATCCTAGAGAAATCCTGATACTTGTCCCTTGTATTAATCTCAATTTTAATAATTATTTTGTTATTTCAATTATTAGTTTAGTGAAACAATCCAATTTCTTGCCCACACGAAGTTAATCATCCTAGTTAATTCACGACAAGTCCTTTGGGTTCGATAAACCCAGATTTCCGGATTATTACTACATGCGACGAGCGTACACTTGCGGAGATCGTGTCAAGTTTTTAGCGCCGCTGCCGGGGACTTCGGTTGAATTTTTAAGAATTATTAGCTTTAGATATTTTATTTTCTTTTTATATCTGTTACTCACCTACGTTCTAGTTGTGTCTGTGCTTTCAGGTGATTCTTTTTGGTGCATGACCCATTCTCAAGACTTGCCATTGTACCCACCGCTTGATAATCCAGAGACACTGTCGCGTAGAGACTCGAGGGAATCAATTCAATGGGTGACCAACAGGGTGCCGAGTTGGAAAGACTCCGCAAGCTTGCGGAAGATGCAGAGACCGCTAGAGTCGCTGCCAAGGCCAGAGTGGCCAATTCATTGAGGGAAAGTGAGTTGCTCAGAGCTCAGTTAGCTGCTGCACAGGCTTCAGTTGCTAACCCTCCTATACCTCCGATTCCACCTAATGGAGCTCAGCAAGTGGTTCAAAGGAACAATGTGGCACATGAAGATGATCGTCCTTTGGTGGACTATTTCAGAACCACGCCAGATGGATACCAACCTACCATTTTGAGGCCACAGATTAATGCTGCTCACTTTGAGTTGCGTCAGCAGCTGATTGATACGGTGCGTACTGAGTGCCTATTTACAGGAGCTCCGGGAGATGATCCGAATGCCCACTTGCTTAACTTTGGGCAAATTACTTCAACATTGCATAATGAGGAAGTTCCAGATGAAACAGTGAAGTTGATGCTGTTTCCTTTCTATTTATCTGGAAAAGCTAAGACTTGGCTCATGGAACTACCAGCGGGATCAATTACAACATGGGCAGAGTGTTGCCAGGAGTATCTGAGAATGTATCTACCTCCATCCAAAGTTTCTCAGCTCATGGCTGATATTAGGAATTTTACTCAGCAAAAGGATGACTCTCTAGGAGATACCTGGAGGAAATTCAACCAACTTCTTCGCAGATGCCCTACTCATGGAGAGCCGTGGTATAAAATCCTCAATTATTTCCATAATGCTCTAGAAAAGGAAACAACACATGAACTAGATATGTTAGCTGGAGGCAATTTTAAGGGCTTCAGAGTGCAGCGATGCCAAGATCTGCTAAACATTGTGGCGAAGCGCGAGTCTAAGAGGTCTGAGACTCGTAGATACTCGGAATCCGATGCAGCTCTAGTCAACATGATTGAGTCAATGGTGGAGCAGAAATTTGAACAAAAAATGGCAGTCATAACCTCAGCTTTAAACAGCATAAATCCATTAGCACAGGTGGAGTCTGTGGGAAAAATGATCGCGGAAGAGAATCTAGGATATGGCTCTGCAATTGAAAACGTGAATTACATGGGTCCACCATGACAGCAACAGTGGTCGAACATTTATCAGCCCAACAACCGCAATCACTCTAAATTTAGCTATAGCAATCTAAGCAGTGGGTTATATGCACCTGGTCAGCAGCCTAATCCTCTATATAAGGCTCAGAGACAAGCCACGCACCCACAGGCACAGCAACAAAAGGATTTTAAAACGAAAGCCTTGTTGAGACAATTGGTTACCTAGCAACAAGAGACAGATGGGTAGGACAAATGAGAAGATGGATAGGATGGAGCACAATTTTATAGCCATGGAAGCCCCTATTAAGAGCCATGAGACACAGATTGAGCAAAATGCCAATCGGCTTACTAAATCTTCACCTGTCATGCTTCCTGCTAATTATATTGTTCCTACTGAGCAACTCAAAGCTATTACTACTTGCAGTAGCACTAATACTCAGGATCCTCCATATCCTAGCCATGCGAGAGCTGAAGCTACTAAAGCCACGGAGAAAGAATTGAGTGAAGAGGTACCCGAGGCCGTGAGTCCCCAATCAAAGGACACGGCTGAGAAGAAAGAAGAGCCCAAGAACACTCTAAATCTGGCTAATTTAGTGCCAAATGTGTCATATTCGGCAGCAATAAATAGGAATGACGAAGATCATTATGGGAGATTTTTGGAGATATTTAGACAACTTCACATCAACATCCCTCTTGTGGAAGCACTTGCTCAGATGCCCAAGTATAAGAAGTTCTTGAAGGAAATTTTATGGGGTAAGAAGAGCATAGACCCTTATACCACTGTGAAGCTGACGGAGACATGTAGTACTGTGATACAGCGAGACATTCCCATGAAGAGAGATCCAGGCAGTGTTATCTTAGGCTGTACTCTTGGGGGTGGGCATCATACGCATGAGCTCTTGATAACTCTCTATGAGAGTTATATTTCTTGCATATTTTATATAGTTTTGCGTGATTCCCGGGTTGAAATATGAGTTTTACACTATGAATGTTGAGAAAACGTAGAAAGTTGAGTTTCTATCACTTTATTGTTAATCCGGGTGTTTCGATGCATATTTCGATGTTATTTGTCAAATATAATCGCTTGGTATGGTTTTTCATGTTGTCTTGACAGGAACGAATGCTAAACGATGGCTAGGAGGCATGAAACGAACTTCAGAAGCAAAGCAAACTCAAGATGAAGCAAGAAAGCAAAGTTAGAAGATCAAAAGTGACCAATCTCCACTATTTTGATAGTATCTCGAGTTCTACAATGAATTTTGGATTGAGACCAGTGGCAAAGAAAGTAGACTCAAATATCTTTCCAACGATAGGTCACGGAGATCGGACGAGAAAGATATGGTCCGACAAAGAGGATGCATATCTGAGAAAATTCCCAGGGGTGTTCGTGCGAACAAACTTTCGTTCGCATGAACAAAATGCCTTAGGAAAATTTTAAGATGGCAAAAAAGAGTGGAAAAGGGACTGCTGGAAAATAAGAACAAAATTCTTGTTCGCACGAACACTGTTCGCATGAACAGTCGGGTGTTGGTGCGAACAGAGAGGCCAGACGCGGATTTTTGGGTTCTTTTGGTAATTTCTTGAAAGTTTGAAGACTCTAAACTATTTCCAACGTATTGGGACGATCCTTAGAAGGTATTCTCACACTTTTGGAGTCTAGAGAGCTGGAGAAGACGGAAGAACAAGCTTGGAGCAAGAATCATCAACTACATTGAAGATTTTAGCGTTTGATCCTCGTTTCTTCATCTTTTCTTCATGGACTCTATTATTTTGATTATGTTGAACAATATTATGTCTATCTAAACACTTTAATCTAGTTGATTGATGAGAAACTAGGGTTTGTTGGATGATTTTCCGAATTTTGGACTTGATGCATGCTTTTGCTTAATTCTATGAGCGTTCTATTTAGCCTTACTATTCTTGTACTTATTTATTAATGTTCTTGGCTTGATCACCCTTAGAACATTACTTGTTGATAGGCTTGCACGAAAGTTAACTCATTGAGATGTGTTATAGAATAGTTTATGTGATCTTGTAGTTTCTTGAGACCGAGAGGAGATAGAAACTTGATTAATCGTGTGAGGGTAGTTTCGGTTGATATTGTTAGAACTTAGTGAATTCGGTGAACCGACAGGACCCGGTGAACGAGCCTAACAACTCAACTAGATTGTAGTGATAGACGGAGGTGGACCGAGGGGACCCGAAATCTATTGTTTACACAAATTCACGTGAGATCGAGAGAAGACCGCGATGAGCATTACCCGATATAACTAGAACGTGCGTACAGTGTTTCAAGCATAACCCGAAAATCGTTAACAACCCTAGGGACCATCAATTACCTAGTTCTTCTTTATTAATCGTATTCAATCACAAGTTATTTTTGTTTAAAAGTGAAAATTCCACAAAAACAATTAGTTAATAGTCATTTAGTTTTAGTCGCTTGTTTGTGGGCGACAATGTTGGAATAGATGCCCTAGAGGCAATCTAGTTTAGTATGAATTTATTTGTGGCTAGAAAATTCATTTATTATTTATTGGATATTTAATATAATGAAGTCCTTATATTTACAATTGTTTTGTTTATCTTAAATATCCCTAGTCCAGTATAATGGTTAATGGGACAATCATCTATAGACTAGTATGGGGTTGGATTGATTTGGAGATATCATGATCCAACACATAGGTGTGCATTAAAGGTAATGACGCACTGGATTGACCCATCTCCGAGAAGGCTACATACATGTTATGTTAAGTCACAAGCGCTTCTCGCGGTGCAATGGTATTGTCATCCTTAGACTTGAAGTCGCTAGATATTCTAGTTGTGGATTATTGTGATTTTGGTAGCGTTAAACGCTACACCATAAATGGGTAGTTATAAAGGCGTGTACCGGATACAATAAGAAGCAAGCTTAGAGATCGTAGTGGACGTAGATAGAATTTGTCCCTCCCACATAAGGGGAGTAAATATCCTTGGCCACTCGAGGGATGGTGCTTATAGAATGTCTGGCCAGACTCAAATAAATCATTATAGGATATTGATGTTATTTGCAGGAATAAGGCTATTCCCATGGATCGAGAAACTATGGATTGGATATACGAGTGTGACTTGTATGTCTCGTGTCCAATCCGGATATAGAGACAAAGGGATGAGACAAATACTTGTACAAAGGTTGTCAAGATGACTATTCTATTAGTTGGCTAGAATGGATGTTTTGCTAGAAACCGCTCCATATTAGCAAATTGTTGCTACCAACTAGATAGAACCTATGGGGTCACACGCTATATAGAGTTGAACTAGATTTGGGAATTAATTAATTGGATTAATTAATTAGAAGGATCACTTTGCAATACCTTGCAAAGTTAGTAGGGACTAATTTGCAAGGAAGGGACTAAATTGAATTCTAGTAGGACTAGAATAGGTCCTTTAGGTAGTTGGCAAGGATTTGTTGGACTATATAAAGGACACTCCTTCCTTCCTTCCTTCCCACACTTATGATTTATTAGATCATAACTTGAGTGGAAGAGAACAAAAGGATAGAGAGCAAGCAAGCAAAGGAGCCGCCGCCCCCCTTGCTCGCTACCCCTTCCCGTCGGCCCACAAGGAGGCCGAAACCTCCTTGTTTCGGTCTCGTTTTGCGTGATTCTTCTTCCCTTCCTCTTTCCAGGCTAGCACCAAGGATTGGAAGATCTAGAAATCAATTCTAGGCGTGGATCAACTATAGAGAACGTGACACAATTCGCGTTTGAGGTCATCAAAGGAGAACCCTAAGGTGTGTTATTGATTTCTTCCTTTACCATCGTTGTGTCTCTTGACTTGTGATCCTTGGAGGGTTTTGCATGGTTAATTATTATTTCTGTTGCGATTCCATTAATCAAAACCCTACAGTGGTATCAGAGCCAAAGGTCTCAGAGCATAAACGTGGTTTATGTGTTACGTTTTGATAGTTTACACCTTAAAATTGTTGTTTATCGCGTAAAACAAGACAAATCAAGCATGTGATGCAATTTATCAATAATCTATCATAACAAGATCTAGTTTTTGCATTGGATGCATGTTAGTGAGTTTGAGAAATTTAAGAATCTTAGATCTAGGATTTGGGCATCCTTGGGGAAGAAGGAGTTCTTTCCATACAAGGAAACAACCAAACTTGGGCACCAAGCAAGGGAGTTGTTTTGGAAACAACTCCCAAAGGAGGTCCAGCCACCCTAGGGGACCGCCCCTCCTTGCTTGCCGCCCAAGTAAGGCCGGCCTAGGGGCCGGAGCAGCCCTTGCCCGCGGCCTAGCCGCGTGGGCTAGGGGCCGGCCGGCCCTAGGCCCTTGCGGTTCACTTTTTGGGCCCGTGCAATTGGATTGTTGGGCCCAATTGACCGTTTTAACCCTAGAACATCCTAAAATCAATTAAACTTGACCAAGCGCGTTAAAATTGGATTTTAACTGTTTATGTGCAATTCGCATGGTGATTGGATATGGCCTTAGGATGTAGTTTGTTGTGGATGTTTAATTTTTGTGGTTTGGTTTACGGCCTGCGAGCTGATCAATTAATTGTAATAATTAATTAGGGTTTTATGGCCTGCGAGCCATTTTTTTCTCAACTTGTGAGATTTATTTTATTTAGTATAGTTGTTAGCTAGTGCTAGATAAATTAGATTGTTAGCCAAGATTGAAGAAAAGAAGCCCAAAGCCAAAGGAAGTCACAAAAGATGGAGCATGGAGCATTCCACATGACTATGAAGGATGGACCAAAAGATCAAGACGCATGGAGATGTGTTTGCTTTTAGGGTTTCATAGAAAATTCCATTGGCTTGGAATTTTCTTAGTCTAGAAAAAGGCCATATCCACATCACGTTTTATTTATGTTTGTGGTTGTTTACTTTATTGTCTTATTATTTTGTGGTTGGTGTATGGATGTTGCATGCAATTAGGATAATAAGATAATTAGACAACCCGGATCTATTATTTGGAGTTGTGCACAAACTCAAATAGATAGATTAGTTGATATTGATCAACAAAACAATTAAAATTTAATTTAAAATCACTCAAAATTCAAATATTGTGTTCTTGCCTTCTCGTTATTTAAACACTCATTATCATCATGATTTATCAAATTCGTGCGTGCCAAAGCATGGAGACTTGGTTCATAATGATGGAATGCGATGGTACAAGCTAGTAATGTCAAAACTGTTTAAATAAGAGGTTGAACACAACTAGGCTATTAATGTGATTAAAACCTAGAGGCAATCAATTGGGATTATCCATATGGATGGATAAATAAGGAGTTATTTGCCCAATTGAACCAAGAGTTGCATATGGGATGTAATTGGAATTGTTCCTACCTAAAGTAGTCAAATTATGGGTGACTTGCCAAATCAAGCTCATAAGGAGATGAAACATGGATCTTGGCCCACTAGAAAATATAAGGATATTTTCTGCATTAATATCTTGAGGGTTATTAATCCGTAGAAAAATAGTGGGAGCTATATTTGATAAACTAGCCATTATTGAATATAGTCAAAAATTCACAAATACTAAAACTTGCGTATTTTCCTTTTTGTAGAATTCCAAATGGCAAACAACTCATCGAGTTCACAACATTCCCTACAATCTGTCCTTGAGAAGGACAAGCTCTCTGGAACCAACGTCCTTGATTGGTACAGAAACTTGAGAATCGTTCTCAAGCAAGAGAAGAGATTGTACGCAATAGAGGAGCATGTGTTGGAATTGTTCCCTAGAGGCAATCAATTAATTGTGACATTTATGGATTTACGATTCATTATGTTATCGATATGGAGATATGTTGACATGAATGAAGTCCTTAGAATATAAGTGTTATATTCTTAAATATCCCTAGTCAATTATAATGATTAATAGGACAATCATCTATAGACTAGTATGGGGTTGGATTGATATAGAGATATCATGATCCAACACATGGGTGTGCATTAAGGGTAATGGCGCACTGGATTGACCCATCTCCGAGAAGGCTACATACATGTTATGTTGAGTCACAAGCGCTTCTCGTGGTGCAATGGTATTGTCATCCTTAGACTTGAAGTCACTAGATTGTCTAGTTGTGGATTATTGTGATCTTGGTAGCATCAAACGCTACACTGTAACTGGGTAGTTATAAAGGCGTGTACTGAATACAATAAGAAGCAAGCTTATAGATCGTAGCGGACGTAGATAGAATTTTTCCCTCCCATATAACGGGAGCAAATATCCTGGGCCACTCGAGGGATAGTGCTTATAAAATGTCTGGCCAGACTCAAATAAATCAATATGGGATATTGATGTTATTTGCACGAATAAGGTTATTCCCATGGATCGAGAAACTATGGATTGGATATACGAGTGTGACTTGTATGTCTCGTGTCCAATCCGGATATTGGGACAAAGGGATGAGACAATTACTTGTACAAGGTTTGTCATGATGACTATTCTATTTGTTGGCTAGAATGGATGTCTTGCTAGAGGCCGCTCCATATTAGTAAATTGTTACTACCAACTAAATAGAACCTATGGGGTCACACGCCATATAGGGGTGAACTAGACTTGGTAATATGATTAATTAATTAGAAGGATCAAATCGCAACAACTTGCTAATTTAGTAGGACTAATATGCAAGTTGGACTAATTCATGTAGAGACATGATTAGGATTTTTCAAGGTGGACTAATTCATATAGAGACATGATTAGGATTAATTTTCAAATAGAACTAATCCATGTATTGACATGATAAGGACTATTTTGCAAAAGGGACTAATCCGAACTTGAGTAGGATTAGGAGAGGGGTTCTTTATGTAGTAGGAGAAGGAGTTGTTGGACTATATAAAGAATACTCCTAGATTATTTTTCTCTCTACACATACACACATCTATATGATAGAGTAGGAGAGAACAAATCAAGGAAAGAGAGCAAGTCCCAAGTAAGGGCCGAACCCCTTTTGGGACCGCCCCCCTACCCGTAGGCCATGGAGGGAGCCGCCCACCTTTTTGCTCCATTGTTGCATGATTCTTCTTCCTCTTTCCGGGATAGCACCAAGGATTGGAAGATCTAGAATTCAACTCTAGGCGTGGATCAACTATAGAGAACGTGACACAATTCGCATTTGAAGTCATCAAATGAGAACCCTAAGGTGTGTTATTGATTTCTTCCTTTACCATCGTTATGTCTCTTGACTTGTGATCCTTGGAGGGTTTTGCATGGGTTACGATTGTTTGTGTTTCCGTTGCGCATCCATGTATCAAAACCCTACAACATGTTCCAGCAGGTCCAGAGAACCAAACACCTACAGCCCCAAAGGCGTATCAAAAGCGTGTTGATGACGCTAATGATGCGGCCTGCCTTATGCTGTGCACCATGACTTCTGAGCTTCAGAAGCAACACGAAAACATGAATGCTGTCGATATGATCGAGCATCTGAAGCAGGTCTTCCAAGAGCAGGCAAGGGTTGAGAGGTATGAGGTCTCTAAGGCACTTTTCAAGTTTCATCTGGCAGAAGGGAACCTGGTGGGACCCCATGTACTCCGTATGATCGGGTACCTGGAGAATCTCACCCGACTGGGGTTCCCGTTCGGCCAAGAGTTGGCAACCGATCTCGTGTTTCAATCGTTGCCTGAGAGTTATGGAAAGTTCATCATGATCTATAACATGAACCAGATCGTGAAACCACTGCCAGATTTACTCAATATGTTGAGGACAGCTGAACAGAGCATCAACAAGGTTAAGGGCAAGGCCATTATGATGGTGCAGAAAGGAAAGGGCAAAAGGTTTGCCTCATCCTCCAAAGGCAAAGGCAAGTCAGTTGCCAAGTCTAAGGAACCTGCCCTTAAGCCTGTTGGTGGCATTGCCAAAGGTGTGACTAAATTTGAGTGTCACTACTGCAGTCAGCCTGGACACTGGAGGAGGAACTGCCCAAAATATCTGGAGGACGAGAGGCTTGGAATAGTGATTCCACCACCACCAGGTATTTTTGTTGTAGATGTCAATTTAATTGTCTCTACATCATGGGTATTAGATACTGGATGTGGATCTCACATTTGTCGAAACATGCAGGATCTAAAGAGAGGTAGAAGATTGGCTAAAGGGGAGATAGATCTGCGCGTTGGGAATGGAGCAAAAGTTGTTGCGTTGGCCGTAGGCGTGTGCGAGCTATCTCTGCATTCAGGATTAGTTTTAGAATTAAATAATTGCTATTTTGTGCCTGCTATGAGCAGAAACATTATTTCTATTTCTTGTTTGGACAAGGATGGTTTTATTATTTCAATAAAGAACAATTGTTGTTCCTTTTATTTGAATAATATTCACTATTTTAGTGCGCAATTATTTAATGGACTGTATGTTCTTGATCTAAGCAATCCTGTCTACAACATTAATACCAAGCGGGTTAAAATAAATGATTTAAATCCCGCTTACTTATGGCACTGTCGTTTAGGCCACATAAACGAGAAACGTGTATCTAGACTCCATAAAGATGGACTACTAAAATCATTTGATTTTGAATCATATGAGACATGTGAGGCTTGTTTATTGGGAAAAATGACAAAGTCCCCTTTCAATAAGAAAGGTGAGAGGACTAGTGAGCAATTGGCACTCATACATACTGATGTGTGTGGACCATTTGCCACGCCAGCCAGGGGTGGTTATGTCTACTTCATTACATTTACTGATGATTACAGTAGATATGGTTTTGTGTACCTCATGAGGGCCAAATCCGAATCCTTTGAAGTGTTCAAAGAATTCAAGAATGAAGTAGAGAAGCAACTTGGCAAAAGTATCAAGGCTCTACGATCGGACCGTGGAGGAGAATACTTGAGCCAAGAGTTTGACGACTATCTAAGAGAGTGTGGGATCGTGTCCCAACTCACTCCACCCGGAACACCAAAATGGAATGGCGTGTCTGAGAGGAGGAATCGAAACCTATTGGATATGGTTCGATCTATGATGTGTCAAACCGATCTTCCATTATCATTTTGGGGCCACGCTCTATTAAGTACAGCTTTCACCATTAACCGTGTTCCATCAAAATCAGTCATGAAAACACCATATGAGGTGTGGAGTGGGAGGCGTCCCACACTGTCGTTCATGAGGATTTGGGGCTGCGATGTCTATGTGAAACGTTTACAATCAGACAAGCTAGGGACAAATTCGGATAAGTGTAAATTCGTGGGGTACGCCTCCCACGAATTTACTACTTCTACAATCCAACCGAGAACAAAGTGTTTGTTGCTCGGACCGGCGTGTTTCTAAAAAGAGAGTTTGTCTCTAAAGAAGCAAGTGGGAGGACTGTAGAACTTGAAGAGGTTCAAGAACCACAAATCACTGAACCGATTATGGAACATGAACAGGAACCACAAACAGTTGTGGAGCAGCCTGTTCAGGTAACACTAGATCTTCGTAGATCTAGTAGAGTGCGCCAGCAAACCGAGAGGTATGGACTTCTCGAGACCGATTCCGGTGACACGATGCTCATAGATGATGAGCCTACTACCTATGAAGATGCCATAAAGGGCCCAGACTCTCAGAAGTGGCTAGAAGTCATGAGATCCGAGATGGAATCCATGTATACCTACAAAGTATGGACTTTGGTGGAACCACCTGAAGGGGCGCGACCCATAGGGTGCAAGTGGGTCTTCAAGAAGAAGAACGACATGGATGGTAATGTGATTACCTACAAAGGCCGATTGGTGGCTAAAGGATTCAGACAAATTCATGGTATTGACTATGATGAACCTTTTCACCAGTCGCTATGACCAAATCCATCAGAATCCTACTTGCAATTGCAGCATACCACGATTATGAGATTTGGCATATGGATGTCAAAACAACATTCCGTTATGGGAATCTCCTCGAGGACGTGTATATGATACAGCCGGAGGGTTTTGAGGATCCAAAGCAAGCCAACAAAGTCTGTAAGCTGCAATGATCCATTTATGGATTGAAGCAAGCTTCTAAGAGTTGGAATCGACGTTTTGATGAAGTAGTCAAAGAGTTCGGCTTCATCATAAACGAAGATGAGTCTTGTGTCTACAAGAAGGTTAGTGGGAGCTCTGTAGCTTTTCTGGTCTTGTATGTGGATGACATACTACTCATTGGAAATGACGTTCCCATGCTGCAATCTGTTAAAGATTGGCTAGGGAAGTGCTTCTCAATGAAAGACTTAGGGGAAGCAGCCTATATACTCGGTATAAAGATCTATAGAGATAGATCTAAGAGACTGCTAGGCCTAAGTCAAAGTACATATATTGACAAGGTGTGGAAATGGTTCAACATGCAAGATTCCAAGAAGGGATTCTTGCCCATGTCACATGGAATCACTCTTTCGAAGAGTGGTTGTCCTTCTAATGAGATTGAGAAGGAACGCATGAGTAGAATTCCCTATGCCTCGGCCATAGGATCTATCATGTACGCCCTGTTATGTACTAGACCAGATGTGTCATATGCCTTGAGTATGACAAGCAGATACCATTCCAATCCAGGTGAGAGTCACTAGATTGCAGTCAAGAACATCCTAAAGTACTTGAGAAGAACTAAGGATTCTTTCTTGATATTTGGCGGTGAGGAAGATTTGTGTGTAAGGGGTTACACTGATGCAAGCTTCCAAACTGACAGAGATGACTTTAGATCACAGTCGGATATGTGTTTTGCCTGAATGGAGCAGCGGTGAGCTGGAAGAGTTCCAAGCAAGAGACGGTTGCTGATTCTACAACAGAGGCTGAGTACATTGCTGCAAATGACGCAGCAACGGAAGCTGTTTGGATCAGAAAGTTTGTTTCTGAACTTGGTGTGGTTCCTAGCATTGCGGATCCAGTTGAGTTGTACTGTGACAACACTGGGTCGATCGCGCAATCAAAGGAACCCAGATCACACCAGAAATCCAAGCAGGTACTCAGGAAATTTCATCTGATTCGAGATATTATCGATAGAGGAGACGTTCGGATATGCAAGATTCCTACAGATGAGAATATGTCAGACCCGCTTACAAAGTCGCTTACGCAGTGGAAGCATGAAGGGCACACTAGGAGTATGGGCATACGAGATACGCCAGATTGGCTCTAGTGCAAGTGCGAGACTGTTGGAATAGATGCCCTAGAGGCAATCTAGTTTAGTATGAATTTATATGTGGCTAGAAAATTCATTTATTATTTATTGGATATTGAATATAATGAAGTCCTTAGATTTACAATTGTGTTGTTTATCTTAAATATCCCTAGTCCAGTATAATGATTAATGGGACAATCGTCTATAGACTAGTATGGGGTTGGATTGATATGGAGATATCATGATTCAACACATAGGTGTGCATTAATGGTAATGACGCACTGGATTGACCCATCTCCGAGAAGGCTTCATACACGTTATGTTAATTCACAAGCTCTTCTCGCGGTGCAATGGTATTATCATCCTTAGACTTGAAGTCGCTAGATATTCTAGTTGTGGATTA
This sequence comes from Linanthus parryae, assembly GCA_023055425.1. Lineage (NCBI taxonomy): Eukaryota > Viridiplantae > Streptophyta > Magnoliopsida > Ericales > Polemoniaceae > Linanthus > Linanthus parryae. The sequence continues at coordinate 59,171 of JALGPY010000038.1, read as the reverse complement.
TTGTGATTTTGGTAGCGTTAAACGCTACACCGTAACTGGGTAGTTATAAAGGCGTGTACCAGATACAATAAGAAGCAAGCTTAGAGATCGTAGTGGACGTAGATAGAATTTGTCCCTCCCACATAACGGGAGTAAATATCCTAGGCCACTCGAGGGATAGTGCTTATAGAATGTCTAGCAAGACTCAAATAAATCAATATGGGATATTGATGTTATTTGCACGAATAAGGCTATTCCCATGGATTGAGAAACTATGGATTGGATATACGAGTGTGACTTGTATGTCTCGTGTCCAATCCGGATATAGAGACAAAGGGATGAGACAAATACTTGTACAAAGGTTGTCAAGATGACTAATCTATTAGTTGGCTAGAATGGATGTTTTGCTATAAACCGCTCCATATTAGCAAATTGTTGCTACCAACTAGATAGAACCTATGGGGTCACACGCTATATAGAGTTGAACTAGATTTGTGAATTAATTAATTGGATTAATTAATTATAAGGATCACTTTGCAATACCTTGCAAAGTTAGTAGGGACTAATTTGCAAGGAAGGGACTAAATTGAATTCTAGTAGGACTAGAATAGGTCCTTTAGGTAGTTGGCAAGGATTTGTTGGATTATATAAAGGACACTCCTTCCTTCCTTCCCACACTTATGATTCATTAGATCATAACTTGAGTGGGAGAGAACAAAAGGAGAGATAGCAAGCAAGCAAAGGAGCCGCCGCCCCCCTTGCTCACCGCCCCTTCCCGTCGGCCCACAAGGAGGCCGAAACCTCCTTGTTTCGGTCTCGTTTTGCGTGATTCTTCTTCCCTTCCTCTTTCTGGGATAGCACCAAGGATTGGAAGATATAGAAATCAACTCTAGGCATGGATCAACTATAGAGAACGTGACACAATTCGCGTTTGAAGTTATCAAAGGAGAACCCTAATGTGTGTTATTGCTATCTTCCTTTACCATCGTTGTGTCTCTTGACTTGTGATCCTTGGAGGGTTTTGCATGGTTAATTATTGTTTCCGTTGCGCATCCATGAATCAAAACCCTACATACAACTTTATAAATTCAAAACCCTTCTTACCGGTTACGTAGATATCTCATAATAAATCCCTAGTCAACTAATAATCGTAAATTCCCTTGGGTTCGATACTCAGAGTCGTAAAATACTACTAATAATACTTGACCGTATACTTGTGTTTAAGCGCGTAAAGAATTCGCGTCAAGTTTTTGGCGCCGTTTCCGGGGACTTCAACGATTTATTAGTTTAGTAGAAATTGATTTAGGATATCTCTTTTACTTTTTGTTTAATTATCTACTTGTTTTCTCACTTGTATTTGATTCTGCTTTTCAGGTCATCAGTGTATGCCCAGGATCCCTAGAGAACTTGTGCCCCCACTTGAAGACCCAGAGCAGTTATTCAGAGATCAGAGGAGAAGACAGAAACAGAGCATTATGGGTGATCAATTGACCAACGCGCAGCTCAATCAGCGGGTGGAAGAGTTGTCTAAACTGGTGAATGATCGCAACGCCCAGACACCATACAACAAATCTGGACAGGCTATTGTGGAGAAGTTTCAGTCGTCCACCTATGAAAACAATCCGGCAATTGTAGTGCCAGGGATACAGACCGAGCACTTTGATCTTAAGCCTGCGACAATTCAGACGGTGACCAATCAGTTCTAATTCTATGGGAGCAGGGATGAAGACCCCAATGAATTTATTGGGAGGTTCAACGCGTACATAAAGACTACCAAGTACAAGGATGTAACAGCATAGGCGTTGAAGCTAATTCTTTTCCCTTACTGTCTGAAGGGTGCAGCTGAGAAGTGGCTACAGTCAAGAGCTCCTAATTCGATAACTACATGGGCTCAGTGTTTGGATGATTTCATGGCCCAGTTTTATCCAGTTCAACGGGTGATTGAGCTACAAGGTGATATTCTAGGCTTTCGGCGACAGGCCGATGAAACTGTGGTAGAAGCATGGGACCGTTTTATGCATTTGATCAGGATGTGCCCAAACCATGATTTTGGGGATTACAAAATTTTTCAGGTCTTCTACTATGGTCTAGAACGTCACAATCAGGACCTGGTTAACAGAGAAGCTGGAGGCAATTTTCTGTACTCTGTTGACAAAGAAGGAGCCTATGCGCTCATGAAGCAGCTCGCTAAGCAGGACTCACAACTCTATGATTCCAGGAGATTATCGGCATTGCCTGAACCTAAAGATGATGAATGGAAGACTAGGATCAGCAAGATGGTGTCAGATTTAGCCAAGCATGTGTATCGGGATAAGAAGCCAGTTGCAAGAGTAGAGGACCAGGAATTTGATTCAGCCTTGGCCCAGATTGCAAGTGAAAATGTGAACTTTGTGGGGGCACAAGGACAGCGGAAGAATTGGAACCAAGGGAACTACAGACCAGGCACAAGAGATCATCCAGGTTTCAGGTATGGGGATCAGTCTGGAGCTATATACGCACCTGGGTTTCAGCACATGCCACAAGCACCAGTTTCACAGGCTCCACAACCGGCTTCTGTAGCGCCAAACCCAGAGATTTATGTACTTACTAAGGCGTTAACACAGCTGAGTAACAACATGAACGATATGAACACGACGGTCAATGCTATGTCTTCTGATTTGCAGGCTACGAAGACTTCTCTTCGTTCACTAGAGGTTCAAGTTGGGCAAATTGCAACGCAATTATCTGCTAGAGCACCTGGTTCTCTACCGTCTGACACAGAGAATGTGCGCCAGGTAAATGCCATTACCACTCACAGCGGGGTTTCATTGACTAATACACCATACCCGATCCATGCCAGAGCTGAAGCGTCAAAAGCTAAGGAGCACAAGGTCTTCGATTCTGAGAAGACACCTGTCATGGTCCCCCAATCAAAGGGCATGACTCCAGATGATGAGGAAAAGTCTAACGAGGTATTACCACCACCCACTTATTCTAAAGGACTGCCTTTTCCATTGAAAACTAGGAAGAAGAAGGATGACTCTGTTTCTCCAAACTGCACATCAATATTCCTTTGATTGAGGCACTGCAGCGAATGCCTAAGTATGCGCGGTTTATCAAGGATGCAATCTATGGGAGAAAAGCTATGGATAACTTTCATACAGTGAAATTGAATGAGCAGGTGAGTTCATGTGTCTTGCATGGGCTACCTAAGAAGAAGAAAGATCCAGGTAGTTTTGTGATTGAAGCTACACTTGGCGGGGCATATACAGGCAAGTCCCTATGTGATTTTGGGGCAAGTGTCAACTTGATGCCCCTTTCAATATTTAAAAAGCTAGGTGTGGGGGAGCCTAGTAAAACCTGGATCAATCTGCAGTTCGCAGATAAGTCGTCCAAGAAGGCCATTGGGTGGTAGAAGACTTACTTGTGAGGGTTGGTAGTTTGATCATGCCAGCTGATTTTGTGATCCTCGACATGCCAGTTGGTGACGTTCCGATCATTCTTTGTAGGCCCTTTCGGACTACTGGTCGGACTTTAATTGATGTGGAGAATGGAGAGTTGATCATGAGGGTCAACGATACTATGGAGACCTTTCAGGTTTTCAAACTGACTCCTCAGTACACTTATGAGGTGAAGCCAGACTTGCCATTTCCTGTGAAAGTTGTGCGTGGAATTTCAGAGCTGACACAAGAAGATCCGCCAGATCCTAAGGGTAAGGAATCGAGTGTGCAGGCGCACGAGGTATTTATGAGTATCCAGCGCCAGAAGTTGGATGCGACACGACCTGCCAAACCACCTTTCTGAGCCTCATGAGGTAACATGGTCGGGTCGTCGACCTTAAATTACAAAGCGCTGCTTGGGAGGCAACCTAATGTAGAGTATGATGCTTTATGTTTTTTTATTTATTTAGGATTTCTCTATATGTCTATGAGGGGTGAGAGAGAGTGGATTTATTTTTCCAATCAGTGTCCTGGGACACAGGTACAGAAGACGCACCGGATTCCCCTTCTTAGAGATTGCACGAAATTGGGGAAAGAAAAAGGCCCACAGGATTATGCATAAAAGAACAGAGAATCGCTCGAGGTTGGGGAGCAATTCCAATATGTTGGGTGCCACACGCATGAGAGGGCTACAATTTATATCTTAGCCGCACATCGGAATCCGGGCGCGTAGAGACTTCTCCGGAAATTGTCAACGGTCTACAAGACCCCTCTTGTTGCAATTTCGCGGCAACGGTGTCCATGTAGGTCCGGGCACCCAGGTACCTCTAACACTCTCTTTCAAATTAATTTTTTTTAGTGATGAATGTTGCAATCCACCGCCTACACATTTAAGCGAGGAAACCTCCTAATTGTTCTCTTAATTCGTTGAGGACAACGAAACGCTTAAGTATGGGGGGAATTTGTATCTACGTCACTAGACATGTCTTTGTTTGCATCGCCTTGTTACATACATGTTTGTGTTCGTATTGTGTTGGTTTGTGGTAGGATTGTGTAATTTATGCATTATTATTTTTTTGTAGCACTTTTACTTTATTGAGTCCCCCACCCAATCGTGTGGTTAATCGAGTTGGCCAAAAGCATATAGAGCCTAGGAAAATATGAAAACAATTAAAAAAATAGAAAAAATGAAATATCCACAAGAAAATAAAAAAATTGAGTGGGGAAATTGATGAAGCTAGAAACCGAAGAGAGTTCAATGAAAGAGTCTCGGAGAATAGGAAGCACCGTAGCAGGGATGTCTTTAATTATTAGTATCTTGCGCACATGTTTCACGAAAGGATGTCCCGAGTATTCAGGGAATGTGGAAAGTAGATGAGGGCATACCTTTAGTTCCTTTATTGTGCCAGGAGAATTTAGCCCTAAGAAATCGAATAGTCTGTTTTCGAGTGGAAACTTGTGGCCTCTTGCAAATATGGGGTGGACCTTTTTGTTGAGTCGGTTCCATGTGGTACGGTTGCCTCGGCCTAAGCGAAGTCGGGGGGCGTACACCACCATCCCTTAAGGAGGTTTCAAGAGCTAACCGAAAAAGCCCACACTTAGTTGCTCTAAATGCACGGTTGAAAAAATTAGAAGAGAATGAAAAACAAAAAAAACCAAAATCTTCTCTTGGATTAGATAGGGTGAACAACCTAATGTGCCTCCATTCACGTGGAGAATTTGGATTCAATTTAATTAGAGAAACTAGGGAAAATTAAAGTCAAGCCGTATTACACGGAGTTGTGTCTCCTGTCACCGGGAAAACTTGCATTCAATGCAATAACGGCTAAGAGAGTCTGAAAACCTCAAATGACTTGGCGACGAAAGACTATCTTAGAATTTGCGATGCCTAGACCCTCTGAGCTAAAGGACGTGCCCAAGTCTTCGATTGTTTATGGTGGATGTTTGGGGACCTAGTGAACTCGTGTGTATGATCATCTTATCTCAATTTCTTGCTATTGGTTGTGAAATTTCAAAAGAGGCTTGTGAGAACTTGATGATTTTGGTTAGTGATAGCGAGATTGCCCAATCTCTAAAGAAAAAGGAAAAAAGAAAGGTTGTGTTGTTTAAATAGTTGCATTGTGAAATAATCGAGTTGCGTTGTTTATATTCATGTAGATTTCATTGGGTGTGTGTGTTGTGTGTGTCACATGGCTAGTGTAATTGTATGCAATTCGGTGGATTAAAACGTAGTGTAAGGTTTGATTTTGCTCGGGACGCGCAAAAAGGTAGTGTGGGGGAATTTGATAACTCTCTATGAGAGTTATATTTCTTGCATATTTTATATCGTTTTGCGTGATTCTCTGGTTGAAATATGAGTTTTACACTATGAATGTTGAGAAAACGTAGAAAGTTGAGTTTCTAGCACTTTATTGTTAATCCGGGCGTTTCGATGCATATTTCGATGTTATTTGTCAAATATAATCGCTTGGTATGGTTGTTCATGTTGTCTTGACAGGAACGGGTGCTAAACGATGGCTAGGAGGCCTGAAACGAACTTCGGAAGCAAAGCAAACTCAAGAGGAAGCAAGAGAAGCAAAGTTAGAAGAGCAAAAGTGACCAATCTCCACTATTTTGATAGTATCTCGAGTTATACAATGAATTTTGGAGTGAGACCAGTGGAAAATGAAATTGGACTCAAAGATCTTTCCAACGTTAGGTCATGGAGCTAAAACGGAGATCGGACGAGAAAGATATGGTGCGACAAAGAGGATGCAAATCTGAGAAAATTCCCAGGGGTATTCGTGCGAACAAACTTTTGTTCGCATGAACAAAATGCCTTAGAAAAATTTTAAGATGGAAAAAAAGAGTGGAAAAGGGACTGCTGGAAAATAAGAACAAAATTCCTGTTCGCACGAACAGTCGGGTGTTCGTGCGAACAGAGAGGCCAGACGCGGATTTTTGGGTTCTTTTGGTAATTTCTTGAAATTTTGAAGACTCCAACCTATTTCCAACGTATTGGGACGATCCTTAGAAGGTGTTCAAACACTTTTGGAGTCTAGAGAGCTGGAGAAGACGGGAGAACAAGCTTGGAAAGAATCATCAACTACATTGAAGATTTTAGCGTTTGATCTTCGTTTCTTCATCTTTTCTTCATGAAATCTATTATTTTGATTATGTTGAACAATATTATGTCTACCTAAACACTTTAAGCTAGCTGATTGATGAGAAACTAGGGTTGTTGGATGATTTTCCGAATTTTGGACTTGATGCATGCTTTTGCTTAATTCTGTGAACGTTCTATTTAGCCTTACTATTTTTGTACTTATTTATTAATGTTCTTGGCTTGATCACCCTTAGAACGTTACTTGTTGATAGGGTTGCACGAAAGTGAACTCATTGAGACGTGTTAAAGAATAGTTTAGGTGATCTTGTAGTTTCTTGAGACCGAGAGGAGATAGAAACTTGATTAATCGTGTGAGGATAGTTCCGGTTGATATTGTTAGAATTAGTGAATTTGGTGAACTGACAGGACCTGGTGAACGATCCTAACAACTCAATAAGATTGTAGTGATAGACGGAGGTGGACCGAGAGGACCCGAAATCTATTGTTTACACAAATTCACGTGAGATCGAGAGAAGATCGTGATGATCATTACCCGATATAACTAGAACGTGCGTAGAGTGTTTCAAGCATAACCCGAAAATTGTTAACAACCCTAGAGACCATCAATTACCTAGTTCTTCTTAATTAATCGTATTCAATCACAAGTTATTTTTGTTTAAAAGTGAAAATTCCACAAAAACAATTAGTTAATAGTCATTTAATTTTAGTCGCTTATTTGTGGGCGACAACTTTATAAATTCAAAACCCTTCTTACCGGTTACGTAGATATCTCATAATTAATCTCTAGTCAACTAATAATCGTAAATTCCCTTGGGTTCGATACTCGGAGTCGTAAAATACTCCTAATACTACTTGACCGTATACTTGCGCTTAAGCGCGTAAAGAATTCGCGTCAGCTCTGTGATTTAGGCGCGAGTATTAATCTCATGCCATTTTCCCTATTTCAGAGATTGGGCATTGGTGCGCCAACCCCAGTGAAGATGGGTCTGCAACTAGCAAACAATTCCATTCTTACAACAAATGGGGTGATTGAGAATTTGCTTGTTAAAGTGGGTGCATTTTGTCTTTCCAGCTGAATTTGTGATAATGGACATCAAGGAGGATCGCGATGTGCCACTTATCTTTGGAAGACCGCTTTTTAAGACAATGCACGCAAATGTGTATTTACAGACTGAGGAGCTCACTATCAAAGCTCTAGATTCATCATTTGTGTTTAAGGCACTTGTTCTGGGCAAAGGGAAGAATAAATTGGCGATGATTAAATTTAGAGAGAAAGATGTGGATCCTATACCTGGGTTGTCTACAGTTTTGCAATCCGATCCACCCGATTCAGAAAAGAAGCCAACTATTGTTGGTGCGCATGATGTGGTGCAAAAGATCAAGAGCAAGAAACTGAAGGAGGAGGCACGTCGTGCTAGACCTCCTTGACATTTTTAAGATAACTGGGTCAGGTCGTCGACCTTAAATTGCAAGGCGCTTGTTGGGAGGCAACCCAACGTATTTATACTTTAATTTAGGGAGTGAGTTTTTAATACAGTTGTGTTTTGTGTTTTTATTTATTGTTTTGGAGAGATGAGAGAGAGAGAGAGGGACTAATGATGTTTTCCAAGTGACATATATATGCAGGTTATGGTAGATTCTACCCCGGTGTATTATGGCACACATGACCTTCACAGGGGCTTGCATTGGCGAGTTGGGGATTCTTCTGACATGGATTTTAGCAGAGGAGGCAGTCGACCCCGGTGTGCGAGAACACAGTGACCGTTGGGAGCACAGTGGCGCCATCACTGTGTCTTGGGGACTGCTTGGCATTGATTATCTTCCACACCCTTGGGGTGGTTGTGAGTATTTCTTTTCTCTTGCTAAATTTTTTGTTTATTTTATATAAGTATGTCATGCTCCATCTCATCTACTAGCCTACGCATTTGACTGTTGATTCCTATGTTTAATCTCTAAATTCGTTGAGGACAATGAAACATTCAGTGTGGGGGTGATTTATCTGTTTTTTAGCCAATTATGTCTTGCATAGCCAGTTACATGTAGGAATGTTTAGGTTGTATTGTGTGTAGAGTTAGTGGTTTATGTTATATTTTTACTTATATTGTCGTATTGTGTAGAGTAGATTTACATATTGTTTTCACTTTTAAATAATTGACTACCCACCAGAAAGTCGAGTGGTGTAGTGTCAATTTTTTTTTCGAGTCAAAGCCTTGCATATAGAGTTAAGATATTATGAAAAATTAAAAAAAAAAAAAAAAAAAAAAAAAAAATTGAGAAAAGGCAATTGAGAGAAGCATAGACTTGGTTAATTTAATGAGATGTGAAAACTTTAGGTATAGGGCATGAATTTTGACAGAGAGTGACATTTTTAGTTCCCCCTAGCAAGTATAGAGAGAATCTCATTACGTGAATGCCTACCTATTTTAAAAGTAAACTGATTTTAAAAGCTAAAGTGTGTGTTTTTTTTCTCTACAAGAGTTGAGCTTGGTGTTTGCTAAACAAGCCAAACGTTCATGTGGTCTGTCTTAGGTAGTCGTCAGCTCGCCTCGTAGTGGTTCACAGAATAGCTGTGCGAGGATGTGTATTAGAGCACTCACTGCTTTTTAGATCTTACCTTGTAGGATCACTAGATAACCCTAATTGATCCTTGGATTCATTGTTAGCCTCTATGACCTAGGGAGGCGATTCTTGGCCTTCATCATATATCGTTTAGAATTACCTTTCTAGAGCGTCACGAGGGAGCAGTAGTTGAGGGGGTTCAATGAGGGAGTGCGTCATTTCACATCTATGTGATTCCTATTGTTCGCATGTGCTTCATTAGATATCTTTGAGGGGATGCGGAGGTGAGTGAGTTGGCTTGCACACTAAGGTGTGGTATTGTTTCATGTCATTACACTGTGGACACAGTAGTGGAGAGCCTAAGTGCGTGACGTCAGATGCGCACGAAAATGGGATTGGTTGTACTTAATTGGTGGATCGTTCTAGGTATCGGATTTTTATCATCTTGGTGTAGGAGGTTCGGTTGGATTAGGCACGTGACATATCTTATTTGGCTACTTGAGAGGGGGATGTGAAGGCATTCTAGTGTTGGGGGTGTCGACATTTGACTACGGACATAGAGATTGTGCATTGACGACTCCACCCTCATACACGCTTTGACTTTGACGGTTTGTGGCATTACACACTTCATGGAGTTAGGGGGAGATGAATTATTATTGTGATACTTATTCATTGCTTTGTTTATTTCCTTCCCCTAACGTTGTTACTACTGCTTGATTCTTGGAGGAGGACCACTCGTACATTGTCATTTGTATTATTGTTGTTTTATTGAGAAAAAAAAGAGAAAAAAAAAAGAAAGAAAAGATGACAAAAAAAGAGAGAGAAGAAAATGAGAGGAATAAAGTTAATACATTGTGCTTATTGAAAATCGAGTGGTAATGTTCTTGTTCCGTTTGAAGATTGATTGAGTTTCGGGCACGCTTCGCTTTGATGACCACGGGATTGACATGGTACCGAGGTTTGAGGGGATTGAGGGCCGGAGATTCGGGTTGTGGATTCCTATCATCATGGTGAGGGTGTATGAGATATGGGGTTTGGTGAGCTTATGTGACGCTTTAGATTTTTTTTTTTTTTTTTTGCTTTATACAAGTTATATCCTTTTTTCCTTAAGCCTCATCATATTTGACAGTTAGCGGAATAGGAGCTCGGACTGTGAATGTGGCTTAGCCTTGGTTAGCCTATTATTTTTATCGGCACAGATGAAGAGTTGGGTTGTTCTTTATAGTAAAGTTAAGCTTTCTATACTAACTATGGGAAATTACTTATTGTCGAGTTTAGTTGTGATACACACCTCTTGTCTAACTTTTTCATCACTCCAGAAGCACCGGTTTAATGTGGATTGAAATTGTCTGATCTCCAAAAAGAATATAATTTGTGTTTTGTGTTTAAGATCGAGTCTAAATTTGCATTTTCATCATCTTGTTGCAAGGTAGAGTCGTTAGTCGTGTTTGAGTCGTTTGAGTCTTGTCGGCTAGAAGTCAGATAAATGCAGTAGATGAGACTTTGCTCGGGACGTGCAAATGGCAACTGTGGGGTATTTGATAACTCCTTAATAAGAGTTATCCGACGTATGTTTCACCATTTTATTTGTGTGCACTTTGGATGTTTCAGAGCTTAAACATACAATACGGGCGTTTTTTAATGGTTTTGTGTATGATTTTGATAACTTATCACATTTGATCTTCGCGGTAGTGTTCGTGTTGTTGTTTGACAGGAATTACGTATGCGGGAATCAAGTGGAGAGAAGAAACGAGCTTCGGAATAAAACGAAAAGACGAATTTGGCGCGTTTTGAATGTTTTCGCCAAATTTGGGCAATAATTGAGAAAATGGTCCGGAAACGGGAATTTATCTGTATGGATGGGGTCTATGTCGCAAAAGGAATATAAAGGTGCAAAAATCACATTCATCGGAGTTCGAGATCAAAATCCGGGTCCTTATTTTCTTTTCGCGATCTCAAAATATCCTGAAAATCCTGATTTTAACTTGAAACATCCTGAACCATTTCCCGGGCATCCTTTTGAGCTTCCAAACTATTCCAACACCCTGCACCATCCTTCCGCAAAACCTCCTACCTATAACCATCAACCCAGCTCCCAACATAACCAATTTAACCTTCAACTCCCTCAATTAGCAAATAACCACCAATTCCATTACACCTATTCCTCCAATAACTCTGCCTCTACTCCACTGCCACCCATTACCAAACTTTAAATTCCCTCCAAAACCACCATATTCAAACACCCTTAACCCCTTCACAAACCTCACAACCAGCCAACTTCCATCACCAAAACCAGATTATAAACTCCACCGCCATTACTCTTTCACCTTCACTGCACTTAACCACCTGAAACACCACCAGTAGAATACCTAAATTCCAACTTATTCACCATCAGACCTGGCCTTCTCCCAAATAACCTGCAATAGAACTCCAAAATCCATACAACACACAGTACTCCACTCACCAGCCCTATCTGTTTCCATTTCCTCCATTACTCCAACCAATTCCACCACAGTAAACACCATCCACCTGACTTAAACCAAGCCTCTGCCCTCTTCTATTTCACCTTCATCACAAACCTGATACAGTTCCTCACCTCAACCCAGTACACTAACCATTACACCTTCTCCACAAACCCACCTGAATTCAGCTTAATGCCAATTCACCTACATCACCTCTTCCACCTTAACAGCCAGCAATCACCCAACAACAATTAGCCTATACAACATGTTTTCAACTAAACCCCCCTGAAACCTTCATCCTTCACTACTAGCACTCCTACACCCCTCCCGGATCACTCATCCAAAACTGAAGCCAATACTAGATTCCACATACCCATAACCCACCTGCAACTCTAATAGAACACCATAAACTCAGAACCTGTGATTACCTAGGCAACGCAGACTCAGCAGCTGCGCATTCCAGCCACAACTCCACCGGTTTTCTCTGCAAAGCCCGATCAAAAACACAGCAGCGCCAGAAGAAGAAATTAAGAAGAAGAAATCAAGAAGACGAAAGAGAAAATAAGGAGAAACAGGGGTCTGTATTAAATAATTAAGGTCACACGACCTCAATCAGAGGTCGCACGACCTGAAGAAGAGAAGGCAGACTATCATAAGGCTAAAAGGAGGTCGCACGACCTCAATAAAAGGTCGTACAAACTGGGACGAACAGGATAAACTCATAACGTGTCACGAATAGTTGGGCCTTTCGCGTAATAAACCTAAACTTTTTAAACTTGTTTGGGAAACCTATTAGAATACCAATGTGAGGCCCCTGACCTCACGAGCACCGTCGTCGGCTGATTTTTCGCCGGAAAAGAAGAAAAACTGGAGAATTTCTCCGATTAAATCAGAGAGAGAGATAGAGATAGAGAGAGTGCAGAAATTCGGGAAGAAATGTGAAATATCATAAACGTAATAATTCTCTTACAGTCCCAGATTTTATATCAAGGGTTGGCCAAGTGAAATTACTCCAACTAGCTAACAGTCACCCACGTCAGCCCAACTCAGATCTGTCCCAGCCAATCAGAGAGGAGAGAGGGAATGACGTGGTCGTCCAGCCGGTTGACTAAGCTAAACGACGTCGCTATACTAAACCATTTGAATACAACGTATAAAATGATGGATGGCTGAGATTAGATCTCATCGACCCATCCAACGGCTGCAGCTATTCTAAATTACACGACCACAGTTTTGAAGAACTTTCACTTTGGTCCCAATTAGACAACCACCGTTTATAAGGCATTTCAGTTTAGTCCCTGCTGCTGAATCCTAACAAGTGCCCTCCCCTTGAAATGCAGCTTGACCTCAAGCTTGAAACTAAGGAAATTGCTTCTACAGCTGATAGTAGTCCTCCCAAGTTGCCTCAACAAGAGAGAGATTCATCCATTGTGAAAGTGTGAGTATGCAGATGTATAAGCAACTAATATACTCTGGAAAGGGGGTTGAATAGAGTATGCAAACTTTTTGCAAAACTTTCTAACAAATACAAAAACTTTTGCAGATAAAGAAGTCCAAGGCCTTGAACACAAGTTCAAGCCTTTGAAGAGTATCAGAAAGTTTTAGAACAAGTATGCCTTTTTCAGGGCCTTGAAAACAAGTTCAAACCCTTGAAAAATAAACAGTTTTTGTATGCTGCAAAAGATTTGAAAGTAGATGAACTGAAAATGCACAAGACAAGTGATTTATAGAGTTCATTCCACTTGGACCTACGTCTCTACCTCAGGGATTAGATCCCTGCAGGATTTTCAACTCATTTCTCATTAATCAAAATCTAAGCCCTAGAACTCAAGCACAGAGAGTTCCCCTTACTCTATTACAGCTTGTGGTTTTCCCTAACCTACTAGTACCTGCTCTAGCTAACTGATTAACTAAGAATTCTCTATTGTTCACCTTGAACAATCTTTGAGAATGAACGTATAAATAATAGAGAAATGATCTACCAATATCGTTCTATACAAAAGATCACTAAAGAGTAGAGAAACTGCAATGAAATGTAGTGAACTTCTGTGTATGGATTGGAAGAGATGAAGAACTTCTTTGATGCTTGTCAATCCAGAATGCTTTCTCTTTATTTGCCCGTTGAGAATTGTGTGTTGTTGCTTCGAATTTCATCTCTTTAAATACTTCAAACAACTTTGCAAATCTCTCCAGATTTTCAGCAACAACCTTCCTATTTTGTAGGCAACAGAGTTTGACTCCTTTGAGATCTTCTCCAACGGTTGAATGATTGTAATCTTCAGAGATATTGTTGTAATCCTTCATTTAACCATCAAGAGAAGCTGTCAAACATTTCTGATTGATCACAGGATCAAAGTATTCAAGTGTTTCCAAATCTGCAGCAATCCAGTTGTAGATAGTGCTTTCTGAGCTGACAGATCTTGGCCACGTGGCAACCATCTAGCACACCATATTGTGCTCCACACACACTGGATCACCAGCCGCGCTGATCCATGTGGGGGCTGCGAGACAGGGCCCTCGCATACCACTGCACGGGACTTGTAGGGACTTAGTGGTTTGGAGGCTAGAGTAAGTCCTGTCGCGTGCGAGCCAAGCCCGCGCGCGACCTTTAGTAACTGCTTTTGAGAGATTTATGGCACGAGCTCCATACACCCGGTCAATCCGGTCAAGCCCCGTCAACCCCATAACGGTTCCGGTATTCGCGCATAACGTGCTGTAACGGTCCCTATATATGAGGACGAACGTGCCGTTGTGGTTAAGCTAATTAAGCCGCCATTGATGGGCGCATTAACCACACTGCAACGGTCACATTATCCGTTATATATAGGACTTTAACCTTTCCATACAAAGGAGGACACACTAGCCATACGCGGAGGCTCTGCCAAACCTCTGTCTCTCTCTCAGACATTACTACTGCCTTACTCTCTCCCTACACACAACCCAACTCTTCCTGTGCCATCTCTGATCCTCTACTTACGGTGTACACGGAGTTCTCCTCGCCGGAATCTCTTGTGCACATTTTGGTGAACCTGACGTGAATTTACCATCAAAAGCAACCATGTCTCAGGAGGATGATGTCAGCAACAGATCGCCTTCCAACGAAGCCGCCTCAGGAGAGGAGATCCGCCGCACTCCTACGACCACCGGTGAGGCCCCGACGCTAGAATCCTTGGACGCCACCATCCAAGGTCAGGCAAAAGCTCTCAAAGCTCAATCTGCGCAGCTAGAACGGATCATGGCTGTCTTGGGGACTCTTGCACCGAACCCTACACAAGCCACCGCCGTTTCTCAGGGGGAGAAACCCTAGCAACATTACAATAATGTTTCTGTTATTTATTTGGTACTTTTCAAATAAATCAAAATAAACCCTTGATCAAGGAGTCATGGGGGGTAAACTGACGACTCAGATTTTCCACCTGCTCCACTTCCTGCTTCAATTGCTCGCACTTGGCATTCATCTCATGATAGAGCTTCATAGCCTCTTCAACCTTTTTCTTTTGCTGCTCTACCTTCTGCTTCTCAACTACGAGGTTTTGGTGACCGCGTTTCAAAGTTACGGCTGCGCGAATCAGTGTAACTCGTTTCATAAGAAACTTGAAACCCAGCCTGCCTTGAACTTTGGCGAGAAGATTTTGGCACATGCCAAAAAGCAATTCGGCACTCTGAGGAGAAATGGTCATAGGTGTGGCCGCAGACAGCTGCTCCAAAATCCAAATGGCCTCGGTAAGAAACAGCCTCCTATCAAAGGGCCCTATCTCCAGAGACCTCGCAAATGATTGGGGGTAGGTGAGGCGCATCCGAACTAGCCAGTCTACATCGGCTTGCTTCAAACCTGAAGCGATGTCAAAGCCAAGTTATACTATCAAATTCGTAAACGAAGAATGCGAGATGTGAACAGCAAATCATGACATACCAGTTCCTTCAAGGATCTAGCGCAGAGAAGGAATGCGCATTGCTGGGGTAGTTGAAGACTGCCCTCGCTCCATTGCCCTTCTATCAGCTGCGAGCTCTAACTCCTCATAGTTTGGGGGAAGAGTATAAGCCGCACCAGGTGTGATCGCAGCCCCGACCTGCGAGCCCCAAAAGCTCCACGCAGGAAGAGGTGCCACTGGCTCAGTCATTGCTGGAGGCATGATGGCAGTAGAAGTTGCAGCTTGGCAAGGGATATCTCCAGATGCGACAGCATCAGCAGCATTCGTTCCCATTTCCTCAGCACCAGCATGGGCATCTTCCTCCATTAGCACAGTGTCAGCCTCGGCATCATCAGAAAGTTCGATGACGTCCTCAAGAGGCTCTCCTGCGTATTCAGCAGCTGCGACGGGCTTCTCGGTATGAGAACTTGGCACCGGGACATAGGACGCAGAAGGTTGACTTCTCTGCTCCAGCACGGGTTCATCAGCATCGCCTGCAATACAAAATGCGATGGTGTGAGGTAACTTGTATCGTACATTATTTTACTATCTTTGCTAAAGCTAAGAGCAAGCACCTCCACGCGAAGGTGGGATTGCAGTATCCTCGTCATACGCTAAGGACGTGGAACCTTGCCCTATTAAGGTGTCCTCGTTAAGTATGTATTTAAAATGAGCGTGACCTGGGGCGCGAAGAAACTAGTCATGATTATGCTTTGAGTTGTTAAGCCTAGTTTACGCATATCGTTCAAGTGATTACCTGAGGGTTCACCGCACTTGCCTACTAGCCAACGGAGAATGTCAGCTTTTGACACACCATGCTTTAATGCACCGACAATAACATCTCGATAAGTTACTGCGAGATTAAAAATCTCACCTTCATTGCCACCTGCGATTTCTTCAAAATCTGCTCGGGCTTGCTCCAAGGCTGCCGCATCGTCTTCTGGAGTCACGTCCTCCTTCTCAACTCGGGGAGCCACCTCTTCGGGAAGCACGTCTTCCTCATCACTTGGACGCACCAGGTCGTTGACATGTTGTTCTTCTAGGCTCCTCTGCTTCACGCGCTCGAGCTCTTCCTCTTCTCGCCTTCTTCTCCTTTCAGCAGCTTCCGCAGCTGTCTTCCTGGACTCGGCGAGAATGTCCTCGCTTATGGGTTCATCAGAAACGCCAGAATGAGCACTCCTCTTCTGCCTCTTGGCCAAAAGGCCGCCGATGGTATCATCATCATCTGCGAAGAAACAATTTGTTCAAATCAAATTGAAAAAGAACTAAGATAATGAGGAGAGAAGTACGATTGAGATACCTCCCGATTCTTCCTCATGCATTGCATCTTCAACCCTTTCTTCTTCTTCTTCATCTCCTTCTCTTGGCTCCCGCCTCTCCTCTTCTTCCTCCTGGCCGAATGGAACGAAGGTCTCCACTGCAAATCCTTCCGTGTTTTACTGGTCATGCGACCTTTGCCTTTGTCCTTGGCAGAAAGGGATCTCGCAGGAGGGGAAGTTGGAGCGCTTCTAGGGGAAGAGATTGTAATTCCTCTTTGCCTAGGCCTTTTCGCTCTTGGCGCGGCAGTTGCTGGAGGAGGCGGATCATCTTTAGGGGGAGACAAGGCCGGATTATTATCTATCAGCGAGTCAGCAAAAGCATTCATGACCTCGCGAATCCTGGCTTCGACCTCAGGGTCCATCCTCGATGCTAGCCGAAACGACTGTCCTTGTCTTGTTGTGGTAACAATGGTGTTAACCAGCGATTTGGAACGCTCGCCAGACGCAAACCTCCGCACATGGCACTATAGCAAGCAGTGTAGAATGAGTTGTCAATATATTGAAGTAAAGAAGCTTAGTGCATGCGAAATAAATTTCTTACCTTAGCAAAAGTTTCGCTATATCTGATGACATGCGAGTCGCCTTTTCTAACCGCGGCGGTCTTTTCATCTAGAATGATGGCAGGGCACAAATGGTTCTCGAGATCTAGCAACGAGTAGCAACCATATTCAGACTCGTCCAGAATGCAATTGGGACGGAAAGGAAAAGAGTTTCTTTTGATCACAGGAGCTCTGCTTGGCTGGGGAGCCGACTGCATCTCAAATCTTGTGTGCTGGGCGATCCAGTATGCGAGCCAGTTTTTGGAATAACCGCCTTCACGGTTACCTGCAGGTTGCTCAAAGGGAAGATTGCTCAGCAAGACTGTTTTGCACTCCTTTATCAACAAACGCTTATAGCAGCCTCTGACAATAGACTGTGGCCAGATTGATGGCGCCACTGCATCAAAACCGAATTGGGGAGAAATGTGAGTGGGATCAACGTCCACGGTAATCCTCTCGTACCTCGGCGCGAGCTCACGAACATGCTCCGCGAGAGCGGGAAGGGAACCTCGCAGGCACCAGCAAAAGAATTCGCGATAACTCTCATGGAAATACTCTCCATCTTCGAAGAGGAGCTCTTCTGAGAAGACAACACCCTTGGAAGGATACAGCTTTGGAAACCATCGCACGTTTTCAATGCGCATGGCATAGGGCCTGGCTATGAACTCCTCCCGATTGTCGCAGATCAGGCTCCAAACGCACTTGATATTGTTTGTCCCAAACCACCTCGCAGCTCTGCCGCTGTTACGCTCCTCCACCGCACCTGGGGGACACCACCTGTTGGGCTTAGAAGCAACTGGAGCATAGGAAGGCCAGCGCTCAAAGACCCACATTGTCAAGAAGGCAATATTAACAAAAGTCAGTATGTCGAGGCGGCCACGCGATTCCTTCATGGCCACGACCAGCTGATCCAGTCTGTAGTACAATGTGCCCAAGACCAAAGGTCCGAGTGCGACTTTCTGGCCGAGAGCCAACTTCACAGCAAGGGGCAGAACGTGATAAAAGACCTCATCGTGCGGGTGGCCATCGATCAGGTACCTCGACAACCAGGCGCAGAGAAAGGCGCATAGGGTTAAGTGATAACCCTTACCCTCCACATAGTTCTCAGCCTTTGGGTTTTCACTCAGAAGCTTCTTGGTGATGCTGCTGTTCGCATAATCACGGAAAAAGTACTGCACCCATTTGTTCCAAGTTTTTTTCGCAGATGTATCAACCAACTGCCAGTGAGGAAGGACTTTTGTAGTGGTCCACCGGGTGGAAATTTTCTTCACCTCTGCCAGGCACTCCTCCATCTGCGCGTACAGAGCGAGCTCCGCATCCGTCCTCAAGGGACTCAAAGGATCCACCTCGCCCATGGGAGAGAGATCATAAAGCATGTGCACGTCCTCGAGCGTGGGGGCAGCCTCGAACTCAGAAAAGTGAAATGTGTGAGTCGCAGGCGAATAGCGGGAAAGAAGGTTTAGAAGCATGGACTGGTCCAGCTTCACGACAGCACCCTTCATAGCACGAACTGCGAAGTATACGCCGGCCTCGTTTAGAGTCACGGCGTGATGAGTCAATACATGGTCAATCCACTCATCCATGTAGTCCAATTTCTGAACAAAAGCTTGGGTAGAAATCGCAGCATATGGGAAGTACCCATTTTCGATTCCCAATCGAACCACGTCCTCAGAGCCAATCAAATCGAGCAAGGCGGAATTAACTGGAGGGGTTAATGTTTGCAATCCCTCGCCAGAAAGAGGAGCAGGCAGTTTCTTTGCCTTAACCCTAGCATGATAGAAGTCTTTGCCACCCAGGTAGGGGGCTTTTCGCCATAGAGATCGCGGAAGATCAGGTATTTCTTCGTCCTCCTTGGTGGGTCTAGTTCCTTTTGTCTTTGCCATTCCTGCGGAAGAGCAAGAAAAAAGGGGGGAGAAATATGCACACTTCAGTTTGAATTCTGAGATTCAAGATCTATGAGAAGAAAGATGAACACTTTCTGGTACTAATTTCAGAAATTAAAAAATTGAAATTGTTTGCATTATCAGGGATTTCAAAACCCTACATCCAAGGTCCTTATCATTGAAGGATTAAATCAAAATTGGGTTCAAAGATTGGAGCTTCTACACAAGTTTTCAGCAGATAATATGTCATGGGTTTGCAGATCCAACACAGTTCAAAGCATACATCGGTATTTTAAACAAAATTGAACAAGGCCAACCTTGTTTTGGTAAAGCTTGCTTGGATGCGCACAGTTGAAGAAGACGATTGACAAGAGTGAACTGGTGATTGATTATTTGAATCTGCTCTCGAAGACTTTCGGGTATCATTCACTTTAAGAGAAAGAAGTGATGCTTTGCAACAATGGAGAGTACAGAGTATTTATCCAAAAACAATGAAGGGTTGCGTCCTTTCCGTAGTCGAATCGCAACCGTCACCGTCGAATCGCGCAATCACAGGACAAGCTGACGTCACCCCTAAAACCCTAAAGGCCAGACGACACGAATCTAGGGGTTTTAGGTCATAATGGCACGCACGGGGGCTGAATTTGCTCATATTTGAATTGGTGCGTGGCGGCGACGCGTAAGTTGGTTTCCGCGCATGGAAGTCTATCCAGCTATGAGTCTTCACGCGCAGAAAGGGGGCTAATGTAGATAGTGCTTTCTGAGCTGACAGATCTTGGCCACGTGGAAACCATCTAGCACACCATATTGTGCTCCACACACACTGGATCACCAGCCGCGCTGATCCACGTGGGGGCTGCGAGACAGGGCCCTCGCATACCACTGCACGGGACTTGTAGGGACTTAGTGGTTTGGAGGCTAGAGTAAGTCATGTCGCGTGCGAGCCAAGCCCGCGCGCGACCTTTAGTAACTGCTTTTGAGAGATTTATGGCACGAGCTCCATAAACCTGGTCAATCCGGTCAAGCCCGGTCAACCCCATAACGGTTCCGGTATTCGCGCATAACGTGCTGTAACAGTCCCTATATATGAGGACGAACGTGCCGTTGTGGTTAAGCTAATTAAGCCGCCATTGATGGGCGCATTAACCACACTGCAACGGTCACATTCTCCGTTATATATAGGACGTTAACCTTTCCATACAAAGGAGGACACACTAGCCATACGCGGAGGCTCTGCCAAACCTCTGTCTCTCTCTCAGACATTACTACTGCCTTACTCTCTCCCTACACACAACCCAACTCTTCCTGTGCAATCTCTGATCCTCTACTTACGGTGTACACGGAGTTCTCCTCGCCGGAATCTCTTGTGCACACCAGTTTAGGAAACAATCCTGCAAAACTTAGAAGCAATATTTCCCGCTTTATCATGGTCAAACAGATGATATAATATGATTCTGAACATGTGTATCAATTTGTCTTTCATCATCTAACAACAGGTAATCAAACATATGCAGGAGAGATAATAAAATAGATCAGAGAGTTAGCAGAAAAACTCCCCCTCAGGATATGCTTTCAGGTTTATCAGTTTCAAGGATTTGAATTCAGTTTCAAGGCCTTGAAAATAGCCAAAACTATTTTCAAGCCTCTGAAGCTAATTCAAGGCTTTGAAAGCTGTCTCAAGGCCTTGAAATAGCCAAGCTTTTTCAAGTCTTGAACAACCTGAGCTTTCAATATCCCCCTTAATGAAAGACAAAACCAAATTATATTTGATCCTTAGTCTCTGCAAAATAAACTAATTAGTCTACAATTTAAATACAGAATAATTCCAAAACGATCCAACTTATTTAAATGCCAAAAGACATAAAAAGTTCAGCAGATAAAACTAGATAATCCTAAAACCTAAACTGTGAAACCTAGAATTTTCTTCCCCTTTTTGACTTTCATCAAAAAGATAGAAGATGTTGGATTAAGTGTCTGGAAAATTTTGAAAACTTAGAGAAAAAAAGCAAAGAGATTATGGAAGAATGAATAGGCAAGATTAAGGGTCTTTCTCATCTTCATGATCTCCTGTTTCTTCCTCACTTTCTTCACTGCTGGTTTGAACTTATTGAGAGATCACATCTATTTACTCAATAAAGGAACTGATCTTTTCAATAACTTTCCTTTCCTTTTCCTTTAATCTCAGGGACTGTCTTCTTCTTATCTCTTTTAGGGCTTCCAATATGGATACCCTTCTGCTTATCTTATGTAGATGTCGTAGACTCTTTCTTCCTTGCTTGAGCTTGATCTTTTCTCACTATCTTCTTGGGTGGTGAAGATTCTTCTTCTTCTTCAGTGAAGCTTTTTGAAATAGAGTCCTCACTGATCTGTTAAACCTCTTCCATTGCTAATTTTCTCTTCTTCTCTGAGACAGGTTTTGAACTACCAGCCATCTTGATTTGGTCAGAGGCTCTTCTTGTGCTCATTAGGGTTAGGGTGAAGAAAAGAGAGAGATGGAATGATACGCAATGAAGGAGAGGAGAAGAAGATAAATACTGAAGAGTTTGAGTTTCAAAAGGAAACTAGTATCTCTCTGATTCTAAAAAGATTTGCAAAGATCAGAGAAAAATTTCAAACTATTATGTCGTTGGAAAAAGAATATACTAATAATATTTTTGGCTAAAACAAATTTTTTGAAAGGGTATGGACTATATTAGGCAAATATCTACAGAGATATCACCCAGTATAAAATGATCCAGTTTTGTTGACTATTAGTGTAACAGATTCATTTTCAAGGCTTTGAAAAGGCTTTCAAGACCTTGAAATACTGTAACACTGTAACAGGTAAAAGATCAAAGCTTTGAACTGATTTTCAAGGCTTTGAAACTCAGTTCAAACCTTTTGAAACACAAATAACTTACCTTTCTTACCTTAAGCTCCCCCTAAACCAATGCAGCCTTATTTAGCATTCCCAGTTCCAATCTTAGAGCTGAGAACCTTTCATCTGCTAAAGGTTTGGTGAAGATATCTGCAATTTTCATATTAGTAGCAACAAATTCAAGAACAATACCACCTTTCTCAGCATGATCTCTGATGAAGTGGTGTCTGACATCAATGTGCTTGGTTCTTGAGTGTTGTACTGCATTCTTTGTAATTGAAATTGCACTAGTGTTATCACACTTAATAGGAATGCCTCTGAAGTCAAATCCAAGGTCTCTTAGCTGTTGAGTAATCCATAGTACTTGTGAGCAACATGCTTATGCAGCTATATATTCAACTTCAGCTTTTGATAGGGAAACTGAATTTTGTTTCTTGGAATGCCAGCTAATCAATGATGATCCAATAAATTGACAGGTTCCAGAGGTGCTTTTTCTATCAACCTTGTAGCCTGCAAAGTCAGCATCTGAAAAACCACTTAAAGAGAATTTAGAGTGTCTTGGATACCAAAGCCCTAAGTCTTTGGTACAATTGAGATATCTGAATATTCTCTTCACAGCAGTTAGTGTGATTCTTTTGGATCAGCTTGAAAATCTAGCACACATGCATACACTAAACATAATATCTGGTCTCCTTGATATCAGATGGAGTAATGATCCAATCATGCCTCTATACTCTTTTACATTGACACTCTTACCAGATCATCCTTGTCTAAGGATAGTATGGAGCTCATTGGGGTTTTGGCTTCCTTGCATTGAGCCATGCTGTATTTATTTAGCAAGTCTCTTGTGTACTTGCTTTAATTCAGAAAGATACCCTTCTTCAATTGATGTATTTGAAGTCCTAGGAAGAATTTTAGTTCTCCCATCATGCTCATCTCAAATTCCCTCCTCATAAGACTTGCGAATTCTCTGGCAACTGGAGCAAGGGTTTCTTCATAATCTATACCTTCTTCTTGATTGTAACATTGAGCAACTAACCTTGCTTTGTTTCTGATTACATTGCCACTTTCATCCAACTTGTTTCTGAATACCCATCTAGTACCTATGACAGACTGGTTTGTTGGTACAGGAACCAGGTTCCAAACCTTATTCCTTTCAAACACATTGAGTTCACTTTGCATAGCAATGATCCAGTTTGCTTCTTGTAAAGCTTCCTTCACAGTTTTTGGTTCTACAAGAGAAATGAATGCATTAAAAGCACATAAGTTCTTCAACTGTGATCTAGTTTTTGTACGAGTGGTTGGATCTGATATGATGTTATCAGCTGGATGATATGAGAGATATTTGAATCTCTTTCCTGGAGACTATGGTTCAGGTTAACCATAGATCTTCTCAGGTCTTGAAGTAGTCGCTTTGTCACTTGAATCCTTGTGATCATCTTTTTCAAGGCTTTGGGCTGCGTTTTCAAGGCCTTGAGAACTATTTTAAGGTCTTGAAAATGTCTTCTACTATCTTCTGAGCCTTTCTTGAATCCAAGTGGATTCTCAGTTTCTTCCTCTGATTCATGCTTGTTCAAATTCCAATCTGTAAAACTTTCACTCAAAGAACCATCATAGCTTTCATAAAAAATAACATGAATGCTCTCTTCAATCAGTTTGGTTCTTTTGTTGTAAACACTATGAGCTTTGCTATTCAGAGAGAAACCAAGAAATATACCTTCATCACTTCTTGCATCAAACTTACCAAGATTTGCTTTCCATTGTTATGGATAAAACAGGTACATCCAAAGGGTCTGAAGTAAGAAATTTTTGGCTTCCTCCCTTTGAATAGTTCATAGGGGGTCTTCTTTATAATAGGTCTGATCAAGCACCTGTTCAGAATATAGTTTGTTGTATTCATAGCTTCTGCCCAGTGGTGTTTAGGCAACTTGCTCTCAAGAAGCATTGTCCTTGACATGTCTTCAAGAGTCCTGGTCTTTCTTTCAACAACACCATTCTGTTGAATAGTTCTTGGAGCAGAAAAGTTGTGAGAAATACCATGCTTATCACAGAATAAATAAAACTCTAACTGATTAAATTCTCTACCATGATCACTTCTGATTGAAGCTACAGGTAGGTTTTTCAAGTTTTGAAGTTCTCTGCAAAGCTTTGAAAATTCAGAGAGAGCTTCAGATTTTTATTTGAGAAACATAACCCAAGTTTATCTAGAAAAATAATCTACCACAACTAGCATATATCTTTTATCTTTTGGAGTATGAGTCCTCATTGGACCACAGAGATCCATATGAAGTAACTCAATAGGTCTAGTTGTAGTTACAGACTTCTTTGGCTTGAAGGAGCTTCTGGTCTGCTTTCCTTGTGCACAGGCTTTGCATAACTCATCTTCTTTGAACTTGGTGGATGGCAATCCTCTTACCAAGTCTTTGGAAATCAATTTTTTCACAGTATGCAAACTAATATGACCAAGTTTTCTATGCCAAATATTTGAATCCTCTTTCAAGGCCTTGAGACACTTCAAACTTTCACTTTTCCGATACTAAGATTATTGCATTTTCCTTTGTCACCAAGTGTTATTGAACCTTCTGATTGCTCCTTTAATTATGAGAATTGAGATCTCTTTCCACTCGTGTGTCTTGAGCAACCACTTTCCATGAACCACTTATGTTCCTTGGTGACAACCTGCAAGCACCAAGCACTGCCTTACCCGGCTATTAGACCAAGTGTGGAATTTCGATTCATATTCAGGATCAACCATGTTAGGTGGTCTAACCCCTTTAGGAACCCAAATCTGTCTAACCTGTCCTTTAATTTTAAAGGGAAAAGTGTTCCTCATTATGTGAGGGTCTCTTCTTCTAAAAGGACAAGTCATTAAACATGACCAGTTTTACAGCAGTAATGACAAGTAGGAGAGGTTTTGTTTCCAGCTTTCAAAAATCTGGTATTGTTTCTTCTTGGTTAGTTTGGATTGAATCCAATACCAGCTTTGTGAATAGACAGTGAGCTTCCTCCAAGAATCAAGTTCAACTTCTGTTCTGATCCAGCAAGTTTGATTTTGACAAGTTCAGATTCTTGAAGTTTCTCAGTAAGAGTAGTCTTTTGTCTTTCTAAATCATCAACATGATGTCTTAGATTAACAAGGCTGTCATTCACAGAGGTGTTTTCAGTGACTACTTCCTTGATTTGTGTTTTCAAGGCTTTGAAACTGGTTTTCAAGGCCTTGAAATCACTGTCAGTTTTCGTCTGAGAGATTTCAAGATTCTGATTTAGGCAAACAAGTTGTAAATTTTCTTTTGCTTGCTCATGAACTTTCTCTTTCAGAACCCTGATCTCTTTCAGATAATCTTCTTCATTTAAAAGCATTGTTCTGAGATATTCTGAAAGAGCTTCTTTTGGCTTTGAAATGAAACAGTTAACCATTACCTTAATGTTCTTTTCAGAACTATCATCAGGCTTGGCCATGAAGCATAGGTTGGCATGTTCTTCTTCAGATTCAGATTCACTGGAGCTATATGAATTACTCCATGAAGCTATCATGGCTTTCTTCCTTCTTTCATGATCTTTCTTCTGAAAGTTCTTGCTCTTTTTGTGTGGACAATCTCTTATCAAGTGTCCTGCATCACCACACTCAAAGTAGATAATAACTTTTGACTTGTTCTGTGATGAGGGCTTACCTTTGTAATCCTTGCTGCTGGATGGTCTATGCCTTTCTCTGTTGAATTCTTTGTTACCAGAGTTTCTCTTCATTTTGAGAATCCATGTCAAGGCTTTGGAAATCAAGGCAATTGGATCTTCATCATCACCATCCTCAGTTTCAAGGCTTTGAATTCTCTCATTCTCATTGGCTTTGAGGGCTAGATTTTTGACACCTTCTGGGAGTTCTCCATCAACTTCATTCATAGATATCTTATGTGTCAGGAGCTTCCCTTGTAGATCATCAAGTTGTAAGGTTGAGAGATTCTGAGCTTCTTCAATAGCTGTGGTCTTTGGTTCCCATTTTTCCTTTGGAAGACTTCAGAGTATCTTCCTCACCTTTTACTCATTGGAAAAATGTTTTCCCAGTGAGTCAAGGTTTTTGACAATATCAGTGAATCTTTTGAACATATCTCTGATGGACTCATCTGCATTCATCTTGAATAGCTCATATTGTCTGAGATAAATGTTGATCTTGGTCTGCTTGACTTGGTTGGTTCCTTAAAAGTAACCACAAGTTTATCCCATATTTCTTTAGCAGTTGTGCATCCAGAGATCCTGTTAAATTCATTTGTACTCAAAGCACAATACAAAATGTTAATAGCTTTGTAGTTCTTAGAAAATTGCTCTAATTCAGAAGAGGAGAGTGAGTCTTCTATTTTGGGAGTTCAAGTTTATCTTTCTCTGTATAGAAACTATGAGGTCCATTTTGAATAATGGTCCAAAGCTCTAGATCTTCATCAATGATAAACATTTTCATGAGAGCTTTCCAATGAGCAAAATTTTCTCCACAGAATAGAGGAAGTCTGTTAGCAGCTCTTCCCTGTGAGCAGCCACCATCACCTGCAGTACTCATGATCACCAGATGGTTAAATCTTATACAGTGATACAAGCTATGATACCAATTGAAAGTGTGAGTATGCAGATGTATAAGCAACTAATATAATCTAGAGGGGGGGTTGAATAGAGTATGCCAACTTTTTGAAAAACTTGCTAAAAATAGAAAAACTTGTGCAGATAAAGAATTTCAAGGCCTTGAACACAAGTTCAAGCCTTTGAAGAGTAGCAGAAAGTTTTAGAACAAGCATGCCTTTTTCAAGGCCTTGAAAACAAGTTCAAACCCTTGAAAAATAAACAGTTTTTGTATGTTGCAAAAGCTTTGAAAGTAGATGAATTGAAAATGCACAAGACAAGTGATTTATAGAGTTCATTCCACTTCGACCTACGTCTCTACCTCAGGGATTAGATCCCTGCAGCATTTTCAACTCAATTCTTATTAATAAAAAGCTAAGCCCTAGAACTCAAGAACAGAGAGTTCCCTTACTCTGTTACAGCTTGTGTTTTTCCCTAACCTGTCCAGTACCTGCTCCAGCTAACTGATTAACTAAGAATTCTCTATTGTTCACCTTGAACAATCCTTGAGAATGAATGTAGAAATAATAAAGAAATGATCTACCGATATAGCTCTATACAAAAGATCACTAAAGAGTAGAGAAACTGCAATGAAATGCAGTGAAATTCTATGTATGGATTGGAAGAGATGAAGAAATTCTTTGATGCTTGACAATCCAGAATGCTTTCTCTGTATTTTCCCGTTGAGAATTGTGTGTTGTTGCTTCGAATTTGAGCTCTTTAAATACTTCAAACAACTCTGTAAATCTCTCCAGATTTTCAGCAACAACCTTCCTATTTTGTAGGCAACAGAGTTTGACTCATTTAAGATCTTCTCCAACGGTTGAATGATTGTAATCTTCGGAGATATTGATGTAATCCTTCATTTAACCATCAAGAGAAGCTGTCAAACATGTCTGATTGATCACAGGATAAAAGTATTCAAGTGTTTCTAAATCTGCAGCAATCCAGTTTAGGAAACAATCTTGCAAAACTTAGAAACAATATTTCCTGTATTACCATGGTCAAACAGATGATATAATATGATTCTGAACATGTGTATCAATTCGTCTCTCATCATCTAACATCAGGTAATCAAACATATGCAGGAGAGATAATAAAATAGATCAGAGAGTTAGCAGAAAAACTCCCCCTAAGAATATGCTTTAAGGTTTATCAGTTTCAAGGCTTTGAATTCAGTTTCAAGGCCTTGAAAATATCCAAAACTATTTTCAAGCCTCTGAAGCTGATTCAAGTCTTTGAAAGCTATTTCAAGGCCTTGAAATAGCCAATCTATTTCAAGTCTTGAACAACCTGAGCTTTCACGTTGAACTAAAACTTTGACAGTAGAGCTTGTACCTTGTTTAGTGAGTCTCCTGTCCAATATAGCCACTAGTTCAACCGAGAATTGTCCATCTGCCCCAACAGTAGGTAAGTCTGGAGAAGCTGTATAATTCCCAATAGCCCTCTTTAGTTGGGACACAGGGAACACAGGGTGAACCCTGGATTGATCTGGGAGTTTCAACTTGTAAGAAACCTTCCCAATTTGATGCAGAACTTGAAAAGGCCCATAAAATCTAGCTGACAGCTTGTAATTGCTTCTGAGCTGTACTGAACTCTGTCTATAAGGCTGCAGCTTCAAGAAGACCCAATCTCCTACCTGGAACACCCTCTCAGTCCTATGTTTGTTAGCATAATGAACCATTCTCTTATGAGATTTAATTAAGTTGTCTTTGAGAAGCTGCAGCAGTCTAGACCCGCCACTAGTGAAAGAGTCTACAGCCTCCACCCCAGTCTTGTTTAACTGGTGAAAGTTATAATGTTGAGGTTTAAAACAATATACACTTTGAAAGGGAGTAACCTGTAATGTTGTGTGGAAGTTGGTGTTGTACCACCATTCAGCCAAACTAAGCCACTTCACCCACCTCTTAGGCCTGTCCCCAGTGAGACACCTCAGATAGACTTCCAAGAATTGATTAAGCCTCTCACTTTGTCCATCTGACTGTGGATGGTAAGATGTGGAATACTTGAGCTGAGTACCCATCAACTTGAACAAAGTGTTCCAAAACTGACTCACGAAAATGGGATCCCTGTCACTGACAATTGAGCTGGGAAGGCCATGGAGCTTACATATATTTTGGAAGAAAATGTCAGCTACATCCTCAGCAGCATAAGGGTGGCTTAGAGCAATGAAGTGCCCACATTTAGACAACCTATCAATCACCACAAAGATAGTGGTCTTGTTCTCTTATTTTGGTAAACCATCAACAAAGTCCATGGCAATATGTGACCAAGGATTATCTAGAATTGGTAAGGGTTGCAACAGATCTAGATATGGAAGGTGCTTAGCCTTCATTCTTTGACAAATATCACATCCTTGTACCCAAGTCTTGACTTGCTTCTTCAACCCTGGCCAAGTAAACAACAGTTTAACCCTCTTGTAAGTTCCCAGAATGCCAGAGTGCCCCCCTACCCCAGTGTTATGTAGCTCTTGAATGATTTGTTGCCTCAGTTCAGTGTGGCCCCCTACATACAGTAACTCCTTATGTTTTAGTACCCCATCTTGTAACTTGAACTCTGGTGCAGCATTAGGGTCAATAGACAACATAGCTATCTTGTATTTCACTTCATTGTCATTGACATAGCTCTCCTTCACCTCCTGCAACCATTTAGGTGTGATGGTGGACACAGCTGCACAAGAACCCTCTACTTCTTCTTCTAAAGTGCTTCTTCTTGAAAGAGAATCAGCCACATTGTTGTCATGCCCTATCTTATATTGGATTTCATAATGCAAACCTAGTAACTTTGAGATCCATTTCTGCTGCAAAACTGAAGTAAGCTTCTGCTCCAACAAGTACTTGAGGCTGTGGTGATCAGTCTTTATGATAAACTTTCCTCCTTATAAGTAGGACCTCCATTTTGAGATGGCATGAATAACGGATAACAACTCCTTTTCATATGTGGAGAGCCCCAGATATTTGAGTGACAATGCCTTGCTAAAGTATTCCAAGGGTTTATTTAGCTGCATCAGCACTGCTCCAATCCCATCTTGGCAAGCATCTGCCTCCACTACAAAAACTTCTCTAAAATTAGGGAGAGCTAATACAAGAGTTGTTACCATGGCTTGTATGAGTTTGTTAAAAGCAGAAGTAGCCTCCTCAGTCCAGTTGAAGCTCCCTTTCTTGAGGATTAGGGTTAGAGGTATGGCCAAGGCTCCATATCCCATTACAAACCTCCTAGAATACCCAGTGAGGCCTAGAAATCCCCTCAACTCTTTAAGTGTCTTAGGTATGGGCCACTATGTTTGGTTTTGATTCATGGATGCGCAACGGAAACAATAATAAACCATGCAAAACCCTCCAAGGATCACAAGTCAAGAGACATAAAGATGGTAAGGGAAGAAATCAATAACACACCTTAGGGTTTCTCGTTTGATGACTTCAAACGCGAATTGTGTCACGTCTCTACAGTTGATCCACGCCTAGAGGTGAGATCTAGATCCTCCAAATCCTTGTGCTAGCTAGGAAGAATGGAGGAGGAAGAAGGAACCAAGCAACAATGGAGCACCAAGAGGTTGGGCGGCACCCTTTAGGCCGACGGGTAGGGGGCGGCAATCCCAAGGGGGTTCGGCCCCTTTTGGGACTTGCTCTATCTCTCCTTTTCTCTCCCACTTACTTATGTTATGAGCATTAGTGTGGGAAGGAAGTAAAGAGCATCCTTTATATAGTCCAACAACTCCTTGTTAACTACCTAAAGGCCTTATTCTAGTCCTACTAGAATTCGGATTAGTCCCCTAGTCCTAATCATGTCCATACATGGATTAGTTCTATTTGCCCATTAATCCTAATTATGTCTCTACATGAATTAGGCCACCTTGGCAAATTCTAATCATGTCTCTACATGAATTAGGCCAACTTGCATATGAGCCCTACTAAGTTAGCAAGTTGTTGCGATTTGATCCTTCTAATTAATTAATCATATTAAGTAATTATTTCCCATGTCTAGTTCACCCCTATATGGCGTGTGACCCCATATGCTCTATTTAGTTGGTAGTAACTATTTACTAATATGGAGCGGCCTCTAGCAAGACATCCATTCTAGACAACAAATAGATTAGTCATCATGACAAACCTTGTGCAAGTAATTGTCTCATCCCTTTGTCCCAATATCCGGATTGGACACGAGACATACAAGTCACACTCGTATATCCAATCCATAGTTTCTCGATCCTGGGAATAGCCTTATTCGTTCTAATAACATCAATATCCCATATTGATTTATTTGAGTCTGGCAAGACATTTTATAAGCACTATCCCTCGAGTGGCCTAGGATATTTTCTCCCGTTATGTGGGAGCGACAAATTCTATCTACGTCCACTACGATCTCTAAGCTTGCTTCTTATTGTATCCAGTACACGCCTTTATAGCTACCCAGTTACGGTGTAGCGTTTGACGCTACCAAAATCACAATAATCCACAACTAGAATATCTAGTGACTTCAAGCCTAAGGATGACAATACCGTTGCACCGCGAGAAGCGCTTGTGACTTAACATAACGTGTATGTAGCCTTCTCGGAGATGGGTCAATCCAGTATGCCATTACTCCTAATGCTTACCCATGTGTTGGATCATGATATCTCCATATCAATCCAACCCCATACTAGTCTATAAATGATTGTCCTAGTAGTCATTATAATTGACTAGGGATATTTACTCCTAATGCTTCTGGTTTTGGTCATTCTCTGAGTCCTGAGGTTCAGTAACCTGGCTCTGATACCAACATGTGAGGCCCCTGACCTCACGAGCACCGTCGCAAGAAAAGAAGAAGAGTCGGAGAATTTCTCCGATTGAATCAGAGAGAGAGATAGAGTTAGAGACAGTGCATAAATTGGGGAAGAAATGTGAAATATCATAAACGTAATAAATCTCTTACAGCCCCAAATTTTATATCAAGGGGTGGGCAAGTGCAATTACTCCAACTAGCTAACGGTCACCCACGTCAGCCCAACTCAGAACTATCCCGGCCAATCAGAGAGGAGAGAGGGAATGACGTGGTCCTCCAGCTGGCTGACTAAGCTAAACGACTTCGCTATACTAAACCATTTGAATACAACGTATAAGCCGATGGATGGCTGAGATTAGATCTCATCGACCCATCCAACGGCTATTGCTATTCAAAATTACACGACCACAGTTTTGAAGAACTTTCCCTTTCGTCCCAATTAGACAACCACCGTTTATAAGGCATTTCACTTTAGTCCCAGCTGCTGAATCCTAACACCCTAAAAACAGGATTAATCAGTTCTCTCACGTTGGGGACGGATTAGAGACACTACGGGAAGCTTTCGTGGAGCTTGGAGCACTGTTTGGAGAGCGGAGATTCACCATTTGAATTCTTTTTCTCCTCTTCTCATTATTTTCATCTACGATTATGAAAAACATTATCTTTATAACCATGAATAGTAGTTGCTAAGTAGTATATCGGGATTTCTCAACGGTAACTAGGGTTTGAAGCCGTGTTTGGCGAATTATGAGTTTGATTCATGTTTGATTGAACTTAATAGATGATGAATGTTTTTGCTATGGTGAATTATCGTTCTTAATCCATCTTTGTGTTGTTTTGCCATAAATATGAAAATTATAGGTAATACGTAAGTGAAAGCAACGATTTTTCCGGATAATTGAATTAATCACGTAGTCACGGGTTAGAGAAATCAACCACAGACTGTGAACTTTGAGTAGAATTATATGATCGTCATTATATGTTTTAGGGATAATTAGAACTTGGTAACTCGGTTGTAATTTGACCTAGGAATAGAAAGCTAGCTTGGTAACTCGGTTAGCCTTATTGCTCGTTTGGTAAAGTAAAGCATTATCTGTGTTTCAAAACGTAATTCGTTAACGGTGTTCACCTAGTGATCCTAGAGAAATTCTGATACTTGTCCCTCGTATTAATCTCAATTTTAATAATTAATTTGTTATTTCAATTATTAATTTAGTAAAAAAATCCAATTGCTTGCCCACACGAAGTTAATCATCCTAGTTAATTCACAACAAGTCCTTTGGGTTCGATAAACCCGAATTTCCGGATTATTACTACACGCGACGACCGTACACTTGCAGAGATCGTGTCACCAGGACATCTTTTCGTGAAACCAGTGCGCATGATAATAAAAATAAAGGTTTCCCCACTACGGTGCTTCCTATTCATTGAGACTTTTTCACTGAACTCTCTCTGGTTTCAAGCTTCATCCATTGCCCTTACTCAAAAAAATTATTTTTTCTAGATTTTGCTATTTTTTTTCTTTTTCTCATATTTTCCTAGACACTATATGCTTTTGGCCAACTCAATTATTCACAACGATTGGGTAGCAGACTCAATAATTTTGAAAGTGCTAACAATGCAAAAAATTAAATCTAACACAGTACGACAATACATTGAAACACTCTACACTGACCACAAATACTAAACAATACTAACACAAGCTACATGTAACATGGCGATGCAAACAAACATGGCTAGTAAGCATGTACACAAACCCCCCACACTTAAGTGTTTCGTTGTCTTCAACGAATTTAGATATATAATAAGTGGACTCATCACATAAATGTGTAGGCGGTGGATTTCAACAATTATCTGTCAAAAACGTAAAAGACGAGAGAGAGAGAGTTAGAGGTACCTGTGGTGCCCGGACCTACATGGGCACCACTGCCGCTAAAACTGCAACAAGAAGGGGTCCATAGGACCGTGGAAAATTTCCGGAAAAGTCTCACCTCGCGTCCGGATTCCGATGCACCTAAACGACATTCCCTATCACGCGCAGCAAGAAGGGGAACCCGAAACGTCTTCTGTACATGTGTCCCTGCACACTGATTGGAAGAATTAACGCAACTCTCTCTCACCCCTCAAATTCGGATATGGAGAACTAAAAGCAAACGTAAAAATAAAATAGCATCCTACTCTACATTGGGTTGCCTCCCAAGCAGCGCTTGTAATTTAAGGTCAACGGCCCGACTCGGTTACCTCAACCGAAAAGGATTGTGGATCTAACACCCCCAAAACCGCCAAGCCGGAAGTCCGAAAAGGCCGACCCGGTAGCCCAGGGATGTCACTCCGCACCCGAGATTAAACCCGGATACAAGGAGATTTTATAACAGAATATCCAAACCAAATCCATAAAAATATTTAATTGAAACTTTAAAACTTGTCTCGCCACAAATATGGGCATTATTACAATCTAAAATTATCTAAGTCTAACTGAAGAGCTAAAGTAAAACAAATGTGATTTACTAAACTTTTCATATGTATGTCGAGTCGCGCTCCCGTTACTCCAAGCTTCCACCTAAACCTGTGGTGCAGAATTAAAAAGAAACACCACAGTTTCTAAAGTCAGCGGAAAATACTGAGTAAGCAACACCCAAGCATGTAAATAGATTATGAATCAGTTTAAAAACGACACATTAGTTTGAAGAGTAAAGAATTTGAGTAAGAGTATAAGTATGAAATAAGAATTCACAAATCTTTTCCTTTATCACTTCACTTGTGGGGAAACATTCTCAAACTTCCTCATTTGTCCAATCGGGACTTCCAATTCTTAATCATAAATGTCCATCATTCAGAAAACATATATTACCATGTTGACACGGGGAAGATCTACTAATAACTGGCTACCAGACCATAAGTGTCGACACCCCCCTAAGACTTCTTGCAGCCATAGAGGTAAGTACTGGAGCGAACTCGGGGCGGTTGCGACCGAGCAAAATAAAATAAAGTGGGTCGAGAGACGTAGTCCACGTCGACCAAAGCTCAAAATATTGATCCCCGATACAACTATTTCACTTTACGTCTTTACGTCTTATTAATCATGTGATAGTTGTGATAAAATCACTTTTATAAAATCAGTAAACTTTCTCAAATCAACAGTTCAAGTACATATTCAAATTTTGAGACAATAAATCACAAAAGCAGTTTAGACATGAAAGAAGATATGGGCGCTAGGCCTGGCATGTTTACTTACCTCAACAAATAGCAATCACAGCAAATCAATCGCAGTATTCGACGTATTCTTCGTCAACGAAATTGTCGCCTACAAATTTAATAATATCCTAATCAACATATTGCACACAAATTCCTATAGGTAAATCCCTTACTAACTCTCCCCAACCTCGCTAACGTGAACAACATCTTTTATAAGAAAATACACTTTATAGAGTTAAAGTTTATTATTTGTAAAAACACACTAAGCTATAATTATATAAATATAACTTATAAGATTAGATAAAATATCCCTTTTATTATTTAGGGTAGAGAAGCATATTATTTTACCTCAAAAACACTTTTAATTCAAATAGTAGTTTTTCCCAACCAAACAAGCCTTAGTAGAGAATATAAGTTATAAACTAACTAACTTTTATTTAAAAGAAATAATAAATTTATTTGAAGAAAATAACTTATTCTAATTTGTTACAAACTTATAAAATAAATAAGAAAAATATACTTTTATTTTTGGGTAAAGATGAGTACAAAAAGATTACTTTAAACTTGTATAAAAAAGAATGTCTCCAAAGAGATTTGAACTTAGAACCTATCCCACACATACACCCAAGCTTTAAGTGCTACCAACTAACCACTAGGCCACTGTCCCACTTGTTGTTTATTCCCATATACTATTAATATTAACCAACTAACTAGATTAGTTAATAAAAAAAACAAAACAAAACAAAACAAGAAATAAGAGAGAGAGACGGGTTGTTCTTCTTACCCGACCAGAGAGAGAAACGACGGGTTGATGATGGTGAGGCCGACGGTGGCGGCGGTGAGGCGGGCAGAGGGCGACGGCGCGGTGGCGGCGGCGTCGGCGGGCTGCGGCGGCGCGGTGGGCAGCCCGTCGGGTGAGAGAGAGAGAGAGATTGGGTGTGGGAGATTGAGAGAGAAATCGAAGGAGAGATTGAGAGGTTGAGGGATTGAGATTGTGGGTTTAAAATCTGAGAATTGATGGGTTTATATAGGTAGAGAGGTGAAGAATTCAACCTCCATGAGGAAACCCACTTTCAAGTTTTCGATTTCGAATCGGGTTGGGTTTTGGACGAAATTAGTTTACTTTTTGCTAAAGTATCGAGTTTTGATGAGATTAAATCGAATTGGGATTGAATTGGGACAAAAATCAAGAGTTTTGGTGAAGCTTCGGAGTGGTAATGGTGGTGTTCGGGTTGGAGATGGTCTTCTTCCTCCATGGGAGAGTTTGAGGAAGAAGATGACTAATTTTAAGGGAAAAGACACTTTAACCCCACTAGTTTTAGGCTTAGTACAACTACTACCCCCAAGTTCAATTAAAAGACACTATATAAGTTATAATAAATACATAAAAGCACCTAGGTAGTTTATAACTTTAAAATTAACTTTATAAATAATAACAACTAATACCCAAACTTATACTAATGTTATATTAACACCAAATAATATCATAAAATATAATAATAGCATATTAACACCCAAT
The DNA here is from genome assembly GCA_023055425.1 of Linanthus parryae. Lineage (NCBI taxonomy): Eukaryota > Viridiplantae > Streptophyta > Magnoliopsida > Ericales > Polemoniaceae > Linanthus > Linanthus parryae. The sequence continues at coordinate 23,060 of JALGPY010000038.1, read as the reverse complement.
ACTTATAATAATATTATATTAAAACTCAATAATTTCATAAAATAACCGTTTCAACATATTAACACTTAATATTATCTAAAAATACCCGTTACTAAATAACGGGGTATTACAGTGGAGGCTGCTTTATCCCTCCACTTCTTATTCTTACCATCTCTTCTGAATGCTTCTTTTTTCACTTGCACCCATGTGTTGTGACGAAGGCGGAGAGTTGTGGAAGGTAACTCTTTTCATCTGGCAATTGATCTTATTGATTAACTTCCACAAAGTACCACTGGGCTCAAATGCCTCATGCTCCATAAAGTCATCCCAGTAGTACCTCTTTGTTGCTATATGCTCTTCAAACGACCCATTCAATTCATCCACACCCCCACGCTTATTGATTTCCATCTCCTTAACTATGGCATATGGATCATTAATGGGATCACCCATTGAACAAGATATTGGAAGTTGCTCATCACGTTCTTCCCCATAAGAATCTCCATACAGTAATTGTTCCAGCTCGTCGCAAACTCGCGTGACATAGGATATGGAGAATTCATCACTAACCAAAGCTGGGGCTTTTACCTCAATAGCACTGAGCACAAGTTTTTCACCAGCTTCATCATCATCGACGCACCCAGGCTTCCAATGTCGGTGTTTTCCCATTCATTCCAAGGATGTGAAGGCGCATGTGGTCTTATCTTGCAATACGCCAGATCCTCCCACATTGGAAACACAGGTCCACCCCAATCCGAATCGGAGTCTGAGTCCTCATAAATGGCATAGTCCACCAATGGTTCCTAGACACTACAGTCTTTTCCCGGCTCAGGTATCTCTTCTTCCACTTGTGGCGGTGATGATGAAGGTTCAATTTTAGGCTCACTTTCATATGGCAAGGTCTCTTCTTGTGGATCTTGAATACTTGATTCCCTTGTCGCAGACAGTTTCTCTACTAGTTTCTTTATCCTATCCATCATCTCCCTGACGTAGTCCATACCTATGGTTGAATCCTATTGTGGCACTTGTGTAACCACGGACAAAAAATTGGCGCACGCTTCGATGTCCTCCATAATACTGTGTCGTTCTGCCATATTCGCTGATGAGTCCTCTTGGTGCTTATGAAGATGGGGTGGATGAACTCGACATGGGTCCCTATTGTCATGATAAATGCCACATCGATAGCACCAAACTATGCATGCGTCATCTTCTTCATACCCCTGCAGTAGAAACAGTAGGGGGACCAGAATAATAGTCTTCGTTACACATGCTTAGTAGAATCTCCTGCTTTATGTGTTCCTGAGAAAACAAACTCACAAGACACCCGTGAAGCATAGAGATAGAAAAGAGAACAAAATATATAAAAAAAAAACAAAAGTACTCTAAACTAACTCCTAGCTAAATAATCTAACGCTGTCCCCGGCAACGGTGCCAAAAACTTGAAACGATTTCTTACGTGTATACGCAAGTGCACGGTCAAGTAATATAGGGGTGGTATTTCAACCCCGAGTTATCGATCCCACGAGGACAGACTTGAGATTATTTAATTAGTTATTTAGTTTAGAATACGGTAACAGGAGGAAAGATTTGATTGATTTAAAATTTGAAATAACAAACTAATCTAATATTTTTGTATTTTTATATTTAAGAAGCAACGATGGAGAAACTAGGCAATCTCTAGATCACCTAGGGACTGCAGACGAATTCCAGATAGCTAAGTAACACGTTATTTCTATTCTAACTAAGTCGGGTAATAGGCTATGACAATCTCCTTTCAATCTCATGTCATTTTAGGTCTCGATAGACTACAATCTCCTATCGGTCTCATGAGTCTACCGGTCCGTTCTAGTAGGCTAACTACATGCACGTCAACGGGTCCTGTCGGTCCACCGTTGCACGAAACAGTCGAAATAACCCACTGAATCTACCCACTCAGGCCAATCCTAACACTTCTTCTTTTCGGTCTCGGTGATTCGAGATTGTTGTTCACATCTCATCAAGGCTAGTTAGAGTCAATGTCACGCACTCGCTAGCCGTATAGTAGTTTTGAGTCATGACTCCATTCCTACCAAGGGTTAAAACATCATATGAACAATTAGCTAGAATGAATTTAACCATTAAGCATGATTTCAATCTACGAAGAACATGAACTTTCAATGAATGTTAATTACTATCCTAACCATGTCAATAGGCTAGAGTCATTAACAATTCCATGAAAGAATAACATTCATTCTATAAATCAAATCCATAAAGCATGAAACAAAGTCTACGTATCCGAAATTAAGAACCGTCTACATAACCCTAGGCTCTCTAGAGAAGCCTAGCAAAAGTCTAGCTAAGCGTAATACAAATAGCAAAACAAGAGTGTTTCTCCATAAAAAGATTGAAGGAGGAAGAAGAAGAAGAAGAAAAACTCAAACCCCAGATCATCAATAAAGATTTGGCCCTTTGCCCTTTGTCTTCGTCTCTCCTCCGTCCTCCCCTTCTCCTTGCGTCTTATTTTCCCAAAGATACCTGAATCCTCCTTAGAGTGGTCCCCTAGGTCGAATATTAGACTGACACGATTTCTTGCGTGTCACCTCAAGTGCACGGTTCAAGTAATATAGGGTAATATTACAACCCGGAGTTATCGATCCCACGAGGACAGATAGTAAGTTTATAGGTAATTAGAAACTAATATAAAGAGTAAAGTAATTAGGGAGGAGTGTAGTGTGAGTGATTTGTTCCTAACTAATAAACTTTAAGTAGGTAATTAAAGATACGATATTTTTGTGTGACAATTTTCTTGGTACTAGGTCGCCTACGGAGTCCCTAGGGTAACTTCAATTTCCGGAATTGTTTTTTTGAAACACAAATAATGTTTTGATTTGCCAAATGAGCAATAATGCTAACCAAGTTACCAAGATAGCTTTCTATGCCTAGGTCAAATTACAACCGAGTTACCAAGTTCTAATTATCCCTAAAACATATAATGACGATCATCTAATTCTCAACTTTCACAGTCTGTGGTTGATTTCTCTAACATGCGACTACGTGCTTGATTCACTTATCCGGGTAATTAGTTGCTTTCACTAATGTATTACCTATAATCTTCATATTGGTGGCCAAAAATTACAAAGATAAATTAAGAACGAGAATTAACAATAGCAAAAACATTCATCATCTATTAAGTTCAATCAAAGAACGTGAATTCAAATCAACAATCCGGAAACCAAAACATAGCCCTAGGTTCCCCGTAGGAACCCAACAAGTTAATTTACTCAAATATACTGAAAATAGATGCTAACAAGTTCATAGTAACAAGAAAATATAGAAAAGATAGGAGGGATAGTCAAACTCGTGACGAAATTCACGTTTCGGCGACTCCGGCGTTGTTCTCTATGTCCCTCATGCCTCCTAGCCTTCCTGGATCATCTCCAGCAGCATCTCTCTGTGTTTTAGGTCTGAGAATACGTTTCCCAAAGCCTGGGCACGCATTTTAATGAAATTTGACCGAAATTGCACTTTAGCCCCTCCAGTTTGTAATTCTCGGACAGAATCGTGAGCTGATCTTGCGCGGGCCATTACTCTCTCATCCGGACTCGTCGTCGGGCCTACCATATATCGTTGGAAATCTACGGATGTCTACTTTCCAATTACGCAGGCCTTGCTTCCAAAATATTTGTATATTTTCTTGAGCATCAAAAAGTGTGCAGGCTGGTCCAACTTTGCTTCGTTTTTGCGTCTTCTATTCTCCTCTTCATCTAGCTCCATCCCAAGCATATCCAAGCCTATCATAAGCTCCATTGCACCTATGTTACATGATATACATAACACTAAACAACTCGTGCAATTATCATCGCAAATATGAGAGAAAACTTGCGCAAATAAGCTAGAAACACATCTTTTCGCTCTTAGGCTTATAAATCGTCAAATTCACATATTTGTGCAAATATAACATATAAATCATGTGAAATAAGCCTAATAAAAGTAATATGGAAGTATAATAATAACTCTTAAAATATATTTATCAAATACTCCCACACTTACTTTTTGCTCGTCCCCAGCAAATCACTGTTTACTAGCCGACTCAAGACGCAAACGACTCAACACGACTCACGACTATGCAACTACATGAACTAACTAAAATGCAACTCGATTATAAACAATGCAAAAATTGAAACAACACAATTTTTTTTTTCTTTTTACGAGATTGCGCAACCTCTCTATCATAAACCGAAATCATCAAATCCTCACAAGCTCATTTTGAAATTTCACAACACGTAGCAAGAAATAATATATGATGATCCTATGCGCAAAATCACTAAGACATCCCCAAACACCCACCAAATCATTCCAAGACACGGCACGTCTTTTGTCTCAAAGCGTCTAGGCATCTTAAACTCTAAATGATTTTCCTTCGCCAAGTCATTTGAGGTTTTCAGACCCTCTTAGCCGTTATTTATTTGAATGCAAATTGTCACATTGCTGGGAGACACAACTCATGTGATATACAGCTTGACTTTAGTTTCCCTCTTAAGCTCTAGATTGGATTGAATCCAAGTTTTCCGCGCAAATGGAAGCACATTAGGTTATTTCACCTTGAAGCACGAAATTTTTTTTTTCAGATTTTTAATTTTATTCTCTTTCCTCCTCTGTTTTTACAACCGTGCATTAGAGATTAAGAGTGTGGGCTTTTTAGGATTTTCTCTTGGAACTACCTTAAGGGATGGTGGTGTACGCTCCCTAACTTCACTTAGGCTAGAGACTCGTACCACATGTAACCAACTCAACACGAAGGTCCACCCCAGATTCTAAGAGTCAACAAGTTTCCACCGGAAATGGAATAATCAATCACTTAGAGACTCAATTCTCCTAGCACAATAAAGGAGTCAAAAGTATGCCCGTAATCTACCTTCACCTTTCCCTAGATACCCAGGACATCCCTTCGTGAGACTTGTGCACGAAATACTAGAGTTAAAGTCTCCCTACCACGGTGCTTCCTACTCTCATGAGCTCTTTCACTGGATTCTCTTCGGTTTCTAGGTCGTAAGTTGCCCGATTTTCTCAAAATTTTCACTTTTTAGGATTTTTATAATAATTTTTATTTTTATTTTTCATTTTTTTCTCTTTTTTTTCTAACTCTATATGATTTCGCCAACTCGATTAACCAACAACTTTGGGTAGGGGGACTCAGTAAAGTAAAAGTGCAGCCTAAACATAAACTACACTAAAACTAAAGCATAATACAACAATATATTAAAATACGACCCGTACTACAAGTACTACAATGACGCACAATACGACATATTCTAATCTAAATGTAACTGGCGATGCAGACACGGACTTGGATAGCAAATAGCTAAAAATCCTCCCACACTTGAGAACTTCGTTGTCCTCAACGAATTTAGAGATCAACCAAGAAGACTCGACACTCAAATGCGAGGGGCAGTGATTCTACTCGGAGTCAAAGTCATGGCACAAGAAGGTAGTTCAAAAAATTTAGAGCTGAAACGAACTACGTGCACATGACAAGTTGTGTGTACCGAAATTAAGCAAGTACTCAAGTATTCCCTAAGATTCTATCAGCTAATCTCAACAGTGACTATGCACCGTGACCAAGTTGTTAAAATAAAATCCTAGAGCAAGTACGATGTGCCTAAACGATAAGTAAAGAGTGTAGGGTTTTGATCATGGATACGCAGTGAAAAAACATAATTTATCCATTCAATACCCTCCAAGGATCACAGGACAAGAGACATAACAATGGTAAGGGAAGAAATCAAGTTACACACCTTAGGGTTTCTCCTGTGATGACTTGTAACGCGAATTGTGTCACGTCTCTATAGTTGATCCACACCTAGAGTTGATATCTAGATCTTCCTTATCCTTTGTGCTAGCTAGGAATGGAGGAAGAGGAAGAAGAAGTAACGCAACACGAGGCAACAAGGAGGGGCGACCTCCTTTGTTGGCCGACGGGATAGGGGCGGCGGCAAGGGGGCAGTCGGACTCCTTTGCTTGCTTGCTCTCTATCCTTTTGTTCTCTCCCACTCAAGTTATATCAAAAGGCTCATAAGTATGGGAATGAAGGAAGGAGCATCCTTTATATAGTCCAAAATATCCTGGCCAACTACCTAAAGGACCTATTCTAGTCCTACTAGAATTCGGTTTAGTCCCTTCCTTGTAAATTAGTCCTACTAAGTTTGCAAGGTGTTGCAAAGTGATCCTTCAAATTAATTAATCATATTAATTAATTCCCAAATCTAGTTCAACTCTATATAGCGTGTGACCCCATAGGTTCTATCTAGTTGGTAGCAACAATTTGCTAATATGTAGCGGTTTCTAACAAAACATCCATTCTAGCCAACTAATAGAATAGTCATCCGAAAAACCTTGTACAAGTAATTGTCTCATCCCTTTGTCTCTATATCCGGATTGGACACGAGACATACAAGTCACACTCGTATATCCAATCCATAGTTTCTCGATCCAAGGAATAGCCTTATTCGTAAAAATAACATCAATAACCCATATTGACTTATTTGAGTTTGGCTAGACATTCTATAAGCACTATCCCTCGAGTGGCCTAGGATATTTGCTCACGCTATGTGGGAGGGACAAATTCTATCTACATCCGCTACGATCTCTAAGCTTGCTTCTTATTGTATCTGGTACACGCCTTTATAACTACCCAGTTACGGTGTAGCGTTTAACGCTACAAAGATCACAATAATCCACAACTAGGATATCTAGTGACTTCAAGTCTAAGAATGACAATACCATTGTAAAACGAGAAGCACTTGTGACGTAACATAACGTGTATGTAGCCTTCTCGAAGATGGGTCAATACAGTGCGCCATTACCCTTAATGCACACCCATGTGTTGGATCATGATATCTTCATATCAATCCAACCCCATACTAGTCTATAGATGATTGTCCCATTAATCATTATACTGGACTAGGGATATTTAAGATAAACAACACAATTGTAAATCTAAGGACTTCATTATATTAAATTTCCAATAAATAATACAATGAATGTTCTAGCCAAAATAAATTCATACTAAACTAGATTGCCTCTAGGGCATCTATCCCAACAGTCTCCCACTTGCACTAGAGCCAATCAGACGCATCTCGTATGCCCATGCTCCTAGTGTGCCCTTCATGTTCCACTGCACAAGCGGCTTTGTAAGTGGATCTGACAGATTCTCATCTGTAGGAATCTTGCATATCCGAACGTCTCCTCTATCGATAATATCTCGAATCAGATGGACCTTCCTGAGCACGTGCTTGGATTTCTGGTGCGACCTGGGCTCCTTTGATTGCGTGATCGCCCCAAAGTTGTCACAGTACAACTCAACTGGATCCGCAATGCTAGGAACCACACCAAGTTCATAAACAAACTTTCTGATCCAAACAGCTTCCTTTGCTGCGCCATTTGCAGCAATGTATTCAGCCTCTGTTGTAGAATCAGCCACCGTCTCTTGCTTCGAACTCTTCCAGCTCACCGCTACTCCATTCAGACAAAACACATATCCCGATTGTGATCTAAAGTCATCTCTGTCGGTTTGGAAGCTTGCATCCGTGTAACCCCTTACACGCAACTCTTCCTCGCCACCAAATATCAAGAAAGCATCCTTAGTTCTTCTCAAGTACTTTAGGATGTTCTTGAATGCAATCCAGTGACTCTCACCTGGATTGGATTGGTATCTTCTTGTCATACTCAAGGCATATGACACATCTGGTCTAGTACATAACATGGCGTACATGATAGATCCTATGGCCGAGGCATAGGGAATTCTACTCATGCGTTCCTTCTCAATCTCATTGGACGGACAACCACTCTTCAAAAGAGTAATTCCATGTGACATGGGCAAGAATCCCTTCTTGGAGTCTTGCATGTTGAACTGTTTCAATACCTTATCAATATATGTACTTTGACTTAGGCCCAGCAGTCTCTTAGATGTATCTCTATAGATCTTTATACCAAGTATATTGGCTGCTTCCCCTAAGTCCTTCATTGAGAAACACTTTCCTGGCCAATCTTTAATAGATTGCAGCATGGGAGCGTCGTTTCCAATGAGTAGTATGTCATCCACATACAAGACCAGAAAAGCTACAGAGCTCCCACTAACCTTCTTGTACACACAAGACTCATCTTCGTTTCTGATGAAGCCAAACTCTTTGACTACTTCATCAAAACGTCGATTCCAACTACTAGAAGCTTGCTTCAATCCATAAATGGATCGTTGCAGCTTACAGACTTTGTTGGCTTGCTTTGGATCTTCAAAACCCTCCGGCTGTATCATATACACGTCCTCGAGGAGATTCCATATTGGAATATTGTTTTGACATCCATCTACCAAATCTCATAGTCGTAGTATGCTGCAATTGCAAGTAGGATTCGAATGGATTTGGTCATAGCGACTGGTGAAAAGGTTTTGTCATAGTCAATACCATGAACTTTTCTGAATCCTTTAGCCACCAATCGGCCCTTACTAGGGATATTTAAGATAAACAACACAATTGTAAATCTAAGGACTTCATTATATTAAATATCCAATAAATAATAAAATGAATATTCTAGCTAAAATAAATTCATACTAAACTAGGCTGCCTCTAGGGCATCTATTCTAACAAAGAGAGAGAAAAGAATACTCACAACCGACACGAGGTCGGGGACGATATCCGATAGGCGTTGTCTGACTGAGATAGCAAGAACAATCCCCAAGCAAACATTGTCCGGAACTATGCAAGCTCCCTTTGTGGTCGAGTGTGAAACACAATGGGGTCGATTTATCAGTTGCTGCTGAAGAAAAGAGAACGAAGAATCCCCAAACTCATGATGTGAGCTCCCATAACGGTAGAGTGCGCAAGTAGCACACCGAGATCGATGTTTCGTCTAATTTTTCATCCATTTTTCTCTAACTCAGACAAAGCTAATATCATATGCCCATCAATTTGCAACATTAACATCTTGCTTGCTTTCCCTTTCTGTGTTGATTACTCGTTTCGCACCCAGAAATTCTCATTCTTCTTCTCATTTTTCACGACCCATCAAACAACATAAAATAACCCACACAACGAGTTCTTTTCTTACTTACTATGTAAACCCACTTCTCAACAACCCAGTGGTATGTACTGAAGGACCTTTTTTTGTTCTCATTTCTCCCTAATATTTTTGTCAAACAACCCATTGTTGATGATGCTGAACAGAGGAGGCTTCTGGGTTGTGGTGCACTGGTCGATTGTAGTAGCAGTGGTCGATTGGGATTCGGGGGGGACCGGGGTCTTGTTTCAGTCAGCGATCAAGGCTGGGTTCTGCAAATTGGGGGGCTGTGATGAACGGGGTTTGGACGGAGAGGATGAGAGGGGTTTCTTGGTCCAATGGTGGTCTGGTAGTGGTCGAAATTGCTGGATTTCAGGGGAATTGGGGATGAAGGTTACGGTGGCCACGGGCACGGATTGGGGCAGAGCTTGTGTTTGCGGGTGTTCTTGGTGGCGGCGAAGACGAGTTTCTAGTACGAATTCGGGGTGGTTTCGGTGGTTGTGGGTGCTGTGTCGGGTGAAGGCAGTGAGAGAGGAGAGGGTGGAGAGAGTTCGCCGGTTTTAATGGAGGCTTCGGTGGCTGCGGTGAGTTGTAGGTCGGTGGTGGCATTCACGTGTGAAAGTGTGAGTATGCAGATGTATAAGCAGCTAAGATACTCTAGAAGCTTTTTGCAAAACTTGCTAGGAAGATGAAAACTTGTGCAAACAATGAAATTCAAGGCCTTGAAAACAAGTTCAAGCCTTTGAAGTAGATGCAGAAAGTATAGAGCAAGTATGCCTTTTCCAAGGGCTTGAAAACAAGTTCAAACCCTTGAAAAATAAACAGTGTTTGTATGCTGCAAAAGCTATGAAAGTAAATGAAGTGAAAATGCACAAGACAGGTGATTTATAGAGTTCAGTCCACTTGGACCTACGTCTCTACCTCAGGGATTAGATCCCTGCAGGATTTTCAACTCAATTCTTATTAATCAAAAGCTAAGCCCTAGAACTCAAGCACAGAGAATTCCCTTACTCTGTTACAGCTTGTGGTTTTCCCTAACCTGTATAGTACCTGCTCTAGCTAACTGATTAACTGAGAATCCTCTATTGTTCACTTTGAAAAATCCTTGAAAATGGATGTAGAGTTAATACAGAAATGATCTACCAATATAGCTCTATATAGAAGAACACTTAAGAGTAGAAAACTGCAGTGAAATGCAGTGAACTTTTGTAAATGGATTGGAAGAAATGAAGAACTTCTTTGATGCTTGTCAATCCATAATACTTTCTATGTATTTCCTTGTTGAGTGTTGTGTCTTGTTGCTTCGAATTTGAGCTCTATTTATACTTCATACAGCTCTGCAAATCTCCCCAGATTTTCAGCAACAACCTTCCTATTTTGTAGGCAACAGAGTTTGACTACTTTGAAATCTTCTCCAACGGTTGGATGATCACAATCTTCAGAGATATTGTTGTAATCTTTCATTTAACCACCATGAGAAGATGTCATACATGTCTGATTGATCACATGATCAAAGAGTCCGAGTGTTTCCAAATCTACAGCTATACAGTTTAGGAAACAATCCTGCAAAAATAGAAACAAAATTTCCTGCATTATCATGGTCAAACAAATGACATATTACGATTAAAAACGTGTTATAACAATTTTCATCATCTAACAACAGAGAATCAAACATATGAAAGAGAGAGAGTGAATCAAATCAGAGAGTTAGCAAAAAACTCCCCCTGAGAGTGTGTATTCATGTTAACCAGTTTCAAGGCTTTGAATCCAGTTTCAAGGCCTTGAAAATAGCCAAACTATTTTCAAGACTCTGAAACTAATTCAAGGCTTTGAAAGCTGGTTCAAGTCCTTGAAATAGCCAAGCTATTTCAAGTCTTGCACAACCTGATCTTTCAATCTCCCCCTTGATGAAAGACAAAACCAAATTTTGTCTGAACCTTATTCTCTGCAAAATAAACTGATTAGTCCACGATATAAAACACAGATTTTCCAAAAAGATTCAACTTATTCATAACACCAACAGAAAAATAAACAGTTCGGAAAATAATCCTAAGAGCTAAAAACTAAAATCCTAGAATTTTCTCCCCTTTTTGACTTTCATAAAAAAGATCAAAGATGTTGGATCAAGTGTCTGGAAAATTTTGAAAACTTAAAAGAAAAACTTTAAAGAAGATAGAATGTGGAAGAAATGATGGGCAAGTTTAAGGGGTTGGATCTTCATATTCATCCTGATCTCCTTCTTCTTTCTCATTGTCTTCTTCATCAGTCTTGTCCTGCTCTTCCTGTTCCTCTGCAGTCCCACCTGCAACAGTTGCTTCTTCAGTCTTGTCCTTTTCAGCAGCCTTTGGAGATTTGTTTTTCTTCTTCAATGTGATCAGCAGTTCATCTGAGTGAGGGCTATTGGCTTCATCTTCTGCCTGTTCTGCTACCTGCTTTCCCTTGTCTGAAACTGGAGTAGCTTCTTCCTGGTCTGAATCCTTACTAGGCAAGTCTTTTTCAGAGTCTCCTTTCTTTGTTCCTTCAGGATCCTCGAGAACATCAATCAAAGTCATGCTTCTGAAGATACTTTCCACCATGTACTTGACATGCCCCAAATAACTTTTCAGTCCAAAAACAGTTGTTTTGACATCCTCCATGAAATACCCCGTTATTTAGATACGGGTATTATGTGTATTTTATATAGTATTAAGTGTATATTTAGATAATATTAAGTGTTAATATGTTAAAACGGGTATTTTTAAAATAGTATTGGGTGTTAAAATAACATTAATATAAGTTTGGGTATTAGTTATTATTATTTAAAAGTTAATTTTTTGTTGTTATAACCTACCTAGGTGCTTTTATGTATTTTTTCTAATCTTAAAGTGTCTTTTAATTAAACTTGGGGGTAGTATTTGACTTAAGCCTAAACCTAGTAGGGTGAAAGTGCCTTTTCTGGGAAATCATCATCTTCTCCATCTCCTGCAATGAGCAGGAGAGTACTCCCGCCTCCTTCGCCGCCTACATCACCACCAACACCAATTCGACCACCAAATCTCTCAATAACCGTCCCAATTCACTCCCTATTCGACAAAGGTCGAATCTTTAGCATCAAGCAAACCAATTTCACCATATTTCGTGACCCAATTCAAAATCAAAATCAACCCGAAAAAACACTCCATGTCTTCGCCGATTCTTCAATTGAAATCTTATAAATACCCACCTCGAATTCAGATTTGTTCACACACCAAAACCCAACAATTTCTCCATCTCAATCCCTCTCTCAATCTCTCCCGAACGGGCTTCCGAGAAGACCCCGCCGGGTCCAGCCACCATCGCCCAGCCGCCACCGGCTCCCGCAGCCGTCGTGCGTCCTCTGTCCGTCGCCACCGACGGGCTCGTCACCATCGTCTTCTTCTCTCTCGGGTAAACAGACCAGTTTCTCTCTCTCTCTCTCTCTCTCTCTCTCTCTCTTTCTTCTATTGTTTTGTTTTGTTTTGGTTTCTCACTATTTAATCTGGGTAGTTGGTTAATATTAATAGTTGGGAAGTAAGGGAGAACAAAGGGGCAGTTGGCCCAGAGGTTAAATGCTATCACTTAAGGGCTTGGTGGGTATGTGCAAGCTAGGTATTGGGTTCTAATCTCACAAGAGACAATTCTCTTTTTGTACAAGTTTAAAGTAATATTTTTGTACTCATCTTTAGTCCAAAATAAAAGTTTAGAATAAAGGTGATAAAAATATGTTTCTTATAAGTTTATAACAAATTAAATAAGTTATTTTCTTCAAATAAATTTGTTATTTCTTTTAAATAAAGTTAGTTAGTTCGTAATTTATCCTCTACTAAGGCTTGTTTGGATTGAGAGAAACTACTATTAGAATTATAATTGTTTTTTTTTTGGTAAAATAATATGCTTCTCTACCCTAAATAATAAAAAAACAATAGTTTCGTTAATCTTATAAGTTATATTTATATAACTATAGCTGTGTTTTTACAAATAATAAACGTTAGCTTTATAAAGCGTATTTTATTATAAAAGAGGTTGTTCACGTTAGCAAGATTGGGGAGAGTTAGGAAGGGATTTATTTCTTATACCTATAGGACTTCGCGTGCAATATGTTGATTGGGATATTATTAAATTTGTAGGCGACAAATTTTTTTGATACGTCGAGTATAACTAGGAAGTGATTTGCTTTGCTTAAGATTCAAGGTAAGTAAACATGTCAGGCCTAGCGCCCATTCCGCCTTTTCGTGTCAAATGATTTTTCCTTCCTATTTGTCTCAAAGTGATTTTATGTGAAATATGTGCTACCTGAATACTTGTTTCAAATTGTTGAAATGTTTCTCTGAAAATATCACTGTAATCTGATAACGTAAAATGGAAGATTTGTGCGGGACCTTTATTATTGGTTACTATTGGCATTGGGCGTGTTGACTTCGGTCTTCCGTTCAATTTATTTTATTTTAATCCGGTTGCAAGTCCCCGGATAGCTCCCTGTACTCACTCATCTGGCTGCAAGAGTCTTTTGGGGGTGTCGACACTTAAGGTCTTGGATGCTTGCGAGATGGTTGGTTTTCCCCGTATCAACAAATTAATAAATTGGTTTTTTGGATTGGATGTTGTTAATGGAAAATGGAATATCATGAGTTTTGGAATCCCATTATTTGGATAATGGATGTGATTTGGAAAATATAAAGGGACTTGGAATCTCTCATCTTATTTCTTCTATAAAAGGGTCAAAGCTTTTACTTTCAATTTTGTTTTAGCAAAACTACTACAAACTGGTTTTCAAATTACTTCATAATATGTTTACATGCTTGGGTGTTACTTACTGAGTATTTCTGCTGACTTTGGAAACTGTGGTGTTTCTCTTTTGTTTTCTGCACCACAGGTCTATATGATGGGATCATAGCTTAGCAGGGGACGCGAATCATCACTTAGACAATTAGTGATATCGCACTTAGTTCCTTAGAGATTCTTTTAGTATCATTAAAACTGTCGTTGGATTGCATGTCTGTGTTTGAGGCTCAAAAATTGGAGTTTAATAAAGTTCAAGTTATGTTCGGATTCTCTGTTTTAAACCTCCTTATATTCGGGTTTAATCTCGGGTACGGAGTGACATCCCCAGGTTTCTGGCTTGATCATTTTGGGGGTGTTACACTCCATGTCTAGCTCCAAACCATCAAGTCTCTGATTTTCTGTAGGCTGAGAAGTCTGGCTTGAAGTGGGAGTCAAGGTCTTGGGCTTCGAAAACTTCTTGGCACCTAGTTCTGCTTCAGTCAAGTCTGAGTAAAGTTTCCAAACTTTCTCTTTTGTCTTCACAACTCCAATATTCTCAAAGTCTTTCTCATTGAGTTCCCCAAAACCAGATGTGACTGATTCCTCTCCAGTAAATGGAATCTCAAAATGCTCAAAGAACAAAGTGAGAAGGTTTGCATAGGGTAGAGGGTGAATCCTCTTACTGGTTAGGCTAAAGAGCATGTGTTCAATTACTAGTTTTGGAAGATCAATCTCATAGCCATGCATAACCAGATACATGATGTGCAGCATTCTCTCAATCACCAACTCTCTAGAGTTCTCTCTGGGAAAGACACATCTCACCAGTATAGTATGAAGGACTTTGGCTTCAACATTCAACACAGAATGTGTTAACTGTTTGGCTGAGGTTGAGATGTTTGGAATAAAGAACTCTTCTTTGGCTAGTTTCAAAGTTTCTGACTTTGGTGGATGGTTGCTAGTATCATACCTCTTTGGACACCCTAACACATTGACAAATTCAGAGTGATCTAGTTCAATTACTATCCCAGCAACTTTAGATTTGATCACCAAGTGTGTAGTTCTCTCAACTTGGGTCAGGTTCAAGTAGAAGAGTCTGGTGAGTCTAGGGTAGGCTATTTCTCTAGGATTCAGCATACACCACAAGGAACTCTTCTTCAACATAGAGATGCACTTAAGTTTCATGTGTTCCAACACATACTTATTAACCAAATTGCATAAACCAACAGATCTTGAAGCAAACTCATCTAACCACTGACCTTTAGAGATGTTTGAGACAAACCATGTCTCATCAGGTGCTGTGTTCTTTGTTGAGGCCTGTGAATAGATCTGTAATGCCTTCTCCAATTGTCCTTCTGGTTGTGCTTCTGTCACCTTCTTTTTCCCTTTTTCTGCCTGAGTTGCTTTCTTCTTCACCTTCTTTGAACTGGTAGGCTCTGTTTCTGGTTGCTTTTCTGTAATAGCCTTCTGCTTCTTTTGCTATTTTGAAGAGGAGGTTGTAGCCTTCTTGACCTTCTTCTTTGGTGGAGGAGGATCTTGAAATGCCTCTGCACTGGGATTTCTGGAGCTAGAGTCTCCACTGACTTCTTGAACCTCTTCCACTGCTGCTTTTCTTTTCTTCTCTGAGACAGGTTTCGAACCTCCAGCCATCTTGATTCTATCTAAGTCTCTTCTTCTGCTCATTAGGGTTTGGTAGAATAATAGAGAAAGGTGGAATGATACAGAGTGAAGGAGAAGAGAAGAGGATAAATACTGAAAGAGTTTGAGTTTCAAAAGGAAACTAGTATCTCTCTGATTCTCAAAAGATTTGCAATGATCAGAGAGATTTCAAAACTTTTATGCCGTTGGAAAAAAGAATATACTAATACTATTTTTGGCTAAAACATTTTTTTTGAAAAGGGTAGGGGCTATATTAGGAAAATGTCTACAGAGATATCACCCAACACAGAATGATCCAAGATTATTGAATATCAGTGTAGCAGACTCATTTTCAAGGCTTTGAAAAGGCTTTCAAGGTCTTGAAATACTGTAACACTTCAGCAAGTAAAAGTCAAGGCTTTGAACTGATTTTCAAGGCTTTGAAGCTCAGTTCAAACCTTTGTAAACACATACAGCTTACCTTTCTAACATGATGCTCCCCCTAAACCAATGCAGTCTTATTTAGCATTCCCAATTCCAATCTTAGAACTCAAAACCTTTCATCTGCTAATGGTTTGGTGAATATATCTGCAATTTGCATGTTAGTAGCAACAAATTCAAAAGCAATATCACCTTTCTCAGCATGATCTCTGATGAAGTGGTGTCTGAAATCAATATGCTTGGTTCTTGAGTGTTGCACTGGACTCTTTGTAATTGAAATTGCACTAGTGTTGTCACACTTAATAGGTATCTCCTTGAAGTCAAATCCAAGGTATCTTAGCTGTTGAGAAATCCATAACACTTGTGAGCAACATGCTCGTGCAGCTATATATTCAGCTTCAGCTGTTGATACAGCAACTGAATTCTGTTTCTTGGAATGCCAACTAATCAAGGATGATCCAATGAATTGGCAAGTTCCTGAAGTAATTTTCCTATCAACCTTGTAACCTGCAAAGTCAGCATCTGAAAAACCACTAAAAGAGAAGTTAGAATGGCTTGGATACCAAAGCCCTAAGTCTTTGGTACCATTGAGATATCTGAAAATTCTCTTCACACTAGTTAAGTGTGATTCTTTTCGATCAGCTTGAAATCTAGCACACATGCATACACTAAACATAATATCTGATCTGCTTGCTGTCAGATAGAGTAATGAACCAATCATGCCTCTATCCTCTTTTACATTGATACTCTTACCAGATTCGTCATTGTCTAAGGATAGTGTAGAACTCATAGGGGTCTTGGCTTCCTTACATTGAGCCATGCTAAACTTATTCAGTAGGTCTATTGTGTACTTGCTTTGATGCAGAAAGATTCCCTTCTACAATTGATGAATTTGAAGTCCTAGGAAGAATTCCAACTCTCCCATCATGCTCATCTCAAATTCCCTGCTCAAAAGACTAGAGAATTCTCTGCATAGTTGATCATTAGTAGCTCCAAACAGTATATCATCAACATATATCTGACCTACAAGTAAATCTTTCACATGAGTCTTAATGAAAAGAGTCTTGTCTACTAAACCTCTTTTGAAATCATTTTCAATTAAGAATTTTGACAGTCTTTCATACCAAGCTCTTGGAGCTTGTTTCAAACCATAAAGAGCTTTGTCAAGTTGAAGCTTATCATTTTCAAAACCAGGTGGTTGTGCAACATAAACTTCTTCTTGCAAGTACCCATTCAAGAAAGCACATTTCACATCCATTTGAAACAGTTTCATGTTCTAGTAAGATGCAAATGCAAGCAAAATTCTAATTGCTTCTAACGTGGCAACTGGAGTAAAAGTTTCCTCATAGTCAATACCTTCTTCTTGATTGTAACCTTGAGCAACTAACCTTGATTTGTTTCTGATCACATTGCCACTTTCATCCAACTTGTTTCTGAATACCCATCTAGTACCAATGACAGACTGGTTTGAAGGTGCAGGAAATAGGTTCCAAACCTTAGTCCTTTCAAACGCATTGAGTTCACTTTGCATAGCAATGATCCAGCCTGCTTCTTGTAAAGCTTCTTTCACAATGTTTGATTCTACAAGAGAAATAAAAGCATTAAAAGCACATAAATTCTTCAACTGTGATCTAGTTTGTGTACCAGTGGTTGGATCTAATATGATATTATCAGCTGGATGGGATGAGATATATTTGAATCTCTTTCTTGGAGACCATGGTTTAGGTTCTCCATAGATCTTTTCTGGTCTTGAAGTAGTGACTTTGTCACTTGAATCCTTCTTATCATCTTTTTTAAGGCTTTGAGTTGTATTTTCAAGGCCTTGAGCACCATTTTCAAGGTCTTGAAAATGTCTTCTATTCTCTTCTGAGCCTTTCTTGAATCCTGATGGATTCTCAGTCTCTTCCTCTGATTCATGCTTGTTCAAATTCAAGTGTGCAAAACTTTCACTCAAAGAACCATCATAGCTTTCATAAAAAATAACATGAATGCTCTCTTCAACCAGTTTGGTTCTTTTATTGTAAAATCTATAAGCTTTGCTATTGAGAGAGTAACCAAGAAATATACCTTCATCACTTCTTGCATCAAACTTACCAAGATTGTCTTTTCCATTGTTATGGATAAAACAAGTGCATCCGAAGGGGCTGAAGTAAGAAATGTTTGGCTTCCTCCCTTTGAATAGTTCATAGGGGGTCTTCTTCAGAATAGGTCTGATCAAGCACCTGTTCAAATTATAGTTTCCTGTATTCACAGCTTCTGCCCCAGTAATGTTTTGGCAGCTTGTTCTCAAGAAGCATTGTTCTTGACATATCTTCAAGAGTCATGTTCTTTCTTTCAACAACACCATTCTGTTGAGGAGTTCTTGGAGCAGAAAATTTATGAGAAATACCATGCTTATCACAGAATAAATCAAATTCTAACTGATCAAATTCTCTACCATGATCACTTCTGATTGAAGCTACAGGTAGGTTTTTCAAGTTTTGAAGTTCTCAGCAAAGCTTTGAAAATTCAGAGAGTGTTTCAGATTTTTCTTTGAGAAACATAACCCAAGTATATCTAGAAAAATCATCTACAACAACTAGCATATACATTTTACCTTTTGGAGTGGGAGTCCTTATAGGACCACAGAGATCCATATGAAGTAATTCAATAGGTCTAGTTGTACTCACAAACTTCTTTGGCTTGAAGGAGCTTCTGGTTGCCTTGTGCACAGGCTTTGCACATTTCATCTTATTTGAACTTGATAGATGGCAATCCTCTTAACAAGTCATTGAAAATCAACTTGTTCAAAGTATGAAAACTGATATGACCAAGTTTCATGTGCCAAAACTTTGAATCCTCTTTCAAGGCCTTGAGACACTTCAAATATTCACCTGCAACTTTGTTAGTCTGAAAAGTATAAACATTGTTTGATCTAGAGGCTGTGAGAATGCAATCTCCTGATTTCTTATTTTGCACCACACACTTCTCTTTATCACAGATAACTTTGTTGCCGTTATCACAAAGCTGAGATACACTAAGCAAATTAAACTTCAAACCTTCAACCAGATATACATCAGAGATAGAGTTTTCAGAATTTGTACCAACTTTTCCAATACCAAGAATATTTCATTTTCCTTTGTCACCAAGTGTTATTGAACCTTCTGATTGCTCCTTTAATTCTGAGAATAGAGATCTCTTTCCACTCATGTGTCTTGAGCAAACACTGTCCATGAACCACTTCTGCTCTTTGACATTGTTGGCAACCTGCATACACCAATCACAGCCTTACCCAGCTGTTAGACCAAGTGTGGAATTTAGATTCATATTCAGGATCAACCATGTTAGGTGGTCTAACCCCTTTAGGAACCCAAATCTGCTTAACTTTTCCTTTGAGTTGAAAAGGAAAAGTGTTCCTCATTATGTGAGGGTCTCTTCTTCTAAAAGGACAAGTCATCTTAACATGACCAGTTTTGCAAAAGTAATGACAAGTAGGAGAAGTTTTGTTTCCAGCTTTCACAAACCTGGTATTGTTCCTTCTTGGAAAGTTTGGATTGAATCCAATACCAGCTTTGTGAACAGACTGTGAACTTCCTCCAAGAATTAAGTTCAACTTGTGTTCTGATCCAGCAAGCTTGACTGTGACCAACTCAGATTCTTGAAGTTTCTCAGTAAGAGTAATCTTTTGTTTCTCTAAATCATCAACCTGATGTCTTAGATTAACAAGGCTGTCACTCACTGAGGAGTTTTCAGCGACTACTTCCTTTACTTGTTTTTTCAAGGCTTTGAAACTGGTTTTCAAGGCATTGAAATCACTTTCAGTTTTCTTCTGAGAGATTTCAAGATTCTGATTTAGGCAAACAAGTTGTAAGTTCTCTTTTGCTTGATCATGAACTTTTTCTTTCAAAAATATAATCTCTTTCAGATAATCTTCCTCGTTTAAAAGCATTGTTCTGAGATATTTTGAAAGAGCTTCTTTTGGTTTTGAAATTAGACAATTTACCATTACCTAAATGTTCTTTTCAGAACTATCATCATGTTTGGCCATGAAACATAGATTGGCATGTTCTTCCTCAGATTCAGATTCACTAGAGCTATCTGAATCACTCCATGAAGCTATCATGACTTTCTTTGTTCTGTCATGATCTTTCTTTTGAAAGTTCTTGCTCTTTTTGTGTGGGCAATCTCTTATAAAATGTTTTGCATCACTACACTCAAAGCAGCTCATAACTTTTGACTTGTTCTGTGAAGAGTACTTACCTTTGTAGTCCTTGCTGCTGGATGATCTATACCTTTCTCTGTTGAAATCTTTGTTTCCAAAGTTTTTCTTCATTTTGAGAATCCTTGTAAGGCTTTGGAAATTAAGGCAATTGGATCTTCATCATCACCATCCTTAGTTTCAAGGCTTTGTGTTCTCTCATTCTCCTTGGCTTTGAGAGCTAAGTTCTTGACACCATCTGAGAGTTCTTCATCAACTTCATTCATAGATATCTCATGTGTCAGGAGCTTCCCTTGTAGGTCATCAAGTTATAAAATTGAGAGATTCTGAGCTTCTTCAATAGCTGTGGTTTTTGGTTCCCATTTTGCCTTTGGAAGACTTCTGAGAATCTTCCTCACATTTTCTTCATTGGAAAAATGTTTTCCCAGTGAGTCAAGGTTGTTAACAATATCAGTGAATCTCTTGAACATGTCTCTGATGGACTCATATGCATTCATCTTGAACAACTCATATAGTCTGAGATAAATGTTGATCTTGGTCTGCTTGACTTGACTGGTTCCTTCAAAGGTAACCACAAGTTTATCCCAGATTTCTTTAGCAGTTGTGCATCCAAAGATCCTGTTGAATTCATCTGTACTCAAAGCACAATACAAAATGTTAATAGCCTTGTAGTTTTTAGAAAATTGCTCTAATTCAGAAGAGAAGAGTGAGTCTTTTGTTTTGGGAGTTCTGATCCCATCTTTCTCTGTGTAGAAAGTATGAGGTCCATTTTGAATAATGGTCCAAAGCTCAAGATCTTGATCAATGATGAACATTTTCATGAGAGCTTTCCAGTGAGCAAAATTTTCTCCATAGAATAGAGGAGGTCTGTTAGCAGCTCTTCCCTGTGAGAAACCACCATCACCTGCAGTACTCATGATCACCAGATGGTTAAATCTTATACAGTGATACAAGCTCTGATACCAATTGAAAGTGTAAGTATGCAGATGTATAAGGAGCTAAGATACTCTAGAAGTGGGGGGGGGGGGGTTGAATAGAGTATGCCAACTTTTTTCAAAACTTTCTAGGAAGATGAAAACTTGTGCAAACAATGAAATTCAAGGCTTGAAAACAAGTTCAAGCCTTTGAAGTAGATGCAGAAAGTATAGAGAAAGTATGTCTTTTCCAAGGCCTTGAAAACAAGTTCAAACCCTTGAAAAATAAACAGTGTTTGTATGCTGCAAAAGCTATGAAAGTAAATGAAGTGAAAATGCACAAGACATGTGATTTATAGAGTTCAGCCCACTTGGACCTACGTCTCTACCTCAGGGATTAGATCCCTGCAGGATTTTCAACTCAATTCTTATTAATCAAAAGCTAAGCCCTAGAACTCAAGTACAGAGAATTCCCTTACTCTGTTACAGCTTGTGGTTTTCCCTAACCTGTATAGTACCTGCTCTAGCTAACTGATTAACTAAGAATCCTCTATTGTTCACTTTGAAAAATCCTTGAAAATGGATGTAGAGTTAATACAGAAATGATCTACCAATATAGTTCTATATAGAAGAACACTTAAGAGTAGAAAACTGCAGTGAAATGCAGTGAACTTCTGTAAATGGATTGGAAGAAATGAAGAACTTCTTTGATGCTTGTCAATCCATAATAGTGAAGGTTGGTCACTTTTTCTCTTCCAACCTTGCTTCACTTGCTTCCTCTTGAGCACTTTATTTCCGAAGTTCGTTTCATGCCTCCTAGCCATCGTTTAGCATCCGTTCCTGTCAAGACAACATGAACAACCATACCAGCCATTATGTTTGACGAATAACATCGAAAAATGCATCGAAACGCCCGAGCTAACAATAAAGTGTGTAAAGCTCATTCTTCTATGTTTCCTCAACATTCATAGTGTAAAACTAAGATTATCAACCCGGAAAATACGCAAAACGTTATAAAATGTGCAAGAAATATAACTCTAATAGAGAATTATCAGAAGGTGATTGGGTAGCAGCGGCAGTGGTGGCGCAGGAGGTGGATGTGGTGGAGGTGGGTCAAGAAGAAGTGGATGGTTGTGTTTTATCATTACTACGGTTCTAAAAGTTAACAACACGTGTTTTGATAATTTACAAACAATAATGGGAATAGATGTGTATTTACCAAATATTTGAGGGCAGTTTGTGTAAATGTGTATTAACGAAATAATGGACGAAAAAAACCTATTTACAAGATGGAGAAACCATTTTAAGTGTAACTTTTCAAAGCACGGTTCAGTTAAGCGAACCGAGCCTAAACCACATGTTACCTATCTGTAATTAACCCTTTATAAAATTCAGTTCATCTAAGCGGGACATTCGAATCATTTTTATAGGTTGACCATCAATTGAGAGCCATGAACAATGCCACCACATCCGCAACGAACGTGAAGTAAAATCCAATTAAGTATATACCATCTATCTTAGGGGTGCAAATTGGGTGGGTTGAACCCGAACAACCCGAGCCCAGCCCAAATTTGAATAGGGCCCGGGCACATAGTTTTGGTAATTTGGACGGGCTTGGACAGGAATTCTTAACCCGAATTGTAATTAGGGTCAAGCTTGGGCACAAATATCGAACAACGGGCCAACCTGAATTGCCCGATTTGCATGACCACTACGTATAAATATTATATCTTGAAAGAATTATGTAGCATATCTAACATGCATATGCTGCTTTTCTTTCAAGTATTAGCGATGTTTTTAATCATTGTTTTTTTTCAACTAGTTGATTTGTTTTTTCGCCAACAGATAATTATTCTCTTGTGATTTTAAGAAGATATTAAGTTTAATGTACTAGCCCGAATTTAACCCGAACCCGAATTGATTTATACGAATTTGGACTCGGACGGGTTGACAATGCTCTTAACTCGGGTCGGGTTGGACTTGGGCAGCCACGACAGAACTCGGGCTCGGGCTTGGACAGGGGTGCCAACCCGTCCAGCCCGCCCGAGTTGCAGTCCTAATCTATCTCATAAAAATAAATGATATGTAAAAAAGAAATTTTTTTCTCA